>CM073002.1:60974855-62224855 GCA_037038555.1 Rhynchonycteris naso | reverse complement strand
TAAAGGAGCTATAAATATGCTTTATATAAATTAAAGAAATGGCTTTTTCTTCAAAGCTTCAATGTAATACTTTATTGTTGGGCAGATAAAATATATTATGCTCACTTTGTTAAAGATGGTGCTGCCCACATGGAAGTCTGTTGATATTAATATGTGTTGGGGGACAGGCTGTGGGCAGGCTGGGTAGTTATAGCCTAAGGCTCAGTTTTAAGAGTAAGCTTTTCCCCACACCCTTGACTGATAGGATGATGTGGGGTGGTGCACTCTCATGAGGAATCCTTCCACTATGCCTCAGATAAGTGACTTTGTATCAGAGACTTCCTTGTTTGTAGATTGAATTAAAGGATTTGATTCTACACTATAAAGTGGAGCAGACCTGGAGCTTGCTCTCTTCCCATTCCTGAGGTTAGCATTAGAGAGGAGAGCAGATTAAGGCCACGGGGAGGAGAGGAGAAGCAGCCAAGATGATGGAGTGCTGAGGAAGAAGCCAGTTTGTGCAGAGAGAAGGAGATGGGAAACAGAGGTGAATAAGGCTGGTGAGCTAGAAGCCTTTGATTCTAGGAAACTTGGATAAGTCAGTAGCTTTGTGAGCACTGAATGGGTGGGTTTTGGAGCCCAATGTGTGTTTTTGCTTGCCCGCCGGGTGCAAGCTAGAATTAAAGATAATGGCCCACCAGTTCTTGGCTTTGTTGTTTCATTACAGGCTGTCCGAATCTAATGCGAACCTGCACTGGCCAGGCAGCTGTGATTGTGACCGTGGCTACTGGCTTTACATTTATGAAAAGAAATCATCTTGCCAAGTGGAAAAGGAAAAGCTGATCCCTTAACAAACTTCTCAGGAAAAAGAGGTTAAAGTTCTTTTAAAGAAGCTGGAGAAAGGAAACTTCAGGGTGTACTCCCACTGAAATTATAAATTTTGGAAATGTTTATGGAATTATGGGAAACTTTGTATCCAGCAATCAGCACCATATTTTCCCATGTATAAGACACACCTTAATTTCGGGGCCCAAAATTTGAAAAAAAAAATGTATTACATAAAGTTATTGAATTCAAGTTTTATTCATCATAAAATTCATATAACTCCTCATCACTGTCAAAACTCCCATCCATTAGCTTGTCCTCAGCTGCGTCTGATGACGAATCACTGTCTTCAACCATGAGCGCAAAAACAAGCACAAAAAAGCAGAAAATGCAAGTGAAAATAAAACTACAACCACTGTATAAGACGCACCTAGTTTTTAGACCCCAAAGTTTTCCAAAAAATGTGTCTCTTATACATGGGGAAATATGGTATCTATGTGAAAGCTATTGCTCCAGGAAAATCAGACTTAAGCCAAAAACAAGATCCTGCTTGTTGGGCAAACAAGTTTAGGCTTGCCCACTTGTATTTTGCCTGATTGGTGCATGAGCACGGTGCAGTGCCGTGTGTGTGTGTGTGTGTGTGTGTGTGTGTGTGTGTGTGTGTGTGTGTACATAAGGCTGCGGGTGCTTGCCCTCGGGGCAGTAGATTGCAAATTGTGGACTGTCTGCCAGCCTGGGAGGGGCCCTTGTTTGCTATTGTTTGCCAGAGAAGTGGTTTATTCCCTCAGCCAGTTTTGCTTGTGAGTCCAGGAGGGTCCTGAGAGAGAGAGGAAAGTGGTTTTCCCTGCCTTCTTGCTCATCAGTGTAGCGAGACTCATAAATGGAATGGCCCACCATTTTCTGGCTCTACAGTTCCTCTACTGTCTGCTCAAATCCAGTGTGAACCTGCATGTCCATGGCCACTGGCATTACATCTGGTGGAGTCAGCAGGATTCGGATCACATCTGTATGGAGCTGCAGCCACCCTTGAAGGGTTGGGGTAGAGGAGTGGTCATTGCTCTCCAGCATATAGTTCCCCATGGCTCTCCTTTCAATGACTGTTAGCTGGTTGGGGTTTTTTTGCAACCCTGCAAAAGGAAACCAGGATTTCTGTGCTAGAAGCTGCCCAAGTTCAAAAGCTCCAGCAGGAGCTACAGACCAAGTGGCAACAATGGCGTGAACTGGAAGAAGCACTGAAGAAGGAGGTCAACCGGGTTCTGGAGCTGCAGTGTAAGATGCAGGCTGAGCCCCAACAGTGATTGGAACTGAAATGGTCTCTGGAGAAGGAATTATGGGTTCATGAGTTATAGTTTGCCCTGGAAGCTGAACGTTGGCACCAGCAGATGTTTTGAACAACTGCAGGTTCAAAAGCTCGAGTCTCAGCTTCAGGCCAAGAGCCAGCAGCCACAGGAACTGAAATGGTCACTGAAGGAGGAACATTCATGCCGGTGGAGTGGCTCTGTGCCAGGAGGAGCAGGCATTTACAACTCCTCTTTGAGGGTGAGGAGCTCAGGCTAATGTCACTGTCCGCAGACTCAGAGCTGGGCTGGTGGTTGGCCAGGAGGTAAAAACCCAGGCAGACCTGATGCAGTTGTGGTCACAATTTAGATAGAAACCCACTGAGCCCCGGTAGGATTGCTGCAGCTGTAGGACACAGAGGGGGATGGCATCATGACCTCCAGAACAGAGATTTCTCTAATGAACTGCCATTATCATACACTTTTCCTTAGGCAGCATCTTCAGAACTGCCATGACAACAGGGATGGGGGGGGGGGGCTGAGGCCCCATGTGAAATTGACAATCCATTGATCACCTTTTAATGTGCAGCTAGTGTTGGCATTAGAAGATAATAGATGCTTTTTTGCAGCAGCAACAGATAAGAGAACTGTAAGGCAATACAGGCCTTGAATATATTTTACCCTGCCAGGCCCTATAAGCTTGCTGAGGGGTTTGGGTGGGGCTTGTGGTAATGGACAGAGATATTATGGAAAAGTGCTTGGTAGGTTAATAAAGAGTTATATGCCTAGTTGCCTGTAAGGGACCTTTTCATTGGAGATTTGCAGATGGCTGGGCTGTCTATCATAGACTGATCATTGAGCAGTATAATGGACTCTTATGCTGTGACCAGAGTGAGGCACCAGCTCCCTTGTTGGATGGACGTGCTGCTTTTGGACTACAGGAGAGACCCTGGTGGGAGGAGCCTGGCTCTAGTGGAGGCCCTACTGCTCCGGGGAGCTGCTCTCATCAAGTTGGAGAGACACACTAAGGACACTTTACAGATCCCAGGGGTCAAATAGGGTGCTAGAGAAGGGGAGAGTGTTCAAGGAAACATTGTGAATGGCACCTTTGTAATTATAGTAATTGTATAACTTGTGCTGCCGCTGTAGTCTGTTTGCTTATGTAGTGTACCTCATTCCTTGCACAGGGATCATTGAAGAAGGTACTTGTGGTGTAGATTGTGAAGCAAGCAACCCTAAAAAGGTGGAATGTTGGGCAAACAAGTGTGTAACAAGTGTGTTTAGGCTTGCTTGCTTGCTTGTATTTTGCCTAAGTGGTGAATGAGCATGGGGCAGTGCCTTGTGTGTATAGTCTGTATAAGGCTGCGGATGCTTGCCCTCAGGGCAGCATATTGCAAGTTGCAGATTGCCTGCCTGGCTGCCTGCTTGGGAGGGGCCATTGTTTGCCAGAGAAGGGTCCCCCCCCCCCAACTGGTTTTGCTTGAGAGTCTGGTAGAGTCCTAAAAGAGAGAGGGAAGAGGTTTTCCCTACCTGCTTGTTTTTCACCATTGTGAGACTCTAATAAACAGAAATAGCCTACCATTTTCTGGCTCCACAGTTCCTTTACCATCTGCCCAAATCCAGTGTGCACCTGCATGTTCATGGCCACCGGTCTTACACTGCTGAAACCCTGGTGACCACTAATATGGATCTCCATCCCACGAGCAACATAATGACCTTGGTCAATAAACAAGGAACTATGCACTGACAGCAGGGATGGACATACACATATTCAGTGCTCTTTTCTCAGACCCCCAAACCTTCATGCAAATAGAAGACATATTGTGGTTACATCAGTACGAGAAATGTGCCCACGCTCGCCTGACCTAGGTTTAAGTCAATAACATTACTAAGTATATTTATTTCTTATTCTAAAGGGTAAATCCAGGCATGCTCAGCAAATCTTTTTATCATATTTATTAATTCCCATGGTAAAGGACCCCCTCTATTTTTCTATTAAATATATTGGAACAACTGCTTAATAGGATTATATAGGCTTCAAGTATAGATTCTGTGATATGTGATATGTATATTGCATTGTGTCAAATTATCATCTGTCACAATATATTTGACCCCCTTTACCCTTTGCTACCTTCTCACACCCTTCCCTCTGGTAAGCATCATACTATTGTCTGTGTCTGAGTTTCAATTTTACATCCCATATGTGAGTGAAATCTTTGGTTCCTAGCTTTTTTTTTAATTAAGTGAGAGGTGGGGAAAAAGAGAGACAGACTACTGCATGCATCCCAAATGGGATCCACCTGGCAAGTTCCCTAGTGGACAATGCTCTGCCCATCTAAGGTCACTGTTCTGTTGCTCAGCATGAAGCCATCCTCAGCACACAAGGCCAACACAATCGAATTAATCAAGCCATGGCTTCAGGAGGAGAAGAGACAGAGAAGGAAGAGAGAGGAGGAATGGTGGAGAAGCAGATGGTTGCTTCTCCTGTGTGCCCTGACTGAGAATCAAACCTGGGACATCCACATATCAGGCTGACACTCTACCACTGAGCCAACTGGCCAGGGCCACCTAGCTTTTTTTTACTGATATATTTTACTTAGCATAATATTCTAAAAGTACATCTATGTTGTTGCCAATGGCAGTATTCCATTTTTTCCTATGGCTGAGTAGTATACATGTACCACATCTTCTTTATCTAATCTGCCATCAAAGGCCATTTTGGTACTCTTTATGTCTTGGCCACTGTGAATAATGCTGCAATGAACATAGGGGTGCATATATCTTTGCAAATAAATGTTTTCAAATTTTTCAGATAGATACCAAGAAAAGAGATTGCTGGATCATATGGTAAATCTGTTTTTAATTATTTGAGGAACTGCCATACTGTTTTCCATATTGGCTGTACTAGTTTATGTTCCCAAGAGTAGTGAATGAGGGTTCTATAGGACCCCCTCTACAAACTAATAGGGGCCAGATGGACCCTACCTGACTATCAGTTAAAGATTCTGGTATCCTAAGTATAAAAATTTAGGTGCACAGATTAATAGATCCAACCCTCCCTAAATGTAAAATATTATTATTAGTATACTATCACATATGACAGCTATTCTCCAGAAGTAACTTTGCTTTTCTTAAGGATCAGGGCCAAACATGAAACAGGTTTTACAAGCTACATGAAGTAACTATGTTACAGAGGTCTAAAGAAATATAATTTATAATACATAATCAAGTAATGGCTATAATGCATCACACCACAATCTGCAAAGACTACTAATTATCCCACAAAATTCATTCTTTTTTTCAGTCACAGAAAAGTTAGCTCAGCATACAGCCACTCAGACTAAAACTATAAGAAACAGCTCTTGCACAAAATGTGCCCATCTTCTCTTTTGCTCCTTCCCTACTTGCTGCAATATGGTGGATGTCATCTAGGAAGATGAGAGAGAAAGCCACCCTAGAGATGAAGCTGGAGTAGAGCTTAGAAGGAGCTTAGGTCCTTGAGAACACAGTGGAACAAAGCTGCACCAGCTCAGGACCCTCTAGTGCAGCATTTTCTATAGGAGAAAAATAAGCTACTATCCCTTTAAAGTCCCTATCTGCTGGATTTTATTATTACGTACAATCAAATCCAATCTTAAGTAATACACAGAGGTTACAGCATAGCTCTTGTGGCCTCACTGACTACCTAGGCAGGTAATCATTTGAATGACCTAGAGCAGAGAAGAAAGTCTGAACAGAAATGAGGATTGTAATTGTCTCAAGGTTAGACTTTCTCATTCTTCTCCGGTAATCTAAGGAACTCTTGTCAATTCTCATTAAAGATACAATTTTTCTTTTAGTATGCAAAGTAAGATGCTCTCTTCTAAAATAATAATAATAATTCATCCACAAGCAAAACCCTGTCTTTTAAAGTTTCCATGTCATTCCCTAGAGGAGAGAGGACCCCATCGAATCCTCCTAAGCACACATCCAAAATGAACACCCAAGGGGTACTGTGTCTCAAAACATTTCCAAGAAGTGACATCCAAAATGCCAATTACCAGAGCCCATGGACTGATAACAAAGTAAATTTCAGGGTAATGATAAAACTCATCCAGCAAAAATGGATAAATATAAAATATGATTTAATGTCTTTTCAATGTTTAAAGAAAATCTGTACATTGAAAATGTGTGTGATCTATATCAGTATTGTCCAATTGAACTATACACCAGCCACATATGTAATTCATATGTATAATTTTAAATGGTCTAGTAGCTATATTAAAAAATGAAAAATATTTAAAACAATATATTTTATTTAATCCAATATGTCAAAAATATTATAAACATTATATATTATAATCCATATTAAAAAACAATAGACTTGACATTTTGTTTTTTTAACAAAGACTTCACCCCTGGCCAGTTGCCTTAATGGTAGAGCATTGGCTTGGCATGTGGAAGTCCTGAGTTTGATTCCTGGTCAGGGCACACAGGAGAAGTGACTATCTGCTTCTCCATTCCTTCCCCTTCTATATTTCCCACTTCCCTTCCCACAGTCATGCTGGAATGGTTCAAGCCAGTTGGCTCCAGGCACTGAAGATGGCTACTTGACCTCTCCTGAGGCCCTAAAAAGTAACTTGGTTGCTAAGTAACAGAGCAGCAATATGGGCATCATTTGATATGCGGCTTGCTGGGTGGATCCCGGTCGGGGCACATGCAGGATTCTGTCTCTGCCTCCCCGCCTTTCACTTAATTAAAAAAAAAAACAAAAAAAAAAACCTTTCATACTTATTGTGTATTTTATACTTATAGTACATTTCAGCTCGAGCTAGCCACATTTCAGATACTCTGCAACCACCATGGGTAATGTTTCCTATACTGAACAGTTTAGATCAGGAGTATTTCATTCACTGCTTAGTAGAATAATAACATCATTGCAATGTCTTGGACCTCCTAAAATTTTCAGGTCCAACCAAGGGCCCTGTCTTCTAGTCATAATCTTATCTAACCATGGATAGTGAAGGTGACTGTTGGGCAGATAAAATATATTATGCTCACTTTGTTAAAGATGGCGCTGCCCACATGGAAGCCCATCACCCAGGTGATATTAGTAGCCCTTATGCTTCGGATGGACATAATTATATTATTGGGTGTGAGTGACAGGCTGTAAGCAGGACAGGTCGTCATAGCCTGGGGCTTGGTTTCAAGAGTAAGCTTTTCCTCACACCTTTGACTGATTGGATAATGTGGGGTGGTGCACTCTCATAAGGAATCCTCCCACTATGCCTCAGATTAGTGACTTTGTATCAGAGACTTCCTTGTTTATAGATTGGATTAAAGGTTTGGATTTCTACACTATGAAGTGGGAGAGTCCTGGAGCTTGCTCTCTCTCAGTTCCTGAGGTGAGTATTAGAGAGGAGAGCAGAGAAAGGACACGTGGAGGAGGCCAGGAGAAGCAGCCAAGATGGCGAAGTGCTGAGGGAGAAGCCAGCTTGTGCAGAATTTGTGCTGGAGAAGGAGATGGGGAACAGAGGTCAATAAGTCTGGTGAGCTAGAAAGCTTTGATGCTAGGAAACTTGGATAAGCCAGTAGCTTTGTGAGCACTGAATGAATGGGTTTTGGAGCCCAGTGTGTGTTTTTACTTGCCCACCAGGTTCAAGCTAGAATTAAAGCTGATGGCTCACCAGTTCTTGGCTCCATTGTTTTATTACCGACTGTCTGAATCTAATGCAAACCTGCACTGGCCAAGCGGCTCTGATGGTGGCCTTGGCCACTGGGTTTACAGTGACTCTTTGTAAATAGCTACTAAAATGGTTATGCTATTACTACCACTCATACCCATTTATTCAAATCTTACCTATCACAAGGTTTTCCTTTTGTCTACTGCTGCATTTAACTCTTTCCTTCTGATTATGTCTCCCACAGAGGAGAAACAGTGACCCAAATCCTCCACATAATAATCCTCCGTGTTAGGAAGCAGAAAAGTGCAAGCGTGTTCTCAGCTCACCAAGGTGAAAAGATGGTGGTGATTTACAAGTGCCCAATCCAAATCCCAAAGCATGGAGTCTCAGCATTTTCTCTTGCCTACTCACAGCAACCTCCATTTCCTTATATAATCTGAGGCCAAGGACACAGTGGAAACTTTCCTTTAACCACAAAACAATGGTAAGTGTACCTCCTGACTCTGGTGTCTACTTAGACCTTTAAAGAGAAAAATTTGAAGAAAAGAGAAATAGGAAGTTGAAGAAGAAAAAGAGGAGAAGAAGTAGCAGAAGAGGGAAGAGGAAAGCAAAGAAACGTGTTATGTCCAGTCACACAGCCTGAGATCTGACATTGGAACATAAACCTGAGAAAAATATCTGCTTCACCCACCTGTCTGTCTGGGAATTCATGCATCACTAATATATTCTTTGAGGTAAACCAAAAGTCCATGCATACCCAGTTAAAATGCAAATGACCTTAGAAAGTAAAATACCAAACCTTCAGATCTTACCACAATTTAATTCACTGAATACAAGTTATTTGGTCAACCATGCAGGCCCTGGGAAGGTAGCAGAAGCCTAGTGAGCTCTGACATGCAGGGGAGAAGATCCAGGCAATGGGAGCCCCAAGCCCTCTGAGTATTAGTTACCTGGGAGACCTGAGGTAATGAGCACCAGCAACAGCAGAATGTTGTGACAAGGGGACAGAGATTGTCAAACCCTGACCCTTGCCACTGTTCCAGAGACAGCCCTGCACAGGACTCCCATTGTGTCCTAATCAGTAAAAATACTAGTTCCTTCCCTCTACTTTTTCCAAACTTTTATTTGAGTTTGCCTCACATTACTATGAATTTGCTGCTTTGGGTTATCTGTACTTACTTCTTGAATATCTAAAGAATGCGGATGTCTCACTGTCACTTCAATTCTCATCTTGTGTTAAGATCTACTTCTCCTGCTAGGATCAGTAAACCTCTGACCTTCCTGTTTATTTGACCCAATAATAATAAAATATACCACTAGGTCTTTGGACTTTTACAAATCAGCTGGACAGTCAGTTGAAAGCCAGTGCTTGACAACAGAGACCATAAATTTATGAATACCAGAAAAAATCCAGCAGTTAAAAAATTAAAAAGAATATGAATGTATATCCCTTCATACCTCATAACAGGTTATTTATTCACTTATGCAACAGCAATGACTGAGTAGCAATTACAGGCCTGGCACTGTACTCAGAGAATAGCAGTTGGTAATAATGGACATGGTAACACATACCTGTGTAGGGTGCCATCACAGAGATGTCCCCAAGTAGGGAGGAAACAGAGGGGAAATTGATCCTGTTATTCAGGCAAATGGTTGGCCAGAAGCTTGTTCCCTTTTTTTCTCACATGTGTATGTGTCTCTTTCTCCCCAAGTTGCCTTCTCAGACAGAGGAACAATATTCACCAGCCATGAATATAAAACTAGCTGTGCTTTCCTATTAGAAAGGAAAGAATGAAGGCAGGCAAGGTAGAGGAAGGAAGAATCAGAATCACAGCTCATTCTAAGTTCCTCTTTCCAGTTATTATCAAACTGAACTTCCTGGAAGTAAAATTAGGTCAATTAAGCTTTTGGTACCATGTCTTTGCCACTACTTCTCAAGCAAATATGATGAAATAAATAGATCACTTTTTAATTTTTTTTAAATTTTATTTATTGATTTTTAGAGAGAGGGGAGATAGAGAGAGAGAGAGAGGGGAGAAGAGGGAAGCATTAACTCATAGTAGTTGCTTCCTGTATGTGCCTCAACCGAGCAAGCCCAGGGTTTTGAACCAGAGACCTCAGCATTCCAGGACAACACTTTATCCACTGCGCCACCACAGGTCAGATGATAGAACAGTTTTAAGTACAGGCACCTCACCAGTGTCAGTACTAATAGTGTCAAGTGTCCCTGGAGGCTCTGGCAGTGACCTCTTAACTAACAGGAAGATACTGGGATGGTCTCAAATGTACCTATTAGAGAAATAGGTCCTCTGTACATTAGTCCTGTATCTAATATTTTTAGGTGATTACCCCATTCATTTCCAACGTATGTTGTTAACAGAAATAAGAAAAGGGGAGAAAAGCTTCAATGCATTACAAAAATCACACTCGAGAATCCTAATACCCACTTCAAGGTGCATTCCTCTTTGGTAAACTTGCAGTCTGTTTGCATTTAATTCTTCTGCACAAGCCCTGCAAGAAAGCCAAATTGATAATCGATTCACATGATCTTTGCTCACTCATTAAAACACACCAAACAGTTAATTCCCTTTTCTGTTGGGAGCT
This sequence comes from Rhynchonycteris naso, assembly GCA_037038555.1. NCBI lineage: Eukaryota > Metazoa > Chordata > Mammalia > Chiroptera > Emballonuridae > Rhynchonycteris > Rhynchonycteris naso. Next base: position 62,214,510 of record CM073002.1, on the reverse strand, counting down.
CTCACTGGCTCTACGCAGCTGGAATGTTAAACAGCTGCTTGGAGCTCCAGGAACATAGCTGAGCCATTAGGCGGTAACTGTTTCAAACCATTCAAAGCAAATCTCTGCAATGATAGGCCTCTCTGTCCCTTCAATGAAATCATTGGTGAATCATTACCGATCTCATGACCATCAGATGATAAAGAAGATTTGAAGATGTCATAAGGACCTGATTTACTTGATCAATCCACTTTCTCTCGTCCACTTCTTCTAGTTAAATAAAGGGAGAGAAAAGAGTTTTTTGAATATGTTTCACTGCTGCAGCTGCAATATGAGACCATTAGACACAATAGCCAATACAGTACTAATACCTTGCCAATCTCAATCTTTATCTTCTTCTCTCATCCCCCCCTCCTCTTTCTGTCTCTGTCTCACAGATGTATCCACTCACCCGCTGCCCATTGATTGAACAAATCCTCCTCCTCTTTACACTGCTCCAGAAGTTGATATCAGAAGCTCTAAATAAATTGTGCTGCTACTAGGAAGGCAATCTCTTCTCTTCACAAAGGAAAACCTTGGACCTCTACAGTTAATTTGGTGGCTAAACTGTGACTATTAGGCCAGTTTCCCAACACTTAGGGTAATTCTAATTCCTCTAACCCTCTGTCCTAGATGCAGTTATGAAGACATAACCTACAGCATTTATAAAAATCTTGTTCTAATTTTCATACTTTGTCTGACCTGTGGTGGCACAGTGAATAAAGCATCGACCTGGAATGCTGAGGTTGCTGATTTGAAACCCTGGGCTAGCCTGGTCAAGGCACATATGGGAGGTGATGCTTCCTTCCTTTCTCCTGTCCCCATTATCTCTCTCTCCTCTCTCCAATGAATAAATAAAGTCTTAAAAAAAATTCCCACCTCAAAATGGGTACAAATGTTAATACTAAGCCTTTTTTTTTCTGACATTTCTCTCATTCATTCATTGAACACTGAGTACTGTGGTCAATCCTTGTGTAAAGCCAGTAGTCGGGGTCACTATCACAGCAGCCCGACCCACGTAGGTTCACATTAGATTCGTACAGTCGGTAATGAAACACAGGAGCCACGAACTGGTGAGCCATCAGCTTTAATTCTAGCTTGCACCCGGCAGGCAAGCAAAAACACACACTGGGCTCCAAAACCCACACATTCAGTGCTCACAAAGCTACTGACTTATCCGAGTTTCCTAGAATCAAAGGTTTCTAGTTCACCAGACTTATTCACCTCTGTTTCCCATCTCCTCCTGCACAAACTCTTAACAAACTGGCTTCTTCCTCAGCACTCTGCCATCTCAGCTGCTTCTCCTGGCCTTCACGTGGCCTTACTCTGCTCTCCTCTCTAATACTAATCTCAGGAACCAAGAGAGATATCAAGCTACTGGTCTCTCCCACTTTATAGCATAGACTCAAAGCCTTTAATCCCATTATACATAAAGAAAGTCTCTGATACAAAGCCACCCATCTGAGGCATAATGGGATTCCTCAAGAGAGTGCACCACCCTACATCATCCAATCAGTCAAGGGTGTGGGGAAGAGCTTACTCTTAAACTAAGCCTTAGGCTATAACGACCCGGCCTGCCCACAGCCTGTTCCAGAACACACATTAATATCAACGAACTTCCATGTGGGCAGCGCCATCTTTAACAAAGTGAGCATAATATATTTTATCTGCCGAACACCTAGCATCAAAGGCTTCTAGCTCACCAGACTTATTCACCTCTGTTTCCCATCTCCTTCTCTCTGCACAAACTCTGCACAAACTCTGGCTTCTTCCTCAGCACTCTGCTATCTTGGCTGCTCCCCTCCTCCACGTGGCCTTAATCTGCTCTCCTCTCTAATGCTAACCTCAGGAACAGGGCAAGAGCAAGCTCCAGGCCTGCCCCGCTTTATAGTGTAGAATCAAATCCTTTAATCCAATTATACAAACAAGGAAGTCTCTGATACAAAATCACTTATCTGAGGCATAATGGGAGGATTCCTCATGAGAGTGCACCACCCTACATCATCCAATCAGTCAAGGGTGTGGGGAAAAGCTTACTCTTAAAACTAAGCCTTAGGCTATAACTACCCAGCCTGTCCACAGCCTGTCCCCTAACACATGAATATCAACAGACTTCCATGTGGGCAGCACCATCTTTAACAAAGTGAGCATAATATATTTTATCTGCCCAACAATAGATAATGAGAGAGTTAATTTGCAATTCAAAAGGTGATGATAATGGAGATATTTAAAGAACAATGAAAACATATAAATATAGTAACTAAAGAAGCAAACACCAAAGCACACAGTAAAGTGCTCCATAAATGCATGTTCATCTCCTCTGCACAGTAGTTAACAAATGCTAGCTTATGAACCAACTGCCTCAGGATTTTCTGGGGAGCTTTATTAATATACTAGAGTGTAGTTCTAGAATCTATATTCTTAATTGTTCCCTGGGATTTTCTAATACACAGTAACTTTTAGGACTCCATGCCTGGGTAATAAAGGCAAAGAAACAACTGCTGGGGGGCCTCACAGAGGAGCTGATGTTCAAATTAAGTTTTTAAAGATAAGCAGGAACTTCAGACAATTATGTACAGGATTATAAGGTGGAAAGAAATTATAATTTTTCTATAGGTTTTTACATAGTAGAATTAGGACCAGTGTATTAAACAAAATATTTAATAAGATTGTAGGGAGCTGTTTTAAAATGTTGACCCACTCTGGGAAGCAAGGAGTAGCCTATCCCTGGAAACATCCAAGTTGGATTCTACTTGGGCAGGTGTAAAGCCAATAGCCGGGGCCACCATCACAGCCACCTGGCCAGTGCAGGTTCACATTAGATTCAGACAGTTGGTAATGAAACACCAGAGCCAAGAACTGGTGAGCCATCAGCTTTAATTCTAGCTTGCACCCGGCGGGCAAGCAAAAACACACACTGGGCTCCGAAACCCACTCATTCAGTGCTCACAAAGCTATTGACTTATCCGAGTTTCCTAGAATCAAAGGCTTCTAGCTCACCAGTCTTATTCACCTCTGTTCCCCATCTCCTTCTCCAGCACAAACTCTGCTCTAACTGGCTTCTCACTCAGCCCTCTGCCATCTTAGCTGCTTTTCCTGGTCTCCTTCACGTGGCCTTTCTCTGCTCTACTCTCTAATACTAACCTCAGGAACCAAGAGAGAACAAGTTCTCGGACTGCCCCACTTTATAGTGTAGAAATCCAAACCTTTAATCCAATCTACAAACAAGGAAGTCTCTGATACAAAGTCACTTATCTGAGGCATAATGGGAGGATTCTTCATGAGAGTGCATGTTCGGCAGATAAAATATAACATGCTCACTTTGTTAAAGATGGTGCTGCCCACATGGAAGCCCATCACCCAGGTCATATTATTTGCCCTTATGCTTGTGATGGGTGTGGGGGAAAAGTTGTAATGTAAGCAGGCCAGGTCGTTATAGCCTAAGGCTTAGTTTAAGAGTAAGCTCTTTTCCACACCCTTGACTGATTGGATGACGTAGGGTGGTGATGTAGGGAGGAATCCCATTATGCCTCAGATGGGTGGCTTTGTATCAGAGACTTTCTTGAATGTATAATTGGATTAACGGTTTGGATTATCTATGCTATAAACTGGGGCAGCCCGGGAGCTTGCTCTCTCTCTCGGTTCCTGGGTTCCTGAAGTTAGTATTAGAGAGGAGAGCAGAGTAAGGCCACGTGAAGGCCAGGAGAAGCAGTCAAGATGGCAGACTGCTGAGGAAGAAGCCAGTTTGTTAAGAGTTTGTGCAGGAGGATATGGGAAACAGAGGTGAATAAGTCTGGTGAGCTAGAAGCCTTTGATTCTAGGAAACTTGGATAAGTCAGTAGCTTTGTGAGCACTGAATGTGTGGGTTTTGGAGCCCAGTGTGTGTTTTTGCTTGCCCGCCGGGTGCAAGCTAGAATTAAAGCTGATGGCTCACCAGTTTGTGGCTCCGGTGTTTTATTACCGACTGTTCGAATCCAATGTGAACCAGCGTGGGTCAGGCGGCTGTGATGGCGGCCTTGGCTACTGGCTTTACAGTGCACCACCCCACATCATCCAATCAGTCAAGGGTGTGAGGAAAACTTACTCTTAAAACTTGCACGTGGGCAGTGCCATCTCTAACAAAGTGAGCATAATATATTTTATCTGCTCAACATTTTGAAACACTGAAGCCGAATTTTAGATCTAGCTTTCACCATAAAAAACTTCCAAACCTGTAAGAATTTTTATGAATTATTTAAGCCAAATTGTTGACAATTGCTGGGAGCAAAATCTCAATGGACTGAGAAAATGCTCCAGAAAATGGCGGCTTTACCACTTATTTTATACATTTGAATCAAGGGGGAAGATGTAAAGGGGTTACAGGAAATTGATTGGTGATAGATTAGGGAAGTGGAAGAAAATAAAATGGGAAAGTCTTTGGAATTGGATAAAAAGTAAAAAATGTACATGCTGATAAGATAGTTAAGAATTAATTAACATGATAACAGTAAGTGGTTTGTTGGTTTCTGCTTTGGTGGGATGCCTGCCCTGAGAGGGGCAAGAAAGGAAGATGACCCCTACATTTCAAAGCCATGTTATCAGGTACATTATCGTAGATGCAAAAGACAATAGACAGGCTAATTAAGATAAGTTTTAGAGAAAAATAATACCCTAGGGCATGACTACCCACCTTAGTTAGAAAGCTTGAATTTCAGACCATCCTGTAAGGTTACTTTAGGTCTCTGAGTTTGTAAGGCCATCATGCAGGGATCATCTGAGTTTATCACCTTTAGTCTGTGGCTCCATCTTTCCTTTTCTTTTTTTTTCCACACTACCCCTATATTTCTTTTCTTTTCTTTTTTCTTTTCTTTTCTTTTTTTTTTTTTTTTTGTGTGTGTGTGAGAGAGAGAGAGAGAGAAAGTGAGAAAGATACAGACAGACGGGGCAGACAGAAAGGAAGGGAGAGAAATGAGAAGCATTAACTCATAGTTGCAGTACTTTAGTTATTCATTGATTGCTTCTCACACATGCTTTGATTGGGGGGGGGGGCAGGGGTCTCCAGTTTAGCCAGTGATCCCTTGCTCAAGACAATCACCTTGGGTTTAAGCCAGTGACTATGGGGTCATATCTAATCCTATGCTCAAACTGGTGACCCTACACTCAAGCTGGTGAACCTGCAATCAAGCTGAATGAGCCCATACTCAAGCTTCTGACCTTAGGGTTTCAAACCTGGGTCCTTAGCATTTCAGGTCAATACTCTATCCACTGCACTAGCACTTGGTCAGCTCTATTATTTCTTAATAACAAACAGACATCAAGCATGGGTCTTAAGCATTTTTGCAATCTCATTCTCAACTACCTTTTCCTTCAGGACTTACTAAAAAAACCATTGAAAGAATGTTATATGAATTCCTATTAAATCCTACAGTGTGTCCATAAAGTCACGGTGCACTTTTGACAGGTCACAGGTCAAAAGTGCACCATGACTTTACGGATACACTGTATTTTGTTAGTTGTACCTATTGTTTCTAGATTTTAAAACTTTTCTTAAGCTCAGTTCTGTCCATCATAGTGAGTAGGTTTAGAAGAGTTGAATTCAAGTTGGGTCTGTAGAATGCATTAATAATAGCCATCCACTTGTCCTCAGAGGAAAGCTTCAGGAAATGAAAAAGAAAAGCTGCTCTTCCTGGTACTTACTTCAGCTCAGTAACCAGGTATTGGTTGTCTACTCTGTGCCAAGAACATAGAATCACAAATAGGCAAAGCATGACCTGTCTCAGAGAGTTCTCCATCTAGTATCTACTATAACTCTCCTTCATTAGATATCTATATATCTTTAGGCAACCAAAAACAGATCTTAGCCTTTGAAACTAAAGGAATGATGTTTCTATATTTTTTTAGCTCCTCAGAGTTACTATGCCTTAAAAAATATGCATAGAATAAATGAAACACTAAACAAGTGTAAAGCCAATAGTCGAGGTCAGGATCACAGCCGCCTGACCCGTGCAGGTTCGCATTAGATTCATACAGTCGGTAATGAAACACAGGAGCCACGAACTGGTGAGCCATCAGCTTTAATTCTAGCTTGCACCCGGCGGGCAAGCAACAACACACACTGGGCTCCAAAACCCACACACTCAGTGCTCACAAAGCTACTGACTTATCCGAGTTTCCTAGTGTAAAGCCAGTAGTCAAGGCCGCTATCACAGCCGCCTGACCCACGCAGGTTCGCATTGGATTCGGACATATGGCAATAAAACACTGGAGCCAAGAACTGGTGAGCCATCAGCTTTAATTCTAGCTTGCACCTGGCGGGCAAGCAAAAACACACACTGGGCTCCAAAACCCACACATTCAGTGCTCACAAAGCTACTGACTTATCCGAGTTACCTAGAATCAAAGGTTTCTAGCTCACCAGACTTATTCACCTCTGTTTCCCATCTTCTCCTGCACAAACTCTTAACAAACTGGCTTCTTCCTCAGCACTCTGCCATCTTGGCTACTTCTCCTCCACATGGCCTTAATCTGCTCTCCTCTCTAATACTAACTTCAGGAACTCAGGAACCAAGAGAGAGAGATCAAGCTACTGCTCTCTCCTACTTTATAGCATAGACTCAAAACCTTTAATCCAATTATACAAACAAAGAAGTCTCTGATACAAAGTCACCCATCTGAGGCATAATGGGATTCCTCCCTACATCACCACCCTACATCATCCAATCAGTCAAGGGTGTGGAGAAGAGCTTACTCTTAAAACAAAGCCTTAAGTATAACAACCCAGCCTGCTTACATTACAACTTTTCCCCCACAGCCATCACAAGCATAAGAGCAAATAATATCACCTGGGTGACGGGCTTCCATGTGGGCAGCGCCATATTTAACAAAGTGAGCATATTATATTTTATCTGCCGAACACCTAGAATCAAAGGTTTCTAGCTCACCAGACTTATTCACCTCTGTTTCCCATCTCCTCCAGCACAAACTCTTAACAAACTGGCTTCTTCATCAGCACTCTGCCATCTCGGCTGCTTCTCCTGGCCTTCACGTGGCCTTACTCTGCTCTCCTCTCTAATACTAATCTCAGGAACCCAGGAACCGAGAGAGAGATCAAGCTACTGGTCTCTCCCGCTTTATAGCATAGACTCAAAACCTTTAATCCAATTATACATACAAGAAAGTCTCTGATACAAAGCCACCCATCTGAGGCATAATGGGATTCCTCCCTACATCACCACTCTACATCATCCAATCAGTCAAGGGTGTGGAGAAGAGCTTACTCTTAAACTAAGCCTTAGGCTATGACCTGGCCTGCCTACATTACTGCTTTCCCCCCACAGCCATCTCAAGCATAAGGGCAAATAATATCACCTGGGTGACGGGCTTCCATGTGGGCAGCGCCATCTTTAACAAAGTGAGCATATTATATTTTATCTGCCAAACAACAAGTAAATATTATTTTCATAAAAAAAGAAGATATTTTTTTTCAGTGCTTGCCAGATTCCTCAGTCAATTCAAGACTTACACACCCAAAGCAAAAAAGGTAAATGAAATAGACAATTGAGTGGCACTTTTTATGTCTTTATGCTGGCTATGTGAGTAAGTGTTGAGGAAGGAAAATATTAAGGAACTCAGGCTCTGAGCTCCTGACTCAGAAGAAGGTGGATGCAAACACACATGCCCCTCAAGTGTTGATGCAACAGGCATTTAGTATCCTCCACTCCACCTCCCAATTCGAGGACAGCTACCTCCTGGGCCCCCAACACTTTCACCAATCAGTGGTTTGATATCCCTGGTATTTTTTATGTAAGTGAAAAATGAAAAGGCTTTAGTACTTTCCTTCTGCAGGTGTCTATCCTCTACCTGAGTCTAAAAATGTATAACTTAAAATGAGATGTTTTGTTTTTGTCACTAAAAAAAAAAAAAAAAGACTGAGAAAAAATTTTACAAAGCAGTATTTACTACCCATTGGGGAAGATAAAAAGTGATTTCTTTATTAAATAAAATTAAATATTTTCCAAGCTTTATCCTTTCCTCTTTAACCCCCTTCAGGTACAAATCTAATCCCCCCTCCCCGCCCTGAAGAACCACAAAATTGACTTTAAGAGAATAAGTGCAAAGGCATGAAAGTATCACTCCTATCCTGGAAACAGGCTGTGCCATGGGTCGTTTCTTAATTTTCACCCTATTAGGGTAATTTCTTGCTACTGTGATTCTTTTCCTGTAGCAGTTCCCTCATGCCAGCATCCTGGCTCCTTCACAGCTGCTTTGTCAAAGCAAAGGGAAAGGAGATCATTAACATTTTTCTGGAAATAGATGCAACAAATGCCACTTGTGAGATATTTTCTGCTGAGGAAGAAAGAAGAACATAGCCACCTAATGTGGACAAGCAAAAGTTTTATTTAGAGCACTCCTGGGCAAGGTTCACTGGTCCGCAAGACAGAGACCAGGGAAGTTGCGCAGTTTCACCCACCCAGCGGTAATTTATAGCATTGGTAGGGTGGTGGTGAGGTGATAGGTCACGGCAAAATTTCATTGGCTGACAGTTTCAAAATGCTCCTGGGCCATTACTTTTGGTGGTCATGGGCATGGGTTCCTCATGTGACCTTCCCCCATTGCCAACCAAACTCACACCACTGTTCTGTCAGCCTGCACAGGATAAGGACTAGGGAAGAAACTGCATTTATTACATGGGAGGATGTGTCACCTACAAGAACTTAGCTGCTGTAGTTACTTAACCTGTGATAACTCAATTTATAAATCCACTGTTCTAAAAGGAAACAACTCATAAACAAACTAGAAAACACATTTGTAAAAATATTGACTCTTTTCAAGTTATGCCAATGAAATGCAAGTTAAAAGAAAATCACAATACCTTTTCCTTTTGCCTCTTAGCAATTTTTTAAACAACAACAAGGGCCTTGGCTAGTTGGTTCAGTGGTAGAGCATCGGTCCGGCATGTGGATGTTCTGGGTTTGATTCCCAGTCAGAGCACACAGGAAAAGTGCCCATCTGCTTCTCCACCCTTCCCCCTCTCCTTTCTCTCTCTCACTCTCTCTCTCTTCCTCTCTTGCAGCAATGGCTCCATTGGAGCGAGTTGGCCCCGAGTGCTGAGGATAGCTCCATGGCCTCGGCCTCAGGTGCAAAGAGCTCAGTTGCTGAGCAACAGAGCAATGCCCCAGATAGGCAGAGCATTGTCCCCTAGTGATATTGCTTGGTGGATCCTGGTCTGGGTGAATGCAGAAGTCTGTCTCTCTGCCTCCCCTCCTCTCACTGAATAAAAAAAAAAGAAAAAAAAGAAAAATAACAAAAATAAAATCATATGCCAAAGAGGGTCCAGTGAAATTGATATTTTTCTACAACATTGATAGTATTTTGAAGTTGAACAGCCTTTCTGAAAATCAGTTTAGTGTAAGTACTAACGACCATCATGCTCTTTGACCCAGTAATTTTACTTATTGAAATCTTTTCTAACAAAATCTGGGGAAAACTGCATACCCAAATATCTTCATTACAATTCTGTTTACAACCGTGGAAAACAGGTATATCTATACATAAATGGTTGAGTAAATCATAGTCCATTGACTGAATAGACCATTAAAATCTGCCTGAAGAGCACTTAGCACATGTTAGGTACTCAATGCTGGTAGAAATGTATAAAACGCTTATAAAATAAAATTAAATGAAAGCATCTCATACAAACATGCTTGCATGTTTATTAAAACTTGAACAAATATATATGTAAGGAAAAATAAAGTCAACTTTATTAATTTTCAGTATTGTATATTTTTAATACTTTCACACAATAGTGAAAATATTTTAAATAAATTAATCAATTTATCTCCCTGGATGGCAGTAAATAGGGCATATCATCAGGCCCTAGGTATAAGAATGCACTGCCAAACATTCCCGTTATTCAAATGGGTCCCAGATGATAAAATGAGTAGACCTAAAAGGTCATAAAAAAATCTTCCTTCTTTGAAAGAGTGCGCAGGGTTTATGAACAGACCTGGAATATGACCAGAGCAAAGGCTTGGAATTTCAGGTGGACATGATGAAAGGGCAGTCCACCCTTTGTGGGGTCAAGCAGAACTTCCTAGTGAAACTTTCTGCTCCTCCAATTCCAGTTTGGCAATTGAGACCCACTGTAGATACACAGACAGCTAAGGGTGATGTAGGGTTGCAGAGCAAATGCCAACAAGGCCCTCCATTTAGAAGCTTAGAATCAAGTCTAGAAATAAGACAATTGCATTTGATGCTGTGGGAAATCTACTAGGCTAGGAGTCAAGAAACCTGAGCTGGATCCAGTTCCGCACACCTTTAACTGTGGAGTTCCAACAACTCATGCATCTTCCACCTGAATCTCAGTCTATTTATTGATAAAATGAGCAGTAGACTCCCTGTTCCAAGCTACCTGACAAGGCTGTTAGAAGGATCAAAGAAGCTAGTGTGGTGGTAAACAGCAGTGTCTGTTGTATGAACCATGATGCACCATGTGCACATTGGGGATGCTGCTCATCAAGAAAAGAGACCTTAGAATTTGCCACTTTGTGGTTCATTCTAGGGTTGACAATGGGGCTCAAACAATCAGAAACCAAAGAAATCTCCATAAATTTCCAGCCTATTGATGAAAATCCCAGGCTTCCTCCAGAACTCCTTTGTTGCCCTATCAGTGCTACATGGAAGAAACTTATATAAAACAATAAGATGGACAGATAAAAATAAATGTATTTATAAATAGTGATGTTTACCAACAATAGGTTCAAGCGTCAAGATCCCATTTTTTCCCTGTCCTCAAGTCTAGAAAACCATCAGTGCCACCTCAAAGCTCTTTTTTTTCAGTCATAAGCAAGTTAAAATAGGAAACTCCAGAGGAGTTACAAGAAAAAGGAGTATTTGTTATGTCTGAGATACAAGAAAGAACAGAGAGCCGCTGACTTCCACACAGAGTGAGCACCTCTCAAATGTACCTTTTTCAAGTGTGTCCTTTCTGCCAGAGATCACCTTCCAGCATGGCTGAAGACAGAGAATACCATGGCAGCAGCATTCCTGGGGAACAAGAAAGTGCACCAAATGAGAGGATGCCTCTAGTTTGTCAATAAATATTTGTTTTGTACCCACTAGATACTGGGAACACAGAGAAGCAGATAGAAAAAGTCTCTGCCCCATACAGCTCCCTCAGGTCTGACACTGTGAAACCCATACAGCAGCAAATAAGAACACAGAAACATAGTGTATGAAGTTTTGCAGTTAAGGTCTAAATTCCGAGTGACATGAGAGACTGAAAGTTCTCTACAGTTAGAGTGAAATCACTCATATAAAGAATTGTCCATTTGGAGGTAGAACATAAATATGTAATACAGAAGTAAATCAATGATAGTTGGACACATTTCTGCCAACATCTATTACCCTAAAGTGATCATTGAGAAGTCCTTTCATTTGAGGATCTACCCTTCCCCACCTCAATCTTTGTATTTTCAATGAAGCCACTCCAACCCCAGATGTGGTAGTGGAGCATGTGACCTAGGCTTACCCAGTCAACATGTTCCATCCTCTGGCTACAGTGATTGATTCAGGGATGGATACTAGACCTATATCAAGTCAATTAAGGCCATAAAGACTCTATTGTCTAAGACATTCACTTAGGAACATTAGAGGAATGTTCCTGGTTTTGTTTTTTTCTTCTGGAGATCACAAAGAGAGAGCTGCTGTCATGAGTCTAAGAATAGGTGGGGTCTTATTACAGAGTCAGATTTGAGGAAAGAAAGCCAATAATGGAGAAGAGAATCTAAATTGGGATGACATCATGTGAGTCCTGGATAAAGCCACACCTTAAGCCTTTCCTTTGTAGGTGTCTGATTACACGAAACAGATATATTTAAACATTGTATTCTGTTACTTGCAGTGAAAAGTACTCTAATTGAAATAATGAACCAAAGCATAAGAAAGGGGTGACATGTACAGGGCCTGGGAAGAAGATATACACTGCTCACAAAAATTAGGGGATACTTTATAGCTCCATATTTATTTTGAAATATTCCCTAATTTTTGTGAGCGGTATATTTCACTTAGGCTCTCTGGTCAAGTGTTTCTCCACTTCCTTAAAGAAGAGGAATTAGACTTAATTCTAGAACAATCATGCATATATTATCAGAGTTATACTTTTGACCACTTTTCCAAAATATATAAGGATTAGGGTGAGTTGCACATAAGATAAAAACAAATAAATAATAAGAGTGGTTTTAAAAGCAGTAAAATAAAGCCTAAGGCATATTTCTGGGCTGGATAACATTCCTACTGGCTGTGGCAAGGTTCAGGATACCCCTGAGTTGGGACACTGAAAATTACAGTGCTCAACAAGGGGAGTGATTAAGTGTTAAGGGGCTCACACCAGTGACCAGTAATCAACAACTACAAATGCCTTTCAGTGTTTAAACAACTTGCACATTCATGCTAGTGTGCACGGAGCAAAATCCAGACCAGTATGTGGCCCCACTGATCTCCACCACACAATTCTTCTTGATCCCCATTGATTTCTGGGTAAATGCAACATCATAGCTGGGAAAAAAGAAAAGTACCCGCCAGATTAAAGGGGCCGTTAATTCTTCTCTACTGCATGGCCATCTGTCTCACACCCGGCAAGGGAAAGGGAACAAGAAGAAGAGAAAGGGAAAGAAAAATTAGAAACATGAGAGTACTTGATTGCTTCATTATATGGCAAAACACGTCAACCATAATGTACTCCTCCACTTCCTCGCAGGCTGCAATTCCATGTAAGAATAAACTTACTGAGATGGTGATAATGTCACGAGAGGAGTTGCTTAAGCAGAAAAGGTTACATTACACAGAAGTTAAAAGCAAGATGTGCTGTGAGTAAATCTCAATGTGGGTAATCAGTTCTCCTGAAATAAACAGTTGATAATATTATATTTATAGCATTTTGAAGATAAAGAATTAATTCATGCAGATACTGAAAAGGATAAAATGAATTCAAATCCTCAGACTAAACCATCCTTCTCCCTGAAATCTTGGAAAATTTAGATTGACTTTTGTGCTATTATTTTTAATCTTAACAATACTTTCCACGCCTAGTAAAGGCTTTAGACAGCAATGTTCTAACAATACAAATAAAATCTTCTCTTAGGAGATTTTAAGTCCAGTATGGAGGATAAGAAGTTTTTCCAATTACAGTGATCATTTAAACTCTTGAGCTCCTGGTCCGGAGGGCACATATTTTGCTCTTCATTAACCATAAAAAAATAGGGATGGGGCCTGACCTGTGGTGGCGCAGTGGATAAAGCGTTGACCTGGGAACACTGAGGTCGCCGGTTCAAAACCCTGCACTGGTCTGGTCAAGGCACATATGGGAGTTGATGCTTCCAGCTCCTCCCCCCTTTCTCTCTCTCTCTCTCTCTCTCTCTCACTCTCTGTCTCCTCTCTAAAATGAATAAAATTAAATATATATATATTAAAAACAATAGGGATGGGATAGCACTTATTTTAAAAGCTATTTCCTAAAAATCGACTATGAAAACATGGTCATTTTCCTCAATTTGAGTAGGATTTCTTCTATTTGCATGCAATTTTAGAAAGTGATTATTTTTAGGCCAGTTCTTCTTTTAGTCATAACCTTGTAGGGGGGTAAAACAAGTGAAAGGAAACTTGAAAATAGTAAAATTTTATGTTAAACTGGACTCCCAAAGGAAGGTCCTACCTTCACTTTGGAAATGACATGATAAGCCCTTTGATGACCAACATGGGTCCATGCAGTTCTCTCTGGTAACAATCTGTATTGTCCACTAGAATGGCTTTGTTTATAGACTATTTCCTAGACTTCCATTTTTCTTCCCGAAAGACTTTTTTATATAGTTTGGGAAAATGTGTTTTTGTTCACAGATTTACTTCTTTCCTTTCAGCTCTTACTTTCTATTAAATGCCAACTATAGAGAAATGTTCCAGATACATAGACATTAGTAAAACCAAGATTCTCACCTCAGATTGCTTACAATTGAGTCTTTCTCTCGATTTTATACCCTCCCCTTACCAAGTCAACGTACTAAAGATAAAGAAACTTTCCTTCCCAATCCTGTCTTTTTTTCCTAGAGAAACCTCTTTTCATAGCCTTTCTGATAAGATGTTCTGTTTCTACGTGCCTGTGCTGGTTGAACAACTGACTCATCTTGGGCTGGGAGTATTACTCTCTTGGAAAGTGGAAAATGAGAATCAAAAGCATGGGGTCTAGTTGTCCTCACTAGCAATGAGAACCCGGATGAACCAGAGTGTTGGCTGTGATACACCAAAGCAGGAAAGGCTGGTCTACAGACATAGACATAGAGAGAGAAGCCACGACATATAACCACAATGTCTAAGAGTAATGAGGTTCAAGTGCTCAGGATACCTTTCCAGTCCATGTTCCATACCCTTAGGAGTCTGCATTTCTGCTGAGGAACTCTGTAGGATGGATTTCCCCAGCTCTTGTATCCTCCCCATATATATTCTCTTGTACTTACCTTGTATTAAATAAGTTTCTGTCTCTCCAACAAAATGCTTCTTGTCTAACATAGAGATAGTAAATTTAAGATTATAACAAAATAGCCTGACCAACTTGTGGTACAGTGTATAGACTGTTGGACTGGGATGCAGAGGACCCAGGTTCAAAACCCCAAGGTCTCTGGCTTGAGCATGAGCTCACCAGCTTGTGCGCAGGGTCACTGTCTTGAGCATGGGAACATAGACATGACCCCAAGGTTGCTGGCCTGAGCCCAAGGTCGCTGGCTTGTGCAAGTGGTCACTCAGTCTGTTGCAGCCCCACGGTCAAGGCACATATGAGAAAGCAATCAATGAACAACTAAGGTGCCGCAATGAAGAATTGATGCTTCTCATCTCTCTCCTTCCTGTCTCTCTGTCTATATATGTCCCTCTCTCTGACTCTGTCACTGTAAAAAAATAAAAAATTATAACAAAATAAATTTTATCAAGTGACAAAAAGAAAACAAAGTTAGTAGTATATAGACATCTAAACTTTAATTTAGGTTTTTCCGCCAACATGACAGTCAGTGATCAGATGATCTAGATTTTCTAGAAGAGTCATGATGTTTAAAACTCTCATTTCATTGTCAAAAAAACTATATTATGAAAAACCATGTAGGCAATAATGTATTGGTAAACATTTAACAATTCTCAGCTCTCCAGCAAATAAAATCATGCCCTGCTCTCTAGCCTTTGCCAATTTCCATGGTGTAAATGCTTTTACCAATGGTTGATATCAAGCTACTAACACCATGTATGAACACTGAGTTGAGAGGAGATGCTAACAATCAGCTCTCATGCACCAGTATAAGATGACTCCAGTACACTACTCTGTAGGGCAAATGTTTTAAATAAAAGAGACCTGGGTCTACAAACTAACTTTGTCCTAGTGTTATTAAGAAATGAATTTTTGTCTGAGCCTCCATTATCTATAAAATTGGAATAAAAAATAATACCTGCCACACAAAGGGTTGCTAGAAGGATCAAATAAAATGTAATATACCTTGTACAATGCCTGGCAACATAAATATTCAATTAAGAGCAGTGATTTTTGTTTTTATTGTTATCTTTGTTGCTCTTTTATGAGTGTTAGTGTCAGATGATGACATTCAGTTTTGAATTGGAAAATATAGTCCCTATAATTATTAGCAATTTCCTGAATGATCTTTAGTAAATTATCTCACATTTACATAAATCAATATCCTCATCTCTACAATAAAGTTTTAAATTATCTCTATTTTTGTCTTCTAAAGTTCTATAACTATGAACATAGAGTGAAACTATATGTAGGTGAAAATGAGAGAGATAAGGGTGAAGGGGAAATAGACTAGAAGTAATGAGTCCTGTAGGGTTGGCCTGCCCTCCAAAAGCAAAAACCACCTCATCCAAGGAGGGCATTTACCCAACTCTCTTACCTCTAGCATGCTCCAAAGTATACAAAACAAAGACTGGGAGTTTGGTGATGGTTTTAGGGGAGGATTCCAGTAGAATCTTTTTATTAGTAGCCCCAGGGCAAAGGTGTCATTAGCCACCTGGCATTGGCCAACTTGGGACCTGGAGCTAAAATAAATCTGAGGCCAAGATGTTATCTCTAAGGAGGTGACATTCTGCATCTTGCTGTAAATGGCTTGGCCAGTGTGTTCAGCTTTTTGTCTCAGTTTCCTTATTCTACTTCAGTGGTTCTTAACCTTTTTTGAGGTACTGAACCCACCAGTTTCATATAAGCATTCACCGAACCCTTCTTTAGTGAAAAAAATATGATTTTTTTTCCAAATTCAAGATATAGGTATGTTTTATTACTGGTGCACAAAATGAGCCGTGCATGAACATCACCTTGCTCAAAGAACAAAACCAACAAAGTGCATGAACTCACAACAAATTACGGTATTACTTTATTCTGACCTCCACGTCAGAGGCTTCTCCGAACCCCTGAGACCGACTCATTGAACTCCTAGGGTTCGATAGAACCCAGGTTAAGAACCACTGTTCTACTTGCCAAGAAATTTCCTTAGCTTCTTACTTTCCTGCCTCATTTCCACCTCAGAGACTTTCATTTCTGAAATTTTTTAGGGGTGATGATGGAGGAAGGTTTGTCTTCTGTAACTGCTTGCTGGTGCCAAGAGTATGGTACCTACCTGCACAAAAACACTCAAAACAAAGGGCACAGGACTCCCCCTCCTGGGAGTACACCTGTGCCTTTCCCTTTGCCCTCTCCTTCTTCTTCCTTCTCCCCCACCACAGGCATGTATTTCTGAAACTTTAAAGGTTACCATGAGACCTGCAACCAGGGGAGCAGTGGGCAGCAGCAGCTCATTCTAGTCTAACCTCCTGAACCCGTCTCCAAGGCCCCCTTTCATTTCCCACTGAGCTAACAGTAGCTCCGCTGAGGCCTATTTCTTGCCTATAATACATATTTTGAGAGAGACAAAGAAACCCCACCTAAGTTCTCCTTTTGTTTTTTCTATCCTAAGCCCTTCCTTGTTTCATTGTCCCCAGCTTTAATAAACATACTCTCAAAATCAAACACACACACACACACACACACACACACATACACAGTATATAAACACAAAGTCTCAGCCTATGTTTTTAATTTTTATTTTCATTTATTGACTGAATTTTAGAGAGAAATTGAGAACAAGAGAGACATAGATGTGATGTTCCACTTATGCATTCATTGGTTGATTCTTATATGTGCCCTGATCACGCATTGAACCCACAACCTTGGCATATCAGGATGACACTCTATCCAACTGAGCTATCTGGGTAGGTCCCTACCTATGCTTTTAAGTGAAGCATCATGATGGCCTATTTAGGAGCAAGAAGACTGGGAGAAGAAAGAAAGAAAAAAAGAAAGAAAGAAAGAAAGAAAGAAAGAAAGAAAGAAAGAAAGAAAGAAAGAAAGAAAGAAAGAAAGAAAGGAAGAAAGAAGGAAAAAGGAAAAGAGGGAGGGAGGGAAGAAAACAGAGTAGAGGTTGTAGTGTTTTCCTCTTGCCATTTACCACAAAAGCAAAACAAACATGTCAGACTAGGGCCAGTAACTACCCCAGAGTTTCACCTCTTTATTTAGTCAACCTCATGTGATCAACTTCATGCACCTTTCCTTCCATGCCTCCTATTTTCCCAACATACGTAGGTGCACACACACATACCCCTTAGTATATGTGGCCATGGGTTCATCTGTTTGTTGGAGGAGAGAGGGCCATGGGAACTGATTTTAAGTGAAGTCTTAAAATCAATCCAGTTCACTCCAGACCACATAGCAACAGCATCTCTGCTTCTTTTTAAGAGAAGAGGGAGATAAAAATTAGGACCCAAAGACAAGAAACAGTAACCTAAGAAGAGAATACAGAAAACGAAATTTTTAAGGAAGAGCAGAGGAGGAGCAATTGAGAAAAGAATGAGAGGATAAAAGAGCTTGCAAACTGAGAGAGGAAAGACATGGGGAGATTAAGAAAAATGGACAAGAAGAGGAATTAGCCGTGGGTGAATTTTTTATTGACTTTTTTTTTCTCACTGCATCAAAATCCTCTAAACCCCAACAGAGCAGTAGTGAGTTTATTGACAGATGTGCATCAATTCAGCATAGTTCTCTCTGACTTTAGTAAGGACTGAGGCAGTGCAAGGAGACACTGTTTTGTTAGAGAATTCACAATCTAATAAACCTAGAAATCAGGAGAGAGGCCAGCTGCTTGCTGTATCCCATTTACAATCCTAAAACAAGAGCCAAGTACCCAGAATACTCTGGACAGAATCATCTTTGCCAAGGTCTATATAAAGATGAAAAAATGCAAAATTAAAGTGATCTTGTCACTTAAAATAAAGAGTAATTACTTATGAAAGGAAGGAAACCAAATAAAGTAGCAAGGAAATTCTCTGATTTAGTGAAATACAGGGAGATGAAAAGAATTTCTGTAAGATCTGTTATGTGAACTATAATTTTCCCAAGACTGCAGACATGGGATTTGATTGGGACCTTTGATCAATTCTTGTTAAAGCTGCTGTTCCCTCTTATCATTGCTAGCACAGGATAAAATTTCCTCATTCTGACATCATATTGCGCCTTAAAAAAACACAGTCAAGCCATTTGAAATTGGCCTCCAGATTTAGCACCAGAAGATGTGAGCTTTGCCTAAACTTATTTTGGGGGTTTGGAAAGTAATATTTGTTTACTACTTAAAACACATCATTTGCGAATGAAATGATCATCCCTGAATCACAACGCAATAAAAATGTTCTCTCTAGGTAAAATCAAATGAAGAATTAAGTACTTTTGCAGTGAACCTGGGACTATCCTTACAGTCAATTTAACTACTTTGATGGAATGAGAAGGCACACAGTCAAATACAGTTAAAATTAAAGAATTTTTTTTTTTTTTGCCTGAGTTATCCTCAAACACTCTGCAACTGGGTTTAGCTTTCACTCCTTATTTTTGACTACAGGAACCTGTAGGGTCCTCTGGCCTAAACTTGCACCAGGACATAGATAAGTTATAATCAAGTCACAAAACAAGAATAACAGAAGTCAGAAAATTAGAGGCAGATGAAAAACTAAAGGATATCTCTCTCAGTATAGCCAATAAATCTGTTGGTTCAACACCTCTAGCCTGTGAACTAAGCTTTCAGAAAAGATGAAAATGATTCGTTTCAAATCAAATTACAATGTGCACACAAAAGGATTTGCAAATAGTAATAAGAGAATTCTATTAACATGATAATGATATCCTGAATGACCTGGACAAACAAAGGAGATTGGAACTTTGGGTGTAATTTGTCAATTGTTTCCTTTTCCAGGTTTTGTGAGCACCTGACTTGACGAGTTTTAAAAAAGGCGTCTGCTAGCCCAGATTTGTTCCATATGACAGAGAATCCTGACAGGAAAAATTAATTCAATAAAACATCATTTAAATCATGATGTTAGATTGTTTCCACTTTCTCTTAATTAAAAATATACATTAAGGAGTCAGTCTCAGAAATGCCTTATGCATGTTTGAATAGGTGTGAATTAAAGGGTACTGAAAGCATGTCTCTAACTTGAACTCCCTTGACCTTGTTTTCTGCCTGAAATAAACCAATGAACCATGGTGAAGCCATAATTAAAATACTCATAGAAGTAGGCAGGAAGTTGGTGAGGTTAAATTCTTAACAACTTTGAATGAGAGTCTACATTTCTATCTCATTCCCCTCCTCTGAGTGGGATCACAGTAAGCCAGAACTGAGTCCTGTGTGGATATTTCCCTGAAGTGGCTCAGAAGGATAGGTTTCATGAGGTAAATCTAAACAAAGTCTTCACCAGGGACCAAGAGGCAGATAAGGGCAGCTGATTTTTACCTTCAAGTCCTAGAGGTCAGAATGAGGGTGGAAACAGGAGGGTAAGACCTAGAAAGAGAAGCAGGGAGACAGAAAATGATGGAGTGGGTAAGAGCAAGGGTGAGAGTCAAGGGAGAAGGCTCAAGAAGTCCCAGAGACAGGCAGGAGATAATGGCTCCATTTTTATTTGCCCTGGAACTCAGAGGGCAGGAAGCGTGGTTTACACACAGATTTGAGGTGAGCAAGTTTGTCAAGAAAAGTTGGAAGTAAGTCCCAAGGTAAAAGGAGAAGTCAGTTCAATGAAATAATGTGGTAGGTGTGGTGCCAATGTTAGGGACCGTTGGTTGGTGGGAGCATAACGGGAAAGATGTGATGTGTGGGCACAGGCCAGCAGGAGGGGGTTCTAAATGAGGTTCCCTGGTTTCCTGCACATAAAAGATCTACCTGGACAAGTAACAGAGAAGAGTCAACACTGAAAACCAGAGCAGAAACTATTCTGCTCCAAGAGCTGAGACAGCACAAGGGTTTAGAACATGGGCTCTAAAAAAGACCCCCTGAATTTGAACCTTGGCTCTGTCACTTCACTGTTCTCCAACCTTAGACAAAAATCTGAACTCTCCTTCTTTCAACAGTAAGACTAGTACATCAAAGGGTCATTGTGAAGATTAAATGAATTAGTGAATGTAAAATGCTTGGAACAGTGCCTGGTAGTACACAGTAAACAATCAACGTTAGCTATAATAACTGCTAAAATTAGTATACGTGACACTATACTGTGAAAGATAGGAAAGGGACAACAGACAGAACCCTAGTCACAGGAGCTAACATTTTTATATTACAATGCCTCATAACCCTACCTGCTTTCTCTCTTGGAGCAGAGAACTATAGTTCTCTGCTTTTTCTTGGTGATATAATTTCAGTAAATTAGAATCTCCCAGTTCAAATTAATATTTTAAGTTTTAACTTATAATTTATAAGTCAGGTTTTAGAAATTATTGTATTATACAATCTTGTCCATTGATGTCTTGAAACAATTTCATATACATTTGAAGACGCAAACCTTTTGCACTGCAGTAGTACTGGAAAGGTAGCTAGCTGTATGTAGGTTAAGTCACAGAACATTGAAGGACAAAGTATTACAGAGATACTTTCTAGTGTCACCTGCATTTGTTCAGAAGGAAAGCACAGTCTCTCCCTTGACAATAGGGGTTTTCTTATTTAGTGACTCCTTAATTAAACCAATTTATCCTCTTGCCATATTCCTAGAGAAGGATCTGGACCACAGAAACCAGCTCTTCTTTCCAGCCCAACCTAAAATTAGACTATCAGCTGCTGTATGTAGTAACACCAACAAAAAGCTATTTCTACAGTCCCCATTCCCAGACAGTCGGTGTTTTAACCAGTTTGCCAAGTGATTTTGCATGCAATCCCAAGTCTGAGAAACTCTAGCCTGGAGAAGCTGGACCACAACACAGCCATCTCAAGAAGGAAGGAACTTGTTCAAGGTCACAAAGCTAGTAAGTGGGAGAGCCAAGAGAGTTGCTCACATTCTTACCAATGAACCATGGAACTTTACCCTTCTTTGCACCATCTTCATTGGTAAAGGGGGGGAAAAGCCTTGGAAATTAAACTACAGAAAAAGTATCAGATTCCATTTTAAAAGCATTTACAGTAAACATGGCAATTTTCTCTGTTTTCCACAACCTAGCACATTTTGACTCCCATATCAACTAATCAAATATTTCTTCAGAAGCATTTCCAATGCATAAAACTACCAGATACAATCTGCTTTCTCCTAGGAAAATTCAATACAAAAAAAAAATCTGCTTACAAAACAGATAAATCAGAGTGTTAACTTTACAAAAGAATTTGCCACCTAATTTTTTTCCTTTAAAAAACTAGTTTTCTGATATATTTACACAGTGATTCATTTTACAAAATGTTAATATACATGAAAAACTTAGAAGCCATTTCAACCAAGACTGTGTTCAGTATCTTCTAGAATCGGAGCATTCATTATCTTTCTCATTAAGTCTCTGTGGTTTTGTTCATTATTTTGCAAAAATGAAAATTCCATTTAAAATTTCCAGGAGATGCTAGGAGTCAAGGAGTCACCCCCATAACTTTGGAGAGTGGTCCTCAAGTCTGAGATGCATCACAAAGAGGCCTTGTTAAAATACAGATTGCTGGGTCCTACCTCAAAGAGTTCTAATTCAGTAGGTCCAAATGTGACATTTTCACGTTCTAAGGACTATACTTTGAGGACCTCGACTGAGGAAGTTTGCAGGATAGAGATGAACAAAAATTCCCCTGCAATATCCTCCCTCAGTTATCAAACTCTACTCAGATATAATCTATTGACATTGGCTGATTATAAATCAAGAAATAGTTCTTTCCTAGCCTGACCTGTGGTGGCGCAGTGGATAAAGCGACGACCTGGGAACACTGAGGTCGCCAGTTCAAAACCCTGGACTGGTCTGGTCAAGGCACATATGGGAGTTGATGATTCCAGCTCCTCCCCCTTTCTCTCTCTCTCTCTCTCTCTCTCTCTCTCTCTCTCTCTCTCTGTCTCCTCTCTAAAATGAATTAAAAAAAAGAAATAGTTCTTTCCTAAAATACACATTTAATAAGTCTATAACCACCCATCAGAGACTGAGACCTAAATTTAGAAAGTACAACATTAGCAAATCCTAACTACCAAGCAACTGGTAAATACCGAGATTAATAAAGTGATTACAAGAAATATCCTCAGTAAAAAGGAAATAAACTACCTTTTCTGTTTTTGGAGTAGGGGCAGAGAATTTTCAAGAGTTAACCCTTGTCCACTGTGGGGCAGCTCTGTTAGGCTTGCTCGCTGTCTACCGGTTGCAAGCCCCTTGCTTGATCAGTGCGTGAGCATGTGGCAGAGGTGTGTGTACATAGCCTATATAAGGTTATGGGTGTTTGTGCTTGAGAGATTAGAGATGGGGGATTGTGGATGGCCAGTGGCCTGCCTGCCACTGTGAGGGGCCATTTTGCTGTTAGTTTGCCTGAGAAGAGGTTTTCCCCTGCCTGTGTGCTTTTCTGCCATTATGAGACTTTATTAAACAAAATGGCCCAATGCTTTCCAGCTCCACAGTTTCTATACCATCTGCCCAAATCTAATGTAGACCTGCCTGGCCTTGGCCACCAGCATTACAGCCACCTGATCCCATTACTTCTCAGAAGGTTAAGATATTGAGGTCTCTATTTTAATTTTAGCACCCTGATGAGAAGCTTCTCCACAAAGTTTTATCATTCAAAAAGAGATACTGGAAATCAGTCATTAAACCCAATAGTCCTTGAGAATAATTACTAAAAAAAAAATAGCTCTTATTGAGAACTTACTATATTTTATATCATACTCATTTCACTTGCATGATATCCCTGCTCGTTAAAGAGGACTAAGTCTATTCTGCAGTGGTGGCCAATAGGACTAAAAGAGGTGCCCCAGTGGCACAGCTGATAAATGGTAGAAGGACTTTAATCAAGGCTATGAGACCCCAAAGTTTAGGATCTTTCTTTTACACCATGTTAACTGTCACATAACACTTTAATCCTCCCCTTTCTTCAGAGAATAAATAGTCCCTGAGTGCAAAGGCTTTGAGCTCTCCTCGGCTTGGAGTTATTTGACAGAGAGCCTCCATGGGTAAATGGTGTAGCAGTTTTCCACTGCTGTGTAACAAATTGGCACAGACTTAGCTGTTTAAGGCAACAATTTCAACTACTGTGCCACAAGAATTTTTAAAACAGGCAATAACTGCCTATTTAGTCAAGGGCACTGACCTCTTTCCCCTTAGATTGTCAAACAAAAAAATGACAACAGCCAACACAACAATAGCCATCTGGTGTGAATAAATCAAAATTATATCTTTCTTTTGTCAGATCAGCAAAAAATATATATTTTGGTGTGCCACCAAATTTTAGTAATCACTTTACGTGTGCTATGAGATGAAAAAGGTTGAAAATTGCTGGTTTAAAGCAATATCCATTTATTACCTCACAATTCTGCACACCAAAAACCCAGGCAATCTCCACTGCTTTCTTTGCTCAGGATGTAATGAGCCCAAAGTCAAGGTAATAATCAGGCTGGGCTCTTACAGACACCTGGGAAAAGAATTAGTTCCGATTTCATGCATGTTGTTGGTAGAACTCAATTCTTTGTGACTACTCTACTGAGATCCCCATTTCCTTGCTGGCGGTCAGCTGGGGGTTATTTACAGCTTCTAAAGGTCATCTCTATTCCTTGCCATGTGGCTGCCTACATCTTCAGGCCAGCAACAGTGCATCAAATCCCTTTTGTAGCTCTCTGACTTCCTTTTTCGCCGGTAGCCAGAGAAAACCTTCTGCTTTTTAATGGTTTCATCTGACGAAGGTCCATGCAGATAATCTCTGTATTTTAAGATAAACTAATTTAGGTATTTAATTACATCTGCAAAGTCCCTTCACAGAAGTACCTAGAATACTGTTTGTTGGAATAACCAGAGGATAGAAATCTTGGAGTAGGGGTGGGGGCAGTTCAGGGTACATCTTTAGAATTTTGCCTGTTACTGAGGGTTAGAGTTGCACTTGATTTCTGCAGGTCAATGAGTCCCAAACTGTACATGTTACCAACTCCTCTGTCTATACAGGTAACTCAGGGACTGTTCTTCTATCTCCAGAGAAAACCCCTGGGATTTGCTTTGCTTCCTTGCTATTACATACACTGTTGTCTATTGGCAAGCATAGTTTCTGAGGATAAATCTTACTGGGGGGGGGGCAGGATTCACTCTCATGGAAATTCATCCAAATTCTAACTTGAGAAACAGCTAGTAAGACAAATGTCCAGGTTATTGAATAAAATTATTTTCTCATAGATCATGTCCTTGCATGGTAGTTTACAGATTTGTTTGGTGGGCAGTATAATTTTATTCTCCTACTAGACTGGGAGAGCTTTCAGGGAGGGGGGAACCTATCTTAAAAGTCTTTGTGTTCATAAGGTGCCTGGCACATTTCTGATATTCAGAAGATACTCTGCACAAATTAGGTTGTAGGGAACATTGCTTTCTACTTACTAGGTATTCAATAAATTCTTTTTTTCCTGTTCTTTCCCTCTGGATAAAAATTAGAGAAGAGTTCTCTCCCTCTTTAAAAATGAAAACCCACAGATATTGTCAGTGTAGACATTCAAGGTATATGGTAAGTGTTTATGATTATAAAAGAGAGAATGACTATATAATAGTGCTGCATTTACAGTTAATCTATAAGCATCTTTGGAATTTCCAAATTTAAAGTTTTGCAAGGATACCTCAGTTCTTCATTTTAAATGTAGAAAAGATAGGACTTGGTGATTTTCTTCTCGAGAAACTTAAAATACTTAAATGAAAAGCAAGAAATTTTACCCATTAAGACTATTTTAAGTGGCCCTGGCCGGTTGACTCAGCAGTAGAGCATCACCTGGTATGTGGATGTCCTGGGTTTGATTCCTGGTCAAGGCACACAGGAGAAGCAATCATCTGCTTCTCCATTCCTCATCTTCTCCCTCCTCTCTCTCTCTCTTCCCTTCCCACAGCCACAGCTTGGTTGGAGCAAGTTGGCCCTGAGTGCTCAGTATGACTTCATAGCTTTTCCTCAGGTGCCAAAATGGCTCAGTTGCCAAACAGCAGAGCAATAGCCTTAGATGGGCAAAGCATCACCTCATAGGGGGCTTGCTGAATGAAGTCAGGTTAGGGTACATACCGGAGTCTGTCTCTCTGCCCCTCTGTTTCTTACTTAATAAAATTAAAATAAAGAAAGAAAAATACTATTAAGTAATTTGGGGCCCAAAGTCCACAAAGAAACCCCTGGATGGCTGGGGAGGAACACTGATTTGGAGATGTGGCATATGCCATGGAAGGAACAAATCCTGTTAAACAGAGAACTTAAGCTTGACCAGCCTAAAATAAATCAAACCTTCCCTATGATATTGCTATGGTATGAATGTCTATGTATCCCCAAAATGTATAAGTTGAAATACTACCCCCCAAAAATGATGATATTAGGAGGTGGGGTCTTTGGGATGTGCTCAGTTCATGAGGGCAAAGCCCTCATGAATGGGATTAGTACCCTCATAAAAGAGACCCCAGAGAAATTTCTAACCACGTCTTCCATGTGAGGACACAAGGAAAAGTGTCACAGTGAAAGGGCCCCCAGACTGTGCTGGTATCATGCTCCTAGACTTGGCAGCCTCCAGAACTGTGAGAGATAAATATCAGTTGTTTATAAGCTACCAGGTCTTTGGTATTTTGTTATAGTAGCCTGAACACACTAATACAGAAAATTTACATAGATGTGTTTGCTGCTCCACAGAGAGGTGCAAGGCGGTATGGCGCAGTGGCCTTTGGAACCAAGTAAAGTAGCTTGTAATGTAAATTCCTACTCTGATGAGTACTAGCCACTAGGCTTTGGCCATGGAACTTAACACTTCAGGGCATCAGTTTCTTCATCTGTAAAATGGACACAGTGATACTTAACCTTTTAAAATTACAGTAAAGTTTGGAGATAATGTAAATAAGTTATGTGACACAATAATACACTCAATGGTAGCTACAATTATTATTACTGTAAATACCTTTTATTAACTGATGAGACACCTTTAAATGTGGCATGAGATATATACAAAAGTATATATCTTACATGTAATATATACATGAGTTTTTTTCTTTTTCCAGTCTCGGGATTGGATACTATTTTTATTCATATTGGCAAAGAATTTCTCAAGCTTCCAAATTCCCAGAAAAAAATATAAAACAAACTTTTGAGTTATTACAACTGTGCCTATAGAACATTTGTACAATAACATGTTCCTCGTGCCATATGCTACGCTGTGTTGGAATGGAAACAGCTAGAGGACATTTGTTGCCGGGTCTTTCTGCCTCATTTTGGTATTCAACACATGTGAAAGAATAATAATGGTCATCAGGATTACTGCATACATATTCTGTATAAAAGAAAAATCCAATTGGTGTTTCAGAGCTCCTGGTTTTAGAATCTCTTTCTGCTTCAGCTGATATATAGTGTAAATCTAAAACTTATTTAAAAACCTGTCCGGGTAAGACAGCTTTTAATTAATCTTCTCTTGGTTTTTATACTATATGCTACCTGGAAGATGCAAGATCAATCACTACCGTATTGTAATGTCGAGTTGTGAGACAGAAAGATAAATGAGCTATCAAGCTTAGCATTTTGATAGCTAAGTTAATTTAACTAGCTCCAGAACATACTCTAGATTGGTAGATAAAGTCGTAAGCTGGGGCATTGAATGCTATAACTGTGAATGTGGTATGTTATTAGAAAAACAGGAATGTGCTAGTTCCTATCTGTCCTTTGTGGAAATTAAACCCAGGATTAGAGAAGTATAGCTGGGTGATGAGGTCATATTGCTAGTTCTGTCAAACCAATTAAGACAGCTTTATTAATTCAGACTTTTAATTGAGCACTGTGACAAGGTCTGAGCTGATCTGAGGTTTCCTTCTGCAGTATGCAGGAAGAAAAGCTTGGCCAAGCAAATTAAACTCAATTTATGCTTAAGGATAGACCTTGAGTAGAATTTGTTTCCTTATAAGAACTACAAGGATTTTTTAAAGCATAAATTGTATTTCAAATTGTGTTTTTGCAATTATAGAAATTTTAAACTGATTCTAGTCCCTAGGGTATAGGACACCCCTCCCTGGTTACACAATGATGTTTCAATCAGCAAAAGGAATAAAAATAAAACTTTTAGCCCGGCTCCTCAAATTTACCAGTCTAAATTGTAATAAAACTTCAAACAAAAGAAAAATGCTTTAAAAGTCATTGGAGAAGTATTTAGATATGCTAATCACAGCTATTAAGGAATATCAACTTTGGAATGTCACATCAATTCAAATAAGCAACAGTAAATGGAGCAGTTTTGAAAGGTTCTCCTTTCCTTTAAAAGATGATAATTCCAAATTGCTATAAGGAAGAAACCTTTACCCAGCTCCCACACTTACCTATCCCCAATATAAACTATACTAGACAGCTTTCAATTTCATTTCATTGATTTGTTAATCATTGTTGGGCAAATGAGTTGTAAAATCTGTATTTTCTGGAGTTTTTTCACTCATTGTTAAAGTTGGCCACTGCTCTCTGTGTTGATGCTCTCACGTGATACAGCTAATTGCCTTTCATGCTTGGGAAGGGGCTTGGTTATGTTAATGTGTGTTGGGGGAGGGCTTTCACACTGAAAAGTTTTAAAAGGAGGAGCTAGGAGGCCATTTTGCAGAGGAGACCTGGGCTTTGGTAGGGAGAAGGAACTCATGTTGTAGCAGGGCAGGGAGGCCATATGGAGGAGGGAGCCAAAATGGCAGAATGCTGAAGGAGAAGCCAGCTTGTGCAGGAGAAGGAGATGGGGAACAGAGATGAATAAGGCCAATGGGGCCTTTGATTCTAGGAAAACCGGAAAGATTCTCCTGGTTGTGGAACCAGAGGAACACATGAGTGGGTTTTGGCGCCCTTATGTTTGTTTTTTACTCATTGGCTGGTATGAGTCTAGAATAAAGGGAATAGTCCACCAGTTTCTGGCCCGACTGTTTCTTTATGATCTATCCGAATTAAATGTGAACCTAAACCTACAAGGGCTAGGCAGCTTTGATGGTGGCCATGGCTACTGGCCTTACAATTACTCACTCTTTAACAAATATGTGTGAAGAACCTATGACATTTATACTGCTCACAAAAATTAGGGGATATTTTATAGCTTCATAGTCATATTGAAATATCCCCTAATTTTTGTGAGCAGTAATTCATGCCACCAAGAAGTCACAGAGATATGTGCAGTTCATTACAAGATGGATGCTTAGTTTCATGTGTTAACTTGACTGGACCACAGGGATTTGATTAAATATTCTGGGCATGTCTATGAAGTGTGTCTAAGTGAGATTAACATTTGGATTGGTAGACTGAGTAAAGCAGATTATCCTCTCCAATGAGGGTGGGCACACTCCAGTCTGCCAGGGCCTGAATAGAACAAAAAGGAAAAGAAGGGAGAATTCTCTCTGTATATCTGCCTTTGACTGGGGACACATGTCTTCTGCCTTCATACTCAAGACAAGGACTGAAATTTACACCATCGGCTATCCTGGGTCTGCAGCTTGTCAGGTACGGCTCTTAGGACTTCTCAGCCAATGTAATCACATGAGCCAAATACTATGAATGAATAAATATTAATAAAGCTATCATATGTAATATGCAATAATAAATGTATACTATAGATGATGAACATATATAAATTACATATGTAAATTAGTTCTGTCTCTCTGGAGAACTGTAGGAATTTAGAGCCAGCGTCCCAAAAATGTGTCACTCTGGCATGTAAATAATTTTGAACTGAAGGCAATCAAGACCCTTCAGGCTCACAAGAAATTTTAACCTCTCAAGGAATTTAAATTAGGGACCTTGCCCATAATAATAGTTACCAACAAAAACAACATCATATGACCTATCTATAGAGCAGGGCAAACTTTTAATTAATGAATATCTGCTGTTCTTATCATCCTGCAGTGACCCTGTGAAGCTCTAAGGCATTTTACTTAATCCTTATCTTAGAATGTCATGTATGCCTCATTTTAACTTTCTGTCCCTGAACCTCTCTTATTGGTGGGATCTCTCTCTCATGTATGTGAGGGCAAGCTTGGCTATTTTTCTGTTAATCTGTCTCATGTAGATTTAATTATTAGATCTACTAAAAGAGTCTTAAGGGTGAATGAAATTTTAATTCTCCCCACAGATCCCAGACCAACACAGTATGATAGGTGAAAATTGAAACAACTGTACACATTAGTTATATAATGACAACCACAGAACATCTTGTAATTCACATAACATTCCCCCGTTCATATACTGACACTGACCTCAGCTTTCAGAACTCAATTAATTCAGAGACTCATCCACTTCTAATATTTTACCCTAAGAACTTCTGACCCCAACTCATAAGCAATAAAAAATAGTGCTTCTCTAATGTGCTACCATTTCAAAGTTGCCTGTACGGCGTTCTTCTTTATTGCAGGAAGTCAATAAATTTTATTTTGCTGATATCTTTATGCGTCTCTAAGGAGAGGAGTTCTTTACATGTTTCAGGGTAGAAATAATTATTTTCACAAATGTATGTATATTTAGAGCTCCAAGTCACCTTAGAAGCTTCTAACCCAACTTCCAAAATTTACTCTCCCATATAAAGAAGGTAGAATGATTCTGTCAGAGTCAACCAGCCAGGTGGGGCTTAGCTAGATGAGAATACCAATCTTGAGATTCCAACGAAAACAGGCTTTCTTGCTTTCACATCAAGTATACTTAGGGAAAAAAAAATCTAAAAACATGTTCGGCTTTAAATCAATTCCTGATCCATTAAACTTTTACAAGGAAAATTCAATTATTTTTCAAAGTCCTGTCAGGTGGAGTTAACTAATTGAAACGCAGACATACACACATACTATCTTAGCAGTGGGCGGAAGGAGAGAACCCCTGCTTGTGACAGATACGCATATGTGTGTGTGCACCAATATAATCATAAACTTACATAAAGAGTTTTATAAGTATCCCTATTCATGTAAAGCTGTTCAATTTTATTTTTACTTCTATTCAGTGAATAAAGCTTCAACTCCTACCTCTCAAGTCCAAAATCTAAAGAGTTTAAGGAATGGCCATGTCACTGGGAGGTAGAAGAGGATAATGGCTAAGAACAGGGACTTCAACATTAGCTACACCCAAGTTAAAACTACAGCTCTGACACTTAAAAGAGAATCCTTAAAACTCTCTGTAATCATAACCTCTTAAGGGTAGAATGACAAAAAAATAAATGCAGATGGCCTCTTTTATTTGGAAAAAATTGTTAGGATCATCTGTCCAGTTTAAGGCCAGAGAGTGGGTGAGCAAATATTGCAAGAAGTAAAATTATAGCGACTGTATTTAGAGTTAATATTTAGAGCTGATATATGTAAACTAAAAGCTAATATATTTAGAGCTGATATATTTTAAACTTAATATAAAATAAAACAGTTAATAAAAGGTAACTCTGTATTATTCAGCTACTTAAAAGAATACTTTGACTCTTCCTGGTTTCCAAACACTTAAGAATCAAAATCCTTTCTCTAGTAAAAATATACATCACAATTGTTGCCCCTATGCCTACTACCACATCATGAAAGGAAATAACTATTCCAGCATGTAGCTTTTGCTTTCTCATAATAATCTTGCAGGAGATGGACCAGTCAGGGTCTGCTCTGGGGTGACGGACAGGAGTTGGTGAGGTTGGTTATGGCAATGCAGCATGTTAACTACAACTGGTCTAAATCTCTTCACAGACACAGGCTGCAAAGATTACAGTTACACATTTTCACATTTCAGACCACTTCTGAGACCAAACAGTAAGCCTCTGACTCTCAGAAAATGTGGAATCAGGACAGCCAAATCATATTCTGAAAATAGTCATAAATATTGTATCTGCCATAAACTGTCTCTGTCCTCAAGAAAAGAGTTCCCAGATAGTAAAAATATACAGTACTCAGAAGAATGGAAAAGAGTGATAGTTGTTCACAGTGTTCCAAGAAAAGGCCTCTTTTATTTATTTATTTTTAATTGATAGGTAGACTAGCTGTAGGATTCATTTAACATTAGCCATTTTCTAACAGTAGAACTTTTTAATAGAACCTCTCTAGTTTCCTACTCCCTAAATTTAGAAAATAAAATTTAATTTAGGAAATAAAACATACTTACATAGCATCCAGCACATAAGTGTTTTTACTACATTATAATTATTATTACTGTATTTTCCCAAAGACTTGTTTTATGAAAATCATTCCCATCTTACAGAATATAAAATATTGTTTCTAAGGATGATTTACCAGGTATTATAATCAGACATATAAATTTAATTGAAAACATTAAAAAACTAAGATAAAATGAAGAAAGCAGTGTTTTCCCTTCTTTTGCCCTGCCGTAGAGTACAAACTGTTAACAAATCCTTTGCAGTTTAATTATTTGTATGTAATTGGATATATTTAATATAATTACAAGTCACTCTTACTTATTCATTAAGGGAGTTTGTTATCCTGTCTGACTTTGTTACTGATTAATTAATTTCAACTACATTGGGGGAAAACAAAAGTTCACCTGATAAGTACGTCAAGATCATTCTGACTTCCAACCTACTTTCTGTACATCTGATTCTCCAACACAGTGCTTTCTGCTCCTTTGGACAGAGGATAACAGAAGTAGTGAGTCTTCAACCTCTGACATCCTATTCCCCATCCTCACTCTGGACCCTGCTTTCAAAAGTCAATAAACTGGACCCCGGATGAATGGTTCAGTGTATAAAGCATCACCCCAGCGCGCCAAGGTCATGGGTTCAATCCCTGAGATTGAACGTACTAGAAGCAATCAATGAGTGTACAACTAAATGAAAAAACTAAGTGGAACAGAGAGTTGATGCTTCTCTCTTTCTCTTTCTCCTTCCCTTGTCCTCTCTCAAACCAATGGAAAAATTCAAAAGAAAAAATAAGTTTTAACTCAATAAACTGGGTAAAGTGATGGGTATGCCACAGGACCTGGTGGTGCCCTTTATCTCTACTGCTTATTATCTTAATGATACTTGATAATTGTAGATGTTCACAGTTCAAACTGGCCTGCCCCACTCTTACAAAACAGAGCCTCAGTATTGACATTGTACTCCCCATTTTATTCAGGGCCAAACTCTCCCAACCTTGATGACTGGATTCATCAGTAACTCAGTGAGGCTAGGCCTCTCTCTAATCCAGGCAACCCCCAAGGAGAAAATGTTCCCCATCACCTTGTCTAGACTGTTGAGGAAAATGTCAATCAAATGCCTGATTGCACAATAAACACCAAGCCATATTATAACTTTCATGATTTCATAGAAAATAGTCAGATTAGTTTGACAAGATTAGTTTTTTTAAGAGTCATTTTTATTTCCCCCCACTATTCTGTAATCCCCCTCAGACTTTGAAAATTAATTCTCCTATTATTTGTGTATTCCTAGATATGAACATTATGCTGCCTGGTTTATGGCATCTGGTATTGTGGGCCCCTCAGCAAGCCTCTCAGAGTTTTCAGAAGGTTTTGTTTCAGTTAATTCCTCAAGCATCCCAGGATTCAAGTCATTGTATCTTGTAATTTATTTTATTAATCCTAAGTGTCTCTTAAAAAAATAGATAGAAAGTAATGGAAAAATTAGCATTTTTGATTATAAAAGATACCTTCAAGGGCATTCTCATTTCTTGAAAGAGAGCTTGCATTGTGTAGTAATACTGGAGCAGAAAAACAACAGAATGGTCCTGATTCCCTTATAAATGGCTGATATTTTTTTTTTTTAGATGGGACCATATTAAACCAGAAATTCAGGGGGCTGAGCCAGCAATACAGTCAGATGTTAGAAATTGGTGTGGCCCTTAAGTAAGTGCTAGCAACCATCCACACAATAAGCCAAACCATTGCTGAAGTCCAAACACCTATCTCTAACGTCAGTGCTCTCACTTTAGCCCTAATCCTAATCAACTTTTACCTGGACTATTACACTGTCTCCTAACTAAGCTCTCTAATTCAATTCTTAGCTCTTACCATAAACCATACCACAACACAAATCTCATCACACTACTCCCCTGCTTAAAATCTTTAGAGGGTTGCCTGACCAGGCGATGGTGCAGTGGATAGAGCATTGGACTGGGATGCGGAGGACACAGGTTCGAGACCCTAAGGTCACCAGCTTGAGCGCGGGCTCATCTGGCTTGAGCAAAAAGCTCACCAGCTTGGACCCAAGGTTGCTGGCTTGAGCAAGGGATAACTCAGTCTGCTGAAGGCCCACGGTCAAGGCACATATGAGAAAGCAGTCAATGAACAACTAAGGTATTGCAAAGAAAAACTAATGATTGATGCTTCTCATCTCTCTCCATTCCTGTCTGTCTGTCCCTGTCTATCCCTCTCTCTCTGACTCTCTCTCTGTCCCTGTAAAAACAATAAATAATAAAAAAAATCTTTAGAGGGTTCCCATTACAACCAGGAAAAAAAAATACAAGTTCTTTTACACAGTGTGTAGGACCATGTATAAGGATCTAGCCTCTGCCTACTTCAACCTTCTCTGGTTCAGTGAGTTCTGCTTTAATGCAATATATGCATTCTTGAAAATTGTTGTACTTTGCAAAATAGTACAATAAAAACCAGAGTTTATGGGGAAAATGCAAATATACTCAAAAACCTCATCAGTGGCACATATTAAAAAGGTAGAAACCTGCCGTGGCTGATTGATTCAGCAGTAGAGCGTTGGTCTGGTGTGTGGATGTCCTGGGTTCGATTCCCAGTCAGGGCACACAGGAGAAGCACCCATCTGATTCTCTACCCCTCTCCCTCTCACTTTTCTCTCTATCTCTTTCTCCCTCCTCTCCTGCAGCCATGGCTTGATTGAAGTGAGTTGACCCCAGGCACGGAGAATGGTTCCATGGCCTCACCTCAGGTGCTAAAAAAAAAAAAATGGCTCTGGT
Organism: Rhynchonycteris naso; assembly: GCA_037038555.1. Classification (NCBI taxonomy): domain Eukaryota; kingdom Metazoa; phylum Chordata; class Mammalia; order Chiroptera; family Emballonuridae; genus Rhynchonycteris; species Rhynchonycteris naso. The sequence goes on along the minus strand of CM073002.1, from coordinate 62,180,132 downwards.
TATGACAGAGCAAGGGCCCCAGATAGGCAGAGCTTCACCCCCTAGTGGGCTTGTCAGGTGGATCCCAGTTGGAGCACATGCAGGAGTCTGTCTGTGCCTTCCCTCCTCACACTAAAAATAAAATTAAAAAATTAAAAAGGTAGAAACCTAATAAAAATGGTAGTACAGCCTTACACATTTTAAATATATATAAAATACAATCAATATTTCAGTTTACCTCGGAAAGACTTGAAGTTTGCTTGTGAAAGTGGTGCCAGAATAGTTTCAGCTTATGAATTATTGTTAAATGATGGGTGAGGGTTATCTGAAATCATTAGGAAAGGTTGTAACACCAGATGGTTGAATGGGTGTGACTCATATGCACACAGCAAACTGAGGCAGCTGGTAGTTGTCTGAGGTGTATTTAGTACTTTCCTACACCACTTGGTTCAGCTGGGCAAGGTTTTCTACATTTACCTAGTGTTCCTCTCAGAAAAATCACATGTAAGAAAATGCAAAATTTATGTTATGCTCAAATTGTTCCCTATCAATCGTGTTGAAACAAAATAGCATTTTGAAAGCAATTATTATAGAAGAAACCTTCTGCCATACATACCATCCACACTGTCCTGTGTTCAGCATCTCCATCAGGCGAAGTTCCTTTCCTCTGCAATTGCTGTTCCCTTTGCTCGGATTGCTTTTCCCACTTTCTTCACTTGATTGGTTTCATTTCACCCTTTGAGCCTCAGTATCAATGCCACCTCTTCCAAAAACTCTTTCCTGAGATTATCCTCCCTAATGTAGACCTCCACTCATTATTCTCTATTCCAGAATCCTATTTGTTTCAATTCTCTAGAGTTTCTCTTATGAGAGGCAAATGACTGATTTATTTGTCTTTGTTATTATCTCTCTTCCACTAGAATGTATGCTCCATAAGGTTAGGAGCCATGTCTCTGGACACTTTTTAATGCCCTGGCTCTGGCAGGTACTGTGCTCAGTACAAACACCAGAGGTAGGCACTTAGGATATATCACTTAAATGAATACAAGGATAAAGGAATAATTATAGCTAGGCAAATACCAAATATATCCAAGAGGCTTTCACAGGATGGCCTTATTAATGCTGTTGTGATACTTACTTTGTTAAACCCCTTTACAATTTAGCTCTTATTCAGATTTAATGCTCTCATTAAAAAGCGCTTGAAGGGAAACAGTGCAAAATTAAATTTTAAAACGAGAATATATGAAAAAGACTTCAAAGAAAAGATTATTAGACTCACGCAAGACAAATACAACAACAGAAGAAAAAAATGAGACTGGCAAAACAGATGACTCACTGATACTCTACGAAAAACTGGACTTTAATCCCAATGACGGTAACAAAAAGTCTCAGATTTGACAGTGATTAAACACAGATTAAGGATTTGGTGAGGTCCTTATTACAAATCCATGTCTAGTTTTAATATCTATCTTTTAAGAGGAATCTGGAGAAACTGTGAAGAATATACAAAGAATCATGCCGATAAGATTAAATAGTCACTATGAAGACAAGCTAAAAGCTACTTAGAGCCTTCGGTTTTCACCTTCTGCACTATAGAAAAGAAATTGCCACTAAAATGTTGGAATGTTCCTTAATATCCAATTTTTCCTTCTTCTGTGGCAGCAAACCCTCAAGTTTTTGCAGGGGATGGGACCGAAATTAAGGCTCCACTCCACGTCCTCTCTTGTAGATACGTGTGATGTGTAACCATGGGGCAAAATTGTGGCTAATGGCATGTAAATAGCTATTTCAAGTTAATTGCATAGAGGCTTCCATAAACATTCCCTAAGATAGAGCTGTGTCTTACCCATTGCCTCTTCTTCATTCACTTTTCATCTTGGAATACATATGTAACATCTGGACCTCAGGTGCCATTCTGGATCATGGAATGACCTTGAGAATAGAGGTCATAGTCAAAGAAGCAATAAAACAGAAACAGCCTGGGTCTCTGCAGACTTTGTGGAACAAGGCCACCAAAGCAGCATGAACTATCTCACTGTAACACTTTATTATGACAGGAACTTTCTACATGGTTTAAGTAAATTTTCTTTTAGATTTTAAGTTTAACTAATAAGTCACAGAGGTAAATGGACCCACTGATCAGTTAAAGAAAAACACCAAGTCTTAATCTCTGCCTTTACTAAAAAATGTCATGCGCCTGACCTGTGGTGGCGCAGTGGATAAAGCGTCAACCTGGGAACACTGAGGTCGCCAGTTCAAAACCCTGCACTGGTCTGGTCAAGGCACATATGGGAGTTGATGCTTCCAGCTCCTCCCCCCTTTCTCTCTCTCTCTCTCTCTCTCTCTCTCTCTCACTCTGTGTCTACTCTCTAAAGTGAATAAAATAAAAAGAAAAATTTAAAAAAAAAATGTCATGCTATGTGGGCATACCAGAAAGTGAGAATGAAAAGTTGAACTGCTCTGCCTGATCCAGCGTTAGGAATCTGGGGATTTCTAAGGGACATCCTGAGATAAAGTGGTGGAGACATGAAGGATGAGAGAAGCTCCATAAGTGAAAGCAAGGGTCAGTGATAATCCCATGGTAGTTATTTCTACAACATTTTCTCTAAAGTTGTACTTCTCCACTACTAATTGTTTTTCACTTTCCCAAATCTCCAGTAAAAGATGTCTGTAACTAATAACTTTGCATTCATACTGTTTGGATACATAAAAATAGAGGCAAGGGGGAGCTCGGTAGGCAAGGATGACAGCTTCAGGTACTGAGAGCCAAGATCACTGCTGGCAAAAATTTCAGAGCATCTCTGTGTAACAGCTTAGAAGAGAATGAATGCTGTCTGCCTAATAAACACACACACACTCACACATAGATTTCTGTTAAGGGCTCGATGGATATCTGCAGAGGAAATACAGTTAGAGTCTCAATATTGTAGAAAAGAGGACATCAGACCTAGAAGACTTGGAAACATGCAGGATGAAGACCTTTGAACTGCGTAATATCAAAAATTATTTTTCTGGGCTCTAGCCATGTGGCTCAGTGGATAAAGTGTCAACCCAGTGCACCAGAGATCTTGTGTTTGACTCCCAGTTAGGGCATGTATAAGAAGTAATCAATGAGTGCCCAACTAAATGAAATAACTAAGTGAAACAATGAGCTAATTCTTCTTTCTCTCTCTCCCTCTTGCCTTACTTCACCTCTCTCTCTCTCTCTCTTCTCAAATCAATAGGGAAAAAAATTTAAATCCTCTTTCTGGTTTGCTTAGTGACTCTTACTTATCCTTCAAAATTGTGCTTCAATGTCACCTTTATTAAGAGATCAATCCTAATCCTTCTGCATAGGATTAATTAGCCCCTCTTCTGTAGTAACAGAGTATCTGAGACATTTCTCTCCTGTTGCACTTTCCCCATGGTAAGCTATTTCAGACCATTTTATCTTATATATTTTTTATCTTTAGTGCTTAGCACATAGTTAATACCCCAAAAGAGCTTTAGAGAATTAAATTTAATGATGGGTTTTGTAATAAAAACCACTGCATGGTAGAAATCTTACAGGTAATCGTAATAAATCTTTATTTTGCAAGTAAGGAAAATAAGAACTGGCAAGACTAACTGAATTTCCTGAAGTCACCCAGCTAGGAACAGAGAAATGAGGATTAGAACCCAGGTCTTTAGATCTCAAATCATCCTCTGTTGCCATATCAGTCTTTTTACTGATATGAGGGCAAAACACCTCAGGAAAACCTGGAAAAATATGTAGACATTTGAATTCTCTCCCAAATCAGGTGTTATTTTGCTGTATGTCAAATGAAGCTGCATCTAATTGCTTCAGATTTGGGGAAAGGAAAGCATGAGATTTGTGCTTCCTGTTTTCAAGATTCTGTGTAAGTATTGAATACGAATAATGAGATAGATTTAGCAATGTACAGATAAGTGCATAGGTGCATCAGCTCTCCTGGGGATCAAAAATTGCAGAGAAATGTACATTTTTTAAGAAATGTACATCTTTAAATATTGTTATATGGCCCTGACCAAAAGAAGGGAGGGGGTGAAGAATGTAAATAAAAAATCAGGCCATGTAGCACACCTATTTGTATTATTTTAAACCCTATGCATAGAAGCACACTTGAGCTGTTCTTCCAGCTCTTCATATTCAACTTCAATCTTATTTTATCGTCCTTATTTTTTTCTTTTTTCCTCAATCCACTCAATCATTTTTTGGCTTGTTGGTTCTCTAGATTGCTTCTTCTGTGCTTTATTATTTCCCTCTTTTCAAAGATAAACACTTTACACCTAGAAAACAGATGCCTCTAATTAGTATTAAAAGCCAAAGTTTATGCCTGCCTTAGATGTTTTCTAGGATGCATTTTGGTGAATAATAATATTTTCAATTCAGCACCATTCAACACTTAATTACAAGTCGGTTTAGTAAAAATATTCTTGCAGTTACCCCTCAGATCTTAGTCCTCAGCATGCTTGTTAAGCGAAGTGAAAGAACTGGATTCTGAAATTAGAAAATCTCTTCCACAAAACACAGAACTGAGCTAATGTTTTGGAGAAATGTGGACCTCAATTTTACATTATCTTAATAAAATTTTAAATTTTGAAGAAAAATCAAAGCTGAAGATAGAGAGGGGGTGACATCAGCAAGATGATGGAATAAACGTTTTCTACCATCATCCCCCCACAGAACAGATTTTGATAACCACCCACAGCCAATAGTACTTGTGTGGGAGTCCAAGGATATGGAGGTAATCAACACAGTTAAAAGTTTGAGAGATGCTGGGAGCATAACAACCAGGGCATAACAACCCATCAAAGGACTGCAGATCTTATTAACTGCTTCACAGATTCCATTAGGAAATCTGCCCATGAGTCACTTGAGATGCTTTGTCTGTATATCCTGAAAACTGGCCCATAGGAACACCCAATGCTCAACACACCCCACTTACCCATCCCACTCCCCCAAGGCTAGTTCTCATGTGCACCCCTGCAGACAAGAATTTGCAGACAGTTCACAAGCACATGCAGAAAACTAGCTCAGCTGTGGAACGATGTGAAAGCACATAGACTTGAGAGATTCAGGGAATTTATCTAGGGAAAATAAATGAGAAGGTCTGAACACCAAACTGGCTTTGCAGAATATAGAGAAGCCACACAATCTTAAGAATTCCTTCACCAAGATGGAACAAAGGATGTGAGTGGCTACAACTATAAAAATGTTCTGAGAAAGTCTTAGAATCCCTACCTAGGCTTTCTGATGAAGGTATTTCTGTCTTAAAGTAGGTCAGTAAAGATAGGAGGAAGTGACTGCTTCTTCAAATGCAAAGATAGCAATGCAAGATTTAAAGGAACATGAAAAATCAAGGAAAGATGACAATAACAAAAAAAACAAAATAAGTTTCTATTAACCAACCCCAAAGAAATGGATCAATTAATTTGTAACAAATAATTCAAAATAATTAATTTAAGAAAACTCAAAGAGCTATAAGATAAGACAGACAACTCAATGAAATTGGAAAATTAATACATGAACAAAATGAGAAATTCAACAAAGAGATAAAAATTATTTTTAAATAAAACAGAAGTGCTGGAGCTGAATAATGCAATAAATGAAATAAAAATTCAATAGAGCAGTGGTTTTCAATATTTTTTATACTTGGGGACTGGAAAAATAAAAGAATTATTTTGGGAACCACTTAGTCAGAAATCACCCTGAGTATAAGCAAATTTGACTAAGATCATTGGGTCTATAATCTTCATACAACATCAGGATGGTTAACTCTTTTGTGGACCAGTAAGAAATTTCTGGTATACAGATCCATAGAGTGGCAGTTGAAAAACACTGCAATAGGGCATTGTTGGGCAGAAAATATATTATGTTTACTTTGTTAAAGATGGCACTGCCCACGTGCAAGTCCACTGATATAAATGTGTGTTGGGGGACAGGCTGTGGGCAGGCCGGGTCATCATAGCCTAAGGCTTAATTTTAAGAGTAAGCTTTTCCTCACACCCTTGACTGATTAAATGATGTAGGGTGGTGCACTCTCATGAGGAATCCTCCCATTATGCCTCAGATAAGTGACTTTGTATCAGAGACTTCCTTGTTTGTAGATTGGATTAAAGGTTTGGATTTCTACACTATAAAGTGGGGCAGACCTGGAGCTTGCTCTCTCTCGGTTCCTGAGATTAGTATTAGAGAGGAGAGCAGAGTAAGGCCACATGAAAGAGGCCAGTAGAAGCAGCCAAGATGGTGGAGTGCTGAGGGAGAAGCCAGTTAGTGCAGAGTTTGTGCAGGGAGAAGGAGATGGGGAACAGAGGTGAATAAGACTGGTGAGGTAGAAACCTTTCATTCTAGGAAACTCAAATAAGTCAGTAACTTTGTGAGCACTGAATGAGTGGGTTTTGGAGCCCAGTGTGTGTTTTTACTTGCCTGCCAGGTGCAGCTATGATTAAAGATAATGGCTCACCAGTTCTTGGCTCCATTGTTTCATTACCAACTGTCTGAATCAAATGTGAACCTGCATTGGCCAGGCGGCTGTGATGGTGGCTGCGACCACTGGCTTTACAAGCATCAACAGAAAACTTGATAAAAAGGAATAAAGAATCTCTTCACTATATGATAAGTCATTTGAAATTATCCATGGGAGAAAAAAAATGAGAAAGTAAAGGAAGCCTATGGAATTTATAATACACCATTAAATATCTATTCTATGCATTATGGGAATCCTAGAAGAGAAAAAAGGGAGTAAAATGCAGAAAACTTATTTGAAGCAAAAATAGCTAAAAACTTTCCAAATCTGGGGAGACTTATGAGCATCTAAGTATATGAAGCTCAAAAGTATGCATACAGATTCAACCCAAAGAAGGCTTCACTGAAATACATTATAATCAAATTGCCATACATTAATGACAAAGAGAAAATATTGAAAGCAGCAAAAGAGAATTATCACATAGAAGAGAATCTCTGTAAGACTTTAGGCAAATTTCTTGGCAAAAACTTTGCAAGCCAAGAGAGAATGGGATGTTACATTCGAAGTATTATAAGAAAAATAACTGCCAACCAAGAATACTTAACCTCACAATGTTATCTTCACAAGTGAGAGATAAAAAACTTTCCAGGCAAAATCTGAGAGAATTCATTATCACTAGACCTACCTTATAAGAAATGCTAGAAGGAGTTCTTCAAGCTGAAGCAAAAGGATGCCAACTAGTAATATGGAGACTTACAAAAGTATAAAACTCCTTGTTAAAGGTAAATATATACTTAATTCAGAATACTATAATACAATGCTATAAGGGTGCTGTGTAAATCACATAACTTTCATATGGTGGTTAAAACACAAAAGAATTAAAAATAAATATATCTATCATAATTTGTTCATGGACATCAAAAATGTGGGGCTGGGGGAGGCTTGACCTGTGGTGGCACAGTGGATAAAGCACTGACCTGGAACCCTAAGGTTGCTGGTTCAGAACCCCAGGCTTGCCCAGTCAAGGTACATATGGAAGTTGATGCCTCCTGCTCCTACCCCCCTTCTCTCTCTCTCTCCTCTCTCAAAAGTAAATAAATAAAATCTAAAAACTAAATTTAAAAAAATGTGGGGGGAGGAATGTAAAAGGATACAATTTTTGCATGTGATCAAAATTAAGTTGTTATCACATAGAGTGCTACAACTATGAGATAGTTTATGTAAGCCTCATTTTATGTAACCACAAAGAAAAAACCTATAGTAAATACACAAGAAATTTTTTTTAAAAAGAAGCAAAGCATAACACTATAGATAACTACCAAATCACAAAGGAAGACAGTAAGCAAGAAAGAACAGAGAAACTATAAAATAGTCAGAAAATATTAACAAATGACAACAGTAGGTTCTTATTATCTATCAATCATTGCTTTAAATGTAAATAGATTAAATTCTCCAATCAATACACAAAAAAGGCTGAATGAATTTAAAAAAAGATAATAATATGCTGTCTACAGGAGACACACTTCAGCTACAAGGACACACAGATGCTGCAAGTAAAAGGATCTAAAAGATATTTCATTATAATAGAAATCAAACAAGAGCAGGAGTAGCTATATGTAAAGCCAGTAGCCAGGGTCAGGAAGGATCACAGCCGCCTGGCCAATGCAGGTTCGCATTAAATTCGGACAGTCGGTAATGAAACAACGGAGCCAAGAACTGGTGAGCCATCAGTTTTCATTCTATCTTGCACCTGGTGGGCAAGCAAAAACACACACTGGGCTCCAAAACCCACATTCAGTGCTCACAAAGCTACTGACTTATCTGAGTTTCCTAGAATCAAAGGTTTCTTGCTCACCAGACTTATTCACCTCTGTTCCCCATCTCCCTCTCTCTGCACAAATTCTGCACAAACTGGCTTTTCCCTCAGCATTCCTCCATCTTGACTGCTTCCTCTCCTCCACATGGCCTTAATCTGCTCTCCTCTCTAATGCTTACCTCAGGAACCAAGAGAGCAATCTCCTAGTCTGCCCCACTTTATAGTGAAGATTCAAAACCCTTAATCCAATCTACAAACAAGGAAGTCTCTGATACAAAGTCACTTATCTGAGACATACTGGGAGGATTGCTCATGAGAGTACACCATCCCACATCATCCAATCAGTCAAGGGTGTGGGGAAAAGCTTACTCTTAAAACTTGCACGTGGGCAGTGCCATCTTTAACAAAGTGAGCATAATATATTTCATCTGCCCAACACTATATATATAACAGACAAAATTGTCGTTCAACCAAAAACTGTTACAAAAGACTAAGAAGGTCATTATATAATGATAAAAGGGTCAATTTACCAAGAAGACATAATAAGTATAAAAACTTATGCATCCAACCTGAAGCACCAAAATAGATAAAGTAAATATTAACATATCTGATAGGAGAAATAGATTATAATACAATAATAGTAGGGGTCTTCAATACCCAACTTTCAATGAAGGATAAGCTTTCCAGACAGAAAATTAATATAAACATTGGACTTGGACTATACTTTAGAACAAATGGGCCTAACAGATTGTTAGGTTTAGGTTCAGGGCTTCTTTAAATCCAGAGCCCCTTTAAAAGTCAAATTCCCTTCACCTAACTTTCTACTAGGGCTCAAAACAGATCATTATTATCCCCCTGCTGTGAGGTTATAGTTAATGTGCTTGCTACTCTCTCTCTTAATGGCTTCCTAGCTTTCATTTTGAAATGTAGCAAAAAGTTTATCTTTGCAAAAATGTCAGGGAAAGTTTACATTGGGAAGGGACGTGATAATTAGAGGAGTTTAACTTACAATAGCTGTTTGTAAAAGCCTAGCCCCAGACCCAGAGGTGCCATCTCCTGATAGATCAGCTACCAGTGCAAACCTGTGGGAAGAGGGGGGACTGGCTTGCCTAAAGCATTGGCCTGGACCTTTTGAACCAAGCCAGGACCTTTTGAACCAAGCCAGGAGATAAACAATTTGGAGAAGCTGTGGGGCTGCTTCAGTCCACATAAAAAAATGTATATATTACCTTGTACCTACAGAGACAGTGACATCAGCTGCTTTCCCCAAGACCCCTAACTTATATAGACCCTGCTTCATCCCTCCCTGGGGTCAACACAGCTTGGTCTGTCTTGGCCACCTGCACCCAGGCATTTTAAATAAATTTGCTTTTGGAACATACCAGTCTTATGTTTTCAGTTTGGCTCTCCCAGTGCCTACTTATAGACCCGGGATGGTCTATAAGACCCTGTCAACTATCTCATATGGGATAAGGCAGCCCAGCTGGAGTTCTCTCCAGGTCTGACCTAGTCAGAGGTTTATACTGACCTGCCAGTTGCCAAGAGAAGCTGAAAGGAGGCTTTCCCTCTTCTCCAAAGCCACCTTCCCATTTAGGTACAAGGGGCTTAGCCTGTTAGCTCTCCTGTATGGGATGAAGCAGTGCAGCTGGAGTCCCTCCAGGTCTGACTTATTGGGGGTTTATACCAGCCTGTCAGTTGCCAAGGGAGATTGACAATAGTCTTTTCTCCTCAGTGGACCGGCCACCAGTTTCAACCTTTCACAGACATATGCAGAACATTTTATTAAAGAGTAACAAAATACACATTAATTCAAGTGCACATGAAACATTCTCTACAAAAGATCATATGAAACAAGTTATTCCATGTTAGGCCATGAAACAAGTCTTAACAAATTAAGAAGATTGAAATGATATCAAGCATCTTTTTCTGACTAAAATTGTATGAAATGAGACATTAATAGCAAGAAAAAAAGATAGAAAAATTCTCAAGTATGTAGATATTACACTACATGCTACTGAACAACCAATGAGTCAAAGAAGAAATAAAAAGGGAAATTAAAATATATCTTGAGACAAATGAAAATGGAAACACAACAAATCAAAATTTATGGGACATGGCAAAACAGTTTTAAGAGTGAAATTTGTAGTGATAAATTTCTACACTAAGAGAAGAAAAAGAAAGTTCTTAAATAAGCAACCTAACTTTACAACTCAAGGAACTAGAAAAAGAAGAACAAACTAAGCCCAAACAAGGAAGGAGTAAATGAAAACAAATATCAGAGCAGAAATATATAAAATATAAGAGTAGAGAAATAATAGAAAATATCAACAAAACTAAGAGTTTTTTCAAAAGGTAAAATTGATAACACTATAGCTAGACTAATAAAAATCAGAGGACGCAAATGAAAACAGAAATAAAAGCAGGCCTGACCCGATGGTGGCGCAATGAATAGAACGTCGGACTGGGACATGGGGGACCCAGGTTCGAGACCCCAAGGTCGCCAGCTTGAGTGCGGGTTCATCTGGCTTGAGCAAAAAGCTCACCAGCTTGGACCCAAGGTCACTGGCTTGAGCAAGAGGTTACTCGGTCTGCTGAAGGCCCGCGGTCAAGGCACATATGAGAAAGCAATCAATGAACAACTAAGGTGTTGCAACGGCAATGAAAAACTGATGGTTGATGCTTCTCATCTCTCTCCATTCTTGTCTGTCTATTTCTATCTATCCCTCTCTCTGACTCTCTCTCTGTTCCTGTAAAAAAAAGAAAAAGAAAAAAGAAATAAAAGCAGGAATATTAGCACTGATACCACACAAATACAAAGATCATAGGAAACTACTATAAAAAATTATATGTCAGCACAGTGAATAATTTAGAAGAAATGGAAAAATTCTTAGAAATATACAGCCTACCAAGACTGAATCATGAAGAAATAAAAAAAAAAAAAATCTGAACAGAACAATAATGAGTAAGGAGATTGAATCAGTAATCAAAAACCTCCCCCAAAATGAAAAACCTATAACCCAATGGGTTCACTGGTGAATTCTTTTTTTTTTTTTTTTTAAGAAAGACAATGTGTTTTTTTTAGAGAGTCAGAGAGAGGAATAGATAGGGGCAGACAGACAGGAATGGAGAGAGATGAGAAGCATCAATCATCAGTTTTTTGTTGCCGTTGTGACATCTTAGTTGTTCATTGATTGCTTTCTCACATGTGCCTTGACTATGGGCCTTCAGCAGACCGAGCAACACCCTACTGGAGCCAGCGACCTTGCGTCCAAGCTGGTGAGCTTTTTGCTCAAGCCAGATGAGCCCGCACTCAAGCTGGCAACCTCAGTGTCTCAAACCTGGGTCCTTCCACATCCCAGTCCGTCGCTCTATCCACTGCACCACCACCTGGTCAGGCTCACTGGTGAATTCTACCAAACATTTAAAGAATTATTTCTAATTCTTTTCAAACTTTTCCAAAATATTAAGAAAATAAAATGTTCCATATTCATTTTACAAGGTCAACAGTATTCTGATACCAAAGCCAGACAAGGGCACTACAAGAAAGAAAAATCACAGGCCAATATTCTTAATGAACAATGATGCATAATTCCTAAAGAAAAACTAGCAAACCACATTCAACAGTACATTAAAAATATCATACACCATAATTAAGTAAAATTTATCCCTGTGATATAAGAATGGTTCAACAGCCATAAATTAAAAAAATGTGATATACCACGTTAATAGAATAAAGAATATAATAATGATTATCTTTATAGATGCAGTAAAAGCATTTGACAAAACTCAACATGCTTTCATAATAAATAAAACTCTCAATAAATTAGGTATAGAATATTCCTCAACGCAATAAAGGCTATATATGACATGCCCATAGCTAACATCATACTCAGTAGTGAAAAGCTAGAAGCTTTTCTTTTAAGATCAGGAATAAGACAAGAATGCTTACACTCACCACTTCTATTCAACAGGGTACTGGAAGTCCTAGATAGAAAAATTATAAAAGAAAAAAATAAAAGATATCTGATTTGGAAAGGAAGTAGTAAAATTGTCTGTTTATAGACAGCAAGATCTTAAACCTAGAAAACCCTAAAAGCTCTTCCAAAAATTCTGTTAAAACTAATGTAAAAATTTAGTAATGTTACAGAAAATTAGTTTCATTTTTATACCCTAACAAAGAACTCTTTGAAGGAAAAAGTAAAAAAAAAAAAATCTCATTTACAATATAATCAGAAATAATAAAATACTTAGGAATAAATTTAACCAAAGAGGTGAAAGATCTGTACACTGAAAATTATGACATTCATAAGAGAAATGGAAGAAGATACAAACAAATGGAAAAATATCCCATGTTTATGAATTAGAAGAATATTGTTAAAATGTCTATACTATCCAAAGAAATCCACAGATTTAATGCAATCTCTATCAACATTCCAATGGCATCTTTCAGATATAGAAAAAAACACCTTAAAATTCATATGAATACACAACAAACAAAAACAACTAAAGAAATCTTGAGCAAAAAGAACAAAACTGAAGGCACCACACTTTTTAATTTCAAATTATATCAAAGCTATAGTAATCAAAACAGTATAATACTATTATAAAAATAGGTACACAGACCAATGGAACAGAATAGGGAGCCCAGAAATAAATCCATGCATATATGCTCAACTAATCTTCCACAAAGTCACCAAGAATGCACAAGGGAAAAAGGATACTCTCTTTAATAAATAGCACTAGGGAAACCGCACATCCACATGCAAAATAAAGAAATTGGACCTTATATAACACCATATACAAAAATCAACTTAAAATAGATTAAAGCCTTAAGTGTAAAACCTGAAACCAAAGAACTGGAAGAAAACATAAGGGAAAAGTTCCTTGATATTAGTCTTGGCAATGATTTTTTTTAGATTTGACACCAAAAGGACAAGCTACAAAAGCAAAAATAAACAACTGAGACTACAGTATTGAAGTAAAAAGTTTCTTCCCAGCAAAAATAAAACAACAGAATGAAAAGGCCATCTGCATAATGGGAACAAATATTTGCAAATCATATATCAGATAAGGGGTTAATATCTAAAATATATAAAGAACCCATATAACTTAATTTAAAAATCCAATTTTAAAATGGGCAAAGAACGTGAATAGACATTTTTCCAATGAATATATGGAAATGGCCAAGAGGTATATGAAAATATGTTCAACATCAATAATCATCAAGTATATGCAAATGAGAACCTCAGTAAGATATCACCTCACACTTGTTAGGATGGCTATTATAAAAAACATTCTGTGTTGTCAAGGATGTGGAGAAAAGGGATCACTTTTGCACTGTTGGTAGAAATGTAAATTAGTATAGGCATATAGAAAAATATAAAGGGTACTCAAAAAAGTTAAAAATAGAACTACCATATGTTCCAGCAATTCCACTTCTGGGAATATATTCAAAAGAAACAAATACACTATCTTGAAGAGATTTAATTGTCCATCAATCGATGAATGGATAAAGAAAATGTGATATATATAGAGAGAGCTATAGATATAGATACAAAACAATACACTAAAGTCTTATTTAGCCTCAAAAAAGAAGGAAATCCCTCCATTTTTGACAAAATAGTTGAACCTGGAGAACATTATGCTAAGTAAAATAGAGAAAGACAAATACTGCATGATCTCATATATAGAATCTAAAATAGTCAAGCTTTTGGTAACAGAATAGAAAAGCTGTTACCAGGAGCTGGTCAGTGGGGGTAAGGGAAAGAGAGAGATCTTAGTCAAAGGGTACAAACTTTGTTATAACCTGTGTAAACCCTGGAGATCTAATTACTGTACAGATGGTGACTATGTTAATAATAATATATTGTATACTTGAAATTTGCTAATAGGTCTAAATTATTCTCACCACACAGGCATAAAATATATGTGAGGTGATGACTGTGTGAACTAGCTTGATTTTAGTAATCATTCCACAATGTATATACATCTACTGAAACATCCTATTGAACACCTTAAATAAACACAATTTTTATTTGTCACTCATACCATAAAGCAGAGAAAGCTGAAAATAGAAAAATCTGAGATATAGCAGCTGTTTAATATATATTTGGTAAGTGACTATGTTTCCTTTTAGTTTTGAATTCATTTTAAGAAATATTTCTATTGAACATACATTTGATGCTCTAAGTATAACCTATCAGTGTGAGCATGAAAAGGTTAAATAGTAAGAGCATTGAGAAGCTAAAGCTAGGAGAAAGTTTTATAAGAAGCAATGTGTTTGACTTGATCATTGATGAAATCCTTTGTTGGGTTAGATTCTACCTAGAAATCTTTTTTCTAGTCAAAAAGAGAGGAGTGATTCTCTACCTCAATACTATGGCTGTGTGTGGCTGTAAGGCCAGTAGCCTCGGCCACCATCACAGCCATCCCCATGCAGGTTCACACTTGATTCGGACAGATGGTAATGAAACAGCAGAGCCAAGAACTAGTGGGCCATTACTTTAATCCTAGCTTGCACCCAGCAGGCAAGAAATACACACAGTGGGAAAACACTTCCCTTTCCATTCAGGGCTTCCAAAGCCACTGACTTATCTGAGTTTCCTAGAATCAAAGGTTTCTACCTCACCAGCCTTATTCACCTCTGTTCCCATCTCCTTCTCTCTGCACAAATTCTGCACATACTGGCTTCTCCCTCAGCACTCCGCCATCTTAGCTTCTTCTCTCCTCCACGTGGCCTTTCTCTGCTATCCTCCAGCATAGGCTTTCTGCCCCATTTTAGAGTGTAGAAATCAAAACCTTTAATTCAATATACAAACAAGGAAGTCTCTGATACAAAGTCACTTATTTGAGGCATAATGGGATTCCTCATGAGAGTACACCACCCCTCATCATGCAACTGTCAAGGGTGTGAGGAAAAGCTTAGTTTTGAAAAGATCTTAGCATTAAAAGTGTGGGAAAGGTTTAGTCTTAAAACTAAGCCTTAGGCTATAACAGCTCTGCCTGCTTATAGCCTGTCTCCCACACACAATGCAAACTATAAGCGAGCAAACATATATATCATATCTATAAACTTATTTAGCCAACAGTGGCAAATACAAAAAGCCTTCAGATAAGGAAGAAAGATATTTCTCGGGAAATAATAACATATTGAGGCCAGCCATTTTGTACAGTCTTTGGAGGCAAGAAGAAAAAACTGATGCAAAGAAACTCTATTTATATAAAAACAGAGCTGTAAAGCCAGTAGTCGCAGCCACCATCACAGCCACCTGACCCGTGCAGGTTCCCATTAGATTTGGACAGTCGGTAATGAAACAATGGAGCCAAGAACTGGTGAGCCATCAGCTTTAATTCTAGCTTGCACCTGGTGGGCAAGCAAAAACACATACTGGGCTCCAAAACCCACATATTCAGTGCTCACAAAGCTACTGACTTATCCAAGTTTCCTAGAATCAAAAGGTTTCTAGCTCACCAGACTTATTCACCTCTGTTCCCCATCTCCTCCAGCACAAACTCTACACAAACTGGCTTCTCCCTCAGCACTCTGCCATCTTGGCTGCTTCTCCTGGCCTCCATGTGGCCTTAATCTGCTCTCCTTTCTAATACTAACCTCAGGAACCAAGAGAGAGCAAGCTCCTGGTCTGCCCCACTTTATAGTGTAGTAATCCAAACCTTTAATCCAATCTACAAACAAGGAAGTCTCTGATACAAAGTCAAGTATCTGAGACATACTGGGAGGATTCCTCATGAGAGTGCACAACCCTACATCATCCAATCAGTCAAGGATGTTGAGGAAAAGCTTACTCTTAAAACTTGCACGTGGGCATCACCATCTTTAACTAAGTGAGCATAATATATTTTATCTGCCCAACAATCCACCCCTATGCTCACTTTACTACCCACAATCTACACCACCGGCATGCCTGTACAAGGAAATTAGGCACATTACACAAATTATAACAACATGACAAATCATACAATTTCAACAATTACATAGGTACATTTCACCAGTCTCTAAGCACTTTGGCAAAAGTGCAAAATGTCCTCGGCCTTCTCTCTCGCCATTTGAAAGGCTTCCTGGGGCAGGGGGAGGGCCTCCATCAAAGCCTCTCCTCATCCCCATCAGGGTATTTCACATCGTCCAAAATCCATAAGTCCATTCAACAAAGGAGCCAGTGCTCACTCTGGTCGTAGTCTAGGAAATCAGTCTACGCACATGGGGTGTTAGCCTCCCCCCTCATTCCTGCCATCATGGCAGGTCTCACATTGTCCTAAAGAGAAGCATGTGGCAATGGTAGTCAGCATTTCCATCTCTGCTTTGGGGAGCATGATGGCATCCACCCCTATGTCCCAAAATGTCAGCAAACCCACCAGCAGCTTAGCAGTCACCCTCTGCTGTTCCAGTGGCCACTGAGCGATGCATGCCTGGCTCCTGGGATATCCATTCATCCTCCCACTGCAGCTGCCGCCGTTTACCTTCTGGAGTCTGTGAATCCCAACTCCAGCCCAATTCTCCTCATCCTCCAAAGAGGAACTGAGAACTTCAGCTCTTGTTGCTGGGTTTGAGCCCTGGGCCACTGCTGCCTTCTGCTCCATGGGCCTTGCAGCTCCAGCCCCAGCCCCAGCCCCGGCCTCAGCTCCAGCCCTGGCCTCATGCCACTGCTGGATCTCCACAACATCCAAGGCAATCTCCAACTCACGAACCTGTGATTCCTTCTCCAGCATCTGCTCCATTTCCAGGTGAATCTCGCAAACTTGGTCGGCCTCCTCCTCCAGTGCTTCCTCCCACTCCAGGGTTGGTATCTCTTTCTCCCACGTTTCCTCCAGCTCCTGCTGCTGGATGGCCTGCAGGTCCTGGGTAGCCTCTTCCACAGAGCTCTTGGTTTCCTCACACATGGCTTTAAAAGCCCCCTAAAAAACAGCCATAGAGAACCATAACAGCAGCCAGTTCTCTACCCCACCACTCAAAGGTGGTGGTGGCTTCATACCGATCTGTATCAAATCCTGCCACAGACTACTCCAAATGTAAAGCCAGTAGCCGCCATAGTGGCCATTCACATGCAGGTTCCCATTGGATTCGGGCAGACGGTGAAGAAATGGCGGAGTCGGAGGATGGTAGGCCATTCTGTTTATTGGTGTCTCACCAAGACAGGCAAGCCACAAGAGAAGACAAGGGAAAAGCAGAAAACCAGCTTTTGCCATGGAGGGCAAGGGATCAGGGAGGCCCCTGCAATGGTGATAACAGGAACCCAGAGCACAAGCTCCCGGTCAGCCCCACTTTATAGTGTAGTAATCCAAACCTTTAATCCAATTTACAAACAAGGAAGTCTCTGATACAAAGTCACTTATCTGAGACATACTGGGAGGATTCCTCATGAGAGTGCACCACCCTACATCATCCAATCAGTCAAGGGTGTGAGGAAAAGCTTACTCTTAAAACTTGCATGTGGGCAGTGTCATCTTTAACAAAGTGAGCATAATATATTTTATCTGCCCAACTAGAGCTAACCAGGGATATGAGAACAGTTGGGAAATGCTCTACAGTATTCAAAAAATGAGTTTGGAGTTATAGCAATGGAAATGTTAGTGGTCTATGCAATTAATATTAAATCTCCTGCATAAATATTTAAATGGTCATACCACTAGTGAACAAAAAGAGCAGAGGATATAAATTAAGGGGATTAATAAGTCATAAGCAAACAAAAATATATTAAGCCTATGACAGAAAAAAAAATCTTAGCACAAGGGGTCCTCTATTTCCTTGGAGTGGAAGCTTTGGAAAATTCATACTGTCCTATGATGTACATGTAATTATACTTTGTCTCATGTATATTAGTCAAGATAGGCTACTATATCAAAACAAATTATCCTGAAATCTGTCAACAAGGATTGATTTCTTGTTCACCCTATCTGTCCATTGCAGAGTGGCTATACTACTGCTCCCAGGAGGTTAGTCAGGCTGACAGAGTGTAAAGCCAGTATTCACGGTCACCATCACAGCCGCCTGGCCAGTGCAGGTTTGCACTTGATTCGGACAGTCGGTAATGAAACAACAGAGCCAAGAACTGGTGAGCCATCATCTTTAATCCTAGCTTGCACCCAGTGGGCAAGGAAAAACACACACGGGGCTCCAAAACACACTCATTCAGTACTCACAAAGCTACTGACTTATCCGAGTTTCCTAGAATCAAAGGTTTCTAGCTCACCAGACTTACTCACATCTGTTCCCCATCCCCTTCTCTCTGCACAAACTCTGCACAAATTGGCTTCTCACTCAGCACTCCACCATCTTGGCTGCTTCTCCTGGCCTCCTCCACGTGGCCCTTGTCTGCTCTGCTCTCTAATGCTAATCTCAGTAACCGAGAGAGCAAGCTCCAGGTCTCTCCCACTTTATAGTGTAGAAATCCAAACCTTTAATCCAATCTACAAACAAGGAAGTCTCTGATACAAAGTCACTTATCTGAGGCATAATGGGAGGATTCCTTATGAGTGTACCACCCCACATCATCCAATCAGTCAAGGGTGTGGGGAAAAGCTTACTCTTAAAACTAAGCCTTAGGCTATAACGACCAGGCCTGCCCACAGCCTGTCCCCCAGCACATATTAATATCAAGCAACTTGCATGTGGGCAGCGCCATCTTTAACAAAGTGAGCATAATATATTTTATCTGCCCAACACAGAGCAACCTTCATCTGGGACATTGTTGGCAGTCATATCAGATAGGGAAAGAATGTGGTAAGCCTGCTAGCATGTCATAAAGCTTCTGCTCAGAAGTGACATGCATCACTCATGGTGATGGCCTAGGCAAGTGAAATGTCCTTACCTGAGTTCAACAAAGTAAGAGTATATATCTTCCCCAGGCAGGGTCCTTGATTATGAACTATACAGTCTTCCACATTATGCTCAAGATATCTGTGTAGAATCAACTTTATAATTCTGATTCTATAATGCTAAAATTTTTAAGAAATAAAATTATCTTCACAATATTCAAGTCAAAGAGTTCTGTGCATTACTGCAAATAGCTATCTAGATAGAGCAGATCCTATTAGTAGTAATGGTCAGTATTCTGGTATTCACAGCCAACAGCTTCCCTTATAAAAGGATGTCTTAAACTTTAACTCTGGATATATTTGTGAGTTTTGAGACTTTAAGTTGTTTGCTAAAGTCCTTAAGGGGAAAGAGCAAAAATCAAATTAGTTGTTTTTTTTCCTGTCTATCTATTCCAAAATCTAACATCATACTTAAGTAAAAGTTTGAATAAAGTTGAGTTGTAAATCTGCATGTGAAAAATTAATATATTTTTCATTTCTGCCTAAGAAGCCAGATATTTAAACACTAGTCTGAAACAAAACCTTTTATTAAAACAAAGGTCTTCTTAACCCCAATACCTAACTTTAGAACAGAAAGCATAGATTTGATGGCAAAACATCAGTCCGGAACTTACTAATTATTTTTTCATGATGTGAGATTTACCTTGTTTGGCAAAGGATATGAAATGTATACCACTTAAGTAGTCATAAATCTAACTGAACATACTCATGGCTATGTATCATCTCCCACTACAAATAATACAGTGTATTGTTGATCAGTTTACCTCCAACTGAAAGGAGGTAGCAACCATCAGACAAGGTCTCCAGTAAACGACTTCAAGTTAAAATTCTCAGTAACATTTATGTAAAGCCAGTAGCCAGGTGTAAAGCCAGTAGTCAAGGCTACTATCACAGCAGCCCGACCCACGCAGGTTCGCATTGGATTCGGACAGATGGCAATGAAACACAGGAGCCAAAAACTGGTGAGCCATCAGCTTTAATTCTAGCTTGCACCTGGCGGGCAAGCAAAAACACACACTGGGCTCCAAAACCCACACATTCAGTGCTCACAAAGCTACTGACTTATCCGAGTTTCCTAGAATCAAAGGTTTCTAGCTCACCAGACTTATTCACCTCTGTTTCCCATCTCCTCCTGCACAAACTCTTAATGAACTGGCTTCTTTCTCAGCACTCTGCCATCTTGGCTACTTCTCCTCCACATGGCTTTAATCTACTCTCCTCTCTAATACCAACCTCAGGAACTCAGGAACCAAGAGAGAGAGAGATCAAGCTCCCAGACTGCCCCAGTTTATAGCCTAGAAAATCCAAACCTTTAATCCAATTATACATACAAGAAAGTCTCTGATACAAAGCCACCCATTTGAGGCATAATGGGATTCCTCCCTACATCACCACCCTACATCATCCAATCAGTTAAGGGTGTGGGGAAGAGCTTACTCTTAAACTAAGCCTTAGGCTATAATGACCTGGCCTGCCTACATTACAGCTTTTCCCCCACAGCCATCTCAAGCATAAGGGCAAATAATATCACCTGGATGACGAGCTTCCATGTGGGCAGCACCATCTTTAACAAAGTGAGCATAATATATTTTATCTGCCCAACACCAGGGCCACCATCACAGCCGCCTGACCCATGCAGGTTCGCATTAGATTCGAACAGTCGGTAATGAAACAACGGAGCCAAAAACTGGTGAGCCATCAGCTTTAATTCTAGCTTGCACCCGGCGGGCAAGCAAAAACACACACTGGGCTCCAAAACCCACATATTCAGTGCTCACAAAGCTACTGACTTATCCAAGTTTCCTGGAATCAAATGTTTCTAGCTCACCAGACTTATTCACCTCTGTTCCCCATCTCCTCCAGCACAAACTCTTAACAAACTGGCTTCTCCCTCAGCACTGTGCCATCTTGGCTGCTTCTCCTGGCCTTTACGTGGCCTTAATCTGCTCTACTCTCTATACTTCAGGAACTCAGGAACCAAGAGAGAGAGCAAGCTACTGGTCTCTCCCACTTTATACCATAGAATCAAAACCTTTAATCCAATTATACAAACAAAGAAGTCTCTGTATAATGGGATTCCTCAGGAGAGTGCACCACCCTACATCATCCAATCAGTCAAGGGTGTGGGGAAGAGCTTACTCTTAAACTAAGCCTTAGGCTATAATGACCCAGCCTGCTTACATTACAGCTTTCCCCCCACAGCCATCCCAAGCATAAGGGCAAATAATATCACCTGGGTGACGGGCTTCCATGTGGGCAATGCCATCTTTAACAAAGAGAGCATATTATATTTTATCTGCCCAACACATTTATCATGTTATTTCAGTAGGATTCTGCCTGGAGGCAACAGAAAGAATGAAAAGTATTCTTAATGTTACTTTTACTCTTGCATTTGTTTTTATTCTCTACCTTTCTACTACTGAGCCATTTACTGTATTCCCCATGTATAAGACGCACCTATTTTCGAAAAATTTGGTGTCTAAAAACTGGGAACATCTTATACAGTGGTTGTAATCTTTTTACTTGCATTTCCTGCTTTTTAGCACTTGTTTTTGCGTTCATTGCTGAAGATGATGATTTGTCATCAGACACAGATGAGAACAAGGTAGTGGATGGGAGTTTTGACAGTGATGAGCAGTTGTATGAATTTTATGATGAATAAAACTTGAGTTCAATAACTTCATGTAATACATTTTTTTCAAATTTCGGGCCCCAAAATTAAGGTGTGTCTTATACATGGGGAAATATGGTATTTTTTAATACATTTATAATAAGTGGTCCTTATTATACTAAGGACACCTAGGAATTCCAGAGCTGAGATGTTTCCCATTCCCAGAATCCCAGGAATCAGCCTTGAATACTACACAGTTTTGATAAATTATAAACTATAATATCAGATATATTTCTCTCCCATAGGTATTATCTGAAAAAAAGGGTAAATAAGAGTGTTGGCTGATTGACCAAGTGATTAAAAGAAGAGATAAGCTTGTATACGTGACCTGAGGAACCTCCCAATGGCAATGTCAAATCCAGGTCTTGCCATAGGAAAAAGTGGGGTCAGAATGGCTCTTTATTACCCTTTTCTCTTTCTTGACCATCTCCTTTACCCACTCTTTGGTCAATAACAACCCCACTTACTACTTAGCTTTCAGCACCACTATTACACTTGGTCTTGGACATGATTTTAGCCCTAATCAGTTTAATCATCTATTCACTTCAGTCCGACCTTGTCTTCAGCACTCCCAGAAGTTCTCATTAGAAAGCTCACCTTTATGAATGGGAATAAACAGATAAGGCATTGACTAGAGATAAAAAGAACCTCTTTGCTGAGTGTCTGCTGGAGATTAAGTTAAGAAAAGTTTGAGAGGGGCCAGTGACATATTATAAATAGATTGGAACATGTATAAAAGTGATTAATCATCTAAAGTTGAACTGCCTTCTTCATGTCCCTGTCTAAATTGCTTCCTGGAAAATCATGGGAGGTGTAATTTGATTTGATTAATTTTCTTTTTTAGAGAGGCAGGGAGAGAGAGATAGAGAGAGAGAAAGGAACACCAAGCTGCGCCTGTACATGCCCTGACAGGGAATCGAACTCGCTACCTCTGTGCTCCTGGCTGACACTAACCAACTAAGCATCCAGCCAGGGCTTGCTTAAATTCTTATCACATGTAAAAGCTTATCTCAAATGACAGTCCCTCCTGGAAGCCTCCCTTTTGCTCTGTATTTGCCCCTGAGCAATATTAATTGTTCCTTCTTCCATGATCTTCAATACCTAGTTCATAAACTTATCGTGGCCCTTCCACATGTTCTGTTACTTAGCAGTGACGCACTCTCTCAAGGACAAAATTAAATCTTGTTTATCTTTAAATCCATGATGCCAAACAGAGCATTGGACACATGGTAGGAGCTAAAGAGATCTTGCTCACTGAACTGAAATTTAGTTGAGGGTCAGCAGGGGTGAGTAGCTGAAGTTACTTACAGAGAGGTAACATGGGATACAGTGGGAAGGGCATAAACTTTGGCTTCAGAGAATCCCAAGGTCAAATCCCAACTCTGCCACCTACTAGTTATGCAATCTTAGGCAATGTTACTTAACAGCTCCAAAACAATTTTTGCCCCTATAAAATGGAAATAATAATCCCAACCTTGCTAGGTTGTAGTGGAAATTAACAGAAAGTCATGCCTATTATGTGGTACAGGATGACTTGTCGTGACCATGGCAGCTACTCCACCCAGATACCTTTGGATGCCTCTCATTTGTTCTATGCACCCATCTCTCAGTTTCTGTGTGCTTCAGTCCTCAGGGCTGGTACCCACAGTTTCTCTCAGAGGACCACCTCTGGGCTACTTGAGAAGCTTTGGCCTAAATACAAAGAGCCCAAAGATTTAATTCTCAGGTAGTTATGTCCAGTGATTGAGTGGTATAGGAGTCTAAGAACCCAGCTCCCTTGTCTGGGTGGGTCACACTCTGAACTATAACTTATGGTCCTGCGCTTCTGCTGGGACCAGGTTACAGCAGCAGTGGTGTGACCTGTAATCACAGTCTTGCTTGGCTTCTTCCCCGTGCCTGTCACGCTTCTGCCGCTCCTCTGTCTTCTCCCGGAATCACTGACCTAATAAATTACTTGCCATGAATCCTCGTCTCAGCATCTGCTTCTGGGAACCTGACCTAAGACACGAGTGTTCCAAAAAACAGTAATTATTGTTATAACCCAGCGTGGTTTAAAGAGAAATACATAAAATTGTCACCCTAAAAATAACTCCCTGTTGTCACCTCCCACCTACTTTTCCAGTCTTGTCATGTTACATTTTACCTCGTCAACATGTTCAGTTTAGGGAAAAGGAGCAAAACTTATTCTTTTCTCTTTTGATAAAACATATGTGTATTCATGTTTTTAACTGGGTAGCTGCCTCATTATAGCTGGTTTTCTCAACATGCAGCATTTTGAGGGTGATTAACAAAATGTGAAAAATAAAATTCTGTTCAGCAATGTCTCAATGATGAAAAGGCTGCCTTTCCTGAAAAACTTATCTAGAAGACCCAAAATAACAGATGAGTCTATTTTGAGGCTGGCAGATTCTATCGCAACTCGAGGACATTTCCCCAAGGAATGGGGTGATTCTGATTTCTGAGACCACTTTCCAGGGGCATGTCACAGAATTTCAAAAAACGACTACTTGGTTATTTGAAGATTATTTTTCTTTCACCACAGTAGTCTTGAACAACGCTAACCATAAACTATAAAGTGATATTGCTTGCATTCAAATGCATGCTGTGCTACTTACTAGCTGAGGACTTTGGGTAAATTAATCTTCGTACACCTCAGTTTCTTTAACAGCAAATTTGGAAAAATAACAGTTTTTATATCATAAGGTTCTTGTGAGTATTCAGTGAATTAATATATTTAAAGCATATATCCTGTGCCTGGGTCAAAACAAATGCACTGCAAACGTGTGGTTTATTGTTGTTATTGTTGTTTCTCTTATTTTAACACTTTCTTTCCCCTGCTCTTCTAGGTGAACAAATAAAAAAATCTAATGTAATGAAACTGGGATATCTCTTCTGGATAAAAAAGACTAAGAGGAAATAGTCATTATCAAGTCTGAGGGGCAAGCAAGTAGAAGACGAATAGACTCATTCTGTTTGTATTGGTATAAAGAACTAGTAACCACTTGTGGAATTCACATAAAACTATTTCATCTTAATATGAATAGAATTACCAAAAATAGTCATCATGTCTCAACACTGGAATGGAGTCCATGGGAGATAGTGTATCTCTTTATCCCTGGAGACATGCAAGTAGGTACTGAATGGCCATTCTCTGAGAATACTATATAAATTGAGCCTCTTTTGGTTCCAACTGGTTATAATTACAAGTCACTTAAACCAAGAGAGAATGTTGCTCATTTTCTTATGAAGTCATGGATAGTAAAGCAGACAGGATTCCAGGGTCATCACGTGTGTGTATTTCTTCCATCACTGCATTTGTTCTTCTCTCATCTCTCTGAACAGAAAAGCCTCCTCTGCTCAGTTTCCATAGCATAATATAAGACCCAAAACTTCACAGATTTAATACTTTATTGGCCAGACACCAAAAATGATAAATGGACTATCACTTTCTAGTTTTTACAAACCCAAATTTCCCTGGAAGGAATTACATTTGGTTCAACTGCAATCTGGACCAATTAAATCAATCAAATGTGGCCAGGGATTAGAATCCCACTGTATCAACAGTGTCCTTCTCATAGTAACCACTAAAGAGAATGAAAAGAGGAGAGTTAGTGCCCCAGAAATAAGGCAGAAGTTCCTAGAAGTGGGGAGAAGGCCATGAAATACTTCAGGACAGACAGAATATGTCTCCACTACACTCAAAAATGAATGAAACCTGACCAGGCAGTGGCACAGTGGATGGGGCATTGACCTGGGACACCGAAGACCCAAGTTAGATAGATATACCCTGAGATTGCTGGCTTGAGCGTAAGATCATAGACATGACTCCATGGTCACTGGCTTGAGCCCAAAGCTTGCTGGCTTAAACCCAAGGTCACTGGCTTACAGGGTCACCAGCTCAGCTGTAGCTCTACAGTCAAGGCACATATGAGAAAGCAATCAGTGAACAACTAGCATGCCTTAACCACAAATTGATGCTTCTCATCTCTCTCCCTTCCTGTCTGTCTGTTCCTCTCTCTCTCTTTTACTAAAAAAAAAAAAAAAAAAAAAAAAAGAAGAATGAAAAGTGGAATCAATTTCCTTTAACTTTCTTCTACCCATGTTGTTCTATTACTGTCCACCAGTGAATTCAAATTAGTTATTAATTTTAAATAATCAGTCTAAAACATAAATTATGCAAGTTATTCACTTGTTTCTTCAAATTAACAATGAAGGATTTAACCATATGAAGACATCTACCACAAGTCATTGAATAGAACACACCATTGATTATAAAACACATCATTGTTTTATGTACTACTATGAAAGAAAAACATGCAAATGTAGTTATCAACTGTAAAAAGTATTCCAATTTCAGAGATGTT
Organism: Rhynchonycteris naso; assembly: GCA_037038555.1. NCBI lineage: Eukaryota > Metazoa > Chordata > Mammalia > Chiroptera > Emballonuridae > Rhynchonycteris > Rhynchonycteris naso. Next base: position 62,154,005 of record CM073002.1, on the reverse strand, counting down.
AAATTGTGAAGATATGTGCATCTCAGAATTGATGAGATATGAAAATTTAGTTGGAATATTCTGTATGATCTGACATAGGTTCTCTGCTTTCCTTCATTTAACAAATGAGGTTTGAGTCAGGCAATCATTTAATGAGCATGTGATAGGCAGGGAGTTATGCAGAAATGCTTAAGAAATCATTTCTGTCTTCTTGAAATTTATAGGGTGAGAGGAGATAGCCATAGAAATAAATAATTGCAATAGAGATGCTCATGATCTAATAAGCATTCTTCAAGGTTTGAAATGCAACAAGGTTCTTCCTAGCCTATGGCCCTTTCACATGTGACTCCTTCCACCAGGAATGCTTTCTCTCCTTTCCCTGGCTGACTGCTACTCACCTTTTGATCTCACATCTCTCCCAAAGGGACAAATGAAAGAATAACATGGTCCTTTTCCTTCAAAAATCCTATCCCCACTGTAACTGAAATTAGTGTTCAAAACTTAAAAAGTAAATGCCTGTATGTTTGGTTTTAGCTCCTTTTCTATTTAGCTGAGAAAATTTTCTGCTCATTTTCCATAAATACAGAAATGTATACATTAACATTATGCAGTCCTGGATGGTTGGCTTGATGGTCCAGTGTTAGTATGGCGTGTGGATGTCCTGGGTTCAATTTCCAGTCAGGACACACTGGAGAAGTGCCCATCTGCTTTTCCACCCCTCCTCCTCTCTCTTCTCTCTCTCTCTCCCCCTCCTGCAGCCACGGCTTGATTGAAGCAAACTGGCCCCAGGTAGAGAGGATGGTGTCATGGTCTTTGCCTCAGGCACTTCTAAGAAGAGCTCAATTGCTGAGCAATGAAACAACACCCCAGGTGGGCAGAGCATTGCCCCCTAGTGGGTTTGCTAGGTAGATCCCTTTTGGGGCACATGTGGGAGTCTGTCTCTCTGCCTGCCCTTTTCTCACTGAGTTAAAAAAATTAACATTATGCAAAGCAACTTAGAAAAAGTTCCTGTGAAAACTGAAGACAGTAAACACTAAAGGTGTTCAGGCACAGGCATGATTTCATCTGGTCAGGGGAATTAGGAAAGGTTTCATGGGGAAGTAGCATTTGAAATAGGCTTTAGGGCTCTCACAAGTAAATGTCAGAGAAAAGTATATTAGGCAGAGATGCTGAAATGATTCAGAAAAGATAGAGGCATCTTTGGGGGACAACATTTAGACAAGTTTGCAAATTGGAAAGTTAGACTGAGATAAATTCAGTGGTGGATTTAATACTAACTAATAAAGTTTAAGCTTTGGTTCTTTCACTTGTCTGGCTCTTTTTAAGTAAGGATGGTGAGGTTCTGTTCCAGGGACTCAAGGAGGCACCAACCCATGGAGGCCCAGCATGCTGTCCCAGCCTGGAGGCCACTTTCTTGTGGTTTGCTGGGACTGTACTTCTAGTCCTCCGCATCCACACCTTGTCTGTGTTGGGCCTTAACAAGGATCCGGGCCACATTTCTGACTCCAAGAAGAGGAGCCTAAAATAGATGCTGCTCTGAAATCCAGAAGGAAGTGTTGGCAAAAGGGTGGGCGTGCAGTACATGAGTAAGAAGATTAGCTGCTGTGGCTTGGAAGCCCTGCTGAGTGACAGCGAAAAATGGTCTTCTCCAAGGTTCCCAGTAGGAGAAGCACCTTTTGAGCAAGAACCTGCCTGGGCAGTCATAGGTACAGCAATCCCGCGACAAAGCTCAGAAAGAGAAAACTTATTTTTAAACAATTCAAAACAAATGTTGTTTCTAATTGAATTTGCTCTACAGAAAATTATAAAATCATTGAATTTTATAATTCAAGAAAAATTTGACAAATGAATGGAGAAAAATTGAATGTCTTTATAGAAAATTATAAAATCATTGTCATATGAAAAAATGAATAAAAGGTATGCAACTACATATGCAAAAAAAGAGTGTTCTGGAAGTGCATTATAGAGGAAATTAATAAGTCATTTTTCTCAATTTTTTGATGATTATGATGTTACTGTTTTTAAAAACTTAGTAATAGGTATTTCTTTTCTCATTCAGGATTGAGTACATATTCATATATTCTACATAATTTGAAATTTATTATCTCATCTTTTCCCTTAAAGAGTATTCCAAAAATTATCTCAACTTCAGGCTTCCCCAAAACCTTTATGTGATCTCAGTTGAGAATGGGTTGTCAATCTCAAGAGCTAAGATTGTATTTGGTCAGGAAAGAAGAAGCAGAAAATATGTCTACAAATCCATTTTCATGCTAATTGTATGACAATGAACACAATTCTTTATATGTCAGTGTTGCAACTTTATCTTTCATGGGCAATATTGATAATTACTTGGAAATTAAATGCCTTCTTCATTTTTCTTAAAGTTTTTCTTCCATTCTGCAATTTTGCTGCAGGAATTTATCTGCCGACTCTCCATTTTGAAACAGAAAGACTTGCTTTGAAAGTATAACTATTTTGCTAAGATTGAAGTTCCTTCCCTAACATCATGATGTTATTAATACATTATATCCATTTTAACCATATCGCTTTTCCTGAGTTTGGCTACCGGCACAGATTAATAGTTGTCTTTATATTATGCAGTGAAACTTAATTTCTATTTGAATGTTTAACAGTATTGTAATGATTTTATTGCAATTAAGAATGATAAATGTTTCCCTTCCAGTCTCAAAATCAATATTCACAAAGTGTAAGAGATAGACGGGAATGTGTGAGTTAGTATAACTGGGGGCTTTCAATTAACTGAGAGGAGATGAAGAAAAACTGAATGGCACTATCACTGATTAAGCATCTACTATGTGCTGGGATTTTTACTAGGTATTTTGCCCAATGGTTGTAGAAAAAGCAAGACCCTGGCCAATTGGCTCATTGGATAGAGCAGCATCTGCTCGGTGTATGGACATTCCAGGTTCAATTCCCAGTCAGGGCACACAGAAGAAGCTACCATCTACTTCTCCCTCTCTCTTTCTCTTTCTTCTCTCTCTCTTCCCCTCTCACAGCCAGTGGTTCAACTGGTCCAAGCATCAGCACTAGGCACTGAGGATAGCTCAGTTCATTCAGGCATAGGTCCCAGATGGGGGTTGCCAAGTGGATTCTAGCTGGGGTGTGTGCTGGAGTCTGTCTCACTCTCGCCTCTCACTTAAAACAAAAAAGAAGAGAAAGAAAATAAAAGAAAGAAAAAGAAAAAGTGATAGTAAAATCTGCTAACATTTACTCTGATTTAAGCACTTATCATTTTCTCAATTGCTCTTCCTACTAATATCTAAGGCAGTGGTTCTTAACCTGGGTTCTACGAACCCTAGGGGTTCGATGAGTTGGTCTCGGGTTCGGAGAAGCCTCTGACGCGGAGGCCAGAATAAAGTAATACCGTAATTTGTTGTGAGTTCATGCACTTTGTTGGTTTTGTTCTTTGAGCAAGGTGATGTTCATGCACGGCTCATTTTGTGCACCAGTAAAAAAACACATACCTATGTCTTGAATTTGGAAAAAAAATCATATTTTATTTATCGCGAAAGAAGGGTTCGGTGAATGTGCATATGAAACTGGTGGGTTCGGTACCTCAAAAAAAGGTTAAGAACTACTGATCTAAGGTCAATAATAGTATTTTTCTTTCTGTTTCTCTTTATAGATGATGAATCTGAGGCTCAGAGAGGTTAGGTAACTTGCCCATAATCTATAATCATAGAAAGAGTAAGTGGAAGATTCAAAACTTGAATTCAGATCTGTCCGGGTCCAACACTCTGTAAAGGTATTAACCATTGTATTAGTTTTCTATTGCTGCATTTAACAAACTTATACCCATTTATTATCTCACAGTTCTGTAGGTCAGATGCCTGGGTGTGCTCAGCTGGGTTATCTGCTTAGATTTTCCCTGGAGAAAATCAAGGTGTCAGCTGGATTTGCTCACCTTCTAGTGACCTCCCTCATTACCTGATGATACATGGGAACCTCTGTCTTCAAGCCAGCAAAGGTGCATTGAAGCCCTCACGCACTGGTGATCTTTTTTACTTTTTCTCCTACTAGTTGTTAAAAACTCTTCACTTTTAAATAGCTGATCAGTAAATGTAATTACATCTACAATATTCATTTGAGGTATAATGTGACATAATCATGGGTGTGATATCTCAATATATATGTACAGTACTGGAGGACAGGAAAGAAAATCTTTAGGGGGACTCTTGGAATTCTCCTACAAAACCTATACCATCCTCTGTATCACATATGTGCTCTATCATCCAGTCGTGACCAAAACTTTGTCAGGAAGATATTAGTTGACTCTAGAACAATGACAAAACCAGGGCTCCTAGCCAGAGTGATCCTTGGGGAAGAGACCGTAAGATCTACATTTCACATGATGACAGTCTTATGCATTTTGTTACTTTGCAGTTGCCTCTCACTGGGTCATGCTGAAGCCACCCCGAAGGTGCCAAGATGTACCATGAAATCATCTTCAGCCCTTATAGGTAAACACAGTTTCCTCTATATAGAACTCTGGTCTGTTTCTACTTGGCTAACCCTTTCTTCCCCTTCAGGTCTCGTTTAAACCTCTCTTCTTTGCCAACTTCACCCCATCCCAGGATGGAGTACAGGTATCCATTATAATATCACTTACTGACCTGTATTATAACTCCTATCTGCTATTCAATCCCCACCCAATGATTGTAGTCTGCTATACTGCTGGTTTAGATAGCTTTTGCATAGTTTTAGATTATTTCTTTGATGTTTAGAATTTTTGAATAAGTTAATTCCCATCGGTTAAAAAATAAATAAATAAAATGTCAGCCCTCAAATTAAAGATACTAAAGGAGCACAGAGTGGTAACAAAGAACCCTGCTCATCCCTACAACACTTTGAAATCTGCATTAATGTCAGGACGTTCATGGTAGGCATACCCACACAGCTAATTATGTGTACCTCTTCCTTCCCTCCTACCCTTTGATAAAATTTTGACTAAAAACGTATCTCTAAAGAAAGATATTTGGAATACCAAGTCTTCACACATCATTTGTCTTTGGACTTTATGGTCTAAGTTTCTTGACAAACCACACTATAAATGGAAATGAACAAAAGAAATGATGAGAACCTGTTTGCAAATGTATGTCAGCTTAATTAAAACAAAATGCTGGAGAAAAGTATTCAAATGGGAAAATGTATTTAAATCCTAATTAAAAGGCTTGGTTTCTTTTTAAAGTAATTCTATTTCAAAAAGGTTATTATAAGCTTGACAGATAAAAAGTAAGAAAAAAGAAAAGAATACTTCAGAGACCCAAGAAAAGAAAAGCAAAGACATATAGAAGTAGAAATACTGAAGTAACAAATTCTTCACAATTAAGTACTAGACTTTTCAGCCATAGCAAATAGGAGACTATACTGGCACCATCTGTATGCATTTTTACAAAAATAAAGAAGATATAAAACAATTAAAAAATCATTAGAAAGCAGCCATCAATGTTTGAATCCTGAGACCTAGAAAAGAAATAAGACCTAGATGTGAGTTGTGTAGAGACAAGTAGACAGAAAGAGAAAGTCAGATATCTCAAGATGTTTCTTCTCTTCTCTGGACACTTCAAAATTCCTTCCAGACAGGGTTCTCTTAATTTTCTCAAATACCTAACATAGGAGTTATATTATATTAGGCAAGGCATGTTTGGGGAAGTAGACCAAAAGTTCACATAAGAAAACTTGGACCAAGCCAGCACAGAAAGAAGTAAAAATTGAGCAATTTTCTAGCTAAAAAGCAGCTAAACTTGGAACTTCAAGTTTAAAATCAATTCTTGATCTAGTTTTTCCCCAACTTTTTACCAAAATACCATTGAAGCTTCAAAAGACAAAATCATTCAACACCAGAAAACATATTATTGGATACACTATAGCCAGACTCTGGGACATGTTGTCACCAAATTCAAGGGTCACAGAGTAAAATAGAAAAATCTATATGTCTTGCCCTCTGAGCCTGCATAAAAAGGAGAAACGTTAATAAGTATCTCCTTGTCTCAGCTTGCGTTCCTTGTTTGCAACCAAACTTTGTTAACTCAATCCAAAAGAGGTTTTTCAGAAGTAATTTTGAGGTTCATAAAATCGTTGGAAGATTGGAAAACCAGACTTGAAAATGTACAGGGTTCAAGATAATGCCAGATGCTAAGACACCTGCTGATAAGCAGGAACTGCCATAAGCTTCATGGAAGGAGAAGTGGAGGCCCCAGATAGTTTCTTTCACTTTCTCTTTCTTCCACTCCAGGAAGAAGACATCTCTTTACCTAGTTTGGATGTTGTGGATCCTCTGTCTATAATACCATCAGATGGTATTCCACTAAATAACAGAGTAAAACTGAAAACTCCCTTTCATATTCTATGGGATATTAATGACCCAGTCCCAGCCACCTCTCCATCCTCGTATCTCTCTTCCTCCCTTACTATGCTCCAGCCTTACATCCATCTTGCAATCCCTGCCACAGAACTCTTACATTTACTGCTCCCTCTGACCAGAAAGATGTTCCCCCAAGACATCACCTAAGTTCATTTCGTGCCCACCTACCTCCCTCTTATCACTTAAGTCTGAGCCACAATGACACCTTTAGAGAGAACTTCTCTACCCACCCATCCCTCCTTTCCCACTTTCAGACATTCTCAAGCACATTTTCCTATTTCATTTTCATGGCAATAATTAAGACCTAACATTATTTATTTTCTGATTTTATTATTGTGTCTGGCACCCTTTACCCTTCTGCAATGAGGGCAGAGTTCTTATCTGTTCTCCCCAATTAAAACTGTATTTCTTGTCTAGTGTTTAGACACTATAAATTAGCAAAACTTTAAATGAATATATGAACCAACATTGCACATTTACTATACTTCTCAGAATTAATAATGGAGCTGTTTCTCATGATGAACTGTTAGATTTTCCAAAGTAAGAACTGAGTCTTCCACATCGCTCTGTCCTAGTGCCCAGCACAATGCCTGGCACAGAGTAAGGTCCTCAACAAATTTGTAATGATGTGAATTCTATTTAGCTTTGAGCTTTTTTTCTTTTCTTTACTTTTTTTATGAGCTATTAGGCAGGCAGGCTGTATCTAGAGAAAGCTATTTTCTAAAAAGATTCCAAATCATATTTTTAAGATGATAATGGCTAGAATAAAAAGTCCTTCTCATGAAAGCTCTGAAGACAGTGCAAACATTTTCAAACATTTATAGCCCTGAGATTTCTTTTGCCCAGTGTCTTTCTCTAACAGTATGAATACATGAGGTTAGGAAGTTCATCCCAACTGTCCACAGACTAGCCAGGGGCTCAGAGTGAGCAGCTCCTTTTGGACAGTCCATCCTGATGAAGGGCAAGACAATGAGAGGCACCAAAAAAAAAAAAAGTCCTCCCAGGAAACTGAACAAATATCTCTCCTGGTAATAAATAAATAGTTCAGCTGGGCATTATAATTGTGTGTATAATGCGACTCAGATACAGGACATAATTGCACTCTAGAATCCATACAGTAATAAAAAGCTCCAGTCAGAGAAAAGAATGCTTGTTTGCCATGGTTTGACAGGCAAGCAACAAACAAGAACCACTTTTTCACCGTTTATTCAATAAAAGCAGCATATTAAATATTCAGACTGAGTGTCTCCATTAAGCAACTCACTTATACCTCCCCTCCCTCCTCCCTCTCCACCTCTTCTTGTTTTGTTTTCATCAAGTCAGGGAGAAAAATAATAAAACCAAATCTGTGATGTGATTTTTAATGAGGCCACTGCTCAGAGGTTCTGCTGCATTCAGGAGTCACCTCTCAACTGTCAGGGTGCAAGGATCAGGGTGCAAGGATCAGGACAGCGGTGGGGCCAGTTTGGGAAGGAACCCAGCCAGGGGGCAGAGCACCATCTTCAATCAAGGATAATGAGTTGGTGGGGGAGGGGGGTGAAGAGAAGGGAAAGGAAGAAATAAGTCTTCCCTATACCACGTACTAATACGGAAAGGCACCTGGCCTGAAAATAGTTCACTGGATGCTAGTTGTGAATTGGGTCTAATAAAACAGCTGGCAACACCACACAGAGTAAGAGAGCCAGGGCAAAGGAGAGAAAGGTTAAAAGGCTGGGGAACTAGATTAGAATAATGAAGAGAAACTGGCATGCATGCTGATCACAATTGACTAATCTCTCTCTGATAGACCCGGAGAGGGGATTTGCATATTTGTTTTAGACAACCAAATTACTGTGTGTCCCTTTCTTTATCTCCCATTTGGAAAAAGGTCTGAACCGCTCCATTCTAATCTGCCTTAGAAGGAAGAGGTTACACATAGACAGAAGGAAGAAGGGAATTTGGAAATGTAACTTTCTCCAGAATGAAGGGGGAACATTTTTTTATGCTTCCTCCTCAGCCCTTGCAGCAACAAGGAGCTGACACCAGCTCTGTCTCTGATGTTGACTGGCAGAGGTGAGGGACACCTAGTAGTCAGGACCGGGGAGGCGGATCTGCTCTAGTATAGGAGGGAGTGAGGTCAATGGGAATGAGCAACGGTGAGGCGGAATACAAATGATAGAAATTTATGAAGTTGTTTCTGCTTGGTGAGCAGATTTCAGATAAGTTGAGTGTTAAAAAGGCAGATAGGTTTTCAGCTGTGCCAGCTGTTGGGAAGATGTTGGCATGCTCTTAAGCCGGTATTTATTGGATGCTACTCATTGCTGTGACAGCACACATGCGTGCATAAGTATGTTTATTCACAATATACATAATCACCCTGTCACAACACAGATGCAAATCACCAGCCTGTCTCCTGAGCAGGGGGGCATAACTAAAACCCAGGGCCTGTAAGGAAAACTTTCGGAAAGCACTCCCTTTCACTGAAAGTAATTGATCCCTCCAGGCTGCCCTGACACCGGCTGTGACTTCTGTGAGGAGAAAGAGACAGAGTCTGGGTTCTGTTTTACACAGAGCAGAGCCTCATAAAGGATTCATCCCAACAAGCTGAGTAATTTGACTGTAGCATCCTGTAAATTTGGGAGGGAGAAACCGAATGGTCATTACATGCGATTGCAGGATTTAAGGGGCCACAGTGGTCTCTGAGCACCCTGTACAAATTTATCTTGTAGAATTAGTGGTAATGGGGAAACCAAGAAGATCTGTGAGACACAGATCTCCTCGGAATGCACTTGAATGTTAATGTAGATACTGAAGATTCTGTCATATGAAATTAAATGGCTCTTCACAAATATGTAAAAAACAATAGGAAAACTGGCCAAGGAGATGACTGGCAAAGCCATAGAGATTTGAAATGGAAAAAGGATTTTATTCAAGATCACTTATGATTAGGCCAGAGAGGAGCGGACACCAACATTTGGTACAGACTAATGACAATGATATTACACACACTCCCCCATTGAAACCAACTGGCCACCCCCCTTAACCGTGGAGAGGTCAAGAGGCCCCGAAGTCCTAGCGACTCAGGAAGGGACAGCACTGATAATCAGGCACAGCTCTGGCTGACTGCCAAGCCTGTGCTCCTTGGAGTGCTGGCTCCAAACTGCCTCAGGTCAAGAAGGGATTTATTGAAGAGTCAAGCTGGAATCCTGCACCTAGAGTGGGCTGAGTTTGAGAAGCCAGAAATAAATTCAGACTAAACAAGAGTCCTAAAGAAAGCTGCCACAAAGATGAATGCACAATATAAATTCTCTGAGGGTGACTATAAACTGAAGTCAAAAGACGGACTCCACAGGTCCCACTGGTAGCCAGTCTCAGTGTTTTATCACCACAATCCAACTAGTCGTGCTCACATTTTTTATAAAAACAAGGTATACCTGAAGATGACTCCAACCCCAGCACCAGCTAAGAGGCCATCCATTCTCTGTTATTCTTCCTGAGCAGCACACCTTGCCCTCAATTTCTCTTTTGTTTTGTCCATACCCCTCCATTTTTTTCAACATTTATCTGACCTGATATTTTTAGGTTTCCAAAATAACTCAAGAGTTATTAACTAAGTCACACTTCCTTGTAGTATTTTACATGTGTGGGACTACTGGAAATGTAAAACCTGATCCCAAAGGAATGAATCCCCATGAGGGAACTGAAATGGGTGGGGTGCAGCTCCATGCTATGGAAGGACAGAGTGGAGAGAAGATCTAGGTTTGGCTCTTTACAGAGTGGCTTTGGGCAAGTCACTTAACCTCTTTGGGCTTCCTTTTCCTCATCCACAAAATAAAGAGTTTTGTCCTAGAACTGTGTGGTTTTTAACCACATGTACTACTCTCCCATTGGGCATTATATAGTTGTAAACAGTGGGAGTTTTTGACTGACGCAGTGACTAGGGGACACCCATCTTGCTTCAAATACCAGAGCCCCTGGTTGAGGTACACAGGTCTGGATGCTCTGTAGGGTCCTTCTCTGTTGTGACATTCTGTTGAGCCACTGAGGAAAGTAATGTTGGATAGCAATGCCTTTCTCAGATTCCTCTCAAGTTTTATCGTATGGCATACATACAAAGGGCAAGGCTTCCCATTGTCTGATATAGTCTAAAACCAAGATAGACTGTTTTACATCAGACACTGGTCCAGTAAACACTTAGGACACAAACAGCTCGAAATCCTGAAGGCAATCAATCCGTCTGCAAATCACTATTGCTGTTTACAGGGGATTAGCATTTTTCTCTATAATTACCTCTCTAACTCTCCAGTTTCCTGGTCTCTTTTCTATGCATTCCTTTGAGTTTATAAACTGCTTTCCTTAAATGCCTGGAATCATTATAAATGGCAAAATGGTCTGTTGGGTGTTTCCAGAGAAAAGAAAGCAGATGCTCAAATGTCGGTGCCCTGCACATTTCAGGTCTGAGTTCACAGTTCCTGCCACGCCAAGCGCACCCTACAGGGAAGAGAACGCGTGTGCTACAGAACAAGGCTGAGCACGTTCCAGTAAACTTCAGGCACATTTACTCAGCAAACTTCTTCTCAGCGTCCTCCCCTACTGCTACCAGTGACTCCAAATTAATAATCTAGCCAAAATTGACACTCTCAGAATTCTAATTATCTTAATCTCCTTCACAAAGCCTTCTTTTGAGTCTTTGTATTTACACAAACTTTCAACTTTTATTTCTCTTTCACTCATTCCCTTTTATTTCCCCATCCTCTTGGCTCTGGCATTTTTTCTCTTGTCTGTTTCTTCCTAGTTGGTTCTCACTTCTTGTTTCCTCTGTGGGATTCTTTCTTCAACTAGTATGTATCCTAAGTTCAGAATAATATTTCTGTAAAACTCATATCATTTACCCATTTCAGGAGCCCCCAGGGAGTAAGTGCCCACCTCAGAAGCCCACACTGAACTCACACGAGCATTCTGATTTATCTGGGTCTGTCTGGAAGGCTGGGGATATAAACCTTCCAGGCAGGAGTGTACAGGAAAGTTTTTCTGAAGGAATAGAGAATGAAGGTCACAACTGAAGAGGGTAGCAAACTGCCCACAATGTCTTCTGGCTTGCTTTGCCTGCAAATGCTTCCTGCCAGAGGGGAAAAACAAATATCAGTGGCTATAAAATCTGTCTGAAACAAATGCACCAGGCATCACCGCCAATTCCCAATGCATCAGAGAAACCCAGCAGACCAAACACCACCCTGAGCCAGCCTCCATCTGGCCCAGAAGAGAAAATAATAGAAGACACAACCCAACAGCACAGCAGGGCTTTTGGGAGCATGTGGTACTCCATGGGCAACTTTGTAAACAATATCAAAGGAACAGAGTCAGTGGAGGGTAAGTAGCCTGGGGCCCTTTAGTTAAGACCCCAAATGGGTGGTCTAGAGGTGAAACACTTGTGATCCTCAGAACATAAGAACCTTCAAGTGTTAGAGGCCACCTACGGTTGGTCAGGAGTCATCCCAGCAAAGAGTAAGTTTCTGAGAAGACAGCATCTAAACCTGAACCAAAAGTCAGTCTCTTTCTCTCTAAATAGTTTCAGAAAGCACTCCTCAACTTCCACAAAACACTCAAAGTGTTTTGAAAATCTATCAGAAAAATTTTCCTCTAACTAAATCCTCTTGTTTCACTCCAACTCCATTTATAAAAGGGCCCTTTTGTTGCTCAAAAACAACCCTTTTACATTCTGCCTAATGTTGTAATTGTCTCCTTTCCCTAAAGTCATCCATTTATCATTTATCTCTTACGGTTGCACATCTTTAGTATGAAAGATAAAACGGCACCACTGGGTTTATATATTACCATACATTACCCATCTATAGGAAGGAATTACAGGACCCAAAAGGCAGATTGCCACCTGGAGCAGAAGCAGGAATGGGGTAAAGTTGAAGTGCCATTCTGAAAATCAAGTTTGAATTTGGAGTTGATGCTGCACTTTGGGTTAGCCAATTTAGGCTTATTTGTGTAGCTGACAAATTTTAGAAAAATTAGACTGATTCATCATTACCTCAAGCAATGTTTTAACTGAGCAACCATAATTATGCACTCTAAAAATGACTCATTTGTGGATTTCCTGGAACTTCATTCTAGGAATTGTTTAATATATAGAAGCATTGATTTGTGAGTTAGATTAGAATGATTCATTCAAGGTCCTTGCAGAGAAACATGTCTAATTACATTCACAAGGGCCCACAAACAGCTTAAACATGCTCAGGGATCAGACAACCTATTCCATTTCAGAATTAATGTAATTGTTAAAAAAAAAGGGGGGGGGAGAAAAGTTGGCCCTGGCTGATTGGCTAAGTGGTAGAGCATAGGCCAAGTGTGTAAATGTCCCAAGTTCAATTCTCAGTCAGGGCACTCAAGAGAAGTGCCCATCTGCTTCTTCACCCCTCTCCCTCTCACTTCTCTCTCTCTCTCTTTTTTCCTCCTGCAGCCCTGGCTTAATTACAGTGAGGTGACCCCAGGCACCGAGGATGGCTCCACAGCCTTCACCTCAGGCTGCTAAAATAACTCGGTTGCTGAGCAACAGAGCAATGCCCCAGATCAGCAGAACATCACCCTATAAAGGGTTTGCTGGGTGGATCCTGATGGGGTGTATTCAGGAGTCTGTATCTGCCTTTCCTCCTTTCACTGAATAAAAAAAAAAGTCCCTCTCCTCCTTCCACTGACCTTAGCTCACCTGAAACAATATTAATACACACAGTAGTTCCCCCTTATCTGTAGGTGATAGATTCCAAGACCTGCAGTGGATGCCTGGAAGCTCGGATAGTACCAAATACTGTTTTATCCTGTAAGTGCATACATTTTCACTTAAAGGAAACACTTTAAGGCTCCTCTTTGGCATATCCAAATTGCCAGCAACAAGGTGCCATTATTAAGCAAAATAAGGGTTCTTTGAACACAAATACTGTGATATCTGATACAGTTATTCTGATAACCCAGATGGCCACTGGGTGACTGACTAGAGGACAGGAAACATACAGGGACGATCCATATCCCGGTGGGACAGCACAAGATTTCCTCATGCTCATTAGAACAGTACGCAATTTAAAACCATAACTTGTTTATTTCTGGGATTTTCCAGGAACAACTGAAACCATGAAAAGCAAGCACAGATAAAAGACGACTACTGGATATACCCTGTGACTCTCGCTGTCACATCCCTCCTAAAATACTACTTCAGAAGAAATGTTCCTTTTAGCTGCAATCATTTCTCGTATTTCATTATTTCTGTTCTTAACCATTCTCAAAACCATTCCCTGGACAGATATCTGGACCAAAGCACAGCACTCCAAGACTGCGGATACTATACCCCAGCCAGTGCAATCAAACACTGCCTCATTTCTGATGCCATTCTTTGTTACCAGTACCTGTCAAGTTATCATAAATACTTAGATAGAAAAAGTAATTTTCAGAAAAGAGAACACAAACGATCACCGATCACATGGAAAAATGTCCAACCTCATTATTAAGCAAGAAAGTGTAAATTAAACAAAAATGAAATATCATTTTACATTGATCAGGTTGGCAAAGTTTAAAGTCTGATGATAGAAGTGTTGACAAGGATGTGAAGAAATGGGGACTCGCACAGTGCAGGTGGGAGGGCAGATGGGTTTAGCCACTTTGTAGAAATATTTAGTCATGTATAAGATGCTTATATTGTATAACCCAAAATTTCCACTTCTATGAGGTTTGTTACAGAAACTTGTACACAAGCTCACAAAACATTTTGTTCACAATGTAATCGAAATGTTATTTGCAGTAGTAATGAGAAAGAGGAGAGAAAGCAAGTTCTTTCCATAGAAAAATGATTAAATGCATACAATTCTGCAAGGGAATACTATATAGCATTTAATTCTTTTTTAATTTATTTATTGATTGACTTTAAAGAGAGGAAGAGAGAGAGAGAGAGATGAAGGGAGAGAGAGAGAAAAAATAAGATTGATTTGTTGTTCCACTTATTTATACATTCATTGGTTGATTCTTGTATATGCCCTGACCAGGATGAAGCCCACAACTTTGGCTTTATTGGGATGATGCTAACTAAACAATGGAGGTAACTGGTCAGGGCCACTATATAGCATTTAAAATGAATAGAACATAAACAAAATTTTAAAACGATGTTGAATGAAAATATTGTAGAAGGACTTGTACAACGCTTATATTACATTATTATTCATATATATTTTTAAATACATGCAGCAATGTTAAGTATTGTTTGTAGATAGATAGATAGATATTTATTTACATCATTAAATTTCAATGGTATGTAGTTATCTAATATATTCTTTCTACTCTCAGAACATTTGAAATATTTCATATTTTTAAATAATACATAAGTTTGGAAAATACAAAAATGCATAGTCAATAAATAAATCTATAATAGCACTATCCAAAAGATAACTGTTGATAGTTTGTTTTATTTTCTTCTGAAATTTTTTACACTTTATTTTGAAACAATTTTAGGCTTTCAGAAGAGATGCAAAATAGTATAAAGTATTGTATGCTCTAATGTTAACAATTTACATAATTTTAACACGATTATCAAATCAGGAAATTAACATGATACAATACCACCAATGAAACTATAGATCTTATTTGAATTTCACCAGGTAATTCTCTATTATCCTTATTCTACTCCAGGGGATTCAACACTGAACTTAGTTGTGTTATTTCCTTAGCCTCCTCCAATCTGACAGTTTCTCAATCTTTACCTGTCTTGTGTGGCCTTTGAAATTTTGATCAGAATGTGTCTCAGTTTGGGTTTGTCTAGTGCAGTGGTTCTTAACCTTTTTTGAGGTACCGAACCCACCAGTTTCATATGCGCATTCACCGAACCCTTCTTTAGTGATAAATAACATATGATTTTTTTTCCAAATTGAAGACATAGGTATATGTTTTTTTACTGGTGCACAAAATGAGCCGTGCATGAACATCACCTTGCTCAAAGAACAAAACCAACAAAGTGCATGAACTCACAACAAATTACGGTATTACTTTATTCTGGCCTCCACGGCAGAGGCTTCTCCGAACCCGAGACCGACTCATTGAACCCCTAGGGTTCCAAAGAACCCAGGTTAAGAACCACTGGTCTAGTGTTTCTGATAATTAGATTGAGTTTTTGCATATTTTGTAATAACATTACAGAAGTGATGCTGTGCCCTCAAATACGTCACCTCAGAGGGTACATGATAGGTTCTAATGACTGGGGTTTATCTTGCCATTTAGTTAAGGTGGTATCCATTGGATTCCTTCACTGTAAAATTACTATTTTCCCCTTTGTAATTGATATATTGAGTAAGATACTTTGAGACTGTTAATATTTTGTTTTCTCTCAAACTTTGATCTAATGATAGAAGTATCCATCAGTAGATTTGCCTGGAACAATTACTACTGTTGCATCTGCCTAACAGTCATTTCTCTCCTCATTATTTTATTTATTTATTTATTTTTGTGACAGAGATAGAGAGAGGAACAGATAGGGACAGACAGACAGGAAGGAAGAGAGATGAGAAGCATCAATCATTAGTTTTTCGTTGCGACACCTTAATTGTGCATTGATTGCTTTCTCATATATGCACCAACCAGGGGCTACAGTAGACCAAGTGACCCCTTGTTCAAGCCAGTAACCTTGAGCTCAAGCTGGTGAGCCCTGCTCAAACCAGATGAGCCTGCTCTCAAGCTGGTGAGCTCGGGTTTTCAAACCTGTGTCCTCCGTGTCCCAGTCTGACACTCTGTCCACTGCGCCACCACCTGGTCAGGCTCCTTCTGTATTTATTAATTGGAATTCTCTGCAAGGAAGAGCTGTCACTTCTCCCATAATTATTTACATATTCAATTATACATTTGGAGGAGTATGACTCAATGATATTGATTTATTGTATGGGTTATATAACCTGTTAAAAACAAAATCTAATTGACTGAATTTGAAGATCTAATTGGCTTTATTAAAGGATTCATGAATCAGGCAGCATTCCATCTAGCAACTAGAAAGGCATTCCACGCTTTGTACAAAATGGAAGATTTATAAGAAGTGTGGGGCAAGGGAGCTATTAACAAACAATAAGATTATTTGGGAGCTGGGACAGCTCTGTTTTGGGGAGTGGAGGAGAGAACAGCAAGGTTTTTATTGTACCAATTGCTTCTTCTTTCTATGGGGACTGGAGAAATTTGTAATTTCCACGTGACAAATTACATGACTGGTGTTTATTAGAAAATTCAAAACTGGTTGATAAAGATAATGTTTCTTCTAGCACTTGCATGATTTCAGTTTTTCATTTAGATCCCTAAACAACAATTTGAAGTTTATTCTTCCGTACAGTGAGAGGTACAGGTCGAATTATTTTTTCCAAAATGCCTACAAATAGTTTCTGTATCATTTCTCTAAAAGTGTATCTTTGCTCCTGTGTTCTGAAATTATATCTTTATCATATTCTAAATTTCCATATGTATGTGGCTGTATTTGTATACCTTTGGTTCATACATTAGTACTATGTCTTCCAGTTTTGTTAATGCAAATTCTAAACATGATTGAGATCATAAGATATAAATAATTTTGTATACTATATTTTCATTTCACATTATAGTAGAAATACTCTAACAACTGCAGCCCCAACAGCCCCCTGGTGATCAGTTTCTCCCAGAAAGACTACCTTGTAGAGTTGATTTCATTATCCAAAAAGAATAAACTGTTCTGACTTTCAGAAACCATTCAATTAAATTTAGCCTGGAGCTACTGTATAAAATCCATATGCCATTTATTTACCCAAAATTTATGAAATACCCACTGTGTGTCAGTGATTAAGACTATGTATGATGAACTAGAAATATAGTTAGAAACAGGACAAATTCCTGGTATCTGTGTATCAAACCTCACCTTGAATAACTCAAACTTACAAAATCTTAGGTGCCAATTATATCAATAAAGCTTGAAAAAATTAAGACAGATTTTCTGATTTCAAGAAGTTAATCATGCAATAGGGATGAGATGTAGATCTTCCTAATACTCTGTTCTTTTTTAAAATTTTATTTAGAAAATTAAATTTAACAGGGTGACATTGATCATATGGTAAGTACACAGATAGCATGTAAACATTTCTGTAGCATTTGAACTGTTGATTATATTGTATACCCATCACCCAAAGTCAGATCATTTTCCATCACTGTATATTTGTCCCTCTTAACTCCCTTCCCCGCCCCTCCCTCACACCCCCTCCACTGGTTAACACTTCACTTTTATCTATGTCCATGAGTCCCAATTTTATATCTCACCTATATGTGAAATCATATAGTTCTTAGCTTTTTCTGATTTAATTATTTCACTCAGTATAATGTTTTCAAGGTCGATCCATGTTGTCATAAATGGCAATAGGTCATCATTTCTTATGGCTGAGTAGAATTCCATTGTATATATGTACCACATCATCTTTATCCAAACCACTATGAAGGGACACTTTGGTTGTTTCCATGTCTTGGCTACTGTAAATAATGCTGCAAAAAGCATGAGGGTGTGCCTGACCTGTGGTGGTGCAGTGGATAAAGCGTCGACCTGGGAACACTGAGGTCGCCAGTTCAAAACCGTGCACTGGTCTGGTCAAGGCACATATGGGAGTTGATGCTTCCAGCTCCTCCCCCCTTTCTCTCTCTCTCTCTCTCTCACTCTGTGTTTCCTCTCTAAAATGAATTTTAAAAAAATAAAAAAAATTGAAAAAAAAAAGCATGAGAGTGTATGTTTCTTTACATACCAATGTTTTCGAGTAGATAAACAGTAGAGGAATTTCTGGGTCATATGGTAATTCTATTCTTAATTATTTTGAGGAACCTCCATATTTTCTTTCACAATGACTGTACCGATTTCCATTCCGACCAACAGTGAATGAGAGTTCCTTTTTCTCCACAGCCTCTCCAACATGTTATTACCTGTCTAGTTGATAATATCCAATCTAACAGGTGTGAGGTGGTGTCTCATTATAGTTTTGTTTTGCATTTCTCTAATAGCTAGCGAAGATGAGCATCTTTTGATACATTTGTGAATTATGACTTCTTGAAAGAAGTGTTAGTTCAGATCTTCTCATTTTTTAATTAGATTGTTTGCTTGTTTGTTGTTGAGATTTGTGTGTTCTTTATATATTTTAGATATTAACTCTTTATCAGAGCTATTGTTTGTGAATATCAACTCCCATTTGGGTGGCTGTCTGTTTGTTTTGTTGTCAGTTTCTTTTGTTGTGGAGAAGCTTTTTAGTTTGATATAGTTCCATTCATTTATTTTTTCCTTTACTTCCCTTGCCTTTCGGGTCAAATTCATAAAATGTTCTCTGCAACCAAGGTTCAAGAGTTTAGTACCGATGTTCTCTTCTATGTGATTTATTGTTTCAGATCTTATATTTAGACCTTCAATCCATTTTGATTTAAGTTTTGTACAGGGGAACAAACTAATCAAATTTCATTCCTTTGCATATGGCTTTCCAACTTTCACAGAATGATTTATTAAAGCTTTCTTATCTTCATTATATGTTTTTGGCTCCTTTGTTGAAGATTATTTGTCCATATATATAGTTTTATTTCTGAGCTCTCAATTCTGTTTCATTGATTTGTTGTTGATTTTTCTGCCAATATCATGCTGTTTTGATTACCATGGCTCCACAGTATAATTTGAAGTCAGGTTGTGTTAATACCTCCATCTCTGTTCTTTTTTTTCTAAGAATTGCTTTAGCGATTTGGGGTCTTTTATAGTTCCATAGAAATCTGGTAATTTTTTGTTATATTTCTTTAAATAATGACAATGAGATTTTGATGGGGATTGTATTAATGTTATATATTGCTTTGGGCAATATGGCCATTTTAACTATGTTGATTCTTTCAATCTATGAATAGGAAAAATATTTCTATTTCATTGTGTGTTTTTCAATTTCTTTCAATAATGTTTTGTAGTTTTCAGTATATAGAGCAAATTGTTTTTTTCAGTTCATTTTCTGAAATTTCATTGTTGGTGTATAGAAAAACAGTACACTTTTGTATATTGATTTGTTATCCCACAATTATACAATATTTATTGTTTCTAATAGTTTTTCAATGGAGTCTTCAAGTTTTCTATATACAAGATCATGTTATCTGCAAATAAGCGATACTTTTACTTCTTCTTTCCCTATATGAATGCCTCTTATTTCTTTCCTTTGTCTGACTGTTTTGGCCAAGACTTCCAGTACTATGTTGAATAAGAGTGGGGAGAGTAGGCATTCTTGTCTTTTAGAGGAAAAGCTTTCAGTTTTTCACCATTTGCTATATTGGCTCATGGTGTGTCATATATGGCCTTCATCAAGTTGAGGTACTTCCCTTCTTTACCCATTGTATTGACTGTTTTAAACATAAATGGATGTTGTATCTTATCAAATGCTGTTCCTGAATCTATTGAGAGAATCATATGATTTTTGTTCTTTGTTTTGTTGATGTAGTATATTATGCTGATCTATTTGCATGTGTTGAACCATCCCTGTGCTCCTGAATGAATCCCAGTTGATCTTGAGGTATTATTTTTTAATGTGTTGTGGTATTTGATTTGTTACAATTTTGTTTAGGATTTTTGCATCTGTATTCATTGAAGATATTGGTCTGTAATTCTTTTGGCTTTTTTGTTTTTATTGGGGGTTTTTTGTATTTTTCTTGCCAAGTTTTGGTATGAGGGTTATGTTGGCCTCATGAAATGTGTTAGGGACTACTTGCTTCTTCTTCAATTTTTTGAAAGACTTTGAGAAGGATTGGTACCAAATCTTCTTTGAAGTTTTGGTAGAATTCACTAGTGTAGCCATCTGGTCCTGGACTTCTACTTTAGGAGAGGTTTTTAAAAGTTGTTTCTATCTCCTCCCTGCTAAGTGGTCTATTTAGATTTTCCACTTCTTCATGACTCAGTCTAGGAAGATAGTATAATTTTAGGAATTTATCTATTTCTTCTAGGCTGTTATACTTGGTGGCAAATAATCTTCCATAGTTTTCTACTATGATCATTTGTATGGCTATGATGTCTGTGGTATTTTCTCCTCTTTCATTTCAGATTTTGTTTTTATGATTTCTTTCTCTTTTTTCTTTAGTGAGTCTAGCCAGGGGTGTGTCGATTTTATTGTTTTTTTCTAAGAACCACATCTTTGCAGTATTAATTTTTTCTATACTTTCTTTTTGTTCTCTATTTTATTCAGCTCTGCTCTAATATTTACTATTTGATTTTCTGCTGACTTTGGGTTGCCTTAATTCTTCTTTTTCTACTTCGTTAAGATGTGATATTAGGTTGTTTAGTTGGGATCTCTCTTGTTTCTTGATATAAGACTGTAGTGATAAAAACTTTCCTCTTGTTACTGCTTTCACTGTATCTCAGATATTTTGATATGTAGTGTTATCATTTTCATTTGTTTGTATCTATCCTTTGATCTCTGCATTTATTTATTTATTTATTTATTTATTTATTTATTGTGACATAGTCACTTTTTAGAAGTATCTTATTTAATTCCCACATTTTTGAGGAAAATCTAATAATAACCTGATGGGCCTTCCTTTATATTTTAAGTTATTCTTTTCTGTAGCTGCCTTGAGGATTCTTTTTGTCAGTGATTTTTTACATTTTTATTACTAAGTTCCTTAGAAAAAGCCTATTTGGGTTGAGGTAACTAAGTATTCTGTTTGCATCTTGGATTTGAGGATCTAACTATTTCCATTGGCTTGGTAAGTTCTCATCAATCATTTGTTTGAATAAGCTTTCCATTTCCTTCTCCCTCTCTTTTTTTCAGATATACCCATTATTCTTATATTGCTCTTTCTGATGGAGTTAGATAATTTTTGTAGAGCTATCTCATTTTCTTTAAGTTCTTGAGTCCTATCTTCCCTCTGTATCATTTCTAGTTGCCTATTTTCAGTGTTACTGATTCTCTCCTCTATCTGTCCTGTTCTATTAGCTAAACTTGTTACTTCAGTTTTTTATTTGTGTACTGAGTTCTTCATCTTTTTTTAAAGTTCCAGTCTCCTTGGTGAGGTATTCATTTTGTTTTCTGAGATCAATAGGTCACCTGTTGTTGTTTTCTCCCATCCAATGAGTATTTTAAGAACTTTAATTTTGAATTCTCCATTGTTTATCTCCAAGGTTTCCATGTGTTTGAGATTGCTTCTGGAGATTTCTTATTTTCTTTCTGAACTAGATCTCTTTTTTGGGCTGTCTTGATATTCTTTTCTGCCTTGAGTACATTTGATAGTGATACTGTTAAAAATTCAAGCAAATAATAACAAAAAATATAAAAATTAAACAAATTTTAAAAATTAAGTAAAATGAATACAAAAGAAACCAAAAATCAGAAATACAATAATCAAACACAAATGATACAACAACCACAAAAATAACTAAAGAAAAACAAAATATTAGAAGAAAATATTTCTGAGAGGTACTTCCATCTTTTTCCAGTAGGTGGCACTTTATTATAAGTTTTAGCTTTGTAAAATTCCAGGCTGAACTCTGCTAAGAAGCTGCTGCTGCAAAGGTGGAGGTGGGGCTGCAGTGGATTGGTGGGACTTGTGAGGGCTTTATAGCTTTAGCAATGGTAATCTCAGGCTTCCTGCTGCTCCCCCCTGTGTGAAAACAGCTGGCAACCAGATGCAGAGTGCCTCTGTTTTTCAGCTGTGCAGTATGTTGCTGCCACTCTCTGCACCTGTGAGGGAAAGAAAACTGTATCTGGGAGGCTGAGGGGCAGCTCTTTGCATTTTTGTTTGTCTCTCCAAATGAGGGCTGTAGGGTGACCATGGGAAAGCTGGCAGTAACCCCATGCTCTGCCATTTTAGCTCAATAACACCAAATTTCCCTCTATCTCTCTGCTTCTCCCAGTGGACAAATACCCAGTTACTCTGGGTTTTTTTCCCCCTCTCCAGAATCCCAACAGATGAAAGCCAGATCAGTCTGGGTCTCTTCCTTCTCCTGAGCTGGCCATGAGTTCATCTTATCTTCTGCCTGCTTTTTACCTTTCCCACCTTCAGTCAATGGGTGCATGGATTGATTGTTCAGTCAAGACTGAACCCAGCTGAGATTCCTTCATTGTGTTATGGCTGTTCAATTTGCTGAAATTTTAAGTGGAGAAATCAAGTGTACCTCTCACACCACCATTATTTACTCTGATGTTCTCACTCCAATTTTCCACTCACTATTTTTAATACAAAATCAGGCTTGCATTCCAAAAATAAACCCATTGTAATCACTTATTTTTATATATTGCTGAGTCATTTTATTAAAAAATTTTATACCTGTAATTCCTGAGGAATATTGGTCTATGGTTGTTAGTTTTAGTGTGTTACCTTTTTGTCTTCTTTTGTTTTCAGTGCTCTCTTTCCTGGTTTTGTGTGTATGTGTGTGTGTGTGTGTGTGTGTGTGTGTGTGTGTGTGTGTGTGTGTTTGTGAGAGCCTCTTTTTGTACAGCTTTATTGGTAATTGCTCTAGATATTACTTTATATATATAAATTATCACAATCTACTGGTGCTGATATTTTGCCAGATTAAGTGAAGTTTAGAAACCTTACCTCCCTTGACATCCCTTTATCCTACCCTGTGTTAATTGATATATTTTCTCTATGACAATTTAGAAACCCATTAGACACTGTTAGCATTTTTGTTTCAACTGTCAAAGAAAAGTTAGGAAATGCAAGATGAGAAAGAAAATATATTATATTGACCCCTTTTCTTTTTTTGCTTTTTTCATTGCTCTTTCTTTATTTCTGATATTCCAAAATGCTTTCTTTTAGCATTTTCTTACTGTCTAGAGACAGAACTTCTCTTAGCCATACCTGTAAGATTGGTCTTCCAGTAATCAATTTTCTTATATTTCATTTATTTGGGAATATCTTAATTTCTTCTTTATTCCTGAAAGATATATTCACTTATATATAAAATTCTGTATTAACAAATCTTTTCTTACAGCACTAGAAAAATGTTGTACCACTTTCTCTGGTCTTCATGTTTTCTCATAAGAAGTATGCTATCTTTTATATTATAAGTTGTAATTTTTCTCTAAATGCTTTCAAGATTGTTCTTTTATTTTAGTTTTCAGAAATTTGAGTATGATGTATCTAGGTATGGATTCCTAGGATTTATCCTATTTGGGAGATCCATTCAGCTTTTTTTTTTCTTTTCTTTTTTCTTTTTCTTTTTTTGAAAGAAACAGAGAGAAAGTCAGAGAGAGGGACAAATAGGGACAGACAGACAAGAAGGGAGAGAGATGAGAAGCCATCAATTCTTCATTGCAGCTCCTTAGTTGTTCAGTGATTGCTTTTTCATATGTGCCTGAACTAGGGGGCAACAGCAAAGTGAGTGACCCCTTGCTCAAGCCAGCAACCTTTGGGCTCAAACCAGCAACCATAAGGACATGTCTATGATCCCACACTCAAGGCAGCGACCCCTCACTCAAGCTGGTGATCCTGTGCTCAAGCCAGATGAACCTGCACTCAAGCCAATGACCTTGGGGTTTTGAACCTTGGTCCTCTGCATCCCAGTCCAATGCTCTATCCACTATGCCAGTGCCTGGTCAGGCCACTCAACTTCTTGAAGCTACAAATTATATTTTACCAAATTTGAAGAATTTCAGCCATCCTTCTCCCTCTCTTTCCAGTACTTCAGTGACACAAATGTTATACCCTTGTTTTAGTCTCACTCAGTGGTAGAATTCAGCCTGTTCACAGTGGTTCAGCAGAACTGATACCTAACTTTTCATTTAGTTCAGTGAGCCAATTGTTAAAATAGCACTCGTAATAAGAATTCTCTTCAAAGTGGGTACCTGGGCAGCTGCCCAATGTGAAAATCACAAATTTACATTCCTTACTCTTTTATAACATTCATCTGTGCAACAAAGTATTTTAAGTGTCCATAGTAATGTTCATTCCATTCATTGGTAAAAAAAAAAAAAAAAAAAAAAAAAAAAAGAAACACCTTTGAAAGGACTATGCTTGTGATATTTATTTATTCATTTCATAAAACTCATTATATCTTTGATGAAATACTACATTTAAATTTTCTCCCATTTATTATTTCAGTAAACAAGCATATAATGTAAAGAGAAATAGTGTCAAACAACCAGGGGGAAAAAAGTTATCATTAGAAATATCTTAACAGTTTTATTACTTTTTGTCAGTTATTATTTAATATTTTTCATTAATATTTTAAAACTCTTATAATATAGTTTTGTGTACCTCTTATATTGTTCTAAGTGTTAAATACATCAAATAATAAACTACATTTTGGTATATAGTTTTCTTATACTTAAAATGGTTATTAGGGCAGAGAGCTGGTTGTTAAATTATTTGAATCCCACCACTGGTCTCACATATTCTTGACACTCAGTTCATTTTTTTTTTTAAGATTGTTTTCACTCTGTTGTTTAGATTGAGTGATTTCTGTTGTTCTGTCATCAAGTTCACTAAGTTTTTCCTATGCCCCCCTTTTTCCTATTGAGCTCGTCACTTAGATTTTTATTTAAGTTATTGTACTCTTCAGTTCTAAATTTTCATATATTTTTTCTTAATATCTTCTATCCTGTGCTGACATTTTCTGCTTTTTTATATTTATACTTGCTTCTTGATGCAATTTTATAATGGCTGCTTTAAAATTTTTCTTAAATAATTCTAACACTGTTGCCATTTTGGCAGTGAATTCTGTTGATTGACTTTTTATTCAAGTTAAGATTTTCATTGTTATTGAAATGATAAGTGATTCTTCTATTAAAACCTAAATATTTTGGATATCATTATTCTCTGGATATTCTTTAAAACTTCAGCTTTCTCTGGTATTGCTCTGGCAATACCAGAGGAAAGGGTTGGTCTTTTCTTTACTTCCAGGTTCATTTAGGAGTACAAATACCCCATTTAGTCGTTATTCAAATATGGGTAAATGGTATCCTCATCACCTGTGGGCAGAGTTGGGAGTTGTGGTTCCCCACTAGGCTTCTGTTGATATGACCCTGGCTAGGATAAAAAATTCTGGCTCACTACTATTTTCAATGTATTTAAGAGTTAGGAATATAAAAAGAGTACCTCTACACCATTTTCCTAGAAGCCTAATATTTGATTTTAAAATTTACTATTTTTATAGAATAAAGCTCATAAAATATAATAATTGGAACAAAGAATAGAAATGTTTTAAATGCTCTTGGTACATGATTTCAAATTATTTTGCAGAAGTTTTTATCAATTAAATTTATATGTAATATGTTCTATTTAGTATTATTGTTTTTTAAGTCTTCTCGAATTTGATAAACAAAATATAGTATTTTATAACTGTTTTAAGGTATAGTTCTTTAGTAATTAATAATGGTGAACATTTTTTCCGAATTTTTAATAGAACTTTTCTAGTTTCTCTCTCATGAGTTATTGGTTCACATACATTTTTTTGCCCTTTTATTTTTTGAGTTCTAATATTTTCTTATCTTTTATGCTTTCTTGGTATATTTAAATATTAACCTTTTAATCATATTTATTGAAGTTTGTAGTAGAAATTATGACTCTTATATTTTAACATAGAGCTCACTGATTTTCCTAAAACCATGAACTACAACTTTAAAACTTAAAAAAATTCTTATGTGAGAATAGCTAAGTGCCCATTATAGGGTGTTGAATTTTAGGTTGACACGAAATATCCTTAATTCCTGGGGCTAATAGAGAGGCCAGCATCATTTCACCAATGACCAACCATCGCTATAATATAAATGTTTGATTACACCAAATCCATATGTTGAAATCCTAACATTACTGCTTACCCCCACAGGTGATGGTAAGAAAGTAGGACTTTTGGGAAGTAATTAGGCCATTAAGGCAGAGCCGTTATGTTTGGTATTAGTACCCTTATAAAAAGGACCACAGAGAGCTAGCTTGTTTTTTTGCCATGCGAGAGTATTGTGAGAAGACAAACATCAGTGAAAAAAAAAGGGCCCTACAGGACACCAAATCTGCCAGTACTTAATCCTGGACTTCCCAGACTCTAGAACTGTGAGAAATAAACATTTGTTGTTTATTAAGCCACCTGATTGAGTTTTTTTATAGTAGCTTTAACAGACTAAGACAACCATAGAACATAGAAGCAATATTATTTCTATGTACTTTGAGGTGTTGAAACAACAGCACTGAAAAGGTCAAAGTAAATCCTCCATGGTATAAGAAATACCCTGAAAGAACTCCTCTCTGAGGACTCTGAGGAAACCCTTACAACCTCACCAGGAAGTATTCCTGACATTCTCAGGAAATTTCATATACAGAGGGTTCTCAGGTTATGATACAGTTCCATTTTTACAGTAGTGATGTGACCTGAATTTTGGTGCAAGTTGAAACACACCCTAGCCTAAGTCACTTACCTATCCTAATACAGTTGTAAAATCATGATCTAGAACATTAAAACACAACTAAACCATAGAAAAAGAATTCTGTGTATTCTTCCACCACACACAACCAAATTAGTTTGCCCATGTAATTTGTATGTACAATGCTAATGGTATAAGCCAAAATACTCATGCCTCAATTTTTTAACTTTTTATGAGAGTGAGCATTATAAACTTGAAATGTCGTATGTTGAAACTGTTGTAACCCAAGGACCCCGGTATCTGTTGGGACCTAACATAGGTCTACACAAAATACAGGATTAAAACATATAATCTTGTGATTAAATATAGAAAGAGCAGCTTTAAGTTTATTAAGTACCATGTGAGTTTGCTGCATAGGACATTTATATATTAAAATGTAAACTATTTGAAACCTATCCCATTAGATCTCCACTATGCAAACAGAATGGTGAAATAATTGCTTTCTGGACTCTAATAAGTCCTCTTCCCATCATATGTAATTCAAACTTTTTTTTTAGATACAGAAATAAAGAATAATTCAAAGTACATATCCTTCAGGAGAGAAATTATTTTATGCAAGCTGATATAGTAAGATAAAGAAATTAACATGTTGGTACCATAGTCCATTCTTATCTATGTTTTTTCCTTCCATGGTTTTAGTTACCCATAATCAACTGCAGTCTAAAAATATTAAATTAAAATTCTATAAATAAAAACTCCTAAGTTTTAAATTGCACATTGTTCATAATAGTGTAATAAAATTTCACACCATCCTGCTCAGTCCTACCCAAGATGTGTCTCTTCCTTTTGTCAAGCATGTCCACATTGTATATATTACCCATCCATTAGTCACAAATGGCCATCTCATAATGCTTTCTTTAAGAGAAAAGGTGAATATGGTACAATAAGATATTTCAAAACCATATGCACATAAGGTTCATTAAACTTATTGTTATAATTGTCCTATTTTATTATTAGCTATTGCTCTTCATCTATTACTGTGCCTCATTTACAAATTAAACTTTATCAAAATATGTATGTATAGAAAAAATATGGCATATATAGGATTTGGTACTATTCACAGTTTCAGGCATCTACTAGAGATCTTAAAACATATTCTTCACATATTAAAGGGAACTACTATATTAGCAACCTGGGTGGAAAAAAACCTACTTAGCTTTTTCTCCCAGCTCACTCTTTGTATAAAAAGAGCCAAACTGCATAGGATGGTTACCAGAAAAAAAGTAATCAGGAGAATAATTATAATTACCCAGGCAGTCCTATGCACAAAGGAAAAGAAAGAGTACTGAATAAACAAGGGGGAGTTATTATAATGGGGTACATGAAGAAGTATTAAAGAGACTCCATGTTTGAGGGATAAGAAAATAAAATAGAAAAAAAATTTCAACAGAAATTGTCAAGAACACTTAATGTTTAAGAAAGATATTGAATAAGTATCAGAATGTACCTCCAGGTCTTGATTTTAAAAATGCAAATCTACTCTGGGACAGAGCTACACTATGAAAATCAAAACTTTATAAACACTGCATATTCATTAAACCAGCTATGTCTCCAGAGATTTTCTGAGGGGTGGGGAGGCATATGGGGAGATGCTATTTCTTTTAGAACATAGAGTATTGAGAGTAATAGCATGAGAGATACTCCTGATCTCTTCCCTTAAAATGTCAATAAATTGAATAACTATAATGCAGCTAAGAAACCCCAGCTGGGCTTGCAGGCACACCTGAAAGATCTGAGCGCTGAATGGACTAAAGGTAGAAAGCATTGAAAAGGGGGGTGGAATATAAAATACACTCACAGTCACTCCAGAGAGATGCCTGGAGTCACTGGGTTCTTTTTTTTCTGCCAGGACTATGGGAAAGAGGAAAGTTTGAACTGTCTGAGTTTTGTTTACTGGGGATACGAAAAAGAAAGCCTAGAGTGACTGGGTCTCCTTCTGCTAGGAGGAGCAGAAAAATAGAGGCACAGAGGGGATGATACTAAACCAGTGGTTCTTAACCTTTTTTGAGGTACCGAACCCACCAGTTTCATAAGCGCATTCACTGAACCCTTCTTTAGTGATAAATAAAATATGATTTTTTTTTCCAAATTCAAGACATAGGTATATGTTTGTTTACTGGTGCACAAAATGAGCCGTGCATGAACATCACCTTGCTCAAAGAACAAAACCAACAAAGTGCATGAACTCACAACAAATTGTGGTATTACTTAATTCTAGCCTCCATGGCAGAGGCTTCTCCAAACCCCTGAGACCGACTCATTGAACCCCTAGGGTTCGATAGAACCCAGATTAAGAACCACTGTACTAAACCAAAGTGGCAGCAGATTACACGGTCATGGCCAGCGTTCCTGTGGTCAGCGTTCAACCCCCACTCCATGCAGAGACAGGAAACCCAGATGTGGCAACCCAGCCTCCTAGATCCTGCCTCCTTCACCTTGCAAGTATGCACAGTGTCAGAGACAGACCCCACAGCTAACTTTCCAGAGCTACTCTCCCCTAGAGAACAGAGCTGCTCCACTTCTGGTCCCCTGGTTTGTTGAGATGTGGAGAGGAGCTCCGAGAGGCCTGAGATTACCGCTGCTAAAGATGTAAAGCCACAACATCCTCAAAACACATCCTACCCACCAACGTGACTGCAGCTTCACGAACATCATTGCAACAGCAATCTCTCAGCAAAGGTCAGCCCAAGAATTTCATAGAACTAAACTTGTAATACAGTAAAACCTACTAAAAAAAAAGGTAAACTTTAAAAGCTGAATTTTGTTTCTTTTTTTCCCCTTTTTTTCTTAATATTTGAATTTCATTTTCTTTAATTTCTATATTGTATATTGTTATTTTGGGGGGGTGTTGTATTTGTTTTTGACTTGTTTTGGTTTTTGTTCTTTATTTTTTCTTTTTTACTTGTCATTTTTAATTTTTTTAATATTTTTAATTGTATATTTTTCAATTTTATTTTTCATATTTTAGTTGATTTTTGTTAGAGCTCTTAATAATACCACCCTCAAATTCAATCAAGGAAGAATACCATTCAATCAAATTGAATACCATGGCTACACAAGACAGAGACATGGTTTAGAAAAAAAATAAAATATCTCCATAAAACAATCTCAATCACATAGAAACATTGGAGTTAAATGATAAAAAATTCAAAGTTGAAGTTCTGAAAATACTCAATGAGATGTAAGAAAACACCAATAGGTAACTTAATGATCTTAGAAAACAAACAAAAAAAATCACCAAGGAGATTGAAATATTACAAACAGAGATAAAGAACTTAATACATGAATTGAAAACTGTGTAGAACAGACCAGATAAAGGAGAGGATCAGTAACATAGAAGACAGGCAACCAGAGATGCTACAGAGAGAAGATGACAGAGCTCTACAAGAATTGTCTTGACTCATCAGAAAGAGCAATATATAAAATAATGGCAAATCAGAAGAAAAAGAGAGGGAGAAGGGAATGGATAGTCTATTCAAACAAATAATTGATGAGAACTTTCCAAAGCAATAGAAAGAGTTGATCCTCATATTCAAGAAGCAAGTGGAATGCAAGTTACCACAACACAACATACCTTCTCCAAGGCACATTATAATAAAATTGTCAAAAATCAGTAACAAAGAAAGAATCTTCAGGGCAGCTCAGAAAAGAACATAACATATAAAGGAAAGCCCATTAGATTATCATTGGACTTCTCAGCAGAAACTCTATAAGTCAGAAGAGAGTGGACCCAAACACTTAAAGTACTAAAAAAAAAGGAATTACCAGCCAAGAATACTATATTAATCAAATAATCAAAATTATCCTTTAAATATTAAGGAGAAATAAAAAGTTCTGCAGTAGAAAAAAAGGATGGAGTGCAGAAGCACTCATAAGACAAAGGTCTCTTGCACATATAACAATTTTTTTCTTAATAACCTAATGGTAATCACCCACAAAAGAGCTGCTTCTGAAACATATCACTTAAAAAAAAAAAAGAAGAAATAGGCAAAAGATGTAACACCACCACACAAAAACAACGTACAGAATCATAAAAGAGAAGAACCAAATAAGACAAGACCTACCAGAAAATAAAACAAAATGGCTAAAAAAAAAATCAAGTGTCAATAATTACCCTAAATGTAAATGGTTGAATTTACCAATAAAAAACAAACAAACAAAAAAACCTAAAAGACAAAAAAAAAAACAGTAGCAGATTGGATCAAAAAAACAAAATCCAACCATATGCTGCCTTCAAAAGACACATCTAAACTGCAAGGACAAAAGTAGACTCAGTGTGAAACGTTGGAAAGTGATTCTTCTAGCAAATAATATCCAAAGAAAATCAGGTGTATCCATACTCATATCTGACAATGCTTACTTAAAGACAACAAAGGTAACCAGTCCCAAAGATAAACATTTCAGAATAATAAAGGGAATAATATATCAAGAAGATATAACATTTCTTAATATACATGTACTGAATCAGGAAGCACCAAAATATATACAAGATCTACTAACAGATCTAAAAATAGAAACAGACAAAAACACAATTATGCTTGGAGTTTTCAACACACCATCAACAGTTTTAGATAGATCATCAAAACAGAAAACCAATAATAATAATAATAATAAGCTGTCTTAAATGACACACTAGACCAAATGGACATAATAGACATTTATAGGGCATTTCATCCCAAAACATCAGATTATGCATTCTTCTTCAGTATGCATGGAACACTCTCAAGGATAGACCATATGTTGGGCCACAAAATTAACATCAACAAATTCAGGAAGATTGCAATTATACCAAGCATATTTTCTGACCATAAGGCTTTGAAATTTAAATTGACCTGCAAAAAGAAAATAAGGAAACCCACAAAAATGTGGAAATTAAACAACATACTTCTAGAAATTGACTGGGTCACAGAAGAAATAAAAGTAGAGATCAAAAGATATATACAGACAAATGATATTGACAATAGGACATATCAAAGTTTCGGGGATGCAGCGAAAGCAGTAATAAAAGGGAAGTTTATATTATTTTAGGCTTATATCAAGAAACAAAAGAGATCCCTAGTAAACAACTTAACATCACATCTTAAGGAACTACAAAAAGAAGAACAAAGGCAACCCAAATTCAGTGGAAGAAAGAAAATAGTAAAAATTAGAGTAGAACTAAATGAAATAGAGAATAAAATTACTATAGAAAAAATTAGCCTGATCTGTGGTAGTGCTGTGGATAAAGCATCGATCAGGAATGCTGAAGTTACTAGTTCAAAACCCTAGGTTTGCTTGGTTAAGGCACATATGGAAGTTGATGCTTCCTGCTCCTCCACCCTTCTTCTCTCTCTTTCTCTCTCCTCTCTCTCTAAAAATAAGTAAATCTTAAAAAAAAGAAAATATTAATAAAACAAAGAGCTGATTCATAGGGAAGATGAATAAAATTGACAAACCCCTGGCTAGACTCGCTAAGAAAAAAAGAGAGAGGAGTTATATAAACAAAATCCAAAATGCAAGAGAAGGAATTACCACAGACATCATAGATATACAAAGGATCACAGTAGAATACTATGAAAGATTATATGCCACCAAATTTAAAAGCCTAGAAAAAATGGATAAGTTCCTAGAACTATACAATCTTCCTAGCCTAAGTCACAAAGAAGTGGAAACCTAAATAGACCCATTAGCAGGGAGGAGATAGAAACAACTGTCAAAAACCTTCCAAAAAATAAAAGTCCAGGACCAGATAGCTATTCTAGGAAACTCTACCAAACATTCAAAAAAAACTTTGTACCTATCCATCTTAAAATTTTCCAAAAAATTGAAGAAGGAATACTCCCTAACATATATTATGAGGCCAATATAACTCTCATACAAAATCTGGCAAGGACAGCAAAAAAAAAAAAAAAAAAAAGAATACTATGCACCAATATCTCTAATGAATACATTTGTAAATATCCTAAATAAAATACTAGCAAATTGAATACAACAACATTAAAAAAATAATACCTCAAGATCAAGTTGGGATTCAGTCTAGGAGCACAGGGATGGTTCAACATATGGAAATTGATCAACATAATATACCACATCAACAAAACAAAAATCATATGATTTTCTCAATAGATTCAGAAACAGCATGTGATAAGATACAACATCCATTTATGTTTAAAACAGTCAATGGGCAAAGAAGGGAAGTACCTCAACTTGATGAAGGCTATATATAACAAATCAACAGCCAATATCATACTAAACGGTGAAAAATTGAAAGCTTTTTCTCTAAAATGAGGAACAAGACAAGGTTGCCTGCTCTCTCCACTCTTATTCAATATAGTACTGGAAGTCTTGGCCAGAGCCATCAGGCAAAGAAAATAAATAAAAGGCATCCATACTGGAAGAAAAGAAATAAAGGTATTGCTTTTTGCAGATGACATGATCGTGTATATAGGAAACCCCAAAGACTACAATGAAAAACTTTTAGAAACAATAAGCCAATACAGTAAAGTCACAGGATACAAAATCAATATATAAAAGTTTATTGCTTTCCTCTATGCCAACAATGAAACTTTGGAAAATGAACTCAAGAAATAATTTCTTTTACAATTGCAACAAAAAATAAAATACTTAAGAATAAATCTAACAAAGGATGTGAACGTGTATATACTGAAAACTACAAAGCACTATTGAAAGAAATCAAGACATAATGAAATGGAAATATATTCCATGTTCATGGGTTAGAAGAATCAACATATTTAAAATGGCCATATTACCCAAAGCAATATACAAATTTATTGTAATCGCCATTAAAATCCCAACGTCATTTTTAAAAGAAATACAGCAAAAATCACCAGTTTTGTATGGAACCATAAAAAACCTTGTATAATCAAAACAATTCTGAGAAAAAAGAATGAAGCTAGAAATACAGTGTGCCCATAAAGTCATGGTGCACTTTTGACCGGTCACACGGTCAAAAATGCACCATGACTTTATGGACACACTGTATTAACACTCCTGACTTTAAATTATACTATAAAGCCAAAATAATCAAAATAGCATGGCATTGGCAGAAAAAAATACAGACAGACAAATGGAACAAAATCCAGATCCTAGAAATAAAACCGCATATAGATGGACAAATAATCTTTGGGAAGGAGCTAAAAACATACAATGGAGAAAAGAAATCCTTTTCAATAAATGGTGCTGGCAAAATTGGAAAGCCACATGTAAGAGAATGAAACTTGACTAGGGTTTGTCCCTTTGACAAAAATTAATTCTAAATGGATCAAAGACCTACATATAAGATCTAAAACAACGAATTACATAGAAGAACACATAGCTACTAAATTCATGGACCTTGCACGTAGAGAACAATTTATGAATTTAACCACAAAGGCAAGGGAAGTAAAGGCAAAAATAAATGAATGGGGCTATATCACACTAAGAAGCTTCTGCACAGCAAAAGAAACTGACGACAAAGCAAATAGGCAGCCAACCAAATGGTAGATGATAATTGCAAACAACAGCTCTGATAAGGGGTTAATATCCAAAATATATAAACAACTCACAAAGTTCACAACAAACAAGCAAAGAATCCAATTAGAAAATGGGAAGAGCCTGACCAGGCGGTGGCGCAGTGAATAAAGCATTGGACTGGGATGCAGAAGACCCAGGTTTGAGACACCGAGGTCGCCAGCTTGAGCGCGGGCCCATCTGGCTTGAGCGCAGGCTCGCCAGCTTGGACCCAAGGTCCCTGGCTCCAGCAAGGGGTTGCTCGGTCTGCTGAAGGCCTGCAGTCAAGGCACATGTGAGAAAGCAATCAATGAACAACTAAGGTGGCGCAACGGCAACGAAAAACTAATGATTGATGCTTCTCATCTCTCTCCATTCCTGTCTGTCTTTCCCTATCTATTCCTCTCTCTGACTCTCTCTCTGTCCCTGTAAAAAAAAGAAAAAGAAAATGGGAAGAGGACCTGAATAGACATTACTTCCAATAGAACATACAAATGTCCAACAGATATATGAAAAGATGCTCAACTTCACTAGGTATTTGAGAAATGCAAATCAAAACTACAGATACCACTTCATGCCTGTTAGATCGGATATTACCAACAAGACAGGTATTAACAAGTGTTGGAGAGACTGTGGACAAAAATAACCCTTATTCACTGCTGGTAGGAATGCAAATAAGTACAACCATTATGAAAAGAAGTATGGTGGTTCCTCAAAAAATTAAGACTAGAACTACCATATGACCTCGCAATCCCTCTACTGCAGGAGTCCCCAAACTTTTTACACAGGGGGCCAGTTCATTGTCCCTCAGACCGTTGGAGGGCCACCACATACAGTACTCCATACACTGACCACCAGTGAAAGAGGTGCCCCTTCCGGAAGTGCAGCGGGGGCCGGATAAATGGCCTCAGGTGGCCGCAATTTGGCCCGTGGGTTGTAGTTTGGGGACCTCTGCTCTACTGGGTATCTACCCCCAAAACTAAAAAAATATTGATATTTAAAGACACATGTACACCCATGTTCATCACAAATTATTCACAGTTGCCAAGACATGGAAACAACAAAAAGTGCCTTTCAATAGAGGACTGGATAAAGAAGATGTGGTACATATATACAATGGAATACTACTCAGCCATGAGCAATGATGACAAATTGCCATTGATGACAACATGAATGGGCCTTGAGAACATTATACTGAGTGAAATAGTTAAATCAGAAAAAGCTAAGAACTATATAATTTTACATATAGGGGGGATATAAAACTATATGATTTTACATATAGGGACTCATGGACATAGATAAAATTGAAGTGTGAACCAGTGGAGGGGGTTTGAGGGAGGGGTGGGGAAGGGAGTTAAGAGGGACAAATATACAGTGATGAAAAATGATTTGACTTTGGGTGATGGGTATACAATATAATCAACAGTTCAAATGCTACAGAAATGTTTACATGAAACCTAAGTACTCTTATTGATCAATGTCACCATGTTAAATTTAATTTTCTAAATAAAATTTTAAAAAAGAACAGGGTATTAGAAAGATCTACATCCCATCCCTATTAAATGATTAAGTTCTTGAGATCAGGGAATCTGTCTTAATTTTTTCAAGCTTTATTGATATCTTTGGCACCTACGATTTTGTAAGTTTGAGATGTTCAAGGTGAGGTTTGATATACAGATACCAGGAATCTGTCCTGTTCCTAACTATATTTCTAGTCCGTCATACATAGTCTTAATCCCTGACACACAGTGGGTGTTTCATAAATTTTGGGTGAATAAAAGGCATATGGATTTTTTGCAGTATCTTCAGGCTAAATTTAATTGAATGGTTTCTGAAAGTCAGAAGAGTTTATTCTTTTTTGGATGATGAAATCAACTCTACAAGGTAGTCTTTCTGGGAGAAACCGATCACCTGGGGGGCTGTCAGGCTGCAATTCAACCACTGCAGTTCAGGCTAGAAAGCCACCGTGCTCTTCCCTGATCCCCAGGGAATAAAAAACAAAGTGACTCTCCAGATATGAGCCGGTCAAGAGATCTGAGAAGGAAACCAGTTAAGATTCTCAAAAAAATAACAGGCTTTTAACAATTCTAAGCCAACAGATTTCAAAATTTTCTAAGAAACGTTGGAATGTCCAAACATGAGAGCGATGAAAGGCTAACATTGGGTGAATCTGAATGCAGTCAGAAGGTTTACAGATAGGGACAGGGCTAACCTATGCAGTTCATGCTCCTGTAAATGTGAATAATTTTACATACAGTCAGGAAAAAAGTGTGTGTGTACTTCCTTATGATAATTCCCCAGTTCACTGTAGATATAATTATGAAAAAAGCACTGTACTTTGCAAAGCGGAGTCAGAGCGTTATTTATACATAATTCAATAAATTAATCTTCAAGAAAATTGGTGCTAGAACAATTAAAGTTCATTACCCATATAAAAGGCCCGTATTCTTTACAACTCCTCTTTCTAAGATGAGGCCTTTTTTGCTGAACCATTCTAGGCAATCTAAGGAAAGGAAGGACTGGGGAAAGGAAAAGGAAGGAGAGAGAAAAGAAGGGAAGGGAGCAAAGGGGAGAGGTTCATAGGGGAGGGGAACAGAGGTGAAGGAAGGGGAGGGAGGAAGGAGTAGAGAAAGGATATGGACACCTATTTCTGGCAATATTGCAAACTATATACTCCAAGTAACAAATCGATAGAAATAACTAAACATGAATTTAAAAATATAGAGAAATGCATTTTTGAGCAGGGGCTGGGTGGGACAGGGAGAGAGAGAGAGAGAGACAGGAACATCAAGCTGCTTCTGTGTGTGCCCTACATGGAGAATTGAACTGGACACCTCCATGCTTTGGGACAATGCTCCAACCAACTGAGCTATCAGGCCAGGGCTTAATTTTTATTGATTTTTTTAGAGTGACAGAAAAAGGAAGGGAGAGAGAATGAAGGGGGAAGAAAAGCATTTGTTGTTCCATTCAGTTGTGCATTTTTGATTGCTTCCCATATGTGTCTTGAATGGTGATTGAACACACAACCTTGTTGTTTTTGGGGAGGATGCTCTTAACCAACTGAGCTAACTGGCCAGAGTAAAAAATAAATTTTTAAACACATTGCTGAAGGGGCACAGAAAAGGATCCAGAAGGCCCAAAAACTTAAGTGAAGTCAAGAATCCTGAAAAATAAGTAAGCACCAGAACTACAATTTTTCCTTGAAGCCTTCCCTTGCTTTTGCATCATTAGCTATATGAGTAATGAGTGTAGAGAACATGAAATAAAACCCAGGTCCCCCAAAGGTCTCCATAAGATAGAAAATGAACAAGAAATTATCCCTGCCACACAGAAGGGGGAAGCAAGGATTACCACCATGCTCCATTTTGGCACTGGAGAGAAGTAAAAAAAGATTATATGAGGCCCTGGTCAGTTAGCTCAGTAGATAGAGTGTCAGCCTGGTATGTAGACATCTTAGGTTCAATTCCCCATCAGGGCACACACAAGAAGTGACCATCTGCTTCTCTTCCCGTCCCTCTCCCCCTTCTCTCCTTCTCATCCCTCATGCAGTGGCTCGGTTGGTTCCAGTGTGGGCCTCAGCTGAGGATAGCTCGGTTGATTTGAGCATCTGCCCTTGATGGGGGTTGCTAGGTAAATCCCAGTCAGGGTGCATGTGAGAGTCTGTCTATTTTTCTCCCCCCCTCTCACTAAAAAAAAAAAAAGAAAGAAAGAAACATCACCTGATAATTTGTAATGACAAGCAGTGCTCATGGGGTTTTGGTCTATATTTATGTTATCTGAAAATCCTACTCAGAGGACTTGAATTAAAGGGATCTCAGGTTGGTAGACACCCCAGGTCCTTGAGTGAATGAACTACAACCC
Organism: Rhynchonycteris naso; assembly: GCA_037038555.1. Lineage (NCBI taxonomy): Eukaryota > Metazoa > Chordata > Mammalia > Chiroptera > Emballonuridae > Rhynchonycteris > Rhynchonycteris naso. The sequence goes on along the minus strand of CM073002.1, from coordinate 62,115,914 downwards.
TCTTTAGAGGAATGCAATTTCAACCCCAGCCTGAAAGAATTCTTGCAGAAAGAGTTCTGAGACAAGTAAAAAGCTCACAGTGACACACACAAAGGATAACAAGTCTCCTTGACTGAAGTTCAGCAGAAACAAGAGTCTGTCCACAGCATACCAATGAACACTTCAAATATAACTCAGACACAGAACAGAAAATACTTACCTTTATTAAGTGCCTAGAAATAGAAGTTTGAAAACATAAACAGGAAAACAACCAAGAAGACTTGAAAAATCAACTAATTAAGGTCAAATTAAATAGCAGGTTAAAAACCACCTAAGAGAGAATAGTTTTATGATTCAGGATAAAGAAGAGCTTCTTAAACAAGACAGTAAAAATACAAACTATAAAAAATATAATGAAATCCTACCTTCATCTATGCACTTCTTATATGTGGTACCATTGTTAGCACTTTACATGTCTAATCTCATTTAATCCTCTCAGTAACTCACTGAGGTAGACATTGTTATCCCATTTCACAGATGAAGAAACTGAGGCATTAGGATACTATCTTGCCCAAAACCCTACAGCTAGCAAGAGGTAGTGCTAGAATTTGAATTCAGACATGTGGCTCCAGAGTCTATGCCCTTGAATAAAAATATTCATACTTGATAAAAGTGAAATTTAAAACTTTAATAGGCAGAGAACAAAGGATTTTTTTGGGCCATGAAACTGTTCTATCCAATGCAACAGTGGTGGATACATGTCATTATAGACTTGTCCAAACCCATAGAAAGTACAACACCAAGAATGATGCCTAATGTAAACTATGGACGCTGGGTGATAATAATGTGTCAGTGTGGGCTCATCAACTGTCACAAATGTATCTGGTGGGGAATGTTAATTGGGGAATGGAAGCTATTTGTATATTGATGGGGAAAAGGGTATGCAGGAACTATCTGTACTTTCCACTCAATTTTGCTGTGTACCTAGAATTATACTGAAAATAACAATTTTTTATCAAATATTATAAAGAAAACTAAAAGACAAACACAAACCAGCAGAAAATATTTTCAACATATTTAACCATCATCATATCAGCACCCAGCTCTACACTAAACTTCTCAAGCCAAAGTTGCCATTGAACCATTTATATATGGCTGGTCATTTTCCAAATAACACCCTAAGCATATGGATATCACCAAAGATTAATTCCCACAACTCCCCTCATTCAAGTTTAATTTTCCTCTGAATCAGGGTTTACCAGGGACAGGTGGAGTGTACATTCTGGCCACTAACACTACCTGTTATCTTTGCAAACCTCTGTCCTCAAATATTCTTTAGAACTGATACAGTGAACAAATTTCTCAGAATCCTTCACAGTTCTCTGGAGACATAGTGGCAGGCAGTAATGTTTTAAGAACTGGGGTCTAGCTCCACCACATACTTGCTCTGTAAATGTGGGCAAGTTTCTTAACCACTCTGTGCCTCAGCCTTCACATGTGTAAAGTGAGACGATCAACAAGTATCTCATAAGGAGCACTGTCAGAATCAAGTCAGGTGATGTAGGTAAAATAGTATATCTGGCAAGATCCTCAGAAGTTTATGTACCTAACATTACCCTGTGGTTCAGTGATTCCTTTCCTAGGTATACACCCAAGAGAAACAAAAACGTATGTTAACACACAATTTGTACATGAATATTCATAGCAATATTATACATAAACACCCAAAAGTGGAAAGAACCCAAATGTCTATAAACTGATGATGAACAGGTAAACAAAATGTGCTTTATCCATACAATGAAATATTATTCCACAGTAAAAATGAATGAAGTAAATGAAGAATTGATTCATACTATATGACTCTTAGAAAATTTTTTTAAAAGCCATTTACACAAGACCACATATTATATGATTTTATTTAAACAAAATGTTCAGAGCAGACAAATCCATGCACAGGAAATAGATTAGTGCTTGGTTGTCAGGAGGTTGGGGGAGGGGAGAATGGAAAGTAACCCCTAAAGAGCACAAAGTTTGTTTTGAGGTGATGAAATGTTCTTAAATTAGATATGGGAATGGTAGCACAGTTCTGTGAATTTATTTAAACTTACAGAATTGCAGACCTTAAAAGTGTGACTTCCACGGTATATAAAATATATCTCAAAATAGTTATTTTGAAAAGAAAATGCCCACAGTTCTTGATCTGTGGTAAGTGCTCAACAGCTATGTTATTTTGGTTGTTTAGTGATCTATATGTCTTCAAGCATTCCCTAAGTTATTTTGACCACCTGAGATACTTTTTCAATAAAAAATATTAAGAAAGTGTTCCAAAAAGTGATATGCAAGAATAGCATAAAGCACTCAAGTTCCAAGAAGACCCTTATTGGGGAAATGAAGAGGCAGACATGCTCTGGTGTGGGGGGATATGAACAGCACATTTCAGCCTCCATGGTAATTGTAACTGCAATAAACTAAACTAGCTAGTATTAATTTCCCAGCTAGGTGCCAGTCACACTTCATGCATTCTCTCATTTTATCCTCACTACTCTCCTCTCAGTTTGGTTCTATTCTTATCCCTATTTTTCAGATGACAACACTGAGGTAGAGGACAGCTGTCTTCAGAATCAATGTTCTTCACCATTGTCATGCTGGCTTCCCTATAATCCCTGGAACCAAGAAATTCTTCCCATATTTACTTAATAATTATCATTTTAATAGATAACATACAAGCTTACTATACTTGTGGCAGCATTCGAGGTGTTTTACACATATTCAACAATTTAATTATCACAACTCTGAGAGGTAGTTGTCATTTTCAGATGACACAATGAGGCACAGAGAGGTTAGGTGACATGCCCAAGGTCACACAGCAGGTTTGTGGCTGGGTTGTGATCTGAATTCAAATAATCTGGCTGCTGGAGTCTGTACTCTTAATCATTCTGATGCATTGCTTCTCCAGCTGACATACAAAGTACTGGCTTCACACCAAAAGCTTTTCTAAATCCTCAATGTACATTGCTTTAAATCTTCAGAATAACACTATATAGTAGATATTATTTTGAAAATAGAAGTGTTTTAACTAGAAGAAAATAAGTATAAAGTATTAACTATTCTGTCTAAGTTTATTCAATGAAGAAGTTTCAAAGCCAAGGCTATTTGATTTGTGCCAAGGTGATTTGGCCCAGGCTTTTAACCCCAACTCCATACTCCCTCAGTAGTGAATGAATATTCCTGGAACTACAAACCATGTTTATCAGTATGCAAATAGAGATAAAGCTAAGCCTGAAATACTCAGAAAATTTTAAAATAAAACAAAATAATACAAATAAGCAAGAAAACAAAAATAACCTTTAATCTTTAGGAGTACAAGATCATTGGACAATATCAGATCAGTGAATGGAATGGAGAGCATATTTGATTCTCTCTACATCACAGTTTGATTATATACTGAGGTGTCCCCGAGATCCTCTGCAGAATATATTATTGTCCATTCAACTGATTAGTTAAGTTCATTCAAAAAAAACAACCAACCAAAATAACAGGCCAATGAGCCAGTTCTACTATCCAATAAGTAGCCTTCCAACCTGTGTGCCCTAAAGTAAAAGAACTTGAGCTGTGTCTATCCACCAGATGCAAGTTCCAAGCTGCCCAGCCATGCATCCCCTCTCTCCCACAGACTTGTACCTTTGAAAAGAGCCTATGAAATCTACTCTTTGTCACTCAGAGAACACCTGCTCAGAGCAGGAAGGAGGCATAAAGCCCAATTCCTTGCCTGGACACTCAGGAGCAGCTGCTACTTCCTCTCTTGCAGACTTGGGGACTCAATCCACTCTCTTATTTAATAAGCCTGTTCAAGAAATGCCCAGGATTTCTCCTCACCTCTCTTCACTGCTGTGAACACTTGAGCTATTTCTTTGCATCCCAGCTCCCAAAGCTGACTGTGATCAGAAGAAAAACAGGCATATATAGTGTACTAAAGTCCTTTTTAACCCTAGAGTTACAAGTTTGACTGAGGAGAGGACTGACACTATTGATTAAGATAAAGTCTTTGTATTATGTATGAATGTCATCCAGGGTTCTGAAGAACAGCCATTTTGCAACTTGCCAGTTTGCATCTTTCTGAAATAAATTCCAGATGGTAAATTTGTCCTCATGAGTTATAATTTATACTCATGTACATGTATGTTCTAAGAATAAATATATAGTCTCAGAACCACACACATCTCAGCAAGTGACACAGATCTATACACCAACATCAGCAATTTTGTAAGGAAGGCTTCTCCTCATCAATTTTTTTCTAGGTGCCAGGAGAGATTCACAAGGAGCAGTCAGGAGTAGTACTATCAACATGTGTTTTTAAGCCCATTGTACTGTTTTGACAAACTAAATGATTAATTAACACAATCTAGCCAACAGATCTCTACTTACAGCTTAGAGTGAGAGAAACACACAGATCACCATAATCATTCTATAGTCTTCATTACTGAGGAAGAATACTGCTTAATTAATTAAAACTGATCATAAGATTAGATTCAAATGCTATTAACAGGACAGAAGATGCCCAAACTGAAGAAATAAATCAGAAAACCATTCTCTGAATCCATAACGAACTAACACATGTTGGAAATAAACAGATTTGTTTTAATTGTAGTTTTAAAAAAAATTGAAAAACATTTGGAGGCCTTTGGAGAGAGAGTACAGAGTGGTGGAAGGGTAGAGCCAAAATCAGGGAAGCACTGATTCAATGAACACTGAAGTTCTCACCTCTGACCCTGTATAAAAAATTCTGTTAGGTGTTCACAAGGCAGGGTTAGGCACAGGAAGTGTGTACATCACACTACAGAGGTGGCCCTGACAAATACTTCCCATTGACCACATTCTCCCTGACCAGAGACATGCCTTGTAAGGCTGAAGACACTCCCAGTTTTCTCTTCTCAGCTCTCACAAAGAACATCTACTTTTTCTTCCCAGGACCCATTTCCCCTCCCTCTGACTAGATAGTCCCTTTCTCTAACCATCAGTACGTGTGAGTGAGACACTGGTCCCCACCTCAACTCCCACCCCCGACCTCCAGCCCCACTGCACTGCATGAGCCCAGGAGAGGATCGAAGACCCAATCAGGCCCACCAAAGGCCTTCTGAAAGATTTCAAAAACCAGAGCTTGGAAAGAGAAGTCTCACCTCATATTCAACCCCCTTTCTTCTGAAGAGGTAAATGCCATGACTGATGCCGACGGTAGAGATGGGAAGTGTGGTCGCCAGCCCAGTCTGTAAGCCCCCAACACAGCCCTGGTGTCTGAGCATTCATCTAGTTTGTCTTTCCAGAGACCTGTCTGCACTTTAGATAGTGTAAGATGGGTTTGAAGAGAGTCCCAATATTCTGCTACCTAAGTTAACTAAGTCCAGAAACTTCTATATAAAGGCCATCCACTCAGAAATAGTCTGGTACAGAACTGCGGCAATTCAGGACCAGACAGAAGATTTTCACAAATGCTTGGTGGACTGCTGGAATTTCATCTCCCCTGGGGGCTTTCTCTGAAGCTGCAGATCTTACAATCAGGATTGGTTGAGAGAACAGAAGCTTTGTAGTGAAAAGTCTGGCTGCAAGTTATGATTTCTTGATCATGTCCAATGTCTTAATCTTTCTGAATCAGAGTATCCCCATTCATAAAACTGGGATGATAATCCCCATTAGGGTTTGTGATCACTAAATGAGATAATGCTTGAAAAGTAAATAAATAATAATATCTTGAACATACACATGGGCTCCCAGTTCACACAGAGCATCAAAGCCTGCCATCATTGCTGCTGTCCTTATTTTCTTGAGGACAACTGAGTGTCACAATAACATAAATCCCCTTTCTCCTGGTACAAGAGAGCATGGAAAATGAGTAATTAAGAGCTAAAATCCTATTTTACTTATAAAATATTAAAACCTGATTTCAGCTTAGAGCTTGTTGGAGATGATAGATGTACAGTACAAGAAATGCTCATACATTATTAATATAGTTGGTTGTATTAATAGTGACCTCACTAATTTAGAATAACTTGGGAGATGGCCCAGCCCAGCCCAATTACAGAATACTTTTGTAAAGTATACCTTAATTAGTTGCAAACATATTCACTAACTGAAATAATTCTGAAGAGCATTTTCTGGAAGAATCTATGATGTGGTATAGTGACAAAAATGACATATAATTGGTATAGCAAAAGTTGATGCACAAAATATTAGGTAGTTCTTATCATTTATGATGGAACAAAAAGGGCCCTGACTTTGTATCAGAAAAGCTGACTTCTCTGCATCTTTATCTATAAAATGGGAATTAAAATGCCCAAGATATGGTATTATTATAAGGCTTAGAATTGAAACAAGTGAGATAAAACAACAAACCCTGTAAGACAGGCTCATATACATCCAACTCATTATAGTATCTTAATGATCCACACAGGGCCTGATACTTAACAAACTCTCAGTAAATACATAAATACATGAATAAATATACCAGTTTCTAATATACAGCTTAGCACATAAATTACCAGGCGTTAATATTTCAGGAGATAACTCTGTGGCTTGCAGCCTTTGTCTGGCCTTTCAGGCATTCATACAGCACCTTTGGGTGCTTGCTCTAGCTCACACTGACTACATTTACCAGTGTTCACCCATCGGATGAGGCTTCCATCAGCCTCATTTGTAACCCATGAGCCTAATACTTTGGCCACAATTTTTTGAACCAGAAATGGGCATGGGACTCAAGAATATTTAATTCAATTTTTGCAACTCATAATTTGAAGTCTGGACTCAGGATATGTAGCTTTTTTCTAGGTCAGTTTCTAAAAAAACAAAACAAACATGGAAACTGAGGAGCTTAATGAATCATATTCTACCATGTAGATCAGAGAAGCAGGTCTCAGAGGGAAAAAACAAGAGATTTTCAGAAAGAGACAAATACAGTGTGTCCGTAAAGTCATGGTGCACTTTCGACTGGTCACAGGAAAGCAACAGAAGATGATAGAAATGTGAAATCTGCACCAAATAAAAGGAAAACCCTCCCAGTTTCTGTAGGATGATGTGGCAGCATGTGTGCATGCGCAGATGATGACGTAACACCGTGTATACAGCGGAGCAGCCCATGGCCATGCCAGTGGAGATGTGGATGGTACAGAGGAAAGTTCAGTGTGTTCTGTAGCTCACTAAATTCAAATCCGTGACCAAAGTACAACATGAATATCGGCACATTTATAACGAAGTGCCACCACATAGGAATAACACTACTCAGTGGGATAAGCAGTTGAAGGAAACCGGCAGTTTGGTGGAGAAACCCCATTCTGGTAGGCCTTCAGTCAGTGACGAGTCTGTAGAGACCATACGAGATAGCTACCTAAGGAGCCCTAAAAAATCTGTGCGTGCGTGTGCTCAACAATTACACCTAAGCAAGACTACAGTTCATAAGGTGTTAAAGAAACGTCTCTGTTTTACGGGGTACAAATTGTGGCTGTTGCATGGTATCAAACCGGCAGATAGATCCACACAATGAGCGTTTGCTACAGATATGCTTCATGAGATCAACAATGATGCAAGATTTTTGCAGAAGATTGTGTTTAGCAATGAGGTGACCTTTGATATCTGTGAACATGTTCATCACCATAACATCCGAATATGGGCTGCTGAACATCCTCATGCCTACATTGAGTACAAACGTAACACCCCTAAAGTGAGCGTGTGGTGTGACCTGATGCATGATAAGGTGATAGGCCCATTTTTTTTCGCGGAGCAGTCTGTGATGGCAAACACCTATCTTGACATGTTGGAATTGTATGCAGTGCCACAATTTCCAGAAGCTGTCATCTTTCAACAGGATGACACTCCTCCACACTATGCCACCATTGTTTGAGAGTTTCTGGATAGAAAATTCCCCTGATGGTAGATAGGCAGGGATTCTGTCAAGCCATGGCCACCACGATCCCCAGATCTGACACCCTTAGACTTTTACTTTTGGGGTTATGTGAAGCAACATGTGTACATTCAATGTTTCAACAACATTAATCCCTTAAAACAGAGAATCACAGACGTTATTCACTCTGTTACACCAGACGTCCTTACCTGTGTGTGGCAAGAACTTCACTATCATTTGGATGTGTGTAGGGCAACAAATGGAGCCCACATCGAACTGCACTGAATAGGTATGAAACTAGGAGAGTTTTCCATTTATTTGGTGCAAATTTCTATCGTCTTTTGTTGCTTTCCTGTGACCGGTCAAAAGTGCACCATGACTTTACGGACACACTTGTATTTTATTCCTAGTTCAATGCCCTAGTCTAACTGCTTCCCTGCCCTTGGGGTCCCGAAGATGTTCTCAATACCTTTATGATAAGTTTGCCCATTGTGCTAACTTGGAATATAAGCAAAATAAGTTTAATACAATGAGAAGGAATAAGCAATAAATGTTAATAAAAATCGTTACTGCACAATAAATAAATCAAAAGGAGTAAACAATCTTTGCTCATGCTCTACTCACTTTCTTGGTTTATGGTGCTAGGCCGCAGGTGAGCTTGGGTTAGTAGTAGATTTAGATATGTGCTTATTGAATGTATCTGAAAAGCTCAGAGCTTTTCAAGGACCAGCTGATCATGGTATAACACATGTACATTACTTGATTTTATATTTTATTTCATGTTACTATTTTTAACAACCATTTTAATGTCTATCATACACAAGAGGTCACTGAACCTCAGAAGAAAAAGCAACTTATTCAAACTTTTAGAATCAGCAAGAAGCAAGACACACATACAACCTCATTTTCTCTGCCAGTAAGTGCTACGCCCTTCCCACACCAATTTTAAGGATGGGACAAAACAACATGGATATTTTGTACTTGAAGGCAGTAGATCTCAATCATTTTAGTATGGGGAAATGTTTTTGAAATCAAAAGATTTTAAAGACCTGTTTCAGAATAGGCAGTTATTATATTCATTGAGAAAAAAATAATTAATGAGAAAAGTTACAAAAATGTCAATAGTGTCCTAAAATAATGTTGTATGTTATTAACCAACATAGACAATTGAAAATCTTGTGTGTTCATGTATGTTGGTGGTGAGGGGTATCAAAAGAGAGAGGAAAAAGAATATAATTGAACAATCACCTTATTTTAAATTTATTCCAAATATACTGGTGGGGCAAAGTAGACTAACAGTTGTTTGTATTCAAAATAATACAATAATTAATAAATAACAATACAAGAATAAACGCTGTGTTTCTTACACTCACAACTGTAAGCCTCTTCTGCTCCACCCTGTGGTGGTAAGTGCACATAGAGATTCAGAAACCCTACCGTTAAACCAAAAACTCTCAGGAAACCTTGGCCATCAAAAAAGAAACTACTCCAATAGGAAAAACTACTTTTAACTTTAGACAGGTCTGAGGAGCTTAATTTTAGACTCTTCTAAAAAGGTTTCATTTAGTAAAAAAAACTGTTTGGAGAGAATCTTGACTTATCTACCTCGTCCTTAGTAGGGAATGTGGATTCAGGGTTTTGTGGTGGGGAAAATAAGGGGAACTTTGTGTTTAGTACAAAAGGTTTGGTCAGGAAAACAGAAGCCACTCAAGATATTATAAACAGGAGGAGATTTCATAGGTGAATTAGAGGCATACACAGTTTTTGTCAGGGCTGAGAGAGTAAAGGCCAAGGAGACCAGTGCTGTATTTTGGAAAACTCAGAAGTACATGATTCACAGTAAAGCTGTCACCAGTGACCACAGCTGCCTGCAGCACAATGTGGGTGACTCTCAGAGGTTGTCCAGAACACTGGCTACACCTTATGTCTGCAACCACTGTGATTATGTGCTTGCCTACAAGTACAGCCAGAAGATAATGGCTTTCCTTCTCTTCTGAATTCCATGGGAGTGCTTCTCATTGGCATAATATAACCTGCAATTATGCTGGTAAGGGATGCTAGGCAATGCAGTCTGTCTTTCCTGTGATCGTGTAAGGGGAAATTTGACGCCGATCTGATAATAAACACTCCAGTACAATCAACCTCTTTTCTCAATTCAAACCTAAAACATCCTTTTGACCATATTTATTTTGTAGCCAACATTAGCAACTTCATGTGTCTACGCCTCAGACAAGTGTAGATGGGCCCTCACTAGAAAAGGCAGGGACTCGAGGCCCTTCAGGAGCTATATCCATCTCTGCATAGTATTAATTCTTCCTAAGTTTAGTTCACAATCTTTCTTTAATTGATAAATGAAATATTAAATTATAAGGCTAATCACAACTAACACACCTTATACAAAACTGTATGGGAAAGAGAGAGAATACAAAGAAGAAATTGCATATATGTATACAAAAAAAAAATACATAGGTAGCACAGTCCTTATTTTTGCAAGAAGTCATAAGACCATGGTTAAACATCCGTCTTTGGCCACCCATTCCATATTCCCTTTATAATCAGTCAGTACCTAAACCAGCTAGCTATACTTCTTGATCTGCTGGAATGACCCAAATCTTCATTCCTGAAGGTATGCATGTGGGGTTGTTGCCCACTCTCATTAAGTTCTACCTATGAATATGGAATGTACACAGGAAATCCCCTCGGCTCCAGTCACACTCTTTAGCTCCCATATGTAATAGCAATCAATTTTTCCTTCATAATCAGAATCAATCATTAGTGATACAGTAACTCCTTTCTGTACACTCAATGATACAAAGGAGCCCCTAAATGGTCAGATTGTTGTCTCAACTGGCAGTAAGAATGAATTTTGTACCCCCTGGTGAAAGGATTCTTCATTTGGGAACTAAGACTTCTAAAACAGCAGGGTCCATAATTGTGGAGTTAGTTGGGAAGCAGGAATTGGTTTCCTAGACCTATGTGTTCTGGCAATAGGATAAATGGCATAATATGTGGATTGTCAGTTTGGAGTATTTACTGTATCTTGCTTCTGAGTAAATGCAGGACATGATCAGACAAGTGAATCCTACTGAGTGTGACCCCCTTACTTTCTTTTTATTTATTATTTTGGCTGTAAAATAAAATTCTTTGGTCAGAGTAAAAATACTGTGTGTGGTACCAAGACAGTGAATGATGCATTCAATAAGTCCACAGATGGTGGTGCTGGCAGAAACATTGCTGACAGGGAAGACAGACCCATATCCATATTATGCATCTATTCCAGGGAGAAAAAAATTGCTGCCCCCTCACATTGATGGAAAGAGTCCAATGTAATCAACTTGCCACCAGGTGGCTGGCTGGTCCTCCTAGGGAATGTTGCCATCTTGGGAGCTCAGCTTTAGTCTCTGCGGTTGACATATTGACATGTTGGGCACTCAGCAACAACAGTCAGATCAGCCTTGGTGAGGAAAACTCTAGGTTGTTGAGCTCATGAATAGCATCCATACTTATTAACATAGTCACCTTATTGATAAGCAGGTTGTGAAGTTGCTGGGCAAAGAAGCTGATAGCCATCACAGAACAAGCCATCTAATCCCTGTGACCACTGAAAGTCTTCTCTGCGCAGATAAATGCCCTTTAGTGAGCAGTGACATAAGTAACAATTACCCTAACCCTATGCCCATTACAAAAGGTTCATTTACATACCTTCTTCTCAGAACTTCCTGTCCCCAAGTCTCTAATCCTTTCTCTTTTTTTTCTTTTTTCAGGGACAGAAAGTCAGAGAGAGGGATAGATAGGGACAGACAAGAACGGAGAGAGATGAGAAGCATCAATCATTAGTTTTTCATTGCCGTTGCAACACCATAGTTGTTCATTGATTGCTTTCTCATATGTGCCTTGAGTGCAGGCCTTCAGCAGACCGAGCCACCCCTTGCTGGAGGCAGCGACCTTGGGTCCAAGCTGGCAAGCTTTTTGCTCAAGCCAGATGGGCCCGCGCTCAAGCTGGCAACCTTGGGGTCTCGAACCTGGGTCCTCCGCATCCCAGTCTGACACTCTATCCACTGCACGACCGCCTGGTCAGACTCCAAGTCCCTAATCTTGATTTAACATAGTGGTTCTTAACCTGGATTCTATCGAACCCTAGGGGTTCAATGAGTCGGTCTCAGGGGTTTGGAGAAGCCTCTGCCGCGGAGGCCAGAATAAAGTAATACGGTAATTTGTTGTGAGTTCATGCACATTGTTGGTTTTGTTCTTTGAGCAAGGTGATGTTCATGCATGGCTCATTTTGTGCACCAGTAAAAGAACATTACCTATGTCTTGAATGTGGAAAAAAGAATCATATTTTATTTATTACCAAAGAAGGGTTCAGTGAATGCGCATATGATACTGGTGGGTTTGGTACCTCAAAAAAGGTTAAGACCCACTGATCTAACATAACAAAGTCCCTGATTATCCAGGGAAACTTTTTGCCACTGCCCAATAAAGATCTATAACTCTGCTATCTAAATTTTTCCCATAGGTAAGTTTCTCCTTCTTCTATGGCCACCCTGGCAATACAGTGGCAATCCATTCCTGTCTGGTGATAAAACACAGTGAAGAATCATCTATAAAGCAGAGACTCCAGTTTTTTCTTTCTCTAATCAAACGACCATAAGCAGCTTCCCATGAGTTTATAGGTGTGGGATGAGGGAGAGGCGGCAATATGGAAAAAGTAAATTCCATGGGATTTCAAACAACTGACTCAAGTAACATACTCCTGCCTCCGGGACTTACTCAAATCCAATCTCATATACAACATCTACGCTTAATTATGGAATGCTGCTTCACATGCCCAGCTTAATGGCTTGGTTAATAAGATATCATTCAGTACATGCTGAATAGTTAGCAGGTTGTATAGTCACATATTGTCTAATAGTAAGAGATTCAGTCTTACCAGGCCCAGCAGCAAGGAGATGTTTCCGAAAGGGTATGGCCTTACTTCATAAACCTAGAGGTCTACACTATAATCTCTAATCAGAATTTTCCTGCGATTCCAGAAAACATCCTCATTTGTCAGACATTTTCACTGGACCTGATTTCTTAAGGTACAAGTCACAGAGCACATTGCACTACAACCTGCACATGCTGCACAGCCTTCTCTCACAAAGACTCACTCAAAACTGGCAGTCTGATGGATTATTTAGTAAATGATTCAAAGCACCAATTGAAATACGGTATTTAGAGAAGTTGACTAGTGTTGCATTTTATTGTTGGTGATTGGGGATGCCAAGTGCAGACACATGTCTAATAACTTAGAGGAGATAGCTCAACACCACAGATCACTAAACTCAGATAAACTGGTCTAACGTTAGGAGCTCTGCCTGACCATGAGATGGCACAGTGGATAGAGCATCAGACTGGGATGAAACCCTGAAGTCGCTGGCTTGAGCATGGGTTCATAGATATGACCCCATGGTTGCTGGCTTGAGCCCAAGTTTGCTGACTTGAACGAGGGGTCACTGACTTGGCTGTACCCTCCCCTATTAAGGCACTTATGAGAAAGCAATCAATGAACAACTAAAGTGCCACACAAAGACTTGATGCTCTTCATCTCTCTCCTTCCTGTCTGTCTGTCCTATTAGTCCCTCTCTCTGTCTGTCACACACAAAAATAAAAAATAAAGTGAAGAGCCCTGACTTTTCACAGGAGACAATTCCAACCCCTTATATATATGTACTAGTATATTTGTTACTCATGAGGGACAATTGGTAGGATGTCATCAATGTGGAAGATCAGCATGATGGCCTGAGAGTTACTTAGATGATCGAGGTTCCTACAGAATCAGTAGGACAGAAAGTATACCATAGATGGAACTACCATAGATTTAAGGTAAATGGAAGACAGTATATTACTATCCCTGTTAAGTAAAAGAAACAACTGCTGGTGGTTTTTGCTAATTACCATAGAGAAAATTAATTGATAGATCAATGACTGCATATAATGTTCTAGAAAGAAAGTAGATATAAATATTAAAAAGGACAATAGAGCCAATGCTATAAAATAGAATGGTTTCACATGCAGATATCTGCTCTTGAAAAGAGACTGGTACTGAAGTTAGCACTTGACTAGGATTAAGATAACACATTGTCCTACTTCATGATCCAGTTGTGTTCTACATAGAATAGACATGCATGTTAAATGGTGATGACATAAAAATCACACTTCTGCATCTTTTACTGTTTTTTATTGTAGCACTAATTTTGTAATCTTCCAGGGGAATATAAGTTTTGGTTTACTATTTGTGTGGAAGAGACTGTTCCATGGGCCCTGTTTGGCTCTTTCTACAATAATTGCCCTAAGTTTTCTATAGCCAAAGCAGGGATTTTCTAGTAGCAAAATATATCTTTTCCAACTATGCATTCAGGAAGCAGAGAAATTAATTACAGGGTGGAGTTGTGAATGCACTATAGTTGCTGTGAGATAGGCTGAAGTCAGAAATCCATCTATCATCTGATTTTATAAATTTTTACTCTGATTGGTGGACCACAGTAATAGTCTCTAGCATTAATTCAGAACTAAAGACTAGGGGTAGCCAAAAAGTATTTTTGTTTGTTTGTTGTTTTGGTTTTTGTTTGTTTGTTTGTTTTTAGTTTCCAAGGGCTTAGAAGCCTTAGAAAATAGGTAAAACACTCTTTGGGGCTGGCTAGGAGGACGACTTACAATGTGCAGCCTGTGGCAGTCCTACATGGTTCTTATTCAAGGGGATACTTTCTCCTTTCATTCAAGCATCTTTAGTTCTGTGCTTGACTAGCTCCAGCCTGAAAATTGTGTGAAGGGAATTTAATCACCACTTGGTGACACTAGTCCGGGCTTTCTGTGCACTAGACATACAGATATTTTATTTATTCAGGCTAAATAAGATTCTAGTAGACTTCCCACTAATTTCAGTCCTAAGTATACTAAGGTAAACTACTTACTCTTCCAAATCTCTGCATCTGATATCATTATGATTATTGCTCTGACCCTGCTGCTCATTGCCATAACTACCCATCCCCAGTCCTTGGTGGTTAAGTGTTAAAATTAGTTGTCTGTCTTTCCAGGGTATCAAATCCCCTTTTATCTAAGGGGGCTCATTTCAATCATGGCATTTCTCAGTACCATGCGCTGCCTGTAAAGGATAATTAGAGTTTTTCAGATATATTACTGTTCCCCCACTAATGCCTGTCCCTATGCCTCAGTGAAGAGAATGTTATATAGTCTCTCCTACCAAAACTGAATAAGGGAGTCATGGATAATAAACCTAATGGAACAATTGTCTTGCTAAGCTGTTAGCTTCATTCCCCTATATTTTCCCAAGAAAGTCTAACATCTCAACTTTATTTACCACAAGCCACAATTTAGTCCATATTTATGTCCAGCAAGTAACCAATTGTTAGTCATTTTTAGTTGTTTGAATAAAACTTTAAATCCATTTTGAAAATTCTGCCTAATCCAAAGCTACATTATTATTTTCTCCTTAATATAGACTATAATCGTAACTACAATGAGATGCCACCTCACACCTGTTAGAATGGCTGTGAGCAACAAGACAGGTAATTACATGTGTTGGAAAAGCTGTGGATAAAAAAGAAACATCATTCACTGTTGGTGGGAATGTAAACTGGTACAGCCATTATGAAAGTATGATGGTTCCTCAAAAAATAAAGAATAGAATCACCATATAACCCAGCAATCCCTCTACTGGGTATCTACCCCCAAAACTCAAAAACATTGGTGCATAAAGTCATATACACTCCCATGTTCATCGTAGCATTATTCACAGCAGCCAAGACATGAAAAGAACCAAAGTATCCCTCAATAGAGGGTTGATAAAGGAGATGTGGTACATATATACAATGGAATACTACTCAGCCTTAAAAATGATGACATAGTGCCATTTGTGGCAACATGGATGGACCTTAAGAACATTATACTAAGTGAAATAAGTAAATCAGAGAAATTTAAAAACTATATGATTTCAAACATAGGTGAGATACAAAACTAAGGCTCATGGACATAGATAAAAGTGAAGTGTTTACCAGAGGGATGGCATTGAGGGGAGGGGAGTAAACAGGGACAAATATATGGTGGTAGAAAATGATTTGACTTTGGGTGATGAGCACACAATGCAATCAACAGTTTAAATGCTATAGAGATGTTTACCCAAAACCTATGTACTCTTATTGATCAATGTCACCTCATTAAATTTAATTTCTAAAAAGAAAAAAAATCTATTGGCACTCTGTCGCCTCCAAGTTTAGATTGTGTTCTCTTATCCATGGAGGCTGCTGAGATTCAATATTAGTTTGGGTGTACAGAAATGAGAGATAGTGGTGGTAAGGAAGCCTTAAAAATAATCAGCTTCTTCTAATTGCCTTAGGTCACTTATTTTCAGATTCTTTAATGATGAAGAGACAGACTACCTAATAGATTGAGGGAGAAACACTTCTGACAAGGGAGTTTAGGATAATTTGGGATTCGTGGTCCAAATATTTAACAGAATTCATCCAAATGTCCCATTTTAATTCTAGGGCTTCCATGCCTTCATTAAGCTTACCTATGCACTGAGAACTATCCATCCCATAGTCCTACAACTAATCATTTTCTGCATAATATTCTATTACAACAGGCACTTTGTCTCCTAAAGCATTTTTAATAGCATCAATAGTCAATTATAGGCAAATATAAATGAAAATTTAAGTTTTTACCACCATGTGCCATGTAATATAAACATTCCATTTTTCCCTGGTTACTTCTCATTTTAAGTCTAAATAAATCAGATAACCAATCTCACATTCCATATTTGAGGCTCTGTTTCCTAGATCCTAACACTTTATCAAAAAGGCTTTGGTCAGTATGATAGTTAATTTTATGTGTTAAATTGAGGGTGTTTTTGGATAAGATTAAAATTTAAATTGGTTAAGTTTGAATGAGCAGATTGCCCTTATATTGTGAGTGGGCCTCAATCAATCAGTTGAAGTCATCAATAAAAGCAAAAGACCAGCTTCTCCAAGCAAGACTCAATTCTCCAGCAGATTGCTTTCAGACTGTCAGACTGGAACTTCACTACTGGCTCTATTGGCTCCAGCCTACTGGTCCACAGGCAGATTGTAGATTCACCAGCCTAATCACATGGCCCTATTCCTTACAATAAAATTTTCTTTTTCTCTCTCTACAGGTAGGTAGGTGTAAAGCCAGTACCCAGGACCAGGATCACAGCCGCCTGACCCATTGTTGGGCAGATAAATTATAATATGCTCACTTTGTTAAAGATGGCACTGCCCACATGGAAGCCCATCACTCAGGTGATATTATTTGCCCTTATGCTTGGGATGGGTGTGGGAGAAAGGCTGTAATGTAAGCAGGCCCAGTCATTATAGCCTAAGGCTTAGTTTTAAGAGTAAGCTTTCCCCCACACCCTTGACTGATTGGATGATGTAGGGTGGTGCACTCCTGAGGAATCCCATTATGCCTCAGATGGGTGACTTTGTATTAGAGACTTCCTTATTTGTACAATTGAATTAAAGGTTTTGATTCTGCACTATAAAGTGGGGCAGGCCAGGAGCTTGCTCTCACTCCGTTCCTGCTATCATCATTGCAGGGGCCTCCCTGATCCCTTGCCCTCCATGAGAAAAGCTGGTTTTCTGCTTTTTCCTTGTCTTCTCTTGTGGCTTGCCTGTCTTGGTGAGACACAAATAAACAGAATGGCCTACCATCCTCCGACTCTGCCATTTCTTCACCGTCAGCCCGAATCAATGGGAACCTGCATGTGAATGACCACGATGACGGCTCCTGACCATATATCCGTACAGGTTCACATTAGATTTGGACAGTCGGTAATGAAACAACGGAGCCAAGATCTGGTGAGCCATCAGCTTTAATTCTAGCTTGCACCCGGCGGGCAAGCAAAAACACACACTGGGCTCCAAAACCCACTCATTCAGTGCTCACAAAGCTACTGACTTATCCGAGTTTCCTAGAATCAAAGGTTCCTAGCTCACCAGACTTATTCATCTCTGTTTCCCATCTCCTTCTCTCTAGACAAACTCTGTACAAACTGGCTTCTTCCTCAGCATTCTGCCATCTTGCCTGCTTCTCCTGGCCTCCACATGGCCTTAATCTGCTCTCCTCTTTTAATACTAATCCCAGGAACCGAGAAAGAAAGCTACTGGTCTGTCCCACTTTATAGTGTAAAATCAAAACCTCCAATCCAATTACACAAACAAGGAAGTCTCCAATACAAAGCCACCCATCCGAGGCACAATGGGATTCCTCAGGAGAGAGCACCACCCTACATCATCCAATCAGTCAAGGGTCTGGGGAAATGCTTACTCTTAAAACTAAGCCTTAGGCTATAATGACCTGGCCTGCTTACATTACAGTCTTTCCTCCACACCCATCCCAAGCATAAGGGCAAATAATATCACCTGGGTGATGAGCTTCTATGTGGGTAGCGCCGTCTTCAACAAAGTGAGCATATTATATTTTATCTGCCCAACAGTAGGTAAGTAGGTAGGTAGGTAGATAATGATAGATGATTGATGATAGATAGATAGATGATAGATGGATAGATAGATAGATAGATAGATAGATAGATAGATAGATAGATAGATAGATGATAGATTAGAGGTTTATAAAACTGCTATAAGGGTTGTGAGGTTCCAAGTTCAATGAAGCTGTTGTTTGCTTTCAGTAAATCTAGAAGTGTAAGAATCACACAGAAGCCTGACCTATGGTGGTGAAGTGGATAAAGCGTCTACTTTGAACGCTGAGGTCACCGGTTCAAAACACTGCACTTGTCTGGTCCAAGGGAGTTGAAGCTTCCTACTCGTTCTCTCTCTCTCTTCTCTAAAATGAATAAGTTTTAAAAAAAGAATCAAATAAAAGTCAGTTATGATCTCAGCTGCCTGTGGCACCAAGGAAGGTAATTCTTAGGAAAATACCAAGAAACCACTAATAGCCCCTATGTCTGAGATCAGCTAAGGTCTACACCAAGTCCACAGCTGCTTCAGTAGCTCATGGCTTTTCTTTCCCTTTAGCTTCCAAATCTCATATAAGTACCTCCCATTAGCCAAATCCAGCACTTGATGAAAGGGAATCTGGGAAATATACTTTCCCCAAAACTAAAAATTATGGGGTCACAGTTAGGAGGAGGGGGCCTGTTGAGTGTTCAGAAGACAGCAAGTCTGCTGCTGAGGTGACAATGGAAACTGAGAGCCCATGGTGTGCTTAGGGAGGACGTAGGATCCTCACGACAAAGCGTAGCCCAGAACAGTTCCTGGATGCATTATGGGGGCATAGAAAGTGAAAGCTAAAGAGAGCTAAGCAGTTATGTGACTAGTCCCTTTTCTGACAAGCAACTAATGCCCAGAGAGAAGATGAAACTCAGGAAGATCCTTGTTAATTATTGGCATATTCAAGATTTCAACCCATAAACCATTTAAGATTTTTTTTACAACTCAGTTGTTGCATTTTGAGTTACTTTCTGGCCTCACCAAGGACATAAGCTATTCTTCCCAAACCCCATTGTAAAGCCAGTAGTCAAGGTCGGGATCACAGCCGCCTGACCCATGCAGGTTCGCATTAGATTTGAACAGTCGGTATTGAAACATAGGAGCCAAAAACTGGTGAGTCATCAGCTTTCATTCTAGCTTGCACCCGGCGGGCAAGCAAAAACACACACTGGGCTCCAAAACCCACACATTCAGTGCTCACAAAGCTACTGACTTATCCGAGTTTCCTAGCATCAAAGCTTTCCTGCTCACCAGACTTATTCACCTCTGTTTCCCATCTCCTCCTGCACAAACTCTTCCTCAGCACTCTGCCATCTTGGCTGCTTCCTCTCCTCCATGTGGCCTTACTCTGCTCTACTCTCTAATACCTCAGGAACCAAGAGAGAGAGATCAAGCTACTGGTCTCTCCCACTTTATACCATAGAATCAAAACCTTTAATCCAATTATACAAACAAGGAAGTCTCTGTATAATGGGATTCCTCAGGAGAGTGCACCACCCTACATCATCCAATCAGTCAAGGGTGTGGAGAAGAGCTTACTCTTAAACTAAGCCTTAGGCTATAATGACCCAGCCTGCCCACAGCCTGTTCCAGAACACACATTAATATCAACGAACTTCCATGTGGGCAGCGCCATCTTTAACAAAGTGAGCATAATATATTTTATCTGCCCAACACCCATGCTTCTGGGATCACTCTCTTCTATCCCAGCAAGCTGCACCACTGCTCTAGGTAACACACCCTTCCACCCTGTTCATAAATAAGTCACACTCTAAAGATTAAAGCACCCAACGCACTTTACTTTTAGTAGGAGCAAATCTTAGCTTCTGAAAGATTCAGATAACTAAATAGATCTCTTTTTCTGGTTTTCCTTTCTTATTTCTTCTTCTAGTCTCTGCCTTAAGACCCAGGTTCCTTGGTCACCAGAAAAGAACATTCTCTCTTCTAAGGAAATAAAACCTGCCTTCCATGCATCTATACAAACAAATCACAACTGGATAGCTGCCCTGGCCTCTGCCCATAAAATCTCCCTCAACTAGGCTTGTCTTCCTCTAAGTCTACCATCACTTCAGTAAGCACCAAAAGCCTCCCTCTGAGTCAGTCTCAAATCCTTCTTTTGTTCGCCTCATAAATCTGTTCCCACAGCTTCATGATTTTGTCTTATTATCTCTGCCCAGATAAACATTACTCAAGCATATTATCATATCTAAAACCCAATATTGCTTCAATGTCTCTGGTTTCAGATTAGAATAACTAATCCTTTTGGAGAGAGGAAATTTGGCAACATTTCTGTCATTGGTGATAAGAGTAGGATTATTATCTTGCCAGGCCTTCAGGAAGAAAAAGAGGGCTATGTTCAATTCTACTTTGCCAGGCACCTGTACTCACCAGCCCTTGGGAGGGTTCAAAGGAGCCTAAGAAACAGCAGACAGATGGAAAGCACAGTGATGACCAGGGCCTGGGGCTGCAATGCAAAGTTTCTGGAAATAACAGGGAGGACCTTGAAAGCCAAATAAATTCTCCTACCTTGTCTCTGTATCTAAAAGCTAATAGTATCTTCTCCCTGGACACCAGGATGATTTTGTTTTAATGGCACATGCGCAGAGACAGAGAAAGGAAGCCCCAGAGAGGCTCAGACTCAACTTAGCAACCAGCTCCATGATACAAGGTGTTGGGCAGATAAAATATGTTATGCTCACTTTGTTAAAGATGGTGCTGCCCAAGTGGAAGCCCATCGCCCAGGTGATATTAGTTGCCCTTATGCTTGGGATGGGTGTAATTATATTATTGCGTGTGGGGAACAGGCTGTAAGCAGGCAGGGTCGTTATAGCCAAAGGCTTAGTTTTAAAGACTAAGCTTTTCCCCACACCTTTGACTGATTGCATGATGTAGGGTGGTGCACTCTCATGAGGAATTCCATTATGCCTCAGATAAGGGGCTTTGTATCAGAGACTTTCTTATTAGTAGATTGGCTTAAAGGTTTGGATTTCTACACTATAAAGTGGGACAGACCTGGAGCTTACTCTCTCTCGGTTCCTGAGTTTAGCATTAGAGAAGAGAGCAGAGAAAGGCCACCTGGAGGAGGACAGGAGAAGCAGCCAAGATGGTGGAGTGCTGAGGGAGAAGCCAGTTTGTGTGGAGTTTGTGTAGAGAGAAGGAGATGGAAAACAGAGGTGAATAAGACTGGTGAGCTAGAAACCTTTGATTCTAGGAGACTCGGATAAGTCAGTAGCTTTGTGAGCACTGAGTGAGTGGGTTTTGGAGCCCAGTGTGTGTTTTTAATTGCCTTCTGGGTGCAAGCTAGGATTAAAGCTAATGGCCCACTAGTTCTTGGTTCTGTTGTTTCATTGCCATCTGTCCGAATCTAATGCAAACATGCATGGGCCAGGTGGCTGTGATGGTGGCTGCGGGCACTGGCTTTGCAAGAGGTCACTGAAGAGAGAAGATGTTCCATGGCTGGAACCCTGCTACTGCTAAAGGCAGCTTGGAAATCTGACCAGCCTGATTAGCTGCTGCTGTTCTGTTCCATAGGGCCAAAGGGGCAGCACCAGAAGGGACTCTCACACACAGAGCAAAGGTTACTGGGTGCCCTGAGTTCAGTCTTGGCTAGACATACTTTCCTTCCCCCTACTTCATAAATCACCACGTCTTCTCTCATGCCAGGTAGTTGCTGGACTAAGGTGACTTGGCTGAGCTTAAAGTTGAGTATGGAACGGCTGCCAACACTTGTTCTTGATTCCTCTCCAGAACTTGTCCATTTCCCAATAGAACAAACACCAAAATAGATAACATTTCACAAGTCTCTGACAGGATGACAAAAAGTCCCTGTTCAGCTTAAAATGGTTTTGCAGTAAGAGGCTCTAGAGAATCCTTGAAGAGATTGGCATTGGTCAAGCGCAGGCCTGAACGTATGCTTTCCAATTACCTGACGTCCTCTTCCAACACATCCAGGGCACTCTCTGCATCTCATTTGCATTAAGTTCATTTTATCACATTTTTGATTACTATTTTTATTCCCTTTTAATCCAAGATTTTCAATAATAGACGTTTATTATCTTAAATAATTCCTAGGCTTATAAGCAACCTTTACTGCCTACTATCTCCCCCCACCTCAACTCCTCAAATTAAACTCTCTCCCCTACCATCACACACACATAAGTATTCCTCATTACCACTCCTACTGCTGCTGTGAAGTATTTGCAATAAAATCATCAAAACTTGGGCAGAAAATGTCAGTCGTAGAAAATTGATCCTCAAACTTGCTTAGAAATTATTCTTCTTTTTACACTCACCATTCCTGATGTCAAAAAAAATCAACTCTTTAATATAAAGCTCAATAAAATAGTTCATGGTTTTCTGTATTGGTGATCACTACTACCACAGCAGTGAAACATGTCCTGAAACTTTGATGATTGGGTCAAAGGTAAAATGAAGAAAAAAAGACCAGGGCAGCAGAGAGAATTAAATAGGGGAAGAAAATAGAGCAAGAACACGGAACAAGACCAAGAGAAAGAACTAGAAGGACCATATGATCCCTTCTCAACATTCCCTAAGGGTTAATGTTCCAGAGTCAGCATGTTTACCTTCCTTCCAGGGGACTTACACACAGACAGAAAGTGGCAGGTAATATGTTTCTGGAGCTCACGGCATGTGCTACAGGACAAGAGACCAAGTGACCTACTTGCAGTAAGATAGACCCACATCATTTGAATTATCATAGCCACTCAAATTCTACTTTCAGAAACC
Source organism: Rhynchonycteris naso (assembly GCA_037038555.1). Taxonomy (NCBI): domain Eukaryota; kingdom Metazoa; phylum Chordata; class Mammalia; order Chiroptera; family Emballonuridae; genus Rhynchonycteris; species Rhynchonycteris naso. Next base: position 62,092,772 of record CM073002.1, on the reverse strand, counting down.
TCACCAGTTATTCATGGTCCTGTGTTTTCCCCATCCCCAGCCCACGTCTAGAGTTTTGAAGTTTTTTAATAACCTAACTTTCTTGTGCTTGTTGACTCACAGGGACTTCTTCACCATGGAGGGAAAACTCCCCACTGAGAGGATTACCAAACTCACACATAGAGGTTAACAACTACAAGAAAAAGCTAATGGTCCCTGCTGTATCTTTCATGCCCAGACTCTAGAACTGAGACTAGGGGAATGAGCACAGTTTAGGCTATGCCAGACTGGTGAAAAATGAGCTGTGAACTGTCCCCTGCTGGAGGAGGCAAGGCCTCTGGCTAAAGTGCAGCAGCGGCACAGTTGTTGCGATCTCAGGAAGACGCTTGCCCCACTGATCCCTCGGGGGAAAACTGTTCATGTGTAACTTCATTAGACTCCACCTCATTAGAGCTTTTTCTATTAACTATTGAGCAGATCAGATGGTTCTCTTTGGTGTGGAGGAGCAGAGTCCTTGTTCTTGGAGGGAGATGCTGTGTATCCTCCTGAGAAAGTCCAGTTGGCTGTGCTAATTGCTAACAGATTTCTCACACACTGTTATTTCTTCATCTGCCCGGGAAGTACATGCTGCACCACAGGAGATGTGGGACAGAACTTTGTTGCTAGGATTCTAAATGATAGTGGCAATTAATTATTCACACCAGTAAAAGGAAGAAACTTAATGAGCAGCCCAGGAATGGAACCTACTCCAGGAAGCTGAATAAAATAAGGAAGAAACATAGAAATCCCTGGCCACTTAGTCCATTAATTGATCATTATTAGGTAGGAAGCATGCCTTATGGCAGAACCCAAAAGGAACTAGTCTAATACGCTCACTTATAAATAATGAAACAGTATAGGACGAAAGAAGTAACTTGCCCAAGACATAAAGAAAATGACTAGCCCTGAGCTCTCACTATGTGCTGTGTTCTAAGCATTGTATATCTACGTGCTCATTTAATCCTAGCAATTCTGTAAAATAGGTAGGTACCTTACAGTAAAGCCTAGCTGGTTATCAATTATACCAATGGTGCTGGAAACATCCTGCTCCTCTGGAAACTCACCAAAGAGAACCTTCTCCTACTTAAATTTCTACAGCCTGTTTGCCTTTCTTCTAGACACAGCTACTGAAACCAGCAGATGCCAGACTCAAGAGGAACCAACTCAGAGTGAGCCCATGCACACACCAATTTTAAATGTCTATGGAGTACTGAAACCATGAAACAGAGACAGAAAGTTATGTGAGAGGCAAAGGGGGTAGCTTCCATAATACAGTAAGACATTCTAGATGCAGTGTTCATGTGGCCTCTGTTTCCTATTCTTTTCTTTGTACATTTTTTAAAATTATTATTATTGAGGTAACATTGGTCAATAACATTATTTAATTTTCAGGTGTACATTATAATTCAATATCTGTATACTTTACTGTGTGCTCACCAACAAAAGTCTAGTTTCCTTCTGTTATGATTTGACACCCTTTACCCAATTTGCCTCTCCCCCACCTCCCTTCCCTTTTAATAGCCACCATTCTGTTGTCTTTATCTAGAGTTTGTTTTTGTCTTGTTTTGTTCATTTACTTTCTATTTTATATTCCACATATGAGTGAAATCAGACAGGTTTTTTTCCTTATTTCACTGAACATGAGACTCTCAGGATGTATCCATGTTGTCACAAATGGCAATGTTTCATTGTCAGGTGGCCTTGAGGTAGGGTAATAACCCAATCTGGACTAATGAGATGAAATTATATTTGGATGGGTACAGAAATAAAGATTTGATCTCTTTTCCATTAGATGTAAACCTTACAGATGAAGGTGTGATATTTCTAACAGTTATCAAATAGAACCTGATATTAAAATCAACTATGACAGAGTGAAAAACTGAGGGCTGGGGGACAACCAGATCCAAACAGCTTTTTCTGAGCCCCTGGGTCAAATGAAATATTTCTTCTTTTGTGTTAAGTTAGTTTGAATTAGGTTTTCTTTCACTTGTCCTAACTGATACATTACCCAATTCTTTGGGTATGTTCCTCCCCGAAATATTCCTCAAAGCAAAGAGGATGATATTCCCAAATAGAAAACTAGTACATAAAAGATCACACAGCCAGAACTCAAATCTAAATGTTCTATTACCAGGCAGGAGCTCTTTTTCCTGACACCATGGTATTTACCTACATGGCTTTGCATATGCTATTTCCTTGGCCTGCATAATCTCACTCTTCCTTTCTTACATGATTAAATTCACTCATGCTTTACTGACAAACCTAGGTTCACATTTTTTCCCATCTCTGAACTCCCGTAGCTAATCCTGCTACTTAATTACATAAACTTTTTGTTATTGTTCTTATTTATAAGTTTGGATAGCTTACCTTTCCAAATAGACTCTAAGATATCTTAGTGTCTTACACAATATCTGTATCCCCCACAATGCTCTAACCGTATGTATGAGCTGACATCATAAATATTCAAAGTTTTTTTTTCTGAACTGGTGATAGAAATGCAGAGTAGGTAGAAAGTGACACAGCAGCCAGGTGGCTAAATAATAAAAGAATAAAGAGATAATAAAGTTAACCCCTGCAGGGTCTTTAATATTGGCTTTGTGACTCAATGTAAACTTTAGAAATTTTTTCAAGAAAAGCAACATGTATTTTAAAGGTAGCAATGTCCCATGCTGATAACTGAGAAACCTATAGAATATTAAAGTGTCTGAACCCCACAATAGGCCTTCAACTAATTTTTACAGAATCTAATCAAGAGTTGGGCTCATTCAAGCTATTACTCCATGCAATATTCCCTGAAGTAATTTCCTAATAATAATAATGTATGTGTTAACAAATAATAAAAATAGTAACTATTTTTTCAAATATCTACAATGTGCAAGACATTGCCAGAGATATTTTGCATATATTATGTCCAATCCTTAAAAAAGAGCTGCTAAGTATGAAGTAGCATTATTGACTGTTTAAAAATAAAACGAGTACCTTAAAAAAGTTAAGTGGGAGTTCTGTTTGGAAATCCAGAAATCCAAATAAATCTTCCAACCAAAAATCACATAGAAATACAGGATAAAATAATATAATATCTGTTAAGAGCTGAGCGTATGACAAGCAGAGAGACAATTCCAAGAACCAAAACCAAAGAAAGACTGGAATCAGCAGGAGTAAGTGTGTGAGCTGCCAGCTGCAGCCTCTGGGAGGTGGGGAAGGTTCCTGGTTCTATAATCAAATCCCTTGGATTTTATGCCCAGAGAGGTTCAGAGATAAAGTAAGGCAAAGTTGAAATTAAGTCACTTCACCTAAAACCTCAATGGAAACATCAATAGGCTGTAAATTCAGTGTGAGGGTGGACTTAAAAAACAACCTATCTATTAGCATAAAGAAATAACAGGAAAGCTTCTGCCATGGTCTGAGCTCTGGCAGAAGTAAATTCAAGTTTATCCTAAGAACTTGTGACCAGGAATGTATCTCTGCGAGTGACCTGAGTACGAATTTACCACTTTCAGGCTCTAGGAACCATAAACATGGTCTATAGCCCATTAATGCCCCCTGGAGTACCCTGAATAAAAGACCAAACAAAATTTTCAGAATAAAAGAACATGCACTCAACGCAGGCCACGCAAGATTCAAAAAGAAAAAGCACTTTGAACTAGTTTATAATTCAAAATTAATACAAATAAATAAAATCTCCTCACTAAACAAGAGTAAACATATAAAACATATAACAGGACTAGATTCTTAAGTTCTTCAAATGATGGGACTACTAGGGAAACTGCTAAATAAATATTTTAAATGGTTAATTATAGAAGGAATGAAAAATTATTTTTAAATGAGTAAAACATTATAAATTAATAAAAGAAAAGTTTGAAATAACAAATCAGAATATTTATAAAAATTTAGTGACATAATGAAAGAACATAAAAGATATAAAGTTTTTAATTTGAAGCTTGATGGTGACTTCCCAAGTTCTCATTATAGTATTATCCATATATTTTGTGTCTAAACAAAATAGTTCATTGAAAAAGTTAACAATTAAACAAATTCAGTGAAGAGGCTAAACTGATTAGACAAAACTGAAGAAAGAATAAAGAATAAGAAAGTATTTGTGATGGAATAGCCAAGAATTAAGCTTAGAGAACTAAACAGATAAAAAAATATAATGGTATTGAAGAGTATGAATGACAGAATGGTAAGTCTCACCATATGTTTCATGGGAGTTCCATAAAGAGAAGATTGAAAGAAATGGGCAATGTATTTGCTGAAAAGATAATAGCAGCGGTTTTCCAAGTATTAAAGAAAGACATAATTCAGGATGTACAATTATTTATGAGCAGAATAAGTAAAAATAAATTCATACCCAGATACCATTTGTGAAGTTCCACAACACCAAAAAGATCTTGAAAACATCCAGAGAGAACACACAGGTCATCTACAGATAAACAATAATTAGAATAACAATAGATTTTCTAACAGCAACAATAGAAATATAAAGATGAAGAAATATCTTTGAAGTATTAAAATAAAATAATGCCAACCACGACATTTTTTGCAACCTAAACCACCATTTCTTATTTCAAAGTGAAATAAAGACCAGTGCAGGCACACAAGTCGGAGAGTTCACACTAACAGATACTTGTTCTAAGAACTGATAATGTACTTTAGGAAGAAAGAATCTCAACCCAAAAGAAAGGGCTGAAATACATGAAACAATGATGATGAAATGAAATTGTTAAAAATGTGGTTAATCTAGATAGGAATTAATTGTAAAATAAATAATAAAAATGATAATTGGTGAATATAAAACCAAACAAATCTTAAATATTGCATATAAATTATAATAAATTGTAAAAAGAAAGAGGACAGATTCTAAGATTCTTGTGTTGTTAATTCTTTAAATGAAAAAAATAAGATTCTTGTGTTGTTCAAGAGAAAAATAGAGATTTTTCTTAAGCTAAACATTCATGTTAAAATGTCAAGTAACCTTTAAAAAAATGAAAATAGACTGAATGAACTTCAAATAGTAGAAAAGGGAAAGTGAATATAAATAACAACCAGTATAATGCAGTTTACGAAAAGGGGAAAAAAAGAGTAAGCAGAGTCAAGAAAAAGCAAAAATAAGGTGCAAAATTAAATCAATTGTGTTATTAATCACAATAAATGTATGTTTCACATGCTAGTTAAAAGACAGGTTGACAGGTTACAATTTAAAATATCCTGCAATATGTTGGTTTTTATGAACAGATAATACATAAAAAGTCAAACCAAAGACATATTAACATATAAGTAGATGTTCAACCTTATTAGTAATTACCAAAATGAAAATTAAAACAATAACAGTGTCACATTTCACAGCTAGTAGATTGGCAAAATCTTAATAGTGTAATAGTTACCAATTGTTGTGAAACAATTTAACTTTACTTAGTAGAAGTATAAATTAGTACAATCACTTTGGAAAGATAATTTGTTAAAATCTAGCAAAATTAAAGTAAGCATAGCTTCAACTTTACAACACTATTTTTAAGTAAATGTTCTAGAAGAACTATTACAAAAGTATATATGGATTTATATTCAGAAATACTAATGACAGCCCAAATTTACAATGAAAGAAAAACTATAACCAGGCAGTATACATCACCAGAAGCACCATCTTAAATTCCAAATTAAGGTAAATGAAATACTGTGAACACTAACATGAATGAATGAATGACAACCATATGGAGAAAGATAAATGTCAGAAACAATGTTGAGCAAAAAAGCAAGTTGCAGCAGGATATTACAGTATGATATTTATATAAAGCTTAAAAACTATATATTTTTATAGATCCATAGATATGAAGCATAAAAACTTGAAATAAATGATAATTGCAAAGTTCAAAAAAGAGAAAGGAAATGGGATCAGTGAAGAGTACACATTGCTCTAAAACTGAATATATTATTTTATTTTTTAACATATAAATCAAAACTATAAAATGTCCATAGATTTCATTGTATCAGTTTTTGTTCTTTTACTTACTGGTGAGTGAAATAACTCATAAATTTTAAAAAAATACAGCCTGACCTGTGGTGGCGCAGTGGATAAAGCGTCGACCTGGGAACACTGAGGTCGCCAGTTCAAAACCCTGCACTGGTCTGGTCAAGGCACATATGGGAGTTGATGCTTCCAGCTCCTCCCCCCTTTCTCTCTTTCTCTCTCTCTCCCACTCTGTGTTTCCTCTCTAAAAATGAATAAATACATAAAAAAATTTAAAAAAAAATTAAAAAAAATACATACAACATAAATACTTACAATTGTTATTTTCATAAACAAAAGAAATTTGAATGGTTACATATGAACAGTGTGCTAGACTAGTGTTTCTCAAACTCTAATGGCTTAGGAATAACTGCAGATTTTGTTAGAAGATCTGATCGGTAAGTTTGGGAAAAGGGCTAAGGAAGATGCATTTTGTATAAGCTCCCTTGTGATGTTAATTCATTGGCTGACAGCTTACACTTTGAAAAGCAACTTGGGTGATCATATTATTTCCCAAAATGTGTTGTTCATCTGGGGTGGATTATACTTTCCGCATCCCACTGATGTTAAGCTTCCTGTGTTCGCTGCTTTGTCCGTGAACTGGACAGAAGTGATAAAGGGAGTACACCTTGATTCATCCCAACCTCCTTTCTTGCCAACCAGTTTCATTTGTTCTTCACCCTTCCTAATCCCAGAAGTGAAATGCAGGTGCCATGACTTTGGCAAAAAAGTCAGAATGAATAACACAATAGATTTTAATGGACAAAGACACGCCGGATTAACCTCGGAGTGCCACCTTCTCACAGTTTTCATCTGAAAAATCTGCCCTGACTTCACTGAGGAAGAAATCTAATTATACCTTCAGCTTACTACCCAACAAAGTAGTTTGTTTTTTTTTCTTTTTTTTGGAAACTACAGTCATGTTCACATTTGAGTGATCTCGGCACAGGAAGAAATTAGACAGCGATGCTGGTAATATCGGATGGGAAAACATTGCACATGGTGAAAAGTTAGAAATGAAAAACAAAGCCCTAAGGCTTTAAATATAAGAGATTGAAATGAAAAATAATGCAAAGTACTATATATAAACTAATATATTCATCTTAGGAAAAATTATTCCAAAGCACAAATATTCACTGGGAATGAAAAAGAGATAAACTGAAAGGAACTAGGAAGTGATAGGTAAGAATAAATGTTGGTAATAATATGAATAAAATATGAAATTTCAATGAACTATTTCAACAAAAAGGGCCATTGCTTTCATTATGATGACATAAGAAAAGGGACTATGTCCCAGAAGAAACAAATGATCATTTATCTTTAAAAACCAGATTAAACTGTATTTAGAATGGTGGACCCTGCATTTATAGCAGCTTAGAAACTACTAATAAGTAAAAGAATAAAAGTTGTTCTGAATAGGACAATTCAAATGACTAACAGGAGACTCAGAGTCAACTAACATTTATTCTGTGGCCATTGTAGGCCCAGCTCAGTCTTGGGTCAATATGTGTAAAGAGTTTCCAGTCTAATTTGCTTTCACTCCTGACTGAAATCAAAGAAAAGAGCATACATTAAATTTACTAATTTTACCTCCTGACAGGAGTAAAAAGCTTCCCAAAAAGCACAAATCACATACATGTTTTTCTAATATACTTTTGCTCTCGGGAGTTAGCTAACTCCAGCTTGCAAGCCACATCTGTAATAGCGGCCTTCATCGCCACTGCCTTTGTCAAGAGGGCTCAGAAACATAAACTGAGTGATTAGAAAGAGAGCCTTTTCACTTTCAGAATCAACAGTGTGGTGTGTTTGGAAGGCTGCCTAACAGCTCTCCCCCAGTCTCTTTGCTGCTGTTAGGATTTGCTCTTTCAAATCAAAATGCTCCTCCACCAAGGCCTTGCTGTTCCCCTGAATGCTGCGGGGAAAGGTAAAAAGTTTCATTATGCTTCTAACCAATAGTACAGTGCCATTTACAGTGGAAATTTCCCCCTCAGCCTCTACCCAAAGTGCAACATGGGACATCAGCCATTACTATTCTCAATCTAAGACAATGAAGGGAGGTACCCTTCAGAGCCTAATGCAGTCTCCGTACAAATAAGGAATAATGGTACATTTGGGAATAAAAAGAAGAAAAAAAAAAACAATTTGCTGATACAAGATAGAAAAGTGTTTCTGTGCAGGAATGAATAAGAGAGAGACTCTAACAATCAGCATGGATTGCAATTTGACCAAGAAAGAGCCTGGTGGCACTAAACTAAATAGCTAGAGAGGACTAGGTCAGTTCTAAGTGTAACACTAAAGAAGAGTTAATATAGCTAATACTTATCACATATCAGGTGTTGTACATGAATCCACTTAATCTTTCTACCACAATCTAATGATCATCATTCTCACTTTAAAGATGAGGAGCTGCAGCAGAGAATGATAAACAAGGTACTGGAAGGTCACAGGGCTGGTACTTTTGCAAAAGGGAGTTTTGTACCCAGGTAGTATGGTCGAGAAAGTACGCATAGACAATTACATCAGGTTGTCTCTCATTCTTGGGAGCCCAAACTGGTGACTAGAAAGAAGAGCCATAAGAGAATAAAAGAATAAGATGAATGAAGGAAGTTTTCAAAATAAAAGTTACAAGATTAATTCTAAGAAAATCAATTTTATTTATGCTGGGAAAATAAAATGAAGGAGTTCTCCATGGAGGGGAAAGAGAAGAAATGAGGTGCATTTTTATTCATTTGAAACCCTTGCATCCAGCAATTTGCTTGAGACAGGCAGATGGATTTTGACACAATTGCTTGGCCAATTTAAATGAGTTGTCCCAGTTGAAGGATTAAAAGAGTTAAAGATAGGCTTGCGCTTTTCGGAATATGTTTAGTGGTGTGAAAAAAATTAATAAATCCATTTTTCTACACGCTTATGTTATGGACAAAAGCATGTTTCTTCGCTGGGGGGAGGGAACATATGTTGCAAAAATGAATAATGCCAAGAAAAAGAAGAAATTCTGAATAGAAAAACTTCCTGCTTTCACATGAACATCTGTTCATTTTCTGAATGGCTACCCACTTTCCCATCCTGGATCAGGACCATGAGAGACATCTAAGAAGAACCATGTAGCAGGTGCTATGTAAGATGCTGGTGACATAGGTTTCTTCCCCAAATAGGCCACAGTCTCACAGTACAGAAAAAACAACTATAGAAATAAGAGAAATATTAGGTAGAAATAATACATTGCAAACAAGTGGGGGAGGGAGAATTGGCTGTGTAAATTTAAAAGACAAAAATAATTTAAACTGATTGAAGAGTTCTGAAGAGGTTTAAAGGAAAAACTGAGATTGGATTGGGCCCTAGGGAGAATTCTGACAGGCATTCTGGGAAAGAGGGTCAGCATAAAAGAAAGCACAGTAGTGGAAAAAGATAATGCCTATCTTTGAGAAATACTGATGGGCCTAAGTTGGCCAGAAAATAAGGTGCTTATAAGGTAGAAATGGCTAATACAGTTGAAAAAGTAATTTGAAGCCATATTATAGACAATCTTAAAATTTTAAGTTTTGACAAAAATAGGTATTAATATTTCTATGCAGAAGAGTGGCAAGATCAGAGGCAGTATATTACTTTAAAAAAAAATCACTATTCCAGTACTGGTATGAATAGTAAATTGGGTAAGAGAGCTGAAGAGGGGTTGAGAAATCTTCCTTCCTAAACTATCAACTACACCTTCAACCATAGATAACCACCATTTCAGAGGCCTGCCTATGCCCATGGAAGAAATAAGTCAAGAGGTCATAAATGAAACCATATGTCCCATCATTGCAGGATAAAAACATATAAAGTTGCATGTGAAGATGGTTGCTACACTGCCCATCTATGGGTTAGTTTCTGCCATCTGTCCTTAAAATGAAAAGGTCCTTGCCTGACCAGGTGATGGTGCAGTGGATAGAGCGTCAGACTGGAATGCAGAGGACCCAGGTTCGAAACCCAAAGTCACGAACTGGAGCATGAGATCATAGACATGACCCCATGGTCACTAGCTTGAGCCCAAAGGTCACTGGCTTGAAGCCCAAGGTCGATGGCTTGAACCCAAAGTCACTGACTTGAGCAAGGGGTCACTCACTCTGCTGTAGCCCCCCGGTCAAGACACATATGAGAAAGCAATGAACAACTAAAGTGCCACAATGAAGAACTTATCTCTCCTTCCTGTCTGTCTGTACCTATCTGTCCCCTTCTGTCTCTGTCTTTCTCTGTCCCTGTCACACACACACAATTAAAAGGTCCTCTTCACCCTGTGTGCATGTTCCTGAGCACAGTACATCTCTTCAAATTTTGCTTCTGACCTTCTGCTCAGTTATGCTATCTCCAATTTCTCCCCAGTTGACCTTCTCCTAGCTTCTAGTTCTGTCCACTGGTACTTTGTTTGGTTACAAACTGTTACTTTGACCAGACTCCTAGACTTTTCATTATAATGTTGCCCTGGGATGATACTTTCAGATGTATCCAGGTTCCACACTTTGTAGTCAAGAGCCATTCCAGCCCTATTGTGGTCCAATCCAGGATGTGGAGCCCTAGGACACCACTTACCAAGAAAGATTAATAGTCACTGTCACCTCAGTGGGGAAGCATTTTCCAAGTGTCTCCAACTCCCAGGCATTATGGAAAGAATATAAATCATCCGAATGATAGTAGCCAGAGTCAGAACTCATAAAATTTCAGAACAGAAAGGCTCTTTGGACAGCATCTAGCCCTATCTTCTTCATTTTATCCAGGAAAGAAAATAATGTTAAGTGGTGTATTCATAGTCACACAAAGTAGCAACCAAAACTAACATTCCCTTACTCAATCCAATGTTTGTTAGCAGTTAGAATGTATAAAGTGTTATCAATCTAAATTACAGATGTAATCAAAACCACAGAGACTGAATAATTTTTATCCACGTCTTATGGCATTTTATTATATAACCCTGCATTGCTCATTAACTGTTTTATTTTATCATCTTGACTTTCCAAATGGTTTCAAATTCTTAGAGAGCAGGCTCCAAGAAAGATTGTCTTCTTTCATCCCCAGCATCCTGGCATGGTGCTAGAAATAAGGTAGACCCCCGACAATTACCAAATATGTTTGTTAATTGCAAAAAAAGAGGTAAATTTTTGCACCTTTTGTATTTAACCATATGATGTAATATATCGCCAATGTCCTATCAGGAAGGTAAAATTATGAGCAGGTTTGCTTTTACTTTTTTTAATGTTGGCAATCAAGGTATATTAACAATATAATTTTAATGAAGTAAATAAGAATATCCTCATCTATTAATACAAATTAAGGAAACCTGGGGTAATTCCTAGATCTACAGATGAGAAAAACAGCTGTTGAATTGTTTCTCAGCAACAGCATCTAATGCTTTATTAATATACATTTTCTTTGCTGAATTAAGCAAGGTGTCTCCCCTGCTTCTTTTATTCATTCTCATTCTTCACCTATAATAAAACTGCAAGTATAGAGGGATATTTTAATCTAGAGTCTGGTACCTTGAACGAAGTGAAAGTTGTTTCCCCTTTACAAATAGTAGCCTCAGTGAGATTTCCCAAAAGTTGGGGAGAATTAATGAAAGAATTGCTCAATTTTATAAAACCCATCATATAAATTAAAACACTGATAAGTAATGGTCTGGACATTTTCTTCTTCTAAACCAGCAATTTTCAACTGGTGTGCCACAAGAATTTTTAAAACATGTAATGTCTGATTATTTAGTCAGGGACACTTATTTCTTTTTCCTTAGATTGTCAAATAAAATAATGACAACAGCCAGCATAACAATAGCTGTCTGGTATGAATGAATCAAAATTATACCTTCTTTTCTTTTTGTCACATCAGAGAAAAATAATATTTTTTGGTGTGCTGCAGAATTTTAGTAATTAGTTTATGTGTGCTGTGAGATGAAAAAGGTTGAAAATCGCTCTTCTAAACCTATGTATGCTTGAAAAATCCTGTAGCTGAGTATAGTAATTTTTACAGATATCTTGGAGTAAATGGATTATTAATAAATATTATAACTAATCATCATATTTACTACTATTACATTTGTATTCCATTTTTTTACAAATTGCTCTGGACACTTTCATGGTTAAATATAAAAACAAATAAATGAACAAAAACATCCTAGTACCTCCAACATTTGAAAGTAGAATTTGCTGGGCTGTAAAACCAGTGAATTATTTGTCATGCAGTTTAATTCTGTCATAAAATGCTAATCAGCCTTTCTGTCACTTTGCTCTTGCCCCATAGCTTTTTATGAGAACATTAACATGGTTATTACAGAGCAGAGACTCTTATGGCTGCATACGTACTTACCATTTATGTATATTTTTGTCCCCCCAAAAAAAGTTGCCACCAAGAGCCCCAGATTCCTAGTAAATCATAATCCTAGTTTCTGGCATAAAAGGCTTGAGTCTGCTATGCCATCTGGATGGTGGCATCAGGTAGCCAGGGCTGGGATCAGCTTTCTTCTGCTAAGACCATTGTGCAGGAGTCAAGCTGTGAGTCCTTCTTCCCAGTTCAGCATAGAACAACTGTGCTTTCTTTGTAGAACTGGTAGGCTATATTTTAGATGGCTTCATGTTAACAGTCCCTACAATGGAAATATAGGTTCTAGAAGAAAATTTCTCACAGGTCTTCAGAGCTGGAATCTCTTCCCAGAAACTGAAGCATTAAGAACACCAGAAAGCCTCCTCTTAGACATGTGCAATCAACATTCCAAAGAAACTCACTAATTCTTTCCAGCACTGGTCCTGTAGAAGGACTGTCAGGCATCCTATACCTCGGTAACTTATTCTATGGCCCAGGAAGAAGCTACTGTCCTACAAAGACATTCTTACCACTAAATATGGTCTTTTAAGTTAGGTAGCTCTAAATTTAAATCTTGGCTCTATTACTTACTCCCTCCAGCTCCTGTTGAATCATTAGTCTATACTGAGCCTCTGGGTTAATGTTGTTGTTTGTGAAGCTGTTGTAAAAGTTAGAATAATGTCTGAAAACCACTTGGTGCAAAAACAGTGGTGACCATTACTATTATACATGTCACTACTATTATTGACTTTCAATCAGAACCAAGTTAGATGTTCCATTGTATTAACTGCATTTTAGTACAATGCTTTCTGTCCTTCACCTAGATTTCTGAGCTCTTCTTGTTCATCTATAATTTAAATCTCTCATTTTGTACGTTTTAATTTAGGCTGCTTTGGGTCCTCTTTGGAAGTAGAGTTAACATTATAATTAAATGCTTTCACTGTCTTGTCCAAAAAAGTAGAGCAGAAAGGGTCTTTAATGTTTCTGATGTTTCTATCCTGCATTTTTATTCTAATCAGGGAGTTTCAGGGAAATCAGTCTTTTGAGCACTGTCCGCTTCTTCCCAGTTAGTCATGAGCCCAGAAATCTGTACATAAACTCCACTTTACATTGCACCGAGACATCTGAATCAGTCATTCTCATGTTTATTTATTAAACATGGTAGCTCTGAACGTGGCTAAAAATGGGTAGAATGAAGCAAGATCCACAGGCATTCCTATGTTTCAGTGAACTTCAGGCAAACTATTCAGATAATTGAAAATATTTTCACTTTCCATGAGTATGTCACCCCAAAGTGAAAATATTTTCACTTTCCATGAGTATGTCACCCCAAAGTATGATGATGATAACAATGACAACCTGACATAGACATGTCAGGACATATCAGAATTGCCAAGCCAATCAGAGTGAGAGTCCATGACAGACAGATCTGTCTCCCTTGTCATACTTCTCCTTTGCTGCCACCTGGCCGCTCATGGGAGCAGTTTAAGGACCTTCTATAGAGAAAGCCTAAAAAGAGCTGGAGAAGCTCTGAGCTCCCCCTTGCAGGTGACACTCTGAGTACTCCCGTCTCTCCTGTTTGGGACTGTGAGATGTCTAGGTAGTCAGAAATCGATTGTCATTAAGAAGAAAATTCCTGTCAAGAGTCACTTAAATTGTGTCACTCAGGAGGAAAAATCAATACCAACAATCACATAGCCATTACAGATTTGGAAGTCTCCCCATCCTCTCCCACTCACACTAAGTCGCTATGTTACTGCACTTGTGTAGGTAGTTAAAAACAAAAACAAACAAACCCAGAAAAATGCAGCCCCACCCCTGAGCAAGCAACACCTCATCCCAAAGCCTGCTGGCTCTACTCTATACACACTCCCTGACATTCTCTCTAGTCAGAAAGGGCAGCAAAGAAAGATTTCATCTCAGAAGTCTGAATGAATTTTATATTTTCTTTTTATGTAAGTGAACTCTCTTCTATCCATTCACTCTTACACTCTCCAAATGCAAATGGAGTTCCTATCTTTGTTCTGCTTTCATTTTATGAACACTCATTAAGGGCTCACAGAAGGTGATGCCTTGCAGATTGAAGCTGGTGCTCTTTCCTGCTTCTGACCTGTGTTCAGTAGAGAGTGATTAGTATCAGTGGGTGCAGGCTGCCTAGCTCAGTCAGTCTGAGAAGAGAGCCGACCTGATCTGGGAGGAGGATTTGTTATGTGTTGCTGTATATTCTGTTCTCATAAAGAAATACCTCCTACAAAAAAGTAGTTCTGCAGAATTTGCTTCCTCCAAGAATTACTGAACCTTCATGAGTATAGGAGAATAGATTGCTTTTGTGTTGTTGTTGTTGTTGTTTTAACATTTTGGTAGAAGGTCTACTGTCTCTGGACTAATTATCAGAAAGCCTCAAATACATAATATACTTAATACTTTCCTTTAGATATGGCAGATATACAATCTGAAATAGATGGTCATTCTGATCAATTAAGGTAGCTCTGAACCCAGATGAAAATGGGCAGAATAAAGCAGGAATCAATAAAAATAAATACATTTTTCTGGTTTATATATGAATCAGAGTTTGGTTTAGTTCCTATTGAACTCACTGTCAATCAGCACTACAAACCTGATTTTAAAAAAAATGTTTCCTGACCTGTGGTGGTGCTGTGGATAAAACATCAACCTGGAATGCTGAGGTTGCTGGTTCAAAACCCTGGGCTTACCTGGTCAAGGCACACACGGGAGTTGATGCTTCCTGCTCCTCCTCCTCTCCTCTTTCTCTCTCTCTTTCTCTCTACTTTCTCTCTCTAAAAATGAATAAATAAAATCTAAAAAAAAAAAAAGGGACAAAAAGATATGTTTCTGTAGAGGGAGATACAGAGACAGACTCCCACATGCATCCCCACTGAGATCTACCTGGTAACCCTTCTCTGGGTCTGATTGTCTGCCCATCTAAGGCTGCTCGCAATCTAGCTATTCTTAGCACCTGAAGCCGAGGCCACACATCTCAGTGCCTGGGGTCCATGTGCTTGAATCAATCGAGCCATGGGTGTGGGAGTAGAAGAGAGAGAGAGAAAGGAAGGAAGGAAGGAAGGAAGGAAGGAAGGAAGGAAGGAAGGAAGGAAGGAAGAAAGAAAGAAAGAAAGAAAGGAAAGAAGAGGGAGGGGAGAAGCAGATGGTCACCTCTCCTGTGTGTCCTGACCAGGAATCAACCCAGGATTTCCACACTCCAGGTGGTCGCTCTACCACTGAGCCAACTGGTCATGGCCTAAAGGACAGTTCAACAAACAGATCCTAGAAACCAAGCCTGCAGCATCACTCTGCAAAACTCCCTCTTGTATTTAGTTAAAGAAATGCTGACAAATAGTATTCCTTTTATTGTATACCTTTATTAAGTTACTTGAGTATTTATTTTCATGTTTATTTATAATATAGTTCTTGAATTTATTAGTTCCATCATTTTTCTGTTTTTGACTTCATTAACTTAAGAATTTATCTTTATTAATTCCTTCTTTCTAAATTTTATTTAGAAGTTCTTTTTGTAATTTTGTCCTTTTTCTATTTTCATAGATAGCTAACACATATCCTTTTGTTTTTTCTTCTTTATTAATAAATTTAAGACCACACCTTTTTGTTGGTAAGCCTAGCTTGTTATATTCCTCATATTCTGATCAGTAATGTCTTTATATATTTAATTTTCTAGATAGTCTCCAATTCCAGTTTTGAGTTCACATTTAACCTAAGAATGGTTTAAGAAGAAGATTTTAGTGTATAGGTGGTGAATATCTTTTGTTATCAATTTTGTAATTAATCATTAATATTACTGTATTGGAATCTGTGAATGTTATTTGTGGTTCTAAAATTTTTTAGAATCCTTCTTTAGGGCCTAATATAGAACCACTTGCTAAGAGGGTATTTTCTCTGTGTTTGGAGTATGGTACCCTATAGACTGATGCAGCTTTATCAGTTAGGTTTATCTTGTTAATTATGTGTTCTAGGTCTTCTACATCTTTATTTACTCATATATCTACTTAATTTTTAAGGAACTGGAGAAAAGTTATTAAAGTTTACTTGTATTAATGCATTTCATTTGATAGTTTCCACTTTATTTATCTATATCTATATCTATTTTTTTTTATTTTTTTGAAGTGAGAAGCGGGGATGCAGAGACAGACTCCTGCATGCATCTGATCAGGATCCACCCAGCAAGCCTACGAGGGGGTGATGTTCTGCCCATCTGGGCCATTGCTTCATTGCAACTGGAGCCATTCTAGCACCTGAGGCAAAGACCATAGAGCCATCCTCAGCACCCAGGCCAACTTTGCTCCAGTGGAGCCTTGGCTGCAGAAGGGGAAGAGAGAGATAGAGAGAAAGGGGAGGGGGAAGGGTGGAGAAGCAGATGGGTGCTTATTCTGCGTGCCATGGCTGGGAATCAAACCCAAGACTTCCACACTCCAGGCCAAAGCTCTATCGCTGAGCCAACCAGCCAGGGTCTTCACTTTATTTATTTTGATGCTGTTATGTGGTTGAATATTAGATCTTCAGTAAGAATAGTACCTTTATGATTTTTAACATGTCTTATAACACCAACCAAAGAAGTTCAAGGTTGTTTCCATATAAATAATATAAGAACAATAGTTGGAAAATTGAGTGTCATTAAACAGTGAACTTTACCTGAATTAGTGTTGCCTGCTTTATAAAGCCATCCTTAACTACCTGGCCAAAGTGACCTTCCCTTCCACTAAAACCTCAAAGCATTTGTATTGTACCTCTCTTGTGGCTCTTAAAACTCTCTGCCTTATGATAATTTAAGAGCAAGTTTAAGGACTTAGCCGCAGGCTGCAAACTTCTTTATCTTTATAGTCCTCATAGCACTTAGTACATTTCATTGCTTTGAATCTAACAGATGCTTAATAAATAGCTGATGAACTGAATTGATTCATCAAAATAATAGTTTCTGTAGCCTCTAAAACATGCTCCCTAGCTACAGGGTTTTCCAGAGAAACACAGAACCAATAGGAGATAGACACAAATATACTACTAATAACTGGGAGTTCACTACTCCAAGAGAAGAGATTTATTATAAGGAATTGGCTCACACAATTATGGAAGCTGAGAAGACAGGGAATTGAAGACCCAGGAGAGTTAATGGTATAGCTCCCATCTGAATCTAAATGTGAAAGCAGTAGAACAATGTCCTAGCTGAAGCACAGACAGAAAGAGCAAAGTTTTTCTTAATCAGACTTTTGTTCCATTCAGATCTTCAAAGGATTGAATTAGGTTCACCCACACTGGGAGGAAAATCTGCTTTACTCAGCTTGCCAATTCAAATGTTAATCTCAAACAGAAACTCCCTCACAGACACACCCAGAATAATGTTTAACCAAGTATCTGAGAATCCCATGGCCTCTTCAAACTGACAGGTAAAATTAACCCTTACACTCTCTAATGATACAGATAGAGACCTAGGTTGATAGTTTGTCTGTTATGACACTAGATGCTAAATCTACTTCCCTAACATTCCTTTTTTCTTAATACTTCAGACACAGGAGAGAAGTGAAACTCTACCACGAAGGTCTAGAAATTGCTCTTGATTTGGAATGCCAAAGGCCTGGAGAATTTATTTTTGTGGTATGTATACTAGAATGGGTACTCTGGTTCTTTCTTGGACTATCAACAACATGTGTTTTTGAAAATAATGATGAATTGACTTTTCCTTTTAGGGTTAGGTTCATAACAGTACTTTTCTTAGATCTGATCCTGATATCTCTTTAGTCCCTTCCTCACTTTTAGAAAACTTTGGGTCTTTTAAGGTATTTGAAGATATGTTTGTAAAACTTGAACTAGCAGCACATTGAGTAAATGTCAGCCAAGGAGCATACACGAACTCTATGTTGAAGTCAGAGAACATGTGAAGTGCTGTTTCCCAGAAGTAATGAAGGCAGCATTCTTCTTGCTCTCAAAGATTTGATAATTTTGTGGGGACCATCTCACAAATGATTAACTAGAAAACAGGACAGAGTAAACAAGTGCTAGCCTGATATATAGGGGATGTCTACAGAGGCCCCACAGACAGACAGCTCATTCTGCAAGGGCAGAACAGAGAAAGATGTAAGATAGGTGTTGTATTAAAACTATGAAAAAAGAGATTATGGGAAAAAACATCCTAGGTTGAGGAATGAATATGAGCAAAGGCCTTAAGTATGAAAGCGCAAGTCACATATAGATTATCCCTGTGACATGGACAAGGAGATATTTGGTGGAAAACAAAATTGAAAAGGCTATTTGGAATGAGAGCAAGGAGTGTAGAGCTCAGTCCCTAAATAGTCTAGAATTTCTTCAGGGAAGGAAAAGCTAATGAAAGTTTTTGAGATAGAAAGTGACATGAAGTTAGCTATTCAGAGTCTCTATATGAGTTAGGAAGAAAACTCTAGGCACCCAAAATTGTCTGGAATGAATAGAAAAGGCAAGGGAAACAAGAGGAAAAAAATCAAGAATGCCAATTAGAACGTGTATTTGTTCCTGCTGCTGTTGAACAAATTACCACCACTTAACAATTTATATTGACACACATTTATTATCTCAGTTTCTTGCAAGTCAGACTCACTAGTTTGCAATCAAGGCATCACTGGAGATATGGTATTATCTGAGGTATAACTGGTGAAGAATCTGCTTCCAAGCTCACTCAGGTTATTGGCATTGTAGAATTGAGGGCTTCAGTTTCTTAAATGGCTGTTGCCTGCAAGCTGTTCTCAGCTCCTGAAACTGCTCAGTGGACTTTGACACATGTGCTTTCCCAACATTGCCACCTGTCTCTTCAGAACCAGCAGAGGAGAGAATCTTCTATGTAATATCATCACATATATTCCACCAGCTTGCTGTATTTTGTCGGTTAGAAACAAGTCAAAAACCCTGCTTACAAACAAAGTAGATACAAAAAAGAAGGGATCACACAGACTACCCTAAGAGTCTGTCAAACATATTATGCTACTGCAAGATTGTGGCCAAGAGATGATAAGGCATGAAATTGGGCAGAGGCAATGAACATTAATGACTGATAGAAAGCAAGACTACAGAGTCTATAAGCAGGTCTAAGACAGATACAAGTTGCCAAACATGGACATGCTGAGGAGATGTGGTCAATGATTTATTGAGCTTAAGAATAACTGAGAAGTTTGTTAAAGATGAAGATTCTCAGTAAACTTCTCAAATTTCAATTATGTGAAGACCAAGGTATCTATATTTAAATAAGCATTTTCATTGTCCTGCACTAGAAAGTGCTAGAAAGATAGGGAAAGAGAGAAGCTCTTTTGAATTCAGCTCAGCAAATATTTATTGAGCATATGATGAGATACTGTGGCATCAAAGATGAAAAGATAAGGCCGCCTTGAGTGACCCCCAAATTTAGTGCGATAAACAGATACAGGGGCAGAACATTAAAAGAAATCATAGGGCAATATGGTAGTCCAAGAAGGCTCAATGAGCTCCATTTAAGAAGAGAGAAAGGCTTAGAAAGTCTACCCACAGGAAGTATTTTCTAAAAGTAAGAATTACTAGTATTTAGTGGGCCCTCAATATCTATTTAGAAGAACTATCTCATTTAATCTTTATCATAACCCCCTTATGGTATTACCATTTTTCTACTTTACAGATAATTAAACAGAGACTAAGAGAAGCTAATTAATCTATGAAAGTCACCCAGCTAGTGAATATGAGAACAGGGTAAACCTGAGCTTTTAACCAGTACATTCTACAACCTAAGGTGGGTTTTGAAGGATCAGCAGAAACTTCAATGGTAGATATAACCAGAAAAGGTATAAAGATAAACAGATATTGCAAGTGAGGTATAAGGCAATATTACTCTGTAAATCAATTTTTCAAATACAGTTTGAGTCTACTCAAAATGTACTTCATCAGAAAATGTTTAATTTTATATAAAAACCAATTTTGTTAACTACATTTAGAAACTTAAAGAATGCTAAAGGATCATTGGAAAGAAAAAAGGGAAAGACCTTTGATATGAATGTTCAGTCTAAATTAAGTAAAGATTTGTTTTAACTAAGAGGACATTTTTATGGTTTGTGCCTCTTTAGTGGGTGAAGGGCCAACTAGCTAAAAGATTGGCCTTTAAAACAAATAACTTTTGACTCTTTTTATTTTATTTTATTTTAGATTTTTTATTTATTCTTTTTAGAGAGGGGGGAAGAGAGAAAGAGACAGAGAGAGAGAAGGGGGGAGGAGCAGAAAGCATCAACTCCCACATGTGCCTTGACCAAGGAAGCCCGGGATTTCGAACCAGCAACCTCAGCGTTCCAGGTTGACACTTTACCCACTGCGCCACCGCAGGTCAGGCAACTTTTAACTCTTAAAAGAAATATCTTATCTCCCAGCTTTGATAAAAAAGGAAAATAAAATTAAAAAACAGCTAGAGAACAGACTGTGACAGGAAATCCTTATTTTGTTAATTCCAAAAGCACCCCTAAATACAAGGAAGGACAATTCAGAAAGGCCTGTCACTCTGGTAGTGTGGACAGCGATGCCAGCATACAGGGTCATGTTCTGATTAACACTAAAGCTAGAGAGAATGTGCTGATCTAAGGTCTACAGCTTCTTCAAAACTTGCTTCAAATTATTTTTTTATAAAGTGGAGAAATAGGAAATCCATATCTGTACACATCTAGACAGTTTTTAATGCAGCATTGTATATTAGTATACAGAGTAATGTCAAATGTCAAATGAATCGTGAATTTAAATCATTTTTAGCCAGCTGGTTGGGAACTCTTGGTCAGTATCCCAAGATCTTGTATGACATAGTGACAGCTGCTGAAATGCCAGGTATAGTTTCTAGACAAAAAATAATTTGTTTTCAGAACAGTATTTCTCAATAAATCTGTGGTTATGGGACAGTCTTTTTTATTGTTGTTGTTGTTGTTTTTACTGTTCATCCCACTGCTGACCAGTATGTAGTCCTACCAGGATGCACATAATCAGTATATATCTTACACTAAATTCAACTTAACATGGGCATAACATAACACCTGAACTGGTCCTATTCAATGACCTGAGGTCACAAACCATCTGAATGGATTTCATTATAATGTCACATTGCTATAAAATATCTAAATGCTTTTCAATTTCTGCACTTTTTTCATCAGAGACTGGAAAGGGTTTGCATACTGGCCCTGGTCTACAGATGTTGCTTTGAGAAGCCCTGTATAGATGATACATCTTGATCATCTGAATCACATTCAGAGGTCATGAGTCTGTCATGAGATAAGACTAAGGAATAAGGGACACCAACAAGTGGAAACAGAGCAAAGGTCTTCTTTGGGAAAGGAAATGGTGGCTCAAGCAATACTTCCTGTCAGCACAGACAAGAAGAATGCCAGCTCTCTGAGAGGAGGGCCCCACTCCCAGTCCTCTCTTAAGCAAACACCATCTCCAGCTTGAAACAAATACACTCCAAACATAGGGTCCCATGACAAAATACATAACTTATGTGAAATGATTTTAGGCTCACTGCCTTTAACCCCAAGCTACTTAGCCTGTCCCCAGAAGGGAATCAGAAACAATTCAGCTGCACTGATGGGTTTGAAACACTTTAGGAGAACCTGTCTACTACCCACAAAAGCTCTGAGTGATGCAGAAGAAAACCCCATTCACTTAATTCTTAAGACAGTTTTTGCTACATTTTATCATTTCTGAAATTGGTGTGCATGTTATGACCAACATGTACACTTAGTAGGCCAGTGTTCCATGTTTTTGTCCCCAATGATGTTTAAATTGATATTTAACAGTGATTGCATTTTACAAATGAAAGAAAATAGATATAAATCCACTATAAATCAAAAGCATATGCTATTTTATGTCTCTTAGGCAGCCTTGTTTTAGGGAAGTTTACATCCAGAAAAATGCCCATTTGATAGATTTTAATAATATAACTATAATAAAAACTTGTATTTATTAAGATTCCTTCCAGGTATGTAAGAGCTTTACTTGTATTAACTCATGTAAACCTTATAATGACGCTCTGTGGTTAGTGTTCATTTTACAGATGAGGAAAATGAGAAACAAACAGGTTCAGAAATTTTCCCAAGATTATATATACAGCCAGGAAGTGCTGGGCCGGCCAAGGTTTAAATTTATGCTGATTGCTGACTAACTGATAAAACAAAGTTGAAGTTCATTACTTACTACACTTGCAGTGGTTCTTAACCTTTTTGAGGTACTGAACCCACCAGTTTCATATGCGCATTCACCGAACCCTTCTTTAGTGATAAATAAAATATGATTTTTTTTCCAAATTCAAGACATAGGTATATGTTTTTTTACTGGTGCACAAAATGAACCATGCATGAACATCACCTTGCTCAAAGAACAAAACCAACAAAGTGCATGAACTCACAACAGATTAAGGTATTACTTTATTCTGGCCTCCGCAGCAGAGGCTTCTCCGAACCCCTGAGATGGACTCATCGAACCCCTAGGGTTCGATAGAACCCAGGTTAAGAACCACTGTACTACAGTAAGGAAGAAAATGTCCTTAACAGAGTCTTATTTTCTAGAAGGGATATTTATGAGGTTTACAGGTCTGGTTTAAGAAAAATATTTCAATGCAGAGGGGCCTGATTCAGAATGGGCCAAGTTCCTGACACAGTAGTTTGGGGTTGGTTGACACAGCAAGGAAAGCATTTAGGGAGAGTCCTAGAGAGTAAACAGTGGCTTGATGAATCTGGTAAAGTGGCTTATCATCCTGTAAAAAGGTGTTTACTCCGATGAGGAATAGTTGAATCTTTATTGAGCTAAATGGATTTGCAGGAAGTTCCTTAACCAAATAATATTTGCAATATCATATTTCTGAGCAAGAGTGCCCTGAAATAAGGTCATGTTAATGCAGAGAATGAGCTGTGAGGCAAAAGATGGTCTGTGTTCTCACCAGGTGGATGCCATCCCATACAAACTGACTTGTGTCCCCCCCAAAAAAAAATCCAAATGTTGAAGCCTGACCCTCAGTGTGACTGTATTTGGAAACAGGGCATGTAGGGGGTCATCAACATCAAATGAGGTCAGTGAGGTCCTGAGCAGATAGAATTGGAGATCTTATAAGAAGAGAAAAAGAGAGTTTTTCTTTTCCTCTTCAGCCCTTTCCTCACCCACCCCCCACTCTGTCTCCTTCTCTCTCTGCACCCCTTGTCCCCTCTCTCTCCACATATCTCTCCATGTGCACTGAGGAAAGGCCATGCAAGCACAGAGAGAAGGCAGCCTCCTCATACCTCTCCATGTGCACTGAGGAAAGGCCATGCAAGCACAGAGAGAAGGCAGCAATCTGCAAGCCAGAAAGAGAGACCTACTCAACCATACTGGCACCCTGCTGTCTGACTTCTAGTCTCCACACTGAAAAAATAAATACTGGTTGTTTAAGAAATCCAATCTATGGGCCTTTGTTATGGTTGACCAAGCTAAGAAATACACCATCCATACTTATAAACATTCACTCACACACGCTCAGCTTCCCTTAGTGAGTGGCTGTAAGAATTCAATGAAATCATGTATATCAATGTGCTTTAAGCTGTGGAACACTGGATGAATGTTAGCCGATAGCATTGTTAATAAGTAGTAGTCCCTGCAGTTCCTGATTCCTGAAGGCTCAGTACTTGTACCTGAGCTTAATGACATGGTTGAGTAAAGCAACTGAGCCTAGCAGTTCTCTGATGCAAGTCTCACCTTGAGTTAATCAGAAGGGAAGTTTGGCAAAGAGATCAAAGAATGACTTGGCACCAGAAAAAATATACATTCTCCATATTCCTGAGAAAGTGAACACCTAGTTGTGAATTTATTGACTCTCCCTTAATAAGTTCTAATAGAATAAATTTTGTCTTCTTGGTGCCTGCTAATTAGACAATTATTTAACTGTTTCTTTTTTTAATGACTCTCTGTTGTTGTTTGAAGACTTCTGTCTATTATTTATAATAAAAACCTCTGTCACATTTTTGCCTCATTATCCTTAACAAATAGTGCATTCCCCAGCCCCAGTCCTTGGTTCTCTGAGCTCTCCCTCTCCCAACACAACCCCAGTCTATATCTCCCCGAATTTCAAAGACCAGCTGTTATCATTTTGTTGACTGAGGGATTTTTAGAAACTTCTCTCACAGGCATAAGACTCCATAGGGGGCTGTTGAATTAAATATCAGCTCTTCAAACACGAATTAGCTCAGAGAACAAAAGCAGCAGGAAGATAAGGGACAAATAGAAGCAAATGCTGCAGTCTTCCCACTCAGGGATTGGGAAACTGGCCCACTCTCCCTTCTCTGGAAGCCTGAGGCTGAAATTCCTGTGCCAGTGGCCACACTTGGACATGGTAGGTCACAGAGCTCTTTCTAGGACTGGCAGTCAAGCTTAGCTTAGCCCAGAGTCACTCATTCTTTCATCAAAAAATGAGTAAGTTCTAAGGAAATGATCCTTTTCACTGTCTCCTACAGTTACTCAGCCTCATTTCAGCATCTGGAAGGTTTTCCATTGAATTGCTATTTCTTTTGAGGGGAGAAGTAGGAAAATAGGAAAGTAAAGAATTAACATTGGCTCAGCCTGGCCAGGCCGTGGCACAGTGGATAGAGCATCGGACTGGGATGCAGAGGACGCAGGTTCTAAACCCTGAGGTTGCCAGCTCCACAGCTTCAGCGCAGGCTCATCTGGTTTGAGCAAGGCTCACCAGCTTGAGCCCACGGTCGCTGGTTTGAGCAAGGGATCGCTCGGTCTGCTGTAATCCCCCGGCCAAAGCACATATGAAAAAGCAATCAATGAACAACTGATGTGCTGCAACAAAGAATTGATGCTTCTCATCTCTCTCCCTTCCTGTCTCTCTGTCCTATCTGTCCCTCTCTCTGTTACACACACACACACACACACACACAAAAAAAATTGCTCAGCCTTGCTACATGCCAGTAACTACCTGCCATGGAGATACTTTTTGCCTATTTTCATGTTATAGTAATAATAGAGCATAGTAGTATAAAGACTAGATCCTACTCAAAGCATGGTCAGGTTTGGCTTCATAATTATGAAATCTTTGCTGTCACACAACCTTTGCTCTGGATGGCCACATGTGGTAAAATGCTCTGCTGTCTTGAATTTTTAATAATTTTATCTTTTACCTTGTGTTCTGCAAATGAAATCCAATATATCATAGAGTATGCACACAAGCAGAGGAGATATGGGCAGCATGCATATTTACCTTGATACCCCTTCACATAGGGCAGCTGTTTTGCCCATAAGCACAGAATTTCAGTGGATCCATGATGTCTAGAAGTTCAACAACACTCAAAGCAAGTACAAGGTAAGCATGTTAAGTTCAGGACCAAGTGAGAGTCCTGGCAGCCACAAAAATCCACACTTTCCTTTCTCACTATAATATTTTTTGAACACAAAAAGAAGAAAATGGTTTTCAAAGAAACACAGCCTACTTAGAAAACCTTTTTATTCCTATCATATCCGTGGAGAGCCAGCCACTTATACTGAAAATGATGACAGACAGAAAAGGAAAAATAGAAGGTAGGGCAGCCCAAGCTTCTCTTCCCAGTCCTTCCTTGCTCATCAGTAACTGGAAGGTAGGGAGTGTTGTTGGCTGTCAGTGTATTGAGAAGTGAAATAACAGCAGAAGCACTGGGTTTGGGCAGTGATACCACTAGTAAGAACGGAGTACATGTGGGTGCACACACAAGCAATGAAATGCGAATTGCATGACTTCAGTCAAAGCACAAATGAGTTAAATGCTCTTATTATTTGCATTCAAAGGTGACATCGCATAATTTAAAGATAAACAGTAGATTTTATGCTAATAACTTAAAAGTTTACTTTTTCTTTACTTAGTACAGTACCACATTAAATTATAAAACACACCATGACAAGCAAAAGATGAGACCATGAAAGAAAGGAAAAAGCTTTATATTTTAGTACCTTTAACCAAACTTTCTTCCTGCATTTTGAACATAAAGTCCCACATTTTCATTTTGCAATGGACTCTGCAGTGCCCACCCTGTCCAAGGCATCAGTATGACCTAAGGCAGTTATGGCGAACCTATGACACACGTGTCATCACTGACACACGTAACCATTTTCGATGACATGTGGCCACATGCAGCCGCATGCTGAGAAGGACGTTTCATTCTCGGCTCCTGCACGGCCAGGTACAGTAGCCAAGGATAAAACATTTGCTGTAGTGTAGACACTCTGTGCTGGAGGTCTGTAGGCCTAAACAACAGAACTCTGGCATAGAGCATCTAGTTCTGGGACTTCTGGTTAGGCCGTTTTTCTTGAAGTGACACACCACCCGCGTTATGCTTGGTTTTTTGGCAAATTTTGACACACCAAGTTCAAAAGATTGCCCATCACTGACCTAGGAGCTGGTTAGAATTGTAGAATCCCAGGCCCCTTTCCAGATATGCATTTGAACAGGGACCCCAGGTGATACATGTACAAGGTACCTGTAATGCTGGTGGCTGAGGCCAAGCAGATTCACACTGTATTCGGGCTGACGGTAGAGGAACTGTGGAGCCAGAAAGCATCAGGCCATTCCTGTCTACTGGAGGCTTGCAACCACAGGTGAGCAAATAAATAAAAGATAGCCTGCTTTTCGTAGTGGAGGGCAAGGAATCAAAAAAACCACCCTTTATGGTGGTAGCTGAGGGAATCAGGGAACCATACCTTGCAGTGGCAAGAGAGCGATCTAGGAGAATTGCCTCTGAGGGCAAACACCCGTAGCTTTTCATAGAGATACACATGACTTTCTGCCACATGCCAATGCACTGGTTGTGCAAAGTGCTTGCAGCCAGTAAACCAGCAAGCAAGCCTAACCTAGCTGTTTCCCCCACAGTGCGTATTGAAGTCTGAGAAGCCCAGAATATAAGAATCTGCTCAGTAATTCACAGGTGTCCTATGGAGGAATAGGGAGCCAAACTATAGCAGCCTGATCCCAGAGACAATTGAGCAAGCCCTACACTCCACTGTGGTCTGTAAAGTCAGTGTGTATTTACCCAACTTACAGATGTAGAAACAGCTCAGAGAGGGCAGTGAACATACAAGGCTGTAAGCTGCCAGTTAATATGTGATAAAACAGGAATTAGAAACAAAACTGCCTCATCCCAACTCTAAACTGTCTTCATTTACATCAGTAGTTTCCAAATAAGAGTGAGCATCAGAAATAACTGAGAGACTTTCTTTTTAAATACAGAATCCAGGGACCCACCACAGACACATCAAATCCAAATCTCTTGGTTGGGGTTTGAAAATCTGTGTGGGTAAAAACAGTGGTTCTTATATTTGGCTGCACAGAAGCACCATCTAGGGAGTTTTCTAAAAATCCTGATGACTGGGCCACCTCTCAGATGATTAGATCAGAATCTCTGGGAGCGGGACTCAGTCATCACAATGTAAAACCAGTTAAGAACTACTGTTGTAAAACACTCCCGGATGATCCTGATGCTCACTCAGCCAGTGTGGGAATCTGCTTCCCACCTGAATGTGCTCCTGTCACAGGGCTTCCTGCTGGGCCCCCCGGGCATGCAGGTTAGGAAAATGCTACTAATGAGCAAATAAACAGCAATATGGAATTTCAAGAAACTAATTTTATTTCTGGAGCCAACCTAATCAACCAGCTCTGTATGTGAAAAAATGCAATTAGTATTCAGGATCACTGGTGCATGTTTTGTTAATAAAACTCTAAAAACTTATCAAGGACTCATTAGCAAGCCAAGATATACTAAATATTTACATCTGTTTCTAAATCAACACTTATCTTCGGGAATAACATCATTCACTAGGCATTATTTTAGACCCTCTGTCATATGCCCTCATTAAGAGAGAGGGAGAAGGGCACTCTAGTCAAGGAAGTTGGGGAGCCAGGGACCCTCCAGGATATGGGATAGAAACTGTGGGGAGAAAGTGGGGAACCAGTAGTCTCTCTTATTTTTTCAATTTTTATTTATTCATTTTGAAAGAGAGAGGGAGAGAGAAGGGGAAAAAGAGCAGGAAGCATCAACTCCCACATGTGCCTTGACCAGGCTTCAAACCTGCAACCTCAGAGTTCCAGATGCTTTATCCACTGTGCCACCACAGGTTAGACACCAGCAGTCTCTTAAGAGCTGTTGGCAAAGACTCTCAAAAGCTCAGGTTTGAAAGGTTCCCAGAGGTCAAGAATTCAAACCCTATTTCAAAACCTACAAAACGTCTACAGCATCAGGCCCTGACATGCAGATTCTCAAAGCTTAGCTGGTGACCACCTCTTTCGTATGAATCACCTGTGGGCTTGCTTTAATAAGCAGCAATTCCTAATCCCAGCCCAGTATCAGATAATAATCCCTCCTACCAGATCAGCATCACCTCAGGATGGTGGCTTAAAAACAAAAAAAGGATTCATATGTGCACTAAAGTTTGAAAACAGCTGTTCTGACAATTCCATCACAAAGTTCTATCCTAGAGTTAGTGGCAAATCCACCAAGCTAGTACCACCCAAAGGATGTTTTGTTGGCCAACTAGCTGCCTTTCCTCCTTGAACACCATATATCTTCATGCCACTATCTTTCTTATCTACACTAGAGCGAGTTGGAGATTGTTTTACACATGTAGAAAATTAGCCACAAAAAGGACCTTAGACATTAGAGGGTCAAAAATGCCCAATACAGGAGTCACTTCTATTAAACCCCAGGTTATTCCCCTTACCTATCCTAAATGGGTCCTACTGGCCTATTTTGTAAGGTTTCATTGGCACACTGAAGGTTCTTGGTGATGAACCAAAACCTGTTCCCCAAACTACAGAACAAATGGTCCCATACCTGCCCTCCAGGACTACCCAAAACCAATCTCTCATTCCTCAGGAATAACTTACAGAAATACACTACATTCCTCTTAAACCTTTTCCCCTTCAAGCTTCATAATCTCATGTCCTTTAAATTTTCTGTTTATTAAATTCTTTTAAAATTGTTTGTAGGTGGTCTTACAGAAGACATATTTTTAGTTCATGTGAATGGAACTGTGTAATATCTCATTCTGTTTCTTATTTTCTCATCAAACATGAGGCTTTCCAGAGCTATGTGTGTTGCTATGCACACCTCTTAGTTTTTCCTCCACACCTCTCCCCTCTCCTGCACCTCCAAGTCTTCCTGATTACTGTGTTCTCCTGTTGTTCACATGTTTACCACTTTATCCATGTACCCTTTAAACTAAGGCACCCAAAACTGAGCATCATCTCACCTATTATTAACACGCAGAATACTGGAGATGCATGTATTTTAGAGGACATATGATCCTAGATTCCCACAATAGTTCCCATCAGTATGGTCTTTAGTTGTAATGACAATACCTCTTTTAAAATATTCACCACTGATGGACATTCCCCCCTCCTTCTGAGTCTGAAGAAACCTATGACATGGGGAATACTGTCTCTTAAATAGACCAACGCTGCATCTCCATGCATCCCCCTTTGCTTACAGAAATGCTTGTGGTGTTGTTAATGGTAATCTTATAAAAGAGACACAGAATATGCAATATAAATCTTAGAGATCATCTAACATGAAGTTGCCTGAGAGCAAATTAAAATATGGGCAAAAGAACTGAATAGACACTTCTCCAAAGAGGACACACAAATGGCCAATAGGCACATGAAATGTCATTAATCATCAGAGAAATGCAAATTAAAACCACAATGAGATATCACCTCACACCAGTCAGAATGGCGCTCATTAACAAAACAACACACAATAAGTGCAGCCAAGGGTGTGGAGAAAAGGGAACCCTCCTGCACTGCTGGTGGGAATGCAGACTTGTGCAGCCACTGTGGAGAACTGTATGGGGTTTCCTCAAAAAATTAAAAATGAAACTGCCTTTTGACCCAGCTATCCTACTTTTAGGAATATATCCCAAGAATACCAAATCACTGATTCAAAAGAAGTTATACACCCCCATGTTTATTGCAGTATTGTTTATAATAGCCAAGATCTGGAAACAGCCCAAGTGTCCATTAGTAGATGAGTGGATTAAAAAACTGTGATATATATATACAATGGAATACTATGTTGCCATTAAAAAGAAGGAAATCTTACCTTTTATGACAGCATGAATGGATCTGGAAATTATGTTAAGTGAAATAAGCCAGGCAGAGAAAGAAAAATATCATATGATCTCACTTATATGTAGAATCTAATGAACAAAGTGGACTGAGGAAGGGAATAGAGGCAGAGGTGGGGTCACAGGGAGTAGAGGGACAGCTGTCAGAGGGAAGGGGGATAAGGGGATGGTATCAGAGAAAGTAAAGGGATTAGTGAAATTATATATACATAATGCAGAGATATAGATAACAGGACAGCAAATTCAAGAGGGAAGGGGGGAGGGAGTTAGGGGGAGGGGAATTAAGGGGTATAAAAAGGGACACAGGGGTGGGGGTGAGAGATTTATATTCAGTGAGACACTTGAGTTCATGTAAACATAATAAATTAAAATTAATAAAATAAGTGGGTTCTAATTTTTAAAAAATTTGCCTGAATAGGTGGCAGTAAACTAAACATTTTATGAAGAAGGAAACTGAGGTCTAGAGGGGTTCAGCAACTTGCCAGGGACACAAGCCAACTACAGTCTCAGAGCTGAATCAGAAGCCCCAGGTGTCTTGATTTCCAGGCCAGCTCTTCCTAGTGTGCAAGTGGACCATGCTCCCTGCAGCACAGGAAGGCTGTGAGTTGGCTCCTACAGCTGTCTTTCTCTTCCCCACCTTTCAATTCTCTGAAAGCAGAGCACACAGGCCCAGCCTATATTGGAACCCTGAGCTACAAAGCCTGCATTATTTAACACTGGTTTTAGCTTTCTGGGATGGAGAGTAAACAGCATATAATAAAATCCATCAAATATAACAAATTAGATTTTTTCCCGAGATGGCTCCAAGCACAAGTTGATAATCAAAAGGAATGAAAATAGTGCTTACTGTGTTGAAATTTTTCTGGATTTTAAGAACACCCCTGTCCCCCATCATCCACTACCTGAATACTTTAGGCAGAACTATGTGGGTTACTCTTTAAGTTCTAAAGGAGGATGCTTTTAAAAGGCCTGATAAAGAAGATTTTCTCTGGAGGTTTAGAGCCATTCCCACTGTAGGGCATGAAGGTCTGTACCCCTCAGTCTCCTAATGCTCTCTGAGCAGCAGCAGTCAAGGTGAGGGAAGTGAAGGACTCACTTGCCAGCAATGTGAGGGAGTTCTCAGTGACAGCAAATGGCAATGACATTCTCTATCCTTTTATAGAGATTTGGGTTTTCAGGGTTTCTAACAATGAAGCATCCCAATTCCTCCTTAGGACTTTACCACAATTTGAATATGTCACCTTCAAGGTGCTTCCTTTCTTAAAGCTTAAGAGTGAGAGGAACCCTGATTTCCATCAGTATAGTCAAGTGAGGGGCAGCAATCAGCACATGCCCGCATCATAATTTTCCTATTAAGGTAAGTACTTTAAAAAGGAAACTTCCAGTTCAAGAAGCTCTCATGAGTATACCCAATTACCTCTCTTCCAACCCAAGTTTCCAGTGAAATAACTAAAATGATATTATTTAAAAATAAAATCATAACAGCACTAGCACATGAGAAAGTTTAAGGAAATCCTAGAAGAACAAAGGTGAGAGAGGAGGAATATCACAACCCAAAATGGGAAGAGTAAGAAATGTTCCCTGGAGAAGTTAGAGACAAACCAAGCAACATGGCGTCAACACACAACAAAGCTTAGGAATAGGCTCTGAGGCAATCAAATGAGTTAACTGAAGAATTCTTTCCAGATCAACTGAACCAACAAAGTGCTGGCTCCTCCTCCAGCTGTACAGAACAAATGGCAGAACCTTCACCTGCTGAGATGAAGTTTTACAACCACGCCCTAACGAAGATAGGCAATCATCTGCATAAGGGTCAGTGTGTAGTGTTTGAGGCAGAGAGAAAGAGAAGTAAGTTTCACTCATTTCTGTTCTCCATATCAGACCCTAAAAGAAAGGAGGAGGAGGAATAGAGGAGAAGGAAGAGAACTGGAGGAGAAGGAGGAGGACGAGGACGAGGAGGAGGAAAAGAAGGAGGAGGGGAAGAGAGCTCTCCTTCAGCTGCTATGACAGCTGTGGACTGAGTGCCTGCTTCACCCCAAGGTGCTCAGCACATAGCCCATCTACTCACACAGTCCTCTCCCATGACAGAGAGTCCTGTTGACAGATACCAGCACAACCATAGAGAAACTCATATCAAGAATATAATATATACTAATTAATCCGGCCCTTCATTCGTGTGCCTTAATCAATAACCAGAACTCACTAAAAGTGAGTGACCAGAAATTTAAAACTGGTAAAGTGGGACACCATTAACAGGGGGGGTTCTTGATTAAAAATTTGGTCTATATGGAGCAAAAACAATTTTATAGAATGCAAAAATAATATTGTAATATATTTTTTTTAATCGGGACTTTTTAAAAATGCTGTGGGACACAGGACAAATTGTTAAAAATCGGGACTGTCCTGCCAAAAGCAGAACGTCTGGTCACCTTAACCTAGAGAGAAGGAAGTGCTTACCACAGTGACTAAAACAGTGATTCTCAAAGTGTGTGCCAGGGAGCATTGGTACACCCTATGGTAATTCCAGGCAAATATGTGTCTGTTGGGGACCAAAAAACCAACAGGGTTTTTGGAGTTTAGATTTTTGGGAAATAGAGGTGTGAGGAATTAGTTGTAAACTAACAGTCTGCCCAACCCCCCACCTCACTTGCCTGATTAGGTTGCAAAAGGCTGTTAAGCTGTGGTGCTGTATTGTTTACACTACCCCCCATGTTCCCCGGAAAGACTGGAGGCAAGTTTCTTCTATCCTTTGTTTGGTGTAAAATTAAGATGATATCTATGGTGGGGGTTTTCTGTACTCAACCCAATTAAGAGTACAAAGAGAGGAATTCTTCAATGTATTGATGAGGAAATGAGAGTTTGCCTTTCAAATATCTGCCCAAACATTGAAGAAATCACTAGAATACATCAGGCTCATATTTCTCATAAACATAAGAATAAAAAAACTTAACACATTCGCGCCAGAACCTGCCGAATTTACTAAATCTTACTAAGAATATATATATATATAAAGATAAGTTTTTTGTCATCTTTTTATTTTTTAACCCCTCTTTTATACAAATTCTAAAAAGCATAACTCAAAAAATGTATAAAAATGTTTTACAATGTCAGAATAAATTTAATTTTGTTGTATTTATTTCATTTAATTACCATAAAAGCATGCTTGGACTTTATATTTTTTTATTTAATATTTGACTTAATTATTATAACATATTTCTCAGAAACTTGTATATAGTGCGCCTACAATTATTTGTAGGATTTTAAATGCGCCCCGACTTCAAAAAGTTTGAGAACCACTGGACTAAAACAAAAGGAGACTCAATAAGCAACAGGTGTTACTACAGGTAGTGTATAGGAATTTTTAAAAATCTAAGTACTGTAGTCTGCCCTGAGATATCAGAAAGGGTTTCATTTCTATAAAACGAGACCAGTATGGATCCAAAAGATGAAGCAAAGCAACCAAGAAATGAAAAAAGTGGAGGGAAAACTTAAATGATATGAAGCATAGTGTCAAGAAGTCCAACATATATTTAATAAAAGCTCTAAAAATAGAAAATAGAGACAATGGGCTGGATAAGTAAAATATAATGAAACAGTGTTATGGTGTTCTTAGGGTATATACCCTAAGAACACCATAGCACTGTTCGAAAAGAAGAAATGCGCCCCCATGTTCGTGGCAGCATTGTTCACAATAGCGAAGATCTGGAAACAGCCCAAGTGTCCATCAGAAGATGAGTAAGATTAAAAAGCTTTGGTACATATATACTATGGAACACTATTCAGCCATAAAAAATGATGACATCGGATCATTTACAACAAAATGGATGGTCCTTGATAACATTATACAGAGTGAAATAAGTAAATCAGAAAAAAAAGAACTGAGAACAGCATGATTTCATACATAGGTGGGACATAAAAGTGAGACTATGAGACATGGACAAGAGTGTGGTGGTTACGGGATGGGGGGAGGGAGGGGAGGGTGGGATAGGGAGGAGGGGAGGGACACAGGGAAAACCAGATAGAAGGTGACAGAGGACAATTTGACTTTGGGTAATGGGTATGCAACACAATTGAATGAATGATAAGATAATCTGGAGATGTTTTCATTGCACATATGTACCCTGATTTATTGGTGTCACCCCATTGAAGTTAATAAAAAATATATATAATGAAACAAAATTTCCCAAAACTTAAGACCAACAAGAAAATCCAGACAAAAATTTTTACCAAGTGCCAAGGAAAATCAGCAATGCAACTTGGTGAAATTTCAGAATTCCAACGATGAATTAAAAAAAAAATCCTAAAAATTTTTAAAGGAAAATAATCACTTATAAAAGAAAAATGAGAAAGCATTTTCAGTACTTTATTTATCAACCACTTATATAGCACTTATTATATACCAGGTCCTTTTCTAGGCACTTTAAAATGAATAACTCATTTAGAGGTTTGCCTGACCTGTGGTGGCACAGAGGATAAAGTGTCAGCTGGAATACTGAAGTTGCAGATTCAAAACCCCGGGCTTGCTGGTCAAGGCACATACGAGAAGCAACTACTATAAGTTGATGCTTTCTGATCCACCCTACCCCCCTTTTCTCTCTCTCTCTTTCTAAAAAAGTCAACAAATAAAATTCTAAAATAAAATAAAATATCACAGTCCTTTTCATTAAAAAGCTTGAGAAGAAAAACACAATCAGATATCTTCAAGATTGTAAGAAAAAATATTTTAAGCTCAAAATTCCATACACATTCAAACCATAATGTGTAAGCAAAAGAAAGGATTTTTTTTGACATTTTTTTGACATTATTTATATACCCCATGTTAAAAAAAAAGCACTAGAAGCTATTCCAACAAAACTAAAATAGAGATACAAAAAGACAATATAAGATATAAGAAGATGCAGTTGCTGAATTTGACCTAGAAGAACTGAAGAGAGTTGAAAAGAAATTAAACAATGATCCAGTGGACCTTGACTTGGAATATTATATTTTGAGCATGGGTAGTTTAATGACATAGGATGATTCATGTCAGGGAATCAACAAATACAATCCAGCATTAATAAATCAAGAAAAAACATTGCTAATAATTTAAAGTTTATAATAGTGAGCATCAGAACAACTAAAGGTCAGAAACTAGAATTAGGTTTTTGTTTGTTTTTGCGAGAGAGACAAGAAAAGACAGAGGGAGGAACAGATAGAAACAGACAGGAAGGGAGAGAGATGAAAAGCATCAATTCTTCATTGCATCACCTTAGTTGCTCATTGATTGCTTTCTCATATAGGCTTTGACCAGGGGACACCAGCAGAGCAAGTGACTCTTTGTTCAAGCCAGTGACCTTTGGGATGAAACCAGTGACCATAAGGTCATGTCTATGATCCCACACTGAAGCCAGCAAACTCAGGTTTCGAACCTGAGTCCTCTGGCTGACATTCTATTCCCAGGCAGAAGTATATTTTTATGTAAACCTAAAACTGCTCTAAAATAGTCTATTAGTTAAGAAAAACATAGCTATCTGTGTGGAGAAAGCTGACTTTTCTGCATGGTTTAAACATCTGCATTACAATACTTTAATAATATGTTCAACCTTAGAATAAGTATTAAAGACTATACTGAAAGAGAATGGAGAATTTTTGACAAGTATATTTGATTTTACCCCCATAAACTCTTTGAAAGCTTATCTGTGTATTTCCTGCAGTAATCATCACAGAACTTTTAGCCTTACGTTCAAGTTAAAGGGTTAGTTATGTCCAAAGTTTTAAAGGAATAGAAGTAAAAAGGAACAATTATTGATGATTCTTACTAATATTCAATTTTTATCAATTGTTTCATATGTGCACTACTACCTGGTTAAGAAACTGGCTTGGAACCAAGGTTGTCTTGGTGCCATCTGCTGCCTGTCTAACCCTCCTTTGTCATGTCTCCCTGCCTCCTGACTGCTTTCCTAAGCTTATCGCCCTTCACTGGGCCCTGACCAGCAATCTCTGCATCCTCTGCACTTCTGACTTACCCCAGCTTCTTCTCAAGTGTGATGGCTTTGGTTTGTCGGGTCTCTGAATGCCCTTGCTTGCTGCAGACAGACCCGCCATCCTGCACTCCTCACCCCACAAACTTCAGCGTGCTTCTGCCTGTCTTGGTGCTGGAGTCCTACTCTGCAAATACCTTTCCCTGATCCTGGGTTCACTTTTAAATTTGAGAGATAAAAGCAAAGCTGAAAATTAAAAAAGCAGAGAGTTGGAAATTAGGGAAGTATTTTTCAAGAATATCTACTTCAGATGAGGGATACCACCTCCTCCAGGTAAGCCAAAGGAAAGCTTAAACAGAACCTCCCCTGCCCCCCCGCCACCCGCCCAGAAAATTTAATGTGCCTTCTCTGCAGTTTGGTGAACAGAACAATAGTGAATAACTCATGCTTAGGAAATCCAGAAGGTAAGAGAAGCTATGGCTGGCCTCTCACAACATGAGCAAAGAGAGACTGTCACACGGAGGCAACCAGCACTCCCAGTATTTGTGAAGAAAACACGTGTGCGAGTGTCTCCCGTGAGCCAGCCCCTGAGCCAACATGGAATTCTCCTAGATCCTGAACAAGAGAGCTCCCTACAGGGGCAAGGGACCTCCGCCAAGGGAAGCTGGGCAGGTGGCCAGCTGTTGGCCAGGGGACTGTACCGCATCATAAACTTCAGCTGGAATACAAGTTCATTCAGATGTGTCAAGAAAACCTCAGATAAAAGAAGCCCTGTGATGGTGAGGGCAGGAAAGGGAATTGGGGCATTTCCAATAAACCTATCAGAATGGCTAATGAAAGAGCTGCAAACACTTGTCAAGCCCAAAAACTGCTGATGCCAGCTCATAGCAATTGTCAAATGAGCAATTCGTCAAGTGAGAAATTTTCTCCCTACCCATGGCAGGCAGATTTCTAAGCTGGCCTCTGCAATTCCTATCCCCGGAAGCCAAGTCTCTGTGTGACTCATCTGTCCTAGAGTGTGCAAAAAACATGTGACTTGGTTCTAACCAAAAGAATACAGCAAAAAGTGAAAGGATTTGATACATGTGAGTCAAGTCCCTAATCAGCTGATTTTGAGTCATCAAAAGGGAGATTATGCTGGTTTGGCCTGAATTAACCAAGATCAGCAGGGCTCTTTCCTGCCAGCCTTGAAAATACAAGTCACAGGGAGTTCTAAAGGCTCAAGGACACAAATTCTGCCCACATCTGCATGAGCTTGTAAGAGGATCCCACGCCTCAGGTGAGATCACAACCCAGCAGGCAGCTGAACAACAGCCTTGTGAGGCTCTGAGTAAAGGACCCAGTTGTACCTGCAAGACCCACAAGAACTGTGAGCTCATAAATGGGTGTCACTCTAAACCACTAAACTCATAATTTGCCTCACAGCAATATCAAACTAATATACCACCCTACACACACTACAATTCCAGGGGCATCAAAACTAAGGGTAACAAGATGAGGGAGTGTTGGTTAAATTACTTGATGAGGAACAAAAAGGTAAAACACTGACCATACTCTCTGTTCCTTTGCAAGGGGTCAGCTTAAGGAAAGAGCTAACTAGAAAAGGAGGGAAACTAGAACTTTATGTAAGGATTAGTTTTTATTATTACCTGGAATGGCAAGGCAGTGTGTATATGTAGAAACTGCCCCACTACCCTGATTATCAAGAAAAGAAGGTAGCAGCCAGCCAAACAGTGTGGGAAGTAATGGGCAGCGCAGGAAGCAAAGTTGTTTCCACATTACACCCCACAAGTCTCTCTTGTTTATTATGTCACTTCATTACCCTGAGATCTCCACATATAAAACAAGAATTGTTTAGATCTAATGCTGTCTTTCTCCTAGAAGACTGTCTAGATATCCGCACTGTCAGCAACCATTAAGAAGAAACTCCAAGCCTCCCGCTCCCTTCAAAAGACTTTCCTCAGCCTCATTTTGTTCCATCTTCAGCCTTGTCCCTGCATTTTCTCAGCGCTGGACTTTGTGACCTCATTTTTTTCTTTCTAGCCCTCATATCTTTTTAAAACTTGATAGATCTGTTATTTCTGGTTAGCTTTAGTTCCCTTTTTGCAATAAGTCTCTCTCTATAGGTCCATCTACTTATGTCTATGCTGGGTTACTCCCATGCCTAGTCATTATGACCCAACCCCGGCATTAGTTCACTTGATTGGTATTCCTACCAAGATCATCACAACCACTCATAATGGGGAATTCAATGAAGGTTGGGTTTTCTCAGCAATCTCCTTAAGGGGAGAAAAAAAATAAAGAGTGGTCAATAAAAAACGTAACCTCAAGGGCACGGCCTGCGTACACATACACACATAAATCTTAGAAAGCAGGGTCCACTGTGAAGCTACAACTAAATGGTCCAGCCCAAGAGATTAGAGTCATGGATATTAAGGGTTTCAAAGAACCTTAAAGGAAACTCCTGGGCAGACTTACGAGGGATGGACTGTGACAAGGCATCTTACTGCAAGTTCAGACCCAAATCCTACTGCCATATCTAGAGGGCAAGCTCATGGCCAAACTTCAACTTTAACTCGGGGAAGACATGGGTCTTATCCTTCTGTTAATCACTGTGTTCCCACACCTAGAACAGTGCCCAGCATTTGGTTTATGTTCCTTAATAGTCCACCAGGCAGATGAATGACTGAAGGCATTAATTAATTCCATTAGCTTCATATTAGTTCCAAGATGACCCTACAAGCATAGGGCTTTGCCAAACAAGTTAACACACTTAGCTTCATGCTCTCTCTCCATTTGCCTCTCCTTCCCTTTGCCTTTTTGTCTACTTGTGTCAATTTTGTCTACCTCTGTGTCAATGCCTCCAGCTCTCTCAGCCCCTCATCTCTCTTGCTGACTTTTGTGAGATGTCTCTACTCCTACACACTCCATTTTTCTTCTCTCTCCCTCTCATGCCTCTGTTTTACCCCACTCCCTGTCTCATTTCCCGTTACCCCTTTCCTTCATCTTTCCTTTCTCCATCTGTAGCTTTCCCTCCCCACCCCTCACTTGAGAGTCCCATTCATTTTCATCTGTCCTTCTCCCTCCCACTTACCTGCCATAATATTAGTTTGTAGTACATTTTGTTTGTTATGTCTATTGATTAAAATCTATGTTCCTCTTTCTTAATTAACTGATCATTCATTCTGCTCCCATATACTGCTTTTGCTTATTTCAAACAATAGATAAATTGCTGATAAAGCTATTTGTAAATCAATGTTCTGTAAACTAAATCATATTTCAAATGTACTAGAAGAACTTGGCTAGATAAAAAAAAAACCTATGATGAAAAATTAAGCAATTTCAAATAATGCATATTTTTGTAAATCTAAAGTTTCAGAAAATGGCCACGTTAAAATAAAACAAACTCATTTTAATGTCACCACAATCATTCTGCCCCTGTTTTGATTGATCTCCTTAAGATA
Source organism: Rhynchonycteris naso (assembly GCA_037038555.1). Taxonomy (NCBI): domain Eukaryota; kingdom Metazoa; phylum Chordata; class Mammalia; order Chiroptera; family Emballonuridae; genus Rhynchonycteris; species Rhynchonycteris naso. The sequence continues at coordinate 62,052,888 of CM073002.1, read as the reverse complement.
GATATTTGATCTCAAAAAATATCTATAAAGGGGACTAAATTCTCCTGAAAGGCTCTATTTTATGAAAATGGAATTCTTGGAAGATGAAAGATGAATGAGAACATTTTCAAAGTCTGCAAATTTATAAAAGATAAAAAAAAATACAAAGAGTGTTCATTCATTATACATATGCCTGTACAGTTACTATTGTATTCTAGGCACTGTGGTAAGTACTGAGGATAAATACTTGATTAAAACATAGTGCTTACCCTCAAAGACTCACAGTCTAATAAAGGACAGAAACACATAAATTCAAAACAATGTGTAAGCATTTTAAATCATAGTCGCATATATTTTTAGGAAGGCTCCACAGCAGCACCAAGTGGGGAAAGATTCCCAAGAGCAGAAACTGGGTGTGTTTTGATTGCTGTTTTATCACCAGTGCCTACCATGGCGCCCCCTTCTGTTAGACACACATGAATGTTCGTTATTAAATTGTTCAGGGGTCTACTCTGCTGCAGTGAAGTTGGAAGACCAAATCAATAAAGGCTTCAATAAAAAGACACATAAACCGGGCCTTCAAAGAGAACCAATGGAATCAGCTTCCCCTGTAAAAGCCACAGGTTTAAGGTACAGAGGTAAGAACACTACACATTCAAGAAATAATTTCAAGCAAGCACAAGCCATTCACACAAGCCCTATCTCAGGTTATCAACAGGAAAGAGGGCTTCATTTCTTATATGTGTAGTTTGCCATCTTGTTTTTTCTCTTTATGGCTTTTTCTCTTTAACCGTGAGTTACTTCCTGTCTCTCGTATGCCTCTTTGCCATAATTGGTCTCTCTGTCAAACTCTCCCAACTGCCATCTCTAGCTTTTGTAGACTCCTAAGCTACTATTGTATCACAATTGTTTGAGGTAGTTCCCTCCTATATGTATGTTAGGGCAAAAATGTGCTACCAATTCTAATACATCCTTGGTTGCCCCTTAGGACCTATTAGATATGGTATACATACTACATAGGTTTCCATCGGTAGCACAAACCTGCATGCAGAATTTTCCAGGACAATTTTCATCTCAAGCACTCTCTTCTGTTGTTTCCTGTACCTGCAGAGTCCCTGATGTTTGAATATTTCATCTCTTATCTATGTCTCCCAGTCTGATCTCACAGCATAAAGCAGCACAAAATTCTTTTGTTAGAATTCATGTGTCACACAAAATTCTTTTGTTAGAATTCATGTGTCACACAATTTTTGTTTCAGAAAATTTGAAGACCAGATTCATGGTCCTTGTCCCCTATGAAGATCTGTTAAGTCCTAATATTTGCTGCAATAACTTCCCTACTCAAAGGCTGTTCTAAGATCAGGAACTGTGTGTTTGTGAGGGTTGTGCAGCATATTAACTGAAAACAGGAGGTCATCAGCATTGCTCTTAGGGAGGGCCAGACATATAATACAGGTGGCAAGGCCGGGCCTACAGCATATGGGCTTTGCAGCCAGACAGATCTAAATTTAAATATCATATTCGCCATTACTAGCCAAGTAATTGCTTTCCATAGTGGCTGATAACAGCTCCATCTAAATGCTCTTTCTCCTCCACCTGGGGGTGACACAAGCCCTTGAAGTTTGTCAGTCAACAGTAGTTAAAGCAGTAATAAAATAGGTGCCTCTGGCCTTCTCCACCCAGGGCTACCTCTGTCAATAGCGGCACAGGCTCCTATGTCACTTTCATTTGGAGGCCTGGTCCACATCTATCACTCATTTCCTCTAATTAGTCTTCCATTGACTCTCCCTGCTCTGGGGTCTTCAAGCACGAAGACCCTAAAGTTTACCTCTGACCCACACATCTCTTGCAGGATCATTAGGAGTCCTTACCTAGGCATCATGAGCTAGAAGAAGGCTGATTACAAAGCTTTATTTGCATTCTGGCTACCCAATTCTCATGTCTCCTACCCCTCACAAGAGCTGTGTAACGTTACGTAACTTTGTCCCGCACGAAGGGGACTAGCCCAGTGGAGAAAGGCACTCTTCTGCAGCTATGTAACCGCAAGACCATGTCTTTTCCTGAATCACATAAACACTTGATGTGCCAACAGCGGCCCTTTTCTGACCAAGTAATGTTCTCCAGGAAGCAGCCTACACACTGCTCAGCTCAGTTCCTTGCTCGCCCTCTCCCCATTAGCACTGCTGTCTTTTTGCAGATCTTTCTATTCCACTGATTCTTCTCTCTCCTCTCCAGTCATCCTTTCACATATCTTGGTTATTTGATGGAAATAGAAAGGCTATACATTTCATCCAACTTACATCAGATCCTCTTAATTCTGACTCCTAGAGACTCCAACATAGCCATCAGAAGCTGAAGCATTCGAAGGACTGCAAAGCAAAGTGTTGGCAGTCATTTTCTAAGAGCTAAAGTACGCACCCAATTTACATGACTATTTTCATTTGTGTATAAATTATACATCAATATGTATCCTCCTAAGACAGTGAGTTACTAAAATAATTTTGCTACTTTCAACTTGTCATTGCTCAGTTTTTCCTCTCTCCCAATTGCAGCAACACCCACACACATCTTTGTAGTCCTCAGGAGAAAGAAAGTTATTAAAAAGGAGGAAAAATGGGTAGCTCAATTGATAAGAGCATTGTCCTGATACACCAAGGCTGTAGTTCCTTCCCACATTAGGGCACATACAAGAATCAACCAATGAATGCATAAATAAATGGAACAACGAATCAGTGTTTCTCTCTCTCTCTCTCTCTCTCTCTCTCTCTCTCTCTTCCCTTCCTCTCTGTCTCTAAAATCAATAAGTAAAAAATAAAATCTTAAGCAAAACAATAAAACCATGATTATTATTAATAATATTCAATATCTACTCTATGCCAGAGATTATATTAGGTATCTTCTCTATATAGTACATATAATTCTCTTTAGAACTTTACAAGGTAGGTATTACTTGACCTATTTTACTGATAGGCAAATTGAGACTCAAAGAAATTAAGCAATTTGTTCAATCACATGGTAAGTAAATGAGGGAGCCAGGATTGAACCCAAATCCCTCTTAATCCAGAGTCTGTATATTTGTTTCATCTGACTCAACATAAACTACACTGAACTGTCTCTGCAAATGAAAGGAAAGATATTTGTTCAATCACTCAGTTGCTTATTCATGAATTTTTATTTACTTTTTTATTGAGTTTTTGTAGCTGTGTTGTACAACTTCAGGGGGTACCACTCACAATATATCCCACATTAGTCTCTTCCTCTCAGCACAAGGATTGGTGTTCTAGAACTTCATAACTTAGAGAATCTGTCCACCACTGGACATGGCATTCTGAATGATACAAAAGTAAGGAAGACAGTTTTCTGCAAGGAAGGAGCTTATTGTTGATTGTGGGGATAAAGAAAATCCTCATTAACAAAAGAAAAAATAATAATGCCTCAAGCAAGGTAGAAATACAGTAGATATTCCAAAGCAAGCATACAATTTCCCAAAGGGCTGCTTGGAGAGATTAATAAAGGAGTCTTTTGAATACCATGAGCAAATTGCTGACTGCACAGGTGGCCTGACATGGCCCACTGCTGCCAAACACATTCAAAGATACCACTAGGAAGTGAGACGAATGGAAAAAGCATTTTACATTTTTTTTAATCTTCTGTGAATTATCTTCTTCTGTGCTATGAGTGGAAGCAAGTCATTCCCCCGCCTCCTTCCAGTTTCACCTCCTCCCCCATTTTAACACACAGACACACACACTACAATTTAAATTTATAATTCATCTGTGTTCCCCTTCATTTGGGTTTCAGTGATTCAATTTTAAGGAATGCAAATACATTTTCCCAAGCTCAGTAATCACGTCAGTATACTGACTATAGATGAAATTAAAGGACATCTGAAAAGACCTGTGAGTCTAAGAATAAACATTAGAGAAGATTAAAAAGCAATAAACCCATATTTGGACACCAAGTAAACTTCCTTTCATGTTATTTCTCTGGCTCATGGATATCTGATAATTTACTTCTAGAAAGTTGAGTAGGGTAGGTCAGGGATCCAATATCTACATTTTTTCACCTATTTAACATGATCTGTTTCACAGTTTTATAAAAATATGAAACTGATGCCTAATCACATATATATGTGACTGCATACAAACTCGCATCATGCAAGTCCCCCACCCAGAGATAAACAGCTTCTGTTCTTCATTTCCCTCCTGCCACTGGTATCTAAGTTTTTACTGTTACCGAGGAAGGAAGATATTAATTTTTTGCTCTAGTAGTCAGAAGATTAGAAGCATTAAAACAGATGCACCACAGTAATGTTTATTTGAACATTTTTTATCTAAAGACCAAAAGGAAGCAAATTTAATTAATAGATACATGAAACAGGGCTGTATTTTTACACAGATTATTTTCTTGCTGCTTACTTTGCTCTCATGCTCTATGGAAAACTTTGTCTTTGAAAATATAAGGTTTGCTTTCTAACGAATCTCAGGAAATCCTCCCTGTCACTCAGCCATCCAGGAAGCAGTCCTCTATAACATGGCATGTCCCTTCACGGGTGGCTACACCTGCTGAGAAGACATCAGAGATCCACAATGGGAAGAAAAACCACCAAACAGAAGGCTAAAGTCAAGTTAAGGCTTAAGTGACAAAAGTTGTGTTAGTTAGGAATAGAAGAGCTTGGAAAGATAGCACAGAGAAGGCAGAGACCAGATCTAGAAAAACACAGCTCTCCTCTTCATGACAAAGAGAGATGCACAGAATGGTGCCTTAGAGCAAACAAGTCTGTCTGATCCTTAGAAACTGGAATTACATAAAATACAGATTCCCAAGCCCCACCCCAAAACTGCTAAATCAAAACCTCTGGGTATTGAGCCTAGAAATCTGTACATGTTCAAAGTACACCAAATAAGAAAGATTATTTATGTTTGGAGCTATGCCCTTATAAATGCTTTGTCCTAGTAGAAACCTGTCTCAGTGTTGTTGTTGCAGATTCTGGAGCAGGGAGAAGTCATGGGACCTTTGAGACCCAGGTTAAGGTAAAACACAGAGGGGCAGAGGAACAGTTATTCTCAGTGAACAAACCCTAATAGGAGATGGCTATAATTTAGACATGAGTTCACAGTTCTGGAATTAAGAGGCAAGAACAGGAATGGAAAAAAAAGTTGCACCCTGGCCTGTTGGCTCAATGGTAAACCATCAGTCTGGAATGTGGATATCCTAGATTCAATCCTCAGTCAGGGCACACAGGAGAAGAGACCATCTGCTTCTCCACCCTTACTCCCCTTCTATCTCCCTCTCCCTCTCTCTCTCTTCCCCTCCCACAGCCATGGCTTGATTGGCTCAAGCAAGTTGGCCTCAAGTGCTGAGGATGGCTCTATGGACTCCACCTCAGGTGCTAAAAAAAAAATGGCTCAGTTGCCTAGCAACAAAGAAATGGCCCCAGATAGACAGAGAATCACCCCCTGGTGGGCTTTCTTGGTGTATCCCATTTGGGGTACATGCAGGAGTCTGTCTCTTTGCGTCCCCTCATCTCTCTCACACACACACACACACAAAAAAAATGCATGCAAAAGCTATTATACAGAAAAGAAGAACATCAGAGTAATGGTGGCATGTGAAATACTCCTGCTCTCTCCCCTTGAAATTTCAACAAATTGAACAAATATAATGCAGTAAATGAATCCCAGCAAGGCTTCTACACACACCTAAAAAATCCACACACCCAATGAACTAAAGGTGGGAAGGGTTAAAAAGTGGGGAGGAAGATAAAATGCACTTGCATTTCCACTCCGGAGAGAAGTCCAGAGTGACTGGATGATTTTTCCTCTGCCGGGACTAAGGAGAAAAAGAAAGCTTGAGCTATCTGGGTTTTGTCAGCTAGAGATACAGAGAGGGAAGCCTAGAGTGACTGGGTCTCCTTCTGCCTGGAAAAGCAGAAAGATTGAGGGGCAGAGGGCATGATACTAAACCAAAGTGGCAGCAGAATGAAAAGTCACAGTCAGTGTTCCCATGATCTGCCCACAGTTCACATTCAGTGCAGAGACAGAGAAAACCAAAGTGTGGTGACCAAACCTCCCAGATTCTGCCTCCCTCATCTCTCAGGGTACAGAGAGTACCAGTGACAGCCCCATAGCTAACTCTCCAGAGCAACTCTCTCCCCAGATGAACAAATGTGCTTCGTGTCTGGTCCCTTGGTCTGTTGATACATGGGGAGGAATGGCCAAATACCTGAGATTGCTGGTGATAAAGCCATAAAGCCCTCACAACATGCCTCACCCAACGATGTGACTGCAGCTCCAGCAACAGCGATGTCTCAGCAAAGGTCAGCCAAGAAATTTCACAGAACTAAAACTTGTAATACAGTAACATCTACTAGAAGAAAAAAGCAACCTCTCAAAACTAATGTTTTTGCCTGACCAGGCGGGATGGCACAGTGGATAGAGCGTCAGACTGAAATGCAGAAGACCCAGGTTAGAGACCCCGAGGTTGCCAGCTTGAACGCGGTCCCATCTGGCTTGAGGAAAAAAATAAAAAAAAAAAGCTCACCAGTTTGGACCCAAGGTTGCTGGGCAGCAAGGGGTGGCTCGGTCTGCTGAAGGCCCGCGGTCAAGGCACAAGTGAGAAAGCAATCAATGAACAACTAAGGTGCCACAATGGCAACAAAAACCTAATGATTGATGCTTCTCACCTCTCTTCGTTCCTATCTGTCTGTCCTTATCCATCCCTCTCTCTGTCCCTGTAAAAAATAAAATAAAGATAAAAAATTATAAAAAAATAAAAACTATTTTTTTCCTTTTTTTCCTCTTTTTTTTCTTTACTCTTTGTTCTTTGAATTTTGTGTTCTTTAATTTTTATATTTTTCATTCTTATTTTTGTGGCTGTTTTGTTCATTTTTGAATTTTTTTGTTCTCTCATTTTGTGCTTTTTTTACTTATCATTATTTATAATATTTTTATATTTTTCATTGTATTTTATAATATTTAGTTTTCATTTTTATAGTTATTTTTGTTAAGAGTTCTTAACAATACCACTCTCAAACGCCATCAAGGAAGAACAAATTGAATACCATGGCTACACAGACAGACAAGCAATTCAGAAAAAGATTAAAAACTCAACAAAGCAATCTCAATCACATGAAAGCCTTGGAAGTAAATGATAGAGAATTAAAAATTGAAGTTCTGAAAATACTCAATGAGATGTGAGAAAACACCAATAAGCAACTTAATGAGCTCAGAAAACAAAACAAATACATCACCAAGGAGCTTGAAACTTTAAAAACAGAGATGAAGAACTCAATAAATACATGAATTGAAAACTAAGGTAGCATGTTTAGCTAATAGAAAAAAACACATAGAAAAAACAATTAGTGACATCAAAGACAGGCAACTAGACATGCTACAGATAAAAGAGGAGAGAGACTCATGAATTTTAAAAAAATGAGAGCTCTACAAGAATGGTCAAACTCCATCAGAAAGAGCAATATAAAAATAATAGGTATATTGCCTGATCTGTGGTGGCGCAGTGGATAAAGCGTCGACCTGGGAACACTGAGGTTGCCAGTTCAAAACCCTGCACTGGTCTGGTCAAGGCACATATGAGAGTTGATGCTTCCAGTTCCTCCCCCCTTTCTCTCTCTCTCTCTCTCTCTCTCTCTCTCTCTCTCTATGTGTGTGTGTGTGTGTGTGTGTTTGTGTGTGTCTCCTCTCTAAAATGAATAAATAAAAAGAAATTTAAAAAGTAATGGGTATATCAGAGAAAGAAGAGAGGAAGAATGGAATGGACAGCCTATTCAAACAAATAACACTGGGGAACAAAATTTTTGTTGCATCCACGAAAACTCTTGTTCTTACCTAATTTGAGTGTGCTGATCTCAAATCTAACATTAATTTTTCTACGTAAGCTACAGTTATTTTGCAATTCAAGATTTTAGGTTTTCATTTTGTTGTAAAATTTACATTTAGTTTAACATAATAAAGTAGAATGTCTTCTTGGGCATCATCTTTGTGAAAATATAATAATTTATATAATGCAGTAAATACACTAATACACTAAAAGATATGATTGCATCAGAATTTGTCTACAATTTTGAAATAGAACATATTAAAACACTTATTTTAATCATAAAATTTGTGCAAAACTTATTTAAATTCTATTCAGGCAAAAAATTTGTGTTTGTAGCTCTTGCATTTGTGTACTTATTGATTGAGGATAATCTTGTTTGATGTTCCAGCAGTAGTCTGCCATCATATTTCTGTCCCATCGCCACTGATAACGCACTTCCATCATCTTCAGATCTTGATGAAAACATTCACCCTGTTCATCACTAACAGCTCCAAGATTTTCGGGAAACTTATCAAGGTGACCATTCAGGAAGTGAATCTTAATGCTCATGTTACATCCAATGTCTCAGAAAGCCAACAGCATACTTTGAAGTTCATAGTTTTCTGCTTTTTTGTTGCCAAAGAAGTTTTTTTGTAACTGCCACAAAAGACTGCCATGCTGCTCTCTCCTCCTTATTCATCTTCCTGGCAAATTCTTCATCATGTATGAGGATTCAAATTTGAGGCCCATCAAATACACCTGCTTTTATCTTCTCAAAAAACAAGGCAGAAGAAGCAGAAATAATATGTTAAAAGCATTCACTTTCTCTATTCAAAACCTGAACAAACTGCTTCATTAAGCCAAGTTTGATGTGAAGTGGGGGGTGGAATGATCCTGTCTCAATTAACTACAGGTTCATTCACAATATTTTGCATCCCTACTTCCAGAGCTTCATGTTTCAGCCACTCCATCTGTGTCCAGTGTTTCTCCCAAGCTTGGCTGTCCCACAAACAGAGAAAGCAAGGATACTTCGTGAAACCTCTCTGTTGTGCTAGCAAGAAATTCACCATTTTAAGATCCACACAAATGATCCAGTTTTGCTCCTCATACTTTAGAAAGTCAAGGACAATTTTTATGTCATTATAATCTTCCCGCAAATAAGCTGAATAACCAATTGAAACTGCTGCATAAACATTACCACTGTGTAAGAAAACACATTTCAGACTCTGTTCAGAGCTGTCAAGAAATAGCCACCATTCTGTTGAACTGTAAGTGGTAACACCTAGCTAAGAAGACTACTGATACATATCATGACAGTAAACAAGTGTTTGTTTTCAGAAAAAAAATCCACAAAAATTTGTTCATACTTCCTGAAATGGGATACTTTAGCTGACCGGTGAAGTACTTTTTTTTTTCTTGAAGCCTGGAGGCTAATAACTGAGAAAATTTATCACCAGAAAACCCCCTTCAGGAAATCTTTAAGCAGGTTATTTGACCAGATACAAAAAAAAAACCAAAATATATTAAAACTACAACTGAAAGCTCCAACAGGTCACAACAAAAACAAGGATATCTATGACAACAACATAAAAGGGAAGAGGATAATGTTTTGCAGTAGCAAAGAAGGACGAAGTGCAGAAGCATTCATAAGACAAAGGACTCTTGTAAAAATGACAACTTTTTACTTAATGACCTAATGGTAACCACCAATGAAAAAACCACTACTGAAACACCGCTTAAAAAAAGAAGAAACAGGATAAAGAAGTATGGAATACCACCAAACAAAAACAACTGACAGAAACACAAAAGAGAAGAATAAAATGAGACACAAAGCTACCAGAAAACAAAACATAAAATGACTACAGGTAATCCTCAAGTGTCAATAATTACCCTAAATATAAATGGATTAAACTCACCAATAAAGAGGTATATAGTAGCAGATTGTATTAAAAAGCAAAACCTGACCATATGCTGCCTTCATGTAACACACCTAAACTGCAAGGACAAAGTAGACTCAAAGTGAAAGGTTTGAAAAATGATTCTCCAAGCAAATAATATTCAAAGAAAACAATTGTACTCATATCTGACAATGATGACTTCAAGCCAACAAAGGTAGCAAGAGACAAAGATGGATATTTCATGATAAAGGGGACATTGTATCAAGAAGACATAACACTTCTTAATATATATGCACTGAATCAGAGAGCATCAAAATATATAAGACATCTGCTAACTGATCTAAAAATAGCAGACAAAAACACAATTAAAAATGGATATCTCAACACACCATTGATAGCTTTAGATAAATCATCCAAACAGAAAATCCATAAAGAAATACTGGCCTTAAATGATATGCTAGACCAGGTCCTGGCTGTTTGGCTCAGTGGTAGAGCATCAGCCCGGTGTGTGGAAGTCCTGGGTTTGATTCTTGACCAGGACACACAGGAGAAGCACCCATCTGCTTCTCCACCCTTCCCCCTCTTTTTTCTCTTTCTTCCCCTCCCTCAGCCAAGACTCCATTGGAGCAAAGTTGGCCCGAGCGCTGAGGATGCCTCCATGGCCTCTGCCTCAGTCACTGGAATAGCTCTGATTGCAACAAAGCAATGGCCCAGATGGGCAGAGCATTGCCCCTATTGGTCTTGCTTGGTGGATCCCAGTTGGGGGCATGCAAGAGTCTGTCTCTCTGCCTTCCCACTTCTCACTTCAGAAAAATACAAAAGAAAAAGACTGATACACTAGACCAAATGGACATAATAGACATTTATAGGACATTTCATCCCAAAACACCAGATTATACATTCTTTTACAGTGTGCATGAAACATTCTCAAGGCTAGGCCATATGTTGGACCACAAAACACATCAACAAATTCAGGAAGATTGAAATTATACCAAGCATAATTTCTGATAATAAATCTTTGAAATTAGAATTCAACTGCAAAAAGTAAAGAAACCCCAAAAATGTGAAAATTAAACAACATACTTTGAAAAAATGACTCAGTCAAAGAAGAAATAAAAGCAGAGATCAAAAGATATATACAGACAAATGACAACATGACATGTCAAAATTTGGGGGATACAGCAAAAGCAGCAATAAGAGGTAAGTTTATATTATTACAGGCTTATATCAAGAAACAAGAGAGATCCCAATTAAACAACCTAACATTTCATCTTAAAAGAAATAGAAAAATAAAAACAAAGGCACCCAAAATCAGCAGAAGAAATAAAAATTTGAGCAGAACTAAATGAAACAGAGAACAATAAAACTTTAGTAAAAATTAATACAACAAGGAGCTGGTTCCTTGAAAAAAATCTATAAAATTGACAAATCCCTGGCTAAACTCACTAAGGAAAAAAGAGAAAGGACTAATATAAACAAAACCAAAAATGAAAGAGTTCTCAATCCAAACATCAACTCTGCATAGAAGATTCCCTCACCTCCCAGTCTAAGGCAGGTTCTCATACTCCCTGTAGTTTTGTTGTTGTTGTTGTTGGCTCTTTTCATGCATGCAGTAAGGTATATTTTTGTGATTATATAATTAATATCTAACTCTATCACTGGGGTCCAAACTCCACTAGGATACAACCATATCTTTTAGTCCATAATCTACTGAGAACCTAGAACAAGTGTATAAAATATAGTAGATACTTATATTTGCTGAGGTGGGGAAGGAGAGAAGCCAATATTCTTGGATGAAGTAAGAGAATAAGAATACCATTGTAGAAACATGGAAATTGGTAAGGGAGGGATGAAGTGTTTGATTTCAAGTACTGACGCTGGTTGATAGCAGCAGAAGCAGGTGGACATAAGTAAAGATAATAAAAATTACAATGATATTTAACTTTAACTGATAATTGATAATGTTTGCAATGCTTTAGGGCTAAAAATAAAGACTTGAAACATATAATTATATAAGTGGTAGTTAAATTCTGAGGAATCTAAGTGGAAAAGTAGGTGTGAGGAATGCCCATGATTACGGAGGGGTTGGGGAGGCCAAGTGAGAGAAGGATGGATCAGAAGGACATGACTAACCAAAATCATGCAGTATAACAGACAGCACTAGGAAGGGGTTTTCCAGATTTGAATTGTCAAAGAAGTCAAATGCTGCAGAGAAGACAAGGATGGTAAGTATCAAATATGCCACTGGTATTGGCACAAATTTGCTCCTTAAAGAACTAAGCACGGGGATAGGGCCAAGATGGCAATGAAGTAGGTGGGTGGATGTTTCTACTCACTTCCCCTGAGGACCAAACTGGAGTTATAACTAAATTTTAGTACAATCATCCTGAAAAAATAACCCAGGACTAAATGAAGAGTAGTCTATAACCAAGAATTCACAGAAGAAGCCACATTAAGAGTGGCAGAAAAGGCCGAGAAGTGAAAGGGGCTGTTCTACCCCCAGGAGCAAGCAGTCACCTGGAAGTTTTCCCTAAAAAATGTGAGTCCTAAACCCCAGGGCTTAGATAAAACAGAGCCTAGAAGAAGTGCCCACATGCCTTTTAGCAGTGAAAAGAGGTGAGGTTTCTGCCTGTGAGAAAGAAGAGACCTCAGAGACACAGGCACCCTCTTAAAGGGCCAACACAGAAAACCTTGTTCTCAGCCACTTACTCTGGGCTTCAGCAGAAGGAGGGCTAAGAAGACTAGAGTAACATGAGGAGAATGTGAAATTGCTAACCCAGGGAAAGACACGGTGGGGGATGGCCACCAGAACCCCTGTGTAGAATCATTCTCCAATAACAGTCACCATCTTTCTTGGGTGGAGCAGTCCCTTCTGTGCAGCATCAGACTTGAGGAAAGCAAGTGCTTTACTCTTAAGTATCGCTCTTGCCCCAACCAATGGAGATTGGGCCCTGCTGAGAATTAAGCAGCATTGACCAGGAACCATGGGGCATAAAAAGACGTAGTTTTCTGAAATCGAGGCCAGAGCTTTCCCCCCAACTTTTCCTGGGAATATAACTGGTGCTTCTGCCCCACAGGAGATTCAGTAGAAATTGTCTGAACTGTAAGCAGACCAAATCTCTTTGTTCCAGAGGCCATACCTACTAAATTTTTAGGGGTCACATCCTACTGAGGTCTGTAAAAAAACTCAAGACAGACTGACACCTGGGGCCTTGGGGTGGAAACACACCCATCACCTTTCTTGATATCTGACTAGTTTCAAGCAACCAGCAGACACAAGCAGCAAGAGGCAAACTTGGGAAACTTGGATCTTTTGCTGACTTTCCCCTAGGCCGAGTGCTGGTAAAAGCCAGCATAGGTGTGTATCTTGGTCCTTACATATCCAACTAAGCCCAGCAGAGGCAGCCACAAAGTCTTGTTTTCTTATAGCTCCAAAAAAGCTGCTTAGGGCCTGTCACAGGCAGTGTCTTATACTAGTCTGCACCAGGTTTCCTCCTAAGAGGCCCAGAACAAACACATCCAGTGGCAAGCTACAGAAAACATCAGAGAAATATCCTTTGAGCATTACTAGCAGCACATCCAAAAAGAGAGCTCAGCAGCCACCAAACCCAGCTGAGACAATTTCTGCTTTCAGTGGTCAGCACCTGGATAGCAGCTCACACAAACTGAATGAGGTAGAGCTTCACAGTCACTGGGCCAAGTCCACAATACCCTGCCCTTCTGGGCTAAGTTACACAGGGGAGAAAGAAAGAAAGAGGTTCAGAGCTCAGACATTCAAAGTGTGAGCTCCTTGGAGCCTATGGTTGGGACTGGATGAGGGGCCTAGATACCAAATGGGGGAAGGGTCACAATCAGTCCCAGTGGTAGTCTCTCTCAATCTTTCTCCCTGACACCAGGGACTCTTCAGCTAAAAGAATATCTGCAGAGGAGAAAATTGACCCCATCCAACCAGACCTTCTGCTGCCTTCTCTGGAAAAAAATAGAACTGGAGTATCTAGCAGTGGCTGAGGGATTAGACTATAGAGTAGGGGCCGCTTTCCCCATACTAAGGTTGTGACCAAGAGACTCCAGGAGTAAGGAGTCCCATTAATAACATTGTCACCCCAACCTCAGCTGCTCTAACCCACAAAGCTTGCAACCTGTACAGGGGTTGGTGGAGTGAGGCCAGTCTGAGCTTATTGTGGAGTGAGGCCAGTTTGAGCTTATTCTACAGTCTCTCTACAGAAGACTCTGCAGGAAGACGAGGCAGCTGCAAGAGGAGGTGGAGCAGCTAAAAAGTGGAGAAAAATCTTAAGGAACTTGGGCCTTTTACAGAGCTGCTGCTAGCTCTAAGCAGAAGGTAGTCAATCTTTATACACAGATTGGTCCCTCCCACACATACCCAGGCACATAAAACATACACAAACAGTGAATAAGCTGGTAGCTACAGACAGGTTGCCCAAAGTAGTTACAAACAACATTTGACCCGGCACCAACACAACTAGTAGTGGTTTGAAGAACACACCAATGCTAGACTCAATGAGCCATAGAAGTGACATGCCAAAAGGAGGAGTCCAGCAGGTACCAGATACTGCAAAGAATAACTATACCCCATAAGACAGACACTGTACAGCATCTAATATGTGTGATCAAGGTAGGCCTTAAAATCAGCCAGTTCGAAAGGTTGATTTCACCCACAAAAGGGGCAACAGAACTCGACTTACACACAACAGGAGGGTAAATATAACCCTTAAGAAATATTCCTAGAGCAAGGAGCTTAGGTGACCTAGAGACTAATACCACTGAGTCCACCTTCTTCATAAAGACATCATGATAAATTTGGGAGTTGCAGAAGAGCAACCTAATACACAGACAAAATGGGCAGACAAATAATTATGCCCCAAACAAATCAACAAGAGAAATCCCCAGGGAAAGAAAATTAAATTAAATGGAAGTAAACAAACTATGAGACACAAAGTTTAAAGTAATTGCGACTAGGATGCTCAAGGACTTTGGAGTAAGAATGGATGATTACAATGAGAACTTAAACAAGGAGATAGTAAGCATTAAAAAGAACATTGAAACAAAACAAACAAAAAAAAGAACATTGAAACCATAAAAAAGAACCAGTCCAAAATGGCAAATACAATATCTGAAATGAAGACTGCACTAGGAGAAATCAATCAAGGCAAATACAATATCTGAAATGAAGACTGCACTAGGAGAAATCAATCAATAGCAAGTTGGGTGAAGCAGAGGATTGAATCAGAAATTTAGAAGACAAGATAAACATAATCACAAAAGCAGAACAGCAAAAAGAAAAGATTATTAAAAAGGCAGAGAAAACTCTAAGAGACCTTTGCAATTACATGAAGAGAAATAACACCCACATTATGGGGGTTCCTGAAGGAGAAGAGAATGAACAAAGGATAGAGAACTTGTTTGAAGAAATCATAGCTAAAAACTTTTCTAATCTGATCAAGAAAAAAGTCACAGAAGTTCAAAAAGTATGGAGTTGTGTTGGTGCCAGGTCAAATGTTGTTGTGGTTCATTAAAAATGAACCCAAAAAGGTCCACAATAAGACACATCATAATTAAAATGCCAAGGTTAAGAGACAAAGAAAGAATATTAAAAGCTGCAAGATAAAATCAATTAATTACTTACAAAGGGGCTCTAATAAGGCTAACAGACTTCTCAACAGAAACACATCAAGCCAGAAGGGATTGACAAAAAATATTCCAAGTAATATAAAACGAGAACCTATAACCAAGATTACTCTATCCAAAAAAGCTATGATTCAAAATTGAAGGAGAAATAAAGAGCTTCCCAACAACAACAAAGGCTCAAGGAGTTCATTATCACCAAACCAATATTACTAGAAAATTTAAAGGGCCAGCTATAAAAAGGAAATAACAAGAGAGAGAGAGAGAGAGAGAGAGGGTTAAAAGTTTAGAGAATAAAATGACAATAAATAGTACATATTAATAATAACCTTAAATGTAAATGGATTAAATATTCCAGTCTAAAGACATAAGGTAGCTGAATAGATAAGAAAACAGAACACATACAGTATATGCTGTCTACAAGAGACCCACCCCACCTCAGGACAAAAGATACACATAAACTGAAAGTGAAGGGATGGAAAAAAATATTCCATGAAAATGGAAATGAAAGAAAAGCTTGAGTAGCAATACTTATATCTGAAAAAATAGCCTTTAAAACAAAGGCTATAGGAAGGGACAGAGAAGGTCACTACATAATGATAAAGGGAGAAATCCAACAAGAAGATATAACCATTGTAAATATTTATTCACCCAATATAAAAGCACCTAAATATAGTAAATAGATTTTGATAAACATAAAGGGACATAAAAAGAAGAATTAAAAGACACACTAGAGTAACTGGATTTAATTAATATCTTCAAAATATTTCATGCCAAAGCAGCAGAATATACATTCTTTCCATGTGCACACAGTACATTCTCTAGGATAAACCTCATGTTAGGATGCAAAACAAGTCTCAAAATACTTAAGAATATCAAAATCATATCAAGCATCTTCTCTGACCACAAAGGCATGAAACAAGAAATCAACTAAAATAGAAAATTTGGAAACCATTCAAACATTTGGAGACTAAATAGCATGTTATTAAATAAAGAATGGGATAACAATGAGATCAAAGAAGAGATAAAAAATTTTCTTAAAACAAATGAAAGTGAACATGCAACAAGCTAAAATTGATGAGACACAGCGAAAGCAGTTTTGAGAGGGAAGTTCATAGCATTATAGAAATAACTCAAGATGAAAGAAAAAGCTCAAATAAACAATCTAAGCCTAACCCTGAACCTAAAGGAACTAGTAAAAGAACAACAAATGGAGCAAAAAGGAATTAGAAGGAAGAAAATAATGAAGTTCAAAGCAAAAATAAATAATATAGGGGCTAAAAAAAATCAATGAAGTGAAACCAAGGGCTAGTTCTTTGAAAAGAAAAACTTGGTTGATAAAACTTTAAACAGACTTATCAAGGAAAAAGAGAGAGGACCCAAATAAATAAAATCAGGAATTAAAGAGAAGTAACAACTGACTTCAGAGAAATGCAACAGATTGTAAAAAAATACTATGAAGAACTATATGCCAAAAAATTTGACAACCTGAGTGAAATGAATAAATTCCTAGAAACATACAATCTCACAAAACTGAATCTGGAAGAGTCAGAAAACCTGAGCAGGCCAATTAAAGCAAATGAAATGGAAACAGTTATAAAAAAATAAATTAAAAAATAAACTCCCAGCAAATAAAAGTCCTGGAACAGATGGCTTTACAGACAAATTTTACCAAACATTCAAAGAAGAACTAACACTTATCCTTCTCAAGCTATTTTATAAAATTCAAGAGGAGGGAACTTCCAAGCTTATCTTAAAAGGCATGCATTATTCTAGTTATAAAACCAATTAAAGACACTACAAAGAAAGAAAACTACAGGCCAATTCCCTGGACATAGATGCTGGAATTCTCAACAAAATATTAGCAAACTGGATTCAGCAATACATTAAAAAGATCATACATCATGATCAATTCAGATTTATTACAAGGAGATAGACTGATACAATATTCACAAATCAATAAATGTGATTTATCACATAAATAAAATAAAGGATAAAAATGACATGATTATATCAATAGATCCAGAAAAAGCACTTGATAATAACTAGCACCCATTAGGATAAAAACTATCAGAGAATTAGAAATACAGAAAACATACCTCAACATAATACAGGTTATATATGACAAACCAACAGTCAACATTATATTCAATGGGCAAAACTAAAAGCAATTCCCTTAAGATAAGGAACAAGACAGGGGTGCCCCCTTTCACCACTCTTATTCAACATAGTTCTGGAAGTCCTAGCCACAGCAATCAGACAAGAGGAAGAAATAAAAGGCATCCAATTTGGAAAAGAAGAAGCAAAACTATCATTATTTGCTGACAACCTGTTACTGTACATACAAAACCCTAGCCTGACCAGGCAGTAGTGCAGTGGACAGAGTGTTGCTCTGGTACATTGAGGACCCAGATTTGAGATCCTGAGGTCACCAGCTTGAGTGCAGGCTCATCTGGCTAGAGCATGAATTCACCAGCTTGAGTGTGGAATCAAAGATATGACCCCATGGATACTGGCTCGAGCACAAAGGTTGCTGGCTTGAAGCCCAAGGTTGCTGGCTTGAGCCCATGATTGCTGGCTTGAGCAAGGCATCACTGGCCTAGCTGAAGCCCCCTGGTCAAGGAACATATGAGAAAACAATCAATGAACAACTAAGGTGATGCAATGAAAAATTTATAGTTCTCTTCTCTCTCCCTTCCTGTCTGTCTGGCCCTATCTGTTCCTCTCCCTGTCCCTCTGTCTCATTGTCTGTCTCTCACTTTAAAAAAAAACCTAAAGTCTCTGCCAAAAATCTACTAGACTTGATAAATGAATTTGATAATATGGTGGAATATAAAATTAATATTTAGAAATCAGTGGCATTTTTATACACCAATAATGAACTGCCAGAAAAATAAATTAACCAAACAATTCCCTTCACTATTGCAACAAATGGATGAATGAATGAATGAATGAATAATAAATAAATAAATATACCTAGTAATAAATTTAGACAAAGAGGAAAAAGACTTGTACCCAGAAAATTACAAGACATTGTAAAAAGAAATAAAAAAAGATACAAACAAGTCGAAGCATATACTGTGTTCACAGATAGGAAGAATTGACATCATTAAAATGTTCATACTACCCAAAGGAATCTATAGAATCAATGCAATTCCTATTAAAATACCAATGTCATAACTCACAGATCTAGAATGTTCCAAAAATTTATATGGAACCAAAAGAGAGCCTGAATAGCCTCAGCAATATTAAAAATGAAGAACAAAGTGGGAGATATCACACTTCTCAACATCAAACTATACTACATGGCCACTGTAATGAAAACAGCCTGACACTGGTATAAGAACAGGCATATAGATCAATGGAACAAAACGGAGAACCCAGAAATAAACACATGCCTGTATGGTCAATTAATATTTGACAAATAAGGCAAGTGTATACAATGCAGTAAAAACAGTATTTTTAATAAATGGTATTGGGAAAATTGGATGGGTACATGCAAAAAAATAAATAAAACTAGACCACCAGCTTACACCATTCACAAAACAAACTCAAAATAGATGAAAGATTTAAATGTAAGTAATGAAACCATAAAAATCCTAGAAGAAAAAACATAGGCAGTAGAGACTCAGACATCTCTCGTAGCAAGATTTTTGCCAATATATCTCCTTGAGCAAATGAAATAAAAAAACAAAATAAACAAATGGCACTACATCACACTAAAAAAAATTTTGCACAGCAAAAATAACCATTAACAAAATAAAAAAGACCACCCACTAAATGGGAGAACATATTCACCGATACATCTAATAAGGGGTTAAAAACCAAAATTTATAAAGAACTTCTAAAACTCAACACCAGGACGGTAAACAATTCAATTAAAATATGGGCAAAGGATCTGAATAGACACTTCTCCAAAGACAACATACAAATAGCCAGTAAGCATATGAAAAAATGTTCAATGTCACTAATCATCAGAGAAACACAAATTAAAACCACAATTAGATATCACTTTACACCTGCCAGAATGGTTCTCATTAACAAATTTCCAAACAACAAGTGCTGCTGAGGGAGTGGAGAAAGGGTACCCTCCTGCACTGCTGGTAGAAATATTAACTCGTGCAGCCACTGTGGAAAACAGTATGACATTTCCTCAAAGCCTTAAAAATGGAACTGCCTTACGACCCAGCTATCCCACCTCTAAAAATGTATCCTAAGAATCTTAAAACACTAATTCAAAATGACATATGCACCCTCCATGTTCACTGCAGTGTTGTTTGCAAGAGCCAAGATTTGGAAACAGCCCACGTGTTCATCAGTGAATGAGTAGATAAAAATCTGTGGTACGGCAGGGCAAGATGGTGATAGAGCAAGCAGAGGTACTAACTTTCAACTCCCAGAACCAAAGTGGATTATAACTTGATTTTAATAACCATCATCTGGATAAACCAACGTTGAACTGGATTGAGAGGACTCTTCAATCGGGGAATACAGAAGAAGTAACATTGAGACTGGTAGGAAAAGCGAAAATGTGAAAAGGGCTGCCCAGCTCCCCGGAGCAAAGGGCAGCCCGGAGAGACTCGTGTGGTGGGAAGAGAGGCCAGTGGAAGAGGAGGGACCTGGGTCCCAAGAAAAAAGCACCAGCCTACAGCCCCAGAGCCTAAAAGAGGCATATGGACAATATTTAGTTGTGAAACAGGTTAGAATACTGTTTGTGAGAAAGAGACAGTTGTCTCAGACCCAGTATTCTTCTTAAAGGGACGGTGCAGAAAACCTCTCTCACAACCACTCACTGGGGACTCCAGGAGACAGAGAGAGAGGAGAGGACTGGAGCAGCAGAAAGAGAGTGCGTTCTGGAAGGCACAGGGAGAAAAGTTTTGAGGGACCAACACCCTAAACCCTGGGCTGAGTCACTCCACAAATATGAAACAATATTTCCCCTGGAACCAGCAAGGGAAAACAGGATACCAGCCAAACGGGCTCCCCTACGGGAATCAGAGCACAGTCGCTTAGAAGGAAGGAGCTTTCAGGACTACAGTATGGAGTGTTAGGGTCTGAGCTGCAGCGTCCCCACCCACACTGCGGAGGGCTTGCTGGAGGGAAGGCGGTGGCAGGACACAAAAGTGCGGTTCCGACAGTGGGGGCAGAGGCCGAGACGGCTGGCGTGAGCTAGGTCTAGCCCAGCAGGGGCAAAGGGGACGCGCAAAAGTGGTTCAGCAGCTGTGGGCCCGCCTGCAACCCCACCTGTGGGAAAAAGTGGGAGCCCGAAACAGGCAGAGATCCGCCGTTGGGCAGGGGCAAGTGGATGTGCAGCCTCACCCAGCCTCCGTGGCTTGAAGCCCTGCACAAACCCACTTTGCCCCCAGAGGTGGGGCAGAAGCCTGGGCTCGCAGTAGAGCGCGCACCAACAGCCGGGCTGAGGAGCCAAGGTTGATGGAGGAAGGGTGGAAGCCCAATGCACGGCTAAGCACATAGCAGAAGCTGCTCCCAGCTGAGAAGCCGAGGTTGGCAGGGATGGGCTGGAAGCCTGGCCTGCAGCTGAGTGCACACCAGAAGCCCCTTCTGGCCAGAAGAACAGGTTGGCATGGACCACGAGCTGAGCAAAAGTGCTCACCCTTGACCTTAGTACCCAGGCTTGTGGCCTGAGTGTGGTGCGCAATCCCACCCGTGGGAGAGGGGCGAAGGCCGAGACCAGTTAAGGCTTATAGAGCCAGGCATTAAAACATAGCCACTCCCGTGGAGGCGGAGGCAAAGACTGCAGCAGCAGCGGCAGAGGCCGGCACCCACACCCAACCGCCCTAGACAGCAGCAGAGCAGGTGGCGCGCCAGTTGACAGACCACACCTAGGGAACACAAAGGCAACAACCATTGGACTCCAGTAGCCAAACCCTTCTTACACACAGACAAAATGGGCAGGCAGAGGAATGCAACCCAAATGAATCAAGAGAAATCCCCAGAGAAGGACCTGAATGAATCAGATATAACCAAAATACCTGATGCAGAGTATCATTATTTAAAATAATGATAGTTAGGATGTTCAAAGAGCTTAGAGCAACAATGGATAGTCATTATGAACACCTAAATAAAGAGATAGCAAGTATAAAAAAGGAAATGGAAATAATAAAAAAGAATCAGACAGAAATGACAAATACAGTATCAGAACTGAAGACCACAATGGAAGGAATTAAAAGCAGGATGAATCACGCTGAAGATCGAATAAGCGAGTTAGAGGACACAATAAACAAAGGCACAGAAACAGAGAAGAAAAAGGAAAAGAGACTCAAAAAATGTGAGGAAACTCTAAGGGAGCTCTATGACAACATGAAGAGAAACAACATTCGCATCATAGGGGTACCTGAAGAAGAGGAGAGAGGACAGGAAATGGAAACTTTGTTCAATCAAATCATAGCAGAAAACTTCCCTAAATTAAGGCTGGGAAACACTCCACACGTTCAAGAAGCACACAGAACTCCATTAAAGAGAAACCCAAAAAGATCTACACCAAGACACATCATAGTTAAAATACCAAAGCTAATGGATAAAGAAAAAATTTTAAAAGCTGCGAGAGAAAAAAAGGCTATCACCTACAAAGGAGCCCATAAGGATGACATCGGACTTCTCAACAGCAAAAGTAGTACTGACAGGGAAGTTCATAGCACTACAGGCATACCAAAAGCAGCTAGAAAAAGCTCAAATAAGCAACTTGACCCTGCATCTAAAAGAACTAGAAAAACAGCAGCAAATAAAGCCCAGGACTAGTAGAAGAAAAGAAATAATAAAGATCAGAGCAGAAATAAATGACATAGAGGCTAAGGAAACAATAAAGAGGATCAATGAAACTAGGAGCTGGTTCTTTGAAAAGGTAAACAAGATCAATGAACCATTAACTAGACTCACCAAAAAAAAAAAGAGAGAGTACTCAAATAAATAAAATTAGAAAGGAGAGTGGAGAAATAACAACTGACACAACAGAAATGCAAAGTATTGTAAGAAAATACTATGAAGAACTCTATGCCAAAAAATTAGACAACCAAGGTGAAATGGACAAATTTCTTGAATCATATAATCTTCCAAAAATCAATCTGGAAGCATAAGAACATGTAAAATACCAATTACAACAAATGAGATCGAAACAGTTATCAAAGAAACTCCCAAAAAAGAAAAGTCCTGGGCCTGATGGCTTCAGAAGTGAATTCTACCAAAAAATCAAAGAACTAATACCTATTCTCCTCAAGCTATTTCAAAAATTCAAGAGGAAGGAAGACTTTCAAACTTCTTTTAGAGGTGAGCATAATTCTGATCTCCAAACCAGGCAAAGACAACACAAAGAAAGAAAATTATAGGCTAATATCCTTGATGAATTTAGACGCTAAAATTCTCAACAAAATATTAGCCAACCGGATTCAGAAATATATGAAAAAAATCATACACCACGATCAAGTGGGATTTATTCTGGAGAGGCAAGGCTGGTTCAATATTTGCAAATCAATCAATGTGATTCATCACATAAACAAAAGGAAGGACAAAAATCACATGATAATTTCAATAGATGCAGAAAAACATTTGATAAAATCTAGCACCCATTCATAATCAAAACTCTCAGTAAAGTGGGAATACAGGGAACATTCCTTAACATGATAAAGGCCATCTATGACAACCTCACAGCAAACATCATATTAAATGGGCAAAAATTAAAAGCAATCCCCTTAAGACCAGGAACCAGGCAGGGGTGCCCCCTTTCACCACTCTTATTCAACATAGTGCTGGAACACTTAACCATAGTAATTAGAGAAGAAGAAATAAAAGGCATCCAAATTGGAAAAGAAAAAGTAAAACTGTCATTATTTGCAGATGATATGATATTGTATATAAAACAACCCTAAAGTCTCAGTCAAAAACTACTGGACCTGATAAATGAATTCAGCAAGGTGGCAGGATATAAAATTAATACTCAGAAATCAGAGGCATTTTTATATACCAACAATGAACTGTCAGTAAAAGAAATTAAGGAAATAATCCCCTTCACTATTGCAACCAAAAAAATAAAGTACCTAGGAGTGAATTTAACCAAGGAGGTTAAGGACTTGTACTTGGAAAATTAGAAAACATTGATAAAAGAAATCAAGAAAGATACAAACAAGTGGAAGCATATACTGTGCTCATGGTTAGAAAGAATAAACATCATTAAAATGTCCATATTACCCAAAGCAATTTATAAATCCAATGCAATACCAATGAAAATACCAATGACATACTTCAAAGATATAGAACACATATTCCAAAAATTTATATGGAACCAAAAAAGAACAAGAATAGCCTCAGCAATCTTAAAAAGAAAAAATAAAGCAGGAGGTATCACTCTTACGGATATCAAGGTATACTACAAGGTCATAGTACTCAAGATACCCTGGTACTACTGGCATAAGAACAGGCACATAGATCAATGGAACAGAACAGAGAACCCAGAAATAAACCCACACCTTTATGGACAACTGATATTTGACAAAAGAGGAAAGAACATACAATGGAGTAAAGACAGCCTCTTTAACAAATGGTGCTGGGGAAATTGGACATCTACCTGCAAAAAAATGAAACTAGACCATCAACTTACACCATTCACAAAAACAAACTGAAAATGGATAAAAAACTTAAATGTAAGCCGTGAAACCATAAGCATCTTAGAAGAAAACATAGGCAGTAAGCTCTCCTACATCTGTTGCAGCAATATATTTGCCGATTTATCTCCACGGGCAAATGAAATAAAAGGCAGGATAAACAAATGGGACTATATCAATCTAAAAAGTTTTTGCACAGCTAAAGACAATAAGAACAGAATAAAAAATCAACCACACAATGGGGGAACATATTTGGTAATATGTCTTCTAAGGGGTTAATAACAAAAATTTATAAAGAACTTATAAAACTCAACACCAGGAAGACAAACAATCCAATCAAAAAATGGGCTAAAGAAATGAATAGAAATTTCTCCAAAGAGGACATACAGATGGCCAATAGGCATATGAAAAAATGCTCAATATCACTAATCATTAGAGAAATGCAAATTAAAACCACAATGAGATATTACCTCACACCAGTCAGAATGGCACACATCAGCAAAACAACACAGAATAAGTGCTGGCGAGGATGTGGAGAAAAGGGAACCCTCTTGCACTGCTGGTGGGAATGCAGACTGGTGCAGCCACTGTGGAAAACAGTATGGAAATTCCTCAATAAATTAAAAATCGAACTGCCTTTTGACTAAGCTATCCCACTTTTAGGAATATACTCTAAGAACACCATAGCACTGTTTAAAAGAAGAAATGTGCCCCCATTTAGTGGCAGCATTGTTCATAATAGCGAAGATCTGGAAACAGCCCAAGTGTCCGTCAGAGGACAAGTGGATTAAAAAGCCTTGGTACATATATACTATGGAATACCACTCAGCCATAAGAAATGATGACATCGGATCATTTGTAACAACATGATGCACCTTGATAACATTATATGGAGTGAAATAAGTAAAGCAGAAAGAAACTGAGAACTGCATGATTTCATACATAGGTGGGACATAAAAACGAGACTATGAGACATGGACAATAGTTCAGTGGTTACGGGGTGGGGGGTTGGAGGAGATGAAAGGAGAGGGGGAGGGAAGGGACACAAAGAAAACCAGATAGAAGGTGACAGAGGACAATTTGACTTTGGGTGATGGGTATGCAACATAATTGAATAACCTGGAGATGTTTTCTTTGAACATATGTACCCTGATTTATTAATGTCACCCCATTAAAATTAATAAAAGAAAATAAATCTGTGGTACATTTACACAATAGAATACTACACAACCATTAAAAAGAAGGAAATCTCATATTTTGCAAGAGCATGGATTGACCTGGAGATTATTATGCTAAGTAAAATAAACCTGGCAGAAAAAAATAAATACCATATAATCTCACTTATATGTGGAATCTATTGAACACAATGACTGCAGGACAAAATAGGAACTGAGGCAGGGTCACAGGGAACATTGGACAGCTGTCAGAAGGACGGGGTACGAGGGGATAGGATCAAATAAGATGAAGAGATAGCCAAAATCATATATATACAACACATAGATAGAGACCACAGGGTACTAATAGCCAGAGGGAAAGGACAGGTGGAGGTGGGCAGAGGGCAGTGGGCAAAGGGGTGATATGAAGGTGGAAAGAGACTTTGCATGGGGATTGTGGTGGATAGAGGGTATTATATTGAGTGGGACACTTGAAATGATGTAAACACAATAATTAAAAAGAAAAGAATTTTTAAATAACTGAGCACTTTAAACTATCATGAAGGATGGGTAAAAGAATCGGAAAGGTAGATAAAAGCCTATTTCCAAACACCTCCCACATGTACATCTGCAAATGTAACCCCAGCATCTTGATTAGGTCGTCTAATTCCAGCAATAGGCAGATTAGAGGCTCTTGAAATGGCATAATAATACACGAAGTCCCCTCCTCAGACATTTAAACACTATTTTCACTTTATTCATGAGCAGCTATTATGAACACTTGCTGACCGGGCACACGGTATGTATTCAGGTGTGGTTATTCATCATGCTTTCTATGGTCTTTTGGATAATGACGTATTGTTCTTACTGAGAGATGCTAAAGAAGGCACCCCAAGCAAAAAAAGCTCTGCCCGAATCTTCCCCAGATTAGAATCCAAATTGGTTCTAATGTGAACCAATTATGTCACACTTCCTCAATAAATGTTTACTGATCCTGATGATGATGTTATGACCTTTGACCTACCCTCACTGTACCCACTTTTATTTCAGCAGAGCAGAATTTGTTATGCTATAAATATCTGTGAAATATTTCATTAAATATAAATGCAAAAATCCAATTAGATAGCAATATTTCTTCTTGAGATGCTAATTAGCAAACATAAAGGGAGAGCAGTTTGGGGAAAACACTGAAAAGTCAGTTGAGGAGGATTTTATACTTGTTCGTAATAACACTGGCAGCCTAAAAGGCATAAACAATGAATAAGAAAAGATCAGAGGTCACTTATTTGAGTTTTTCATAAAACCATAAGGTAATGTTAGAAACCAGCATATGTACCCTACCACCTAGCTTAGAGCTCAGAAAAAAAGAGCTACAAAAGTGGACCTGGACACTTTCCATCAACAAGTGAGCACTAGAAAGTGATACTACTTTCTTCCAGTATCAATTAGCAGATAGATGAAAACCTGGTTACAGAAAAGGGTTCTACCAAACTGTGGCTCCCCAGCCACTATCCTCTCCTTTTTAGGTCTAGTTCACTTGGCACATGTGCCTACCTCTCATCAAGCCTATCCGTGGTCCTTTAGGACCAGTGACCCAAGTATTCAATTATCAGAATGTTCCCATATGACATTAGGGACCCATGACTAAGCCCAAGGAAAGGTAGACAAGAGAAAAGGAAGTTAAACTCCTCCAACCTCTTGCTTGATATAATCAGCCTTGCCTTCCTAACCCGCTATCACCCAAAGGAGAGATGTGTTCCTTGAAAGTGGCCCTGAATAGATGAAGAAGTTCTAATGGCTTTATTTATCCACAATTTCATAATAAACCAAGAATAAGTAGAAGACAGTAGATGGCATTTCCTGTTTCTCCTCAGTATATTCAGAACACACATCTTGACATTTGTAATCCACTCTAGTAGTGATACTTGTTAGGGATGTAAACAACCTGAAGCAAATTTAAACCTCAGTAAAGAGAGGCCTTCAAAACGATGTTATATGAAGACAAACTAAAGAAATTGAAGATATTCTGCTTAAAGAAGAGTAAGACGGGATAGGACGTAGGGCAGAGAGACAGGATGGTAACCATGCATTGATGAGCTGTACCAATGTCATTGATTTCTTCATCTATCCTATCAGACTGTAAGCATCATGATGCAATGACCATTTTTCATTTGTGTTGGGTACTCAGGGCAAGTCTGGACCTACATAATAAGTCCTCAAAAGATACTTGGCCTAAAAAGTGAATGATTGATAACTGCCTTCAAATCTTCAAAGAATTGCCATGTAGAAAAGTGAGATTTGTTCTTTGTGGTCCCAATTAACAGAACCGAGAACAAAAGGTAGAAAGTAGAAGGAAATAGCTTTTATAGTAATACAAGGAAGAACTTCCTAAGAGCTCTTCTTTAGAAAGTAAACATTTCTTCCTTAGAGATATCTGACAGAGAGCAGCCAAATTTGGGGCAGAGACAATGATGCAGACAAGATTTAAGTATCAAGTTGGTTTAATGGTGCTCAATCCTGGCTGCATATTAAAATCACTTAGGGTTTTGTTTTTGTTTTAATATAGATACCTAGGTACAATCCTCAGATATTTGGTTTCAATTGGTCTAAAGGAGCAATTTTCAACTAGTGTGCCATAAGAAAATTTTAAAACACGCATACCTGAGAATTTAGTCAGGGTCACTGACCTCTTTTCCCTTAGATTGTCAATTTTTTTAAAAAAATGACAACAGTGAACACAATAGCCATCCAACATAAATGAATCAAAATTATACCTACAGTCAAGTCCCAGGTTTGACTCCCAACCAGGACACACAGGAGAAGCGCCCACCTGCTCATCTGCTTCTCTACCCTTCCCCGCCCCCCCGCCTTTCTCTCTATCTGTCTCTTCCCCTCCTGCAGCCAAGGCTCCATTGGAGTAAAGTTGGCCCGGGTGCTGAGGATGGCTCCATGGCCTATGCCTCAGGCACTATAATGGCTCCAATTGCAGCAGAGCAACACCCCAAAGGGGCCAAGCATTGCCCCCTGGTGGACATGCCAGGTGGATCCCAGTTGGGCGCATGCGGGAGTCTGTCTGTCTGCCTCCCCCATGCTTCTCACTAAGGAAAAATACAAAAAAAATACAAAAAAGTTTATACCTACAGTCATCCCTTGCCATATTGCAGTTCACTTTTCACGGTCTCACTGTATCACAAATTTTTATATTTTATATATCTAATTTTGCATCGTGGATTTTTTGCTATATCGTGAGATTTTGTGGTATACAGGTATACAGGTATTTTTATATATTTATTATTTTAATTATTTAGAAAGTGTTTAAGAGCATAAAAAATATTTATAAGAGTGTGGGAAAGGTTAATAACAGTGCGGGAAAGGTTTATAAAAGTGTGGGAAGGGTTTATAAAGCCTTAAAATATATATAAATAATAAAATAAATATAAGGTTGATACTTCACAGATTATTGCCTATTGTGGGGGTTCTGAAACCTAACCCCGCCATAGACTAGGGACCACTGTATTTTTTGTTGTTGTTGTTACATCAACAAAATAAATAATTTTTGGTGTGCTGAAGAATTTTAGTAATTAGTTTATGTGTGCTATGAGATGAAAACAACTGAAAATTGCTGGTCTAATGCATCAATATTTTAAAACACTCTCCAGATGATCCTAATGTGCAACTACAGTTGAAAATCAGTAGTCTAGATAAAACTTTAAGGCTATTTCAAACTTAGACTGTGTGATTCTACATCTGAAGAAATGAGTGCTTCCATTTAAAACACTTCAAGTTTGACTGACTACCTACTTCATTACATGTTCTGTAACACCGCTTAAAATAATGAGGTGTCTAAGGCATTATTCCAAACATGCAAAGTTCTTTTCTTAAGGTTTCCTGATATGGAATCATCAGCAGTTGGATCATCAGTAGGTATGGATTTAATCAAAGGCTTCAGAATTCTCAAATTTCAAAATGAGTTTTGACCTTTCAGCCTGAGGACTGAAAATATCGAATGGGAATGGGAGAGTACATATGGTTGTTAGAATGCAAGGAGGTGACAATCAGATAATTTCACATGCTGCTTTTTATCCGGGACTATTTTTGTAGAAGTCTGCTCTTTAGCAAATGAATAATTCACTTGTATTTCAAATGTATTTTAAATATGACACCATTGAAAGCAGGGTAAGATATATTTAAAGAATATGCTATCACTCTTTAATAGGTGGAAGAGTTATTTGGCATGTTGGTCTAGAGAAGCCAGTTGGCTGCACATTTATATAAAAACAGAGAAGGGATGGGCACTAACCCACTGTCTTCAATCCAATACCTAGAGGCAAATTCTATTTGATAGCTTCTATAGTTCAGTTTCCCTTCACTTCCCTTCTGTGATCCTGATTTTGCCACCTGAGCCTATTCAGGATGTGGTTGCCATTACCTGTGGCTCCCAATGACTGAGAATTCAACTCACTTTCATTTACATTCTCAGAAGACAACATAATGCTAGAATAAATTTATTATAGCATTAAAATATAAGGTCCTAAAAAACTCAGTGAGACAAATATAATTAATTTCCAACAAAGAAAGTTGGAGGTAGGAAGGCACAATGCTATATATTCAAGTATTCTAGAATGCAGTGACAAAAGTTCAGTTCAAGAAGACATACTCATTGATATGTATCATTCCAATAACACAGACACTGCTCTTTTAAACTGTATGTTCAAGAAGAGTGGTTAGGTGCGACTTACTACCTTCTTGGTAAACAGCTTAAGAAATTGAAACCATGACCTTCAAAAATGAAAACCTTATCTAATAATTATTTTTAATTTTTTTAATTTTACTTATTGATTTCTAGAGAGAGAAAGAAAAGAAAGGGGAGATGGCAGAGCGGGAAGCATCAACTCATTGTAGTTGCTTCTCTTCTCATATGTGCCTTGACAGGCAAGCCCAGGGTTTTGAACTGGCAACCTCAGCATGTTAGGTCAATGCTTTAGCCACTGCGCCACCACAGGTCAGGCCCTAGTAATTTTTAATAAACTCAAAGCTACCCAAAATTATTTTTAAGACCATTGTCTTTTCTTAATCTGTTTAATGTCTAGTAAGTTTTATAATACATCAGTAATAGGAATAGGAAGCTGTGGGTGAATAAAATTTTTAATTTTAAATAGGATGAGCTGGGAAGGCCTCACCTAGAAGATGAGGTTTGAGCAAAGACCCTAAGGACAGTAAAAACTAACCACACACATATTTGGAGAAAGATCCAGGTAGAAGAGACTTCAAATGAAAATCACATGAGGCAAGGATGTGACCAGAATATTAGAAGTCAGTATGAGCACTGACAACACATAGTGAGAGAGGAGACCATTAAGACATTAGCTCAGAAATGGTAGCAAGCCCTGTAGGCCTTTGTAAGAACTGAGTGAACTGTGGATACATTGCTCCAGGTTTTGAACAGAGGAGTAAAATGTCTGACTTTGGTTTTTAAAGATCACTCTGCATCCTATGTTGAAACACAGCTTTAGAGGGCTGGAGCAGAAGCAGGGAGACCATTCTGGAAGGATATGGCAACAAACCAGATGAAAGAGAATTGTATTCAGAACCAGGATGACAGTAGGAGAGGTGACAAGATGTGGTCAGATTCTGGATATTCAAGTACTTTGAAGATAAAATCAATAAGCTATTCTGATGCACTGAAAGTAGGATATGAGATAGAAAGATAAGTTAAGGATGACTTCAAGAGTTTGGGACCAAGCAACTGAGCAGAAATAATTGGCCTTTACTGGTAACGTAAGATGAGGAGGAGCATGTTTAGGAGAGAAAAGAAGTTCAACGTGAGACATACTAATTTTTCAGCATGCCTATTGCAAATTCAAGTGGAGAGTTAAGCACATGATTATGTGCACTTCAAGTCCATCAGAGAGTTTTAAGCCAGAGATACAAATTTGGAAGTCTTCAGCAGGCAGACAGTATTTAAATCCATGAGTCTAGATGGGCATGCGTGTAGGCAGAATAAGCATATATCTGAGGACTGAGCCTTAGAGATCCCAATATTTAGAAGTCTAGATAGTAACATGCACCAAAGGGACTGAGATAGATCAGCCTTTGATCCCTGACATGTGAGGAAACCAGAGTGTGCTGTCCTGGAAGCCAACAGAAGAAACTGTTTCAAGTAAAAGAGTATAACGCAATATGCATAACCCATTGCTGTCACAGAGCAATTTGAATCAGAGCTAAGACCTGACCTCTGTTTTCAGCAGTGGGTGGGCGCTCATGGTCATTATAAAAACAGCTTGGTTGGAAGGGAGGAGCTAAAAAGCTTATATGAAAAGAATTCCAGACAGAAACAGAGGACATCAAAAAAGCAGGTATAGACTATCCAAGTAGCCATCACTGACTGCTGGAGATAATGAAAAACTAAATAAACATATCCGCTGGCTTAAGCAGAACTCAGCATTTATAAAACAGACCCATATTTCTATTCTCCGAGGACAGAAAAAGCTGTTTATCTCTTTGTAATAATATGAAACATTTTTCCCTTTTTATTTCAGAGAGAGAAAGAGAGGAAAGGAGGTACAAAGAGAAGTATCCACTCATTGTTCCCCTTAGTTGTGCACTCGTTGGTTGTTTCTTGTATGTGCCCTGACCCAAGATTGAACCCGTGACCTTGTCATATCAGGACAATGCTCCAGATTCACTGCGCAACCCAGCCTGGCTCAAGACATTTTTTTTTCACTTAGAAATTAAATTTAATGGGGTAACATTGAGCAATAAGAGCACATCGGTTTCAGGTGAACATCTCTATAGCATTTGAACTGTTGATGTGTGTGTGCCTATCACCCAAAGTCAAATCATTTTCTATCACCATGTATTTGTTCCTCTTTACTCCCTTCCCCCTGGTAATCACTTCACATATATCTATGTCCATGAGTCCCAGTTTTATATCCCACTTTTGTGAGACATATTTTAACTGCTCATGTTTTCAGTCTCCCTGGTTTCTGAATCTAAAGTCAGTGTTTTTATTTAGTCTGACATACTCAGGTAGCAGGCTTGGATTTCAGCTCCAACCATGGTCTTAGACAGGCGTGGCCAACAGTTTTTGCCCTCCAGCCTGATTAGAAAGAAAATTTTTTTCACAGGCTGGACGAAATATTAAAATTAAAAAATGTTAAATACAAAAATGATTCATTTAAGTAAACAAAATTTTATTATGTAATTTGTTTATGAATAAATGTGAGTGAAAAAAATTTTAATATACAATACAGTGGTACCTTAAGATACGAACAGACCAACACACAATTTTTTTTTTTTTAAAGATACAAGCTGCGACTTGGTCAATATTTTAGTTCCAGATCCGAGTGAAATTCTAGAGTCATGATTCAGGAAGCTGCCGCTAGTTGGAATGTTGGCGCATGGGTCCAGTATCGGCAGTTTGATATACGAGTTGACTGACTTACGAGCTCGGTTACAGAATGAATTAAATTCATATATCAAGGCACCACTGTATTATTTTAATAAAAATATAATTACATACCGTATAAATATCCAAACTGTATTGCAATCAATCAAAACAATATTTAATTAATAGAATGAGCTTGAAGAGGTTATATCACAAATAAAGCAATTATTTTGTTTTACAAACAGCCTGGACACGTTTTCAGTTATCAACTGCAGCTATTGTCTATGCTACAATGCCACTTGACTCAGCACACTTGGCCACAAAAATAACAAATTGTTTGACCTTGGGTGCACACTGGCAAACTCCACCTAAAAGAATGTGGGTTTCACATCACCGCTAAACGTTGAACAGTTCATATCGAGTTCAGATGAGTACAAAAGTTGTAAATCTTTAAAATAGAATTTTTTAAAAAAATAAAGAAGTATGAATCCATTCGGCCAATTATTAGAAGTTAACCCTAGATTAGTCACACACGGAATTCTTTTCTGCATATCACTATCTTCTTAAATATCTTGATTTCCAATAATCAAAGATGCTTCTGCTTCTGAGTAGCTGAGATTTTAAAGTAGCAGATAATATTAAAAATTTAATCAGAGGTCACATAAACTCATTACGCGGGCCATATCTGGCCCACGGGCCGTATGTTGGCAATGCCTGGTTAGGCCATAGCACAAACCCAGGCCCAAAATGCCTCAGACCTCCACCCAATCAATAAATTGCAGTTAATGACCTTAGGGAAAATGGTCTCTGATGAAACTCCAAGTAAGCAGCCAATCCAAGCCCATTAACTTCCACATCTGGAAACAGGTGAGTAAAGAAAATGAGGCTGATGGCTTCAATTTAGTTCTCATTTATCAGCATCACAATAACCTGACTCAAGGACATACAGTTCAGAGTGATTGGATGAAATTGCTGAGTAGAGGTCCAAGGCCAAAATAATGAGGCTGAAGGTCAGAAGTCACAATTACTTGTACAGTTATTTCAGAGGACCAGGTTTAGAATCAGGGGGTAAGAATAAAGGGCACCCAGAGACTCAAAGCCAGGAAAGCTACCAAGCTGATGTAGCAGACTACCATTTGCCAATCCCTTGTGACGTTGGACTCTTAATTTCATTAAAATTATACATAACAATAGTCATTATAATAAACCTTATATTTCTATAGTTTAATCCCCTCCAAAATGTTTACTGTCTATGTTTTTCATTTGAGTTCCCTAACAGGCAACAACATTCTCCATTTTATAGATGGAAAAACTGAGCTTGAAGAAGGAGAAGTACATAGAACAGTAAATGGTGATGGCCAATAAAGAGCATACTCTGCATCAGTGAATAAATAATACACTCCTCTAACTAGGAAAAGAATTGGCAGTTTGAGTAATCAACTTTGGAGGGTTTATATAATATGATGAAAAATGTTTTCTCTTTTAACACCAAAATTATTTTAAGGAGAAAATTATCTATGGTTAGGGAAATACTTCGATAAATAGAAGATCCTGGTTTGACCAGCACAATCTCATTTATTTTCCCTTTTGTCCTGAAGAAATTATTAATATCGCCCACTCTTACTTTCAAAGGTGTTCCAGTTCTTAGGATGCAATCACCTTATTGAGACACCATATGCTACTACAGATAAGCTATCTGAGAGGAGGCAGGTAAGGAGGCCTCAAGGTGAGATCCCACCCAAGAGCAAGATTAGCAGGAAATGAGGCAGCCAAGTGTTGGCCACACTGTTATGCATTTGACATTCATTAGAATGGTGAGAAGAGCCAGAAGAAAGAGGATTAATGAGTGGAGTTGCAAGAAACTAGGCAAATAATGTGTGACTAGGGCACTGGGTAGGGTCAATGCCCAAATCCCTAGTTACTGGGGACCCTTAGGACTTTTAAGTACAAAGACATCTGGTTTCCAATTTGAAATTATTTTCATTCCTAAAATGTAAAACCTTACCCTGTTCTCCCATTTTCCCCACTTCAGTCAAGTCTACTATACATGTAAGTAGACTTCTATAAGATTTTGTTTTTTTACAGAAATTAAGGAAATAACTAAGAAATTACAGAAATAAATTTCACGGCTAGGGCTAAGATACACAGAACAAAGAGAATACACAAAGGACAAGTGATAATGCAAAATCAAAGTACAAAGGACCAGAAGTGTAGATCCCAGAGGTGACCACAAACACATAAGCACCCTAGGAATTCTCAAAACCCACAATGCCAACTGTGGAATATTGGGACGTCTTTTCATTCTCATGGACCAGGGATACCCAGTTCACACCCAGATGGCATAAAGAGTGAATGCAATAGGGATTGACAGCTGTTTGACTAATCAGAAAAGTCAGTTCAAGTTCCCTATACATTTTATTAAAACTTAAACATACAAATGTACATTTATTCTCTAAAGTATTAATAGAACCAAAACTGCTGCTTTGGCCATGTGTCTGTTGACTGGAGTTCTCTATTGTCTCTCTTACATAAACCACATCCAGAATAATGCAGAATCTAATTTCTTTAGATGAGATGAAATTCTCCTAGATGTCTATGATAGTTTTTCAATCTTTTGGAGATGTTTTACCCATCCCTAATTTGATGACAATTCTTCTCAGCAACTTGTTTTATCAAATCTTTCCAAAGAAGCTTAGCTTTCATAGGAATGCTTTCGTCTTGAATTAATGTCCTGTCTACTCACTTAATAAAATTATATTATTGTGATAACAAATACAATTGGCATAAACAAGTTTTCAACAAATACAGGCAGTTCCGAGAACAGGTGTGGGAGCAGGTGTGGCTGGTATGGTCAAGTTCTTGATTTGCCAGACTCTGGACAGTGTCTGTGTTTTACGGAGGAATGGGAGAGCTTTATTATTCCAAGAAGCTTAGTAAATGGAGGTTATATAAAAAAACTTCTTTTTGGTTTATACAGAATTTTCCTCAAGAGTTGAACATCTTGTCAGTGCAAAGCATATTGGAGCTATAGTCGTGCCCTGCTCCGTGCAGTGGCTGAATCACTGTTGACCTGTAGACATTTCCCAGAGTGCTCCCTGAGATCTCCATTCAGTGGGATGGACATGACCCAGAGACCTCCCCTCTTGGGAAAAAAATCACTCCCGTTTCTAACTAAATAATCATAAATACTGTATAACAACAAGTCAGGTCAGTGTTTACCAGTACTACACAGGTAAATGAACACACACACACACACACGAATGCACACACAGTCCTGGGCAGGTGCACTGAGGAGGAAACACTCGCCTTCACAGCGAGCAGAACCAGCTCTGGTCAACACCGCTGTGGCGTGGTTTGACATAGCTTAACCTTCAGTGAAACTCCTCAAAAGCAAGCAAGCTGTAACAAAAGCCAGACAGAACAGTTCCAGGAGATTCTCAACAAGACATTGTAACATTTAGCGGTAATGACTAAACACGTGTATTCAGTGTAAATTAGGAGTCTCTTCGGCTGGAAAGAGCAGAGAACCGAATCTAAGCAGCAGAGAAAGCACGTTTCTCTTAATCAGAAAAGCACAATCATGGTGACATGGAGCGGGTAAATGAACTAATGTAGATAATTAGGATTTTTTTTCTTTTACTCCAAAGTGTGTAAAAGGAATGGTGGGTATGTGAGGAGAAGAAAGTTAAAAACTTCCGGGAGATGACTTCCTTGGTCACCTGAGGAGAGGTTGGCCTTGACACTGTCTTGAGGAAGAGCTGAGGATATCAGGAGCCTGAGGAAGTACATGAACTTCAGATGTCAGGAATTCTTAAGTGATGACAGCATTCTTTAAAGTTATAGATTTTTTAAAAGATTGCTATTAACCACTATAAGCAGTTACTAAGCAAGATTTCTAACTATGCCTAGATATTGTGTTTAGATTTACTCCTAACTGTGATTTTGTTTACTCTGCTTATATATTCTTTTTTTTTCTTTTTCTTTTTTTTTAGCAAGAGAGATAGAGAGGAACAGACAGAGACACACAGACAGGAAGGGAGGGAGAAATGAGAAGCATCAATTCTTTGCGGCAGCTTAGTTGTTCATTGATTGCTTTCTCATGTGTGCCTTGACTGGGGGGCTCCAGCTGAGCCAGTGAATCCTTGCTCAAGCCAGCGACCTTGGGCTCAAGCCAGCAACCATGGGGTCATCTCTATGATCCCACGCTAAGCCAACAACCCCATGCTCAAATCGGATGAGACTGCACTCACACCAGCTACCTTGGAGTCCTTGGCATCCCAGGGCGACACTATATCCACTGTGCTACAACCTGGTCAGGCTGCTTATATATAGTCTTCATAATGGAAAATTTAATATAAAAGGTTGTTTTTATAAAAAAGGCAAATTTTAGTAAAAAATATATGTACCATTGTCTCAGGGGCTCAACATCACCAGTGGCTCAGTTGGGAATTCACAGATGTGGCAGTTTTAACTATTGAACTATCTAAAAATATAGGGAAGCCAAACAGCAAACCAAACTCTATGAAGTATTGACAATGGCAGAAGGTAGAGATGCAAAAAGTGACAAACTGAGCTGAACATTTCCTTTGTTTTTGCATTTATTTGTTTGTTTGTTGGTTGGTTGGTTTATTATTTGTCTTATGGACAAAGATGGCCACATACTGAACCTGACAAGCTCAGGGAAAACTTGCATGGTGACCTCACAGACTCAGGGACCTAAAGTAATCACACAGGATGGTCTGAAATTGGAATTTTTTAACTAAAAGCTGTTTATGGTGGGTAGTCATGTCCTAGGGTGTTATTTTCTATCTGAACAAAGGTTAGTGCTTGCTTTAAAGCCTGTCTGTTGCCTTTTGCATCTACAATAATGTACCTGCTAACATGCCTTTGGAAGGTACGGGTGAATCTTCTTTTTCTGCCCCATCAGAGCAGAAACCAAAAAGCCCTTCAGTACTATTATCATGTTAATTAACTTACCTATCTTACGCCTCCCTATGTAAAAGAAGTTTCAGTATATACACTTTTACTTTTTACCCAATCGCAGAGATTGCCCCACTTTGCCTTCTCCTGCCTTCCTAATCTATCACCAATCAATTTCATGTGACCCCTTTATGTCTTCCCCTTTTATTCTGATGTATAAAATAAGTAGTAAAAACCGCCATTTTCCCAAGCACTTTCTCAATCTGTTGAGGCTCTACCTCCTGGCAATTGTCGACAGCGTGGCTCAAATAAACTTATAAAAATTCTTACAGGTTTGAAAGTTTGGGTTTTTTTTTTTTTTTATGTTGACAGTCTTTATACTTCTACATTTAAAAGACATAGAGAGACACAGAGAGATTAAGTGGAACTTGCTGTTGGAGGCCACGGTTAAGAATCTTATTTTACCAGCAGCTCACTCAGCTAGGGAAGGGAGCCTCTGATTCCTGCCTAGCCTTTGTGTTCTGAAGTTCGTGGCAGGTATCAGAGGAGTCCCCACATTTTCCCTCCTTTCCCTAGTCCTGCCCTGTATAGACAGGGCCGCCACCATCACAGCCATGCACATGCAGGTTCCCATTCGTTTGGGGCAGACAGTAAAGAAACAGTGGAGCCAAAAAGTGGTGGGTCGTTCCTTTATTCAAGACTCGCACCAGCCGACAAGCAACACACACAGGGAAAAACACTTCCCTCTTCGTTCAATCAGAGCTCACAAAGCCACGAACACATTAACCATTCCACAACCAGGAGAATCTTCTCTGGTTTCTCTTAGAATAAAAGGCCTCACCAGTCCCAAAGCCCCTCACCTCTGGTTCCCCAGGTTCTCATCAGCACTCTGCATTCTCTGTCTGCGCTCACTCTGCAAAAAAATGGCTTATCTCTCCTCCAGCACACATTAGCAAGACAATGGCCCTTCCCAAGCAGGAAGGCAATTTGCAATTTCACAGGTCCGGTACCTGGTGCTGCCCAGTGCCATTTTTTAACACTAAAAAGTGAGCAAACTCAAAAAAATACAAATTTTACAAACTCATTTGCCCAACATTCCCCAGCTCAAATTCATGGCCAAGAGGCCCATGCTGAGGCCTCTCAGGGAAACCATCAACAGTAGCGGCTAATGGGAAGCCTAATGACGTCTTAATGGGACGAGTAAAGCTAACAGAGTTGCGCAGATAATATTTATAATACCAGAAAAAGAAATGATGCAGTAAGGTGGCCAGGCTAGGCACTGTTAAGCCTAGTAAAGACCAAGCAGCAACTCTCCAAGAGAAAGGACATTTATCACTCTTCTGAAGACTTCCACAGTGTCACTGTATCCACTGCAACCACCGAACACTGAGTGTAATGAAACAATATTCACAATGTACCGGCATGCCTCCTAGCACACCTGTGGTAAGCAACAGCAGCAGACAGACAAGTTTCTTAATTTGCATATGTGAAACAGTGTTAACCTATAGGAAACAGGCTGCTGGGTCTCCAAGACCTTCAATGGAAATTAAACATGTTGTCAATCAAATTAAAATACAGGCACTGTAGCAGAAGAGAATAGTCTGTACAAGTAATTGGCCTGTTACATCACCTGGTTTTACCAAACTAACCCAGATTTATCTTTAGAGCTTGGAGATTTCCATCTCATCCACTCTGGTAATATTAACATACCTGAAAATTCTACAACAGAGGTTCTCCAAGTGTGATCCCAAGACCATTAGCATCTGTGTCACCTGGGAATTTGGTAAAAATGCAAATTCTCAAGCCGCACTTGAAGCCTAGTTACTGAGCAAATCTGAGGGCGGAGCCCAGAATCCGTTTTAACAAGCGCTCCAGGTGACAGCAATAACAGGATACAAAGCTCAAGTTTTAGGACCGCAGGTTTGGTCTATAACACTGAATCTCAAACGTGGCTAGGCACTGGAATCTCTCAGGGAATTTTAAATTTCTTTTTATTTATTTATTTTAGAGAGGAGACACAGAGTAAGAGAGAGAGAGAGAGAGAGAAGAGAGAAAGGGAGGAGGAGCTGGAAGCATCAACTCCCATATGTGCCTTGACCAGACCAGTGCAGGGTTTTGAACTGGTGACCTCAGTGTTTCCAGGTCAACGCTTTATTTTTAAAAGTAAAATGCTGATGCCTAGTTCCTACCTTCTCCCTCGCCTCCAGAGATTCTGATTAAATTAGCATCAGGTGCAGCTAAGACTGTTAAAGTTTTAAAAACTTCTCTGGTGATTCTAATATTCAAGGAAATTTGAAAAGCACTAGAACATACTCAGGAAATGAACGGGAACAGACTACTTTTCACACCTGGGTCAAAAAGCATATGGACAATCAAAAGGTATTCAGAGCCATCAATTACAAATAATAGGTAGTATATACTGATGAACAATGTTCTTCTTTGATCACATTTCAATTAAAGAGAAAGTAAAATTTTCTCCAAAAGTCTTAAGGCTTCCTTGATTTATATGTATATTTGAGATTTCCTGTTTTGTCCTTACTACTAGGAAACTAATTTTGTCCTAGGAAATTTATCTCCTCTTTTTTAAAGTACTTGACTCCTGTTCTTTTATACCTTTTATACTGTTGTCCGTGCTTCTCCTCCCACTGAAGTCCACGTGTGTCTAGGCTATGCCATGACGTGTCATGGGATCCAGAAAGCCACAGGATGAAGGTGGCACTGAAGTCTGGAATCCCAGATTTAATCAAAGGTGGATCATTTAAAATGTCTTAATATTAGTACAAACATCATATATCATGAACAGGAGAAGGGCAAAATTTGGCCATGCTGGGTTCTTCCCCCTATTGCAGGAATCAAAGGAGGACCAAAACGCCCAGACAACTAGATCAGGGGTCCCCGAACTACAGACCCGCCGGCCGCATGCAGCCCCCTGAGGCCATTTATCTGGTCCCTGCTGCACTTCTGGAAGGGGCACCTCTTTCATTGGTGGTCAGTGAGAGGAGCACAGGATGCATCCGCACCCATGGTTCCCATTGAAATACTGGTCAGTTTGTTGA
This sequence comes from Rhynchonycteris naso, assembly GCA_037038555.1. Lineage (NCBI taxonomy): Eukaryota > Metazoa > Chordata > Mammalia > Chiroptera > Emballonuridae > Rhynchonycteris > Rhynchonycteris naso. The sequence continues at coordinate 62,012,418 of CM073002.1, read as the reverse complement.
TTTAAATTTACTTGTTCTTTATTTGAAATATTGTGTTTGTTCCCGTTTTGTTTTTTTTACCTTAAAATAAGTTATGTGCAGTGTGCATAGGGATTTGTTCATAGTGTTTTTTTTATAGTCCGGCCCTCCAACAGTCTCAGGGACAGTGAACTGGCCTCCTGTGTAAAAAGTTTGGGGACCCCTGAACTAGATGAAGGAAGTAGAATTTATTTAACCAGTGGAGCAGCGTGACCTCATGAGAGTCAACAAAACATAAGCTCCCTGAAGTTAGCTTTCTTACATCTTACATACCTTTTACAGAACACAGGTTTTCATGCACAGGTCTCATTATCTCTTTGTCTAGAGGTTCACATCACTCACACGACTCCAGGATGGGAGGGTGAGTTTAGGTGAGGTCAGAGAATAAGTGTTGTAAGTTGTCAATTAAGGTCTTAAAAACTTTTAAGAAAAGAGGAGGAAGGGGTTTTCAGATAAATTCTATCCTTTCTCTGCATAGCAAGTTGCCCCATGTACCTTTTCAGAGAACTATCGGAAGCAGTTAATCCCCTGCAGGCTCCCTTCCTCCTGCCTTCTTCCTTGCTTCTTCCTTCTCGGTGGATGGGGGGTGAGGGTCTGACTTCTCCTTCCACCCTAGGCCTCCTGAGAACAGTGCCCATTTACTCTCCTCTGCCAGCAGAGTCACCCCACTAGGAACGCTGGGAGGGCACTAACATTGCATATATGGGACTTGTGGAAAACTACCTGAAATGGTTTTGGAAGAAAGCATAATAAAAACAAATAAATAAAGAAATTCCCCCTTGAGATCTCTTCTATATACAATGTGTCCGTAAAGTCCTGGTGCACTTGCTTTCCTGTGACCAGTCAAAAGTGCACCATGACTTTATGGACACACTCTATGTATTCTCAAAGACATTATTTTTAGTATCTCCTCTCCTTCAAACGCTGTTTATTCTTTGGATTCTACCAAACACCAACCTTCAATAAAGAGAAATAAGCTATTCCCCATTTGATATCATTGGCACATGAGATCCCAGTGTGGCAGACATTCAGAATTCCTTTGAAATAATAAAATTAATCTACTAGCTTTTTTTTTTTTTCAGTGAGAATGGATGCTGGGACTGGCCTTGCAGGTGCAGACATCCATCTCCAGGAAGGCTGCGATGAGGTGCAAGTCAGGAGTTGGGGTCAGAGAAACAACAAAACCTGGCTGTATGGCCAGAGGCCGCCTCCATAGTCGCGGCCACGCACATGCAGGTTCACATTAGATTCAGGCAGATAAATAAACGGTGGGGCCAAAAACTGGTGGGCCATTTCTTTATTCTAGCCTCACACCGGCAGGCGAGCAAAAACACACAGGGCTCCAAAACCCATTCACACATACTACGGTTCCACAACCAGGAGAATCTTCTCCGGTTTTTCCTAGAATCAAAGGCCCCCACCCGTCTCAGTCACCTCTAGTTCCCATCTGCCAACATGGCTTCTTACTCTGCAAAACTTCTCCCCTCTCCTCTATGCACAAACTGGCTTCTCCTTCAACGCCCTGCCATCTTGGCTTCCTTCTTCCTCCTACTCCTTCCTCTCTTTCTCTCCTTAAAACATTTTGGCGTGAAACCCCTCCTCCAGCAAACATTAGGGTAACAATGGCCCTTCCCAAGCAGAAAGGTAATTAGCAATATCACAGACACATGCCTGGCATTGTCCAGCGCCATTTTTAACAATAAAAGTGAGCAAACTCAAATAACACAAATTTTACAAATTCATTTGCCCAACACTGGCAGGAAGCAAAAAGAAGAATAAGCTATTGAAATTGGGATTCAAGGTAAAAACTTGTAAAATCTTATAAAGCAAAAGCCTAATAAAATAGGGCATGATCACCTTGTCCCAGAAGAATGAGAGAGGAGAGAATGAAGAATAAATGACAAAAATCCAAACTAGGATTGCAACCTCAAGGAGAAATTGTCAGCATTTTATATAGAATTCTTGTGCCATATTTACACATTTATTACACCCAAGGGGTTTATTGTTCAGTCTTTCTCCTGTCCTCTAGGTGAAAAATAGAATTCTGGTCCTCAGAGCTTTTACAAAAAATGGCAATAAAATTCTCCAGGGAGTCGGCCCTGTCTCCCAGCTTTTCCTACTTTCTAATCAAGCCTTAGCTCATAGAACTGGTGCTTTGGGGTGTGTTACATGTGACTTGCTTCACGTACTGGCTCGCCACACTGCATTTTGGGGTTTCTCATTCCTGCTGTGTTTCACCCAGTGCAGATGGCAGCACAGATAAGTGCAGCATCCCTGGAGTTTGTCTGTATTTTAGAGAAATGACATTTCTGTTATTTTGGTCAGAAAATAATGAATTCTAAAGCTACTAACTATCCTTAGCACTAACTGTTCTAAGCAACCAAGTAAGCATATCCATTTTCTGGAAAGTCGAAGAGCTAAACCTCTCACATTCTATGAACACTGCATTTAAAGCCCTGTATATCAGAACCATATTAGGCAGCTTAGTTGGTTAAAATGCCATCCCAATATGCCCAGGTTACGGGTTCAATCTCCAGTCAGGACACATACAAGAAAAAGAACCAATGAATGCATAAATAAATGAAACAACACTTGATGTTTCTCTCTCCCTCTCTCTCTCTCTCTCTCTCTCTGGGAAAAAAAAGAAAAATATATATATATATATATTATACACATACACACACACACACACACACACACACACACACACACACACACACATTAGCAACATCTAGTCTACACCCCTGTTCTAATAATGGTGCACAAAGAGGAAAGATGGCCACTCAGAGCCACACAGCCAGTGAGACAAGAGTTCCAGTATCCTAGGTTAATTCAATTTTCCTCCCAGTGCACCTCACCATGCCCCTGAATGCCACAGAGCACAGCAGGGCTGAGAGCCACTGCTGCAACCAGCAAACAATAAAGCAAACAGAATGAAACCTAATGGGATGGGAATGAAGACCTGACACTTGACGAGTGTGGAAAACTGATGCACTCACAGGAAGCAGGAAGCAGACTGCAGTATAGGTCATGGCTCGGAGGAAAGCAGTGGTGCAATCAACAACCACACAAACTGCTACCTTTATTATCGTCGCAGTCACTACAACCTTGGGGGCAAAAATTAACTCAGCCTTTAGGGGATTTTTGACACAGAATCCCTGGGTTTAAAAATGAAGGTGAGCTGTGAAATGGGGGCAAGCTTTGCAAACAAACAGAGCTGGGTTTCTACAGCAGCTAAGTGAACTTACCTTTTCCAAACCTCAGTTTGTTAGCACTAGTGAGGAAATTAGTCAGTCATAACACTGAATAATAATATTTAAAAACACAAAGATTTTAATAAAACTCTCCCTGAAAAACAGTCAAATCTCAGGGCTCATACCAAATCTTTCTTCTAAATGTTCGCTCACTCACCTCACTGATTACAAATCTAATCTCAGTTGGACTTATCTGAATAATATGCTTTTGTCCTGAAAAATTATCCCTCTGTTCCTTTCTTTCCCATTAATTGATTGATTGATTTTTAGAGAGAAAGAAACAGAAAGAGAGAGAAAAAACACTGATTTTCTGTTCCACTTATTCGTGCTATCATTGGTTGATTCTTGTGTGTGCCATGACCAGGAATTGACCCCACAACCTCAACTAGTCAGGACAATGCTCTAACCAACTGGGCTACCCATCCAAGGCCCTCTTTGTCTCTCTAACTGTCCAGGAGTGGAAAGCCAAACTCCACTCACAGCTGAACTTAAAGAATAGAAATGCAACAACTAGAAAAAAAGGGAAAAAAAATACATCTGTCAAAACCATCAGTTTTAACATTATAATAAATTCAATAAAAAAAAAAAACAGGAAATCAAAAAAGCTAACTAGAGAATCAAACATTCATTACATAATTTTGGAAAATTCTTCATAATAACTTGAAATGATTGCCTTGATTGGCTTTCTTATTATACATACAAGAAATTAAATCCTCCAGTTAGAGACAGGAGCCTAGCAGGAAAACAGCAAAGGTATATATAGGGTAGAAATGACAGAAATAGCAGTCATCCGATCTGGATCAAAAATATTAAACAAAGAAAAAATACTCATTATTCTGTCAGCTTTAAGACATTTTCAGCTCGCTCATACTGGAACATGTCCCCCTATGGTCTTGTAAAACTCACTGAGTTGGAGCAAAGTAGCATAAGCAGCCGTTTCATCTTCAAAGATGCCATGTAAAAAATACATAGTAACAAGCAGGGTTTTTCTTGTTCTTATTATGCCTTCACTCTGTTTCTCCGTTCTGTCCCAAGCATAGGCCATGTCTTAGTTGTTTAATATCAAGTAGAGTTTAGATTTTCTTGCACTTAGCAACACCTCCACACCTTGAGGCCTCGGCTGCTGCCAGGACAACCCTCCCGGGTTCCTCCAGTAGGGACTGAACTTCCTGAGCCAACACATTTGACATAAGACTTCCATCTCTTTCTGCTAAGACGGTACCTGGTAAACAGTGCCCATGTTAAACTGCCTGTGTTTGAAAAAGCAAATACCCCCAAACGGCATGTTTATGGGTGTGTGTCTCCGTGCTTTGCTCTGTAAATTCCTCCTGAATAACTGATTAGAGCAGGGACCAGCAGAGTCTTAGATCTGAAATGAAATGAGACCAGTGAATTCAAATTTACAGTTCCAAACACCTCTTCAAAGTGCGGGAGTTTTGACACGCCTTGTCATTTTCGTTTTGTAGAACACTGGTGGAGTGCTGTGGACAAGGTTAGGGATTTGTTTCCCCAGGACCCTGCACCACCCTTTGCAACGAGCAGTTAGTTGGTGAAGCCATGGAACAGCGTGACCATGAGCTAAGAAATAGAAGACCTGGTGATAATGTCATTGTGTTCTTCTGCTCTCTGAATTTTAACCTTACTTCTCCTTCCTACCTCCGGGCATTAGGATAAGTCTCTCTAAAGGTACAGTAGCCATCCAGGAAAGTGGGACTCTGTGCTTAATCCTATGGGATGTCATTGAGCAACCGTTTTTGGAGACTCTTTTATAGTCCTAAAATTATGCAAAACTTTGTATCTCCAGCACTTAGCCATGTGCATAGAAGACAGTAAATAAAGTTTGTTTGAGAGAATGAATGAATGAACACTTCGGTTAAACTGTAAAAAAGAAATTAATGCTAGAATTTGCATCAATAGATTTCAAAATTAGAAGAAAAAAAAAAAGATGAGTTTTGACCCTATTGCCCAGAGAAATATAGCTCATGAGAAGTAATAAATTACAAAAGAAAAAATTTTTAAAGTCTGATTTGACCCCCAAACAGTGCCTGATAGGAAATAAAGAGACATGATGATAAGAAGCAGAAGAGTTCAGACTACAGAGGGGCTGGGACCTGGAGAATGGACAAACCGGTCAGCATAGGAACAATGGTCCCTCAGGCTTCCAATATTTGACAGCAGAAGTAAAACCAGGTGGTTGTAGCATCATATGTAAAAGCCTGGCAAGGGCCACCCACAGGCAGACAGGGTTCAGCCCTGAGATACTCTAGCTGCAGCTAGAAACTGATTTGTGGGGCCTAGGGCTCATAGATAGGACTTCTAGGAACTAGGTAAGCACCCACTGTTTGGGCAGAATTAGCAGGAAAGCTCTTACTGCACAGCTGCTGGAAGAAAGCCTGGGGTTCCTTAAATCTCCCTTGCCTAAACTCTCCTCAGTCTCATTTGGCACTTGAGACCAGAGTGGGGCTGAGCCCACAACAGTGTGTCAACAACAAACACCCATACAGCACACCCTGTGAAAGACACTGCTCAATACAGTCACTCCTGTAATCCTCTCACCAAATTTATAAAGTAGACACTATTATTTTCATCACTTTACAGAAGAAGAAATTGAGGCACAGAGTACTTAAATGCTGGTCCAGGGTCTAGAAGCTAGTAAGGGGCACCATGGGGATCTAAACCCAGGCAGCCTGGTGCCAGAGTCCATGTTCTGAACATTCTGTCTGCTGCTTATTAGGGCCCCTGGCTGTGCCACTCTGAGGGAGGTGGTCAGACAGCGCCTGTTCTTCCTGAACAGGACCAATGCAACCAATTACCTATATAGAGATCCACGCTTTGAAATGTGCAGAATTAGAAAGTGACGCACATAACCAAAGGCTCATACACAAAATGGCACAACCCTGTGAGAATTACTCAGCAGGGCAAAAGCCCCAAGGGGCCTGATGCTTGCTCATGAGGTGTATTAAAATTTACACACTGAGACTCAGATGTGCAGATATGGAGTTCAATTCCCATGCTCTTGAGCCCTCATCTCCCTTTGCCTGCCCCTGCTGGGCTTCCAAGCAATACCCTGTGACTTAAAAATGTCTTTTTGGGGTGACTGCTCAGGGCATTCAGGATTCCTCCTGTAAGAGTCCACAGAGGATGAACTGAATGACTGCCAAGCTCTGGGAAAGGGACTTCTTGCTGAGGGTCCAACCTCACTTACTCCAGGGCATGGGCCTCTTTAGCATGTGGCTATTTCAAAAAAATTAAATTAAATTAAAAATTCAGTTCTTCACTCATACCTGCCACATTTTAAGTGCTTCTCAACCACAGGTGGCTCATTGCTACTGGACTTGGATTGTACAAATAATAGTACAATAAAGAACATTTCCACCATCGCAGAATATTCTACTGGAAAGCACATATACATAAATATGTGCACACACATATATATAAAGTGCTGTCCAATAGAATATTCTGTGATAATGAAAATGTCCTATGTCAGTACTCTACATAGTATGTGCATTCTTATTTGTAACTTACTGTTTTCAAAATTAACATATACAGTAGAATACATATATAACAGAACATTAAAGAATCAAGTCAGAAATCCCATGCTTTGTAGAACCAAGCACTGCAAACAGATGGCATAGGGCTATCGAGCCTCAGCTTCCTCATCATTAAAAATGGAGGTAATAATAACACCAGTTCTACCAACCTCTCAAGTGGTTATAATGAACACTTGAGATAATGTGGAATAATGCACCTGGAAGTATTTACAAATTTTTAAGGTAACACCCATATTTAGCTACTGTTATTCCTATTCCGATAAAGAACCATGCTATAAACTGAATGTTTCTGTCCTCCTAAATTCATATGTTGAAGTTTCTCCTCCAATGTAATAGTACCTGCAGGTGAGACTTTTGGGAGGTGATTAGGTCATGAGGGTAGCACCCTCATGTGCCAAATTAGTGGCAGTATAAAGGAGACTGCCTCCAGCCATGTGAGGTCACAGTGAGAAGGTGGGTATCTATGAAATAGGAAGTAGGCTTTCACCAGACTCCAAGTCTGCCGCTGCCTTTCTTAATCCTCCAGAACTGAGAGAAAGAAATTTCTGTTCTTTAAGCCACTCTATCTACAGTTCTGCTATAGGAATCTGAAGTAAACAAATCATTATTTTATTTTTTAAAGAAAAAAGAAGATGTAGCAGGAACCAGACTAATTATATCTCAGGTACCAGAGGAATTTGCATCTGTATCTCAGGGTTACTCGATGTTAGCATGACAAAATCATAAAAAATAGACAGTACATTAGGAGACTAAGGATAGATGTGGTTAACGGGAGTGGGAGGAAAAAGGGTTCCTATACCAGCTGTGGACCACCAACACATTACTTTTCAATTCTTAGAAATTTTAGAACATATTTTATAACAAAGCATTTTTAAATACTTACAACAACAAAATGTACATTTTAGAATTACTTACCAAGCTGAATAACTTTAGAGATATAGTAAACATAGTATGCCTTGATTTCAGCAAAATATTAAACATTCCCATGACTAGGACAGTAAAATGGGAATTAACGGGCAGTGTGATTACATTTCTCTCTGCTTGAAAACCTACCCCCAGGTAGTATTGATTATGTTTCAAAGTTAGCTTGAAAGGGGGTCTGGAGAATATTGTCCTTGGAGCCATTCTGTTGCACAGTTTTGACAATGATGAATGTTCTCAATGGAGTGTTTGCATATGACAACACAGAACAATTCACCTGGGCTTCAAAACAGAAGGCTTTGAAGGGGCAAGCAGGCAGCTCAACTCTGGTCATTTTGTCCTGCTAAACTCACTACAACCACACAAAGCCATGTATTGTTAACCCCTCATTAGAATTAAGGAAACTGATAGAGTGGTTAAAGAAATGACTTAGAGTCAAAGGGTCAGCCAGCAGTAACAGCATGTGTATGGAGAATGACAGCCCAATTTTCCTAACTCCCAAAGACATCCAGTCCTTTCTCTTCTCCACATGTAAACACATGGCTGGTAATTGTCTCCACTCTCAATCATGTATAACTCTTTCTCTAGCCTTTCTCTGCCTTCCTCTTCTTTATCTCTCTTTCCCACTTCCTTACACTTCCTATGATCTGTTCTTCACCTTCTTTCCTGCCCATGCCCAGCCCCACACATGTCTAGGCAGGTTTTGCTCCACTAGAGTTCTTAAGGAGAGGCCAGGGGCTGATCCCTGCCCTAGAAAATGATGCTCATGTTCCCCCAAAGGCAAAATCACTAGATACCCCAAACACAGTTGGGAGTGACCCATATTTTACTGTTTGTTCCATTTTTAACTCCACTGGGACAAATAATTGTCCTATATTTTAAACTGAAACTAAGATGTGTGAGCATGAGATAGAATATGTAATGCTCTCACTTCCTCATTTCATAGTTGAAATCTACTAGGCCAGACAGATTTCTCCAGCCAGCATTCTGAAAGCGTGACCTCTTTCACCTGACACACACATAGGCACCATCAGATACCTAACCTCGACTTTTAATATTGACATCTGGAACCACAACATTTCCATTCACATCTCACATGGTTTTTGTTTTCTTTTTGACCTTCATAAAAACCCTGTCTGATAGGAAGAAAAGAATATTACCATTCCCATTCTAAAGAATCATCAAATCAGAGAATGTCAGTCATTAAATTTTTTTAAATTTATTTAATTGTGTTTCCATAGATTCTAGGGTAACCCCGACTGCATTCCCCCTCCCTCATATTCCCCTCCACATCTTCCTTGCGCCCCTCCCTATAGCGCCCTCCCCCTTCCCTTCAGGTTTATCCCATCCTATCATCCCCATTCCCTCTGTCCTCTTTTCCTCTGGTCCCTTTGATACCTCCTCTGTCTCAATTCCCTTTCCCAGTTCTCAATGTTCCTTGGATTCCTCAAATGAGTGAGGTCAAATAATATTTTTCTTTTTCTGCCTGGCTTATTTCACTCAACATAATAGTTTCCAGGAAATGGGCACAAGAAATGAATAGACACTTCTCAAAAGAGGACATACAGATGGCCAATAGGCATATGAAAAAATGCTCAACATCACTAATCATTAGAGAAATGCAAATTAAAACCACAATGAGATACCACCTCACACCAGTCAGAATGGCACTCATCAGCAAAACAACACAGAATAAGTGCTGGCGAGGATGTGGAGAAAGGGGAACCCTTTTGCACTGCTGGTGGGAATGCAGACTGGAGCAGCCACTGTGGAAAACAGTATGGAGATTCCTCAGAAAATTAGAAATGGAACTGCCCTTTGACCCAGCTATCCCACTTATAGGAATATATCATGAGGACACCATAGCACCGACTGAGAAAAAGAAATGCACCCCCATGTTTATGGCAGCATTGTTCACAATAGCAAAGAGCTGGAAACAGCCCAAGTGTCCATCAGTGGGTGAGTGGATTAAAAAGCAATGGTACATATATACAATGGAATACTATGGGGCCATGAAAAAGAAGGAAATATTACCTTTTGCAACAATATAATGGGACCTGGAAACTATTATGTTCAGTCATTAAATTTTAAGGAATTATATTTCCAAGTCTCTTGATGGAAAGTCCCCTGGTTTCCAGGCCAGCTCTCTGTAACCTCACAGGGCTCCTTCACAGCATTGCTAGAGGGAAAACTACATCTCCTGTCTTCTTATTCAGGTCTTTTTTCAGAAATTCAAATTCATATCCTAAAGGTGGGGAATAAGGGAGGTTTAATATAGAAATAATTTATTCTCCCTTTAAATGAAAAGGAAAACAAACAAAAAGTAGAAAAAGAAAATGAGCAAATACCTACCACTTCAAAAGTAGCTATGACTCTCTTCATGCATGGACAGGGAAACAGTTAAGAACGACCGCAAAGAGCAGCATCCTCCATCCTGACCCCCAGCTCCATGTACAGAATCTGTGACATCCTCGATGATAAAGACAATCATTAACATTCATTGAGCACTCTCTAAATCCCAAGCAATGTGCTAATGAGTTGTACAAACCCTCTAGTTTACTAAGTCTATGACCCTAAGAGGTAACTCCTATTACTATCCCATTTTACAGATGAGGAAAAACATTATCATCCATCTTTATTCCTCATATCAGTTCAAATATATTGTTGTTATAGTACTACCATTTAAAAAATGACAAACTGAAGCTTAGAAAGCTCAAGTAACTTGTCCCTGGGTCACACGAGTCTCTCAATGAGGAGCACAAAGCTCCCTCTGCAGAGTGATATCTCAGCAATACACTACATGCCTTCACATCCTCCACACATCTGCCCATCCAGGACCTGATGGTGACATTCTGGTTCTGCAAATAAGCCCAAGACTGGGCCGTGTAGTATCCCACTGAAACAAGACCAGCACTGGCCTCTAAGGAAATCGAGAGTCAATAATTCAAAATGTAGACATGGATTTGTCACAAAAGCAAACAACTCTAAAAAAAAATTATTAATTTTATAGGAGGAGAGTTATTAAAAGAGAAGAAGAACTGATAGCTTAAGAAACACATGGCATTGTGTTGTAAATCCTGATCATAAATTAGGGCTGATTCAAAGAAGATTTTTGATTCAGTCACTGGGTAAACTGCTTTATTGAATACATGAGCACCACCTTGTGGTGTTGATGAGAAACTTACAAGATTCTACCTGTTCTGTATCAATAAAACATGCCTTAGCTATCTATGGAGGTAAAACCATGTTGGGTACAAATCACAGAGCTCCAGAATTTTACTCACTAAGTGATGATAGCTTTTTTGACCAAATATCCTGCTTTGTGAAAATCTTATTTTATCCCAGACAGGGCTAAATGCAAAACAATGCTATTCTTAGTATTTTCAAGATATCTTTATTCATGAGAATCTACTGATGAATGCTAAGACGTAATGTTGAGATATGGTAATATCTCACGTTTATATAGCAATTTCACAAACTTCATTTTTATTATCAAAACAGTGAGTAGGCAAACAATATATATATCCCATTTTAAAGATGAGGAAACTGAGGTTAGTTTGTCTTATATTAATTGTGAAGTTATTTGTAAAGCTTCCTGAGATAACTAAGGAGTTCATATGCATGCACAGGAACTGAGGGTATTACAAAGGTAAGAATGCTGAAAAGGCCAAAGTATGAAAATCGACTCAGTCAAGTAAATGCTCCATTCGCTTTTAAATGACTTCTAAAGTTGTGATATCTCAGCAAAATTGCTATCCACAAGTTCAAAATGAACAGAACCATACCAACAAATGCATCCTGAAATAAGCAGCCGTAACTGGCAGAACGGCTCAGCAGCCCCATGTGCTGGTCCATCACCAAAATCCTTCAAGGTCAATATACTGACATGGAATTCCTGTCAAGCTGGCTTCATCACACTGCTTTCAAAATAATTACATCATCTTGACCAAACCACTTCACCTCATCTCCAAGTTGTCCAAAGTGTTCTTATTTTTCTTGTCCACTGACTGCTTATTGCCACACAAAGTCCCCACTACCATAGGCTTTTCTGGGTGCTGAGGCCTAAGGGTGCAGGTGGAAAAGCTTGAGAAATTATTTTTACCCTTATGTTTGATCTAAGTCAAGAAACTTTATTTGGCAGAGAATAGTCCTATGTGTAATTTTACTACATCTGTGGTCCTGATCATGGTAAGATAGTGTGCATCGGTCAACTTTTTTAGACTATGCTTAGTCAGACCTATGCTGGAAATGGAGGGTTCACCTGTCCCACTTAGAAGTAGGCTTACTTGATTTCTTATTTTTGTATGATGTTACGAGACATTTGAATGGTAATATGTTTGTTCAGCATTAATTTTGTTTATCTCAAATGTCAATACATCAAATCTATTAATAAACATATAATAAAATGTATACACATTAATCTTTGTCTGCATTTCTAATTATTTTTATTAAATTTTTTTGGAAGAGAGAGGCATAAAACTTGACAGAGTTATTCTAAATTCCATTTGGAAAATTGAACAGACAAGAATATGTTTTTTAAATATCTTAAAAGAAGGATGAAGAACCCTCTCTTCAGGATATTACATTATTTCAGGTATTCTTCCTTTTATTTGTTGTTTGCCTTTAATTTGATGATAAATTTATCTGATAGATTACAAGAATTGGAAGTTTTCAAATAATTTTTGGCTAAAGATCAATATTCTTTTCTCTTTTTAGCCCCAAGTTAATTAATAAGCTTCTTTCTAAAGCCAGTGAGTGAATGGCCCAGATATTCATCAGATTTTTTTTTTCAACAAAGTCCCTCTGTTTTCTACTCAAAATAATGATTTTGAGTAGAAAATCATCAGATATCCATTAAGAAATCATCAGATATCAATTCTCCTTGAACTGTTTCAAAGGCCTGAGCCAAACTGGACATGGACACACATATACACACACCACATTCACTGGCTTAGGTCCACACTAGTTAAGTTCTCAGGTGATGACCCTTGAGAGGTCACAGATTCATGTATTATAATTAAACATGGTTGACAATAATGACATCCAATCATGACTTTCCTTTTTGATCAGGGCTTCAAGAAGTGAGCTTCCTGTTCTCTAAATATATATTACAAAGCAGAAAACATACAAACATTCTGATGACATAATACAATATAAGGTTAATAAACATCTTAAATGTTTATTCTCTTTTTCATTATATATATTGTGATAATGTCCCAGACCTCACCATTCACACACATCAAGGCTGCATTGTCAGAGCGCAGGTTGATAAAACCTTTTGGCAGTTGCAGCAGGGGTAGCTTACTTAAGGATCCCAGAGAATAGGTCAAACAATATTATTAAGGAATGGAAGAAATCTCAAATCTCATGGGTATTTCTGATAGATTTTTACCTATCAACAAAATAACAAATCAATAATAAAAATAATAAACAGGTATAGAAATATAGGCAAAGGATTATATAATTCCAAGAGAAAAGTACTAATGGCTGCTAACACTATGGAGCCCATGAGCTGCTTAAAATATATGTAAATAAAAATAACTACAATTAAAGAAATGTAAATTACCCCAGCAACAAGGTACTATTTTCTGTCTATTGAGCTGGCAAAGATTGAAAACATTATAAAAACTCCCTACTGTCCAGTAAGACTTACACCTTTTATATTGCTAAGCCTCTTCCATTTTAAAAATGCTAAGACAATATGCATCAAAAAATCTTAAAGTTTTTATAGCTTTTTGACCTAGTAATTTCATTCTAAATAACTACTCTAAGGAAATCATCAGAAATACAGGCAAATTTATGTACATATATGTTAATTATGGTATTATTTATTATAGTAATAAATGGGATCAATAAAAATGCCCAACAATAGAGGACTGCTTAAATAAATTACAGATCATACAAGCATGCATATTGTGAACTGTTACACAGCCATTAAAAATTGCATTTACAAAGAATTTTGAAAAGCATGAGGAAGTGCTTACAATGCACTTAGTAAAAGAAACAGGATATTTAAATAGCACAATCCCATTGTTATTTTTTATGTGTGTTTGCATGCAGGGGAAAAGGTGCCAAAACATGAACAATATGTATGATTACAAGTGATTTCTATTTTATTCTTTATAATACAGTGTGTCCATAAAGTCATGGTGCACTTTTGACCGTGTGACCGGTCAAAAGTGCACCAAGACTTTACGGACACACTGTATTTCTCTATTTCCCCCAAAGTTTCTATAATGAGCATGTAATACTTTAATAATTAGAGGAAATGTTGACTTACAGTCTTTAAATACAAGGTGATGGAGGGAAACTAGATTTGTGTGTTAAGCACACAATAGAGTATACAAATGTATTATAAAGCTGTACTCCTGAAAGTTATATAATGTTAATAACCAATGTGACTCCAGCAAATTTAATTAAAAGAAATAAGAAAAATTAATAAGTACAATCCGCAGCTTGCACTCAAGACCCCAGAAAGATTCCGTTCCGGCTACTCTCCTTTATCCCAGCTGTTTCCTAAACACAGCAGGCATTTCCACACTCCCTGCTTTTCTTCTTAAAGTCCCTCCTGTTTGGAAGTCTTTGTAAAACCTTGAAAGTCACTTCCTCTACATGACACTCTCTGACACCTCCAGTAAGAATTGATTTTCCAGCATCTTTATTTTAAAACCACTTATACTTAGTCATAGGGTGCCATTTACCAAGTTAATCCTAATTTTTCATTTATGTGTCTTTCTCTCCTCTTGGACTTTGAACTTTTCAAAGGTCCTAGGTCTTAGAAACCTTTAAATCTGTAATATTTCATGCCATGAATATTAAATATATGGATGAATGAGTGATAAATGCAAGGATGGATGGATGGATGGATGGATGGATGGATGGATGGATGGATGATGAAAGAATGAACAGAGACCTATGGGTTTGCAAAGGGTGAAACAATGCAGGCACTAAGCCATCTTCAAGTTGGTTCATGTATTTAGATGTGTACATGCAGCAGATAACACACCAGAAGCACTATGCTGAGCACTGCTAAGACAATTGAGCTATAATTAGCTTATAATAGAACTGAAATTTTTCTGGTTGAAACAACAAATCTGTTATTCTACTTTACAGTAAATGGCTTTCTACAAGGGATATCCACATGCTATTTTATTATTAAAAAGCATTTCAATAAAAGATATGCTGAAAAATTATTGCAATTTCTACTAATTAAAAACTAATTAAGTCATTTGCTGAATAATACATATACTCTACTTGTATTATCTTTGAGCATGCTCTTCACTTACAAATATTTGTCTCCATTTCATTAAAGTAATTAAACTGCTTCAAGTATGGTTATTTTTACAAGCATTTTATAGCCAACTCTCAATTTTCCATACCAATGAAGAAGCATAATTGAAATGTTTAAAACCAAATAAAAGATAGCACAGACCCTCCCTGCAGTTCTTTTCCTCCTCCGGTTTTAACAAACAACAAAAACAACCAACTTGAGTCTTAGCTCGGCTCCCTTCTCTCACTCCCACTCTGGTGGTCTAACAGAAAATAATTGCACGTCAACAGTTAAGATCATATTAATGAGCACACAGCGTCTCCTTCCCACCCCCTCTCCCAGCCCTCCCCACCTCATCTCTGAATGTCCGTTAGGGCAAAACAGAGAGAGGAGCAAGCCTCCTTTACCAGGGCAGAGGAACAATCCCCAAATCAATGACAAAATTAATTGCATTCTGTCTCTCCTATCACATTGCCCATGCTTTGTCCTAGGCAATTATGACAATTCCTTAAGTCCCTAGGAAAAAAAAAATGCTGCATAAAGCAAAAATTCCTTTAGGCTGAGCATTATAATGGAGATTCTGAGTGAAGGTGTCAGCATGTGCGTGCTGGTGGATCTGGCTGCAGCTTTCTTTGCTATTTTAAAGTAAGGAGAATTATGTGGAGGAAACGTTTCCTTTTGCAGAATGGGAGGGGGTATAATTATGAAAGGGCAGAGAGTAAATATAAGTTGGAAGCATCTAATTACACACATTGAGAAATGTGACAAGAAAACATATATTGGAAACAGGTTGACAATCCATTTTCCATAATAGGCACTTTGTCAGGGATAAACAGAATAGAGTTCTTCTCACTCCCTAATGTCAGTGTTTGCCCTGAACGAAGAGCAGCCCGTGGGAGGAAACAAATGGTGCTGCTCAGAGAAAGGAGGCAGAGCCATGAGGGGGACAGCCATGGGCGGATCAGGAAAGGGAGAGGCGGTCAGAGTGCAGATGGTACATGGCCCGGAAAGACTGGCTCCAAAAGTCTGGAAGCTGCAGTCATGAGAGAAAGCAGAAGATAGATGATAGTGAAGATGAATGGACGCATGAATGGGTGGATGGATGGATGGATGATGGACAGACAGACAGATTGATAGATAGGTAGACAACTACATAGATAGACATATAGAAAGAAATAATATTTGTTAACCACACATAGCCCCATGTAGAATATAAGTACCTAATAAATGCACTAAACTCTCAAGGTCTTCAGAGACAAAATTTGGTTTCTAAGTTTAAAAGACACAAAACAGGCTATATGGCAGGAGACGGGAGGGAGTTTTTATTGTTGTTTTGTTTCTAATACAGACCTCTGAGGTGGCCCCCCAAACGTGTTCAAAAGGCTTGAAATGAAATTTCATCCAAACCTCGTTTGTTAAATGGCATCTCCTTTATCTTGGACTTTCCCCTGCTTTAAATTTTATTGGATTTTAATCGGAGACCATCTGATGAAATGTTTTTAACCCAGATTAGAATGAAGCATGTACTACAGCTGAATGAGAGCGAGGACAGTGGGATCACATAATGGAATATAAAATAGATTTTAAAAGCAATAAAACTGCAGCAGGCAGAGGGGTCTCCTCAGGGACAGGGAGACGTGGCAACATTGCAGAAATGGACTCACCACCCAGAAAAAGAGAACTCTAGAAAGTTTCTTCCCAGGCTAAGGACAGGACCCCCGGCCACCGCCACTCCCCTCAGGCCAGAATGTGCCTCGTCCTACTAGGGACACAGCAGAGCACAGAGGGAGGGTCTCGGCTAGTTTACGCAAATCAAACTGAACAAAGTTATAAAGAAAGGGAACAGCCAGAGTCCCCAAGGACCAGAGGCAGGCCCTTGACTTCTCTCAAATTTATTATGAGAGACAATGGAGGGCATCTAGAGCAGGGCTTCTGGAAATTGACCACGCAACTGAGCCACAGGGGATCTTATTAAGATACAGAGTATAATTGATTTAGAAGGTCTGGGGTGGGCCTGAGAATCTGCGTTCCTAGCGAGCTCTGAAGTGATGCTGATGCTTTGTTCTAGGGACTGCAGAATGGAAAGCAGCGCCTTTCTGGCCTGCAGCGGCAGCATTCAGTACCTAGCGACAGCTCAGACGCCTGAGCCCCCCAGCCCTAGACTGGCATCTCGAGGGATGGCGCCTGGTAATTTGCATGTTTATAGAGCTCTCCTGTTGATTTTTATGCCTACTCTTCCATAAGCCAGACAAATAACTGATAATTTATAACATGGCATTCTCCACATAAATGACTATAAGACAAGAAGGCAAACAACAAGTTGACTGACTGGCAGAATCGGGAGTGGTGTGAGGAGGTGAGGAGTGGCTCTCTCCCAGGACTTTAGCAGTGAGTCCATGCACAGAAATCAGTGTCAGGAACTCTCTCTTCGGGCCCTTCCATGCATGGTTTAGGGCAGGCAGGCACACCCACCTAAAGGCACAGCTTTCTGAGCAGATCGTTTTAAGTAACAGATCCCAGTACAGTCTTCTATTCCAGGGAATTATTTGGGGAGCCATCTTTAACTACATACTCTCCCTCACACCCTTCTGCCCATAGCCAGTTGGCAAGCCTTATTGGCTCTGCCTCTAAGATCCACCCTCTCATCCATCTCCTCTCCATTTCCACTGCTGCATCCTAGACCCAGCCACTATCTTTTCTCGCCTGGACCAGAGCGAGTCTCCTAGCTGGTGTCCCAATGACTGTCTAGCTCCCTGACATTCTTCCCTATTCCACAGCTAGCCTAAGACTCCTTCGAAAGCTTCCCACTGCATTCAGAACAAAATCTTCACTGGAGCCTGAAGCGCCCTCCATGACCTTACCTTACTTTCTGTCTCTCCTGAATCTCATCTCTCCTTCCCTGTGCTACAGCTGCATTGGCCTTCCCCGTGCTTCTTAAATTCACCAAGCTCTTTCTCACCTCTTGCTCATTTCTTATTGAATTTTCTTCTCCAGACTGACCCCACTTTTTCTCTAATACTGGGAGAACTTCCCTGCCCACCTCACCTTAAGTTGATCCCTCTCTTCCTCCCCAACCCTACATTGTTCCTTTATAGCATGTGTTATAACTGGAAATTAATTTACTTTTTTATTCATGTACTTTTCTTTCTTTTGCATTATATCATTGGTCCTCAAAATGTGGTCCCTGGAGAAGCTGCATGAGCATCACCCAAGAAACTTGGAGGACTGTGCCTAGTTTCTGTGTATTATTAGCAAGCTCGCCTAATGCACTGCTGTGGGCTAACGTTCAGACCAGAACCGCAGGGAGGGAGAGACTTGGTCTGTCTTGTTTTGTCAGCCATTGTATACCCAGCCACTAGACTAGTCATGTAGTAGACATTTAGTGAAGTGTTTCTTAAGTGAATAGATAAATAAGTCCCTTAAGGTTAAAACAATTTTTATGTCCCAACCAGAATACCAAAATAAAGCCACTAGAATACTTGCAAAAGCTCTATTTGAGAGAAAACTCTCACATGAATTTTGTTTTCAATGAAGAAGTTCTAAGCTGGCTTCAGAGTAGAGACTGGATTTGAGGGAGTAAGACAGAAGCTGGAACACCAGCTGTGGTCTAGGTGAGATGAGGATGGCAGGGACTAGGCTGATGGCAGGGGACATGGAGCGAAGGAGGTCAATTAAAGGGTGGATCTTAGAGGCTGAGCCAACAGGACTTGATGTGGTGTGAGGGGAAACTGAGTCATTAGAAAAGGAATAAAAGGGGATAAAATGGGAGCTCACAAGTACACTGAGTCCCAAGTAGAGGAAATAGGACAATAAAAAATACTAAGCAGACAGCCTTTGCCTAAGAATGGCCCTTTCTCTTCTTACCCCCCTTCTACCTTTCCATCTCCCAGCAAGCACAGGTAACCCAAAGGTGTAATGGTGTATTTAGAAGAAATCATTTAGTGGTCCCACATTCTTATTATGTGGCTGAAGATGCAGCAGCCATGCAGGGGAAGGGACTTGTTCAGGTCACAAGGCTGCTGGTGGTTGTGGGGATCGAGCCCCAGTCTCCTATTTTCTAATCCACTGAGATATTTGGTTCAGTGGGTGCTTAAGGGGGGCGGGATGGCTCCAGGGCCCAACATGTTTGGAAATGCTGCAAACAACATTCTCTCTAGAGTGCTTTAATGCACATTATATTGACACTATGAAAAGCCTTCCACTAGAGAAATGTTGTCTACCCCAGCATTTCTCAGATAGCACCAATCTAGAGTCTCATCATCTTATGGAGCTTTTAACACCTACTAGCACCCTCCAACCACACATAGAAAGCAGGAGCTATATATAGGAGAGAGAGGGGTCAGTTAACCCAATTTAAAGGTTACGTCTAGAACTTTTGATATACTTATTCAAGTCTTGGTGTCTTTGCCATATTTATCCATGTTTGGAAAACTTTAAATGACTTTTTAAGCTTCTGGCTGGCTTACCCAAACTTGGCACTCTGCAGCCCTGCACCACCCGGTCTCCATTTTCTACTGTGAGGCCACAGCCCGCCTAGAAGGGCACCCTGGCACTTTGGCAGGAAGGACCCCCTAGGATGGCAAAGAGGATGTGGTGGATAGGAGCACACAGCCCAGGGATGATTGGGCATGGCTGCCCACCAAGAGGAAGTGGTAAAGATGGGGTCCTGAGAGCTTGGGCAGGCTTGAGTCTGAACTCATAAAACTGGGGAAGAATATCTCTCCAAAATGGGGGATTCCAAATATGGAGGGGTATACAGGTGGCAGAGCTTCCTAAGGGAGAAAGGCCAGTGCAGGACAGTGGGAGCTTCACTGAGCCACCTTACCTAGGGAACAGTGAGGAGCCAAGTTGATGCCCGGGAATGTACCCAAACCAAAGTCCAAATCAGCAAGGTTCTCATGCTATAGCTGCATGACTTCAGACAAACTATTCAATTCACCAGAGCCTTGATGTCTGCGTATGTAAAAGAGACACAGTAATGTCTGTCTCCCAGAACTGCTGGGTGGTTTAAATCAGATGAGTGTGAAACACTGACAGATAACTGAAGTGCAACCGAATACAGGCATGAGCTAATAACTATTGCTGGAGCTAATTGAGCACTTACAATATGCTAGGCATTGGATTTAGTATTCCAGAGATATTAGTTGTCTAAGCCTTCCAGGAGCTCTCTGTGGCAGATTCCAGTTCAGGCTCAGTTTTAAACCTAAGGAAATTGAAGGCCAAGAAAACGAATTTATGGGCCTCAGGTACACAGATAGGAGCCAGTGGAGCCAGTATCTGAACAGAGACAGTCAGAGCTCCCACACTATAAACTTTGATGCAGGAAAGCAGCAGAGAGGCAGGTGAACTGTGAGCCAGTAAGCTCAGTGGGAGGGTGGGTTCTGAATGCTACAAGAGTCAATAGCCCCTCCTGGGGTCAGTTTAGCAAGCATAATCCTTTGATTTCTATTTGTACATTCTGCCTGAGACAGAGAAAGAACTAGAAATCCCATTGAGGGATCTAGCTAGTCTTCAGTGGGGACAAGAGAAGGGACCAGCTGGGTGACCATGGCTAGAGAAACAAATGCCAGCACCAAGGGTGACAGCAATATTCTCCATGCTAATGTCAAGGACTTGAGTTTCCTCTCAGGGCCTCAGGCAAGTCCTGCCTTCAGAGCCTGAGAATCTAGTTCAAGCAAGGCCAGCAGTGGGAGACCCCCAGCCTCAGTCACATCAGGCCACAGTCACCCTTAGGGAAGCCCATCTAGTCTGCTTGGTGCCGAAGCCCTTAGCAAAAACTCCTGGGGAGAGATTAAATCATGGGAAAGAGATTTTCCCAGTTGGAATTTGATGGACAAGCCTGGCCAGCCCTGAGTGATTTTTGGAAGAAAGCCAGTGGCGGCTTTAAAAAGCAAGAGCTCCCAGGAAGTAGAGGGGTGGCAGTTGGGGAGGGCACAGTGACCTTTACATCACCTGCTTGCACTTGGCCACAGCAGGTGGCCCCAAATCTTCAGCAAAGACCAATCCTTAAGGTTCCAATATCCCATGCCAGCTGGCAGAGAAGTTCCAGAAGGGCCTGTTGTGAACCCCAAAGATAAAGTATAGCCCTGGGTAAAATCAAAACAGTGGGGTGGAGGCAGTAAGTGGATATGAGCCTTTGGTGCAGAGAATGGGAGGAGAGTTATATCCCAGCCCTGAATGCCATCTGAGTCATAAAATTCAGGATAGAAAAATTTGTCTCAGAAGGAAAATTACATGATAGCCAGTAGCCTATGGAGAAGGGCCCCAAACTAAGCAATGGTGGCTGAAAAGGACAAAAGTCTGTCTT
This sequence comes from Rhynchonycteris naso, assembly GCA_037038555.1. Taxonomy (NCBI): domain Eukaryota; kingdom Metazoa; phylum Chordata; class Mammalia; order Chiroptera; family Emballonuridae; genus Rhynchonycteris; species Rhynchonycteris naso. The sequence goes on along the minus strand of CM073002.1, from coordinate 61,991,097 downwards.
ATAGCCCTGGAAGGAGGAAAGTGGGGGAGAGAAAAGGACCAAAGGGGAGGAGGGACACAAGGATAGGAGAAAAGGGAGGAAAGGAGAGAGAAGGAGGGGGAGGGGAGACAGGTGCTCCTAAACTAAGGTCAAATACTAAAGTAGATAAAGAAAATCTATATCCAAGGCTGGCCCATGGCTGATAGAACCGTTTTGTTGTATTGCTTAAGATTTGAATAAAATCTACTGTTTTAAAATGCTGCTGCCAGACTTTTGGAAAAGTCTGCTCTTCATTGTAGCTCCAACTCTTGTAGCAAAGAGGGGGAAAGAGTTTAAAATTAAATGTAAATGATAAAAAAAAAACTCGAAATTTTCAAGTCAAATTTCATTAACTGATAAAGGTCTACCCTGAGCCCTGGGCAAGGGCAGTGGAAGGGATTTGGTTAATTTGTAAGATTAAAGGCATTTTGAATAATTGAGGCCACATTAGAGTGAGTCTGTAGTTTGAATGACATTCCAAGGTCAGAAGACTGGAAAGCTAACAGTCCTTATCCAAAAACATCAAGTTAGCCTTTCAGACAAGAAAAATTCAAGCTACTGTGGCCTTGAACTTCAATGACTGATAAACAAGAAGTGGACAATATAAATTGGTAATCTACCTATTTATACATGGATTTATCTTTCTGTTGGTTAAGGAATCTGACCAGTGGAGTCTTGAATATTTTAAGGTGTTCTGTACAAGGTAATGTGTTATCTTGACAGTTTATTAGCAACAAAGTCAAGAAGGTCAAAACTGAAGACTTCTTCTATAATTTTATTTCCACTCTGCTTACATCTTAATAGAAGCTGTCTCTTACAACACTAAACAGAAACCAATCCACATTTGCAGGTGCAGAAAAGGTGCTTTCAAATATATTATCAGCAGAGAATGACATAAGCTTATTGGAATCAGCATTACTCAACACTCTTTGCACCTTGGCAAGATACAAAATGATCTGTTTCTTCTCCTGGCCAAACAGAAAGTGAATAATAAAGTTTATAGGATATAATACTAAACTAATGAATGGTAGTTTTATTATTGTTGCTATTATTAGTAAAATAATTCCATACACAGTGCTTTATGGGTTTCTAATATTTTTTCCATAGTTCATTGGTCAGGGGAAGCTACTTTGGTTGAAGGAGTAGGTTGTGTATTAGGAGCAGGTTGGGGCTGAGTGTCCCATCCCCTCATCCCCTCACACCCTTAGAGGTGGCCCTTGAGCCTCAATGAGACTCAGAATTTGAAAGGCCACAGGCATAAATTATCCTGAATTTATCCTCAATGTTACTATCATGGATATTTTGGTTGGCACCATACCCTCCCTTCCCCTTTCTCTTGGTTGCAGACAAGATTTCCATTCTGAAATCAACACTCTACCCACTATAGGCCATGTGCTTTGGCAAAAAGTCATGCCACACCTGATTCTAGACATGGAGAATGTGAAAAAAATTTATTATCCCAAACCCCAAGCTTCAGTTACTTGTTTAAGACTAAGAATACGACACAGTGTACACTGGCACTTTCTAGGGTCTGCATCATCTCTCTTTCAAAGACTTACACATATATGTATGTATGTATGTATGTACGTATGTATGTATGTATGTATGTGTATATAGATATATAAATACACACTCCAAATGTGGACAAGGAAGTGTATGGGCCTTAATTTGTGACAACGATGGAAAGTTATTATCTGGATGAGGCTGGCATCAGGAAAGGCAAAAAAAGACAGAGATAAAAAGAAACACAATTCTTAACAACACTGATATGCTGAATAACACAGACCCTGAAGCCCATACAGTTCTAGACCATCAATTACATAAGCTAGTAAATTCTTTCTAGCACTCAAGCTGATCGGATTTTTTTGTTATTTGCAGCTGACTACACCCAACTGATAGGGGTACTGTGTGAGGTGATTTAGTCAAGTGTTCCATCTCCATTTTAGAGAAAAGATTGACATTCTGAGATCTAATGGGACACAAGAGCACACAGCTAATAAGTGATGAAACCAAGTTCAGCATCCTCAGACTAAAAGTCCGGTGCATTGTCACATGCCATCTCCGTGATGTGAGCCTAAGAAACCCCCTTTTTGGTTTATGAATCCCACTAATGTTAAATTTTAAACATTCTGATATTATACAATTAAAATAAAAATGTGAGTGTTGGTTCACAATAGTTTAGCTTATTGAAGAGTAGCAGTGTTTTTGTTTTTGTTTTTGTTTTTATAGCAAAGAGCTATAACCCACCTGTAGACCAGACACTAAACCCATCAAGCAGCTCCCTTTGAGTCCCCACAGACAATATCAGGAGTGAGGACAAGCTGCAAAAGGATGTGCAGGTGGCTAAGTGTGTTGTTCTTTTTGGACAGGCTACAAAATATAATAATATAGATGCCCAAGTCGGTTATTTAACACCAATTAACAGCACTGGTTAGGCAGTGTGAATTCACAAACAGAGCTTCGGACTTCCAAGAGTTTGTTACCTAATGAGAGAGAAGATGGTAATCCTTCCTTCCCCGGCTCCTGCTTCCTCCAACCACAGTCCTCTTCTACTTCCCTGGTGTGTGATTAATTTTATTCACGTGTGTGCTAAATAATTGTGGTTGAATCAGGGTTCTTTCTACCATCACAGGGGAAGTCACCCAGCTTAGCTTAAAGATAAATCAATTATATGAATTATATGGGTCCAGGCAAGAGGAACAGAGAGGGAACTGTTAGAAAAAAAGAAAAGCAATTTGTTCCCCGAAGAGATACCTTAGGTTACAAAAGAGTAAGAACAAATTGAATCAAAGGAGAAAACTAATTAGGCTAGGAATATGACACAGTTTGCGCCAATGAGACTGTACACTGGCACTTTCTAAGGGTCTGCAAGAAAGAAGCATCTCTTTTCCAAAGACTTACAGAGTGTTCATAATAGGTATGTATGTATGTATGTATGTGTATATACAGACTGTATATATGTATACACAAACACCTAGAGATAAAACATACATCAATTATTATTTCAAATTAGTTTTATTTTTATTAAAACTAATTTTAGGTTGAGAAGGAACTAGGCAGGAACTAGGCAGTGACAGGTATAAAAGGGCTTATGTTCTTCCTCACACCTACCCAAATATTAGCATCATGAAAAGGTCAAGAATAGTGTTTAGGAGTTCTAGTTTAAAGACAGACCTGAATCCAGAGCCCATCCCAGTATTAACTAACCATATGACTGTATGACTCAGTATATTACTGACCCTATTTAAAACTATTTCTCATTTACAAAATGAATTGCTGTGAGGATTAAGATTATACATGTAAAATGTTTAATAGTTTACTTAATACAACATAAGATACTATTATGAGCCATATGCCAATCATCCTTCAAAACTTTGCCTAGATTCTTAATTGCAAATGCAGCCTTCCCTGGCTTCCCATAAACCATGATAATTTGACTAATAGCAGCTACAAGAGCAGCATTACCAGGAGTTTCTCCTAAATGCTCTGGTCACAGGCTCCAGCGAGTTCTGTAACATTAACTCTTCTCCTTCCAGAATCAATCTCCAACTGATTTCAAGACACTCACTGGGGTTAAGGACCATGCCCTTACATCACTGCTTCATTTTTTGGGTGTCTGAGCACTCCTACCATACTCTCGCCCAGCTCTAGAAGTGTGTAACTTCTGCTGACCCAAACAGCACTCTGGGAAAAGAGTGGCTCTCAGAACCATCATGGAAGCAGGATCCACATGATCCATTTTCACAGGAGGTCCTGACTACTGAGAAAGTGAAAGTGTCCATGCCTCTTCCTATTTTCTGCAGAGACTATGAGTCTCAAGAGCTCCCAGGTTGGCTTCTTCTGAAACCCCACACTGCTGTCCCACATACAAGCTCAGGTAAGGTCTTGAATCAGTTAAGATGGTCAGGAGACAAAAAGTAAAGAGGAAATTTGCATAGAGAGAATTTAATACAAAGAATTACATGGAGTTTTTAATAAAGAGACTAAAAGAATATTAAAGTATCACAGAGGCAGCAAGTACAAAAAAAAAAACCAGCTATCACCCCTAAGGCTGGAAGAGCAAAGGGAAGAGTATGCAATTATTAAAACTCAGAGAAGGAATAAAAGCTTACAGAAGGGATTCAGTCTTCGGAGAAGGGAGTGCCAAATGACATGCTGGTGTCTGGGGTGGTGGAGGGGAGAGGAAGGGGAGGAGCATGGAAAGAGCCTGATTCTCCAGATGCTGGAGAAACTGCAAACCAAATTCAGCTGCTGTTACAGGAAGGAATTGCTGCTTCCAGAGTGAAGAAGCTTTACTGGGTGACAGTCAAAGGAAAAAGAGCAAACACAAAAGAGTAAACTCCATCTTCCTCCTCTTGCCTGGCAGTCTCCCTCTTAGTGCCCCTACTGGCCAATCCTAAGGAGGACCCAGCTGACAAAATATAAATGTGATTGGGCGACTTTCACAAAGCAGGTCTAGAAGGGTGGCTTTGGAGGTGAGAAGCAATAGCTTCATGACTAGCACAAGGCTCCTCTCCTTGGCCAGATACTTCCCCCATTGGGAAGTCACTGGAGGTTTAAGACATCCACTAAGCCCTTCTCTACCCAAAGGAACCTCAGCCCCAGTAGTCCTGAGGAAAGCAAGAATTTCCCAAGGATATGAAAGGCTTAAAATAACTCCTAAAACTGCTTACACCAGATCTATCTCAGATGGATCAAAACAGCCTGATATTTTGCATAAAGCTAAGGTCATACCTTATTTTATTGACTACATTTTTCAGCCTATGATATTAGATTTTATTAATCAATGAGCACTAGGTAATAGTTTACTTAATACAACATTAGCAATATAAAATGTCCCAAACTTGCCCTCATCCCCTAAGATAAATGTCTTCCCTTTGTTCTCATGGATAAATTAACATCTGAGATGTGTATGTACATTTTCTATTCATTTATTATTTTTCTTTATGTGAGAGGAGGGGAGATAGTGAGACAGACTCCCACATGTGCCCCAACTAGGATCCATCCAGAAACTCTGCCTGGGGCCATGCTCGGTACTGGGCTATTTTTAGCACCTGAGGCTGATGTCCAGACCAACCCAGCTATCCTCAGTGCCTGGGGCCAATGCTCAAACCAATCAAGTCACTTGCTATGGGAAGGGAAGAGGGAGAGAAGGGGGAAACAGTAGGGGAGAGAAGCAGATAGTCACTTCTGTTTTGTGATCTGACCAGGTATGGAACCAAGGACTTTTGCAGGCTGGGCCAATGCTCTATCCAATGAGCCACCAACCAGGGCATCTATTCATTTATTTTGCTTAAAATTCCATCCCAAGTTCCCTTACTATGCTTATGCAGAATGAGTTTTGGCTTTTTTACACTTCCACAAGAAGGAGGAGTCTGGGATGATGGCAAACTGGTACAAGTATCCAATATAGCCCCAAATCCACATGGTCTGCTGCTCCTACTTAATTAGCTAATGGTCAACTGAGTCCCAGAGATATCTCAGGCAATAATCTATGTCTAATGGGGAGAGTCCATAGGAGATCTGAAGACCATGGTCAAAGAGCTAGAGTAATGACTGAATACTTTGAAGGAGCTTGGTCCCAGAGATTTTGATCCCTCTAAGGGTAAGGTCAACATTGGCCCCTGTGAGAAGTCTCAGAGGTTCCCAGAAAGCTAAGATGTACTGAACTATGAAGCTGAGATCTACCTGCCCTTCAGGCGAGGAGACTCTGTGAAGTTTGGGAAGAAGGCAGCTTTGTCCAGAGAATCCAGACTGCTATTTTCACTTCACCATCCCATGAGGTAGAGATCACATTACCTCTCACTACCATCAGGAATGCTGCCAATTAGGACACCACAATAACCAGATCTGAGTATCAGTAACACACAAAAGAAAATAACAACACAGCTAATGGTTTCAGAGGAGGTAAGACCAAACCAAATGGGCACACAGTAAAGTGGCGCTTCCAGAAGAGACAGATGACAACAGATCACAAGTGTTACCAAAAGCACTTAATTAATGAAATTCAAGTTCAGATCACAAGTATACACACAAGATCTTCTAGAACTGAAAACCTTTCTTTTTAAATACAATATCTAGTAAATTAATTGACAGTGAAGTCATGAACACTGAGCCCCAAGCTAGTGCCCTGGAACTCTAATTAGAACAATCTCAAAGTATGGAAAAGTAATTATGAGGGGAAACATAAAAGACTTAGAGAATAGATTCGGGATAACCATGATGCCAGTAATAGGAGTTGTAAAAATCATCAATGGAATACAGCAAAAAGAAAAAAATAATCAAAATAAAGAAATAATAAAAGAGAATTTCCTGAGATAAAGAAAAGTGTGATGATGATTCATATTAAACATAAAGTTCTAGGCAAATAAGGTTGAAAAAGATACATTCTTGAGAACATTGTGTTAAAATTTCTAAACTCAATAAAATAACAAAATAATCATGAGTTTCTAACAGGAAGAATAAGCTATCCACTAAGAACTGGTATGGAAATTTTTATTCATCACATTGGCAACTAGAAGACATATAGACAGACATCTTTCCTACTGAGAGGAGAGGATTGAAACCCAAGAATTCTATATCCAACTCTGATAGTAACTGTCAGGAGAAAAATTATTTGTATATATTCATGTCGCTCATCTTTCATCAGAAGAACATGCTCAAGAAAGAACACTAGCCAAAAAAAAAAAAAATGAATAAATCAGAGGCAAAACCTCAATTTGCAACAGAATGAAGAATAGCAATAATAGTGAGCATCAACCTTTGCAGTGTATGTGTGTAAGAGAACTATAAATGAATCCTGAAAATCATGGGAATGAGTAATGTATGCACTAAATAAGGTTTATAAAAATGAAAAAGGGGTAAACTTTAGTGAGAATTTTAATAATACTAGAGAACTAACAATAATAAACGTTTTCAGCAAAACTTTGAGGTTGGGGATAGAGAAAAGAAAGATGTCTTCCAAAAACCTCACCTGAGTTGGAGCTTATCATATGGGGAAAGTTAAAGTATCCTATTTTATTGGAGCTAACTAGAGGAAAGATACAGGGTCTTGATGGAGGAAATATTTAAATATATAAAACAAAAATATGTATATGAGTTTGAATAATAGAAAAGGAAACAGGAAAGTATAGAACTTCCAAATTAATAAGAGGAAATATCACTTTTAAAAATTGGATTTATTAGAGTGACACTGGTTATTAAAATTATATAGGTGTCAAGTGTACAGTTCTATAATACATCATCTGTATACTTTCACTGTGTGCTCACCAGCCCACGTCGAGTCTCATTCCATCACCATTTATCCCCCCTTTTCTCTCTTCAACCTCCCTGCACTGCCCCCCCTTTCCCTCTTATAATAACCATATTGTTGTCTGTGTCTGAGATTTTTTCTTTGCTTAATCCCTTCACCTTTTCACCCAGATCCAACCCCCTTCTATTCTGACAACTGTCAGTCTGTTCTCTGCATCTGAGTCTTTTCCATTTTGTTTGTTTATTATATTCATTAGATTCCATATATAAGTGAAACCATATGGCACTTGTCTTTCTCTGACAGGCTTATTTCACTTAGTATTATACTCTCTAGGTCTATCCATACTGTCACAAAAGGTAAGATTTCCTTCTTTTTTAGAGCTAAGTAGTATATCATTGTGTAAAGGTACCATAGCCTTTTTATCCACTCATCTGCTAATGGATGCTTTGGCTGCTTCCACCTCTTTGCTATCATAAATAATGCTGCAATGAACACAGAGGTGCATATATTCGTTTCAATTAGTGTTTCAGGTTTTTTTGGATATATTCCCAAAAGAGGAACTGCTCGGTCATAAGGCAGTTCCATTTTTAACTTTTTGAGGTAACTCCATAATGTTTAATGTCCCTAATCAACAGAGAAATGCAAATTAAAACAACAATTTGCTATCACCTCAAATCTGTCAGAATGGCTATCATCAATAAATTCACAAACAAATGTTGGTGAGGAGGTGGAGAAAATGGAACGCTCATGCACTTTTGAGGAGAATGCAGACTTCTGTAGACACTGTGGAAAGCAGTATGGAGTTATTTGGCCTTCATTCTTGATGGGTATTTTCACCAGAAATAGAATTTTGAGTTAACAATTCTTTTCTCTCTTTCTCTTTCTCTCTCTTGTAAAATTGTGTGTCACTTTCTTCTGGCCTTCATGGTTTTTTATGTCAAAACCACAATCAGCATAATCATTGCTTCCTTGTATGTAATGTGTCACTTCTACAGCTGCCTTTAGTTGCATCAGTTTGACTATGATGTATCTAGGTGCAATTTTCTTTAAGTTTGTCTTGTTTAAGTTTCAATGAGCTTCATAAATCTGTAAACATATGAATTTATTTTCCCAAGATTTGTGAAGTTTGGGCATTATTTTTTAAAATATGTTTTCTGCCTCAATATCTTTATCCTCTTATTCTGGGGCCATGACATGTATGTTAGACCTTTGGATATTGTTCCACAGGTCTCTGAGGCTTTGTTAACTTTTTCTATCTTTTATTTCTTTGTTTCCCAGATGAGATTATTTTCAAATTCACTGACTTCTCTTTCCTCTCTGCTATGCCATTGAGTTCATATTGTGAAATTTTCTATTTTAGATATGATGTCTTTAGTTCTAAATTGTCTATTTGGTTTTTTATAGTATTTATTTATCTGAAGTGAGCTCCTATCTTTCCATTCATTTGAAGTATGTTTATCTTGGCCTCATGAAGCATATTTATAATAATAGATGCTTAAAAACTTTGATATTTGCAACATATAGGCTATTTCAGGGTTGGTATTTATTTATTGTCTTTTCCCTTCATACCTGGTCACATTTTCTTGGTTTTCTGTAACTAGAAATTAAAATATTATGTCATATAGACTCTGGGTCTTATTATAATCCTCTGTGTTGGTGAGGATGTTGAACAAATGGGAACTCTTATATAATGCTTGGCAGAATGAAAAATAGTATAGCCACTTTGGAGAATAGCTAGGCAGTGCCTTATAAAGTTCAATATATACCTACCATATAACCCAGACATTTTACTTCTACCTATTTTACCCAAGAGAAATGAAAGCATATGTCCATTCAAAGACTGCTATCTGGACATTTATAACAGTTTTCTTCATAAACTTCAAAAACTGAAGACAACCCCAAAGTCCATCAACGGGTCTTTGGAGAAACAAATTATGGTCTACCTATACAATGAAATATATTTTAAAAATTTAGTGTTGACACACACACAAAGTGGATGACTCTCAAAATCATTATGTCACTTGAAATAAGTCAGACAAAAAAGAATATATGGTATATGATTCTAGTTATATAAAATTCTAGAAGATTCAAAGTAATTTATATTAGCAAAACAGCAGAAGTATTTGCCTAAAGCCAGGAGTAAAGAGAGTTTGATAGAAATGATTATTATCTTCATTGAAGATATGATTTCACAAATGTATACATATATAAAAGTGATCAAGTAGTGCATTTTAAATATGTGCATCTAATGTGCTTCAATAATGACTCAATAAGCCATGTAAATAAAAAGAGGAGTTAACTATATAAATAAATACAAAACAAAGCAAGAGAGATAGAATAACTTCAAGTATCTAAGTCCCTGCACTGTGTGTGACTGAATTCTCTATCAAAATACAAAAATAAGATTTGTTTTTAAAAATCTTTAAGCTTACAAGAAATACTTAAGGTAATAATGAAAGGTTGAAAATAAAAGTATTGAGGGGATTCCCAGATGTCAACAGAGTAGGTGGATGTTCCAACTGCCCCCTCCCAGGAACAAATTGTATTACAACTAAAGTTAAGAACAATCATCTTGAAAAACCAACTTTGGCATAAACAAAGAAGAGTCTATAACCAAGGAGTCATAGAAGAAGCCACACTGAGACTGGTAGGAAGGACAGAGACACAAAAAGGGCTTCCCCGTTCCCAGAGCGAGTGGTGGCACACTGTCAGCTCTAAGCAGGAGGAAGCTGATGCTTATACAGAGATTGGCCCCTCCCACTCTACCCAGGCACAGAAAATGCAGACACAAACAGCAAACAGAGAAGTAGCTTCAGACAGGTAGCCCACAGCAGGTTACAAACAATGACTGATGCCAACCTATACTCAAACCCCACCCAAGAGGATCCAGAACCAACACAACCAGTAATGAGTGGTGCAGACCACATCAACGCTAGCTATGAACTCAGCGAGCTTCACAAGTGGCACACCCAAAGAAGGATTCCAGGAGGCACCAGACAGTGCAGGGAATAAATATACCCTGCAGAGCATCTAATACATGAGATGAAGGTTGCCCTTTACAGTCAGCCAGCCTGAAGGGATAAGCCTCCCTCCCATGTTGGGCCAGCTGCATTCAATACTCACATACAGCAGGAGAGTAAATATAACCCTTAAGATTATTCCTATCCTGACCAGGCAGTGGCGCAGTTGATAGAGGATCAGACTAGGATGCGGAGGACCCAGGATCGAAACCTTGAGGTCACCAACTTGAGTGCGGGCTCATCCAGCTTGAGCACGGGCTCACCAGCCTGAGCGCGGGGTTGCTATCTTGAGCATGGGATCATAGACATGACCCCATGTTCGCTAGCTTGAGCCCAAAGGTCACTGGCTAGAGCAAGGGGTCACTCACTCTGATGAAGCCCTCTGGTCAAGACACATATGAGAAAGCAGTCAATGAACAACTAAAGGAGCTGCAATGAAAAATTGATGCTTCTCATCTCTCTCCCTTCCTGTCTGTCTGTCCCTCTCTCTGACTCGGTCTCTATAAAAAAAAATAAAAAAATAAAAAAAGGTAAAGGAACTGAATGAAGACTTCTCCAAAGAGGACATACAGATGGCCAATAGGAATATGAAAATATGTTCAATGTAATTAATCATCAGAGAAATGTAAATTAAAATCACAATGAGATACCACCTGACACCTGTCAGAATAGTTCTCATTGACGAATCAACAAACAAATGCTAATGAGGGTGTGGAGAAAAGGGGACCCTCTGCACTGCTGGTGAGAATGCAGACTTGTATAGCCACAGTGAAAAACAGCATGGTATTACTTCAAAAATTAAAAAAGGAACTGCCTTATGGCTTAGCTATCCCACTTTAGGAATATATCCTAAGTATCCCAAAATTCAAAAGAAGATATGCACTCCATGTTTATTGCAACATTGTTTACAATAGCCAAGATCTAGAAAAAAGTCCAAGTGTCTGATAGTGGATAAATGGATAAAATATCTGTGGTACATATATATATAATGGAATACTACTTGGCCATGAGAAAAGAAGGAAATCTTACTTTTTGTGGTGGCATGGATGGACCTGGAAATCATTATGCTAAGTGAAATAAGCCAGGCAGAGAAAAACAAATATCATATGATCTCACTTATACGTGGAATCTAGTGAACACAATAAACTGATTAACAAAATAAGAAATAGAGGCAGGGTCACAAGGAATAGCAGGACAGCTGTCAGATGGAAGGGGGATGAAGAAACGTGATCAAAGAAATTGAAGGTATTAGCCAAATTGTGTATATGTAACAGGGCAGCAAGTCCCAGGGGGAAAGAAGGGATAGAAGTAGGGGGATGGGATGGAGGAGCAAAAGAGGTGAAGTGGGAATAGAAAGAGGCTTTGCATGGAGAATGGAGGGCACAATGTGGGGGGGGTGAGGGTTTTATATTCAGTGGGACACTTGAAACCATGTTAACCCAATAAATTAAAATTTTAAAAAGCAAGGCCCTGGCTGGTTAGCTCAGTGGTAGAGTGTCAGCCTGGCATTTGAATGTGCTGGGTTCAATTTCCAGTCAAGGCACACAGGAGAAGCACCCATCTGCTTCTCTGCCACTCCCCCTCTTGCTTCTCTCTCTCTCTCTCTCCCCTCCTGAAGCCATGACTCGATTGGAGCAAGTTGGCCCTGAGGTGCTGAAGACAGCACTAAGAAGAGCTCAGTTGCTGAGCAATGGAGCAACATCCTAGATGGGCAGAGCATTGCCCCCTACTGGGCTTGCTAGGTAGATCCTGGTGCCAACTGGCATCACATGCGGAAGTCTGTCTCTCTGCCTATCATCCTCTCAATGAATAAAAAAAAAGAAAAGAAGAAAAAAAATTAAAAAATAAATTTAAGAAAAGGAAAGGTTGAAAATAAAAGAGATACTGTGAAAATATAAATAAAAGTTGAATGGAGCTTTTTAAAATCAGATAACGTTATAAAAACAACAAACAAATCAAAGAGATTTTTGCAATAATAAGAATGCAGTATTTATAAAGAAGCTACCACATTTACTAAATAATGCTGCAGATAAATATGTAAAGCAAAATGCATTAAAAATGCAAACAGAACTTAATAAATAACTTAATATAATAGGAAGATTTGCTATACTTTTTTCAGAAATGAGTAGACTTATGAGACAATAATAATAATAAGAAAATACCTAAAGAAACTGAATAACACAATCAATAAATTGGATAATATAAACAATGAATGTATCAAATATATGGAGAACCATATAGCTCCAAATTAGACAATGCATATTTTGTCTTGTATCCATAAAACATTTACAAAAAACTTGATCTGTACCTTCTTAGATAAAAATATATCAAGAAAATCCTTTACAGGCCACACTCTATTCATAATATATTAGGAACAAAAGATAAATGTGTCTAATGAAAGCATCCTTCAGGACTTTGCTGAGGCTGATATACAACCTGACATTGAACATGATGCAAGACTATACTTGTAGGAAGAACATCAGGGATCAAACTCTACCTTTACCAGACTGTGATATTGGGAGGTTCTCCAAACACTCTGCGATACCAGCTCCTACCAGATAGCCGTGACTCTACTCAGACTACAAATTTTATAACGGTGTGTCCAATGACAAGGCAAACAGAGACCATGAAAATTAAAGCATTTTTTAAAGTATAAAGCACCGTACAAATGTATGGTTTGTGTGAGGAAAATAGGTCTAAGCAGCAATTAACTGGACTCACAAAAGACTAGGAGAAAACAAGGCTCTGGAAATATGTCTCTTTATATTGGAATCTATCCGTACATGTTTGCAAAGATCTTTTTAAAGAAAGTTGGAAAAGCCACACATACTTGGAGTAGTAGGAGCTGCAGCAACTAACAAGAATAACTTGTTACTAACGACTAATGAGGAGGTAAAGTCCCTCAGATAGGAGCTACTTAAATATTTGATGACTAATAAATTAAATGTTAATTAAATAGTTCAGCGATTCTCTCCCCTGACCAGCATATAATTAACATTTAATTTGTTATAAAATATTTAAAGTTATGAAATATCCTATGGTATCTAAAATGTCTCCATTGTCAAATCATCTTGAGACAATGTGTCAAGGGTACCAGAGGTTAGACTGGCATTAAAACCTCAGAAGACAGAATATAAAAAGTACCTTTTGTGCTTTTCTCACATAAAGAAATTGAGAATGAGATAAGGAGAATCTCATTTTCCAACTGAATTTGGTGGAGGAATTTATGACTAAGTTACTAGAGAGTAAAGGATAAAATAGGAGGAGGCACCCTTCCAAACCTAAAACTATGCCATGAATGTGTTGCAACCACCTCAACAGTAAGTGGAAAACATGATTAAAAGTTGGCTATGAAGAAAGCACCATTCACTTTGGCCTTTTTGAACTTGAAATGCATCTGGAAGAAGGAACACAAGGAGGAAGCAGATTGGGCAGACAGTTATTTAATAAGACAAGAGATACCATGAAAGAAGTATCCTCCCCAACTCCACCATGAGGCAGTCTGAAAGTGACAGAGTCCCTACTCGTTCAAAGCTGACCTTGAAAAGTACATGAGCCTGACCTTACAGCAAGAGAAATAAAGGCTGGAAAAGGAGACCTACGGGAAGACCTCTAGCTAGTGAGAGAGGGATTTCAAGAATGAGCATCCACATAGTTAGTCCTTACACCAGGACCATACAGAAGAGTCACTGCACCAAGAGAAGCAACTTTTCTTGCAGATCATCAGTAGAGCATGCAATAAGCTTGGTTAATGGCAATCTTCCAAAAGAAGGCTTTTATGACACATGCCTAGAACATCAAAGGGAACAGGTGGGTTCCACTTCCAAAGATCATGACTTAGGGATGCAGCCTCTTCCCCTTACATCCTCTCATTACCCTTCTGCGCATGCGGTTCAACACAACCCCAGTTCAGTGATTTAGAGAGCAACATGTATTCTATCAGAGGTCAGATACATGTGGCATGAACATAAGGCACTAGACTTTGGCCTTCACAAGGACTAATTCCAATAACTTAAACCCCCTAAAATCTCTGTTATAATAGACATTGATGGCAACCTCCTCAAATTCTCTTACTGACCTATCCTCTTCTACCTAGTGTTTAAAGAGAGTCTAGCTTAAACCCCAGCCCCCAAGCCTCAATGAATATATTCTGCTAAGCACAATATATATGCTAATTATGGAAACTTCATTCTGCTTGTCTGTGATTGATTTAGGAATATGCAGGATCTTAGTTCCTGCCAGAGAAGTATAAGGTGTTGTTTATTGGGACCTCTTTATGAAGAAGAAGAACCTGGAAGAGGTAGTCCTCCTAGTCCTGTTGGTGTTATATCTATGCAACTATGAAACAACATCAGCCATCACATTACCATGTGAGGGTTGATCCTAAGGAAAGACCTCCCAGTGGGGATGGGGACCTGAAAGAATGAAAGAAGCTGGCCACTCAAAGACATTAATTAGTGAGTGACTAAATTAATTTACTCTAGGGATGCCCCACCTCTGGATTTCTGGCACTGTATCCTTTTTTTTTTTTTTTTTTTTTTTTGATAGCCCTTCTCCCAACATGCAGCCTTCCTTTATTGCTGCATTTCATTTTCTCAATAGTTTTGCTCTTTTTAACTCATATTAATTCCCCACTAACTGATTCACACAGCAGGGCTTCCATTTGTACAGACCCAGTCTGCTGATATCATCCAACTCAGTGCTAGTAGTCAAGTTCATACTAGCGCCATATAAATGTTTCTAAAATCTGGATTGCAATATGATTGGTGTTGTCCCTCTAGACAGTAATATTCCTGGATCATCCTATAAGTTTGGTTACAGGAGATGCCAAAATTACAGGAACAATAGTATCTACATCAGGAACTGACCTTCTCATCATGCTCTTCATTTCTACTCCACCCTCCACTCTAGCAAGTTATTTCACTCACTTAAACCTACAGGTCCAGAGGCAGCCAGTCCAGGGAACAGATTTGACCTTAGCAAGAAGCATCCACAAACCTCTGGGACTGCCGATGGCTTCACTAAGTGGCCCAATTCGGCAGCTGTTCTTAGAGACTGGAGTTTCTTTGTTTGTCTTTCTCTAACTTTTCAGCCTCTATAACACTGCCAGTCCTAACCCTCTCTGGAACACAGACCATCTGCACTCTCTGCCCTTCAGGAAATTGTAGCCCCAGGTCTGGTTTGCCTGTATGGCTTTTTACCTGCTCTTTGTCCTGGTTCTCATTCCTGGCAATATTCTCCATGCCCCACCTTCATCCCTTACCTGCCACACAAGAAGAGCAGTCATCCACACCCCAATGTGTCATAATCAGCCAGAGCTCTGAGAAGTGTCAGGGAGCGAGAGAAAATGCTTGCATAATATTCTGAAACACATGGCCCTGTGAATATAAGCCAGAGATAGTGACAAGTCATTTTCCACTGGGAAGGTGTTGACTAAAATAAAAGAATTAAAAAGAGCTAATGGCATATGCATCAAACAAGAATGTATACAGAAGTTCTTTGATACACACAAAGCTATTAAAGCCCAGATTAGAGAAGAGTCAACAGAGTGAAAAGCTAACCAAAAAAAATAAAATAAAATGCAGTTTTTGTAAACATGGTGTGATCTACAATTTCAGAGCTCACAATTATAAAGTCAGAATGCGGAACATCCCATATTAGAATTTATTTCAGAGAAGGAATCTTGTTTTTTGTTGCATTTTAACCTACCTACAGGTGACTCAACAGAGCTGAGGACAGTGAATAGCGTTTTCCAATATCAGAGACTTGGCCTGACCAGGCGGTGGCACAGTGGATAGAGCGTTGGGCTGGGATGCTGAGGACCCAGGTTCAAGACCCTGAGCTCACCAGCTTGAGCGCGGGCCCATCTGGCTTGAGAAAAAGCTCCTCAGCTTGGACCCAAGGTCGCTGGCTCTAGCAAGGGGTGGGTAGGTCTGCTGAAGGCCCGCGGTCAAGGCACTTGTGAAAAAGCAATCAATGAACAACTAAGATGTCGCAACGAAAAACTAATGATTGATGCTTCTCATCTCTCTCCGTTCCGGTCTGTCTGTTCCTATCTATCCCTCTCTCTGACTCTCTCTCTGTCCCTGTAAAAAAATAAAATAAAATATCAGAGACACGGCAGTGTGAGCACGCTCACCCTCAGCAATTACATGAACCTCACGTGAGGCAATGCAGCGACGTCAGGTTTGGTGATGGCTGAAAGTTTGCTTACCATGTCAGAAGACATTTTCCTTGTGGAACAGCTTTCAGCCATGCCATTTAACTCTCTGATGAACCCATAATAGTGCTAAAGCTCTTCATGTCCCCAGACTAGTAGCGTACATCAGCGTCACACATAATTATCATCCTCAGAGAAAAGAGTCCATTAATGATCTGGGCTGAAACCAGGTCTGAATACTAATGAAGGGAGGGCCTTCTAGGATATTAATTAGGGGTGACACTTTCAGGGCAAGCTTGACTTTTCTCCCTAAGATTCCAGTTGAGAGCATGCATTGGATGTGAGTAAAATGCAGATTAGAGTAAGAAAGGAAAAAAAAGAAGAGTGGAGAATTAAAAAAAAAAAAAAAGTCAAGGAAATAAAAAAGACATGGAAAGCAAATCAGGAAGGTTTCCATCCTAAAACTCACAATCAGGTGCCTGTAACTCAGTGTCAGCTGCCCTCTCTCTCCTTGTCCTGTGAGATTTAATAAGACTGATTCCATCCTTTTTTCCTGTGTTCAGCGGGCAGTCTATTTGTCTCCCCTAAGATTTCTGAGGATTTCTAGGGTTTATGTTTTCAAGGTTTTTCTGATTCTAAGCTTCTCAATCCCCTGAATGTGACACTTCACCTGCATTTCTTACTTATGGTTCTCTTACTTCTCCCCTTGATACTCAAACTGTAGTCTTGAGACCAGAGCCTAGACACTTGTTAGTAATGCAGAATCTTGGTCCCTACCCCAGACCAACTGAATCAAAATCTGCAAGTTTAGCAAGATCCTCAGGGATGTGAAAATATATTAAGTTCAAGAAACTCTGCTATACTAAATGCAGACAATGCAGATGTGCAATTTGGTCACTTTTTCATATCCCCAAACACATGCTGAGAATTGTTATGGATTGGGGCAATGGAGGGGTTTGCACAAAAGCATTGCTCATACCTTATGTTAGATTATTAGCCACCCCTGTACTTAAAAGTCTTCAGACCATCTTGACCTGCTGCTCACCTACCTTTCTCTCAAATGTCACATTTCAATTTCCCTCATTTTATGAGTCATAGTAATTCAGTCCTCTACTCTATTCTAGCTCTCTGTTCACTTTTGCATACATGAAAATTCACTATGTCCAATGACAAAATAAATGGGCTATCTCAATCTTTGGTGCCCCGCCCCAGATATAACCTTGCAGGGACTTTGAAGTTTAATGTTTTCCTTTTTCTCTCCCCCAGCCTCTGTGAGTGGAGGGAAATGATACAGATGCATATTTTCCCTCTGATATGAAATATGTCACTTTGGATTTTGAAACAATTTATTTTCATCCTGCAATGTCCAACTCTCGTTTATTCTTTGTAAAGTGAGATAATAGCATCTTAGGTCATTTAAATCCACAGAGTGGAAAGACCACATGGGAAGCTTTACTTTCAAATGTTTTACCACAATTACAGACAGAAAATGAGAATTATTCTAAGTTCTAATTGCTTTTCCTTTGTATGATTGGTATCTTTTGTCAAGATCAGCTCCCATGTCAGACTCCAGACTTAAGACTCTGGCCAAAACTACCTGTCACCTAGGTCATCGGCTTTACTTGTGGCAAGTAAGGAAGGTGGTAACAGGTTTGGTCATGGGCATTTAACTCCCTGACAAGATTTTACTAAGAAATTCTTGGCTAAGGTAGGTATTGCCTCATTTCAAAAACCTTATTTTTGATGCCTTAGTATCAGATGATCAGGAACAGAGGTGTCATAATTGTAAGGAGAAGGGAAAGAGGTTCACAGGCCTTCATGTGAGGTGGAAGCCAGGAAATGTTTCAGACATGGAAGACTGGGAGCATAAGGTGGGTGGGTGTCTCTTTGATAGGTCACACCTTAAATTAATTTATTTTCAAATATAGTTGGTCAGCAACCTCTAGTAGATACTAACAAACTTTACAATAGCAGAGTTGATAAAAAAAATAGCAAAGTTGAGTTCAATTGAGCATGACAAATGTTTAGAACTACAAATATTTTTCAGCACCTACTAATGCCAGGCATTGTACCAGGCCCTGGGAAAGCATGCATAATTGCAAAATTGTCTCTACTTTCAAGAAGGATAGTCACAGGACAAACTTAATTTGAATGTAATATGGTAGATTCTAAAACAGATAGGCATAGGGCATCATATGTAAGCACAGAAGGCTTCAGGTGGGGATTTCATCTGAGAAGAAATTTTTCTATTCTATTGTAGTGGCAACTCATATCCTATTGTCATCATACCTTTTTACCACAAATATACTTATGTTAGATTTTCTAATACAGTGTTGTCCATAAAGTTATGGTGCACTTTTGACTGGTCACACGGTCAGAAGTGCACCATAACTTTACAGACACACTATAATTCCCAACATAACTCTCCTGGAAGCTTTGTAACAGAGTTGTTAAAATAGAGAAGCCTAGAGGAACCACCATGATACAATGCAGAGGTGGAGATCTATGGGAAATTATGTTAGATTGTGAACTTCTGTCATAAAACAATTTGGGAAGTGGCAACAAGACAATAGTAGAATGAACTTATTGTCCAAATTAAGATAATTATAAGAGCGAAGGAGGAACACTGTTAATAATTTCTAGGATATATATAATACCTGAAACCATAAAATTCCTACAAGAAAGTATAGGTGGTAAAGTCTTTGACATCTGTCATAATGACGACTTTTTGGATTTGACACAAAAAACAAAGGCAACAAAAGTAAAAATAAACAATGGTGTGACATCAAACTAAAATGTTTCTGCCCAGCAAAGGAAACCATCAACAAAATGAAAAGGCAACCATCCTGGTCAGGTAGCTCAGTTGGTTGGTGCACTTTCCTAATACACCAAGGTAGCGGGTTCAATTCTTGGTCAGGGCACATAGAAGAATCAACCAATGAATGTATAGATAAGTGGAATAACCAATTAATGTATTTTCTCTCTCTCCCCATCCTTCTCTATCTCTCAAATCAATAATTTTTTTAAAAAATGTAATGAAAAGGCAACCTACTAATTGGGAGAAAATATTTGCAAATCTTATATCTAATAATGGGTTAATATTAGAAACTTATATAACTCAATAGCAAAATAAATCTGATTAAAATTCAGGCAGAGGATCTGAATAAACCATTTTGTTATCTACACATATCATTAAGTTGTCAAACCATTAAGTTGTACATCTGAAACTTATATAAAGTTATATGTCAATTATATCTCAAAAATAATAATTTCTGAACAACAGGTATAAGCTGAGATTAACCTGGATGAATTGATAATAGGGTCACCTTACAGCAAGATCACATTTCCAGTCATTGTGTATCTTATTCTGTTCTGGGTGCTATGACAAAAATATCATAGACAGATGGCTTATAAAGAACAAACATTTATTTCTCACAGTTTTAGAATCTGGGAAGCCCAAGATCAAGGTGCTAGTACAGTTGGTGTCTGATGAGGGCCCACTTCCTAGTTCATAGACAGCCATCTTCTCGCTATCTATGGCAAAAGGGGCAAAGGAACTTTACAGAGTCTCTTATAGGGACACTAATGCCATTCATGAGGGTGGAGAGAAACACCTCCCAAAGACCTCACCTCCAAATACAATTACAATAGGGGTAGGATTTTAACATGTAAAATTTGAAGGGACACAAACATTTAGTTCAGTGGTCTTAACCTGGGTTCTATTGAACCCTAGGGGTTCAATGAGTCGGTCTCAGGGGTTCGGAGAAGCCTCTGCCGCAAAGGTAAAGACACACTTGTGTAAAGTCGCGATGACACGCCCCACTTGGCCATCACTTGCTGCAGAGGATCACGTTACATTGCTTGGCCAACCAGTGCTGCGGGGAATTTAGTGCGTGCAGTAGTCAACGGCTGTCATAGTTATACATCGTGTGGTTTCTTTCTTAATATTTTAATCCATACTAAATATGTTGAGCAAAAAAAGGAAAGTGGTCGGACAAATATGTACAACATGGATTCACATGTATCACAGAACGGGATGGGAGTCAGCGTCCTATCTGCATGATATGCAATGCCAAGTTGAACAACTCTAGTCTCGCACCGGCAAAACTAAATTTGGAAAAAAAATCATATTTTATTTATCACTAAAGAAGGGTTCGGTGAATGCGCATATGAAACTGGTGGGTTCGGTACCTCAAAAAAGGTTAAGACCACTGATTTAGTCTATAGAATCTGGTAAATAAATAGAAGATGCCCCTAACAACATACCTTGTCATCACCATTGCTCTTCCTACATAATGTTGAGGATAAACTGCTTGTGAAGGATTGCAAATAATATCTTTCTGAAATTTGAGATTAAGGTTTGACTTTGAGAACAGGCAATTTTCAATAGTGAGAGTAGGATCCCATCTTAAGGAAATGTTACTTAAAAAACAATGTGACAGGTAGAGGAGCTTGGAAGAACTGACACAGGTACAGGGAACACTGGACAGGCACTGACAAAACTGACTCAGCTGCAAATTCTAACAGGTTCCAGGTCTACATCATCCTCCAATCTTAGCCTGTGTAAATATTCATCAGTGCTGGCGAGAGAGGAAGAGGAGCAACAAAAGTAAAATTGGAGGCTATCTCAGTTGGAAGCAGAGACAACAGAAAGAATCGGTGAAAGCCAGCAAGTCAAAGCAGGAATGCAATTTCTACATGGTCCACTGAAAGGTGGTAAAGCCCAGTCACGGCCTTGAGTGCATTTGGGTATTGCCTGGGGAGACCTAAACTACAAATCTAATTAGTGGTACTGGGTCACTGGAGGGATAAAATAGTATTAAATACAGTGTTGATTTGATACACACTTTTAAATATGTATTTATAACAAACCCTTCCAAATGATAGTGATATTTACTGAATAATATTTCAGTCACTGTTCTAAGGGCTTCACGTTTATAAACTCACTGTATTTTCAGAATAACCTTAAATGCTGAATACTACATAATCCTCATTTTGCACTTGAGAAACTGAAGTACTGAGATATGAGCTGTGAAGTCTTAGAAATACAGAAGAAAATGCATCCACCAGTTTTGTACTTCTTCCTCTTTATAGGTAGACTTGAGAAGCTCTTGAAAGACAATGCCACTTATGTAAAAAACATCTGAGAAAGAATTTGAGATTACCCTAGAGAGCTCCTCAAGAATTAATAAAATAAAATTCTTTCAGAAAGGGTGAGAATTTTAAAGTTCTGTCCGTTAACATGACACTGAGCCTGGAGTATTGTTCAATGTGTATACCTTAATTAACATGTACAATAGTTCACCTGGAGCTAATAGAGGATGGAGGAAGCCAACTGCTCTCATTTCTTAAAGAGGTGTGGTGAGAGAGAGAAATTGGGTAAAACTTCCTGATAAAAAAAATCAGTTCTTGTGAGAAAAACTCAGAGCTTCAGTGAGAACCATATTGCTGAGAACCAGGGGCAAATTCAGAGAGGGTCACTAGACCCTGGGACCCTAAAAAGATAACTACTGCCCAGCAAACCAAATTGTAATTTAATAACCTGCTTCTGAGAAATATCAAATTATTGTTAAAGCACATTCCAATAAACTAGAGCTCCTATTTGCCTCAGGATGAATGTTTTTAATTTTGAATGCTCCACTGAATTGTTTATCATGAAAATGTTTAATAATGCAATGTGGTTGCAACACAGGAATGCACCATAGAGAGGTGCAGAGGCTGAAGAACTAACTGAGGAAAGCCTCGCGGCCGAAGACCAGCAGGGGCACACTGGCCAGGAAAGGAAACACTGAAGTGAGACACTGGAGGAAAATAGCCAGAGGACCAGAAAAGTCAAAGAGACTCTTTAAGTCCCTTACAGAAGGTCTTGTGGTGCATACAGTAGGTATCTATATTACCCAGGAGTCCAACAACAACTAGTGATAATGCTTTTGGCAATAGAGTTAGGAGAAAGAGTGAGTCCCAGCAGGACCTAGATGACATCCCACCGCGAGGCCCAAGAAACATGCTCTGAGACTTCAGCCACACAGATGAATTAAAGAACATCACCCCTGGTAACACAAAATATTTTGGCTCCTATATGAAATTAATAATTACTGTGTGTTGTTCACAAATTAAATTTCTATTAACTAATTTTTTCATAAGAAATTTTAATTCTTAGAGTGCTGAAAAAAGAGGGAATAAAGCAATAAGATCCCATGGTCAGTAACATTAATTGCCTGGGAATTTTTTGTCAAAACTCTTTGAATAAAGTCACAACACATTTATATATTAAATGATATATAAAATATTCTTTAGAAAATGTTCTAAATGGGGTCTAGAGCTCCTAGCACCACCAAATAAGGGTTTTTTTCTTCACCCAAGACTAAACAGAACTAATATACTATAATTATTATTTGTTAGAAAGGTGTGGCTGTGTCTCTGTGTTTCTTTTCCAAAGAGAGAATGCATATGTGCAGTGAGGGAGAAAAGCACGTAACATCTGCAGATTCTTGCTAAGGCCCAGATCATATAAAAATCTCCCTTATTCTCTCCTTTGATGTATGGCTTTCTATACGTACAATAGGAGAAGCTAGGCCATTTATAAGACAGAGAAGACAAAATAAAATTGTGACTGGATGTCATATGAGCCCACAGTTTCAACCCAAGATAAAGTAAGAAAAAGAATCAGCATGCCTAGGCCCCTCTGCTAGAACAGTTGCACATTATCACTAGGCTGCCTGGTAGAGGAGAAAGAAAGGCTGGGAGAGGGGATGCTGTCTTTGTAAAAAGCTTTTATAAAAAGCATCTAAGCATGACAGGGAGAACCATGTTGGTTTTCCATGGGAATTAAGCAGCTGCACTGTGCAAATCTATAATTCCAGGGATGTGACAGCCTCATTGCCACAAAGGGTAGAAGCTTTAGAGGCAAAGTCATTATTAATCCCTATGAGGCTTGAAGCAAAGGGTGTGCTGTCAGCAGCAACAACCCTAGGGGCTGCTGGCTTGAATTCTCATGCCATGCCCACATGCACTGGAGTGTCTTTATACTCTGCAGAGACTCTAGAGACTGGTGAGGCTTATCTCATCCTATTCTGTGCAGAACCAAATCCTGCCTTGGCTGATTATATTCCCAAACACAAGGACTAGGCAATGGTACAGCTCTGGCACAAGATTTAAAGTTAGGGCCAGAGTATAGAGAGGGAGCTCAAGCCAGAATAGAGTCCCTCAAGGGTTGAGGGTCAACATAGTGACAAGTTCAAAGGCAAATGTGGCAAACTTCCAAACCTCCAAAGGCAAATCTGGTAGCTAAAATAATTTACAGAGATAAGAACGCAGGGTGGGGCAAAAGTAGGTTTACAGCTGTGACTATGTGAAACACAGAGTTTATTCTTCTATTATTATGTATTTATAATTGTATTATTTTCTATATGAACAACTGTAAACTTACTTTTGCAGTACTCTTTAGCTATTGGCAACTGCATGACATCTCTCTAAGAACAAGGAAAAAACAATGTAGACTCTACTTCTGCTTCTGACCATAACAATAACTGATACCAAACTAATATTCTCACAGTAATCAACTGTAAAATTGAACAAATCTATAAAGCAAATGTTCTTAGATGTTGGACAATAAGTGGCATATATTAAAAAAAAGAAGAAGAAGCAAATGAGGCAAACTCTATGGTCTCCCTGACTTTCCATATGAAAGCAATTTCTGTGCCATAATTCATAGCGGTAAGTTCATGCATAGCATAATCACTTCACTGCCTGGAGAGACAGGGCTTGGACATGGGGACTTCAAGGAAACAGAATTTGTGGAGCTTTGTACTATAAACAAGGGACCTTCACAGAGGGGGAGAACAAGAAATCTGCAAAGGGTCTTTACACTTCAAACAAAGATTAAGTTGCACATGCACAGGATGTGTAGATGAGGTGACACAGTAGCTACTAGGGATGAGATCTGTGCAGACTGAGTGGAGATTGCCAAGGTCACAGAGTGCACACAAAGACATGAGCATCCCAACCAGCCAAAGTAAAGAAGCCTCACTGCACACTCCAAAAATTCAACTGAGAAACACCAATAATGAGTGGCCTCATTCTAGCACTAAAGTTAAGACTAGTGTAGCTAGCCTAACATAGCTGGAAAATATGCCTTGATATCATCACACTGATCCCCTAGTAAATTAACTGCCTGACAGAACAAAGCCCAACACTCTAAGTGAAGTCAACCAACACCAAGTTTTTAATTTAATGCAGCATCTATAGTGTCTAGAGTACAGACATGAGAAGAAAATGGGATCCATAATTAAAATAAATCAATAGAAATATATCCAGATATGACAGAGGTTTTGTAATTAGCAAACAATAACTTTAAATAACTAGTATAAATATGTTTAAGGATTGACAAGAAAATATAGATATAATAAATGAAGAATAAGGAAACTAAAGAGTTGAGAGGACCTTATATAAAAGAATAAAATAGAAAAAGTATATCTTAAAACTGATAACTAAACTAAAATGAAAAATGCCCTAGATGGTCACAACAGAAAACTGAACACTGAAAAAGAAAAATCAGTGAACATAAGAAAAGACAATAGAAACTATTCAAACTGAAGCATGGTAGGGGTGGGGAACTGGAAAAATGAGTAGAACCTCTGAGACTACAGGGCAATACAAAGCAGTCTAATAAAAATGTGATTGGATTCTTAGTGAGAAAAGAGAGATTTTGATATAATATATATCCTGAAAACGTTTCAAATTTAATGAAAAATATCAAGCCACAGATTGGAGAAGTTAAACACAACACAATCCAAATAATTTTTTTAAATGATGCATAAGTTTATCATAGTCAAATTTCTGAAAATTAATGATGAAAATAAACTCAGATTAAAAAAAAAAAAACAAAATGCTAAAGATTACACTGGGGAACAATTTTTTTAAATTTTCTGTTGCATGAGGTTTTAGAACTATTTATATTTCTACATCGCTGATTCCAAATATAAAATCCGTTTTTTGATGCATGCTCCAGGTTTTATGCAATTTTAATTTCTTTTTGTTACAGTTAATGGCATGCATTGGTTTTTAAATTGGAGTTAAAGGGCAACAACGCTTGGATTGAACATAACCACAAGGCAATTAATGTTAACCAAACATCACTTATACATAATTGTAGTTGTTTTTAAATGTAAAAAAATTATTATCTGATAAAAACACCCTCTTATTTTGTTTTAAGATTGAATCATGGCTTCTTCGAGTAGGCATAAACGTAAGAATAGTCCTGACACCTTTTGTTATATATGTGGCTGTTACACACTTCAGCGTCAAAGGCTCAATATTTTATCATTTGTGACATGTATATATATTGCCTATTTTCAAGTTCCCCTTGGTGATCAAGACAAAAATCGGGCTTCTCATATTGTGTGTCATAATTGTGAGGAAATGCTTCGTGACTGGACAAAAAGAAAATGCAAAGGAATGCCTTTGGGTATTCCCATGGTTTGGCATGGACCTAAGGACCACAGCAGTGACTGTTATTTCTATCTTATCCATACAAAGAAAATCGGCAAGAAAAAATGGCATATGATCGCATATCCTAATATTCCTTCAGGAATACAACCTATCCCAAACTCTGAGACACTCCCGGTTCCAGATTTCAATGGTGTTATTTCTTCTAAGGACGAAGAAAGTGAACATGGTGATCAAGTATATTTTGATAAGATGCATGAGGAAATGGTTGTAGAATCTGAAGGGTCTTCTTCTGATGCCAAGCAGTCATTAACCTCTCAGCAGTTTAGCCAACCTGAATTGAATGACTTAGTAAGAGATTTGGACCTATCAAAGAAAGCAGCTGAGTTATTAGCCTCCAGGCTTCAAGAAAAAAAAAGTACTTTACCAGTCAGCTAAAGTATCCCATTTCAGGAAACATTAAGAAATTTTTGTGGACTTTTTTTCCAAAGACAAACACTTTGTTTACTGTCATGATATCAGTAGTCTTTTCAGCCAGCTAGGTGTTACCATTTACAGTCTAACAGAATGGTGGCTATTTCTTGACAGCTCTAAACAAAGTCTGAAATGTGTTCACCTACATAATGGTAATGTTTATGCAGCGGTTCCAACTGGTTATTCAACTCATCTATGAGAAGATTATAATGACATAAATATTGTCCTCAACTTTCTGAAGTATGAGGAGCATAACTGTATCATTTGTATGGATCTTAAAATGGTCAATTTCCTGCTAGCACAACGTAGAGGTTTCACGAAATATCCTTGCTTTCTGTGTTTGTGGGACAGCCGAGCTCGGGAGAAACATTGGACACAGAAGGAGTGGCTGCAACATGAAGCTCTGGAAGTAGGGATGCAAAATATTGTCAATTAACCTGTAGTTAATAGAGACAGGATCATTTTTCCTCCACTTCACATCAAACTTGGCTTAATGAAGCAGTTTGTTCAGGCTTTGAATAGAGAAAGTGAATGCTTTCAACATATTATTTCTGCTTTTCCTGCCTTGTCTTTCGAGGAGAGAAAAGCAGGTGTATTCAATGGACCTCAAATTCGAACCCTCATACGTGACAAAGAATTTGCCAGGAAGATGAATAAGGAGGAGAAGCAGCATGGCAGTCTTTTGTGGCAGTTACAAAGAACTTTCTTGGCAACAAAAAAGCAGAAAACTATGAACTTCTGGTTTAAAGGATGCTGTTGGCTTTCCACGACATTGGATGTAACATGAGCATTAAGATTTACTTCCTGAACATTCACCTTGATAAGTTTCCTGAAAATCTTGGAGCTGTTAGTGATAAGCAGACTACTGCTGGAGCATCAAACGCGATTGTCCTCAACAAGTACACAAAGTCAAGAGCTATAAATGCAAATTTTTGCCTGAATAGAATTTAAATAAGTTTTGTGCAAATTTTATGATTAAAATAAGTGTTTTAATATGTTCTATTTTGAAATTGTAGACAAATGCTGATGCAATCATATCTTTTAGTGTAATTAGTGTATTTACTGCATTATATAAATTATTATATTTTCACAAAGATGATGCCCAAGAAGACATTCTACTTCATTATGTTAAACTAAATGCTGAAAATTTTACAATAAGATGAAAACCTAAAATCTTGAATTGTAAAATAACTGTAACTTACAGAGAAAAAATAATGTCAGATTTGAGATCAGCATACTCAAATTAGGTAAGAACAAGTGTTTTTGTGGATGCAACAAAAATTTTGTTCCCCAGTGTTATCACTGAAATCTCATTAGAAACAATACAAGCCATAATTTTATGACATATTTAAAATGCTGAAAGGAAAAATAAATATTGTTAATCTAGAGTTCTATATATGTACAGTAAAAATATTCTTCATAAGTAAAGGTAAAATACATTTTCAGATAAATAAAAACAGAAATAACCCATCTCCAACAAACCTTCCCAAGAAGGAATTTTTAAGGAAGTTCTTTGAACTGAAGGAAAATGCTGAAAATTATAAATATTCATGAAAGACATTAAAGTAGATATGAACCATAGAAACATATACTATATATTTCAATAAGACTCAATATCTAAAAAATCTTAATTGTGAATTACTTTATAAATTTATTTCAACCCTAAAAAATAACAAAAAAAATATTTCCTCCAGCTAGATAACTGAATTATAAAGTTCCTTTGGAAAAATAAACAAAACAGCTAGAAAAATTCTGATAAAAGAAGAGCAAAGGGGAAGAGGCTAACTTGTAAGATACAATAACAAAGCATATTATAACCCTTTAAAACTAAAACAGTATAATATTGACCCGATCAGACAGAATAGAAAGTTTACAAACAGACCCAAGTACATCTGTTAATTTGATATATGAAAACATGGCATCTTAAGTCATAGGCAAAAAAAAAAAATACTTTTTAATAAATGTTGAGATAACTAGATAGCCTTTTGAAAAATAAAATAAAATTGACTCCAGACTCACATATGGAACCCACCAACATAATTTCCAAATTGATTATAGATTATAGATTTATATATAAGCCCTGGCTGGATAGCTTAGTTGGTTAGCACACCAACCCGAAGCACAGAAGCTGCTGGTTCAATCACCAGTCAGGGCACACACGAGAACAGATGTTCCTGCCACTCTCCTGCTCTCCCCCTTTTTATCTCTAAAATCAATAAAAATAAACATTAAAATTATTTATATACCAAAATGAAATCATATAAAATAAAAAGAAAAATAGGTATGTTTCTTTTAGCTTAGAAAGAAAATTTCCCTACATGACTTAAGTTTCAGAAGCAAGAGAGAGAAAATTTGTTCTATATGAATACATAGAATGTAAAAAAGAAGGAGAAGAAGAAGAAGAAGAAGGGGAGGAGGAGGGGGAGAAAGACGAAGAAAAGAAAACCACTGTTACATCAAAAAAGTTAAGACTAAAATACAAATGAACACACTGGAAAAAAATAAAACATATGTTATATAACTTATATAACAAAGACTAGTTTCCATAAGTATATAAAAGCTTTAAAAAAATACAGCACAAAAGAGTCATGAGCCAATAAAATAAAGGACAACAGCCACTACCAAATAAAGTCACAGATAAGAAATATTTCAGAAACATGTGAAAAGATGCTTACCTTACTCTGAATAGGAGAAACATAAATTAAAGAAACAGATAGACTATTTCTTACTTATCTCCCAGCAAAATATGTGAGTCTAAAATACCCTTTGGTGAGGTTACATTTGTTCTTATTCTTAGCTGTCTGATAGGCAAAATGGCAATTTCTAGTATAATTATCACATAAATTTGTGATAAATTTGAATTTATCACATGTACATTCACTTATATTTCTTTACCTTTAGTTAATGATATCTAGAATTCTATTTGTATCTGGAAATATTTTAGACTTCTCTTATAATCAGGGTGCAGTTGGAGCTGGATTATTCCCTCATCCCAAATTTTGCCAGGAAGAGGCAATAATCTTGGTGTTTGACTGCCTATTGATATAGGGCACTGGGAAGGTCACTTAGAACTCTGTTCATAACTCAGACTCAGAAGGGTTTCAAATACTGATTGAGGCTCTGGCCAGTGGCTCAGTTGTTAGAGCATCAGCCTGTCTATGGACATTCCAGGTTCAATTCTCAGTCAGAGTGCACAGAAGCAACTATCTGCTTTTCCCTCCTCCCCCTTCTCTCACTCTTCCCCTGCCACAGCCAGTGGCTGCACTGGTTCCAACATTGGCCCAGGCACTGAGGATATCTCAGTTGGCTCGAGTGGTCAGCCTTGAGCATTGGCCCCAGATGGGTTTGCCGGGTAGATCCTGGTCAGGGCACATGCCAGAGGCTGCCTCGCAGTCTCCGTTCTTCTTACCAAAAAAAAAGATAAAATTTTTAAATATATGCTGATTGATTTCCTGAGCTTATCAAGGGCGAAATTACTACGGACTGATTACTAGGTGATTCCGGTGATGGCAGAAGTTTAAGATGGGAGAAGATTATGAAATATATTTTATATCAAATGTCAGCAAACTGTGGCCTGCATGCCAAATTCAGCAGCAAATAGCAGCCAGCCTGTTTTTGTAAATGGAGTTTTATTGGAACATAGCAATGCTAATTACGTATGGTTTATGGCTGCTTTTATGCCATAATGGCAGAGTTGAGTGGTTGTAACAGAAACGGGGCCACAAAACCTAAATTATTTACTATATGGCCCTTTACAGAAAAGTGTGCCAACCTCTGCTTTAAAGTGTAAAGGAATTTATTTGAACCTTGCAAAGTTCTGGGATGGTTTCATTTTGTGAACAGGCCCAGATTCATTGCATCTCCTAGTACCACGATCCTGCAAGCAACAAAAGGTCAGTCAGGTCTCTGGAGCTACGGAGGTCATGAAACAAAAGCAGAGCTGTCAGACGTCAAAATCTTGAGGAAATGTCTTCACAGGCTCCAGTCACAAATCAGAGACCCAACTCTGGCTCCCACCTTCCCAACAAACTGTGGCATGTGGAGTGTGACCCTAGGAAACATCAACCCTGGAACCCTGAACACGGGGAGAATTGTCTTACCAACCACCATAACAAACTGAAATAAACTTTGTAAAGAAATACTCTTCTCTCCAAAGTGTTGGGTTTTCAATCCCAGCAGCAAAACCAACAAACACAGACATGGTCTTGGGATTGTGAGAATTTGGAGAAGCAGGTGGTGGCCCCAAGATAGAGGAGCTGCATCTTTTTCTCTGAGCTTATTGATTGAGGCAAAAAGGTCTTATTTACTTATCTCCATGTCATACTCTCAGGCTAGATAACTACGCACACGCACACACATGCACTCACACATGTGCACACGCACGCATGCACTCCTTCCTGTTTCCAGGCACTAATAATTCCTTCCACTTCCTCTCACACAATCTCTAAACTCGCCCTCTTCTCTCTGCTGACCTAGCTCTTCCATGGCTTTTCAGTCTCTGGGACACAAAGCCGCACTTAGGATATTTCTAACTCTGGACATTCTGCTGCTAAACACGCTTTGCATTCTAGCTCATGGGCGTGCACATGAGGGAAGAAAGATAGATACCTCAGGGATATCTAGGAGTTACCTTGCCAGGTACTACATGGCTCTTATGTCCATGAATGTGCCGCAGTCCTGAAGACTTCCTGCTCCCTCTTTTCCTATCCTTGCCTCTGATAATGTGGCCATATACAGCCCTTAGGGGCGGCGGCTGATCTGGGGTTATTGAGCCCTGTGAAACTAGCCTGGCTGTGCCCAGCTTTCTAAATGGCTTAAGCAAGGCCTTCAATGTACTTGAACTTAAATAGCAAATTTTCATTAGTTCTCGGCCCCTCTGTTGTCTCACTTCTACCTATTGCAAAAATGGTGTGAGCTCATAGCTATCTCCTGCTTCTCCCCTCTTAACATCCCTAACAGATGTATAACCATGCCTATTATGGCTCTGCTCCCTTACATTCTTCACTAGCATGGGGAAAGGCTGGCTGCAGGGTGCACTGGGCACTAACCATTTCTCCCAGTGCATCCGCTCTGGAGGACACAGCGAGCAAGTCCTCCAGCTGGCTTTCTGCCTCCACTACACCAAGAGCGAATGCAAAGGAATCTCTGGTCCCCAAACCAGATCCCAGCCCTTGGTTCAGTGCTGTCCATCTCAGGGGCAAGAAGCAAAAGTCACATTTCCCCCCACACCCATGATTGGGAAACTGCCACCTCGCATTAAGGTCTTACAGTGATAAACAGAAGGCTAGATAATAAAGGCTCTCCCTACAGAAAGTGTCTTTAAGTTTATATCTGGATCTCACTCTGTGTGTGTGGCTCTAGTTTCTCTCCTCCCCCCCCCCCCCCTTGGCCAATCCTCACACATCCATCAGCCCAGGT
Organism: Rhynchonycteris naso; assembly: GCA_037038555.1. Classification (NCBI taxonomy): domain Eukaryota; kingdom Metazoa; phylum Chordata; class Mammalia; order Chiroptera; family Emballonuridae; genus Rhynchonycteris; species Rhynchonycteris naso. The sequence continues at coordinate 61,959,308 of CM073002.1, read as the reverse complement.
AACTTGTTGTCTTCCTCTGCATCACTATCTTTATGTCTTATAGGTCATTTTGAAAAAATAAAGCTAAGTCCCTACCAGTAAAACCATCAGAACCCAGTTCTGTCAGAGTTCCTGCCTCTTCTGACAGTTTGTGAGTGGGTCATTATGCTTGATAGTCATCATAAGTTCATCTGTATGGTCATAGAGCAAACTTCACCTCTGCTCCTCTCAGGGCTGGAGTTAATATACAGCTCACAAAACTTAGTGGGTATTTTATTGCTTCATATTCATTTTGAAATATCCCCTAATTTTTGTGAACAGTATATTTCCTTCCTAACTCTGTGACCTAGCAGATAATGAGAGAGCCCCATTGTCACCAACGTGGGCAGGCAGCATCACCCTGGCCATATCCGCCCATCACCACATTGCCTCTATCCCTCTGTTCTCCAATGCTCACTTACCTTTCCCACACCTCCCACTCTGCTGAGGTGTTAAAGGACTTTCTCATGACAAATGTTCAAACTTTCTAACTGGGTCCTTTTTATGAATTGAACTGTGTCCTTCCAAAATCCATATTTTGAAGCCCTTACTCCCAATGTGACTGTATTTGAAGATAGGGCTTTTAGGAGGTAATCATGGTTAAATGAGGTCATAAAAGTGGAGTGTGAAAGAACTGGTGTCCACTTTCTCTCCACCATGTAAGGACGCAGTGAAAAGGCAGCCATTTGCAGGTCAAGAAGAGAAGCCATGCCTGCCAGCACCTGGACCTTGGATTTCTAGCCTCCAGACTGTGAGAAGTACAGTGTGTCCGTAAAGTCATGGTGCACTTTTGGCCGGTCAAAAGTCAAAAGCGCACCATGACTTTACGGACACACTGTAAATTTCCCTTTTAAGTCACCTAGTCTATGGTATTTTGGTACAGCAGCTGGAGCTGACCAGTACAGTCCTCGACAGGATAACATTGCCTTGTCACTTGCTTCCAGGACACTGCTTTGTTTATGGCCCCTATCATCACTTTGTTTATATCCTTCCTACAGGAAGTTGAGAGATGACCCACTAAGGCTAAGTCTGCGGCATAGAGAAGAAATATTAAGTGTTGTACCTGTCACTATCCACTCCATCCTGCCCACCCAGCCTTGTGCTGAGTCTTAGCAATTAGTTCTGGTGCCTCTTCATTATTTTCTTTGGAAGGCCCAATTTACCATCCCAAAAGGACTCTAGTTCTTGTCTTGAACTGCTAGGAATCCTTCTTGGAAAGATAGTGTTGAACTCTGCAGAACCCTCAAACTAAAGTGATTGCTTTTCTCACTTAAAAATCTCTCCTGCATGTCTCTGTATTTCTCACGTCTTTCCTTGTCTCTTTACATTAAAATTTTCCATTTGTTATTCTCTCTCCGCCTCATTCTTGAGGTCTTTTATTGTCTCTCACTCTTAACCATTCCATTTCCTTTCTTTCACTCTTAATATTAAAGTACTCTTTTTAATTATTTTTAATGAACAAGGTTTGTTCTCTAGTATTAATTTATAAGTAAATGAGTCAAATGCTATATGTCTCTTCTGAAAATAAATAAGTGAATGAAAACAAAAATAATATAACTTCTCTAATCCTTGATTTCTTTTCTATTGTAGTTGATACTAATCAATATTTGTTGATACCACTGGTGGGCAGTGCAACCAAGAAGATCATTTACCCCAAGCCGTTTAATACCAGGAGCCAGAGAGGTGGCCAAAATGCAAGGTAGGGCCAAAATGCAACAATTGCCAGCTTCTGCCACTTGGGAAGAACTGCAGCAGGCAAAGAGCATGGGAAAATATTCAACAGGCTTTCTAACTGGTTTTCATATCTATGAATTATATTTGCACAAAACTAGAGGACCTTGACAGTTTAGTTTGTTCTCTAGTATTAATTTGATAAGTAAATGAGTCAAATGCTATATGTCTCTTCTTTTCTGAAAAGAAATAAGCGAATGAAAACAAAAGTAATATAACTTTTCTAATCCTTGATTCTTTTTTATTGCGGGTACTACTAATCAACATTTGTTGATACCACTGGGGGGGGCAGTGCAACCAAGAAGATCATTTACCCCAAGCCATTTAATACCAGGAGCCAGAGAGGTGGCCAAGGGTTTTCTCCTGAAGAAAGGTAGGGCCAAAATGCAACAATTGCCAGCTTCTGCAACTTGGGAAGAACTACAGCAGGCAAAGAGCATGGGAAAATATTGAACAGGCTTTCTAACTGGTTTTCATATCTATGAATTATATTTGCACAAAACTAGAGGACCTTGACAGTTTATTTTGGCTCAAAAGTTTATTTTGTTGAAAATCAAGAGGTAGGGGGCAGTGATGAGATCAAGGATGACTTTATATCTTTAAAATTATGGTTGACCAGAAGATCTGGAAATTTGGTTATAAATATGTTGACTTTGTGGTGGGAAATGGCCAAACAGAAATATCTAGCTAACAATTGTATATTTGTGTCTAGCACTCAGAAGAGGAATGAGGACAAGTGGTGTCATTTGGATGGTCACAGAAGCCACATCCACCCAGAGCATAGTGTTCTGTGGTCTCCTTCCTGAGGTTTTATGCAGGGTTCTGCTCACACTGCTGTGTCTTCCTGACCTCTCAAGTCGGCATCTAATAATATGTTCAAGTCCTAACTCTTTCATTTTTAAGTGACAAAATCTCAATTCAAATTAGAATCAGTAAAAAAGGGAACTTATTGGCTACTGTGACTAAAAAGTCTAAAGAAGTATTAATCGAAAGAAATATAATGTAAAACATATAATTTAAAATTAATAGACTCATTTAAAAAGTTAAAAGTTCTAGGAGAAATTAATTTTAATAATACATATTATCAATCCAATATATAATTATTCTACTTTTAACATGTAATCAGAATGCTAAAATTATTAAGCCATCTTACTTTTTTTTTTTTACACTGATTTTTATTTTACATTTCCAGGCTGTTTCAGTCTGGACTAGCTGTATGTCAATTGCTCACTAGACATATGTGCTAGTGGTTACCATATTAGACAGCAGAGGCTTAGACTAGACCTTAAGGTATGACTGGATCCAGCCTTTCAAATGGTGTCATTGGATTCTCTCTCAGTTTTGCTTTTCATTGCATATTGGGCTCATACCCTCCAAAAATAAGAGAAACACATTCATTTGGCCCACAAGTCGTTCTAGCCAATATATTGTCCTTACAGCTCATAGTCATGGTGGAAAAGACATTATTCTGATAGCATCAGTGGGTCCTGCTGCTATCATATAACTATCCATGAAACAATCATTGAGGCCAGGGAAATAGAGCCAATTACAATCTACACTGTCTTCAGTAGATCTGGCAACCAAAACTCTGAACTGTCCAAGCCTGGTCATGTGCTCCTGTTCCTCTCTGGACCCGGAGGTACAGAGCAGGGACTGGTCAGCCCCACCTGAGCTACATAAAATCAAAGAAAGTGGGTCCCCAAAGAAAAGTATGGCACAAATCACATATATCCACTTAACAACCACTTAATGGTTTAAACTGCCCCAGTCCCAGGCTCAGTCTGAGGCAAGGGCAATTAGGAATGTCGATATTAATAGCTGCTGATGTAGTCATAATTTGAGTACCAAATCCTCTTTTTCTAATTACACCATAATCATTGCGTGAGGAAGATGGATCCCACTGGATTCCCACTCCTGATCCACAGATCCTTTCAACCAGCTTCTCAATGTTGGCAGCTGGCCGCTCCTAAGCTAACCTGCGTGAGGCTCCTCTAGAACCAAACTGATCCTGTTCCTCCTTTCAGCCCTTAGACTTGGGTTTAATTTTGACTACTTCCTGACCTTGTGGACTGCTGCCCCAGTGTGGTGTCATATTGCTCTCACCCTCAGGACCAGGACTCTCGGGCTCATCCTTTCATGAGACTGTCATTGCCCTTGAGAGGCAGTCTTGTTCCTCACAGCTCAACCCTGACATTGAACTCCAACAATAGCAGCCATGAAAATGATAGCTAGAAGAGACTACAGTGCAGAGAGTAACAGCAGAGACTCAGGAGCCGAACAGAAGGCGGGGACTCAAATCCCGACTGTGCCTCTTAGTGGCTCTGGGATGCTGAGCAAATTATTTAACCATTCTATGTTTCGATTTCCTCTTCTTAAAAATGCAGTTAAATAGCACCTATTCACCAGCCTTATGCTGTAAATCATATGTGTAAATATTAGTGAAATGTTTGGGGAGTCTCTTACAAGCACTATGATATGGGAGAAGAGTTTTATGATAGGGCTCAGACCTTACACTACGGTAAAGAAAGCAAATAATAAGGGTCTGCCAGGGGGAAAGCTAGAGGATGGGAGAAAAATCACTAATCAGCAACCACAAGGCCGGCTGCGGACTGACCACGGCTGCCTTTGCTTCTGCTCCTGGCTAGAAGTGCAGGCAGAAGGGCAGGCAGCTGGGGAAGAAACTCTGAAACAGAGCAGAGGAAAGCAAGAAACTGTGGAACTCACGATGATCTCTCACAGCATTTAACCCACACATTGCTGGTAACCTGAAAAAGGTACAGGTGCCCCCCACCAAGCTGCACACGTTCCTACTTGAACTCGGAGGGGTGAAGGAGATCCCAGTAGCAGCCCAACTTCCATAAACGCCAAGCAGATGAATGGCAACAGCGCCAGCCAGCGTAACCCCACACACTGCTCCAACTTTCCCCGCAGCAGAGCTGCTATGTCGTTTCTGCCGTCCAAATCTGTGAATTCCTCCTGTGGCCCACCCTAACCCAGAAACACCCGAGGAAGGAATCCTGGGAGATGTATTCTTAGCTTAGCTCAGCTGTCACGATATAAAACCACCAGAGAGTGTTGGTGTTGTTACTATTATTATTATTATTTATTACTGCTACCAATATTGTATATGGGTCTTCTGTCGTAACCGTTTTTTGTTCACATTACACTTCATTACAGTATGTCTTAGTACGACTACTTTACACATAGTTTACGAGAGTCGTCATATATGTGTTACTCAACCCACATAATATCCCAGTTGTATAGGCAAGGTAGGTTTTATGATCCACGGAAAGCTTGCAGAGTTGGTAAGTGGCAGGGCTGCAACTCAACTGCAGATCCCCATTAATTCCAAGGCCAGGCCACCGGAATACAACTCATAGCCTCTTACGCCACACGGGGGCAGCACAGTGCACAGCGTGGTTCTCAGCGAGGTTAATAAACACCGTTCTCAACTAGCAGCTGTACATCAATTAAACAAAAATGAGGTATTTCGTGGCACAGTGGAACTGGTTTCTATGAGAGGTTTGTGGGGTCGATGTAATTACTAACCCGTCACACACTGCATTTGCCTGAGGATATCCGAATGTTGTATTTTTAAGGGTTGCAGTTCGCACAATTTGCAGAAGATGGCACCCTAGAGCTACTGAACAATCAATACTTGAGACCTAAAAAGGATCAAGAAGAGAATCGGTGTGAAGCATATCACCTAATGCAGGACACTGCCTACATTTTAACCTGGACAAAGCAATAAAAACAAAAACCCTATTGCACCATTTCATGTTATACTGCAGATAACTTTTTACCAGAGTATTTCTCCCACCTTACGCTCCTTGACTATCAATCAGAAGTATCTTTATGACACCCATGTGCTTAGTGCTCGGGAGTGGTAGAATGTTAAAACGGATTTTTCAAAAGCAGTCCTTGTTCTGTCATGCTCTGATATTCCCAAGTTCTTACAATTACTACTCAGAGTTGGGATCTTCTCTGTGTGACTTCACCCCGGATAGCACATTATCCACTCCCTGCCTTCTTTGCTCCTTTGCAGAATCAAAAGTCATACTGAACTTGACTGTCCATACATCTGGACAAGCCCTTTCAGGTCCATATAAGACCCTGGGAGATAATAACCTTATGTTTGTTTTACCCTTTGTACTTTTCAAAGTAACTTTTAAATCTATAATCTCATTTGAAACTTATAACTACCTTGAACAATGAATAGGACAGATATTATGGTACTCATCTTACAGAAGAGGAACTAGATCAGTAAAAGTTAAATTGCTCCAGAAACACAGCCAAACCTGGGAAATACATTGGTTTAAACCACTGCAGAGTCTTCAGGGTCCCAAAGAAAATTTCAGGTAGGTTGTTCAATTTTTTCAACTGGGACTCAAGACCAGGTTGGCTTTATTAAAATCCATTATCCTCATACTATTTAACTCATAGTATAGTAATACGTTAACTATGTAACTCATTGTAACATTTCTGTTATTGACTATAAGTCATCTGACTATAAACTCTCCTGCCATGTTAGTCTATGTACAGGGCATCTAAGAGATAGCTTCTTTCTAACCCCACCTTTGACTCCATTTCAATTTCTCAGCATTTCTTACCTAAATTATTTTAAATAGTGTCCTAACTCGTTTCTAAAGCTATTTCTCCTCCATTTTATCTTTCTATAATATAGATCTCAACTTATCTCTTCACTTTCTGCTTTCAAACCTTTTAATGTTCCAGTTTCCAAAAACTAAAGATCAAACACTTAGCAAGGCACATAAAGCCCCTGAATCCCAGATCCAAGCTGTTACTATCTGCCTGCTGTTTTTCGACAACCGTCCACGCACGTCACTACCTTCTTTTTTTAAACTTTTCCTTTTTCTTTTCATTTTTATTGAATTTATTGGGTGACACTGTTTAACAAAATTACGCAGGGTTCAAGTGCACAATTCTACAACACATCATCTGTACACTGTATTGTATGTTCACCACTCTAAGTCAAGTCTCCTTCCATCACCATTTATCCCCCTTACACTCTCCTCCACCTCCCCGTACCCTCTCTCCCTGACAATTACCACACTGTTGTCTGTGTCCAAAAAAGGAGGGAAAAAGACAGAAAAACACAACACTACTTTCTATTCCTCCAAATCAGTAGGCACTTCCTGCACCCTGTCCCAATTCATTTCACTGTTCTGCTTTCCCTGCCTGGAATGTGCTTTCTTCCTTCATCTAGTGCCTGGGAATGCTCATTAATCAAGGTGCAATTCTGAAAAAAATCATCTGAATTTATCACATGTTGCCAGTGGTATAACTTTCTATACCCTTTCTAAATACTAATTTGGTAAAAGATATCAGATGGCCAAAAAGTTCATATTCTTTGACCCAATTATTTGGCATATCTATCTTTTCAAGAAAAACTCAAGAAATTGTCCACAGAAAATGCCATTACAGTGTTATTTATAATAGTAAAAAATTAAATATCCTAAATGTTTTCCTGTTGGAGAATGCTTTAAACAGTAGTTTCTGAACTTTGTTGACTATTATATATAATCACATGCCAAACATACATTGTATGTATATGTACAGATATATAATCTGAAACAAATCTTTACGACAGAATACCTATTTTCATGAGACAATACATATCTTTATTACATACAATGCATCCACTTTCAGTTTTTAAGTGTTGATTGCATCCACTAAGAGTTGTGAACCACAGTTTGAAAAAAAACTAGATTAAAAATAAAATAATATTTAGCAACATAAATATTTCTTAAAATAACATTTAATCAGAATATTAATGTAATATTATGATAAAAAGCAAGGTACTAATTATCTTTATAGCCTGAATATAATATTTTTTAAGCATGTACACATTGGGATGTTTCTCTGGGGTCATTATTAAGAGAAAGAGTGCTTAAGTGTGTTCACAACTTACCTAGTATTTCTATGTCATAGTTTTTTGTGGAAAGCAGAACAGAAGTGCATGGGGTTTAGATAGTCCTGGAGTGACTCTGGATTAACTGCAACCGTATTTATTTTATTCAATAAACATTTATTAACCATGAACATTATGTATTCAACATTCAAAATGTAAAAGTGCTCAAAATCTATCATGGAATGGCAGCCATTTAAACAAATTAATGCACTGGTGCCACAGATGAACATAAGATGTACAGTGGGGACTTGAAAGAGATTGGATCTTCATTTTACTGAGAAGTGATTCCTGAGCTGCGATTAAGGATGAGTTCACCCCAAGATGTCAAGGAAGAAAAGAACAGCATTCCAGATAGAAAGATGGAGCAGCGGGGTACAGGTGCAGGAGATGAACTGAGAGACATCAGATATATGAGTATGACTGGTGCATATGGTATGGAAGCCTGGGCTGAAAAATAAGGCTGGAGAGCTGCGCATGGGCAGATCATAAAGGGCCTTCCCCGCCATGCGAAGGAGCCTACACAGTGGGCCACTGTTGCTTAACGAGGATGCTCATTACCATTGCCTGTGCAGATTTCCAAACCACAGATGCTTGGCTAACCCCCACGAATTAGTTGGATCTTACTGAGATCTACCTTTTTATAATTTTTGCTCAACCTCTCTCCGTGAGCAATGAGGGATATATAAGTAGTGCAATAAACAGAGGTGTGATATCACATTTCTAATCATCAACAGTGTGGAGAGTGGACTGGATGACATAGAAAGCATTAAGTCCAGATGAAGATACCATCGGGGCAGCCCAGGTGAATAAGGGGAAAAGCCCAGGCTAAGGGAAAAGCAGATGGGAAGGACAAGAAGGGGGAAATATTCAAATATCAAGACCACAGTCTGAAGTTAATGTGAAGATGGTGGTGCAGACAAAGGGTGGATTGGGGAGCTGCGAGGTCTTGCTCTTCCGCAACCTTCTGCAGTCTTCCTAAATAAATAGACAAAATGAAAACAGATATTTGCTATGCTAACAAAATTACAGGAAAAATCCTCAATTTTCCCTTTCTTTGTCCCCTTTCCAATAGATTGCCACCTCTAAGCAGCTCCTCTCTGAAGTTACCACTAGAGAAGGGGGACATGGGAGTGGAGGGGAACGAAGGATGACTACCTTTTCCCAACAGCTCGGGGAATAATACTTACCTCATGGATGTAAAGTGAGAATAAATAAGGTAATGTATGGAGTGCGTCTGGCACATGGTGGATATTTTTTTCCCCTAGACTGGAGTGACTAGAGCCCACACGCTCCTTTAATCTTACCAGAATCTTCTCCCTGGCCCTGGTTTCCTCCCTTAAACATATGTATAAGTTTTTTAGTGAAAGACTAAAATGACAAGTTTTCACTCTCTTTTTCAGACAAGACAGGAATTTTTTTCATCATGTAGAATAATTAAAGTCAGAGCTAGGTGAGATATTTTACCCCCTATAGGCTGTTTCATCAACCGAGAAATTCATTTCCCTGATAATCCTCCCTGAAATATAACATTTTTTTCCATCCTTATACTCAATGGGAAAAAAAAGTGCTAGCAGCAATACATCTGAAGATTCCTTGTACACAGCTAAAAGTTAATTCCTCTTCAGTGCTTTGCAAGAAACCAAAAACACTGCTTAAAAGAAAAAAGCTGCAGAAGCCTTATTAAAGTTGCTCTTTTTATAAAAGTGCAGTCACAAATCAATGCATTGTTAATGAAGACTTTTCTTCCATAGGCCGGTAGAGTTATCTAGAGACTCAAGACTTGCTTATGCCTTCTGGCTGGGCAGAGCGGTAGGCCGAGAGTTTACACAATGGGGGCTTTCAGGTCCATTTACTTCAGAAGAATCTTGTACAGTAATTGAGATGCCAGAACCAGCTTTTCCCCCTCCTTTCCAAAGGTTAAGCCTAGAACTATTATGAGAACTGGAGAGAGGAGTGTAGTGGTCTACATCATTCAAATCTTCCTTTTAATTTAAAAATTATCAGAAATGCATATTTTTTTCCTGGAAGCGCATATATCTGAAGGCACAATATGGCAATTAAGAGCCAGGTTGCCTAGGTCTGAACCCTGGTCGCAGCTCCGCTACTGCTATGAAAACTTGCTCTACGTAACTGCCTCTGCCTCATTTCCTTACCTGTAAGAGGATGGTAACCATACTGACGCAGGTGTTCCAGGGTCTGGGGGCCTTGAGGGTCTGTCACCCACTGTGGGTACTTGGCTTCATGCAGGAAAGAATTCAAAAGCAAGACAGCATAGAGTTTGTTTTTAATTTATTTATTGAATTTAGATAGAGAGAATGGTGGAGGAGAGAGAGAGAGACATTGATTTCTTATTTTATGCATTCATTGGTTGATTCTTGTATGTGCCCTGACGAGGGATCAAACCTGAAACTGCAACCTTGGCATGTCTGGATGATGCTCTCACCAACTGAGCTACCTGGCCAGGGAGGCCGGCATAGAGTTTAAAACAGTGGATCTTAACCTTTTTTGAGGTACCGAGCCCACCAGTTTCATATGCGCATTCACCAAACCCTTCTTTAGTGATAAATAAGATTTTTTTTTCCAAATTCAGGACATAGGTATACGTTTTTTTTACTGGTGCACAAAATGAGCCGTGCATGAACATCACCTTGCTCAAAGAACAAAACCAACAAAGTGCATGAACTCACAACAAATTATGGTATTACTTTATTCTGGCCTCCGCAGCAGAGGCTTCTCCGAATCCCTGAGACCAACTCATTGATAGAACCCAGGTTAAGAACCACTGGTTTAAAGTGAGAGTTATTAGTGAAGCAGTGAGACAAAGTTTGTTTCCTTCATTGAGGTTCATTTAATGGGGGGAGGGTATTCAATGAGGGGAAGCAATATTCAGGATCTTCCCGGAAAAGGCAGGAAAATTTCTCAGAAGAGCCTTTAGATATTTTTTGCCCTTCTACGGGCTTTCTTTTCTGATCATAGCAGTTCTGAGTGTGTCACTTAGCATGCTAATGTATTACAATGAGTGTATAATGAGGCATGGGGTTGCTCTTAGGTGAAATTTGCAATTAGTGTCATGTTGGTCAAGCTGATCTCTGCCAGTTTTAAGCCATAGCTCCAGAGGTGGTGGTGGCAGGGGTGGGGTCCTTACTTCTTGACAGGCCTTGTACATTTATCAATTGCAGCTATTCTGTCACAACCCCTATCTCAGAACCTACCTCACAAAGTTGTGAGGATTAAAATCAGTTTATAGATATAAAGTACTTAGAAGAGTACCTGGCACACAGCTTCTGGTCACCGGATATTATTAAGCAAGGGAGAGTACCAGGCTGGGTCAACCCACAGAGCTGCTCTAGAAGGGATTTTAAGTTCTGGACCATAGGACAACTAAGCCCCTAACACATATAGTTAACTTGTACAGGGTTTAAGTCTTTCAAAAATTAATTGCCAATGTACATGTTTCAGGAGACATATAAGCGTTTCTTCTATAGTTTCTCCATTGGAAATGTCCCCCTCCACCTTAAAAAATCCAAATACATTACTTCTAAAGTAAATCAAAGCTACAATTTATCAAGAACAATGTCATTTTACATACATTATCTAATTGAATCCTCAGAACTATGATGTTAAGAATCATGATCCTCATTTTATAGATGAAGAAAGTGAGGCTCAGAGAGGCTAAACAACTTGCTGGAAGTCAGTAAGGAAGTGATCGAGCTGGGGTTTGACCCCCAGGTTGCAAGGTAATACAGTGTGTCTTTCCAGTTAGTTGTTCCCTCCAAATCCACCAAGAACCTCCAGTGATTTCTTGGACAGCCTCATAATTTCTCACCTAAGAGAATTTCTTCACTCTCCTCTCATAATAGCTCTGACTACAGAGCTAATGGTGGTGAGGGAAGTAGGATTTATGTACATGAAAATACCCTAGAAAACTGAGAAAAAAATTAAAAGGCTGTTGAGACTCCCTAAATGTATAGAAATTAAAAAGGAAGATTCAGAAAGTTTGACTGCATTGAGAAAAATAATTTTAATGGTCTAAAAATCAGAACTGAAATTTTTTTCAGTCAAAAAAATAAAAACTTAGGCAAAGAACAACTGGAGGGAATTTAGAATTCTGTCTATAACATGGTAAATCAAAGGCTGTGCAAAGATTTTTAATATTTATGAGCTATCTTAATGGAGGGGCAGTCTATGGCAATAAATGATCAATACAGAGGGCTCTACATCTTACTAGCTTTGTGACCTTGGGTAAACTAGTTAACCTATGTAAGCCTTGGTTTTCTCATTTATAAAAGTAGTGTAACACTACACTTGGAAGTGTGTAGTAAGGATTAAACGAGATATACATAAAGTGAATAGCATGTTGCCTGGTATACGATAGGTACTCTATAACTATTAATGTTTTCTCAGCTTTTTAATTCTCTTCAGTTATTTAAAGTTGATGGTAATCAGAACATAGATGTGCAATTTTGAATAAAATATGAAAAATAGGGAACAAGGGACTATTTAAGCAGACAAACAATAATTAAAGATCCCACCCTTCTCTTAAACTCACCAGGTTTGTAGGAAACTATAAAAAGAAACCTGAATAGCCAAAGCAATCCTAAGGAAAAAGAATGAAGCTGGCGGTATCATACTACCTGACTTCAAATTATACTACAGACCACAATAATCAAAACAGCATGGTATTGGCAGAAAAACAGACATACAGACCAGCAAAACAGAATGGAGAGCCAGGAAATAATACTATACACACACACACACACACACACACACACACACACACACACACACAAATCATCTTTGACAAAAGAACCGAAAATACACAATGGAAAAAAGAAAGCCTCTTCAATAAATGGTGCTGGGAAAATTGGAAAGCCACATGCAAAACAATGAAACTTGACTACAGTTTGTCCTCCTACAGAAAAATTAATTCAAAATGGGTCAAAGGCCTAAATAAAGATCTGAAACAGTAAATTACATAGAAGAAAACATAGGTACTAATAAGCTCATGGACCTTGGCCATAGAGAACAATTTATGAATTTGACCCCAAAGGCAAAGGAAGTAAAGAAAAAAGTAAATAAATGACACTATATCAAACTAAAAAGCTTCTGGACAGCAAAAGAAACTGACAACATAACAAATAGGCAGGCAACAAATAGGAGATGATATTTACAAACAGCTCCAATAAAGGTTTAATATCCGAAATATATAAAGAACTCACAAAGCTCAGCAACAAACAAGCAAACAATCCAATGAAAAATTGAGAAGACTTGAACAGACACTTCTCCCAAGAGGACATACAAATGGCCAACAGATACGTGAAAAGATGCTCATCTTCACTAGCTATTAGAGAAATGCAAATCAAAACTACAGTGAGATACCACTTCACACCTGTTAGATTGGCTATTATCAATAAGACAGGTAATAACAAGAGTTGGAGAGGCAGTGGAGAAAAAGGAACCCTCATTCACTGCTGGTGGGACTGAAAATTAGTATAATCATAAGGAAGAAAGTATGCTGGTTACTCAAAAGACTAAGAATAGAATTACCATATGACCCAGCAATCCCTCTACTGAGTATCTACACCCAAAACTCAAAAACATTTGTACATATAGACACATGCACCCCCATGTTTATCACAGCATTATTTATAGTGACCAAGACTTGGAGACAACCACAGTGTCCCTTAATAGAGGACTGAATAAAGAAAGGATGACTTAGTGCCATTTACAACAATATGAATTGACATTGAGTGAAATAAGTAAATCAGAAAAAGCTAAGAAGTATATGATTTCACACATAGGTGGGATATAAAACTGAGACTTATGAACATAGATAAAAGTAAAGTGGTTACCAGGGGGAAGAGGACATGGGGAAATGAGAAGAACAAAGGAGGGGCAGTAAATAGTATAAAGAGGGATAAATATAAGGTGATGGAAAATTACTTGACTTTGGTTGATAGGTATACAACATAATGAACAGTTCAAATGCCATAGAAATGTTCACTTGAAACCTATGTACACTTATTGATAAATGTCACCCTGTTCAAGTTAATTTTCTAAACAAAATTTAAAAATTAAAAAGAAGACACACTAGATCAATTGGATTTAACTGATATTTTCAGAAAATTTCACCCCAAAGCAGCAGAATATACATTCTTTTTAAGCGCTCATGGGACATTTCTAGGACATACCACATGTTAGAAAACAAAGCAAGTTTCAATAAATTAAGAAGACTGAAATTATATCAAGCATTTTCTCTCATCACAATGGCATGAAACTAGAAATCAACTACAATAGAAAAACTGAAAAACATTCAAACACTTGGAGGCTGAATAGCATGTTATCAAATAATGAATGGGTTAACAATGAGATCAAGGAAAAGAAAAATGTCCTTGAAACAAAATAAAACGAACATATAACAACCCAAAATCTATGCGACACAGCAAAAGCAGTCCAGAAAGTTCATAGCATTACAGGTGTACATTAAGAAACAAGAAAAAGCTCAAATAAACAACCTAGACATGAACCTAAAACAACTAAGAAAAGAACAACAAAGCCCAGAGAAAGTAGATGAAAATAATAAAGATCAGAGCACAAATAAAGGACATAGAGTCCAAAACACAATATAAAAGGTCAGTGAAACCAAGATCTGGTTTATTGAAAAGGTAAACAAGATTGACAAACCTTTAACCAGACTCATCAAGAAAAAAAGAGAACTCAAATAAATAAAATTACAAATGAAAGTGGAGAAGTAACAACTGATACTGCAAAGGATTGTAAGAAGATACTATGAAGATCTATATGTCAAAAAATTGGACTATATAGGTGATGTGAATAAATTCCTAGAAACATACAATCTTCCAGAACTCAATCTGGAAGAATCAGAAATCCTAAACAGACCGATTACAACAAATGAAATTGAAACAGTTATTTAAAAACTCCCAGCAAACAAAAGTCCTGGACTAAATGGTTTCACAGGCAAATTTTACCAAACATTCAAAGAAGAACTAACATGTATCCTTCTCAAGCTATTTCAAAAAATTCAAGAGGAGGGAAGACTTTCAAGCTCCTTTTATGAGGCAAGCATTATCCTCATTCCAAAACCAGGGAAAGACACTACAAAGAAAGAAAACTGTATCCCTGATGAACTAGATGCTAAAATTCTCAACAAAATATTAGCAAACCAGGCGCAGCAATACATGAAAAAAATCATACATCATGATCAAGTGGGATTTATTCTGGGGGGTCAAGGCTGGTACAATATTCACTAATCAATGTGATTCACCACATAAACAAAATGAAGGATAAAAATCAAATGATTATATCAATAGATGCAGAAAAAGCATTTGATAAAATCCAGCATCCATTTATGATCAAAACTTTCAGCAAAGTGGGAATAAAAGGAACATATCTCAATATGATAAAGGCCATCTATGACAAACCAACAGCCAACATCATACTGAATGGACAAAAATTAAAAGCAGCCCCCTTGAGATCAGGAACAAGACATGGGTTCCCCCTTTCACCACTTTTATTAAACAGGGGTTCTGGAAGCCCTAACCACAGCAATAAGACAACAAGAAGAAATAAAAAAGGCATTCAAATTGGAAAAGAAGAAGTAAAACTGTCATTATTTGCTGATGACATGATACTGGACATAGAAAACCCTAAAGTCTCAGTCAAAAAACTACTAGACCTGATAAATGAAGTCAGCAAGGTGGCAGAATATAAAATTAATATTGAGAAATCAGCGGCATTTTATACAACAATAAACTGTCAGAAAGAGAAATTAAGAAAGCAATCCCCTTCACTGCAACAATAACAATAAATTAAGTACCTAGGAGTAAATTTAACCAAGGAAGGAAAAGACTTGTACTTGGAAAATTATATGACACTGAAAAAAAAATCAAGGAAGATACAAACAAGTGGAAGCATATACCGTGTTCATGGATTAGAAGAATAAAGATAATTAAAATGTCTATATTACCCAAAGCAATGGACAGACTCAATGCTATTCCTATTAAAATACCAATGGCATACTTCACAGATCTAGAACAAATATTCCAAAAATATATATGGAAAAAAGAACCTGAATAGCCTCAGCAATGTTGAAAATAAAGTGGGAGGTATCACACTACTTGATATCAAGCTATTCTACAAGGTCATTGTAATCGAAACAGCTTGTTTTTGGCATAAGAATAGGCATACAGATCAATGGAACAGAACAGAGAGCCTAGAAATAAACTCACGCCTTTATGGTCAGTTGATATTTGACAAAAGAGACAAGAGTATACAATGGAGTAAAGACAGTCTCTTTAATAAATGGTGTTGGGAAAATTGAACAGGTACATGCAAAAAAATGAAACTAGACCGCCAACTTACACCATTCACAAAAATAAACTCAAAATGGATAAGACTTAAATGTAAGTCATGAAACCATAAAAATCTAGGAAAAAAAGTCAGTCAACTCTGATACCTCTCATAATACTATTTTTGCTAATATATCTCCAAAGGCAAGTGAAATAAAGGACAAAATAAAAAAATGGGACTATATCTAACTAAAACGGTTTTGCACAGCAAAAGACACCAATAACAAAATAAAAAGACAACCCACACAATCGGAGAACATATTTGCTGATACCTCTCATAAGGGGTTAATAACCAAAATTTATAAAGAATTTCTAAAAATCAACACCAAGAAGGTAAGCAATCCAATTAAAAAATGGACAAAGGAACTGAATATATACTTCTCCAAAGAGGACATACAGATGATAATAGGCATATGAAAAAATGTTCAATGTCACTAATCATCAAAAAATGCAATTAAAATCACAATGCGGTACTACCTCACACCTGTCAGAATGGGTCTCATTAACAAATCAAAGAGGATGAGGGGAAGAGATCAGAGAAGGTGAAGAGATTAGTGAAATTATATATGTAAACGTAACACAGAAATATAGATAACAGGATAACTCCCAGAGGGAAGGGGAAGAGGTAATCAGGGGGAAGGGGACAAAGGAGGTGTAATGGGGTCCATGTTCTTGGGGGGTGAGGGTGTTATATTGAGTGGGACACTTGAACCCATGTTAACATAATAAATTTTAAAAATTAGTAAAAAAATTTTTTTAAAAAGGAAAATGATTTGACTTTGGGTGATGGATATACAACATAATTGACCATTTAAATGATATAAAAACATTTAGCTGAAACCTATGTACTCTTATTGATCTATGTCACCCCGTTAATTTCCTAAATAAACTAATGTTCCAACTTTTAAAATACGAATGGTACTTAAAGAGGCAGAATAAGGGTAGGACTAAGAAACTAAGGAGTGGATTATTTCAGGGCCAGTACACTTTTTCACTGGAGGAAGAGAACAGGAAGGGTTTAAATCCTGCAGACTGCCTCTATGGGAGATGGAGAGGGCCCACGGGACAGGTTACCTGACTGGTGCCTGGCCAGAAAATTACAGAGTGATTAACATTACATTTCTAGGAGAGACCAAAACTGAAAATGATCCAGTATTAAATTGTTGTCAGGGGCTTTTAGCATAAGCCAAAGCCCTACAGTTTGTTTTTATAACATAGTATTTTTCTGTAAAGTTAAGTATTATTGTACTAGACACAAGTTAGATGGTGTATCCACAAGTCAGTTGACTTGTTGAAAAGAAAGCTATTAAAAGGCAAAACAACAAAGAGCTCACATTTTTTTTTTCAGACACTGGTTTACTCAAATGGAGTACCTATGGAGAAAAACAATTGGCAGATAACTACTAGTCTGGCCAAATTGCTTATCCACTCTTAGCACCAGTGTCTGAGGTTACTTATGAGTGATGATAGCCTTCACACAGGGCTATGATGAGGCTAATGACAATGTGTAAATGCATTTTTATTTTTGAGTTTTTTATTTACTGATATTTAGAGAGAGAAGAAGAGAGAGGGAGAGAAAGAGAGCACAACATCCACTAATTATTCTATTTATTTGTGCATTTTTGTTGATTCTTTTATGTGCTCTGATCAGGAATTGCACAACATTGAAACACCTGGACAATGCTCTAACCAACTGAGCTACATGGCCAGAGCATTTAAATGCATTTTTTAAAGTGCCTGTCATGTAGTAATAAGCACAAAACAAGTAGTACTTACTATTTTTATGTAAAATACATGATTGGTACTTAACATGGGATTCTTTGAAATTACTACATTTAGCATGTTATTTCTATAGCTTTTCCAAAGAATACTATATCTTTAATATCACATCAAATACAACTCAGAGAATTGGTGCAATCATTTGCCCCTTGTGTGAATGACTCTAATTCACTCTTCCTTTCTGATATTTGACTGCTACTTTTAACACCGGAGATGAAGAGACCAATGAGGAAATGTTTAGTTTCATCAATTTAGCGTGACCTTCAGGCATTCTCTTGAGTGAAGCAATGTGCTTAATATTGTGACCACAATGAAGATAAAGAAGAGGTTGTCCCACCTTCCTGAACTTGTAAAAACATCCACTTGTATATTTATGATATTAATTGCAATTATTTCTTTATGGGTATGTACTCTTTTGTAATAGGAACTCCCTGAGGACAGCTGTTGTGGCTTAATTTGTGTTTTTATCTCCACCTAGACCTGTATTAAGTAGTGGGGGATCAAAAATGACTGTGGAATAACTGGGTTTACAGTCCAGCAGGGGAGATGAATCATGTGCATAGATAAAGGAATATAATACAGACTATGACAATTCCCTTGCATGTAGCAAATGCTACAGTTTATGAGAAGCAGCAGTCACTTCTCACTAAACTGAAGACTAAAAGATTTAGAAGGTCAGAGTATTTAGATTGGACTTGTGGTACAGGAAGACTGGGGTGGAGACAGGTGGAAGGTGCTGAGAAAAAAGGAAGAACAGTCAGTTCAAAGGAAAATGAGCAGGTCTAGCACAAAGTCTGAGGATTAACAGAATTTGAGAAGGGAAACATAGTTGACCATTTGTGGAAGGAACTGAATGAGTCAAGACAAGGAGTAAGAATTTAATTTAATACATAATTGAGAATCCTTAAATCTTCCAGATAGTGAAATGCAGTAAATTTGTTAAACTGCTGATATTTCAAAAAGCAATGTCCTGGGATTTCTGATGCCAGCCAAGATGAAATAGCCCCAGTGCAAATGCCATTATAAAATAGTCTTCCCTCTTACAATTAAAAATATACTGGACAGCCTGACCAAGCGGTGGCACAGTGGATAGAGCATTGGACTGGGATGCGGAAGACCCAGGTTCGAGGGTTCGAGACCTCGAGGTCGACAGCTTGAGTGCGGGCCCATCTGGCTTGAGCAAAAGCTCGTCAGCTTGGACCCAAGGTCACTGGCTCCAGCAAGGGGTTGCTTGGTCTGCTGAAGGCCTGTGGTCAAGGCACATGTGAGAAAGCAATCAATGAACAACTATGGTGTCGCAATGGCAATGAAAAACTAATGATTGATGCTTTTCATCTCTCTCCATTCCTGTCTGTCTGTCCCTATCTATCCCTCTCGCTGACTCTCTCTCTGTCCCTGTAAAAATAAATTATATATATATATATATATATATATATATATATATATATATATATATATATATATATACACACACACACACACACACACACATACACACACACACACACACATATATATACTGGACATAATACAACAAACAAGCACAGAAAGACACTGAGCAGTAGAAAGAAGATGGATCTCCTAGGGGCCTTGGTTCTGCACAGGGGAGATGAGCCTGTAACCACACCCAGTGTCCACATGGTGAAAAGAGATGGATCATGGCAGGGAACTTGACAATTCATTTTCCCTCCCCCTGATTTCAGCAGGCCCAATGAGGACGGAAGCCTACACCGAATGAGGTGGCACTCCACAGAACAGCACGCAAGTGAGTTTCTCCTCCCACCCTATAGCACCAAGTGGTGTGAGTCAGTGCTCTGTTTTTCTTTCCTTGGGTGTCAGCAGAGCCACACTGGAGGCTGAGCTTACACTCCCACCTGAAGGCAACAACTCCATGACAATTTGTGCCTCACTGTCACTAAAGATTTACTAGAGGCTAGGGGGAGCTATCGTTCTACCCATCTGCAAAAAGACGGTAAACACAATGCTTTTGCTGCGGTGCTGCTCTCAGTGTGCATATCAGGAAACTAAACATGTACACCCATCTAGCTCTTGTGTTACACTTCAACAAGGGGAACACCTACTACACACACACACACACACACACACACTATTATAAAGTTTCCAGAGTGTCATGATTTTTAAAGCAGTCATAATAAAATGCTTCAATGAGCAAATATGATCTTGAAACTAACTGAAAAGTGAGATAATCTCAGTAAAGAAACAGGAATGTTATAATACATGCTACAACACGGATGAACCTAGAAAACATTATGCTAAGTGAAATAAGCCTGTCACAAAACACACGCACATTTATAAAATGTCCAGAGTAGGCAAATATATAGCGACTGGAAGTAGATTAGAAGTTGCCTGGAGTTAAAACTGGTGTGGTATAAGGAATGACTGTTAGTGAGTATAGGTTTCTTTTAAGGGTGATGAATATGTTCTAAGATTAAATTATGCTGATGTTTGTGCAACTCTGTAAACACACTAAAAACTGTCAAATTTTACACTTTATATGAACAAACTTTAACATGTAAATTATATCTTAATATAAGTTGTATTTTAAATTAATAATTAAAATTTGTTTTAAAACTAATTACATGTAAGTTATCAAACTAAAACATACAGCGACTGAAATTAAAAACTTGCTAGATGGGCTCAATAGTAAGAGTGGAAATGACAGAGGACAGAAATCAGTAAAGCTGAGGACAGATCAATAGGATTTACCCTGAATAACAGAGATAAAATAGACTAAAAAAATGAACAGAGCCTCAGGAACCTCAGGGACAATAACAATAAATCCTCAGAGTCCCAGAAGGATAGGAGAAAGAGAGTAGGGCTCAAAGAGTATTTTAAGAAATAATGGCTGAACATTTCCCAAATTTTTCAAGTGCTGAAAGAAAAGAACTGTCAACCATGACTACTGTATCCAGAGAGGAATGAAAGGAAAATAAAGACATTATCAGACAAAAGACAAACTACTAGAATCTGTTGCTAGCAGACCTACCCTTATAAATTGTCTAAAGGGAGTCCTTCAAAGAAAGGAAATATTAACCATTGTCACCCTAATAAATTTAATTTAGAAAGGAAATGATAAAAGAACAATCTAGGACCATCAGGTAGAAAGGAAGTATAACAGAAAAAGCACAGAAATGTGGATTTCCCATTAGTCTTATAAATCATATTTGATGATAAAAACAAAAATTACATATCATCTTATGACCAAGAATAATGTATTTAAAAGTGGAGAAAGAGATATATATGGGAGTGAATTTTCATACTTCAAAGTGGTGAAATGTTTATATAGGTAGACTGTGATATTATAAATGCTTATTGCAGGGGTCGGGAACCTTTTTGGCAGAGAGAGCCATGAACGCCACATATTTTAAAATGTAATTCTGTGAGAGCCATACAATATATTTAACACTAAATAAAAGTAAATGTGTGCATTTTATGTAAGACCAACACTTTTAAAGTACAATAAGTCTCTGAATTCTTTTTAATAACGTTGTTATGCTATGGCCAACCAATGATGAATAAAGTACTTCTTACCATTAATGCGACTTCTGCTGCTGCATGGTTTTGCTGATGGCTCTGTAGTCTGGTTGATACGTGGTGAGGTGAAGCTTCATGCAGGCATTGAGACTTTCATCCGTTAAACGTGATCATAGGTTGGTCTTAACGTTCTTTAGATGTGAGAAAGATTGCTCACATGCAGACAGAGAGAGAGAGAGAGAGAGAGAGAGAGAGAGAGAGATGGGGGAGGGGTGGAGAAGCAGGTGGGCGCTTCACCTTTGTGCCCTGACTGGGAATCGAACCTGGGACATTCACATTCACACACCAGGCAGATGCGCTACCACTGAGCAAACCAGCCAAGGCTGTGACTTTATTCTTATATTATTACAATTATAACCTGCATGTCTTTTTTCCATGCTAACAACCGTAAACTTACTTTTGCCCACTACCCATGCTAGGCACTGTTTTAGGTGATAGAGATTCAGGGCTGAAAAAAAGCAAGAAATATAATATAAAATATAAAAATAGCTCAATGTATAAAAAAGGTCATTATATCTATAATCACACATGTGAGAATAGCACTGAACTTAAATTTCTAACAACAAAAATTAAGTAACATTTAGAATATTGTATAATCAAATGATTATGAATATGAATATGATTTAACAGAATGGAAAATGATTACAAATTAAGGGAAATACAAAATCATCTATTCATTAATATGATAATTAATGACAACTTGTTTTTATATGAATAAACTTTTATTAAATTTTAAGTAATTAGAAAGAATAAAGAAATGCAAGATAAATGCTTTCTAAACAATATCTGATATTATCATCATCCCTGTGTCATGGTATTTCCATATTTTCTTTATTAAAAAGTATAGACATTCATTTATTTAAATTTTTACAAAGTCAAGAACCATCAAATTAAAAAAAATAAGTAATGCTAAAGTAAAGTCAGCTTTTCATCAATGTTGAAATGGTTAGGTACTGAGCTTAGCCCTCTTGGGAAAATAGTGTATGCCAGTGTTTTTCAACCACCAGTCCACAGACTGGTACGCCAGAAATGTTGTGCCAGTCCATGAAACAGTTAACCACCCTGATGCTGTATGAAGAGTATAGACCCAATGATCTTAATAGAATTCGCTCAGGGTGATTTCTGCCTTAGAGGCCCCCAAATAATTCTATTTCCCTTGGTCCCCAAGGGTAAAAGGTTGAAAACCACTGCATGCAGCAGCTGTTGGTTTCCATTTATTCAAATAAGTCTGAAAATCAGGAGGCCACTTCCTGTGATGACTATGCTTGCAGGAAAAGAGAGCAAAAAAGCATAGTGGGCTGGGGGAGTAAGAGACAACATCAGGAAAAGAAAAGATGCGCTTACGGAATCACGAGGTTCAGTATTATAAATACTTTAGGGAAGAAAAACATTTGTGTGTTGCTTGATGTGTGATTAAGGCAAGACAGTCACCAATCCAGGTACAACCAGATCTATCTAGCAAAAATAGAGTGGGATGTTTATAAATTATCTGGTGAACTCCAAGGCCAGCCACACCAGGTAATTAATCACAAAAGGAATCTCTTTACAGGGGTAGAAAATGCACTTGGACACAATTGCAAACCTGAGCTCTGAGAAATATAGGGCAGAGCCTGCCAGGAACATACCTGGGAGCATACCATTTTGTCTCAGTATTTTTTTTCACAAAATAATTATTTTGAAAAATAAAAACAGAACAACTGTTGCCCTGTAGCAACCTACTAACCTCTACTTGTCAAGCAAGGAGAAAGTTATCTACCTCAGTACAAAAGGCCTCAGGTGCTGCCCTCATTAAGATGAACCCAGTGTGATAGCAGGGAGACTTGGGAGGCCTGCCCAAGAGGCTGCCAGGAGTGCTGTTGTCCCTCAAACTGACCTGCCTTCCTGCCCCTGTGCTGCCCCCACGACCGAGCTCTTTCGTGATGGACCTTCCGTGGGCCCAATAAACAGTTACTGCACGTGCTGTCAACAATAGTCTTTTCTTTCTTAGTCCAATACCTCTCATGTATTTTTAAAAAATCCAATAATTAAAAGAAAATACTTTCCCAGGAAATAACGAACAGTAATTGTCATGAACTTGTAGCAGGTCCTAGAAAAACATAAGCAGGCAAGAATCTGTCAACAGAGCAACACTCCAAATATGAAATTCACGGTTCAGAAATAAATAAAAATGAATGGCCTTCCCAAGAAGTTCCTTTTGTTTTCTCCCATTTCTTACTGATTTTTTTTTTTGCTTGAGTAAAAAGTGTTGATTCTGTGATACAAGAACCAGCCCTGTTGAGACAAATATTAACCATCCCTGCCCTTCGCCCTCTACACATAGAATGGGGAGAGGTGGGCGATATTCCAGGATGCTCATTATTTTTTTCTAGACACCTATCTTTTAAAATAATTTCATTATTTAAACCCCACCTGACCCTTGAGTCTCTTTTAAAACTCTTAATTGAGGCATGAGCTAAAGAACAAACCCGTCTAGACGGCAGTTGAGATTTTACATGCAACTCCGCTCTTGTATCCTTTTTCCTTGGCTTGGCACAGCTGAGACCCAGCTCACTGAGCAGAATCCTGGGACATCAGTGGTGGGGAAACAAGTCTTCATGACAGTCCATTCTAGTTCCTTCCACAGATCTTGGTGGCCAGATGACAGCCTTTGCCTTCCTCTTTGTGCTTTTTACTAGTATCACAAGGAGGAAAGGTTTGTCTCCCAACACTCACCAACCACACCATACCCTTGTATGGGGCGTTTCACTGGTTCTCTTCTGAACACTCATGTCCTATACGAGGGACCCAGCCCGACTCTGGGCTGGCACCATGACAGGGACAGCGCCAATTCGCTCCAGAGTGGCTTGTCTGACAGTGTAGGAATGCGTGTGCTGAGGCCGAGGCTTCCTGCTGACTGAGCCATTGCTCCTGGACATAACCTGTGGTGATGACCTTCTGTTGGCTGTCACTACCAGGGTCTTATGTGGAGCTGGAGCGAGATGGGTCCCATTAGCATAGATGGCTGGTATGTTGGCATGGCCTGAGTGCAGGGAGAAGGACTGACGCAAGTCACTGAAGTCATTAAATGACTCTGTGTTTCTGTGAACTTTTGGAGTGTTGCTCCAGTATCGACTGTTGTAGGTATTAGTGGAGGTCAATGTGTTGTTCTCTGAGGAGGATATCTCAGTGTGAAATGCTTTGGCAGAAGAACATTTAGGTGGAAGGTCATCCTCTCTGAAAAGGAACAAAATAAAGTTGTCATTAGGCTTTACTTCGGGTTTACCCTAACTCTTTTTTCTTTCTTCCATATTAAGGCTAATACATCTATGAATCACAAATGCTCAGGAAAGGACACCTGGTGGCCTTGGCTTTAAAATTCATTCCCTCTGACACACTGCTCAAGAAAATTTTCTGCAGCTTCTCAGTCTCCAAGACTAGAAAAGGTAGTTTCAAATCTCTCAAAGACGTGTGTCTTCCAATATAGCTAAAATAATATCTCTGTGTGTGTATGTATGTATGCACGTGCATGTGTGTGTTTGCTCTAAATAGAAAAAGTCTGTGAAGAATTCCATTGAGCTAGTTGCTATAAAATATCTAGAAAACCAAGCTAGGGGTGTGCAGAACTTCAAGAAATCATTACAGGTGGCCCAATCTCACTGCACTTTGGAGTTGAGAACTCATTGTGGTCTGCTGTAATGAGGTTTTCCCAGTAATTTTATGCTGGGAAGAAATCTGTCCCTGGATACAGTCCAAACCTTAAGAATTAGAGGAGTCTAAGAGAAGTCATTAATTTGTTAATTCATTTTACATTGATTGAGTAGTATTCCACTGGAGGTTTCATGTAAAAAAAAAGGCACAGCTCTGACAGCCAAGAAGCCCATGGTCAGATGGGGGTGATGACCAATGCGAGGACACTGGCAAGTCTGCAAATGTGGGCCAAGGGCTGAAGTCCATGTATGTGAGGAGGTGATGCCTGGACTAGTCTTGAATCAGATCAAAGAATTTCCTGAAGAGATGAATAAAAAAGGAAAGAGTAAAGCCCAGGAAGAGGGCAAAGACTTGAGTAGAGGCCCTGAGGCATGAGAGAATGCAGAATAGACTGGAACACAAATGATCAGGGCAGTGATGGGAGGTAAGACCAGAGAAGCAGGTAAGGGCCAGGTCCCGAAATTCTGTGTATGTCAAGCTAAGTAGAGTAGAGCCATTAAAGCATTTTCAATGAGGACATGACATGATGCAATCTGTGACTGAGCCTGAACCCCATATCTCCACAATATGCCAAGAGTTACTTTACTTTAAAGATCATCTTGACATTGTTTTCTTAGGAGAGTCATATTCTTGACCGAACTGTCTTTCACACCAACCCATACTGCTCTGGCCTATCTGTGTATAGGTGCTGATATGTTCTTATGGTATTTCTTCTTGCTTTATGTTCTCATCTATAATACGTGACTATGTTAAATACATGTTCCAATCTAACTTCTACTGTAGCTCCCACCTAACTCCACTTACCCTAAGCTATGGAAGGGAAAGAGGACATCCTTCATTTGTATCCTCCTAGTCCTCCCCTTTCATGACCCAGTAAATAAAGCTGATCAGTACCATGAGGAAAGAGGTGATATCACAGACCAGAAAATAGCATTTAGTCATTTTAACTATTTTGGTCATCACAGTCATAATAAGATAAGCAAAGAAATCTTAGTGGCCCAAGTGAATAAAAATATAAACACTGGTTAAGCAGGACACATTATCTCACACAAACCTTATTTCATTAGGAATTTCTTCCTCCTCCTCTTCTTTATTTTTGCTTCTCCAGTAAAAGAATGCCCCTAAAATTAGTGCAATGCAAAAAATGACAATAACTGCACCAATGCCAATGGCTCCAGCTATTAGTCCAATGCTCCTGGGCTGGGCTGCAAAATATATTTAAAGTATATTTAAAAAACAAAGAATAAAAAGAGAGAGAAAGAGAGAAATACTACATACTCATGCAACTTCATAAACATCCAAGTTTACTAAAGAATCCTCTTAAAATGTTTAGAATTGCCAAAAGCATTGCATCCATGTAAAGTGAAACCTCACTTAACTTTCTGTGCCCCAGAGGAGAACTAACACACAGCAAGCTCACATTCACTTAGGGAATGAACTGTTACATGACTGACAGCTTCAGGAGAGCCACACCTATAGCATAGCAGGCAAAGGTGGACTGATCTGCCGCAAATGAGCCCAGCCATCACTGGATAACTTACCACCTTATCCCTGACAAATCACTCCCTTTTACAACTACACCTCAAATAACCCAGAATTCTCAAATGAAGAAAAAAAAATCTACATTGTTTGTTTATGATCAGAGTACCCAACAATTAAGCCGATATAAAGGATTTAATACAAGGAGAAAATACAAGGTCCTGTCTGGGCCATGGCCACAGATCATTACACGTTTTATAATGTGCATAGCACTATAGAATCAGAATTGATTTGATCCTAATGATCCTAAGGAGAAAGATATTTCGTCGTAAAGAAGATGTTGTATTGCTGAGGCTGAAAAGTATACTGGTACATTTGTAAAATATTTTCAATAATGATTAAAGCCAAACAAATTTCTACTTGATCTTCAAACAATCTGAAAAGAAGCAGCACTCTTCATTCCTCAGTTTAACAAAGATCTTAGCATTTCAGACCCAGTGTGGACATCAGAATTTTATGTACTTACGGGAAATGACCTGGAGATCCAAAAGGCAGGTGCTGGTTCCAATGGCATTTGAGGCCACACACTGGTACAAACCTGAAGACAGAGTGCTGATGTTCCGGATAGTGACTGTTCCTTGGACCTGGTCTGTCAGAAAAATAACAATCAAGTCAGAATTTAAGGGAAAAAATAAAAAACTAAAGAAATCAGCAGAACACTGAAAAGATATTAGTAGCTTTTCTTTTTTTGCAGAAATTTATTTTGGTCCATGAATTTTTAAAGACTAAAATTGTGACCTCCTATGAAAGATCTGGAGATACACAGGTGGTTTGTGCAGTCAAGGCAGAGCGGGGCTGTGAGCACCTCTTTAGCAAGTGCCAGACTGATTCCAGCGATGGTCTGTCACTTCGCTTGGCCTGCTCTGGCATGGCAGTAATTTGTTCAAATGAAGTTAGAAAATAAATGTTCTTTCAATTTTCTTTTTTTAAAGAACAGGGAAGAATCAATAGTGTAGAAGCATAATGTGAAAGCACAAATGTCATCACACCCCATTCTGTTTTTGTTTACAGCAACACTGTGTCCCATACAAGCTATGCACCTGGACCAAAAGGCCCTTCAGAATTTGAGAGAGAGATAAATATGTTTGCATTTCCACTTCCATCCTCTCTCCTTAGCTCCAGCACCACTTCTGATGTGTTCTAGACTCAAGATAGCTGGACTGCAATCTGCCCTGCTACCTACTTGCTATGTGGTCTTCAATGTGTTATCTGTAACTTCTTTATCTTTGTTTTAGTTTCCTCGTGTGTGACATGGAGTTACCAACGTGGCTCTACATCACAGGTCATTGTGAGGACTAAATAAGAACATGTATGTAATAAGCGTATTATACAATGCCTGAAAATGCTTCCCAATGGAAATTCCTTCCTGGCACTGGTTGTGAAATTTACATTTTAATGAAACATAAGAAAAATCAGTCAAGAAACTGGGAAAAAGTTTACTATCTCCAAATTTCCAACAAATACTAATACTCAGGATATGAGGTTGATAGAAATGCCTAAATCTTAAATCACTCTATATTTTATATGATTGATGTATATTTTATTTTAAAATAATAATGAATGATCATAATAATAAACAGTAAGCCATTTTTTCCATAAAAGTTTTAGATGTAGTCTGTAGAAAAAAATAATAAGTGTCTGACCAGGCGGTGGCACAGTGGATAGAGTACTGGCCTGGGATACTGCAAACCCAGGTTTGAAACTCCAAGGTCGCCAGCTTGAGCATGGGGTCGCCAGCTTGAGTGTGTGATGACAGACAGGACTCCATGGCCGCTGGCTTGAGCCCAAGGTCACTGGCTTGAGCAAGGGGTCACTGGCTCAGATGGAACCATCCAGTCAAGATACATATGAGAAAGCAATCAATGAACAACTAAGGTGCCATAACTATGAGTTGATGCTCCTCATCTCTCTCTACCTTCCTGTCTTTCTGTCCCTGTCTGTCTGCCTGTCTGTCTCCTCCCTCTCTCTCTTGCTAAAATAATAATAATAATAATTACCATTTGAGTAGTACAAACATTCATGTATGTCCTCATGCCTGTTGACCATCCAGAGTACAATCATACAAAAATTTTTATTTTAAAAATGTGTAAGGCAACATCTTAAAAAAGCAAATGTATGTTCTTCTTGTTTCCATAAATTGGTTATCAAACAAACATGATTTTAAGTTTATAAGACTGGAACTGGAACTAATTTAATTTTTTGAAAAAAACTCACTTCTAGGGGTCAGCGAGCATGAAAAAAACTCACCACTCAAAGGGTTAATGCATGGCTTATTGTTTTTAGAATCAATATACTACGGCAAAATTATACATTTCAATAATATGCAAAACATGATCTGAAACTGATAAATATTTCATAATAAAAAATAGTAAAAGTATATGCCAAAGTAAAGTCTATTTAAATGTCAAAGATAAATCACAAGTGCTTAATATTTACACTCTATCATTCTAAACAATTTTTTTAAAGAAATACAGCATTAAGTGCACTGTTCAATAGTCTTGATCTTTGTTTCATGTCAAATTTTCCAGATGTAGAAAATTTTTATTTCACTTTCATGTTACTATTAAATTAAGATACAGATGAAGAATGGACGAGCAAATCTGTACCTATTAAGAAAATGTCCAAAGCACTTTCAAGGCAGACATTAGGGTACATTCGGGTTTGTACTGTCTCATTTCCTCTATTTAACACTGAAAATATTTTGTCTGCTTGCCTTGATTTTGGTTTTGCCATTGAAATAGATGTTGCTTTTGCCAATTCAGATCTAAATCCATCTGTTTTCATATCAGTGTGTTCTACAGCAACATTCCTATTTTCCTCTTTACATTTCTGCTATTAGAGCATTTACAAAGAACTGAAGTCTAGAGCAAATACGCAAGCACTGGAAAACAATAATGCACACTACAACGAACAAATGGACAATACTTAAATAATGTAATACGTGGATCCCCTTTATTAACAACATTACATAGAATCACGCATCAGAATTACCAACCTATAGACTTTATTCCTCTTCTAAACTTATTTCTTAGAATGTTACTGGTGGGATTTTTATAAAACATACTATATATAAACACATTAATATTTATCTGCAAGAATAATTCACTATTAGCAACACACACGGTCATGAACACACACTTACAACATGGCAACACTTACAAGCAAGATAAACAGATTAGATCATGACTGTTCTCTCCTACACATTCCTGTCTGGGTTTCCAGAAATGTTGACTCTGAGTGCTCCTGTTTCTAACCTGACATCAGTGGATTCTTTCAAATCAGTATGTCTCTATGTTGATTGTAAAGCTTTAATTAACAAAGAAGAATGGCCCTTAGTGCTCAAGAAATATTACCTGTTACCAATATCTGATGTCAGTTCCCATCTAGAGGTTCCAGAAGACCACTAACTTCCTCACACTCCCTTCCTCAAGCAAACTTCTAAGTTATTTCTTCTGGGTTAATACAGTTATTGTTCACTCAATAGCCCAAGACAGAAATCTGAGTTAACTTTGACTTTTGTCTTAGTCCCAGTATATAATTAAACCTCAAGTCTTACTGATTTTTGTCTTTAATCTCTCTGGAATCCACCTTGCCCCATGTCCTTTCTCCATCCCCATCACTGGGGCATTACCTTAGGCCAGTGGTTCTCAAAGTGTGCACCAGGGCGCACTGGTGCACCCTATGTTATTCCAGAGAAATATGTGCTTGTTGGGGACCAAAAAACCAACAGCGTTTTTGGAGTTTAGATTTTTGGGGGACAGAGGTATGGGGAATTGGCTGTGAGCTCTCAGTCTGCCCAACCCCCCACCTCACTTGCCTGATTAGGTTGCAAAAGGCTGTTAAACTGTGGTGCTGGATTGTTTACACAACCTCCATGTTCCCCAGAAAGACTGGAGGCAAGTTTCTTCTATCCATTGTTTGGTATAAAGTTAAGATATGTATGGTGGGGTTTTTCTGCACTCAACACAATTAAGAGTAAAAAGAAAGAAATTCTTCAATGTATTGAGGAAATGAGAGTTTGCCTTTCAAATATATGCCCAAACATTGAAGAAATCCCTAGGACATATCAGTCTCATATTTTTCATAAACACAAGAACAAAAAAACACATTTGTGCCGTGACCTGCTGAATTTACTAAATCTTACTAAGAATGTGTCTATATATATATAAAAAGATAACTTTTCTGTTTTTTTATTTTTTAATCCCTCTTTTTTATGAATTCTAAAAAGCATAACTCAAAAAATGTAACAAAAATGTTTTTTAATGTTAGAATAAATTTAATTTTGTTGTATTTATTTTGTTTAATTACCATAAAAGCACGCTTGGTCTTTATTTTTTTCTTTAATATTTGACTTAATTATTATAACATATTTCTCAGAAATTTGTATATAGTGTGCCTACAATTATCTGTAGGATTTTAAATGCGCCCCAACTTCAAAAAGTTTGAGAACCACTGCCTTAGGCCCTTTGCATTTCCTGATGGAGCGGTTATCAAAGCCTCATATTTATGACCTCGCTGCCAATGCTCACCCTGACTGCTAAGGCTGTTCCTAAAATGCACAATGGGATTATCTTCTCTTGCTTTATATAGGCCAGTGAATACCCACAGTCTCCAAGATAATATCCAAGCTCCTTTCTTATTATATCATGCCTTTCATGCTCTGGACCTGAACTTGTCAACCCCCTTTCTGGCCACACCTCCATGAATCTCCATGTCAGCTTCACAGATTTTACCACATTAAAATGTCAAACTTTTACACTTGCAAGATTTTACACTTATGTTTCCCTCTATTGACAATGACCCCCTCCTTTTAATGTCTGCTCGTCCTTTAAGATCCTTTTCTGTTCAGACATCTCTTTTCATGTAAAGTTCTCCCTAGACTCTTCAGGGGAAATCAACACTTCTAGATTTTTAATTTTATAGCAGTATAAACATTTTTATAGCATGGAACCTGTACTATTATAATTACTTTTTTAAATACAGTTTTTAATCATCTTTAGAATTCAAAAGTAGTATATGCCAAAAGGATAACACTGAATCCACTCTATTATTCCTCTATAAGAAAATGAAGTGCACCTCATAGGATACTGGTTCTAAATCTACTCTTCTCTTGAATATCCACATATGAATTATATGAGAACTCTTTGGTAGCTTTTATTTTGACATAATTTTAAACTTACAGAAGAGTTGCAAGAATACCACAAGGGCCCTGGCCAGTTGGCTCAGTGGTAAAGCATGGGCCTGGTGTGTGGATGTCCTGGGTTTGATTCCTGGTCAGGGCACAAAGGAGGAGCAACCATTTGCTTCACAACCCCTCGCCCTTCTCCTCCCTCCCCCATCATAGCTCTATTGGTTCAAGCAACTTGGCCCCAGGCATTGAAGATGGCTCTGTGGCCTCCACCTTAGGTGTTTAAAAAAAATGGCTTGGTTGCTGAGCAAGGAGCAATAGCCCCAGATGCATAGAACATCGCCGAGTGAATCCTGATCAGGGCACATGCAGTAGTCCATTTCTCTGCCTCCCCTCCTCTCACTAAAATAAAAAAAAAATTTTTTTAAAGAATAGCACAAGGAACTTTTGTATATTGTATATTATCATTTAGGTTTACAATTTTCTCACTAAACGTATAATTATTTTCTGAATCATTTAAGAGTGAGTTGAAGACATTGTATCTCTGTATCACTAAGTACTTATTAATATTTTCTAAGAGCAAGGACAACCTTCATATAATCAGAGTACAAGTATCCAAGTCAAGAAATTTAACATTGATACAACAGTATTATCTGATCTGGTTTATACTCGGATTTCATCAGTTGTCTCAATAAATGTCCTTTTCAGCTATTTTCTCCTTCATCCAAATTCCAATCCAGAATTCTGCACTGCATTCACTTGCTCTAACTCCTAGTCTCTCTCAGTCTGAAGCAGTCTAGTCTTCCCCTTTGTTTCCTTGTTTCCTCATGATCAGACTCTAGTTATGTGTTTTTGACAGGACTACCACATCAACGATGCTGTGTCCTTCTCAGTATATTTACCAGCATATTTATCAGGATAACAGTTTGTCACAATATTAATAATACTTTTTATCACCTTGTTAAAGTGGTATCTACCAGGTCTCTTCTACTATAAAGTTACAGTTGACCCTTAAACAACACGGAGTAACCATGGCCTCTGCCTCAGGCACTAGAATGGCTCCGGTTGCAACAGAACAATGCCCCAGATGGACAGAGCATTGCCCCCTGGTGGGCTTGCTGGGTGGATCCCGGTCAGGTGCATGTGGAAGCTGACTGCCCCACAGCAGGAGAAAATATGAATATAATTTTTGACTCCCCAAAGATTTAAATAATAGCCTACTGTTGATCAGAAGCTTTATGAATAACCTAAACAGTCGGCACATATTTTATGTTATATGTATTATATATGGTAGTCTTACAATAAAGTAAGCTAGAGAAAAGAAAATGTTAAGAAAATTATAAAGAAGAGAAAATACATTGACCATGTATATTCAGACAAATCTGCATATAAAGGGACTTGTGCAATTCAAACCCTGTTGTACAAGGTTCAACTGTACTATTTTTTCTTTGCAATTGGTAAGTAATTTGTGGAAACATATTTGAGAACTATGTAAATATCTTGTTCTTCATCAAATTTTTGTTCACTCCTAACTTCATCATTTCATCTGTGTACATTAACAGGTACTCTACTGTAAGAAAAAAAGAGTTCCCTTCTTCCCCTTTTATTGATGTATATCAGCAGAGATTCAAAGGCTCTCATTTTATTCAATGGATTGTATATAAATTTTAATGTTAAACTGTCTCAGATTTAGCCAGAAGAAATGCCTTCAAGCTAGTCTCTAAACACAAGCACAATGCTAATTCCCAAATATTATGCCGTTGTTATTAATTAGACATCTGTGGTGTTCTCTCCTGGTGTCAGACATTCTTTTTTTAGAGAATGCATTTTGAGTTTATTAGTAAGGTAAATCTGAAAAGAATTCTAAGTTATTTTGGGATTAAATGCTAGCTTGAGGTCTACTTTATTAATGTAGTTATCAAAAGGTAAATTTAGATTAAAACTTGAACTCAATGTGCATTATTATGACAGATAAAGTTATCTAAAAAAATTCTGATAACCAATTCAGAGTTTGAATTATAAAAGAAAAACATTTTCATCTTTGCATTCAAGTTCTTTTTTATACCTAAAGTACCAAAGAATATTCAAATTGCAAAGAAAATATCAAAATATTTGAGTGATATGTATTAATTAAGAAACAAAGGTGTAGAAATCACTAGGGACATTTCAAAACTTACACTTACAACAACCAACCACTTTTAAATGTTTATTTGTCATTCAAAATTCAATTCAATATTTCTTTATTTTTCTTTCTTTTTTTTTTAATTTAAGTGAGAAGAGGGGAGATAGACTCTCGCATACACCCCCACCAGGATCCATCTGGCAACCTCCATCTGGGGCTGATGCTTTACCCATTTGGGGCCAATGCTTGCAACCAAGCTATTTTTAGCTCCTGAGGTGGAAGCTCCATGGAGCCATTATCGCCTCCTGGGGCCAATGCACTTGAATCAATTGAGCCATGGCTGGTGGGGGTGGGCGGGGAGGGAGATAGAGAGAGAGAAAGAGAGAAGGAGCGGAGGAGGAAAAAGCAGATGGTCACTTCTCCTGTGTGCCCTTACTAGGAATTGAACCTGGGACTTCCACACATTGGGTTAACACTAGACCACTGAGCCAACCGGCCAGGGCCTCCATCTACTATTTCAAAAGATGTTAAAAAATAAATCACATAATCTTAATATAAACATATCATCTTGAAGATATTGTTAAATCCCATTATTTTACAAAAGGGCAACACATGCCCAAAGAGATAAACTGTCACAGAAAACTATCACTGAAAAAATCTAGAATTTGAATATAATTTCAGGATTTGAAAACAAGATCTATTTTAAACATACGAATTACAATGGTGAGATGAACAAGTTAGTACACAGATAAAGCTATTTATTTAGTCCACAGTGTGGCTAAAACTTTTACCAATAAAAAATCAGTAGAAAACAAGAGTATTGCAGTAACCATTATTAGAATAACCCAAAAGGTATTATGTTGAAAAAAAGTTTTTTAAAATAATAAAACTTGAGCTAGGTTAATCAAAAGGTGATGGAAAGCTTATTAATATTTCTATTGAGATTCTTAAAGAAAATTTACAAGCTCTTTAAGAGGTTGGTGGTCCTGATTTTTAATATGTCCAACTTCACTATACAACTAAGGACTTTCCTTTTCCATGATTCAAACTTGTCAGGCAAAACTAAGGTTGGTTCAGACCTCTTTACTATTAACTACCAATTCTCTAAGATTTGTAAATCTTTCCTGAAAATGCTGCAAGAAACATGTTGTGTATTATAGATGAAGTAACACCCAAGACACCTACATTTTATTTTTTAAGTAAATTTTACATATAATTCTATAATTTCCCTCAATTTTTCAAGGGTTCTTCCTTTAAGATCAAATATAAATAGCTGGATTTACATGTAGACAAATATCAGTGATACTCATGCCTTCTGCATGTTTACCTATCTGGTGTGAGCAACTCCTGGATCTCTCATGATCCGGGGCCTTTCCCTGTTCCCTTTCCCATCTTTCTCCTCTAATTAGACTTGAGGCTGAAAACAGGATGATTAATCCTTTCATGACCATGCTGATGTTTCTCATACTAAAATAGGGAGTTGTGTCTCAAGTAGGAAGTGATTTCTCAGTTATAAACTTCAAGGATTATCTTACAGTCAACAATATACAAAGAAGCTATTACAGTGAGCTATTTTAAAATCTTCACCATAATGGAACTGAATTTCCATATATAGTTACCACTGGTAATATACATTCACAAATACAAAATGGTCCACATTGCTTTTTCAATAGTTACAAATATGGTGTGTTATTTTTCAAAATCTATTAAAGTGAATTACTTTGTGAGTCTTAAAATAAAAAAATTTTACAATGATTAAATGGGTAAAGCAACACTATACATACCCTGAGTGGCTGTTGGAGGTAGTTTGAGGGTATTGTCTAACTTCTCCCAAAGGTAAGTTGGTCGAGGAATGCCTTCCTCTGAGCTACAGAGCAGGATGACATCGCTGCCAATATCCTGGGATCCTTGGATTTGGCAGTGAGGGGCAGAAGGGGGAACTATAATAGGGAGAGGTAACAAAGCATGCATTCACTACGAGCCAAACAATGACAGAAGAGATATATCCAATATTCAGAACACTCAAAATCAGTTTCTGGAATGAGAGCCAGTGGACTGTCATGCACTATTCACAAGACTTGAGCATAGGTACAGGGCCTACAACTTCAGCTAGCAGGGAGTAAATACATAAAAGGAGCTACATTCTCTGATTACATTTTCAAGGTATCTTATGGTTTTGTTTTCACTCAGCTTCCTCTAAAGAATTCTTGAAATTCTTTGTGTCAACATATTGCCTTTAAAAACACTACTGAAGACACACACACACATTCACAGCAGCATTATCAATAGCTAAAAAGTGGAAACCACCCAAGTGTCCATAGATGGATGAATGAACAAGTGAAATATGCTGTATACATACAATAAAATAGTATTCAGCCTTGAAAAATAAGAAAATTCTGACGTATGCTAAGACACAGGTGAACATTGAGGACATTATGCTAAGTGAAATAAACTAGTCATAAAAAGACAAATAATGTATTATTCTAGTTATATGAAGTATCTAGAGTAATCAAATTCATAGTAACAGAAAGTAGAACAACCCTGGCCAGCTAGTTCAGCGGTAGAGCATCGGCCCGGCGTGTGGAAGTCCCAGGTTTGATTTCCAGCCAGGGCACACAGGAGAAGCATTCATCTGCTTCTCCACCCTTCCCCCTTTACTTTGTCTCTGTCTCTTCCCCTCCTGCAGCCAAGGCTCCACCGGAGCAAAGTTGGCCCAGGCACTGAGGATGGCTCCATAGTCTCTGCTTCAGGTGCTAGAATGACTCCGGTTGCAACACAGCAATGCCCCAGATGGGCAGAGCATTGCCCTCTGGTGGGCATGCTGGGTGGATCCCGGTTGGATGCATGTGGGAGTCTGTGTCTCTGCCTACACACTTCTCACTTCAGAAAAATACAAAAAAAAAAAAAAAAGAATGAAAGTAGAACGAAGATTTTCCCCATCTGGTAGGAGTGACATGTTTAATGGGTAGAGTTTTAGTTCTGCAAAATGAAAAGAGTTTTGGAGATTGGTGGTACAACAATGGGAACATACTTGATACCACTGAACTGTATATTTATAAACTGATAAGATGGTCAATTTTGTTAAGTGTAGTTACTGCAATTAATTTCGTTTTATTTACTGAAAGAGGTCACTTGTAGAAAAGACATTTCAAAGAGGCCACTTACTCTGCCTGCTACTCTCTGGCTAAGACCACCTTAACAAAGTTCTTTATTACTTCACAAACAAAAGGCAGGCAGACCTACTTTAAACCTAATCTGCTTTACAGTGAGAAGAGTTAGGGTAAGGATCAAGTTTATCTACTACTTGACAGTAATACAGTGCACATTTTCTAAGCATTAATGCAGATAAGAACACAAAGAACATGAAACAAAAAATTAACAAAAAGAAGAAAACCACTAAAGAAAGAAAGTGGCAATTCATGACAAAAAAAAATAAAAACAAAAGGAAAGAAGACAAATAAAAATATAATATAAACTAAGCCCATAGCCTGGAGTTCCATATTAGAAAATGTAGACAGTAGAGAATAAATCCAAGTAATGGTGCAATGCTAATAATGGCTTTAAATAAATGTGCCCAATCTAGCAAAAAGGAATGAATGGATGAAAAATAAACACAGTATATAGAGGAACCAGGAAAGAAGGTAGGTGGAGGAAGAGAGAACAACGAGAGTAAACTCTAGGGTAGCCTACTGCTACGATGGGAGAAACCAATCTCCTCAATTTACTGCCTTCAGCATTGCCACTCTGCAGCTACATATGAGAAGAAACCAAAATAGTTCCGTGAAGGTAGTATTAATTACACAATAAATTAAAGGCTTTCTTCCTCCATTAATAAAATGAGAAACCTTTTATAATGTGGGAAGCTAGTTACCCAACTTACAAGCATAAGCATCAGAATAATATTAAATTCCGATAGTATTCAGTATTCAGAGTATTATAAAGTCTACAATTTTAATATACTAGCATGAATAATTCTTCTAGGATACCAATTGCCAACCTGCTTTTTGGTTTTCTTATTCTGTTTGAAATTTGGGAGGCAAGGCATGAAGGCTATAGCATGTCCTTGTCCAAAAAAGAAAATAGCAAGAACCCCAACACTGGTGTCCTCAAGTGACTCAACAATGGAAGAGAAAAGGGTGAGATTTCCCAAGGAGTATGGGGGTTGATTCTGAGACTCGAGTAGAATGAAGGACCATCAGAAGCACCAGCCTTTTGCCAGTACTTCCTCAGCCGCTCCCCCACCCCCAAATGATCTGAACTTAGCCATTTCTACTGTAAGCATCCATTTTGGAGGCAGTGTTTTATTTCAGAGGCAAGGAAACTGAGAAATAAAACATATTTAGAAAGGATTTAATTAAGTATTAGACAGTCTAACTTGCCCGTATAATGGGAAGAATACTGATTTCAGTAAAGAGACCTACATTTTAATCTACACTTTATTGTTGTTTATTGTCTGTATAACCTTGGAAAAGGCCCTACGTCTATTTGGTCTTAGTATTAAGACCAAGGTGATCATATAAGTTATCATTTAAATAAGAATACTTTTGAGAGTAAAAGGAAGTATTGTTAAAATTATGCCAGGACAAGAGGTGTAAACCAAGACCTGTGGTGAGCCAACTCGGTGTTACCTAGACATGCAGTAGTAGTTAACTGTTACATGTGCTGAAACTTCTGCTTCGTAGTCATAATAAATAATTCTTGATTTAATTTACTCTCAACAATAAGTCTTATCTTGCAGAAGCTGAAGGGAAGTGAGAAGCCACATTTGATGGTAATTCATACCATCTTTATCATTTATAAAGTAACCTTTAGAGAGCTACCTGAAATGAAGTAAGGGTGGGGGGACTGAGAAGCATGGAGAAGCAGAGTCAAGGTGGCCGAGAGGAAAGAGGGCAGGGGAAAGAGGAACCCAAGGAGACCACGCATGGAGGACAGGCAGAAGGAAATATACTGGAGGGGAGATTCATAAAGTCAAAGTGTTTGGGACGTTTCCTGTCACTCACCTAAAACTGTGAGACCAGTGACCCCAATGTTCCTGCCCCCTCTGTCTGGAAGGTTGTTAACCAAACACTGATAAGTGCCTGTATCTGATAGCTGAGTGCTGTTAATGAAGATAGAGACATTGGTGGATGGCATGGTGCCTATAAATCCTACCCTACCATGGAACTGTGGGGCACCATCAAACATCTGTCCACCCTGATACAGAATGACCTGAAAAAGAAAGAAAAGTAAATAAATTGGTCACTGTACCTCTTTCTGGATACATAACAGTAACTATAGTAGACAGTAGATTGCATCAGACATTAGAAAATCTATTTCTAACTTAGAGTCATCACCAAGTTCTTACTAAAATACTTGTCCAAAGTATCTGGAAATTCTAAATTCTTACATACCAAATTGGAATAACGTTTGTTTATCTCACTCAGAATATAGAAAACGTCTTTAAGCTATGCTATTATCAGGCCATAAATATTTTTACAAGTTCAAAAAATTAGTTCCAAATTAAAGTTTTTAAATTAGCACAACCATTCTCAATTTACTAGGTCACAAAATTATAGATCACGGCTAATGACTAAATATAAATGAATGTCAGAAAAAAAGAAGAGTTTTAAGCTCATGATTGCTGTCCGTATGTCAATTTCTATTATCAAAGTTGACTATTTATGGGAGAGGACTCAGAACAGTGCTGCAGAAAGCCCTTTGGGCTGAGTGCAAACAACTTGGTTCTGTTCTAGCTCTACCAGTAAATGTTTGGGTAACTGTGGTCAAATCTTTCTTTGTCTCTTTGACTCAATCACTGACTCCTAAAATGATCTCAAGGGCTCAGTCAAATTACAAAATTCCTTAGCTTAAAAAAAACATAAGAAGTTTCTATTAATTATATCTATTCCTTCACCCACAGAAGAACAAATAGGAGGTGATGTCCTCATCCTTTTCAGCCCAAATCCCTTCAGACAATTTAATTTATCAAATATTTTTGGGTAGTAATAAGCTTACTGAAGCAGAAAGGCTTCATGACAAAAATAAGTTAACTTTGGGAATGAAGATATGGTCATAAGCACAATTCACTAATTTTCTGAGCATTATTTTCTGCAGTGGGTATTATATATAATGGGTCTTTAACCTATCATTGATATACCTTGTTAGGTAGTAATGTCTATTTTCACATACCCTAATTTATTTGAGACTCCAGTATGCCTGGTTAGCTTTGTTTATTTTT
Organism: Rhynchonycteris naso; assembly: GCA_037038555.1. Lineage (NCBI taxonomy): Eukaryota > Metazoa > Chordata > Mammalia > Chiroptera > Emballonuridae > Rhynchonycteris > Rhynchonycteris naso. The sequence goes on along the minus strand of CM073002.1, from coordinate 61,919,228 downwards.
AAATACTTGTAAAATTGGTCCAATAATCCAAGTTCTACTATCTACTGTTACTTTTTTAATATTATCACTATCTTTAAAAAGTACTTTCTCATCCACTTATGTTAGTTCTAGTCCCTTCGTTCAAAATATATTTTGCTTTTGTATATACTCAGTCTTGGTATTTCCTGTCAGTGATGATTCTTGATGAAACTTCAGTTTTCTACAAAAAATTCTCAGAAGACTCCCCTTCACATCCGTTAATTAAGTCTTTTAAAAAGAGGATAGCTTCTTCTGTCAGCTGACTAATAATGCAGGAGGAGTAGGACCGCAGGCATACTGAAAGTGCCACCTGTCTCCCCCAAATCGGATATGCACTCAGGATGCTCTCCTACCCACCTCCTCTGAAAAGATTAACATTCTGGAGGTAGCACAGGATGGACCGGAAGTACCTGCTCAGGTTGGTTGGCATTGGCAAGAGGAATGACCATCCAAATGACGTTGAGGTTAATGAGGGCAGCGCTGGTAGTGAAAGTACAGGGCAGGACTGCTGTCTGACCCCGGGCCACCTGGATACTCCCGGGGCTCTCGGAGACTTCCAGGGAGGCTGCGACACCTACAGAAAACCAATAGGAGGTTACCTTCTCCTGACAGAAAGGTCTCCAGGTTTCACATTATCAGTAGTGTACAGAGACTAACATGACAGTCCTAACAAAAAACTACTGACTGCTCTCTAAGTCAAAGTAATAAAAATTGTTCATCCTCTCTTCACCTTAGTAACCATATATGAAAAATATTAGAGGCTACTCATTCTACTTTGTAAGACACCGTTTGGTATTTGGCCAGATTCAAAAATAACATGGGAAAATTCAACTGACAGGGTTTGAGCAAAACATAAAATGGTGATGGGAGATGAAAAATAAGCCAATTTAAAATATCATTATTATAATAGCATAATTGTACAATTAAATGCTTATATATATCACAATTAAATGGGGGAAAACAGTCTTTGCAATAAATGGTATTGAAAAAATTTGATTTTAATATGCAAAAAAAAGATAACTCAGACCCTTACCTCATAACACACAAAAAAAATCAACTCAAACTGTACTACAGCCTGACCAGGCGGTGGCACAGTGGATAGAGCGTCGGACTGGGATGCGGAAGACCCAGGTTCGAGACCCCGAGATCGCCAGCTTGAGCACAGGCCCATCTGGCTTGAGCAAAAGCTCGCCAGCTTGGACCCAAGGTCGCTGGCTATAGCAAGGGGTTGCTCGGTCTGCTGAAGGCCCGCGGTCAAGGCACATGTGAGAAAGCAATCAATGAACAACTAAGGTGCCGCAACGGCAACGAAAAACTAATGATTGATGCTTCTCACCTCTCTCCGTTCCTGTCTGTCTGTCCCTATCTATCCCTCTCTCTGTCTCTGTAAAAAAAACAAAACAAAACTTACTACACACTACCCTCACAACACCAAAAGGGAATGCTAAGGGCAGTACCAGATGCTCATGGCTGACTAGGACTACTATCACTGCTCCTACTGCTTGCTAATATTTTGGGCACACTGACCAAATATCAAGTCTACATAAAGCACTATAAGGGTGGGGCAAAAGTAGGTTTATAGCGTGAGTATACAAAACACAGTTTATTATTGTATTATTTATTAATTATTGTATTATATTCCATACAAACAACTGTAAACTTACTTTGCCCCATCCTGTATAAAAACATGTATACAGGGGGTCCTCGGGTTACAACACAGTTTATGTTTCTACAATAGTAACATAACTCAAATTTTGGTGTAAGTCGAAACACACCCTAGCCTAAGTCACTTACCTATCCTAACACAGTTGTAAAATCATAATCTAGAACATAAAAACACAGCTAAGCCAGAGAAAAAGAAAAAGGACATATATGTACTGTACTGTGTGGTGTACTGTCTATTCTTCTGCTGCACGCAACCAAACTAGTTTGCTTACGCAGTCCATAAGTACAACACTAATGGTGTTAGCCAAAACACTCACATCTTAATTTTTTTTAATCTTATTTATTCACTTTTTAAGGGGAAGGAGAGAGAGAGAGACAGACAGACAGACAGAGAGAAGGAGGGGAGGAGCAGAAAGCATCAACTCCCATATGTGCCTTGACCAGGCAAGCCCAGGGTTTCAAATTTGCAACCTCAGTGTTCCAGGTTGACGCTTCTACCCACTGCACCACCACAGGTCAGGCTCACATCTTAATTTTTAAAAGTTTTTATGGGAGTGAACGTCATAAACTCAAAACATCAAATATCAAAACTCTTGTAATCTGAGTATACATATCTACAAATATACACACATTCATTTAATCCAATAATGTATCTTATCTCCATTTTACAGAAGAAATTGAGGCCCAGAGAGAATCAAAACCAGCTCAAGTTCACATGGGTCCAAGTCTCATAGAAAATGGTATAATTTGAATTCAAGTCCCACGCAGTTTATCTATGGAGATCTTACACTGCTCTGGCTGGATAGCTTGATTGGTTAGAGCATCATTCTGAAGCACAGAGATCATATACCATACCATACATAACTAACACATAGTAAGCAGTTCATAAATGCTACTATATCATACAATCACAAAATTTAAAACTAGTATGAACTTTCATGCAAAGCCATCAGATGGAAACACCCTCAACTTCCTGCTTCCAAACCTACAAGTCAGCTCTGCTCTGCCTCATACTCTTCTTCATCTCTTCTGTTAAGATTACAGGAACTCATCTAAGACCAATCGCTGATCTGAACATAATTTATAATCCATCCTCTAGGCTCTCTTAATAACGTTACCATACACTCCCTCTCTTGTAGCTTCAACCTCTCCCACTGCACTGGAGTCTTCCTGATAGCATTTAAACATGCTCAAATATTTCTAATTAAAAAAAAAATTCCTCCCTCCTTCCCCTCCATCGTCTTCTTCAGTGACTGCCCTCTCTCTGATATATCACCATTAACCTTTTTGAAAGAGCTGTCTATACTCACTAACTCTGTAGACACTCTTCTGCTAATCAGCTTCAATACGCTCCTGACACTGCCTCTTCTTAAAACGGTTCTCCCTGTTTGCCAAAGATCTGATGTCTCCATGACTCTTGAGATCATTCTCAGACTCTCAGTAACATCTAACAGTGATGACCATTCCCCTTCTTGAAACACACATTTCCCTTAATTTCAGTGATATAATTTACTTCTAGCCTTCTTTCTATATTACTGAATACTTCTCAGTCTCTTTTGCTATTTCACTCTTCTCTATACAACTATTAAATATATGCTGGCACTTTTTAAAGGACTGCCTTCTTAATCCTAGAACCTCCCTATAGACTCATTCACTATCACAGCTTCAATTCTTCTATACATGGCAATGGTTTCCAAATTTCTCTCAAACCCTAACCTCTCTTCTTATATCCACTTGCCTCCTAGACATTGCCTTGTAGCTATCTCAAAGGCACCTCAAGTCAACTTACTCAAGATGAAGCTCTTGATCTTCCCCTCTGTGCCTGCTTCCACTGTATATCTTGCCCCTTTCTATTATTCCCTGCACAAGTGAATGGCCCAACCAACCATAAAGTTCTCAATTTTTACTGAGAAATCTTTCTTAATTCCTTCTACTTTCTCAACACCTCCCAAACTCAATCTATGATCCATTTCACAAACTAAATTTCTCTTGACTTCTCCAATCAGAACCTTTGCTCTGTTTTCTGTGTTTCCTTTGATTTGCTCTGGCCTACATCACAATTCCTTTATTTGGCAACCTTCTAACCATCCTTCACATTAGCTCAAGCATGACCTTCTCACAGAAGAGCCTTTCCTGACCCTCAGGCTAGACTGGGGTCTCATAAAGCACTGTTCCTTTCACTCTGAACACTATCCAGATTTGTACTCATACTTTCATTAGTGTGATTATTTAAGATATCTTAACCAGTATACTGTGAAAGACACTAAGTATACATATTACAATACTCTTTGAATACTGGAGCACTCATTGAGTAATGGAGTTCTCAATAAGAACTCAATATAGGCCTGACCTGTGGTGACGCAGTGGATAAAGCGTCGACCTGGGAACACTGAGGTTGCCAGTTCAAAACCCTGCACTGGTCTGGTCAAGGCACATATGGGAGTTGATGCTTCCAGCTCCTCCCCCCTTCTCTCTTTCTTTCTCTCTCTCTCTCTTTCTCTCTGTGTGTCTCCTCTCTAAAATGAATAAAATAAAAAGAACTTAAAATAATTTAATAATAAAAAAGAACTCAATATATACATATTGCTGAATTGACCCAATTCAATTTCCACATAAAAATTGCTAGAGTCCAAAGAGATAGATTTGTCAAAGGTCTTAAGACTAGGACCTGTATCTTCCTACTTACGATAAAGTATGTTTTCTACCACATCAAAGTCTTCCACAGAACGTGTCTCAGAAGCCTAATGATATTATTACATATATTATGAATAAAGTAAAATGATATTTCTGTACCAACAGAACCGACACTGATCAATAAAAATTCAGTTTATATGTAAATATATCTGTCCTACTAGGTTTCATATAAAAACATTTCACTTAAAAAAAAGTTGTTATGCGGCCTGACCTGTGGTGGCGCAGTGGATAGGGCGTCGACCTGGGAACACTGAGGTCGCCAGTTCAAAACCCTGCACTGGTCTGGTCAAGGCACATATGGGAGTCGACACTTCCAGCTCCTCCCCCCTTTCTCTCTCTCTCTCTCTCTCTCTCTGTCTCCTCTTTAAAATGAATAAAATAAAAAGAAATTAAAAAAAAAAAGTTGTTATGCTATTGTGAACAATGCTGCCATAAACATGGGGGTGCATTTCTTTTTTTCAGTCGGTGATATGGTGTCCTTGGGATATATTCCTATAAGTGGGATAGCTGGGTCAAAGGGCAGTTCCATTTCTAATTTTTTGAGGAATTTCCATACTGTTTTCCACAGTGGCTGCACCAGTCTGCATTCCCACCAGCAGTGCAGGAGGGTTCCCTTTTCTCCAGCACCTATAATGTGTTGTTTTGTTAATGAGCGCAATTCTGACTGGTGTGAGGTGGTATCTCATTGTGGTTTTAGTTTGCATTTCTCTAATAATTAGTGATGTTGAACATTTTTTCATATGCCTATTGGCCATCTCTATGTCCTCTTTGGAGAAGTGTCTATTCAGTTCTTGTGCCCATTTTTTGATTGGATTGTTTGTCTTCCTGGCGTTGAGTTTTATAAGTTCTTTATAAATTTTGGTTATTAACCCCTTATCAGATGTGTTGTCGAATATGTTCTCCCATTGTGTGGTTTATCTTTTTATTCTGTTCATATTGTCTTCAGCTGTGCAAAAACAGCCCAAGTGCCCATCAGTGGCCGAGTGGATTAAAAAGCTGTGGTACATATATACAATGGAATACTATGGGGCCATGAAAAAGAAAAAATATTACCTTTTGCAACAATATGGAGGGACCTGGAAACTATTACATTGAGTGAAATAAGCCAGTCAGAAAAAAAAAATTATTATATGACCTCACTCATTTGAGGAATCCAAGGATTATTGAGAACTGAGGAAAGGAATTGAGACAGAGGAGAGATCAAAGGGACCAGAGGAAAAGAGGACAGAAGGAAAGGGGATGATAGGATGGGATAAACCTGAAGGGAAGGGGGGAGGGCACGGTCGGGAGGGTGGCAAGAGAGATGTGGAGGGGAATATGGGGGAGGGGGGATGCAGTTGGGCTTACCCTAGAATCCATGTAAACACAATTAATTAAATAAATTTAAAAAACGTTGTTATACTCTTTATCAGAATTCTCTATGAAACAATTTTGAAAGTCATTCAACACTCTAAAGATATCAGATATTAAGATAACAGATACCAAGGCTAGATTTAAGATAGATTATCCTGGTAAATTTGCACACACACACAAAAAGAGCTAAAACTGCCATATTACTTTTAAGACTACACAGAGAATAAATGGGTCAGGAATAAATGTCTGTAAAGAGACTTTATGGAGAGAATTTTTTATTATAGCTGTGTTATAAACCCCATCCCACCCCATTCCTATTCAGCAAAAGGGCCTACATTCCCGGGCAAAGGATATCTAAACATTTCCAATGGATCAGATGTGAACACATGCAGAGCAGACGCAGGTGCAACTTAGATTCTGTCCAAAGGGCTGTCTAATGAGCCTTCCAACAGAAGAAATCTGGAGGCAGAACTCTGGATTCCTAGAGAATGGGTTACCAGCATCCTGAGAACTACATATACATATTTCTGTACATATGTTGAGATTTTCTTGTTTTGCTTTATTTTAAAGCCCATTGTGATCAGAAAAGTTGTATAACCTGCTTAAGTTCACATCCGTGGAAAGAACTGGCTCTTGAATAATTTTATAGACACCTGGAAGACAATAAAGTTGCTTTGTGAATACGTCTCAGCCTTCCTTTCTCTTTTACATATTGATTCAACTGAATACAATTAAAAATTTCTTAGAAAGACTAAGCAGAAATGAAATGAGTGTTTTCACATTTTAAATGCTAAAATTTTCTTCTAGCTTACTAAAAACACAACTAATAACCCTATTTTCTTTTAGAGTGCATTTCCATGTTTGAGATTCTAGGCAGAAATTTAAACTTTAATGGTAAATATTGGATTAAAAATTCATGTACAACATCTTACAATTTGCCATATTTACATGTAAAATGCATAATTTAAGAGTTGATTTGAAAAATAAAAAAAAAAAGAGTTGATTTGGCAGCATTTTAAAAACTTGAATATTTTCTTAGTATAATCACCCAAGAAAAATTAAGCCAACTCATGAATTCTGAATGATTTTTAGCACTTAAAAGGAAAGACATAAAGCACATGACCCTGTTTTCTCTGAGAAGATGAAATCATAAATATCAGTTGTCTATCCCCCCTTTTTAGGCCTTTATTTCCCAAGATTTAAAGTAGAAAGAAATTCATATTTTCTCCTTGAGAAACATGTTAGAGGAGAATATGCTGGCAGCAAAGAATCCTTAAAAGTCTTAAGAGAGATCATCCACTCTCCATACCCAGCCAAGAGAAGAGAGGAAGGGCATTTTACAGTGATGATACTAGAAGGACATGGACCTTCCCCTAAAAGTCAGAGCCAGAACCCCTCAAGTTCAGAATGAGGACTGGCCCAAGCAACCCAACTGAGATTTCAAAACAGAGTATTCGGTGATGTCTGTGGAACATGTGCTCATGTTTCAGGATCAGCCCAAATGTGCCTGGAATCAGCAAAGCATCCAAAGGATCTATGGCATTTGGGATGACCTAAGTTGTCTTTCCACCTAAAATGCTAATATCAGCAGCCACAAAATAAGCATTTGGCTTATATGATTCCCGTCTGATTTCATAAGTGCTGTTTCTTGCATATAAAAAATATAACATAAAATTAATTTAACCTATTCAAATTCAGTTTTGTAGTTCCATCAGATTGAAATAAATTTTAAATACAAAAAGTCTATGCTCTACTCCTTCTTTTCTGAAGGAACCTAGGGAATATGACAAGTTTCTGATATGGTAATAATTTTTAAAACAAATCACTTTATCTTCATACTTTAACCAACTTTTAATTAGGTAATATAATCTATCTTTATAAATGTTATTGTACGTACTTAAAAACTGCCATTTTACCTAAAAAATAACATTTATGTTAAATGACATTAAATTATATTTTGGGTACCAACATGGGAGTAAACTAAGCGAAGAGTAAATATCTGGCATATTTAATCAATGTAGTTGGCTTTATTATGCACTGCTCATCTACACTAATCAATTTATGGGATCATGGCCAAATCTCAACTTCATTTTATGCCATATACAACAGTATACATTATTGTTGGTATACAAAGGTAGGCTAGCATAAAATTATATATCCTTATGTTCTGACTGAAGCATTGAATACTTATACATGTCCCATATTATAATATTGTATTTCTTTATATTATTTATTCATTTATTTATTTATTTTAAAATGAGAGCAGGGGAGATAACGAGACAGACTTTTGCACGCACCCAGCTGGGATCTACCTGGCAACCCCCGTCTGGGGCCAATGCTTGAATCAACTGAGCTATCCTTAGCACCAAAAGCTGATGCTGCGACTAACTGAGCTATCCTCAGTGCCAGGGCCAATGCTCAAACCAATGGAGACACTGGCTGCCAGAGGGGAAGAGAGAGAGAAGGGGAAGAGGGAGGAGAAGAGAAGAACATGTTTTCTTTTCATGTGTGCCCTGACCAGGGATGGAACATCGGATTTTCACACACCAGGCCAATGATCTATCCACTAAGTAAACAGCCAGGGATGCATTATATTTCCATGATATTATGGTTCCCATTTAGATGCTATTGCAATGCCTTTTCATTGACTTTTCATACACCAATAATGAATTGTCAGAAAGAAAAATTAAGGAAACAATTCCATTTACTACTGCAACAAAAAAAAGTAAAATACCTAGATATAAATTAAACCAAGGAGGTAAAAGACTTATACTCAGAATATTATAAGACATTGAAAAAAGAAACTGAGGAAGATACAAACAAATGGAGGCATATACTGTGCTAATGGGACATACTACCCAAAGCAATGTATAGGTTCAATGCAGTTCCTATTAAAATACCAATGGCATACTTCACAGATCTAGAAATAATATTCCAAAAATTTATACAGAACCAAAAATAAACCTGAATAACCTCAGCAATCTTGAAAATGAAGAACAAAGTAGGAGGTATCACACTTCCTGCTATCAAGTTATACTACAAGGCCACTGTAATGAAAACAGCTTGGTACTGGCATAAGAACATGCACACAGATCAATGGAACAGAACAGAGAACCCAGAAATAAACCCACGCCTTTAAGATCAATTAATATTTGTCAAAGGAGGCAAGTGTATATAATGCATTAAAGACAGTCTCTTTAATATAGATGTTGGAGAAATTAGGTACATGCAAAAAAAAAATAAAACTAGACTACCAACTTACACCATTCCCAAACACAAACTCAAAATGGATAGAAGACTTAAATTTAAGTCATAAAACCATAAAAATCTTGGAAGAAAACATAGGCAGCAGACTCTCAGACATCTCTTTGTATTTTGTTTGTTTGTTTGGAAGGGAGAGAGATGAAAAGCATCAACTCTTTGTTATGACACCTTAGTTGTCCACTCATTGTTTTCTCATAAGTGCCTTGACTGGGGTACTACAGCAGAGCAAGTGACCCCTTGCTCAAGCTAGCGACCTTGGGCTTCAGGCCAGTAACCTCTCAGCTCAAGCCAGTGACCATGGGGTCATGTCTATGACCCCACACTCAAGTTTGTGAGCCTACGCTCAAACTGGATGAGCCTGCACTCTAGCCAGTGACCTCAGGACTTCAAACCTGGGTCCTCCGTGTCCAAATCCAACACTCTATCAACTGTGCCACCACTCGATCAGGCTCTCGGACATCTCTTAATGCAATATTTTGGGCGATATATCTCCTCAGGTAAGGGATATAAAGGACAAAATAAAAAAAATGGAACTATATCAAACTAAAAAGCTTTTGCACAGCAGAAGACACCATGATCAAAATAAAAAGACCCACTCTATAGCAGAACATATTCATTGATATATCTGATGAGGGGTTAATAACCAAAATTTATAAAGAACTAATAAAACTCAATACCAGAAAGACAAATAATCCAATTAAAAATGGGCAAAGGACCTGAATAGACACTTCTCCAAAGAGGACATACAGATGGCCACTAGGTATTTGCAAAAATGCTCTACTTACTAATCATCAAAGAAATGCAAATTAAAACCACAATGAGATACCACCTCACAACCTGTTAGAATGGCTTTCATTAACATCTCAACAAACAACAAGTGCTTCTGAGGGTGTGGAGAAAAGGGAACCCTTCTGCACTGCTAGTGGGAATGCAGACTTGTGCAGTCACTGTGGAAAACAGTGTGGTGTTTTCTCAAAAAATTAAAAATAAAACTGCCTTATGACGCAGCTATCTCACTACTAGGAATACATCCGAAGAATCCTGAAACACTAACTCAAAAGAAGATAGGCACCCTCATATCTATCATGGTATTGTTTGCTATAGCCAAGATCTGGAAATAGTCCATGTGTCCATTAGTGGACGAGTGTATAAAAAAGATGTAGTACATTTACACAATGGAATGCTACACAGCCATAAAAAAAGAAAGAAACCTTAACTTTTGTGATGGCATAGGTGGACCTGGAGATTATAAGCCAGACAGAGAAAGAAGCCAGGCAGAGAAAGACAAATACCATATGATCTCACTTAAATGTGGAATCTAATGAACAGAATAAACTGAGGAACAATAGAAACAGAGGCAGGGTCACAGGTTACAGATGGACAGCTGTCAGAGGGAAGGCAGTAGACGGGATGGGATCAAAGAAGGTAAAGGAACTAGCCAAATTATATATACATAACACATATATACAGACAACAGGGTAGCAACAGCCAGAGCGAAAGGGGGATGTAGGTAGAGAGGGGTGGCAAAAGGAAATGGGAATGGAAAGAGACTTTGCATGGGGCATGGGGGACACAATGAGGGGAGTAGAAGGTGTTATATTGAGTGGAACACTTGAAACCATGTCAACACAATAAATTAAAAATAAAAATTAATTTTAAAAATTAAGATAAAATTTTTTGAAATAAAAATATAGGCCAGACCTGTGGTGGCGCAGTGGATAAAGCATCGACCTGGGAACACTGAGGTCGCCAGTTCAAAAACCCTGCACTGGTCCAGTCAAGGCACATATGGGAGTTGATGCTTCGAGCTACTCCCCCCTTTCTCTCTTTCTCTCTCTCTCTCTCACTCTGTGTCTCCTCTCTAAAATGAATAAAATAAAAATAAAATAAATTTAAATATATATATATATATAATGCTGTAATAATTGGACTTCCATATGCAAAAATATTAACTTTAACCGTAATTTACCCTGAAATGGATCAAAAGCTTCCATTTAAAAGTAAAGCATTAAAATATCTATAAGAAACTATAGGAGAAAATCTTTATCACTGAGAAAATGATTTCTTAGGATACAAAATACATGAATTATTAAAAAATTGACAAATTAGACTTTCAAAATTAACCATTTCTTGTCTTCAAAAGATACCACTAATAAAAACAAAAATACTAGCCATATTTTGGGAGGAGATATTTTCAAAATACATCAAAGACTTGTATTTATAATACATTAACAACTTTTTATTTTTTTAGATTTTATGTATTGATTTTAAAGAAAGAGAATGAGGGTAAGAAACGGGAAGCATCAACTCTTAGTAGTTGCTTCTCGTATATGCCCTGACCGGGCAAGCCGGGGTATTAAGCTGACATCCTCATCACTCCAGGTTGACACCTTATCCACTGTGCCACAAAGGTCAGGCTATAATACATTCACAACTCTTAAAAGTCAATAACACTAAAGATCAAATTCTTAGATGCACCATAAAAAACATACAAATGTGAAATAAGACCATGAAAAGATGCTCCACTTCATTAGTGAACAACAGAATTAAAATCACAATGATATAACTATACATCAACTAGAACGAGTTAAATGAAACTGATAATACTGAGTGTATATTAAAATGCAGAGCAACTCAAACTTAAGCATTTCTAGGGGGAATGCAAAGTGGCACGGTCACTTGGGAATGGTTTCACAGTTTCTAAGTTAAATATACCCTTAAACCATTACTATCTACCAATTCCAATCCTAGGAATTTATCCAAGAGATTAAAAAATCATTCATTCACAAAAACAGCTATATGCAAATGTTCATAGCAGCTTTATTCGCAATAGCCAAGAAACTGGCAATACCTTACCTGTCCATCAGCTTGTGGATAAACAAAACAATTGTGACATAGCCAAACAATGGAAATTATTAGTCAACATACAGAAACAGACTACCGACATGCCACATGGATAAATATCAAAGACATCGTGTTAAGTGAAAGAACCTAGAAACAAAAGACTATATTATTATGCATCAATTATAAATAAAATTCTATATTCTGAAATAGGCAAAACTATAGGGCAGAAAACACACCCATGATTGCAAGTGGCTAGAGCTGGGGCAGAGGGAAGGAGTCCACAGAGAATGATGGCACAGGGGCACAAACAAACTCTCTGGGTGACAAAATATTCTACATCACGACTGTGGTGGTGACTAGAAGACTAAACATTGGTCAGAACTCAACAAATTGTACACCTAAAGGGGCGGACAATACTGCATGCAAATCATACTCAATAAATCTATTTATTTTTTAATTTAAAAAGAAAAAGGATGTGGAAACTTACAGAATCACAGAGATAGCCAGCAAAACAAGCTCAAGGCTGAAGTTCTAGGAAAACTTCCAAAAAACAAAGCCATAGAAGTGGCTTGATGAGAAAATTGCGGCAGCTGTCCCTGCCACAAAGCCTAAATGCCAGAACCTTGCTGAGAGTACTAATAATGCCAGGTCTCTCTCAGGTACTCCACCCTACACTCTCTCATCCACAAAGCCACACTCTTCAGCTGCTGGCTGTGATGGCAAATAAAAGCTTAGCACAGAGCCTGCTTCTCACATTACTCCTGTCCAAATCGTGGTCTCACCCAGAGATGGGATTCAGTCAGTTCAGCAGAACCGATACTTAATTTTCTGTTGAGTATGGCGAACTGGTTGTTAAAATGGCATTTCTAATCAGGGCTCTCTCTGAGGTGGGCACCTGGGCAGCTGCCCAATGTGGAAATCACAAAGTTACATTCCTTACTCCTTTTTAATGTTCACCTATGCCACAGCGTATTCTAAGTACCGGTAGTAATGTTCATTCTGTCCATAGGGGAAAAAAATTGCAAGTGAGGACACCAATCAAGAAGCAATATGGAAATACCTTAAATAACAGTTCTGTTGTTTTTTGTCAGGTATTATTTAATATTTTTCATTAATATTTTAAAACGTTTTTTATAACAATCTAGTTTTGTGTACCTCTTATTGTTCTTAAGTTTAAATGCATGAAATAATAAACTATCTTTCGGTATAGCATTTTTTTATACTTAAAACAATAATTAGAGCGAGGAACCGGTTGTTAAATTACTTGAATCCCAGCACTGGTCTCAGCTTCGTGTATCTGATCAGACAACCAAATTCCAAGCTGCAGAAGAGACTGGCTGACATGGGGACTCATAATGTGGAAATTTCTTCAAATGTAGAAATAGTATTCAATATATAATGGGCATGCATAGAACACACACTGACTGCAGCAAGCAGGAAAACATTAAAGTTGTTTCTTTCTCTTTGCTCTCCTCTGCCTCTTTTAAGCCTGTCTTTTTAAGCCTTCTGCATTTCCTTACCTCATAGGCCTTTGCAAGGTGGAAAGCTGAAACTACTGAAGACAAACAGGCTTCCTGTCTCTAGTGAAAAGCCCGAGTTCACGGAGGAAACTACACTGAGGGAGAGGAGGTGGGATGGGGCTACCTTTGAACATGAAAAAGAAGAAAGAGGCTACTGGGAAGATCATGGAAGTGGGCCAAGTTCCTGGAGAACAGGGGACCCATGCCACTTTCCACAGATGCCAAGGGAAACAACCACTCCTCAAAGAGGGGGGCTGCCCTTGGGTGCTGGGGCTCTGTTGGTGCAAGCTTCCCAGTGCTCCTGGAGGCACGGAGCTGCAGAGCAAGACTTCAAAGAACCCTGCAGGCTCAAACGTGAGGCGTGTGAGTTATCATAGGTCCCCCAGTACTTGGGCTCTGTATGAGATCTTGCAGGGCACAGGAAGGGGCCCGAAGGGTAACTGATATTACAGTTTCTGCCACAATGATAAAAAGAGAATCTCAGATTTGTATTTAAATTGATTTAAAGATGACAGACATTTTTTGCAAAACTTTGGGGGTCCGAGAAATGGTGTTACTTTAAAATATGCAGTGTGTTCGTAAAGTCATGGTGCACTTTTGACCTTTGACCAGCCAAAAGTGCACCATGACTTTATGGACACACTGGTATATTAACGTCCCAGTCACAAGAATTATTATTTTTTTTAAACATCTGTGCTTTCACATTTCAGAATTCAGTTTAAAGACAGTGCAGTGCCTAGGGAGAGAAAACTGACCATCTGTGGGCAATTTCTACAGTGTCGCAGGACTGCTTGTTGTATGGATAACTTTTAAGCCATATTTAAACTTATAAGTGACTATCCCTTTTCAGAAGGAAAAAGGAATCAAAATTCTTTGCTGTTTAGCTTTCTAAAGAACTTCTGAAAAAAATCTAGGTTTTCAATCTAGACAATGACTAGGATAGGAAGAATATATTTTTCTTTCCTGGCTTAGTTTTGCTTGGTTTTCGAGAAAATCAGGAGTACTTTGGTTTATATTTTGGTAGGCCTTTCTGACATTGCCACACTGTAGCTCAACACCAGTAGCAGTCTGGTTAGCAGATTGAAGGTTTATATTAGCAAAGATTAACTAGAGTTTCCAGATGGCAAAAGGCCAGATAAATGACCTTTACTGTTAAATACATGTTCTCTCAACTTCCCCACTCAGTTGAATACAGCCCCACTCAGTGATAATGAGGAAGCTCCATCTGTTTAATGAAGCATTCATATGATAACAGTGGCTAAATCAACAAGTTGAGTTATTTATGAACAAATAAGGCCATCTGAAACCATTAGGAAGGATGTTAGAGTCTGAAACCAATTAAATTCTTCTAAAAATTGCTCAACTGAAGTATTTAATGCTTCTTCACCAATAACATTGCCTCTTTGGAAACTAAACACTATTCTTAGAAATTTATTGATCTTTTGGATTTGTGTGTGTGAGTACTAATTTTACTTGTAGCTAATTTAAATCATTCTTCAGTGTGTACAACATGAAAAAAAATAAGGTATATGAAATGTGGAAATAGGGAGTTTATCTAACTTGTTAGAAGCTCTTCGAAATCTGAAAATGAAGAGAGGTAGGGTGGCATCATAATTATGCGCTGACACATGTGTCCAGGTACTTTCCACAACCCTAATGCCTTAGTTTGGCATTTCATTTGTCTCTTGCTATCGGTTTTACAGAACTTTCTCCCACAGTGGATTTTCTTCTTCTTTCTTTTTTTTGTGAGAAAGGCACACACACACACACACACACACACAGAGAAAGGCACAGACAGGGACAAACAGACAGGAAAGGAGAGAGAGAAGCATCAATTCTTTGTTGCAGCTCCTTAGTTGTTCATTGATTGCTTTCTCATAGGTGCTTTCACTAAGGGGCTCCAGGCAAGCCAGTGACCCTTTGCTTAAGCCAGCCACCTTGGGCTCAAGCCGGCAACATAGGGTCATGTTCATGATCCCACGCTCAAGCAGGGGATGACATGCTCAAGGTGGGGACCTCGTAGATTTGAACCTGGGTACTCTGCATCCCAGATCAATGCTCTATCCACTGCACCATTGCGTGGTCAGGCCCACAGTGGATTTTCTAGTCCAGGAATACACTGGATTTGTATGCACTCTTTTCTTAGCTGCCCCTGTTCTTTTCCTCCCCCTGCCACATATGCTTGTTCTAATTTCTACCCATCCTTCAGATTTCAAAATTTCCTTGACCCCCAGAGCAGGTTACATTTCCCCTTCAAATGCCTCCATAGCACCTCATACCTTCTTGAAACTGTCCTAACACTTTACATTCTCGTAGCGTACGTCTTTCTTACCAGATTCTAAACAGGAACTATAAGCCAAGATCCCCATACACAATGACCATAATACAGTAAATGGTCAATATGTATTTGATAATAATCAAGAACTTAAATACACAGTACTGTTCTAAGCACTTTAGATAAGCTTAGTAACAAACTGAGAGGTGATATGATTATTAATCACATTTTACACACAAGGACAGCCAAGCCCCAGAGATATTAAAAAACGGTCCCAGATAAAACTGGTATTCAAACCTAAATCCAGTCTGATGGCAGGGCGTTCCCTTGTCTACTACACATAGCCTCAGGGTAACAGTGAAAAAAGAGCAGGACTTAGAAGTGAGACAGCTACCAGCCACGTAACCTTGGGCATAATACTCTGAGCATTGGGGGGGGGGGATGCCTTTATAAGAGAAGGGATAAAAATATTTACCTCACGAGATCACGTTGAAGAAGTGTACATTAATGTGCCTGGCATAAGAAAGTTCTTAATAAAAAGCAACTGAATCTAATCTCAGGGGAAAAGACCAAAGTAGTAATAAGCAGAAAGAAATAGACCAGTGGTTCTTAACCTGGGTTCTATCGAACCCTAGGGGTTCGATGAGTCGGTCTCAGGGGTTCGGAGAAACCTCTTCCGCGGAGACCAGAATAAAGTAATACCGTAATTTGTTGTGAGTTCATGCACTTTGTTGGTTTTGTTCTTTGAGCAAGGTGATGTTCATGCATGGCTCATTTTGTGCACCAGTAAAAAACATATACCTATGTCTTGAATTTGGAAATAAAAATCATATTTTATTTATCACTAAAGAAGGGTTTGGTGAATGCGCATATGAAACTGGTGGGTTCGGTACCTCAAAAAAGGTTAAGAACCACTGAAATAGACAAAAGAAGAAAATAGTAAGTACGGATTCACCCGGCCTCGTATAACTGTCCCTTGAGAAAATCATGGGCAGGTACTTACTGGGACACACACCCACAGCTGTGATTTTTAGCTTATTTAAAGCTATGTGAAGTGACCCTGGAGCATACGTTTAGGAGACAACCTCTTTCGGTATATGTGTTATCTCAAAGCGGTATCCTCCACTCCCCGAGTAACAAGCCAAAAGGCTGAACACTTCTCCATGACAAAGCAGGAGCAAAATACATAAACAAAATGTAAAATAAAAATATAAAGGAAACATTAGAAAACAAATAAAATACAGGAAATAAAAAAACAAATGAAACTAAGGAGAGTGCAGGAAGAATAAGCACAAAAGGAATGGGGAAGATGAGGGGGATAAAGGCCCTGTATTGTTGACAGCATCTGATCCACCGATTAATGTTATTTCTAAGCAGATTATCCAAATTCCAACTGTTATACATCAGGTCCTTTCTCTAAGCTTTTCCTCCCTCATATCAGCAAATAAAGAAGAAAAATTTTAAACACACAAAGAAAAAAGAAAAAGAAATTCACTGTATAAATAAAAATGTCCTGAGTTGACAATTCATTCTAATGTGCCTATACTTTCCTTCCATTCTGTGTCTATAATAAAATGATAAAAAAAAAAATGATAAAGCTGAAAAGTAAAAAACAGAAGAATTAGCTTCTCTGTGTAATTTTTTAAATGGAGCATCACGACATCCTCCCTCTGGCAACAGGCAGCGCGGTACTGAAGACCGTCACATGAAGGCAGGGTGCAAAGACAGGAGGGGGGATTGCTATTTCTGTCCCAGGCACAAGAAGAACTTTTAACCTTCCAATATATTTCTTTATCATAACCTTCTCCATAGCAACCACAGAGTTGCAGTGGCAAGAAATAGATGGGGAGATAAAATATATACATATTATATGTATATATATATGGTATACACAAACAACTGCAAAACTGCTAAAAATCAGTAATGGTTTTAAGGGGGGGAAAATCACATTCCCCTGAAATCTCTTATTACTATGGAACAGTAACCACTAAAAGTCAGAATTAAGAAAGCATAGTACAATCATTTTTCTAAGCACTTATATTTGTAACATATTTATAGCACCATATGACAGATTCAATCTCTAAAATGAGCCTTTTTATTAAAGAAAAAATTATCTTAAGGCCTGGCCTAACAGGTTTCCCAATGTTTGGTACAGAAAAATAGGCTTCTTCTTTTTTATTCTTTTTAACCTCACCTCCTGTTCTAAGTAACTAAGACTATTACAGTAGAAATGTTATGAGATTGTGACTTTGTGTCCATTGCACATTATACTGCTGGTGAGAAGTTAAAAACTAGAAAAACTAAAAAGAAAAGGGTCACTTCCACTGACAAGGGTTTTTTTTCCCAGGTGAAGCCAAGAAAGAACAATGGCCACCCTTTGGAAACTACTTGCCCTAGTTTGCAGTCAGCGTTCCCCTATTTGGGCTTAACTTTGATTTTTAACTGCAGATTAACAAACTTGCACAAAGTCTGAGGTTTCAGCATGAAGAAGTCTTGCAACCAGGTGGGGATGGGGAAGCATGATTTCATCAGGAAAAGCACAGGAGCCCACAGCCCCATTTCATGGGAAGGAGAAAAAGCTTTTAGGGTTGAGATGGCAATGACCTTAGATGAATGAACGTTCCCCCTCAAGACATGCTCTTCTATTTTTAGTCTATAAAATGCAGACTGTTATCAATCTCACTGCTTCCATTCCTACTTCGGGATGCCTGAGAATTATCTTAGAAGGTGCTAAACACGGGTGAGAAGCCTACACTAGAGTCCAGAAGGCCTCCCCACTGGGAGACTTTGAGATGTTCACATTAGTTCTCTCCCTAAATGGTAAAAAGCCTCATTTAGTCCTAGTGTGGCTCATATATTTAAATCCAGTCATTTGAATGCCACACAAAGATAAATGGGACCCTGGCCTACTGGCTCAGTGGATAGAGTGTTGGCTCGGTAAGTGGATGTCCCAGGTTCAATCCCTGGACAAAGCACACACAAGAAAGGACCATCTGCTTCTCTCCCCCTTCCCATTCTACAACCAGTGGCTTGACTAGTTCGAGCATCAGCCCCAGGCAGTGAGAATAGCTCAGCTGATCCAAGTGTCAGCCTCAAGCTTGAGGACAGCTCAGTTGATTCAAGCACTAGCTCCAGAAAGAGTTGCCTGATAGATCCTAGTTGGGGCACATGTGGGAGTCTGTCTACCTCCCTTCCTCTCACTTAAAAAAAGAAAGATAAACTGTATGGTTCCCTTTATTAAAATAAAGGGAAATAACAGACAATAAAGGATGTGAACACAACAGGTTAAGTGGAAGAGAAATGGCAGAAAATTTTTTGACAATAAGTATATGATTAATAGCCTAATAGGAAAGAACGCACTTAATTCTTCTCAGGAATGGGAAGGGAACTGAGGCCAGAACACTGGTATGTGTGTGGTAGGCAGGGGAGGAAGGGTGGGAGGAGAGCCAGTGGCAATGGCTGGGGGCTGGGAAGCCCTGGGGAAATCACGCTCTTTATGCTTCTACTCAGCCCACACACCCATAAGGGCCCAGATCTACCAAATTTTACACTTATTAATTCAGACAATCAACCAAATGACATGGAACCTATAATCTAGTGGAAATAGAGCTGCTAATCAATTAAACACAATGGCAATGAATGTTATGCAGAAGATATGCACTTTTCTCAGGATAAGTTATGTCTCCTGGAAAGATTTGGTTATAATGAGAGGCATTTCTCTAACAAGTATGGATACTTCTGGAAGCACAGGCCTGTCAACAAACTGGAGTCCTCAGATCTCGGGAAAAACAACATGCAACCAAGACTAGCTGGCAGTCTGTGACTGACACCCAAGGGCCCAGAGGATGACCTGGGGAGGCAAATCTTCCCTTGAGTCCTATGACTCTGCTCTGAGATGAAGAGGGTTTGCAGGCTCCCAGTCTGTTTATCCAACCCTTGCAGAGCTGTCTGAGGTTCAGAGGGGACTCCAGTTGAATTTTGATCAGACTGATCCTCAGAGGGGCCCCAGACAGGCTGATAGAGAGATGTTTACTTTGGCATGAGAAAAAATGATAGCAATCTAGAGATACCAAAGCACAAATAAAACTACCTGCAAGGCTGCAGCTTTCCTGTAAAAATGTAGCTGCTCCCTGTGAGAATCAGCCTGATGGTTTAAGAGCAAAATGTACCCAGCTCTACAGCAGTCACAATGAAAAGATGTTGCATGCAATAAAATATGTGCTTCTACCAACTTGTGAGTGAAAAGCCTTCGAAAACTAAAAAAAAAAAAAAACTATTAGATCTAAGATATTACAACTACTTATTCAATATTAGTAATCTGTTCCTTCCACAGGATTTTAGAAGTTCTTTCTCATTTCTCCCATGCCTAAATACCTTCTAGTTAGAGACTAGAAGCAGTAGCACTTCTGGAATGTGACTATTTTTTTTTTACAGCATTTTTTTTTTTTTTGTATTTTTCTGAAGTCAGAAGCAGAGAGGCAAAGAAACTCCCACATGTGCCCTACGGGGATCCATCGGAGCCATTATAGCACCTGAGGCGGAGGCCATGGAGCCATCCTTAGCGCCTGGGCCAACTTTACTCCAATGGAGCCTTGGCTGAAGGAGGGGAAGAGAGAGAGAGACAGAAAGGAAAGGGGAAAGGGTGGAAAAACAGATGGGCACTTCTCCTGTGTGCCCTGACTGGAAATCAAACCTGGGACTTCCACACATCAGGCCAATGCTCTACCACTGAGCCAACCGCCCAGGGCCTTTGTACAGTATCTTATGTTCTGAACTCAAGAATGCAACTCCCCTCCAGCACCCTATGAACTAATGTGGAGTTTCATAACATTCCAATTCAATCCTTTCAACAATTCCATGGCTCTTCAAAGTTGTCTGTTGTTTTCAGGTTCAGCCAAATGAAAAGTGACTACCAGGTGCAAAATGGCTTGCAACAACACACAACAATTGGAGCGTTCAACATATGCATGCATGTACAGTCCAAGAATATGGAGATAAAATCCCTCATGTCAGAGTCCAATAAAAAAACAGTATTAATAAAGTTTCATGAATAAAGTAGCCACTGAGCTGCAGATTATAAGAACAGTAAGACTGTCACATTAACTATAGTTTTCAAAGATTAAACATTTTTTTCATGGCACACACACAAAAAAAGAGAAATGAAAAGTCACAGATATGTCCTTCTCAAGCCAATTTCCTAATAAAAATATCCTCAAAGTGACAATCGGCTTCGTTTCCCCCCCCCCTTCTCTTCCTCAAGCCAGACTCCAATGGGAACCACCACCTCATTCTCTGCAGAGGTGATCAATAAAGAAGAAAATGACATTGTGGCCAGAGGTCTAAACAATACACAAATGGAGTAGTCCACTCCTCAATTACAAGGTATCAACCTGTAGTACTTATGACCACTCTTTTTTTTTTTTTTTTTTTTTTTTTTTAAATATATATATATTTTATTATTATTAATTCTAATGGGGTGACATCAATAAATCAGGGTACATATGTACAATGAAAACATCTCCAGGTTATCCTATCATTCAATTGTGTTGCATACCCATCACCAAAAGTCAAATTGTCCTCTGTCACCTTCAATCTGGTTTTCCCTGCGTCCCTCCCCTCCTCCCTATCCCACCCTCCCCTCCCTCCTCCCACCCCGTAACCACCACTCCCTTGTCCATGTCTCATAGTCTCACTTTCATGTCCCACCAATGTATGAAATCATGCTGTTCTCAGTTTTTCTTTTTTTCTGATTTACTTATTTCACTCCGTATAATGTTATCAAGGTACATCCATTTTGTTATAAATGATCCGATGTCATCGTTTCTTATGGCTGAGTAGTATTCCATAGTATATATGTACCATAGCTTTTTAATCCACTCGTCTTCTGAGGGACACTTGGGCTGTTTCCAGATCTTCGCTATTGTGAACAATGCTGCCACGAACATGGGGGCGCATTTCTTCTTTTCGAACAGTGCTATGGTGTTCTTAGGGTATATTCCTAAAAGTGGGATAGCTGGGTCAAAAGGCAGTTCGATTTTTAATTTTCTGAGGAATCTCCAAACTGTTTTCCACAGTGGCTGCACCAGTCTGCATTCCCACCAGCAGTGCAGAAGGGTTCCCTTTTCTCC
Organism: Rhynchonycteris naso; assembly: GCA_037038555.1. Taxonomy (NCBI): domain Eukaryota; kingdom Metazoa; phylum Chordata; class Mammalia; order Chiroptera; family Emballonuridae; genus Rhynchonycteris; species Rhynchonycteris naso. The sequence goes on along the minus strand of CM073002.1, from coordinate 61,897,467 downwards.
ACATCCTCGCCAGCACTTATTCTGTGTTGTTTTGCTGATAAGTGCCATTCTGACTGGTGTAAGGTGATATCTCATTATGGTTTTAATTTGCATTTCTCTAATGATTAGTGATGTTGAGCATTTTTTCATATGCCTATTGGCCATCTGTATGTCCTCTTTGGAGAAATTTCTATTCATTTCTTTTGCCCATTTTTTGATTGGGTTGTTTGTCTTCCTGGTGTTGCGTTTTATAAGTTCTTTATAAATTTTAGTTATTAACCCCTTATCAGATGTGCTGTCGAATATGTTCTCCCATTGTGTGGTTTGTCTTTTTATTCTGTTCCTATTGTCTTTAGCTGTGCAAAAACTTTTTAGTTTGATATAGTCCCATTTGTTTATCTTGCCTTTTATTTCAGTTGCCCATGAAGATAAATCGGCAAATATACCGCTGCTACAGATGTCGGAGAGCTTGCTGCCTATGTTTTCTTCTAAGATGCTTATGGTTTCACGGCTTACATTTAAGTCTTTTATCCATTTTGAGTTTGTTTTTGTGAATGGTGTAAGTTGATGGTCTAGTTTCATTTTTTTGCAGGTAGATGTCCAATTTTCCCAACACCATTTGTTAAAGAGGCTGTCTTTACTCCATTGTATGTTTTTTCCTCCTTTGTCAAATATCAGTTGTCCATAAAGCTGTGGGTTTATTTCTGGGTCCTCTGTTCTGTTCCATTGATCTATGTGCCTGTTCTTATGCCAGTACCAGGCTGTCTTGAGTACAATGGCCTTGTAGTAAACCTTGATATCAGGAAGAGTGATACCTCCTGCTTTATTTTTTCTTTTTAAGATTGCTGAGGCTATTCGTGTTCTTTTTTGGTTCCATATAAATTTTTGGAATATGTGTTCTATATCTTTGAAGTATGTCATTGGTATTTTAATTGGTATTGCATTGAATTTATAAATTGCTTTGGGTAATATAGACATTTTAATGATGTTTATTCTTCCTAGCCATGAGCACGGTATGTGCTTCCACTTGTTTGTATCTTCCTTGATTTCTTTTATCAATGTTCTATAATTTTCCGAGTACAAGTCCTTAACGTCCTTGGTTAAATTTACTCCTAGGTACTTTATTTTTTTGGCTGCAATAGTGAAGGGGATTGTTTCCTTAATTTCTTTTGCTGATATTTCATTGTTGGTGTATAGAAATGCCTCTGATTTCTGAGTATTAATTTTATATCCTGCCACCTTGCTGAAATCATTTATAAGGTCCAGTAGTTTTTTGACTGAGACTTTAGGGTTTTCAATATACAATATCATATCATCTGCAAATAATGACAGTTTTACTTCTTCTTTTCCAATTTGTATGCCTTTTATTTCTTCTTCTTGTCTGATTGCTGTAGCTAGGACTTCCAGAACTATGTTGAATAAGAGTGGTGAAAGTGGGCAACCCTGCCTGGTTCCTGATCTTAAGGGGATTGCTTTTAATCTTTGTCCATTTAGTATGATGTTTGCTGTGGGTTTATCGTAGATGGCCTTTATCATGTTAAGGAATGATCCCTGTATTCCCACTTTACTGAGAGTTTTGAGCATGAATGGGTGTTGGATTTTATCAAATGCCTTTTCTGCATCTATTGAAATTATCATGTGATTTTTGTCCTTCCTTTTGTTTATGTGGTGAATCACATTGATTGATTTGCGAATATTGAACCAGCCTTGCCTCTCCAGAATAAATCCCACTTGATCGTGGTGTATGATTTTTTTCATATATTGCTGGATCCGGTTGGCTAATATTTTGTTGAGAATTTTAGCGTCTAAATTCATCAGGGATATAGGCCTATAATTTTCTTTCTTTGTGTTGTCTTTGCCCGGTTTTGGGATCAGAATTATGCTTGCCTCATAAAAGGAGTTTGGAAGTCTTCCTTCCTCTTGAATTTTTTGAAATAGCTTGAGGAGAATAGGAGTTAGTTCTTCTTTGAATTTTTGATAGAATTCACTTGTGAAGCCATCAGGCCCAGGACTTTTCTTTTTTGGGAGTTTTTTGATAACTGTTTCGATCTCATTTGCTGTAATTGGTCTGTTTAGGTGTTCTGATTCTTCCAGATTGATTTTTGGAAGGTTATATGATTCAAGAAATTTGTCCATTTCACCAAGATTGTCTAATTTTTTGGCATATAGTTCTTCATTGTATTTTCTTACAATGCTTTGTATTTCTGTTGTGTCAGTTGTTATTTCTCCACTGTCCTTTCTAATTTTATTTATTTCAGTCCTCTCTCTTTTTTTCTTGGTGAGTCTAGTTAAAGGTTCATCAATCTTGTTTACCTTTTCAAAGAACCAGCTTCTTGTTTCATTGATCCTCTGTATTGTTTCCTTAGCGTCTATGTCATTTATTTCTGCTCTGACCTTTATTATTTCCTTCCTTCTGCTTGTCTGGGGTTTTATTTGTTGTTGTTTTTCTAGTTCTTTTAGATGCAGGGTCAGGTTGCTTATTTGAGCTTTTTCTAGCTTCTTATGATATGCCTGTAGTGCAATAAACTTCCCTCTCAGAACTGCTTTTGCTGTGTCCCATAAATTTTGAGCTGATGTATGCTCATTATCATTTGTTTCTAGAAACTTTTTTATTTCTTCTTTGATCTCATTGTTAATCCATTCATTATTTAATAACAAGCTATTTAGTTTCCAAGTGTTTGAGTATTTTTCAGTTTTTCTTTTGTGGTTAATTTCTAGTTTCATGGCATTGTGATCAGAGAAAATGCTTGATATGATTTCAATCTTCTTAAATTTATTGAGACCATTTTTGTGTCCTAACATGTGGTCTATCCTAGAAAACGTACCATGAGAGCTTGAGAAGAATGTATATTCTACTGCTTTAGGGTGAAAAGTTCTGAAGATATCTATTAAATCAAGTTGATCTAGTGTATCCTTTAAGTCTGCTGTTTCTTTATTAATTTTCTTTCTTGAGGATCTATCCAGTGTTGTTAGAGGGGTATTGAAATCCCCTACTATGATAGTATTGCTGTTAATCTCGCCCTTTATATCCATCAAAGTCTGCTTTATGTATGTCGGGGCTCCTATATTTGGTGCATAGATATTTACAATAGTTATATCTTCCTGTTGAATTGTTCCCTTTATCATTATGTAGTGTCCTTCTTTATCTCTTACTACAGCCTTTGTTTTAAAGTCCATTTTGTCTGATATAAGTATTGCTACCCCTGCTTTTTTTTCATTTCCATTTGCATGCAATATTTTTTTCCATCCTTTTACCTTCAGTCTATGAGCATCTTTTGTTTTAAGGTGTGTCTCTTGTAGACAGCATATGTATGGGTCCTGTTTCTTTATCCATGCAGCTACCCTATGTCTTTTGATTGGATCATTTAATCCATTTACATTTAAGGTTATTATTGATATGTAGTTGTTTATTGCCATTTTATCCTTTAAAGCTGTATTCTTCTTTTGCTCTATTCATTCCTCCCTTTAAACTGTTCACAAGAGGCCCCTTAGTATCTCTTGCAGAATTGGTTTGGTTTTTATGAATTCCTTGAGGCTTTCTTTTTCTGGGAAGCTCTTTATTTCTCCTTCAATTTTAAACGTTAGCCTTGCTGGATAAAGTAGTCTTGGTTGTAGGTTCTTGTTCTGCATTACTTTGATTATTTCTTGCCATTCCCTTCTGGCCTCAAGTGTTTCTGTTGAGAAGTCCGATGTCATCCTTATGGGGGCTCCTTTGTAGGTGATAGTCTTTTTTTCTCTAGCAGCTTTTAAAATTTTTTCTTTATCCATTAGCTTTGGTATTTTAACTATGATGTGTCTTGGTGTAGATTTTTTTGGGTTTCTCCTTAATGGAGTTCTGTGTGCTTCTTGAATGTGTGGAGTGTTTCCCAGCCTTAATTTAGGAAAGTTTTCTGCTATGATTTGATTGAACAAAGTTTCCATTTCCTGTCCTCTCTCCTCTTCTTCAGGCACCCCTATGATGCGAATGTTGTTTCTCTTCATGTTGTCACAAAGCTCCCTTAGAGTTTCCTCACATTTTTTAAGTCTCTTTTCCTTTTTCTTCTCTGCTTCTGTGCCTTTGTTTATTGTGTCCTCTAACTCGCTTATTCGATCCTCAGCGTCATCCATCCTGCTTTTAATTCCTTCCATTGTGGTCTTCAGTTCTGATACTGTATTTGTCATTTCTGTCTGATTCTTTTTTATTATTTCAATTTCATTTTTTATACTTGTTATCTCTTTGTTTAGCTGTTCATAATGACTATCCATTGTTGCTCTAATTTCTTTGAGCATCCTAACTATCATTATTCTAAATTCTGCTTCTGGTAATTTGGTTATATCTGGTTCATTCAGGTCCTTCTCTGGGGATTTCTCTTGATTCATTTGGTTTGCATTCCTCTGCCTGCCCATTTTTTCTGTGTATAAGCAAGTTGTGGCCACTGGCGTCCAGTAGGTGTTGCCTTTGTGATCTCTAGGTGTGGTCTATCTGCAGGCCCCCCGCCCCCTCTGCTGGTGCCTAGGGTGTTTGGGTATGAGCGTTGCCAGCGCCGGCCCACTGTGGCTTTTGCTATGATTTCTGCCTCTCCTCCGTGGGAGGGGCTGTGACTGAAGCCACAAGATTAGCACCAAGGGTAGAGGTGAGCACCTTTCCTCAGCTGCGGACCCAGCCTATTTCCGGACTTCCGCCCAGAACCAGCCCAGAACCAGCAGTCGGAGCCTGCTCGCTACAGTTCCGCGGGTTAGGCGGGGCTTTTGACGTGCTCTCAGCTATAAGCTTTTGCCCGTCCGGAGCTTTAGCCCCGCCCTCGAGGCCATGGCCCTTCTGCGCAGGGTCGGAAACCAAGGTTTATTGGGGCGGGCGTGTTTGCTGGCTTCCGCCAAGCTGCGTACTTCCGCTCGTCCCGGACTCTACCCCGCCCCCGCGTTCGGAGCCCGCTCGTGCACGTATGAATTTTATCTGGGGTTTCTCCGGCCGGATGGGGATAATAGCATGGGCTCAGCTGCGAGCCTCCACTTGTCTCAGGGTCCACCCCGTTCCCGCGCTCGGAGTCCGCTCGCGCACGTATACTGGCCAACCGCGGTTTCTCCGGCCCGGGTGGGGGGGTGGGGGACTGTTAGCGTCAGCTCAGCCACAGCCCCTGCCCGTCCCTGGTCCTAGCCTGGTCCCCGCGGTCAGGGCCGGCTTGCGCAGGGCCTGCCCGTTCCTGGCCTCCCGCTTTGTCCCCGTAAGTGGGATTAAAGGCGGGCCCGCAGCTTCCGGACCGCTCTGGCGCTTCCCCTCCGACCCTCTGGGCTAGCCCGATCTCCCACCGGCTTGGCCTCTGCCCACGCCGACAGAACCGCCTTTCAGCGTCCTGCCGCCCCAAAACCCCAAGCAGCCCTCAGCAGAGTAGGAAGGGACCTAATACTCCACACTGTAGGCCTGGGAGCTCCCTCACTTGTTTCACAGCTCAATACTGTCCAAGTGCCTCTTCTAGGCTCTGGGACTGCAGGCTGGGGCTTGGTTCCTGGGACCCAGGTCCCTCCCTCTCCGCCAAACTCTCCTCCCGCCACACGGGTCTCTCTGGGCTGCCGTTTGCTCCGGGGAGCTGGGCAGCCCTCTTCGCGTTTTCGCTATTCCTACCAGTCTCAATGTGGCTTCTTCTGTGTTCCTTGGTTGGAGAGTCCACTTAGTTTTGTTCAAAGTTGGTTTATCTCGGTGATGGTTCTTAAAATTGAGTTGTAATCCACTTTGGTTCTGGGAGTTGGAAGCTGGTACGTCCGCCTACTCCGTCGCCATCTTGCTCCTCCTTATGACCACTCTTAACACTACACCTCAAGATGTGTGTGTGGGTAAAACACTGGTAACAGAAAGAAATGTCTGAAGAATGAGAATTGAATCAGATAGGCAACTCAATTTAAAATTCATTAGTTGTTCTACTTAGAAGAATCATTTGCTATTTTTTAAATAGGAGCTAACAAGAATAGCATTCTCTAGATACTCACACCCCAATGTTTAGCAGCAAGCACTACTAGACAGACTATCTGTGCTGGTTCTGTAACTGAGACGGGACTATTGTCAGGAAAAACTAAAAACCACTAAAGAGGAGAAGCGGGGCAGAAAGAGACTTTGCTTGGAGCACGTGGGGGCATGGTATGGGGTGCAGATGGTGTATGTTAACCAAAAAAATTAAAAACATAAATTTAAAAAATAATAGTCTACAAAGTCTCTAAATTTTATAAACTAAAGCTTAAAGAAAAAGCATACAAACTGTGTAGATTGTTTCAAATTTACTACTTTTCATTTCCAAGCTGTATTTAGCTTTGGTACCTTGTGATCAGTATTTCTACCTTCAGTGAGTTTTCTGTTTCTAAGAGAGTATCAATTACCCAAACTGTGTTCAGAAATCAAGTCAGTGACCAGATGGCCTCTGCCAGTATTGTTTGTTTTGTTGTTGTTGTTGTTGTTGTTACTGTTCTACTTTCATTAAAAGTCTGTTTGAAAGTATTTATTTTGGATGGTTTTTATGTGTCACCCTGAATATTTTCATAAAGCTTACAGACTCTTTTACTTTTCATGTAGAAATAAAAGTTTGGGGTAAATCCTAGATATTAGATGTCATTTTAATGTTTGGCTTTTTTATTTGAAGCTTTTTGGAATGTTAAAGAAGCATAAAGTGATCTTAAAATATCATCCAATTCAATCTCTTTATTTCATAAATGAAAAAACTTACCCCCACAGCAGGGAAGTCATTGGTCTTAAGTTGTAGTTTGTGTCAAACCTTAATTCCCAGCTGAGTTTTATTTCCACTGTATCAGATTTGCTGCACAAAAGACAGAAACTCAAATACTCAGGAATAAATCTCAAGTATTTATGAATAAGAGTCTGAAATTTCTACTTGTTTATCTTTCCACTGTTTATTCCCTTTCTCATTGGGACATTTACCAAGTGGTAGATGATAGAAAGAAAGAAAATGACTCTGAAATCAATTCATTCCAATATTTTCTAGAAGACTTATTATCTTAAAGTTTTTAAAATAAAAGAGGTTAAAACTGTAGAGAAAAATTTGCAATTGTGGTTTAAATAATTTCAATTATTTATGTTTCATAATTTCCCACATACTAATATGTTAAGTCACAATCCCCATGAAAACTCAATAAATGTTCTCTAAATTAGAGAGTCAAACATTGGAGTTAATGTTTCTGCATGAGCTTAAACTAAATACAAGAGCTTTGAAAAATTACTCTGTCACAGGGACAATACCTAAAAGATATTGGGCTATAATTATTGTCAGAATATCCTAGTTATGATAATCTGATTACATTGTATAAAAAATTCAAATACATTATTGAAAAGTGAAATAATGTGACTTGAATTAGATAAAAAGTCTAAAGCATAAAACATACAAATAAGCAACAAAGCTATATGCAACTGAAACATTAAATAGTTATGCAGAAAAACAAGAACTCAACAGTTATTTAAAATTAGAAATGAAAGTACAATCATGGTAAAAATAACATCTGGTTTAGATTACATAAGTGAAGCTAAGTACAATGTACTATGAAAGCAGAGCATGCTGTTCAATTAGACTGATATTAGTGAAATGATTAGAATAAAAAATGCCACTAAATGTTTGTTAGTAAAAAAATGTATTATAAGTGCTACTACCAGCCATAAAAGACTAAATGATACCATGCTCACCCTCCCATTGTGTAAAAAAGTACAATAAAATTGAGTAAAATAAATGAAGCATGTTTTCAGAAGTTGGAAAACAGCATACAGGACTGTAACTAGGAGAGCTCGATGATCATCCAGCCTTCTGCCTGGAGGCCCTTTCCAGACTTAGTGCAGAGAGATGGAATCAAATCAGAGCATAGAAGACTCACTAAAGTAAGGAGAGATTTAAGTTTGGGGTGACTGAGGTAGATGGAATTTGTTGAGTAGGTTACCAGAGTAGAAACTGTAGAAAGAAAGAGCTTCAGATATCTAGAAAAATCCCCTTTAAGCCTCTGGCTGAAGTCTTAGTTGCACACATAATGGGCATGATTCTATGCAGCTCAATACAGAACTACTGGGGAGCTGAACAGACACTGCAGTTTGAGATACTGCAGAGGGTCATAGGCTTGGAACCTATACCAGAACCTCTATGTTCAGAATCAGTACTCAATGGCAAAGAGCACAGAGCATAGGAGGGCAGCTGATTGCATCAAATGTCCATGGACAACTTCTGGCCATTATGGATGACCCAGAGATTCTAGGACTCAGGAGAGAAGGTTGCTAAAGCTCTAGTAAAAAAGTGCTGGAGTGGGAAGAGGGTCACTATTGCAATTTGGACAGACTCTAGAGCCTTACATTGTAGGCTGGTTTGCAAGTAACAGCATAAATTGGCTTAAGTCTGTTAATGAAAAATATGTTGTCTCCAAAATTCAAAATGATCTCAAAGATGTGAGCCTGATTTAACATTTGTGGGTGTTTAAAGGGCTATTAGCTCTTTTTTGACAATATGAGGGGATGAAGTGGCTCTCAACTTATCAAACAATTTTCAGAAATTTAATAAAGGTAAGCAGGACCCAGCACTATGTGGGGCAATGGCTCCTGTCCTTTATATTAGTATGTCCTGATAACATAGTGGGTATGTCAAATGCATCCCCCTGAAGGAGGATGTCATCAGTGTGATGTAATCATACTTGTGGTTCTGGAGAAGGCTGAATGTGGTTTAGACCATGCCTGCAAAGACTGTATGCAATAATGTGGAATCCCATGGACAGCTGAGTGGAAGTGCATGGTATCCATCCCTTCAAAGAAGAAGGCAAACTGCAATTAAGAGGATCTGAAATAGGATCTGAGCAGTTGCTGATCAGATGAAGTCGGTCATTTCAATAATACTGGATATACAGACCTTAATGGGTAGGATCATGGCATGAAAGTTACGGTAATCCACAATGAGGCACAATTCATTATTTCCAAGTTTGAAAACAGGTCAATTGTGCTGTTAAATGGAGAAACAATAGAAATAATCACCCCTTCTCTATAAAAGTCTTATATATATGTTTTAATTATTAAAGGTTCTATTTTAATTTGCATTGAGTAATATTAAATATTTTAATCATGGACAGGGGAAGAGTTGAAGGTTGTCCCTTTTTTGCAAGCCAATTTTAAGTGCCAAAGATGTAATTTAATTTAATTTACTACTCATTGGGTCAGACTCTGAGATATTTTAGGGCCATAAATACTATGATCATGGGGAATTTAGGTAAGGCAATAATTCAAATGGTTAAGGTTAGGCATGCCTATTGTTCTCTAGTTTTTATTTAGTAGCTTCCCTATGAGTATAGAGGATATGTTATTAAAATTTAGTATGATCTCTATATATAGCGTCATCATGTTTACATATATTGGGATCCTCAGGTATAATTGCAATTAGAATCCCAAAACAATTAAGACCAAGAAGGTGTATTTGAACAGATGTTAAAGTTCACTATGTTTATAGAAGGGCAAAAGTCATTCAGTTCCTTTTAATACTTTTGTTGTATAAATTCTTTTAATAAACATTGGATTTCCAAATGGGTCAAATTGTTAACCTCTAATTCAGTATTTTGTTACCTCCCTATGTATCCAGATATGTGTCTGTTTATTGGCTTTTCTATTTTTTTAATGGTTACTAGATATATTTCAGGACAATTTTCTCTACCTTGCTCACATTTATATAAGTTTCTCCCTCCTGGCGACCACAAATAAGTATCACTAGAGTTAGGGGCTTTCCCTATGGCAATGATAGCTTTATTGGGTCAGCTCTGAATTAGTCCCTTGGTTTTGCCACATAGTGATATGTGCATTATTCTTTAACCCTGAAATATTTGGGATGCAGTTACACTAGTGCTCAAAGGAAAATTTATAGCTCTAAATGCTTGTATTAGAAAATTACATACTAAAGCAAATAAAATTTATAACAGTTGTTACTGTTATAATCAGGAATAAATTAAAGACCAATACATGTTCCTTAAATTGATGGATCAGCAAGAAAGACTATCAATAGAAAATAAATCCAATATTTATAAATAAGATAAAATCAACTAAAATTCATATCTTAACATAATTTTTTTTTATTTTACTTTATTTTATTTTTGTGGCAGAGATAGAGAGTCAGAGAGAGGGACAGACAGACAGGAAGGGAGAGAGATGAAAACCATCAATTCTTTGTTGCGGGTCCTTAGTTGTTCATTAATTGATTTCTCATATGTGCCTTGACCAGTGGGCTACAGCCGACCGAGTGACCCCTTGCTCAAGCCGGTGACCTTGGGCTCAAGCTGGTGAGCCTTGCTTAAACCCAATGAGCCTCGTGCTCAAGCTGGCGACCTCCGAGTCTTGAACCCAGGTCCTCCGCGTCCCAGTCCAACGCTCTATCCACTGCATCACCACCTTGTTCAGGCAACATAAAATTCTTTAAGTATAACAGACATAAAGAAAAATGCACACATCTCAAGTATATGCCTTTGCATACTTCACTCTGGGAGAAGAAATGCATTCAATTTTTTTCTTTTTTTTTTACAGGGACAGAGAGAGAGTCAAAGAAAGGGATAGATAAGGACAGACAGACAGGAATGAAGAGATGAGAAGCATCAATCATCAGTTTTTCGTTGCGACACCTTAGTTGTTCATTGATTGCTTTCTCACATGTGCCTTGACCTTGAGCCTTCAGCAGACCGAGTAACCAACCCCTTGCTCAAGCCAGCAACCTTGGGTCCAAGTCGGTGAGCTTTTTTGCTCAAGCCAGATGAGCCCATGCTTAAGTTGGCAACCTCAGGGTCTCAAACCTGGGTCCTCCACATCCCAGTCCAATGCTCTATCTATTGTGCCACCGCCTGGTCAGGCAGGAATGCATTCATTTTAATGTGATGTGAGCATGTGAAATTAATTCACCACTGAAAACTGTTTATAGTCCTCAAACTCAAGGCTTGGAAAAAATTACAGATTAGGTTGTGGAGGAGAGGAAACAGTTACCAATGCAAAAAGTTAATAAAAAGAAAAACATAAAAAACAACTTCTATATTAAGTCAGAAATAAAAGTACAGACTTGTTCAGAGAAAATGGGTAATTCCTCCTGATGCATATAGAGTACTGTAGTTCCCTTTTATCCAATGGGGCTATGTTCCAAGACCCCCAATGGATGCCTGACACCACAGACAGAACTGAAACCTATCTATACTAGTTTTTCCTATATGCACATACCTTTTCACTTAAAGGAAGCACTTTATAGCTGGCATGTTAAAATGGCCAACATTCCTACTCTTGCACTTTGGGACCATTCTTAGTAAAATAATTGGTTACTTGAACACAAGCACTGCAGTATCATGACAGTCAATCTGATAACCAAGGCGGGGCAGGGGGCTACTAAGAGATTAAAGAGTGAGGAGCAAATACAGCGGGGATATGCTGGACAAAGGGATGATTCACATCCCGGATGGGGTGGAACAAGAAGGTATAAGATTCACATGCTACTCAGAACAGTGTACAATTAACAACTTATAAATTGTTTATTTCTGGAATTTTCCACTTAATATTTTTGGACCATGGTTGACCATGGGTAAGTAAAACTACAGATAAGAGGGGACTACTGTACCATTTGATGCTAGCAGCTCTTCCTAAAGATATATTGCATACACTGTCTCTTTCTGTACTCTATGCTTTCTCTGTTTAAGGAGTAGAACAAAGGATCTATCATGAATGGCAATAGAGATACAATCCCCATCCAATAACATCAACCGCCCTAAGGGATTTATCTGTTATATCCCACCACCAGGTCAATCTTCCTCTAGTGAACTTTTAACATAGTAAAAGCTCTTCAAATCACCATTGAGTGATTAAAAGTGTGTTATTGCCCATTACACAGGATAAAGCATTTTTCTAGCAATGGCAGATGTATGACTGCTACAATGAGATACAGCAGTATGACACAGTGAAAAAAAAATCCTCAAGAGAATATGCATTTTCATATATTTTATAGAAAATATATGGCCCTGGTAGGTTGGCTCAGTGGTAGAGTATTGGCCTGGCATGTAGGTGTCCCGGGTTTGATTTCCAGTCAGGGCACACAGAAGAAGCAACCATCTACTTCTCTCTCTCCCTTTCTCTCTCTCTCTTCACCTCCTACAGCCATGGCTTGGTTGGAGCAACTTGGGCGCAGGAGCTGAGGATGGCTCCATGGCCTCACCTCAGGCACTAAAATACTTCAGTTGCTGAGCAATAGAGCAAAGACCACAGATGGGCAGAGCATTGCCCCATAGGGTGCTTGCTGAGTGGACACCAGTCGGGGCACATGTGGGAGTCTTTCTGCCTCCTTGCTTCTCACTTAAGAAAAAAAAATGCCTAAAGGTTAAAGTTTCTCACTGAAATGATTTTCTTAGTGGAGGGGAAATAACCACACATATAAATACATATACACTCCAACTCAATGTTCCCTTTATGACTAAAAAAGGCACTAAAAGTGCACCCTGTGAAGTTGGGGAAACCACCTTTTCTATCACCCTATGGAATTTTCTCTTCAAACTAGAAATTCATAAAGCACCAGGAAACTATAGTCACCAAAGAGCCTTAAAAAAATAATTCAGAACAAATGTATTAGTCTTGCTAGAGAGAGGATGAATAATTGTAGTGTAAGATTAAGCAGAAAACAATGCCTCCCAATCCCACATTACAGTGTATACTGGTATGGCCCTTTATTACTGAGGTGTACACAAGATGGTAGATAGTAACAAGTGCATATTTTTATAAACCATTAGAATGATTCCACCTAATAGAACATTCTATAATAGTGAAAATGTTCCATATCTGTACTACTCAATATGGTACCACTAGCCACATGTGGATACTGAGCATCTGGGTTACAGCCAGTGTGACTGAGGAATTGAATTTTATTTTTCTAAATACATTTTTTTATTTATTGCTTTTTTTTAGAAAGAGAAAGGAAGGGGGAGAGAAATAGAAATATCGATTTGTTGTTCCACTTATTTATGCATTCATTGGTTCATTCTTGTATGGGCCCTGACTGGGTATAGAACTTGCAACTTTGGTGAACTTGGACAACACTCTAACCAACTAAGCTACCCAGCAAAGGAAAATATTAACTTTAATTAATTTAAACTTAATTATCCACATATATCCTGTGATTTTACTGTATTGGTAATTAATTGTTTCTAATAGATTTTTGGTAGAGTTTTTGGGATTTCCTATATAAAGAATCATATAATCTGCAAAAAGTGATACCTTTACTACTTCTTTCCCAATATAGATGCCTTTTATTTCTTTCTCTTGCCTGATCGCTCTTGCTAAAACTCCCAGAACTATGCTCAATAAGAATGGAACCTGACCAGGCAGTGGTGGCGCAATAGATATTCGGACTGGGACACAGAAAACCCAGGTTCAAAACCCCGACCTTGAACCCAAGGTCGCTGGCTTGAGCAAGGGGTCACTTGGTCTGCTACAGAACCCACACCCCTGGTCAAGGCACATATTAAAAAGCAATCAATGAACAACTAAGGTGCTGCAACAAAAAATGGATGCTTCTCATCTCTCTCCCTTCCTGTCTGTCCCAATCTGTCCCTCTCTCTGTTTCTCTGTTTCTGTCACAAAAAGAAAAAATAAAATGGAGAGAGTGGGAAGGCTTGCTTATTCCTGATTGTAGGGGAAAAGCCTTCATTTTTTCAATATTTAGTATAATATTAGCTGATGGTTTTTCATATATGGTCTTTATTATGTGGTGGTACTTTCCTTCTATTCCAATTTTATTGAGTGTTTTAAACATAAAGGGATGTCGTATCTTATCGAATACCTTTTCTGCATGTATTGATAAGATCATATAATATTTGTTCTTTGTTTTGTTAATGTGATGTATTACATTGATCGATTTATGTATGTTGAACCATCCTTGTGCTCTTGGAATGAGTCCCACTTGATCCTGATGTATTATTTTTTAATATGTTGTTGTATTTGATTTCCTAGTATTTTCTTTAGGATTTTTGCGTCTGTATTCATTAAAGATATTGGTCCGTAGTTTTATTTTGTGTGTGTTGTCCTTGCCAGGTTTTGGTATGATGGTTATGTTGGCCTAATGAAATGTGTTCAGGAGTATTGCTGCTTCTTTTATTTTATTTATTCTTTTTTAATTTCTTTTTATTTTAGAGAGGAGACAGAGTGTGTGTGTGTGTGTGTGTGAGAGAGAGAGAGAGAGAGAGAGAGAGAGAGAGAGAGAGAAAGGGGGGAGGAGCTAGAAGCATCAATTCCCATATGTGCCTTGACCAGACCAGTGCAGGGTTTTGAACTGGCGACCTCAGTGTTCCCAGGTCGACACTTTATCCACTGCGCCACCACAGGTCAGGCCGTTGCTTCTTTTATTTTTTGAAAGACTTTGACACAAACTCAATATACAAATATTTATTGCTTTCCTATATGTCAATGACAAAAAATCGAAACATGAACTAAAGAAAAAGAACCAATTCATTTTATAATTGCAAAAACAAAAAGAATAAAATACTTAGAAATAAACTTCACAAAGGACGTGAAGGAGACCTATATACTGAAAACTACAAAGCATTATTAAAAGAAATTGAAAAAGGACATAATGAAATGGAAAGCATTCTATGTTCATGGATTAGAAGAATTAACATACTTAAAATGTTCATATTACCCAAAGCAATATACAAATTTAATGCAATCCTCAACAAAATTTTAATGTCATTTTTTAAAGAAATAGAACAACAACAAAAAAAAATCCAGGTTTGTATAAAACGAAATAGCCAAAGCCATCCTGAGGAAAAAGAATGAAGTCAAAAGACTCACACTATCTGACTTCAAATTATATTAGAGAGCCGCGATAATCAAAACAACATGGTATTGGCAGAACAACAGACATGCAGACCAATGAAACAAAATCAAGAGCCCAGAAATAAATCCACATATTTATGGACAAATAATCTTTGAGAAAGGAGTCTAAAACACACAATGGAGAAAAGAAAACCTCTTCAATAAATGGTGCCGGTAAAATTGGAAAGACACATGCAAAAGAATGAAACTGAACTAAAGTTTGTACCCTTGCACAAGAGTTCATTCAAAATGGATCAAAGACTTAAATATAAGATCTGAAACAATAAATTACACAAAAGAAAACATATGTACGAAACTCATGGACCTTGGCCTTAGAGAATGATTTATGAATTTGATCCCAAAGGCAAGAGAAATAAAGGCAAAAAAATAAAGAATGTGACTGTATCAAACTAAAAAGCTTCTGTGCAGCAAAATAAACTGATGACAAAACAAATAGGCAGACAACCAAATGGGAGATGATATTTTCAAAGGGGTTAATACCCAAAATATATAAAGAACTCACAAAGTTCATCAACAAACAAGCAAACAGTCCAATTAAAGAATGTGGAGAGGACCTGAACAGACACTTCTAAGAAGACATAGAAATGTCCATCATATATATGAAAAGATGCTATTCTTCACTAGCTATTCGAGAAATGCAGATCAATACTACAATGAGATACTAACTCATACTTGTTAGATTGGCTGTCATCAACAAGACAGGTAATAACAAGTGTTGGAGAGGTTTTGGAGAAAAAGGAACCCTTATTCACTGCTGGTGGGAATGCAAACTAGTACAACCCTTATAGAAGAAAGTATGAGTTTCTCAAAATATTAAGCCTAGAATTATCAAACGACCAAACAATCCCTCTACTGGGTATCTACCCAGAATACTTGAAAACACTGATACATAGACACATGCATCACCATATTCACTGCAGTATTATTCACAGTGGCCAAGACATAGAAACAACCAAACCAGTGGTGGGTTCAGCCAGTTCGCACCAGTTCGACAGAACCGATACCTAATTTTTCGTTGAGTTCAGTGAACTGGTTGTTAAAATGGCACTTATAATCAGGGTTTTCTCTAAAGTGGGTGCCTGGGCATCCGCTCAATGTGGAAATTACAAATTTACATTCCTTACTCTTTTTTATTCATTTTAGAGAGGAAACACAAAGTGAGAGAGAGAGAAAAAAAGAGAGAAAGAAAGAGAGAAAGGGGGGAGGAGCTGGAAGCATCAACTCCCATATGTGCCTTGACCAGACCAGTGCAGGGTTTTGAACTGGCGACCTCAGTGTTCCCAGGTCGACTCTTTATCCACTGCGCCACCACAGGTCAGGCCCTTACTCTTTTTTTAACATATATTTGTGCAACAGTGTATTCTAAACACCCACAGTAATGTTCATTCCACCCATAGGTGAAAAATATTTAACAAAACTATGCTTGTAATATTTAGCCATTTCATAAAACTCCTTATACCTTTGATGAAACACTATATTTTAATTCCCTTGTGTTTGTTGCTTCAGTAAACAAATATATTAAGTAAAGAGAAAATGTGCCAAAACACCAGGGGGTGACAAGCAGTCATTGGAAATATCTTAAATAAGTTTTATTGTTGTGTTTTTTGGTCAGATATTATTTAATATTTTCTTGTTAATGTTTTAAAATTCTTTCTTATAACATAATCTAGTTTTGTGTACCTCTTTTATTGTTCTTATTTAAGCATTAAATGCATGAAATAATAAACTACCTTTCCTTTCTTTTATACTTAAAATGGTCATTAGGGCAGAGAACCAGTTGTTAAATTATTTAAATCCCATTACTGAGCAAAGTGTCCCTTGATAGAAGACTGGATAAAGAAGATGTGGTACATATATATAATGTAGTACTACTCAGCCATAATAAATGATGACATATTGCCATTTAAGACAACATGGATGGACTTTGAGAACATTATACTGAGTGAAATAAGTAAATCAGAAAAAGCTAAGAACTGTATGATTTCACACATAGGTGGGATAGAAAACTGAGACTCATGGACATAGATAAAAGTGAAGTGGATACCAGGGGAGGGGGATGTGAGGGAAGTTGTGGAGGGAAAGGGGTAAAGGGGGATAAATAAACAGTAACAATAAATGATTTGACTTTGGGTGATGGGTATACAACATAATCAACAGCGCAAATACTATAGAAATGTTTGCCTGAAACCCATGTACTCTTATTGATCAATGTCAACCTGTTAAATTTAATTTTCTAAAAAATAATTATCCACATATGGCTAGTGGCTAGCATAGTAGATAGCACAGTTTTAGACTCTTGGTCTTTTTAAAAAGCTATACTATTTATCACTCATGAATCTCCCATACCAGAGACTGCAAACGGGTAATCCATGGGCAATCTTGACTCACAGATGAGTGATCATGGCAGTTTTGCTTTTAATGTAAATTGAATACTTTCACACAGGGTACTTCCTAGTTGGCCAGTATAGCTAACATTTCTTGATTCTAAGTTCTTTACATGTATTAGCTACTCTTTACAAACTTTATATAAGATAGGTATTTTTATTATATACTATTATCTCTATTTTAAAAATTAAAAAAGCGAGACAGAGGGATTAAATAATTTACCAATTTGTTGCTAATAAATGATAGAGCCAAATTTTGAATACCAGAAGTCTGATTCCAGAGTCCACACATGCTCTTACCCGATATGCTCTTCACTTCTTGCAGGCTCCCTTATCTATTTTAATCATCACATATTTCACAAGCAACATATTTCAAATAATTTTTCAATGTAATCACTAGTCCCCACTTCACCCTTGTTTTGAGAAGTGAAAGTATTTTCCACTTGAAACAGAGGCCAACTGCTAAGAGGAGGCTTTAGTGGAAATTGCCTCAACTACAGACTAAAGTAAAGGAACAGCCGGTTCTGTTACCCACTTGAGCAGTGGTCAAGTAACCCGTACTCCCTTCTTTACCTCCAAGAAAGAACATCACCCTCTAACTTTCCTGCTCTTTCCTCCTTTCCCTGGGCTCCTATGCCTCTTACATAGTTCCAGTTTGATTAAGAGGACAGTACAATGAGCTAGGTTTACAGCCCAGCAGAGCTCCCCTCCTAAAAATCAAAGGTGCTAAAATCCACAAGTGGAAATTCAGAAGAAAAAGGAAATCCTAAACTTAACACTGCTTATTCTACAATCACTTGCAAATCACCTCTTTTTGTGTATTTCTCAGAATCACAGATACTGCCACAAAGCTCTCCATAAGGATGAATGCATCACTGTTCCTTTATTAAGGAAGAAAAGAAATACATCCGAGTTGCCAAATGCGGCAGTGAACCAGAATTCAGAAACCATCACAATTACCATCACTGTGACTACCACTCATGCTTTGGAGAGAAAAGTAAAGGGATAATGTGGGTATATTTTGTGACTAAATTTGGTAGTTCAATTCTTCCCTTTTCTTACTTTATCACAATGTACTCAGAGATGACTTAAATGAGGACTATAGCCAGGAATCTTGTAGTCATGCACCTCATTAGTCTCCAACTTTCCCTAGTCCATGGGGGAAGAAACAATCATGATGTTATAAGCAGCAAGATAAAAAATATATATATTACAAAGGGATACATGCATTTTCGCTGAAGTAACATCAAGAAATATAAACATAGAATAGTTATGATTGCTTCTGCCACTGTAATAAATTTAAAAATAAATAATGCTAGATTTAATTGCAGTGAGTAAAATCTGAGTTAACACCAAGATCAGCCATAACCAGAGGGATTAATAAGTATATCGTATAATATATGTTCTTCAATCCTACTGAGCGCAAAAGGCATTATTACAATAAAATGAAACAGATGTGCGGACGAACAGAGAACAGATATTTAATAAGGGCAAGTTTTGTCCTTAGATTTGAGTCAAGCATTTAGAGGGACATAAAAGCAGTAAATGAAATTTTCTACATTAATAGAAGCCATCATCTTGTTTCGTATGTTCCAAGCACTAACTCCCCTCTTTTTTCCCAGCACTAATTTACATCTGCTGAATGTTATGCACTACAAAGGCACCTGAAAAATATGTGTGAGGGAGAGAAGGCTGTTTTACCAACAAATAAAGTTGCATACAGCAGGTCCACTGATGTTAAACACTGGATTTTGCAGATTCTGTCTGGTTAGGTAAAAAGTACAAATAAACTACCTGCCCTCCAATATGTGTGGAAGATTTTTCTTTAAAGGAAGTCAATGTTGATGTTCCCTGTCATAAATTGTAGGCCACAGTGCTCTGCTTACAGAAGATCCAGCCCCCATGAAATATTCCTAATTAGATTACATTTGCTACTAGATGTCAGAAAAGGAAGAGACTGACATACATAGCTTGACTCAAAAAGGAAAGACTGCAGATAGTTTGAGTCTTGAGACCTGGAAAGACAGGGAGAAGAGCAACTAAACAATAAAAAAGGTAGAACTATACTCTGGAAAAAGAAAACAGCAATGAATTCCTTAAAGAAGCACGTCAAGAGTTACTCCTGATGGTATAATAGGTAAGAAATAACATCCCAGGATAATGTGACCATGCAAAAGAAGTGATTATCAAAGCCACTCTCAGAGGGTTGTCCTTGTAGAATTCACAGAAGGGAAGCAATTATTATAAACAGTGTGAGGATTTGCCTCAATGGGAACCAAGAGACAATAGGTGTCCCAAACTTTTAGAACAGTATGATCTGAGGAAATCTTGATTAGACAGAGAAGACAGCTCTGTGTGTGTTAATTGTTGCTGTTGTTTTTATTAAGAAATAAATGTGTGGGATGGAAAGCTTATATCTAAGTAATGTAGCTCAGTTCTTAGTCAAGGCTCAAAAAGGATCATTGAAATTAAAACTAATATTTAGCAGTGTGAAAAATGTTCCCATTATCTCTGGTCCAGTAAATACCATTCAAGGAATCTATCCAAGGAAAAAATCAACAATACAAAGATTTATAAAGGATTATGTATAGTACAGTATTACTTAAAATGGTAAAAATTTTAAAACAACCTAGATGTCCAAAAATAGAGAAACAGTTCAATAACAAACTATTATAAACTATTCTTTAAATACTTTTAAAAAACATTTAGGGGAAAGGGAAAATGATTGTGCTATAATATTAGGTGATAAAAAGCAGGATGTATAAAATTCTATAAAAAGTATATCAAATATGTACATGTAAAAGGTAAAGCAAAAAGCTAATAGTGCATATATATCTAATACAAATTATTAGTTTTTGCTGGTTAATTTCTTATTTTTACTAGCTTTTATTTCTCCTAGCTACAAAGTATATATTATTTTTATTTCAGACAATTTTGGTGGGGACATAAAAATACAAAAAGAAAATAAAAGTCACTTGTAATGTCACTACTCAGCAATGAGGACTGCTGGTGTGCATATTTCCAATGCATTTATTATATTACTCCTATTATTACATAGTAAGACTATGCACATATCTTCTTTTTTTTTTGTATTTTCCTGCAGTGAGAAGCAGGAGGCAGAGAGACATACTCCCACATGCACCCAAACAGGATCCACCCGGCATGCCCACCAGGCGGTGATGCTCTGCCCATCTGGGGTTTTGCTCCATTACAACTGGAGCCATTCTTGTGCCTGAGGCGGAGGCCATGGAGCCATCCTCAGCACCCGGGCCAACTTTCCTCCAGTGGAGCCTTGGCTACAGGAGGGGAAGACAGAGACAGAGAGAAAGGAGAGGGGAAAGGGTGGAGAAGCAGATGGGTGCTTCTCTTCAGTGCCCTGGCCAGGAATCGAACCCAGGACATCTACACGCCGAGCTGATGCTCTACCCTTGAGCCACTGGCCAGGGCAATGCACACATCTATTTTTAGCAGAAGTTCCTTTTTGTGGTAAAATATCACAAATTTATATTTGAAACATTCAATTGCACAAAGAAAATGCACACTCTTTCATCTATAGATGATTTAATGATCATCCTTAGGAGCCCCATTTCAGTGCAAAAAAGACCAGTTAATCAGCAGTATTTCATCTCTTCAAGTTTTAAAGAGTCCTTCAGCCTAAACATTTATCTACTCAAAATCTGACTTGCCAAAAGTGCTGGTTTAAATGTTCTCTTTGGCGGACTCAGTGTCTTTAGGACAGTCTCTCAGCATCTACACCATTTCTCCCCTTATCCAACACTAAAGGACACACTATGTAAGGGGCTCACAGATCCTTCTGAGAAAAGGAGAGAAGAGGGCCTTGATGGGAGTAATGTCCTGTGGACATCACTGCAGCTGTGAGCTACCAGGTGGCTCTCTTCCTTGAACTGGTTCTGATGAAGAAGGCGCTAGTGTTGTCTTTTTGGAAAGACTTATGGGCACTCACTCTGGGGCCTGTGGTCCAACACAACTGTTCTAGTCATGCCGTGCTGAAGAGAGGCATCTCAACCACAATGCCCGGCTTCTGCAGGTCCATGGGCTCCGTTGCATTCCCATACCACATTCATTTCTCAAAAAACTCAGCACTAGAAAAAGGGTCAGTTTTACTGTGTGTAAATTATTCCTAAAAAAAAAAAGAGAACCCAAACTGTTTTTAGGTAGTAATGGAAATTTTGCCAAGAATGTTCACACAAGTCTAAAAATTAATGAATTAAGCACAGAATGAAGGAGTTATAAAACAAGTAAACTACCAAAAAAATAGAAAAAGAAATTTTAAAAAATGATTCTAAGGCTTCTGGCTTGAGGTGAGCATGCAGAAGGCGGGGTCCAGTGGTGTACTAAGTGCAGAGAAGGCTTGACAAGACGGGGTGCACTCCTTGCAATTTAAATATAAAAATAAAGCTCATGAAAATTCAGTTTGCTTCTTACTGTCACCAAAAACCAGCAATTCTAAACAACATCACTGATAGGTTACCCCTGGAAGAAATGTGTTGTTCTAAAGTCTAAACAATTACCACATTAAGTTTTAGTAACATATTATATACATAAATTTGGAATTAGCACATTTGTATTATTCTTCAGTAAACACTGTATTCCATGTGGAAGTTATTTCACAGAAACAACTAATTCTGTGGGGTTTACATATATGTAATATTATGGCCTGGCCTCCTATACATTTTGTTTGAAACAATTAGAGCTTGCTTCTGGTGTAGTTCCTGTCTCTGACCCATGTACGTCTGCAGCTACATAATCTTGAGCTTGAAGAGCAGATAGCAGATTCTAAATAAACAGTAATTAATTAGCACAGTGATTGTAACAGAAGAAACACAACTTGAGTTATTTCAATCCTTTTCTTCTACCTGCAAATCATTCTTTGAGCTTTGCAGCGTTCACTCTTTTGGGAGTGTTTCTTCACATTTTCCTCCCTTTTATCAATTATAATATCAATATAATGATATTAACTATATCACTGTAATTTATAAGTTTTCCTTTTTGTAATTTTTATTTTGTTACTGGAATGATTACATGTATATAAATTTCAATGAGAAAATTATTTTCTGGCTATTGTTTTTATGATTATTACTGAAAACAATTTTGTCATATAATAAATGGGGGTGCTATAAAATAATCTACTTGGTTATTAATTACTCTGGGTAGGCCACTATGGGACCACTTACTAAAATAGGAAATAAAGGCAGAGAAAGTATTTGGGAGAGAATGATTTGGGGTTCAACTTTAGATAATGAATTTGACAAGTTCTGAGGGACAAATAAATGAAAATACCCAATAGGGCACTGGAAGTACAGAGAACTGGGGAAAGAGAACAAGAATGAATGACTATTGGGGTAAGACAAGTACCTGGAAAGGGCAGAAATAAGGGAGGAAAGGAAGTAATCACAAGCATAAAAAGCTTTAAAATCAATTTTTATGTTTAACTCAATTTATTAAAAAACCGGCAAGCCAAATACACTAATTTGGCAACCAGGAGATCTCTGGTGGTCTTCACCAAAACAGTTCCCAAAAGGTAGTAAATCTGGCCACTTTGTTGAGAAACAGGACCCAAATTAGAAGCCCACATTACTAATTCTGGATGAGCCAGAGAGGAACTTACTGGGCTTCAGTAGCCTAAGAATGAAATCCCTGAACCACACACATCAGGATTATCCGAGACACTTATTTAAAATTGCTGATTCAAGGAATCTACTTCAGACATTTGAATCACAATTTCAGGAGGTAAAAACTTAAGACTAGGTATCCTTAATAAGCTCCTCTGGTAATTCTTATACACAGTAAAATTTGAAGACCAATTGACTATATGCTTGCCACAGCCCATTCTAACTCTAATATTCTATAATTCAATAGTTTGTCTTCATCTGAAAATAGGATGTTAAGCAATGATTACTAAACTGCACCCAGAAGTCAGAAATTACCTGATATACAACAATCAGAAAAAAATACTTTTGCATTTCATTACATTGATCCGTTTCTATTATGTGGTACCATTGTTCTGATGAAGACTGTGGAAGCACTATAGCTGTGGGAGAGAATTGACTTCATGGGTAGCTAGGAGAACCATGGAGGTGGAACTGTGGTTCAGATGAACTACTAAAACAAGAATGAAAGTTCTGCTTTGTGGTCATGAGGTGCTAAAATGAAGTCATGTAAGCGAACAGCACCAGATTACTATTATTAGATCAGTGGTTCTTAACCTTTTTTGAGGTACCAAACCCACCAGTTTCATATGCGCATTCACCGAACCCTTCTTTAGTGATAAATAAAATACAATTTTTTTTCCAAATTCAAGACATAGGTATATGTTTTTTTACTGGTGCACAAAATGAGCCGTGCATGAACATCACCTTGCTCAAAGAACAAAACCAACAAAGTGCATGAACTCACAACAAATTATGGTATTACTTTATTCTGGCTTCTGTGGCAGAGGCTTCTCCAAACCCCTGAGACCGACTCATTGAACCCCTAGGGTTTGATAGAACCCAGGTTAAGAACCACTGTATTAGATACATTCAAAAGATATTCAGTGTTATTCTCTGTCTTTTGGTTTGGGAAAAACAATTAGGTTTTATCTTATATACAGGGATAGAGTCAATGTTTTATCTATATTTACAGACAGAGAATCAATGTTGTTTTTTCCTTAGGGAGGCTACAATTTTAATTAATATTCCCTAATTGGTATTGACCTGAATTGACTGATGACAGTCTTATGATGGGCCTCTCTGCCAAGCCTCCTGGGTCAGGAGCACAATGAGCTCCATTATGCACAGAAGCCTTCTGTTTCCAGTGGTCTTCGACTAAGCAACACTTTTAAGTCTCAGAATACTGGAGCCAGAAAGTTCCTTGAGAGGCCATCTAGTTCAGCCTTCCATATACTGTTTTCTAAAACTCATTCCAACACCTCCCCACCCCCCATATAAAGTCTAAATAAAGAAGCCCACTTCTCTTGAGTTCCTCCAGTTGTTTCCTCTTGCCACATCTGTAGCATTCTACACATTAGATTACCTTGGGAAAGATAGTCTGGGGGTATCATTCACTCTGGGTTTGCATATCTGCTTTGCAGATTCTTATATAAAATAGCAAATAAATGGAAAAGAACCCCAAAAGTCAGATGGGTTATATCTATGTTTGTGTATTAACCACGTACTTCATAGACAGCTAACATACACGCAGATAGTCAATGCAAGTCAGAAAATGAGCGGGAAAATGCGTAGAACTAAAGAAGAAAGGAAGAGGGTCAGGGTAGAACACTTCCCACCAGTATGTCACAGGAAGAGAAGAGGGCGTGAAAACACTAGCTTAAGTAAGTAAGCACATTACAGCAAATACAGAAGTTACCTGCATGAAGAAAAACAGGGCAAGGGCAAGAAATACAAATGAAAAGAAGATATCATACTTTTAACTAGCTATTAGGTTTGTTTGTTGTTTCTTTAAGATTCAGTATATGGGCTTTTTCATAAGTAATACAAACTATTTTAATTCCAAATAGACGTTAAAAAGATCACTTCTAAACCATTTCACACAAACAAAATTTTTATCTAATTTATGAGGGCTTGTAGACGAGATTACACAAACTCATTCTTGTGTTTGCAATTCTTGTAGGAAACAATTTCATTTTATTGAATTTATTGGGGTGACATTGGTTAATAAAATTATCTAGGTTTCAGGTGTACAATTCTATAAATACAACTGTTCAGCATCTGTCATAAATTACTAAACGAAAGAGCTCTTCTATCTCCTAATTTCTACCTCATTGCTTCTTTACTGGCTCAAAAATGAATTAAGGTTACTAATCAGAGTAAACATATAACAGATGTGGTTAAAAGAAAAATAAAAAGGTCCTGGTCGATGGGCTCAGTGGTAGAGCATCAGCCTGGAGTATGAACGTACTGTATTTGATTCCCGGTCAGGGTACACAGGAGAATCAACCATCTGCTTCTCCACCCCCCCCCTCTTCTTTCTATTTCTCTTTTTTGCTCCCATAGCCATGTCTTGGTTGGAGCAAGCTGCCTCTGCTCTGAGAATGGCTTCATGGTCTCACCTCATGCTCTAAAATAGCTCAGTTGCTGAGCAACAGAGCAACAGCTCCAGATGGGAAGAGCATCACCTCTTAGGGAACTTGCCAGGTGGATCCCAGTCGAGGCAAATGCAAGAGTCTGTCTCTCTGACTCCCTGCTTCTCACTTAAGAAAAATTGAAAAGAAAAAAAAAGTACTTCCTTGTAGAAGTGATTATAATTCTTGAGGGAAATAGTTCTAAATTATAAGATTTGATAAATGTGGTGGTGTTTCCTAAATGCAACCAGTCTGTGTGGGTTGTTGCACTGAAAATCCAAACATTTTCTAAATAAGTTTTTAAATTTTACTTAGAAAATTAAATTTAATGACATGTCATTGATCAATGTCATAGGTTTTGCCTGACCAGACAGTGGTGCAGTGAATAGAGCGTCAGACTGGGATGCAGAGAACCCAGGTTTGAAACCCTGAGGTCTCTGGCTTGAGTGCAGGCTTATCTGGTTTGAGCACAGCTCACCAGCTTGAACCCAAGGTTGCTGGCTTGAGCAAGGAGTCACTCTGTTTGCTGTAGCCCCTCCCCCTCCTAGTCAAGGCACATATGAGAAAGCAATCAAAGAGCAAATAAGGTGCCACAATGAAGAATTGATGCTTCTCATCTGTCTTCCTTCCTGTCTCTCTGTCCCTATCTGTCCCTCTCTGTCTCTCTCTCTGTCTCTGTCACACAAAAAAAGTACATAGGTTTCAGGTCAACATTACAGCATTTGAATAGTTGATTATGTTGGATTCTCATCACCCAAAGTCAAATCATTTTCCATCACCATAGATTTGTCTCTCTTTACTCTCCTCACATACTCTCCCCCAATTCCCTCCCCCTGGCAACCACTTCACTTTTCTCTATGTCCATGAGTTTCAGTTTTATTTCCCACATATGTGTGAAATCATATAGTCTTAGATTTTCTGATTTTCTTACTTCACTCAGTATAATGTTCTGAAGGTCCATCCATGCTGTTATAAATGGCAATGTATCATCATTTCTTATGGCTGAGTAGCATTCCATTGTATATATGTACCACTCTTTATCCAATTCTCTATCAAGGGACACTTTGGTTCTTTCCATGTCTTTGGCCACTGTGACTGATGCTGCAATGAACACAAGAGTACATATGTCTTATCAATGTTTTTGAGTTGTTTGGGTAGATACACAGTAGAGAGATTGCTAGGCCATATGGCAGTTCTATTCTTAATTTTTTGAGGAACCACCATACTTTCTTCCATAATGGTTGTACTAATTTGCATTATCTCCAGCAGTGAATGAGGGTTCCTTTTTCTGCACAGCCTCTCCAACACTTGTTATTACCTGTCTTGCTGGTGACAGCCAATCTAACAGGTGTGAAGTGGTATCTCATTGTAGTTTTGATTTGCATTTCTCGAATAGCTAGTGAAGATGAGCATGTTTTTCCATATATCTGTTGGCCATTTGTACGTCTTCTTGGAAGAAGTGTCTACTCAATTCCTCTCCCCATATTTTAATCGATTGTTCACTTATTTGTTGCTGAGCTTTGTGAGTTCTTTCTATATTTTTGGATATTAACCCCCAACCAGCGTTGTAGTTTGAAAATATCATCTCCCATTTGGTTGGCTGCTTTTCTGTTTTGTTGTTTTCTTTTGCTGTGCAAAATCTTTTTAGTTTGATATAATCCCATTCATTTATTGGTGCCTTTACTTCCTTTACCTTTGGGGTCAAATTCATAAAATGATCTCTATGGCCGAGATCCATAAATTTAGTATCTATATCTTTTTCTATGTAATTTACTGTTTCAGATCTTGCAGTTAGGTCTTTGTTCAACTTTGAATTGATTTTTGTGCAGGGGGAGAAGGTGCTGCGAAACAGCACAGCTAGTTTTCCGGGTCCTGAGTGGGAATGGAATGGAATTAAGAAAATAGGCTTAAAGAAATAAAGGATGGAGTCAGGAGTGCTCTGCAATTGCTGATAGCAAGAAGAGAGCATGCTCCACACCCATTTCTTTCTTTATTTATAGGGCAAAGTGAGGCCATTAGCAAATCAAAGATCTCTAATCACGGTTTCCAAGGCAACCCAAGAATTTTACCAAGTGCAGAAAACCCCCACCATACAAAACATCTTAACTTTACACAAAACAAAGGATAGAAGAAATTTACCTCCAGTCTTTTCATGTCCATGGGGGGTAGGATGAGTATAAACAATTCAGCACCACAGCTTAACACCTTTTGCAACCTAATCAGTCAAGTGAAGTGGGGGGATGGGCACACTTTCAGCTTATAGCCAGTTCCCCGCACCTCTGTCCCCCCAAAATCCAAACTGCAAAAACCCTGTTGGCTTTTCGGTCCCCAACCGAATGTTGAAGGATTTTCCTTCTATTCTGATTTTGTTTTAAACATAAAGAGATGTTGTATCTTATTGAATGACTTTTCTGTATCTACTGATAGGATCATGATTTTTTTCTTTGTTTCATTGATGTGCTACAAGAAGGTATAATCAAGTTTCATTCTTTTGCATGTGGCTTTCCAATTTTTCCAGCACCATTTACTGAAGAGGATTTCTTTTCTCCATTGTGTGTTTTTGGTTCCTCTGTTGAAGATTATTTCTCCATATATATGTGGTTTTATTTCTGGGTTCTCAATTTTGTTCTATTAGTCTGTATGTCTGTTTCTCTGCCAATACCATGCTATTTTGATTATCATGGTTCTATAGTATAATTTGAAGTCAGGAAATGTGATTCCTCCAGCTTGATTCTTTTCCTTAAGGACTGCTTTGGCTATTCAGGGCTTTTAATGGTTCCATACAAATGTGCTTATTTTCTGTTCTATTTCTTTTAAAAAATTGGGATTTTGATGGGGATACATTAAATTTGTATATAGCTTTGGATAATATGGCCATTTTTAACTATGTTAATTCTTCCAATCCATGAACATGAAATGTTTTTCCACTTCATTGTGTCTTTTTCTTTCACTAACATTTTGTAGTTTTCAGTATATAGGTCCTTCCATCCTTTATTAAGTTTATTCCTAGATATTTTACTTTTCTTTGTTGTAGCAATTATAAAAGGAATTGGTTTTTTGAGTTCATTTTCTAAAGATCATCATTGGCATACATAGAGGAAAGCAACAGACTTTTATATATTGATTTTGTATCCTGCTACTATACTAGTTTATTGTTTCTAATATTTTTTGGTACCATCTTTGGGGTTTTCTATATACAGGATCATGTCATCTGCAAAAAGTGATACCTTTACTTCTCCTTTCCCAATATGGATACCTTTTCTTTCTCTTGTATGACTGCTCTTGCTAAAACTTTCAGAACTATGTTAAATAAGACTGGAGCAAGTGGGCAGCCTTGTCTTATTCCTTATTTTAGAGGAAAAACCTTCAGTTTTTCACCATTTAATATGGTATTAGCTAGTGGTTTGTCATTTATGGCCCTTATTATGTTGAAGGATTTTCCTTCTATTCTGATTTTATTGTTTTAAACATAAAGAGATGTTGTATCTTATTGAATGCCTTTTCTGTATCTATTGATAGGATCATATGATTTTTTTCTTTGTTTCATTGATTTGCTGCATTACATTGATAGAATTACATATGTTCAACCATCCTCATGCTCCAGGAATGAATCCTACTTGATCATGATGTATTATTATTATTTTTTGATGTATTATTTTTTTAATGTGTTGTATTCGATTTCCTAGTATTTTGTTTTGGATTTTTTCATCTGCTATCATTAGAGATGTTGGTCTGTAGTTTTATTTATTTGTGTTGTCCTTGCCAGGTTTTGATATGAGGGTTATATTGGCTGCATAAAATGTGTTAGGGAGCATTGCTTCTTTTACAGTTTTTTGGAAGACTTTGAGAAATATAGAAACCAAAACTTCTTTGAATGTTTGGTAGAATTCACTCTTGTAACCAAGTGGTCCTGAACTTTTATTCTGGCGGAGGTTTTTGATCGTTGTTTCTATTTCCTCCCTGCTTATAGGTCTATTTAGGTTCTTCACTTTTTCGTGACTCAGTCTAGGAAGATGGTATAGTTCTAGGAATTTATTTTCTTGAGGTTGTTGAATTTGGTGGCATATAATCTTTCATAATAGTCTACCGTGATCTTTTGCATATCTATGATGTCTATGGTAATTTCTCCTCTCTTGTTTTGGATTTTGTTTATATGAGTCCTTTCTCTTTTTTCCTTAGTGAGTCTAGCCAGGAGGTTGTCAATTTTATTGGTCTTTACAAAGAACCTCCTCTTTGCTGTATTAATTTTATCTATAGTTCTTTTGTTCTCTATTTTATTTAGTTCTGCTCAAATTTTTACTATGTCCTTTCTTCTGCTGACTTTGGGTTGTCTTTGTTCTTCTTCTAGTTCCTTAAATGTGATGCTAGGTTGTTTACTTAGGATATCTCTTGTTTTGTTTTTTTCAGTGAGAGAGAGAAAGAGACATACAGAGAGACAGACAAGAAGAAAGATAGATGAGAAGTATCAACTCGTAGCTGTGGTACTTGAGTTGTTCATTGATTGCTTTCATATGTACCTTTACCAGGGACCTCCAGCTGAGCCAGTGACCCCTTACTCAAGCCACTGACCTTGAGCCTAAGCCAAAAACCTTCGGTCTCAAGTAAGTTCCCTTTGGGCTCAAGCTAATGACCATGAGGTCACATCTATAATCCCACACTCAAGCCAGCCACCCCGTGCTCAAGCAGGCAACATCAGGGTTTCAAACCTGGTGCTCAGTGTCCCAGTTCAGTGGTCTATCCAGTGTGCTGCCACCTAGCCAGGCTCTTGTTTCTTGATATAAGCATGTAATAATATAAACTTCCCTATTATTACTGCTTTCACTATATTCCAGAAGTTTTGATATGTTGTGTTGCCATTCTCATTTGTCTATATACAAATAATTGATGAGAACTTCCCAAGCCTATGGAAAGAGATCCTCAAATTAAAGAAGCAAACAGATGGTGAGTTACCTCAACTCAAACAGACCTTCTCCAAGGCACATCATAATAAAACTATCAAAAACCAATGACAAAGAAAGAACCCTCAAGGCAGCTAGGGAAAAGAAGAACATAACACATAAGGGACAGCTCATCAGGTTATCATCAGACTTCTCACCAAAAACTCCACAGGCCAGAAGAGAGTGGATGCAAACATTCCAAGTACTGAAAGAGAGGAATTACCAGCCAAGAATACTATACCTGTCAAAGTTATATTTCAAATATAAAACAGAAATAAAAACTTTTACACATATACAGAAGCAGAGGGAATTTATTACCAGAAAACCCCTACTGCAGGAAATACTCAAGGACCCAAGGAGGTTATTCTACTGGAAACAAAGAACAAAACAAAACTACAAGTAAAAGCTCCAACAAGGTCACAATAAAAAGCAAGGATAATCTGACAACAATAACAGAAAAGGGAAGAAGATAAAGACATGCAGTAACAAAGAAAGATAGAGTGAAGCACTCATAAGACAAAGGACACTTGTACATATGACAACATTTCTCTTAATAACTTAATGATAGCCATCCACAAAAAAACCCACTACTGAAACACACAGCTTAAAAAAAGAATAAACAGGAAAGAGGTATGGCATACAATCACACAAAAACAACTGACAGAAACACAAAAGAAAGGAACAAAAGGAAACACAGAATTACCAGAAAACAAAACATAATATGTCTAGGAAATCCTCAAGCATCAATAATTACCCTAAATGTAAATGGACTGAATCAATCAATATAAGAGGCACACAGTAGCAGATTGAATCAAAAAGCAAAACCCAACCATATGCTGCCTTCAAGAGACACATCTAAGCTGCAAAAACAAAGTAGACTCAAACTGAAAGGTTGGAAAATGATTTCCCAAGCAAATAATATCCAAAGAAAAGCAGGTGTAGCCATACTCATATCTGACAATGCTAACTTCAAGACAACAAAGATAACTAGGAACCACAAACAAAGATGGACATTTCATAATGATAAAGGAGACACTATATCAAGAAGATATAACACTTCTTAATATATAAGCACTAAATCAGGGAGCACCAAAATATGTAAGGTATCTATTAACCAATCTAAAAATAGAAGCAGACAAAAACACAATCATACTTGGAGATCTGAGCACACCACTGACAGCTTTAGCTAGATCATTCAAACAGGAAATAAATTATTATCAGGCTTAAATGACACATTAGATTAAATGAACATAATAAACATTTACAGGACATTTCATTCCAGAACATCAGATTATACATTATTTTCTTGTGTGTATGAGACATTCTCAAGAATAGACCATATGTTGGGCCACAAAACTCACTTCAACAAATTCAAGAAGATTGAAATTATATCAAATATATTCTCTGACCATAAGGCTTTGACATTAGAAATAAACTGCACAAAGGAAGTAAAGAGACACACAAAAATGTGAAAATTAAACAACATGCTTTTAAAAAATGACTGGGTCAAAGAGAAAATAAAAGCAAAAATCAAAAGATATATAGTAAATAATTTTTAAAAGACAGAAAGATATTCCAAAAATTTAAGAGATGTGATCTCTAGATGATAAAGCATTATAGGTCATTTTAATTTTCTTCTGCATACTTTTTTATATCTATAAAAATTCCTGTAAACATTATAGTATGTTTAGAATTAGGAAAGCATCTATTAAAAATAAATCTATATTGCTACTGCACAGCAACGAGAGATGGAAGAAAGACGCAGAAGGACCACCTTGTTTTACACTCAGCAGTTGGATGGATAAATCCTAGCTGTGGAACATTTATAAGGATCAAAAAAGACCACATGAGAAGATTAAGAAAGGGAAAGAAAGAAGTGGCCACAGAAAGGAGAATAAAATTAAAAAGTAAGAAGAATTACAGGGATAGAACTATAGCAGCTTCAGATCAAAGTTGTGTGATAAAAATGTAATAAGAACCCATTTCAATGCACACAAATACTGACTATATGTGTGTGTGTATCTATATATATATATAGAGAGAGAGAGAGAGAGATGATAGATAGATAGATAGATAGATAGATAGATAGATAGATAGATAATGCATAATGAGTAATACAAAACCAATATGAGATGTATCCCCCGCCCTGGTAAATTTTACCTTGCCATACACTCACCAGCCCTCATGTTCAGAGCTCATCACAGTTTTCATCAACCAATGCCTCCATGCTGCCTGTGACTGCTGGACTCCCAGCACCATTTCATGAATGGTTTGTTCTCTTTCACCCATCATGATGCTGGTGGACTCACCTGCATGTCATCAACCTGGGTAGTAGCCAAACCAGAATGATTCTTCCACCCCTTGATCACGTGCTGGCCTATAGGACAGTGATACAGTGAACTTCCCATTTTGTGACCCACAGTGTGCCACAGGACCCTGTCACTGACCATGGTCTGGCAACTGAATCAAAGCTGATGCAGAAATGGCACTGCTAATGTTTCTCAAACCATAAATGTAGCAACTAGAAGAGATTCGGTTCCCACAGCTACTGATGAGGAAACAGCTCAGAAAGGCGAAGTATTCTGTCCAAAGTCACGTGGCTAATTTGTAGCAGAGCAGAGGTGTTAAAAGGCCCTCATTTCACCTTGCTTTCCTCTACAGCACAGCTCCTTTACATACTTGAATGAGTTGTTTGACTTATCTTTATTATATCCGACACAAATTAGAAATCAGAAATGGTGTGTTAAATCTACCAACAGACATCAAACCTTTCTGATTTCCCATTTCTTTATCAGATTGACAAGGTGCTTACTAGGACTCAAAATTAAAAAGAAATCCTTCACCGCCATCTCATGTCTCTCCAATGACATACATAAGGATAGCCAGGCTCAGGTTAGTACAAAAGCAGCATAAAGTATATCGAAGATTAAATATTTACCCAAATAAAAAGCAACCAGATTTCACTAGTAAGGGCCAGATTTAGATGTAATTTTAAGAGTCGAGTGAAAATCTACTTGCCACTTCCTATTCTTTATATCCAGTTTATCCTTTCATAAACTGAACATCCTGCAGCTTAACCAAGCCAGCTCAGTATTCCTCTTCCTTTGTCTGATTTCTCTTTTTCTTAATTTATGGATTCTAGGGAGAGAGGGAAGGAGAGGTGAGAAAGAAAGAGAGAGGGAAACACTGACTTGTTGTTCCACTTATCTATGCATTCACTGGTTGAGTTTTTAATGAGCCCTGACCAGGGAATGAACACACAAATTTGGTTTGTCAGGATGACACTCTAACCAACTAAGGAAAAAAAACAACAACCAACTGAGCACCCAGCCGGGCCACTCTGTCTGATTTCTATTCCCAAGCCATCTTGGATTGCCCAGGACTCTGCCTGCACAGAGGTGGTAACACAGCACCATGTCTAGAAGAGAAAAATGCTCTCACCACCTTCTGTAATTCTACCTAATAAATAAATAACACTGGGGAAATTTTTTTCATTTTCTACTGCATGAGGTTTTAGAACTGTTTCTATATACCTCTGCATCACTGATTCCAAATCTGAGATCCGTTTTTTGGTGCATGCTCTAGTTTTTATGCAATTTTAATTTCTTTTTGTTATAGTTAATGGCATGCATTGGTTTTTAAATTGGAGATAAAGGGCAATGACTCTTGGATCGAACATAACTACAAGGCAATTAATGTTTTACAAACATCAGTTTTACAGTGTAGTTGTTTTTAAATGTAAAAAATTATTATCTGATAAAAACACCCGCTTATTTTATTTTAAGATTGAATCATGGCTTCTTTGAGTAGGTGTAAATGTAAGAATAGTCTTGACACCTTCTGTTATATATGTGGCTGTTACACACTTCAATGTCAAAGGCACAATATTTCATAATTTGTGACAAGTGCATATATTGCCTATTTTCAAGTTCCCCATGGCGATCAAGACAAGAATTGGGCTCCTCATATTGTGTGTCATAATTGTGAGAAAATGCTTCATGACTGGACAAAAGAAAAATGCAAAATAATGGTATTTTGGTATTCCCATGGTTTGCCATGAATCTAAAGACCAAAGCAGTGACTGTTATTTCTGTCTGATCCATACAAAGGGCATCGGCAAGAAAAAACAGCATATGATTGCATATCCTAATATTCCTTCAGCAATACAACCTATCTCACACTCTGAGAAACTCCCATTTCCAGTTTTCAATGGTTTTATTTCTTCAAAGGGCGAAGAAAGTGAACATGGTGATCAAGTGTATTTTGATAAGATGCATGAAGAAATGGTTGTTGAATCTGAAGGGTCTTCTTGTGAGGCCAAGCAGTCATTAGCCTCTCAGCATTTTAGCCAACCCAAATTGAATGACTTAGTAAGAGATTTGGGCTTATCAAAGAAAACAGTTGAGTTATTAAGCCTTCAGGTTTCAAGAAAAGAATGTACTTCACAGGTCAGCTAAAGTATCCCATTTCAGGAAGCGTGAACAAATTTTTGTGGACTTTTTTTCCAAAGACAAACACTTTGTTTACTCTCATGATATCAGTAGTCTTCTCAGCCAGCTAGGTGTTACCACTTACAGTCCAACAGAATGGCGGCTATTTCTTCATAGCTCTAGGAGTCTGAAATGTGCTCTTTTACACAATGGTAGTTCCAATTGGTTATTCAACTCATCTGCGAGAAGATTCTAATGACATAAAAATTGTGCTCAACTTTCTGAAGTTTGAGGAGCATAACTGGATCGTTTGTGTGGATCATAAAATGGTAAATTTCCTGCTAGGACAACAGAGAGGTTCCACGAAGTATCCTTGCTTTCTGTGTTTGTGGGACAGCCGATCTTGGGAGAAACACTGGACACAGAAGGAGTGGCCAAAACGTGAAGCTCTGGAAGTAGGGATGCAAAATTTTGTGAATGAATTTGTAGTTAATCGAGATAGGATCATTTTTCCCCCACTTCACGTTAAACTTGGCTTAATGAAGCAGTTTGTTCAGGTTTTGAATAGAGAAAGTGAATGCTTTCAACATATTATTTCTGCTTTTCCTGCCTTGTTTTTCGAGAAGATGAAGACAGGTGTATTCGATGGACCTAAAATTCGAACCGTCATATGTGATGAAGTATTTGCCAGGAAGATGAATAAGGAGGAGAAAGCAGCATGGCAGTCTTTTGTGGCAGTTACAAAGAACTTCCTTAGCAACAAAAAAGCAGAAAACTATGAACTTCTGGTTCAAAGGATGCTGCTGGCTTTCTGCGACACTGGATGTAACATGAGCATTAAGAATCACTTCCTGAACAGTCACCTTAATAAATTTCCTAAAAATTTTGGAGCTGTTAGTGATGAGCAACTACTGCTGGAGCATCAAACAAGATTGTCCTCAACAAGTACACAAACACAAGAGCTATAAATGCAAATTTTTGCCTGAATAGAATTTAAATAAGTTTTGCACAAATTTTATGATTAAAATAAGGGTTTTTAATATGTTCTATTTTAAAATTGGAGACAAATTCTAATGCAATCATATCTTTTAGCGTATCAGTATATTTTCTGCATTATAGAAATTATATTTTCACAAAGATGATGCCCAAGAGATTGTACTTCATTATGTTAAACTAAATGTTGAAAAATTTACAATAAAATGAAAACCTGAAATCTTGAATTGCAAAAAAAAACCTGTAGCTTACAGTGAAAAACTAATGTCAGGTTTGAGATTAGCACACTCAAATTAGGTAAAAACAAGTGTTTTTGTGAATGCAACAAAAATTTTGTTCCCCAGTATAAGCTAAGGAAGAGAAAGGTTGTGGGGGAGAGAAACACTTTCCAAAGTTGACTCAGGAATTTAAATGAGGGCTCTAACTCAACCATATTGTTATATGTTATATAACATATAATCTCAGTGAGATAACACAACTCTAACAGTACTAAATATATAGGATGGTAAATAAACTGAGTGTCAAGAAAAATGCCAAAATATTAAACTAAAAGACAAATTAAGATATATGTATATGAAATTTGTCAAGCAAAATCTAGATATCCCACTAATTATTTGAAAATAAAATCTGTAAAAGCCACTGATCATAACATGATTGATCTGTGTGAAATCTCTAATCTAGTCTTTCTTTATATTCTCTACTGAGTTGCATATAATTTTAAAGAATTTGCTATTTCAGTAGATTCTCAAAAAACAATTTCACTTTCCACCGCTATTTGCCAATCATGAACCCAAGAGTCTTCTTTTAATTATTAAACATAAGCGTTTCTAAATGAAGCTGCCTCTGTCTCCTGCCACATTGCTCCTCAGCTGCTGCGCCACATGGCCAGGCTTTAAGTCCTCCAACTCAAGGCAACAGCTTCTTCTTCAACTCTTTTACTCTCTAATTCATCAGGTGTTGGCTTAGACATCACTTCCTTAAAGAACCCGGCTGGCTCAGTGGATAGAGCATCCACACTACATATGGACATTCAGGATCAATCTCTGGTCAGGGCATACCTGAAAAGCTACTATCTGATTCTCTCCCCTTCTCTTACTCTTTCTCTCCCTCTTCCCCTTCCTGCAACCAGTGGCTCGATTGGTTCCAGCAAGTGTTGGCCCCAGGCACTGTGGATAGGTCTGCTGGTCAGAGTGCATCAGCCTCAGGCACTAAAAATAATTCAATTGATTCCAGTATCAGCCCTAGACAGGGGTTGCTGGGTGGATCTCGGTCAGGGCACACGTGGGAGTCTGTCTCATTATCTCCCCTCCTCTCACTTTAAAAAAGAACCTCCTTAGAAAGGCTCCCTCCCTTTTTTATTCTTTATATAGTACCCTGTGCTTTTTTTCCTTTTCAGCATTTACTGAAATATGTTAATAAGTGAATGAGCAAACAAGTGAATAAGCATAGTTTTACTCCTTTCTCTGTAGAAGCATTTCTATTTATTTTGTTGTTATTTTTTATTATTCACTGTCAAGCAGTGCCACCAAATGAGGCAAGAATTCTTCCCAAAATTAATGCATGTTCTTCCTGTTCTCACAATAAAGACACACTCTCCAATAACCTTACTGTGACACAGGCTAGTTTCAGGGTCATTTCCAGTATGAAAGTGATACACACACACACACACACACACACACACACACACACACATATTTACCCACACATATATATAATTTTTGAGAGCTTTTAACAACAACAAAAAAAGAAACCTCAAATTATTTGTAAGGGGTCATTTGAGGATGTAAAAATATCAGAAGCACTATGTTATTTTTACATGTGGAGAAAGATACATATTTTAGAGGTCATCCCTAAAGAGGGACACATGGACTAGTTCTGCAAAATAGATATTTGTGTTCTCTGGGACTGGGAAAAACTGAAGCATTGTTGCGGAGGGAAGGGGAAAGGAACAGGATAACCTCCCCTGTGTGCCTGAAGGTCTCAGGTTTCTGCTCTTTCCTTCCCCAGTCTTCTGCCTGCCTTGGGCCTCCGGGGAATTATTACAGCCAGAGAAGTAGCATCAGAAAAAAAAGATCCAGCCTCTCTAAAGCCTAATGAAGGAAACCTTTCTATGAAGATGCTCCTAATATAGAATAAAAAATAAAGTACAGAACAGGTCAGGAAACTAACTGAGTTTCTTTCAAGCAAACAAATGAAACACTGAACTAAAATCTGCGACAAAATTATTTGAGGGCGGGGAGTTGTGTCAAAAAGAAACTCTAATGTCAAATAATTTTTTAAAACTTTTTAAAATATTAAACAAGAAAGAGAAATAGCTCTTTATCCTCCAACAACTTTGAGTAAGTAATAACTAAAGACGTTAAATTGTGATGTCCATATTCCAAAGGCCTCTTTACCAAAGTACAGCATTTAATTAAAAACAGAGTACTTATTTAACTACCAATTTTTAAGTGACACTTGAAAAATGAACACCATCAAGCTTTCTAAAAATAGAGCAAATCAGCTTTGTTTTACTTGTCAGAGACATGCAGATTGCACCCACCTACTGCTTGCTTTTTTAATTTAACTGCTAGAGCAGTAGAGCTATAGAAATACTTAAAGGACAAACAAATAAAGATAATATTCATCACATAAGTGGTGTAACTAGCAATGGCTTCTACCCTATTAATTAATGAGTCATTTTCCATTATCTGCTCTATGCCTACCATGCGCTAACATTAAAGAGAATGGAAGACAAATACAGGGTATATGGCCCATATTCCTAATCAGGAAGCATTTCATCTAGCTGGGAGAAAAAAAACTAATGCCTCTATGACAAAAATTAAGGGAACAAACAGCACTATGTAACTAAGTGCTAAGTGGAATTATGATTTTTTTAAAGTCAAGACCATTGTGATTTTGAAAATAACATTTTAAAAAGCACCACAATCTGGGCTGAACTATGAAAATGAATAGAATTCAGAGGGCAAAAAATAAAAGAGGAAGAAGGCAGTCCGTGCATGAATGTGAGGAGGGAAAATATAAGCTAAGAGCAGTGGGGTGGGAAGCTGAGAGGCCACAAGCAGACACGAGGCTAAGGAGGAGACTGGCTGGTCTAACTGAGAGGTTCTTCACGTGGGAGAACATTGGGAAACAATGGGGTAGAACGAGACTGGGAGAACCGGGAAATTCACACTAGGTATTGTGAACAGCCCTGGTAGATCCCCCAGAAGGCAGTAAGATTCCCGTCAGCACTGACAGGAACTCGTGTAACAGGCATAACTGCAAAGCACAAACTCGGGTGTGCAAGAAACTGAAGTTTATTTCTGTGTAACTGAACTTAGTCTGTTTTGAGAACCCCCCTTCTACTGAATAGTAAAAACTAAATTTCAGTCAACTGAGGGTTGTATAAGTCAACTTCTGGTTTCCTCTTTTACAAAAGTGTATCTAAATTCCAGGGGATTGTAAAATGCTCGATTTTGGGGTGTAGGGAAAGGATGGGTAGAGGTCACTATCACTTTTATTTGTGCAAACATTTGAAGCTCCTCTCTACCAGCAGATCTCCCCAGATCCTTCCTTCATCCTTCTCATCCTTCCACAAGCCTTCTGTAAGTCTGGCTTGCTCCTGGATATGCCCACGTCCCTCTGGGCACACAGGTATCTCATGCTGGAAGGGGAAACTGTCAAAACCACCTCAGGTCTATCTAACTAGAGAGTCCTCACAACCATATCAAAAATTCTCCAACCAGGCTGGGCTCAGGGTATCTCTATGCCAGCACCCCAAGCTCTACTTTTCTGAGGACAGAAAGAACCAATTTGGAATCTTCAGAACAATTCCCTTTATGCCTGGAACTTGACTTCTAAAATTCAGAAGTCAAGAACTTGACTCTTTTTGGTATGGGATATGCTGTGTTTAACTTTTCTTTAAAAATGTAAGTCACAACCTGACCTGTGGTGGCACAGTGGATAAAGCATCGACCTGAAATGCTGAGGTCACCAGTTTGAAACCCCAGGCTTGCCGGGTCAAGGTACATACAAGAAGCAACCGCTACACATTTATACTTTCCACTCCTTCGCCCCCTCCCCCCCTCATACTTTCTAAAATCAATAAAATCTTTTTTTAAAAAAATAAGTCACCAAAACACTGAAAGTAAACTATAATTATTTTTTTAAAAAGTAGTCACACAGAGAAAGAGAGAGATATAACGATTAAACCATCCAAAAAAAAAGACTGGCAAATGACAAAAAAAGGGGTACATATAATAGAAAACAACAGGGAGGGGTACTGGTTAATGTCTCAAACATTACATCAATTTAAGTAGGAGGTAAAGAGGCACTTAATCAGGGGATCTTTGGGAATGGCAAATAAAGAGGTAAGTTTGCAGAGGTTAAAAAGAAAAACTGACAGAAATGTTGGACAAATAGAGGACACTGAGTAAGAGAGAAAATATAATCAACCCAGGATTTCCAGCCTTTGATATTCATGACATTAACAAGACAGAAGCCAGTTTAGAGTGGGAAATGTTCTGAACTTGGTTTTGAATTACTTTCACATAGATTTTCCTATTTCAAGATGATGACTTAAAAACTAGCAAAAAGGATTCAAGTGTCATTTCAAATACTATCAGATCTCAAATAGCTACAGTTTTATGAAAGAGAAAGCATAACTGATCCTTTAAAAGAAGTTTTTGAAATCTTCAAACACTAAAATCTGTCCTCCCATTCACATATATCTATTAATGGTCTCTTCTTTTTTAGGAATAGGTAGATAGGCTATCTATTCTTTGAAAAAATATATACTTAGCTCAAAAACACCAACAGTAACGCTGTGGTGTCTCAGCAGTATTGGGGCAGCTGAAGCAGAATGGACAATCAGGCTGAAAAACCATGAACACAGTTCCAGCTTCACAACCTACCAAAGCCCAGAGGCTCATCCTGGTGAACCTTGGAACAGACAGAGGTACCACTGCCATGAAAAGCCAAAATCTCTTCAAATTATCTATTTGTTAAAATATAAGGTTTAGGCCCTGGCAAGGTAGTACAGTTGGATAGAGTGTTGTCCTAATTGGCCAAGGCTGTGGGTTCAATCCAAAGTCAGGGCTCATACAGGAATCAACCAATGAATAA
Organism: Rhynchonycteris naso; assembly: GCA_037038555.1. Lineage (NCBI taxonomy): Eukaryota > Metazoa > Chordata > Mammalia > Chiroptera > Emballonuridae > Rhynchonycteris > Rhynchonycteris naso. The sequence continues at coordinate 61,856,719 of CM073002.1, read as the reverse complement.
ATAAATAAGTGGAACAGCAAACTGGTCTCTCTTTCTCTCTCTCTCTCTCTCTCTCTCTCTCTCCCTCCCTCCCCTCCTTTCTCTCTCTCTAAAATCAATCAATAAAATATTTTAAATATAAGATTTAAATGTACTCAAATTGAAAATGTTAAACTATAATCTCATTCACATATTTTCAAGCCACCCCCTTACAGGTCTCTATCTTTTCTGTTTCCCAATGTACTTATGACCTCATAACACACTGCACATTGTACTTATTTTGCTTACTGTTTATTGTCTGTCATCCCTGCTAAAATGGAGACTCCATGAAGGAAAGGATTGTCTTCTTTTTTTAAATATCCTAGAACACTGCTCAATAAATAGTTGTTGAATAAATGGATTTGCATAATCTGTGCAAATCCTGACATGCTACAAATTGGCCATTTGGAAGCAACTAAATCCATGTGCCTGCAATATAAAGTATGGGTACAGGGCTGGCCAGCAATAGCCTGCTCACATTATTAGGAAGACACCATTACTGAATGTGTAAAGCTGTAGCTTAATGATTGGGAGGAATAATGCAAGGATAAATGGAACAGTTGCAGATATGCAGACTAGAGTGTCACTGGCATAAACTAAAAGCAAATTAAAGAGTTCCGTCGCCCCTGACCCTAAGGAAAACATCACAACTCTGCTCTCCTAGCTGTTTTCACTAGGAATGTAGGCACCAATTCCATCTCTCTTTAATATCTCCTTTTCCTCCTGCTCTTACTGCTCACTCTGTTTCTTCTTCCCAAAGTTTGGTTCTCCCTACTGCTCTTGCACACAGGATCTCTCACCCAGGCATATGACTCACCTGGCAGGAGCATATTTGTCATATGCAGAGAAACAAGCAGGACCCTCCTGCCCACCAGCATGTGCCAATCTCAGAAGTGGCCTGGCACTCATAAATGAGCCCTGATATGAATAGAGTACAACATGGACAGCCCCCAGAATTACTGTTCCCTGCAAACAGCACTGAGCATAAACCCAGGGGCTAAATGCATTCAATGCACCCTGGACAAATCCCCTCAAAAGTGGACAAAACAGTTTTCCCTGTTGACTACGTGAGCATAGTGAAATTCAGTAATACCAGGGGCCTGACAGAAGACTAAATAAAGGAATGAAGTAAAGACCCAACTCATTTCTTTAAGCTGACTTGCTGTCTGAGTTCTCAACCACTTGGGAATGGTATGTCACAACCACTTTAAATTCAAACCAACATGGGCCACCTTGAGCTCTAAAGTTTCTTCCACTTCTAAAAGCCTACATATAGTTCAACCACCACCAACTTTTCAGCATCCACTATGTTACAAACAAGTATTCTGAGTACTGTAAGGACAATTAAATAAAAATATGCAAGGCAATTATGGTAGAAAACATTTAGGACAGTAGAGCATTGATTTAGATCTTGAAGAATTGAGGACATAGAGAAACAAAGAAGTTCTCAGATACAGCAGTGACATGTGCAGAGTAGCAACAGCAGAGATGAGCATGGTACATTGTTAAGACAGGGAAGACACCAGTGTAGCTGGGAGTAGGGCTCACTCATAAGAGCTACATGTGATAATCTGGGTCAGTCTCCCTTTAGAGGACCTAGAATACAGGGATAAGAAGTCTGACATTGTGAGCAATGCGGAGTCTTTACTAAAAGTGTTCAAACAAAAAGAAAAGAGACAAAGATGAAGGGATATTTCATAAAAATGTATTTGGTGGCCACAGGTAGGTTGAGATGGAGTAGTTAATGACTTAAGAAAAAAGATCAGCTGGAAAAAAAAATGCAGTGATTCAGTTATCCGTAGGAGAATCACTAGTGTACTGTCAACAGCAATGAAGACAAGAGGGCAGAGGATGGAAGAACTGTCTGCCCTTAGGAGAGGTCCCTTCCTGGATGTGGAAAGGCACACTAACCCCAGGTGCAGGTGCGGAGTGGCACTGCAGTGTGCGTTGAAGGGTCCACAATGCTTTAGCAGGTTGTGGTTACAGTACCCGGTCCCCTTCTTCAGTAGGCAAACCATGTTCATGTGAATGGCTTCCCAATAGTTTTGTACAACTGATTAATGTTGTCTCCTTTCAATTCCCTTTCTCCATGCCCTCCTTCCAACCAGCTCAGAGGTTTCGATCCCACAGCACCACAGAGCTGTGTTTATTTCTTCTACAATCTCTCTTCTCTATCACCTTTTGAGTTAGTATCATTAAAAATATATTCGTCAAGGTACCTAATTACCATTGTGATAAAAAGGCAACATTACAGATAAGAGAAAATATTGTCCGTCTTCTTTTACTAGCATAAACATTTCTCAGTTTCCATCAATTTACCTAAAAGATTAGGCCATTAATCCCCTATCTCTCGCAATTAGCCTGCAAATAGCGCAATCCTCCCTCCAAGACCAATGTACAGTGCAAGGCTCATCCTAATTGCTCTAATTACATGAAGAACATAATGAGATACAGCAGCAGATGGCTACAGATTACATTTGACAGACAAGAATTCTCCTCTCTCTCCTCTTATTAAAGAAACTTTGCCTTGAATAAAAAGTCATTTTGTCCACAAAGGCAAATGTATACTTTTAAAAAGACTATCTCAACTTTATATTTTCTTCAATAGTAACCTTCCTTAAAAAAATCTTACTCACTTCATGTGGTTTTCTGTTACTATATAAAACAGAGAGAAATCTGTGCCCCTGCTGAGCAAAAGATACACTCAGTTGTCAGAACTTTATATAACCATAGACCTTCACAAATCGTGTATATACTCTCAAAGATATGCTCTATCAAATACAGAATTGAAGGAGTCATCAATCAAGGCTTAACAATAAGAAATCTCTAACCCAACCACTGTCAGTCCCTGTTTTTACAAGAATTGGAGTGTCAAACTTCCAAACACCATGTCATCACTTGTCACTCAATGTCCAAACTCAATGTCCAAAAATGAAGTCAATATCTTCCCCTTAAAAATAAGTTTATTTTCTCAACTTCTTTTTGATGGCTAAGGATGAGAACAGGCTCAAACCCTGTAGCTATCTTTTCAAATTCCTTTCATGTTATTGTCTATACTATCAAATATTATTTTGTATGAAAAAAGTCCCTAAATCATTAGCTCCCAAATCATTATCACCCCCAAAGCTCTGGGGCTCTCCTCACCTATCTCTCAACACATCAAAGGAAGTACCCAACATTAGTGCCATGATCTGGGGCTCAAAGAAGGTACCTGTGTCACTACAGAAACCAAGTGTAAGAAAACAAAATTAGAGAAACTAGAGAGAGAATCACACTTTTCATATCAGTCTGAAGATAGAGAGTATTCTGAAAACTGAATACAGGCAACACCTCTTCCCCAAAGCGACCCCTCTCACTTCACTTCCCGATTATTCATGTGAATCAAAGCTTCTACTGCCATGGTACTCTACCGTGGACCAGGAGAAATACAACAGTCCCAGAGGAGTTGATACTCTTACCCCACACACACAATGTAACACCGCTGTGTCAGTCTAAGAAATTTCTATTCTCTGTACAAAAAAAAAAAAAAAAAATTACTGAATTCAATCAGCTAATCTGATGGAGTACTACACGGCCCCACCTGTTAAAAAGAAACTTTAAGGAACATTGGTTTCCATGACTTTCTCAAAGGCAGGCATCTGGGTAACATGAATGAATATATGAGATATGTGACTACTGATCCAGTAATGCTATGGGCCAACTATTTTCTCAAACATCAGTTTCCAGTAATAATTGAAGTAAACTCTGCTTTGACGTCTAAGTAAGTTACCTTAATACATGGCTTGTATTTTTCTTATACTTTACTCTAGCATTACCTTGTTATCTTCATAAGGATTCAATATGAAACACGATTTAATATTGAAACAAGAAAAATGATACAGAAAAAAATTGTAGAAGTCTTATTTTCTTGTGTCAAGTGTTGAAAGATATTTGATAACTTGTTTTCCAAAAATCAGATCCATTTTTCATTTTGTGTGATATGCAGGGGACGCACAAAAACTATGAGGACAAGGATTGGCAACACTATGTCATCTAATAGGTTTCACTTAACCATCACTTGACCCTGTTTATATGAATGACATGTGCTTCCTCCCCAGCCTCCATGTAATGTCCCCTCCCTTCTTCAAAAATCTAATTGGAGCCCTTATGTTCTCTCTTCCATTCCCTTTGATAAAAACCTACTCTGCAATACAGGACCTGATAAACTCATTCACTAATAAAAGTATTCATTACCATTCCAGAACACAACTGTTTGACATTTAATAAGCTAGAAAAAGCTTAGAAAAAAATAATATTTATTATAGGATATAAGGCAAGGAAAAGAACAACAAAAAAATTTATCACCCAGACATGAATTTACATGAAACCCTTTTCAAAACGAAAAATTTATGCCCCGGTCTAAACCCTGCTTTTGTTTCCTGAATAAAATCCTCGCCTCTCTCCTTTTCTTAGTATCTTCACTGAAAAGGCCTTTGGCTCATGGATGACAAATAGCAGCTCCATTTACAGTCCACCAGTGAGAATAAGTACATGGCTCCAAGTTAACTGCAAAAAAGGCAAGAAAATGCAGCCTTGGTCGGGCTCTAACAAGGAAAAGAAAACAGGACTAGGTGAACATGTGGTGGTGTCTTTGTTGCAATGAGCTGACTGCTATATACCTAGTTACCTACCATGCGCCTGAAAATCTTTATATGTATTAACATCTTCAGTATCCAGGATCACCCTATGAGATAGGTATTATTATTATTATTATCATCATCATCATCATCATTATCATCATCATCAACCCATTTTACAAACAAGGAAATTGAGTCCAAAGAAGTTAAGTAATTTACTTAAAGCTTGGAAGTGGCCTACCTGGGATTCAAGTGCAAGCAGTAGGCTCCGAAATACCTTGTCATAATGATCTTCAAATATGCAAGGCAGCGCTAGGCACTGGTAAGGATACTGGCCTTCAAAAATTCGTATACTATCACGTGAAAAATTTGGATATATCCTGTAAGACTTGAAATGACAAAATAAAGAGACAGTACTGAGAGAAAAAAAATTAAATGAAAGAGAATATATCTGAGTGCCTATCATAAGCCAGGCATCATTCTAGATATTGTACATATATCTCACCTAAGCATCAAAACACTGCCACAGGTAGGTATTAATATTCCAGTAACGCAAATGCGGAAACCAGATTCAGAGAGATTAAGTAACTTGACTAGGATATTATGCAGAACCAGGATTTATCAATCTGGCTTCCAAGCCTAAGCAATTTTCCACTGTATTTTACTGCTATTCAATACAGAGATAGCAGGAACAAATCTCAAATGCATGCGCAAGAAATGTAACTCCTTTTTGTAAATACTTTTCTGTAACTAAACTTAACTTTTATTGTGACCTGCCATTTAGCTGACAGGCAAAAACTTAATCTGCATTTTTGCTCTGAGGTTGTAGGAGAAGGTCCACTCTGCTCCAGAATTCAAAACCTTTCTAGAGGTTTCTTTTAAGCAGTGCCAACATCTAAGCTCTCTCAATTCCCTAACTGACTCTCTTCCTCAACTAGTCTATAAAAAATTTTTTTCCTGACTTTTCAAATTAAGGTTTCCAGTCCAACCCAGACTTTGTAATTTTCCAAATTCAAAAGCCAGACACTTGCCTCTTCTCTACATTCTGCTGAGGTGTCACTTTACTCCCCTGATTTCCAGAAAAAGTCAAATAATCAGAAAGCACAGGAAATGCCAGGAACAGAAAGCACATTGGTTAATAGATCACAACATCACCTGTTGTAGAAAGAAGGCCTTTTGACAATTAAAACTTCTAAAAATGAAATGAGCTGTATGACACAGTGGACTACCCAGTACACGAAGTACTTAAGGAAAGGGTGGTTGGTCATGTAGCTAGAGCCATATAGAGATTTAACAGGACTATCTGAAAGGGCAGATGATTGAACCTAGAATATGGTTTATCTTAATAAAGAAGGAGAGATGGAGGAGAGATGGAGGAGAGAGAGAGAGAGAGAGAGAGAGAGAGAGAGAGAAGGAAAAGACACACAAACCTATAATTCCAAGGAGGCCAGAACAGGAATGCTGGTTTTCTCTTTAGATTCCGATAAAGAAGGTAGGAAGGGACAGCTTACCACAAACCTTAGTACTGACAAGAGGATAATTAAGAAAAATATGTATAGAGCACAAAGGAATAGAATGGGAGCATCCAAGAATAGGTTTTCCTAAGGTCCTCTGAAATGAGATAAAGTCTGTCCTTGCTGAGAAGAGGGGGAGGGAATGGTAACGGGAAAAGGTCAGTGTGCGAAAGTTTATACAAAAATTCCCCGAGCTGAAAGAACTCTGCCACTCAGACACCTTCATCCTGACCTAACTCTGCGGAGCCCCCAGGACGGGGAAGGAGGGGCGCAAGTGAGAGGACAAAAAGCCAGGGGGGCAGAGACATTTACATTTATCACTCTTACAGCCTAGCAAATACATCCTGATTTTTCCAATAATATTCTCTAAACTGTTGTCAGAGAGCTAATGATAAAATAATAACAATAATGATGAGACTCACGAGTGTCTCTGAAGCACATCCAGGGACATCGCAAGGATGCTAATGCACATTAAAAAGCAGCATGGAGTTACACAAAGGATCGCGTTAAAATTTAAGACCCTTCAAAATTTGATCTTATTTCACTTCAAAACAGTATTTCAAACCAAAGGGCACTATGGGGACCGGGAGGAAATGGGGAGAATGACAATACTCTGTCTCTATCAAGGAGATAATTAAGGTAAGGGGAGGGGTCTACTGGACATGTTTAACGACAGCTTCTTCTGTGATAGTATAAATTTCTGTCTCTTTGTCACAACACGAGAACAAAGAGAACATTTTCCTGTTGTTTCCTACATGACTTTGATAAAGAACAAGGTATAAAGCTACATTTCTGGCTCTGACCTCCCCTTTAAGCCCCAGACCCATATATCAAATTGCTTGTTCCTTTTCCCTCTGTTTGGATCACATTCCACAAGCAGAACAAACTCAATTTGTCCAGCACTGAACTTATCATCCGTTCCCCAGATCTGATTTTCTTCCTCTATTCTCCATTCCTACACACCCGCCTGGATACCTTTCTGTCCTGTAAGACGAAGGGATCACAGGTTTGGCTTCTGAAATGACTCTCACCTGGTCTCCCCCTCTTTATCCCTCCTGCCACTTGCTCTTTCAGCTCAGACCCTCTTCCTCTTCCCTCTGAGCCCCGCTCCAGCTTCTCAGCATATCTCCCCATTCTCATCCTGTCTCCCACCAATACATTCTGTGCACTAGCACCAGAGGGATACTCCTAATTTGGCCATGCCAAACTCTGGAATAGAACCTGGGATGAATGAATCTCATTCTCTGTAAGAGATAAACCAGAAATCTTTAAAAAAAAAAAACAGAAAACAAACAAAGCCTTCCATGAGCTGGCCATTAATATATTACAAGTGTCCCCTACCACCACTGGCCATGTCCCACAGTTATTACCACTAAGCACACCTGAACAACTGCCATCATACTCCCTGTACCACTTGACACTTTTCAACTTTTCCTCGGATAGGTCCCCCTCTTCAGAAAGTCCTTCCTACCTTCAATAAGCCACAGTTCAACACCCCATCCCTTCAGGAACACCCCCTTACCCGGCCACCCCGCTCCTCCTCTCCCTCTGTGTGTGCACAGCAAAGCAGCTTTGCCTCTGCCGCACCTGCCGCACACGACTGAGACGGAGATGTCTGCTTGCTTAACCACACTACTCACTAGATTACTAGCAGGTCAAAGAAGCTGTCTTCTCCTCCACTCACAGAGCCTGAAGCACAAGAAATGTTCAATGAACTAAATTTATTTTCATGAAGTACCTCAATCTCTACTTGATGCGATCTGTAACATTCTCCCCTAGATTTCAATACAGGTAACAAGTGAGGGCCTTAGAGTAATAGACCCTGTCTGCGCAATTTAACAGGAAAATGGCAAGGAGCCTTTACTAAAGTCCTCCTGGGGTAGCAGTACACCATGCCAAGCATATACTTTCCCATGATACTTAATGTTTAAAATTGCTATATATGTTAAGTACTGTACAGGCAGTATCCCATCTTTACAGAAAAGGAAATCATAGCTCAAAGGGGATAGATAATAAGTTCTCCCAATGTTGCATAGCTGAAAAGTGGATATGTCATATATTGAAATATAAGTCTGATGTGAACTCAATAGTCCTTCTCATATAAGAGAGAGAAAAAAGAAATTAAATAGAAAGAAAAGGCAATGCAAAGAATTATTAAAAGAAAATGTTCTAAGTTCCCCAATATCACAGTTTTCTTTCTCTGCATATTTCTCTTCAGAATGTACCAGAGGTGACTATAGGGTCATTCTAAGACCACAGTTTGTTACTCAGAACACCGTGTTAAGGAAGGTTATGGTTAGTGATTCAATAAATTTAAGCATTAATTAGTTTCATTCCAATAAACATCCATCTACTAAACTTCTAGTGAACCATCTCACAAACACGTGGACCAGGACATCATGCATAGATGCTCAGTTTTGGTCCATCACCACCATTACAAATATTCAGACTATTAACCCTCCTAATGGGCTTACACATTTTGGTATGTGAAAACTATTACAAAGAGGCTCAAGGCTCAGTTCTGCAGAAAGAAGGCATGATGAAATGTATAACTAGAAAAGTTAAGTGTGAGGGTTACTTCATAAGCTCATCCGTAAGGATGAGGGTTCCCTCCTCCAGAAAATGTGTGAGGACAAGCTGCCTTCACACCCACTCACATCCTAGCACCCACTCACATCCTAGTACCACTCATATCCTAGCATACATTCACATCCTAGCAACCACTCACATCCTAGCAACCACTCACATCCTAGCACCCACTCACATCCTAGCACCCACTCACATCCTAGCACCCACTCACATCCTAGTACCACTCACATCCTAGCACCCACTCACATCCTAGTACTCACATCCTAGTACCACTCACATCCTAGTACCCACTCTCATCCTAGTACCCACTCCCATCCTAGTACCACTCACATCCTAGCACCCACTCACATCCTAGTACCACTCACATCCTAGTACCCACTCACATCCTAGCACCCACTCACATCCTAGCACCCACTCACATCCTTGTACCCACTCACATCCTTGTACCCACTCACATCCTAGCACCACTCACATCCTAGCACCACTCACATCCTAGCACCACTCACATCCTAGCACCCACTCACATCTTAGCACCCACTCACATCTTAGCACCACTCACATCATAGCACCACTCACATCATAGCACCACTCACATCCTAGCACCCACTCACATCCTAGCACCACTCACATCCTAGCACCACTCACATCCTAGCACCACTCACATCCTAGCACCCACTCACATGCTAGTACCACTCACATCCTAGTACCCACTCACATCCTAGCACCCACTCACATCCTAGCACCACTCACATCCTAGCACCACTCACATCCTAGCACTCACATCCTAGCACCCACTCACATCCTAGTACTCACATTCTAGTACCACTCACATCCCAGCACCCATTCACATCCCAGCACCCACTCACATCCTAGTACCACTCACATCCTAGCACCCACTCACATCCTAGCACCCACTCACATCCTAGTACCACTCACATCCTAGTACCACTCACATCCTAGTACCACTCACATCCTAGTACCACTCACATCCTAGCACCCACTCACTTCCTAGTACCACTCACATCCTAGTACTCATATCCTAGTACCACTCACATCCTAGCACCCACTCACATCCTAGCACCCACTCACATGCTAGTACTCACATTCTAGTACCACTCACATCCTAGCACACACTCACATCCTAGCACCCACTCACATGCTAGTACCACTCACATCCTAGCACCACTCACATCCTAGCACCCAGTCACATCCAAGGCCGGGGACATTCTGGAGCAAGCTGTGGGTACTGAGGATGGTGAGCTCAGTGTACGATGCCACGGCTGCAAACTCAGGAGCAAGGCCAAGAACAAGTCCAATGCCCCCACTTTTGTAAGTCCCGCATGGCAGCGTGGTGTCATAAAACATGCTTGGCCTACTGGGTGAACGTAATCCAGTCTCAATAAAGATTGCATCAGCTGCTGAACAATGTTTGGAGTTCATCACCCAGAGAACTAAAAGAGTTACAATTCAGGAACACCAGGCAGAGAGCGGAACAACAGCAGCCTTGAAAAAGACAAGGAAGAAAAAATGTAGCATCAACTCACTGGGCATGTGACTTGAGACTCTTGGCAGGCTGCCTTGTGGGGGAGGGAGGCCGGACAGTCTGTGGGCAGAGAATTCACATCTTTTCTGCTGCCAAAGGCCAGAAGGCCCTGAGAGAGAAATACCAACTTAGATCCTTCATCAAGCTAATAATCAATGAGATCTTCCTGAGCAGAACAATGAATGAATAACCACAACATGCATGTGAACGATCAGCATTGCTCCAACTGAGCTTTATGACTTCTACAACCTGAAACAGTAATATATTAATTGGGTATCAAATATGCAACCAATGCAAGGTTTCTCACCTCGTAGACAGACAGCTAAACAAAAATCTGAAGCAAAAAAACAAAGGACAGAGTTCAGCTTAAGTCAACCAATATTAAAGGCATGTGAATTGAGACACTGGGCCAAGAGCAGCTGATACCAAAATGAGTAAGATGTCTTTCGGGAAGCTACCATATACTGGGGGAGGAAAAAAAGTAAAAGGAATGTCAGTGTAACATGGCAACTGCTGGAATAGAATGTTTATTATAGCATATGGATATCACCAGCCAGAGTTAAAAGACCAAAAGCAAATAGGCGAGGATCGACCAGCATGAGAACCAAAGGGAAGAGTTAGAAAGCAACCTAGAAATCATCTAAGTCTAGATTTTCTAATGAGGACATGAAAGGGGTGTGACTTGTCCGGATTCCCGAGGTCAATCTGCAGCAAAGCAAGGGTGGGACTCGGGTGTCCAGTGCTTTCCACCATAGTAGAACACTGTTCCAGACCTGCAGAAAGTGGGGCAAGTTCCAGGCTTCTTAAGCTGAGTGAGTGACTACAACTTTCAAAAATGCAAGTGCTGAAGACAAACTGACTAATGACTGTGCACAGCAATGGAGGGAGGGGTGTGAGGACTGGAGAGACCTGGAGGATGGAATGGCATCTGCATGTGTTATGTCAGTAACCAAAAAAATTAAAAAGCATTTCTTCTGGAATGGGTAACAAACATTCTCCTCAAAGCACCTATTTGTTAAAAGGTTGCTTCAATGTTGTTGCTCTAGACTCCTCCCCTAGCAGAGAGCTAGCTCATCACCTGTGCTAAGAATAGAAAGATGTCTTGCACGCAAGATTTCTTAGAGATCACTGAAATTAAGGCATATTACAACATAATTGTGTCTTCTTCAGACTGTGTGTAAGCCCTTTCCCTCACAGAACTTCGTTATGGCCTCATGAAGTTCAAAGTAGTACACAACACTCACACTAATATAAAGGTCTACCCAAGTTACTTGGCAAACTATAATGTAAGCCAGTTGTAATTATAAGGTAATGAAAACAGTGCTACACCTAATTCATTCAAGAAGCATTTAGTGATTTTAATTTTGGGCCATGCACTATATTTTAAGACCTGATTGTTTGGGAGAAGAGGGGACAAAGGTTGAGAAGGCAAAGGGAAACCTAAGATGAACAAGGTAAGAAAGACACAGCTTCTGTCCAGTGAGGAAAGCAAATATATATGCAAGTCACTGTAGACCTGATAAATGCTATAAAGCAATGCCATTCTAAATGTGGCCCATGGACCAATGCCACCCTACCAATTGCTCACTGCTGCTCCTCAAAGAGACTGCTAAGTTCAGAAACTGAAAGTGAACATTTAGAAATCTTTATAGCAATTTAATAGTCAGTGTAGGTCTGTTGAATTTAACAAATTGAGGCTTCTATACTGTATTTCACGTGTATATATTATACTTACTTTTTCCAGTATTTCAATTTTACTACATTTTACAAAATTATCAGTCAAAAACAAAGTTTGAGAAGGAATGTAATAAAGTGATTTAACAGAAGTACTTTATCCTCTAATAGCACAGATAAGAAATGGCTTGTGAGATATAAGTGTGCTCCAGAGAGGAGATAACCTTTGAGCTGCAAAGAATTAGTCAGAGATGATGAGACATGAAAGGCATCCCAGGCAGAGGAAGAGCGTCAGCCAAAGCCTGGATCATAAAAGTGGACAGTATGTTTACAGCATGATCTGTGAGGCATAGTAATAAACAGTAAAAAGTGCCGAAATTTAAACTACAAAGAAATTCAAAGAGACTTCTATGACTACAGTTTTGGCTTTGAGCTTTACACAAAACACGAGAGAGAACCACTGAATATTTTTATAATCAGAAGAAAGATGTTTTTATATTTTCATTAAAGCTATTCTGGCAGAAGTGTGAAAGAGAGATAATGGAGAGATACCAGAGAGGGGGACAGAGACCACTTATGAACATACTGGAATAATCTAGGTGAGAAGTGAAAAGAATGTGCATTATATCCAGGTAAACAAGCAAAAAAGAATGGCTTAGAAAAATGTTTTAAAGGTAGGATTGTATAATATTTCTTATCAATAGATGTCAAAATCTGTAATTAAATAGTCGTTCACTTAATTCAATCAGTGGCCTGACTATATAAGTGGGAGATTAGCACTGTATGTATAAGAATGATGAGTGGGTTACTAAGAAATAGAAGACATGTCAAAGTAAAATGGAAAATTCTAGAATAAAAATGTGGAAGTCCAGTAAATGTAAGTATGATAAATGTGTTATTGAGAGACAGGAAAGGTATCTGGAGTAAAATGTGAAATTCTAGACTTTAATGATCTAAATCTTTAATAATCTAAGCAGGTTGTATGTGTGTGTATAATGAATAAAGAGTGGTAACCAGCACATTTCCTTCATACAGTCTTTGTACACAGCAGTAATTTAAACACTATGGGAGATACAAAGAGGAGTAAGAACAGCCCTTTCGTGACTAGCCCCCGTGCAACTCTAGGGTTTTCTGAAAGCCCCTAGAAAGCTGTTCTGTAACACAGGAGACCTAAGATACTTACTTCAATAAATATCAAACCAAGACGCATTTTCAATAAAGACAATTATATGGGTTCCGGGAATCACTAAAAGGCAGAGAGTTGTGTGTGTGTGGTGTGTGTGGTGTGTGTGGTGTTGGCAGACATGGAAAGAGGACTTCTTGGCCGGAAGAAATTATTTTCTCAAATGTCCCCAGGAAAAATCCAAGTCCCTTTCAAACCACCACCTCTAAACACACACATAATTTTGGCCTATCTGACCCATGGATCTGGCTTTCCGAATCTGATACTGGAGCTATGACAAGTCCACAGGTTCGTAAATAAGTTACAGTGATTCCATGGCCACCTTGAGATCAAAGGAAAATGTTCAGTGGAAAACTGGCTCAATAAATCACACCACAGTTACCCTACTGAGTCAGCCAGCTCCCCTGGAACCATCAGTCTCCAGGAAAGAGTAGCCCTCTCAAACCCAAAGCACATTCCACAGAGATCTGAAGATACTCTTCTCCTTAGGAAAGCTATCATAGGCTTAGTGAGTCCTTGAAACTCAGTGACTCTTGAGAGAAAGTAATTAGGATGGAGAATGTAAGGTAAAACATATACTATTTTTTATAAATTACTTTGAAAAATAGTAAGCCTGTTGTTAGATATAGACAGAAGCAATTCAAATATTTTCCCATCATGGATATTCATTCCCCCATAAGACACAACTTATCACTGTTATTAATTAGCCACTGAGCTTAACACTATTGTTGTGGGACAGGCCCAATTTATGTGTGTTTTATTGAGAGGAAGAAACATAGTGAGACAGACTCCCACATGCACCCTGACTGGGATCTACCTGGCAACTCCCATTTAGGGCTGATGCTCAAATCAATTGAGCTATTTTTAGTGCCTGAGGCCAACGGGCACAGTCCAACCTAGCTATCTTCAGTGCCCAGGGCCAATGCTCAAACCAATCAAGCCACTGGATGTAGGAGAGAAAAAGGCAGAGAAGGGGGCGAGTAAAGGGGAGAGAAACAGATGGTCTCTTCCCTATGCCCTTACCAAGAATCAAAACTGGGTTGTTCATATGCCAGGTTGACACTCTATCCACTGAGCCAACTGACCAGGGCCAATCTGATTGTGTTTTACCAGGCTCTCATAATAAGTGCCAGCTACATTTCAATGCACGTGATTTTACCAAAACATTCAATAAGCTTAGGTTTATAACAACTCTGCTTCATTCTAGTCGTGAACTGGGACAAATAGCCCCCTTTGAATCTTTATAGCTATAGCTACACAAGTGAAATTCAGCAATTAACCTGTTAATTTAATCTAATTATTCCACAAGTATACAAACATACCAGATTAAATATTAAAATATTTAATTTACCTAAAGTATAAACTTTTAATCTAAGATTGTTAACTGCAACTTCATTTTACTTTATAAAAACAATATTCCCTATGTCTTTATAAAATGACATTGTACATAAGATATTAACATAGAAAGAGTATATAAAACTATCTCCTAAGATTATTAATGGCTATTTTTATTAGAAAATGAACAAAGTTTCAATCAGTGCCTACCCATCTGTAAGACACTATTGGGTACCAACAGAAAACAAAAAGATCTAACTATGCAAAAGGTCTGGAAAAGACAGAGAACAAAATCCTTAATATCAACAGTGTATGGAGGTAAGAAAGGAGAAGCTCTCCATTCAAAGTCCCCAAGACCCTCTGCAAATCCTGGACAATGCATCAGCATGGAATGTGATGAATAAGCTTCATTGATAATGGTGACTACGTCACGGCTGGCTGAACATTCAGTCCACAAACAGAAGGCTTCTTGTATTTGCTCGATTCAACCATAGGAAAGTTTTAGCAAAAAAGAGTGTTATATTCAAATGGAAATCAGTACTTTCCAGCAAGAATGGACAATTAGCAATTCCCTAAACTGGCACTAAGAGGAAGAGCAGGGAAATGAACCAGAAATGATCACAAACAACCTATATTCCAAAATGTGAAATAAATAATAAAGACTGCTATTGTTAGCATTTTGAAAAAGTCACATAGCAGACATAAATCGAGATGTTGTGGGTCTCCCAGTAATCAACCCCTACGGGTAGATTTCATCCAATAATCCCCTCTTCTGTAAACCTCTTCTTATACACAAGTTGTAAACCATAGTTTAAGATTTCAGCACATGGTTCATTTAGATTGTTCAAGAAAAATTAGTACAAAAGTACACCTATTTCAATATCATTGGAATCTACTTTTAAGCCAGTTTTCACCAGATTAACAGATTCCAGTTAATACCTCTCCAAGACTCCCAGAACAAATAGTCAACATCCTTACCACCATCTCCAAGCACACTCACAATTTTGGCCTAGCTGACCTACAGATCTGGCTTTCTGAGTCTGGACCTCAGTGGCTCTAACAGGTCTACAGGCTCTCAAGTAAGTTACAAAGATTCCATGACCATCTTGAGATGGAAGAAAATGTTCAGGAGAAAAAGTGATTTAAGAAATTGTTCCAGACTTAAGCAATGATTTCTTAGATATGATATCAAAAGGATGTGACAAAAATATTAATAAACTTGATCAAAATTAAAATGTTTAGGTTTCAAATGACACTATCAAGAAAGTAAAAAGACAACTAACAGAATGAGAGAAAATATTTGTAAACCATATGTCTGATAAGGGACTTATATCCAGCATCTACCAAGAAATCTTTAAATTTAATAATAAAAAGACAAATAGCCCAATTAAAAAATGGACAAAGGGTGTGAATAAGATTTCTCCAAAGAAAACATACAAATGGTCAATAAGCATGCATTGCAAAATGCAAAACCACAATGAGATACCACTTCAAACCCACTAGAATGGCAATAATAAAGAAATGCCATAAGTATTGGTCAGGATGTAGAGAAATTGGAACACTCACACACTGCTAGGGAAAATGTAAAATGGTGCAACCATTTTGGAAAATAGTTTGCAGTTAAACAAGACCCAGAAATTTCACTCCTGGGTATCTAAAGAAAATGAAAACATATCAACACAAAACTTGCACATACATATTCAGAGAAATATTCATGATAACCAAAGAGTGGAAACAACCCAAATGTCCATCAACTGATGAATGGATAAAAAGAAATTTGTCTACCCATACATGTAGTATCATTCAGCAATAAAGAATACATGTTAAAACATAGATAAACCTCAAAACCACATTCTAAGTGAAAGACGCCAGTCACAAAAAGAGCACACACTGTATATAATTCCATTGATATGAAATGTCCAGAATTGTCAACTCCATATGAACAGAAATTATATTAATCAGGGACAGAAGGCAGTGGGAGAGAACAGGGAGTGACTGCTAATGGATACAAGTTTTCTTTCTGGATGATGAAAATATTCTAAAATTAGCTTATGGTGATGGCTGTACAAATATGTAAATATACTAAAAATCATCAACCTGTATATTTTAAATAGATAAATTTTATAGTGTGTAAATTATATCTCAATAAAGCTTTTTTAAAAAATGTGTCAAACTGCAAACCTTTATGATTCTTAAAAGGCATCTGTAAACTTACCTGATAACAGAGAGGGCCAGGATATTTGAAGTAATTATACTATCATCAACCCATATCCCAAGCACTTGGTCTAGAATTGGACTGCCTCTGGGGCCATCAAAGAACCAAATATATACATTCCAAACTGAGTTCCTTTCTTTTTTCTTTTCTTTCCTTTTTTTTTTTTTTTTTTGGTGACAGAGACAGAGAGAGGGGCAGATAGGGACAGATATACAGGAAGGGATATGAGAAGCATCAATTCTTTGTTGCAGCTCCTTAGTTGTTCATTGATTACTTTCTCATATGTGCCTTGACCAGGGAGGCTACAGCAGACCAAGTAACCCCTTGGCCAAGCCAGTGACCTTAGGTTCAAGCTGGTGAGCCTTGCTCAAACCAGATGAGCTTGCGCTCAAGCTGGCGACCTCAGGGTTTCAAACCTGGGTCCTCTACTTCCCAGTCCGACACTCTATCCACTATGCCACTGCCTGGTCAGGCAACACTTTGAGTTTCTAAGAATTACTAAAACCTAGCAATTCTGGCAGCCAATTTTGTTTCCATTTACTGCAACAAACATTGACTGAAGCCACCATAGACCAATTTAGAATACAAGGACACAAACTGGTGCAGCAACTATGATTAGAATGAAGGTTCCTTAAAAGATTTAAAATAGAACTATTTTATAACCCAGCTTCTGAGTATTGTCTGAAGAAATACAAAACACTAATTCAAAAAGATATGTGCACCCTTATGTTGAATGCAGCATTATTTATAATAGCCAAGATATGGAAGCAACTTAAGTGTCCATCAACAGAGGACTTACGATGATATAGTAAATACATACAATGGAATGTTATTCAGCCATAAAAAAAAAAATGAAATCTTGCCATCTGCAACAACATGTATGGACTTAACAGATATTATACTAAATGAAAGAAGCCAGAAAGAGAAAGGCAAATACCACATGATTCCATTTACACATAGAATATAAAGAACAAAATAAACAGACCAACAAAACACGCATATATACAGAGATCTGATGATTGCCAGATGGAAGGGTAGTTCAGGGATTGGGTGAAAAGGTGAAGGGATTAAGAAGCACAAAATCAAAGTTACAAAATAGTCATGGGGATGTAAAGCACAGCATAGGGAATATAGCCAAAAATATTGTAAGAACTATGTATGGTGCCAGGTGGATACTAGACTTACTGGAGAGATTACTTTGTAAATTATATAAATGTCCAACCACTGTGCTGTACACCTGAAACTAATATAAAATAATATTGAATGTCAATTTTAATGTAAAAATAAAAAATTTTTAAAATATAAAGACAAAAGTTATAGTGATCCAAAATCAAGTCTAAGACAAACATGCATATACATGATTCAAGGTCAGTGCTCTAGGTACAAATGACAGAGACAAGTATGGGGGCAAAGAAATAGTGCAAATTAATTTTTTCTGAAGCTGGATGACCCACAAAAGTTTCATAAGAACGATGACACTTGACCTGGGCTTTAAAAAGGTTTGGTAGAGGGGAACAGTGTGGAAAAGGGGATGGAGGAAGGAAAGCAAACAAAAGGAAAGGCATGAAAGGACATACATAAATAGCAAAGAGGCTTCGGAGAAGAAAGAGATTGGGAACAAAAAGGGTAAGACAAGAATATTAGAAGATAAATTCAGATAATTAAGCCAGATCTTGTAAGGTCTTTCGGATATGCTACAAATGTTAAACCTTACCCTAAAGGCAACAGCGAACCACTGAAGGGATTCAAATGAGTGAATGAAATTATCCCATTTACTTTAGAAATATCATCCCAAACAATTGTTTGTAGGATGAAGATTCACTAGGGCAAGGGTTCTCCAGCTTTTATTTACCTGTGTAATTATTTTGTGTGCTCTCAAATGAAATTTTACACAGAACCCCAAGATAAAAAAAAGCAAAGCTGTTCTGATTGAAGCACTGGTGGAAAGCCTGGTACCCTGTCCAGACGAGGTAACTTTTGTCCCCACCATGGAAGAGGCCTCTGTGCTCCGCAGAAGATGATGTGAGAAACTCTGAACTAAAAAGAGGTGATAATAGAAGACTAGAGATGACCATATTTCCCCTTATGTATAAGACGCTCCCATGTATAAGATGCACCTTAATTTTGAAGCCCGAAATTTGGAAAAAAAATATTACATCAAGTTATTGAACTCAGGTTTTATTCATCATAAACTTCATACAACCCCCTCATCACTCTCAAAACTCCCATCCCCTGCCTTGTCCGCAACTGTGTCTGATGACGAATCACTGTCTTAAACAATGAGCACAAAAACAAGCATGAAAAAGTGGAAAATGCAAGTAAGAAATCTACAACCACTGTATAAGACACACCCAGTTTTTAGACCCCATATTTTTCGGGGAAAGGTATATTTTAAACGTGGGGAAATATGGTAATTACAAAGCTAGTCCAGAGAAAAAATAATCAGTGCCTAAAATAAGCATAAATGACCAAGAAAGAGGAGAAAAAGGGTCCAGAAAGTTCTAAAGAGCTACACAATTGACAGGCTTTCACGACTGACTAGACATAGAAAGTGAGGAAGAAGAAAGAATTAAGCATAACTTTCAGGTTTCTGGCCTAGTGAAGAGAAATAACATTGATGAAAGCAAATATACAAGGGACACTTGATTTTCCTAAAAATAGTCCAGCCTACTACCTCCTAAACCTGTCCTCAGTGCTGGGTTTTGTCATCTCAGTATATGGCAATGATGCTGATGATTGAGCCAGAAACCTGGGAGTCACCTCTGCCATCTGCCCTCCCAGCCTTCACATTCAGCCCATTACCAAGTGCCACTGATCCTAATTCCAAAATCTGTTTCACCTGTCCACCACTTTACTCTATCGCCACCGCCACTACTTTACTTTATGCCACGACATCTCATTCCTTGATTTTTCCAACAGCTTCTTAATTAACCCTTGCCACCATCCTGACTCACTCCAATCCATTCTGTAAACAAGGATGATCTTTCTAAAATACAAAACCCTTCAATGGATTCCCATTGCACTTAATGTTTAAAGACAGAAAACATTTTAATTATCCTGGGACATTCAGTGCCTAATGTCTAGCACACTGAATGAATGAAAGAGAGACGATCAGGTCAAGGACAAGACATTGAGTTCAGCCACAAGCCTGCTGGGACTGAGGTGTCTATGGGACTTCAAAGTAGTCACCCTGCTGGCAACCAGCAATAGGGGCCTGGACCCTAACTGGCATTTGGCTTCACTATTTCAGGACTAATATAAGTAGAGTTATGTATGGTAAACAGGCCTAAGACTATTTTAGATAATCATGAACTAAGTTAATAAAGCTTGAAGCAAGCTCAGCTTCTTAGAAAAGATTAAAGTGTCTCTCTAATCTGAAATTCTGCGGCTCTGGGTCAAGTCTAGGTTAGCACTTCAAGGACAATAGAAACCACTGATTCAGCACTAGATTTGCGGTGGGATCTTAACAAGTAGCAATTTGGTAGCAAAGCCTGTGATTGCACCACTTCTTCAAACTATTTTTGCAACACCTCTACTCTCTGATGGCCTCACCAATTCCCAAATGACTTCTCCACTAGTTAATCATAAATCACTCCTGATTCTCAGACAGTACATCTGGGGTGGTGCCTGGAAGTCTGTGTTCTGACAATTAAACTAGGCAATTTCTCAGTCTGGGGATGCCACTAAGATAACAGTTTAGGGAACAGATGCAAAAGTTATCTTCTTTCCTCTCTCCTACTGACCCCAGAAAGCTGCCTTAGGATGTGTATGCCGTAAGAATTTTCAGATAATAATAATTAAGTAATACTTAATTATTTACTGTGGCTTCCCATGGTACTGTGCAAGGTATTCAATATAATATACTGTACATGAAAAATACTAAGAGCTGTCAGAGAGTTTCTAAGAAGTAACGATTACTTTTCCAAATGCAGTTGTAAAAGACACTGATTATAATCTCCAATATTCCTTTTTCTCCTTAACTTTCTCCAATATCAGTATTTCTTTTTTTTTTTCATTTTATTTAGAATTAAATTTAACAGGGTGACATTGATCAATAAAAGTACATGGGTTTTAGGTAAACATTTCTATAGTATTTGAACAGTTGATTATGTTGTATACCCATCACCCAAAGTCAAATCATTTCCCATCATGGTATATTTGTTCCTCTTACATCCTTAATTACTGTATATAAACCCTTCAAGTTCAATAAAATAGTGATGGCATCTATCCATATTTCAATTTTTAAATGATATATAAATAATTGTTTAAATATTTTAACTTGTAAAACAACATTTTGAGAACCTCTGTGCACTTATCCAGAGAGCACAACCAGCTTAAGACCCAGTCAGTTGGGTTTTTTTTTCAGGAAGTCACAGGTAACAGTCTGGTGACTTTGACAGTACTCAAGTTTTAAACTGATTTATGTTTGGTTTTATATCACTTATTTTATATCTATAAAGAATGACTGATTAATGAAAATGTAAGACTTGTTGAAATATAAAATAATAAAGAACACTAACATTAAATCCTGTAAATTCAACTCAAAATGACTTTTACAAGCTCTGTATTACAGAAATCTGATCCTATTTCTTACATCTTACAACAAAATGTCTCCAATACTTCAAAATCCAATGGGAAAAAAAATATATGACAAATGTAACCTCAAAACTGGCTTCTCATTTACAGGGAATTAAGATTTCCCCCATAATGAGTTATTTGCTGGAAAAGCATTTACAAATAGAAGTTTAAAGGTTTTATTTATTATTATATTTTAAGAGAAAGCCCAAAATCATTTTTTTTTAAGTAAGGCAAAATACCAGATTTTCAATCACTGAGTGACAAAGTAAGGAATTTTTCTTTTTGTTGTCTAAACATAACCTTAATTTCAATCTACATTCCTTTCCAAAACCATGTCATTTTCAAATGTGCTCTATTAAAATGATTAAATTACAATAAGCTAATCATATTGTACATATACATATACAGCCTTGTTACATATACAAAATGATGTATGTGTAAAGTTATTCATTTTAGCATTGGTTATAATAGTAAAATATTGGAAATCATTTGAGTATCCATCAATAGGGGGACAAATTATGGTAAGACAACACAACAAAATGTTATGGGACACACAGATAAAGAGAAAACATACAGGTATAGTGTGTTACTATTTGTATAGGAAATTGAAATGAATCATAAAGTATTTGATTGTATATGTTTAAAATAACCCTAGAATGATACTTCTAAAAAAATTAACACAGGTTGCATATGAAGAAGACAAATTGGAGGAATGGGGCCAAAGAAAAAACAACTTGCCAGTAAATATTCTTTTATATTATTTGAAATTTGAGCCATGTGAGTATATAACCTATTCAAAAAAAATGGTTAAAATAAATGACATTTTCAAAAAAAAAACATGTAGAAGATCAATTTTAAAGGAGTAAATACTTTCAAACATATAGTACTAACATATGGTACTCAATAACCAGGTTATTTCTAATTATATAGGTAAAACCATTTTGTAAAGAAACAATCTCAAGTATGTCTGTTATCTTAAAATTGCTCCACACATGCCCCCTTGAATCACGTGAAGCACAGCAATCTTTGAGTTAATTTCATCTCAATCTCCTTCTATGTCCCATCAGTGATTGACATGCCAGCTACAGTGGGTTCCTTCATGACCTTAAGGCTATAAAGAAAAATAGTACAAATATAAATTTCTTGACAAATTCCTATAAGAAGTGACTAAGGAAGAATGTTTGAAAAATATTCAGTTTTTCTAATTACACTGCACATCACTTGCTAAATTAAAAAGTTAAAATGTCTCTTCATGAATAATGCTGCATTATATCACATATTAAATACAAACTTTATAATAGAGTATTTAACAGTAGTATTCTATCCACTGAATCTCAATTTTATGTGAATCAGATTTTCTTTTATAGTCCCGAGGTGAAGTGACAGAAGACCTTCTAAAAGTTAATTTATAGGGAGGTGCTAAAGAAATAGGGTCTTGGGTTGCAAAAAGGTGAGCACAGAGCAAGTGAACAACTACACCCAATGACAAGGAACACCCAGAGCTACTGGGAAACAAAAATCACAAATCCGAAAATGTAAAACAAAATGAACCAAAAAAGGCTGGCTTTTCGATTCACCATCCAACCTCAAGTAGGTATTCTCACTGTTCATCTCTCATCCAGTCCCTAGCAGACCGACTTCCACAGTTTTTCCAAAGAGTTGCCTTTCTTAAACTCTTCCCATCTACCCTTCCAACTCTTGGCAAACACCTCATCTCTCATCAAAACTAGAAAAAAAGTGCAAGGATTCTCTCCGCGCCCTGCCACAGCATCCATCCTTTAACCCATCCATTCACTTCTCTCCCCATCTTACAGGAAGCAGGACTCCTTCTGTACATTGAATCCCCTCTCAACCTTTCACCAACATCTTGTTTACACATCATCCAACCAAATCACATTTCAAGAGCTTCCTTTTATTTGGCCCCTTCCTTTGTGCCTTCAAAAAAAGCAAAGATCTTTGGTTATTTTGAAATTCTCCTTCTCTAACTATTGTCGTATTTCTCTCCTTTTTCTAGTCAAGCCGCCCAAATACATATATAATCCAAATGCACTACCTCACCTCCTCCATCCTCCTTCAGCAAAAGGTATGCTTCAGATTCACATCCTCTACTTATCACAATTCCTTTATGTCCCCCTAATCATTGAATCAAATGTGAAAGGGACCTTTCAAGCTTATCTAGTCCATTTAGTTAGTTATATAGATAAGGAAGTTGAAACCTGTGAGAGAGTAATTTGACCAACATTATACAGTGAATCAGTGTGGTCTGGAATCGTTGACAACCTTCCATCCTGAATACTCATGTATTGGTTAAAAGAAAGAGAAAAAAAACTAAAGTAAGCAAGATAAACCCTACCAGGATTATTTTAGGTATCCACAAAAGAAAATGGAAGAGGCACATTTATAATCTGAAATGAAGGTCAATACAAATATAGCAACAGATAATCCAAAGCGCATTTCAGTTGGCTTTGGAATATGGCCTTGCACTTTATAAATTCTTAAATATCTAAACCAAATAATTAAGTTGCACAATTTCCCTCTTATTTCCTCTAACCCCCCTCAAACCTGCACTTGTCTACAGTACACGAATAAGCAGCAAGGATTGTCCAGGAGGAAAAATCAGTTAACAGTGCTGAATGCTAACAGCGCACTTATTTTCCCTGCAGACTTCTTTGCGTACATTTTTGGTC
Source organism: Rhynchonycteris naso (assembly GCA_037038555.1). Lineage (NCBI taxonomy): Eukaryota > Metazoa > Chordata > Mammalia > Chiroptera > Emballonuridae > Rhynchonycteris > Rhynchonycteris naso. The sequence continues at coordinate 61,832,767 of CM073002.1, read as the reverse complement.
ATTCTAAATAAGTCTCTAAAGTTTTCCTAAATTAGGATTTAACCTCCTTTACAAACAAACCTGCCCATCTGAGCATGATGAAGAGCGTGTATCCCTTAATCCGCTTGTAATCTACTTGTGTTCTGTCTCTTAGACTGTAAATTCTACAGGCCAACCAACAGTCTTAGAGTAAAATATTTGAAATTCTCCTTTTGAAGCTTTCTCCTCATCTAACACCATCTTCTGTAACATCCTTTCAAATACCCATATAATTATAAAAATTAATAATAATAATTTGAGGACTTTAAACAAAGAATCAATAAGTATTAACAGATAAAAAGATTATTTTGTTTACATTCTTGACCTCTTCAGGAATTTCCATTCCCAAATAATTGGTAGGTTTTATAGACTTTTTTTGCATCACTTTTTACTATTTTGTCACACTATTTTCAGCTACTCCACAAACTGAGGGAAGAAGCAATATACTATAGTATAAGAAACCTAACAACTACCTTGAAATGTACAACACCTAGATTTCAAATTACCCAGGCAATTTAAAAAGTAAAATAATATTTTACTGGCTAGAAAAGATAAGATACTATTTTGTTATAATTCTGATTACTAATTTAGTAAAATCAATAAGCAGGATAGGAGGAAGAGGAGGAAGAAGAAGAGGGGAGGAGGAAGAAGAGGAGGAAGAGGAGGAGAGGAAGAGGAGGAGAGGAAGAGGAGGAGAGGAAGAGGAGGAGAGGAAGAGGAGGAGGAAGATGAAGAGGATGAAGAGGGGAAGAGGAGGAGGAAGAGGAGGCAGAGGAAAAAAAGAAGTAGCAAGCAAGGGGATAAAAAGGATGGAGGAATGACACAGGGATAGTGGAGGCCATTATAATGAGAAGAGTCATCCCATAAGCTGCCCTTGGGACCTTGGCTCTATCAGCTGGCATTCACTTCTCCATTAGACTTCTGTTTCAGGGTTGGGGGACAGCCGTGCATGGAGCACAGCATACACCCAAGAGCAGAACTTCCTCTGGCAAAGTAGTGTGCATAAGGTCAGGTATTCACCAGGGGTTCCCCAGCAGCCTTGTTTAAAAGGAAGAGAGAAGATAAACATAACAGGAAAGGGAAAGGCAAGAAAGATGGGAGCCATTTCTGTGTTAGCAACTGGTACAAGCTTCTCTTCATACCTCAATACTCAAACCTGGTAACCAAAAAACAGACCATCTGATTACCTTAAATATAATTTTAAAGACATGGGATCATACTAGTTAAAAAGGACTAAGAATTCATTTCATCATACTTCCCTACTTAGAACTTAAGTAGGTACTTAGTAAAAGAAATCATTGCAAGGTCTACTCGTGGTATGAAAGAGTAAGCTTCCAACAAATAAATCCTTCTCAAAATAACAACTATAAACCCTGAACAACATATAAAAACAATTACCTGAGGGCTCTGGCAAATAAACAAAAGTTGACACCTTTGGAAAGGAAATCCAGATTTGGAAGAAGTGACCAGGGTGGGGTGAGTTTCAAGTTTGTGGCAGTGCCCTGAGAACAGCCATAGTAGTGGCACTGGACACCTAAACTCCCATTAATAAACCCATCTTCTTAGTTACAGAAAAAATCAGGGAATGGGTCAAAGGGATGCCAAGCTACCAGACAGTGAGGAACAACCCTGGACAGAAGACAGCAAGATAAGGAGAACATGAAATTTTGTATGAAAACTCTTCCCAAGTCTTTGGAAGACCCTTAAAGCATGCATGCATAAAACCAACAAGTCTTTGTAATCTGTGACAAGAGGTATCATCCACCATGGCCACAGCACGTGGAAACTAAAACTCCAATAGAAATATTCACTGTCTTGCTGTTAGAAAAAAATAATGCTTCAATGAAACAAAGGCCACTAGATAGTGAGAGAGAAACTCCACAAAAAAGAAAAGCAGAAAAACCAAAATTTTTGTAAATACTGCACAAGTTTCTGACTGACCCCTGAACCACAAATGCACAGGACAGACCTAAGACAGTCTGAGATCTGAGCTCCCATTGTCACAGGCACAACAGGTGAAACACCTGCCTAAAAGGAAAAAACATCAGCATATTCAGGTTGAGATAATGGTAACAATCTCCACAACATAACATTCAAAATGTCAAGAATATAATCTAAAATTACTCCACATAAACAAAGGCTAAGAAAATTTGATCCATTCTTAAAGAAAAAGGCAACTGACAGATGCTAACTTCAATTTAAGCAGATCCTAAAATGATCAGACAAGAATTTTAAATTAGCTATAATAATTACATTCAACAAAGAAACAAAGTAAACTTGTAATAAATAAAAACATAGAAAATCTCAGGAAAAAATATGAAATTTAAAAATTCACTGGGTAAGCTTAAAAGCAGAATGAGGGATGGAAGAAATTATTCAAACTGAAGAAGAAAAGATTTTTTTAAATGAACAAAATCTAAGGAATGTGTGTGCCAATTTCAAAATGTTAGCACACAGTAATTACTATATTCCAAGACAGAGGAGAATAAAAAAGGCAAGAAAAAATATTTGAAGATAAATAAGATAAATGACAACAAACTCCCAAAATATGGTGAATGGCATAAATTTACAGATTCTAAAAACTCAGCAAAACCCAAACATGATAAATTTGAAAAAAACTACACCCTGGAATGTCAGAGTCAAAATGTTTTTTTAAAAACCAAGAGAAAATCTTAAAAGCAGTCAGAGAAAATGAAACATTATATACACAGGAGAAATAATTCCAATTACTGCAGACTTCTTATCCAAAGCCACAGAAGCCAGAAGACAGCTGAATAATATCTTTAAGGAAATGAAAGAAAAAAAAAACTGTCAACCTAGAAATACTATATTCAACAAAAATACCCTTGAAGGATGAAAGAGAAAAAAAGATATTTTCAAATAAAAAAAAAACATAAGAAAATTTGTCATGAGAAGACCTGCACAATATGACTTGCTGAATGATGCCAGAGGAAACTGAATCTTCATGAATGAATGAAAAGCACCAGAAATAGTTATTATCTAGGTAAAAATAAAATATCTTTCTCCTAACTTCTTTAGAATATGACCATTTCATACATAAATTGTCTTTTAGATTTATAATATATATACATATAAAACATACCACAACAATCACATAAGGGACAGTGGGACTATGGTAAACAGACTTCTATGCTTGCCAGATTTCTACATTTTGTGTGAAATCGTACAATATTAAACCTAATTATACCATAAGACATTAAAGATACATATTACAATCTCTTGAGCAATCATCAAATAATAATAATAATGTAAGGAGAAATAACTTAGAGGTCAACAAATAATTAACAGAATATATTAAAAACTTAGACTCACCTACATACTGTGTACAAGAGATCTTTGTTAAATATAAAGACACAGATACACTGAAAATAAATAGATGGGTAAAGATAGACCATGCAAATGGTAACTATAAATCTAAAAGAGTTATAATAAAATCAAAGACAAAGAGCAAAACCAAATATAGAGAGGAACAATTCATAATGATAAAAGAGTTAACTCACCTGGAAGACATAGCAATCATAAACATGTATTACCCTAATAACAGACCCTTCAAGGTACCCGACCCAAAAATTGACAAGCTAAATGAAGACAAAACAATCACAGAAGATGTTAACAGCCCTCTCACAGCAACTGATGAACACTGAACCAAAAAATAGTAATAAAAAAGGACCAGAACAACATTATCACCTTGGCCTCCAATAACTGCAGAATATGAATTATTTTTATTTTTAAGTGCACTTGGTACATTCACCAAGAGAGAGAATGTATTTTCCAATAAAACAAGTTCCAATCAATTTAAAAGAAATGACACCACATAAAGTATGTTCTCTGACTAAAAAGGAATTAAGTTTGAAATCAATAATAATATATCTAAGAAAACTCCCAAGTGATTAAAATTAAATACAACACTTCTAAGGAACGGAATGGATCAAAGAAGAAATTATAATGGAGATTAGAAAACATTTTGAACTGAATTCAAATGAAAAAATATAATATATCAAAATGTGGGCATGTAAAAAAAAATATTTTGCCAGAAATTTATATCTGTACATAATTATGTTTGGGGGAAAAAGTCTGAAATCAATTACTTAAGTTTCCATTGAAAGTATCTAGGGGAAAAAATACAAATTAAATAGAGGAAAACATAACAAAGAGGTAGTTCAGTGGGAAAAAGAATGTCTTTTTAAAAAATACCTGGGTATCTTTATTTTAAAAAAGGAACATTTACCCTTAGCTCACAACACACACAAAAACCATGTAATTCAAAATTAATAATACAATTAAAAGTGAAAGCTAAACCTGTAAATCTCCTAGATGAAAACACAGAAAAAAATATCTTCAACTTTTGGATAAGCATAATTTCTTAGCTAGGAAAAAGTACAAACTATAAAAGAAAGGAAAAACATAGAGTAGACTTTACAAAATTGAAAACATCAAACATCTGCTCTTCAAAAAACAGCATTAATGAAATAAAAAGGCAACACACAGAAAATATTTACAATATATATAGCTGATGAAAGAAATGGTAACCATAATAAAGAAATAACTCTTAACTCAATAATAAGACAAAACAAGCCATTTTTTAAATGGGCAAAATTGTAAAACACTTTACCAAAGAAATTATATGACTAGCCACTAAACACATGCATAGATGCTCAACATCACTAGTCCATCAGAGAAATGCAAACTAAAACCATGAGAAATCACTACATACACATTAGAATGGCTAACACTTTAAAAAGATTAGCCATAACAAGTCTTGACAATGATGTAAAACAACTAAAACTCTAATACAATGGTAGTGGAAATTTAAAAAAGTGATATAACTATTTTGGAAACAGTTGGGCAGTTTCTTAGAAAGTTAAGGCCCCACAGAGTTGGCTCAGCTGTAATGCCTCAGCACAGCATGTGAAAATCCCAGGTTCATTTCCCAGTCAGGGCACACAGGAAAAGCAACCATCTGCTTCTCCCCACACACACTCCCTCCCCCCTTCTCCTCCTGCAGCCATGGCTTGAATGGCTTGAGCAAGTTGGCCCTAGGAGCTGAGGATGGCTCTATGGTCTCGCTTCAGGCGCTAAAATAGCTTGGTTGCTGAGCAATGGAGCAGCGGCCTCAGATGGGCAGAGCATCGCCCTATAGAAGGCTTGCAGGGTGAATCCCGGTTGGGGTGCAAGTGGGAGTCTGTCTCTCTGCCTCCCCACCTCCCACTTAATTTAAAAATAAAAAAAGGAAAGTTAAACACCAACCATTCTACTCATACCTATTTACTTACCCCTAAAAAATGAAAATGTGTTCACACAAAGACTCATAAAATAATAGTCCCAAAGCTGGACACAAATCAAGTTTTCCTCAATAGGGGAGTGGAAAAACAAGTTGCAATATATCCACACAAAGGGGTTCCATTCAGCAATAAAAAGCAACAGACTACTGGGGGAGCAAGATGGCGACGGAGTAGGCGGACGTACCAACTTCCAACTCCCAGAACCAAAGTGGATTACAACTCAATTTTAAGAACCATCACCTGGATAAACCAACTTTGAACAAAACTAAGTGGACTCTTCAACCAAGGAACACAGAAGAAGCCACATTGAGACTGGTAGGAATAGCGAAAACGCGAAGAGGGCTGCCCAGCTCCCCGGAGCAAACGGCAGCCCGGAGAGACCCGTGTGGCGGGAGGAGATTTTCGCGGAGAGGGAGGGACCTGGGTCCCAGGAACCAAGCCCCAGCCTGCAGTCCCAGAGCCAAGAAGAGGCGTTTGGACAGTTTTGAGCTGTGAAACAAGTGAGGGAGCTCCCAGGCCTACAGTGTGGAGTATTAGGTCCCTTCCTACTCTGCTGAGGGCTGCTTAAGGTTTTGGGGCGGCAGGACGCTGAAAGGCGGTTCTGTCGGCGTGGGCAGAGGCCAAGCCGGTGGGAGATCGGTCTAGCCCAGAGGGTCGGAGGGTAAGCGCGAGAGCGGTCCGGAAGCTGCGGGCCCGCCTTTAATCCCACTTACGGGGACAAAGCGGGAGGCCAGGAACAGGCAGGCCCTGCGCAAGCCGGCCCTGACCGCGGGGACCGGGCTAGGACCAGGGACGGGCAGGGGCTCGTGGCTGAGCTGACGCTACCACTCCGCCCCCCCCCCCCCCGCCGCCCGCCGGAGAAACCGCGGTTGGCCAGTATACGTGCGCGAGCGGGCTCCGAGCGCAGGAACGGGGTGGACCCCGAGACAAGTGGAGGCTCGCAGCTGAGCCCACGCTACTATCCCTATCCGGCCGGAGAAACCCCGGATAGCGTTAATACGTGCACGAGCGGGCTCCGAACGCGGGGGCGGGGTAGAGTCCGGGACGAGCGGAAGTACGCAGCTCGGCGGAAGCCAGCAAACACGCCCGCCCCAATAAACCTTGGTTTCCGACCCTGCGCAAAGGGCCCTGGCCTCGAGGGCGGGGCTAAAGCTCCTGACGGGCAAAAGCTTACAGCTGAGAGCACGTCAAAAGCCCCGCCTAACCCGCGGAACTGTAGCGAGCAGGCTCCGACTGCTGGTTCTGGGCGGAAGTCCGGAAATAGGCTGGGTCCGCAGCTGAGGAAAGGTGCTCGCCTCTACCCTTGGTGCTAATCTTGTGGCTTCAGTGACAGCCCCTCCCACGGAGGAGAGGCAGAAATCACAGCAAAAGCCACAGTGGGCCGGCGCTGGCAACGCTCATACCCAACCACCCTAGGCGCCGGCAGAGGGGGTGGGGGGCCTGCAGATAGACCACACCTAGAGAACACAAAGGCAACACCTAGTGGACTCCAGTGGCCACAACTTGCTTATACACAGAAAAAATGGGCAGGCAGAGGAATGCAAACCAAATGAATCAAGAGAAATCCCCAGAGAAGGACCTGAATGAACCAGATATAACCAAATTACCAGAAGCAGAATTTAGAATAATGATAGTTAGGATGTTCAAAGAAATTAGAGCAACAATGGATAGTCATTATGAACACCTAAATAAAGAGATAACAAGTATAAAAAATGAAATTGAAATAATAAAAAAGAATCAGACAGAAATGACAAATACAGTATCAGAACTGAAGACCACAATGGAAGGAATTAAAAGCAGGATGGATGACGCTGAGGATCGAATAAGCGAGTTAGAGGACACAATAAACAAAGGCACAGAAGCAGAGAAGAAAAAGGAAAAGAGACTTAAAAAATGTGAGGAAACTCTAAGGGAGCTTTGTGACAACATGAAGAGAAACAACATTCGCATCATAGGGGTGCCTGAAGAAGAGGAGAGAGGACAGGAAATGGAAACTTTGTTCAATCAAATTATAGCAGAAAACTTTCCTAAATTAAGGCTGGGAAACACTCCACACATTCAAGAAGCACACAGAACTCCATTAAGGAGAAACCCAAAAAAATCTACACCAAGACACATCATAGTTAAAATACCAAAGCTAATGGATAAAGAAAAAATTTTAAAAGCTGCTAGAGAAAAAAAGACTATCACCTACAAAGGAGCCCCCATAAGGATGACATCGGACTTCTCAACAGAAACACTTGAGGCCAGAAGGGAATGGCAAGAAATAATCAAAGTAATGCAGAACAAGAACCTACAACCAAGACTACTTTATCCAGCAAGGCTAACGTTTAAAATTGAAGGAGAAATAAAGAGCTTCCCAGAAAAAGAAAGCCTCAAGGAATTCATAAAAACCAAACCAATTCTGCAAGAGATACTAAGGGGCCTGTTGTGAACAGTTTAAAGGGAGGAAAGAATAGAGTAAAAGAAGAATACAGCTTTAAAGAATAAAATGGCAATAAACAACTACATATCAATAATAACCTTAAATGTAAATGGATTAAATGATCCAATCAAAAGACATAGGGTAGCTGCATGGATAAAGAAACAGGACCCATACATATGCTGTCTACAAGAGACACACCTTAAAATAAAAGATGTTCATAGACTGAAGGTAAAAGGATGGAAAAAAATATTTCATGCAAATGGAAATGAAAAAAAAGCAGGGGTAGCAATACTTATATCAGACAAAATGGACTTTAAAACAAAGGCTGTAGTAAGAGATAAAAGAGGACACTACATAATGATAAAGGGAACAATTCAACAGGAAGATATAACTATTGTAAATATCTATGCACCAAATATAGGAGCCCCGACATACATAAAGCAGACTTTGATGGATATAAAGGGCGAGATTAACAGCAATACTATCATAGTAGGGGATTTCAATACCCCTCTAACAACACTGGATAGATCCTCAAGAAAGAAAATTAATAAAGAAACAGCAGACTTAAAGGAGACACTAGATCAACTTGATTTAATAGATATCTTCAGAACTTTTCACCCTAAAGCAGTAGAATATACATTCTTCTCAAGCGCTCATGGTACGTTTTCTAGGATAGACCACATGTTAGGACACAAAAATGGTCTCAATAAATTTAAGAAGATTGAAATCATATCAAGCATTTTCTCTGATCACAATGCCATGAAACTAGAAATTAACCACAAAAGAAAAAATGAAAAATACTCAAACACTTAGAAACTAAATAGCTTGTTATTAAATAATGAATGGATTAACAATGAGATCAAAGAAGAAATAAAAAAGTTTCTAGAAACAAATGATAATGAGCATACATCAACTCAAAATTGATGGGACACAGCAAAAGCAGTTCTGAGAGGGAAGTTTATTGCACTACAGGCATATCATAAGAAGCTAGAAAAAGCTCAAATAAGCAACTTGACCCTGCATCTAAAAGAACTAGAAAAACAACAACAAATAAAACCCAAGACAAGTAGAAGAAAGGAAATAATAAAGGTCAGAGCAGAAATAAATGACATAGAGGCTAAGGAAACAATACAGAGGATCAATGAAACAAGAAGCTGGTTCTTTGAAAAGGTAAACAAGATTGATGAACCTTTAACTAGACTCACCAAGAAAAAAAGAGAGAGGACTCAAATAAATAAAATTAGAAAGGACAGTGGAGAAATAACAACTGACACAACAGAAATACAAAGCATTGTAAGAAAATACTATGAAGAACTATATGCCAAAAAATTAGACAATCTTGGTGAAATGGACAAATTTCTTGAATCATATAACCTTCCAAAAATCAATCTGGAAGAATCAGAACACCTAAACAGACCAATTACAGCAAATGAGATCGAAACAGTTATCAAAAAACTCCCAAAAAAGAAAAGTCCTGGGCCTGATGGCTTCACAAGTGAATTCTATCAAAAATTCAAAGAAGAACTAACTCCTATTCTCCTGAAGCTATTTCAAAAAATTCAAGAGGAAGGAAGAATTCCAAACTCCTTTTATGAGGCGAGCATAATTCTGATCCCAAAACCGGGCAAAGACAACACAAAGAAAGAAAATTATAGGCCTATATCCCTGATGAATTTAGACGCTAAAATTCTCAACAAAATATTAGCCAACCGGATCCAGCAATATATGAAAAAAATCATACACCACGATCAAGTGGGATTTATTCTGGAGAGGCAAGGCTGGTTCAATATTCGCAAATCAATCAATGTGATTCACCACATAAACAAAAGGAAGGACAAAAATCACATGATAATTTCAATAGATGCAGAAAAGGCATTTGATAAAATCCAGCACCCATTCATGCTCAAAACTCTCAGTAAAGTGGGAATACAGGGATCATTCCTTAACATGATAAAGGCCATCTATGATAAACCGACAGCAAACATCATACTAAATGGACAAAGATTAAAAGCAATCCCCTTAAGATCAGGAACCAGGCAGGGTTGCCCACTTTCACCACTCTTATTCAACATAGTTCTGGAAGTCCTAGCTACAGCAATCAGACAAGAAGAAGAAATAAAAGGCATACAAATTGGAAAAGAAGAAGTAAAACTGTCATTATTTGCAGATGATATGATATTGTATATTGAAAACCCTAAAGTCTCAGTCAAAAAACTACTGGACCTGATAAATGAATTCAGCAAGGTGGCAGGATATAAAATTAATACTCAGAAATCAGAGGCATTTCTATACACCAACAATGAAATATCAGCAAAAGAAATTAAGGAAACAATCCCCTTCACTATAGCAGCCAAAAAAATAAAGTACCTAGGAGTAAATTTAACCAAGGAGGTTAAGGACTTGTACTCAGAAAATTATAGAACATTGATAAAAGAAATCAAGGAAGATACAAACAAGTGGAAGCACATACCGTGCTCATGGCTAGGAAGAATAAACATCATTAAAATGTCTATATTACCCAAAGCAATTTATAAATTCAATGCAATACCAATTAAAATACCAATGACATACTTCAAAGATATAGAACACATATTCCAAAAATTTATATGGAACCATAAAAGAACACGAATAGCCTCAGCAATCTTAAAAAGAAAAAATAAAGCAGGAGGTATCACTCTTCCTGATATCAAGGTTTACTACAAGGCCATTATACTCAAGACAGCCTGGTACTGGCATAAGAACAGGCACATAGATCAATGGAACAGAACAGAGAACCCAGAAATAAACCCACAGCTTTATGGACAACTGATATTTAACAAAGGAGGAAAGAACATACAATGGAGTAAAGACAGCCTCTTTAACAAATGGTGTTGGGAAAATTGGACATCTACCTGCAAAAAAATGAAACTAGACCATCAACTTACACCATTCACAAAAACAAACTCAAAATGGATAAAAGACTTAAATGTAAGCCGTGAAACCATAAACATCTTAGAAGAAAACATAGGCAGCAAGCTCTCCGACATCTGTAGCAGCGGTATATTTGCCGATTTATCTTCATGGGCAACTGAAATAAAAGGCAAGATAAACAAATGGGACTATATCAAACTAAAAAGTTTTTGCACAGCTAAAGACAATAGGAACAGAATAAAAAGACAAACCACACAATGGGAGAACATATTTGACAGCACATCTGATAAGGGGTTAATAACTAAAATTTATAAAGAACTTATAAAAAGCAACACCAGGAAGACAAACAACCCAATCAAAAAATGGGCAAAAGAAATGAATAGAAATTTCTCCAAAGAGGACATACAGATGGCCAATAGGCATATGAAAAAATGCTCAACATCACTAATCATTAGAGAAATGCAAATTAAAACCACAATGAGATATCACCTCACACCAGTTAGAATGGCACTTATCAGCAAAACAACATAGAATAAGTGCTGGCGAGGATGTGGAGAAAAGGGAACCCTTCTGCACTGCTGGTGGGAATGCAGACTGGTGCAGCCACTGTGGAAAACAGTTTGGAGATTCCTCAGAAAATTAAAAATCGAACTGCCTTTTGACCCAGCTATCCCACTTTTAGGAATATACCCTAAGAACACCATAGCACTGTTCGAAAAGAAGAAATGCGCCCCCATGTTCGTGGCAGCATTGTTCACAATAGCGAAGATCTGGAACCAGCCCAAGTGTCCGTCAGAAGACGAGTGGATTAAAAAGCTATGGTACATATATACTATGGAATACTACTCAGTCATAAGAAACGATGACATCGGATCATTTATAACAAAATGGATGTACCTTGATAACATTATACGGAGTGAAATAAGTAAATCAGAAAAAAAGAAAAACTGAGAACAGCACGATTACATACATAGGTGGGACATGAAAGTGAGGGTATGAGACATGGACAAGAGAGTGGTGGTTATGGGATGGGGGGAGGGAGGGAAGAATGGGATAGGGAGGAGGGGAGGGACGCAGGGAAAACCAGATTGAAGGTGACAGAGGACAATTTGACTTTTGGTGATGGGTATGCAACACAATTGAATGATAAGATAACCTGGAGATGTTTTCATTGTACATATGTACCCTGATTTATTGATGTCACCCCATTAGAATTAATAATAATAAAATATATATATAAAAAAAAAAAAAAAAAAGCAACAGACTACTGATACATGCAGCAAAATGATCATATTTCAGAAACGTTACACTGAGTAAAAGAAGCTAGGCAAAAATAGAATATATAGTATGATTCCATTTACAAAAATTTTGTCAAGTGCAGATTAAGCCACAGTAGCAGCAGGCAGATCAGTGGCTGCCTGAGCCTGGGGGCAGAGTGAGGTCCGGATGCAAAATGAGACAGGTAATCTTTAGGCCGCGGTAGAAATGTTCCATGTCTTGATTGCACTGGTGGATTTATGGGTATATACAACTGTCATCTAACTGTACACGTTAAATGGATGCAGGTTCTTATACATCAACTGTACCTAATCAAAGTGGGTTTTTCAACAATCATCAGCACCCATCAAAGGGTCCCTTTTTCTGTTGAATAACTGGTATTCTAGTCATAGGCAACTCAATCTTACCGTCTTCCATAAAAATCACAGTATCAGTAAAAGCTTTAATCATATCAACTAAACTAAAAAATGTTTTATAACCGTATCAAAATTACCCTAAATAAATGCAACATTAATTTTGCAAAACTATTTCCCCTAGAGGCTAGGAGGAAAACTGTTAGTTAAAAAGGGCTGCTAACTTAGCTCAATGTATATTTACTGGGGAGTCTAGGGGAAGAGGAGAGAGAAGGAAGTATTACGCTGCCGGGAGGAGGAGATCCTTCCAGGAAGTACAAGATACAACTCAATCAGAATCACTGAAAAGAGTCCTGAGGCCAAGAGAGCATCAGAAATTCTTGGGGCCCTCTGAGAAATGTGGAGAAACTGTCAAACTACCAGTGGTTAATCTCTCAAGACAAATTCAACAAAGGAGAAACTGAAAAGGACTGTCATTTCCAGAGTATTCATTATAACTTTTCCCAAACTTTCATGAAACTTCCAAATAACTGCTACACTGTGGGTTTACATGCTTTATTTAACATATTCAAAATATATAAACCCCCCTCAAAAAAAGTTGTTTGTTTTAGTTTGTGCTCAGATGAGTACTGTTGAACTAAAATTGAATTTCTTCTGTTACCATGCTATCCAGATTTCTAAAGTGTGGCCTGGTCACCATCACTAGAACTAGAAAACAGACGCAAATGGCTAGATTTCAACCTCAATGCAACACCGATTATCTTTCAACTATTCACATATATCCTTATATTAATGAAACTCCACAAATTTACCATTACCTTCTAATACTCCCCATATTCTGAGAAGAAAACATTCTCTTTAGAAGTCTTCACTGTTTTTTGGTGCAGGTGGTAGGGTGGGGAGGGAGCTGAAGCAGCAATTATGCCTAGTTTTTTTTTCCTTTTACCTTTTTATTAATTTTAATGGGGTGACACCAATAAGTCAGGGTACATATGTTCAAAGAAAACATATCCAGGTTATCTTATCATTCAATTGTGTTGCATACCCATCACCCAAAGTTAAATTGTCCTCTGTCACCTTCTATCTGGTTTTCTTTGTGCCCCTCTCCCTCCCACTCCTCCCTTCCCCCACCCTGTAACCACCACACTCTTGACCATGCCTCATAGTCTCGCTTTTATGTCCCACCTATGTATGAAATCGTGCTGTTCTCAGTTTTTTTCTGCTTTACTTATTTCACTCCGTATAATGCTATCAAGGTCCATTCATTTTGTTGTAAATGATCCGATGGCATCATTTCTTATGGCTGAGTAGTATTCCATAGTATATATGTACCAAAGCTTTTTAATCCACTCGTCCTCTGACGGACACTTGGGCCGTTTCCAGATCTTTGCTATTGTGAACAATGCTGCCAAGAAAAAACTAATTGAGAATGTGTCTCTCCTCTTAGACTTACACTTAATTCATCAACATTTATGAGGAATCTCACATGATCTTGAACTAGCACAACAACCCCTTAACTAATCTCTCTGCTCCCTCTTGGTCCACTTCCTCCACACTGCTGCTAAAGTCAGATGGCTAAAAGAGCAAAGATGAGCAAGTTATCCCTCTTTAACACCCTTGGAAGGCTTCCCACTGCTCACCAGATAAAGTCCAGATGCTTGGTGCTTGCCTATCCTTCTGGCCCCATTGCCAGCCTCTGGTCCTTTTGAACCCTGCTCTCCGGTCATGCAGAACTACTTGTAGCTCCAAGACAAGTTTATGGCTCTGTAACTCTGCTTATCTACTCTCTTTGCCCAGAAAGGCTAGCTCTCTCCTGCCCTCTCCCTTCCCCATGATCCTCCTGCTTCCTGAACTCCCACTCTTCCCCTAAGATGAAGTGTCCAGACGCTCTGCCCTCACTGTGCAAACTTGATCATTCCACTTCCTTCAGTGATGGATTCACAAGCTGTTTTCTGCTTTCCCTCCAGTGGCTTCGGAATACAGATTGTTCTACCAACATATTCATTTACATAAAATGTGATTGCCCACACAACTCATGCTCCAATGAGAGGTGATGTGTATATTCAAACGTTCTCACTTATTTGGACGTTGCTTTTTTATGTCCTTGGATCTCTGTTGATCTCCCCAACTTAACGATATGATACAGGAGAGAAAGAGTATTTTCTAATAGTGGCAGGTCAGCCATTAAACACTTAGTTCCTAAACAATTTGTCCAACGAACTTCTTTAACTGAATAGAAAGGACCGCACTGATTCTCTTGGCAATGTTTATTGAACACCTACCATGTGCAACACACTGTGCTAGATCCTAAGGACACAATGTAGTACAAAACAATTTTATAGATACAGGTAAGTTATAGAAACAAAGAACTTTATAACTGAAAGGTACATTAGACAGTACAGACCACCCACTTTATGGGAGAGGAAGTGTCTGGCCCAAATTCAGCCAGCTAGTTAAATGGAAAGGTAAGAGACCAGAGACTTGTCGTCTCATGTCTCTCTCCTGTCCCTTTCCCCCAGTTTGAAGGAGTTTGGGGTAATGAGACAGATGAAATACTATTTTGTTTTACAATACCCTATAAATCTCAACAGCTTAAAGTAATATTAATCTACGTGTAAAAAGAGGCCCAACACTACATTTTTCAGAAGGGAAAGCAGTGACATAAAACAAATGGAAAGGGAATGAAATAACAGAGACCCAGAAGCAAGCGGGAGCCAGCCGAGATTCATCTAAGTCAGCAGATGACATCTATTTGCACTCGTTAGCGCTGCTCGGCATGTGCTGCAACACCCCCTCGGGTAATTTACATTTTTTTTAAAGCGTGTATTTCTAAATTTAGGAAGTTAGGATAATCAGGGTGGAAAAGCCCATCTGTTTGACGTTCACTCCAGCTGCTGCAGATTCTGAAATGAAATCTGAATATGTTCTTGTGTGTCTCATCTTACCCAGTCTGGAATACAGGGACAGGACAGAAGCCTAACAGTAGCAAAGGGCAGGGTACCCAAGGTGTATTTTTTCTGGGGCACACAGTATCTCCATTGTGCTTAACTAAACCATCCATAATAACGGAAGCACACACAGGATTTAGACACGTGTGTGCATTCATGGTATATGTACATTGTAATTATGTAAGGATTTGTTGGGCTGATAGGGAGATGGAGACAAAAGGGCCCCAGGAAGAGATGATTTTTGACCTTATCCAGGTTAAAATTAGTTTGAAAAAGAAAAAGAACAAATATTGCTTAGTATTTATTTACCTTACCTTATTAGGAAGAGCGTTAGCCTGGATTCTGATGCACCACTTATATGCTATGTAGTTTTGAAAAGACTGGTTTTGACCTCTCTGGGTTCCTTATTATATAATGCGAAACGATAGAGGCAGAGGGGAAGGAAGAGAGAGTTGAGCAAAGGAAAGAAAGCAGAGACTGAAGGTGCTTTCAGGATCTCAATCCTGGACTACACGAGAGCTGCACAAATTTTCACAAGAAAGCCACTATAAATGTATGTTTTCCCCTCCTCGTCTGAAATGATCACCATTACACCCAAAAGTAAAGTAAGCTAATTAATACATATTCATTTATATACCTTTCAATGTACCTCTAAAGTGTTTCAGTTACACACACACATTCACACACACACACGAAAGGTAAATAAATATTTAACAAACACTAAAACAATTCCAATTTCTTATGTAAGAACCAGTTTGTCTAACACAAGCAGCTGCAAGCATCTTAGAGACAGAGACCCAGGACAGGCTGTAACCACTGTGATCCTGGGACTTCACTTAGAAAACCATTACGTACCTGGAGAATACAAACAAAAATCAAAGGACCCTAAAAGCTTTTAGAAAGGAGACTTAAGTTCTTAACATAATTTCTTTCTATATCAGTTATTTTATTCTTAACCTACCACTATTCTATAGGTGAACAAACATTTTAAAAAGAACCAGGGGCCTGACCAGGCGGTGGCGCAGTGGATAGAGCGTCAGACTGGGATGCGGAAGACCCAGTTTCGAGACCCCATGCTCACCTGCTGAAGGCCCGCGGTCAAGGCACATGTGAGAAAGCAATCAATGAACAACTATGGTGTCGCAACGGCAACGAGAAACTGATGATTGATGCTTCTCACCTCTCTCCGTTTCTGTCTGTCTGTCCCTATCTATCCCTCTCTCTGTCCCTGTAAAAAAAAATAAAAAGTAAAAATTTGTGTGCGTAATTAGAAATTTAAATAAATAAATAAATAAAATAAAAAGAACCAGGGATTTAAAAAACAAAATGATAGTGCTATCTCATTTTTCACTGCCTTAAATATTGTTAGTCTGCTTTTTGTCTATTTTTGTCTCTGCCATATCCCAGTGCCTAGCATAAAGCAGGCACTACATAATTAGTGAATAAATGAACAGATGTTTAAAAACTAAGTTTTATAATGTCAAGGGCTGAGGGGAAAGAGCATTCAGGCTCTAACTCTGTACCGGTGTTATACCACCTCTTTGTCTAATCCTGCCACTCAGTGGGGGTAAGTGTTGCTGGCCTCACCTTCCAGATAAAAATGAAAAGTCAAAGGTTAAACAGTACTCTGACCAAAGAAGAGGAGAAAACACGGGATCATCTAGTGCAGTGGTTCTTAACCTTTTTTGAGGTAGTGAACCCACCAGTTTTATATGCGCATTCACCGAACCCTTCTTTAGTGATAAATAAAATATGGGTTTTTTTTCCAAATTCAAGACATAGGTATAATAGGTATATGTTTTTTTACTGCTGCACAAAATGAGCCGTGCATGAACATCACCTTGCTCAAAGAACAAAACCAACAAAGTGCATGAACTCACAACAAATTACGGTATTACTTTATTCTGGCCTCCGCGGCAGAGGCTTCTCTGAACCTGAGACCGACTCGTCGAACCCCTAGGGTTCGACAGAACCCAGGTTAAGAACCACTGATCTAGTGCAACTAGGTGATCTGCATTGCAGGAGCAAAACTCCTGCAGGGGGTGGCAGGGATAGGACATAGAAAGCAAACAGTCTCAGAGTAGGCTGAAAGGCTGAGCCAGATAGGTTGGCAACAGGATAAGAAACAGCCCATGAGAAGAATGGGCACAAAAACAGAAGTGTACCTGGCTGGCTGGAACAGAGCCAGGCAAGAGGCACAGAGGCCCACTGGGCTGCAGGAGTCCAAGAAGGAGGGTTGGAGGTAAGGAACTCCCAGGAATGAGGGCGCAGGGCTCTTCAGAGCCAAGGAAATTGGGGGAACCAGGGTGGTGTGTGTCATGCATTCAAAATTTCTCAAAGTAAAAACTGCCTAGAAATACGTCAGTATAAGGAAATGATGGCGTGAACATTTGTGACAAAGATGATGACATTTATGGTAACTTATTAGTCAAGCTGTCATTCCTAATTCTTTTGAAAATTATCTTTAGAAACCGAAAGCAAAAAGCCAATTTTCAGCAGAAGGAAGAGAACATTGTAAATATAGAATTTTTATTGACTACACAGGAAAATGTTTAGAATGCTGAAGCAAATAGTTCAATGCGTACAGATTACAAGCATAATAGAGTTTCAAATGAGTTACCATAGCTACAAGAAAGATAGTTTTGAGGAAACAAAAGAAGAGATATCATTAGGGGCAGTTTTCAAAGAGCTGAAATAATAAACGCGGCATCCAAATTGAACTCACATTACTTGCTAACAAGAACTGGAAAGCTCCTTTCACGTGACCACTTCTGATGATGTGTCCCCACCTTCTCCCTCTGCAGATCAGTGTACCTGGCCTCCTCAGTGCTAGGCTAAAACCTGCTCAGATGCTGCAAGACTCTTAGTTGCCACCTGTTCCCATAAAGTCTCTTTGAGCTCCAGTTACACTTATGGCCTGTGCTATATATAATTATCACTTATTATTTATGAAACAAATATTTATTAAGCACTGGCTGTGTACCAGGCACAATGCAAAGGGTAAGGAGGAGGGGCTGAGAGCTAAACAAAGAGGTGAGTGTGTGTGGGTTACAGTAAACAGGGACGGGCTAATGTCTGAACAACAGTCTACGGAGATAGGGAAGGAAACAGCCAACGCAGGGAGACCAGCTGGGAGGTGACGTCCAACCTGCATTGGGAGTCATAGCATTCTTTTCCAGGCTCTGGAAAAAGGAGAAAGAGCATTTCAAGTGGAAGCAATAGTCTTTTCTTGTTCTCTTTTTCCTGAAGCAAGAAGAAGGTAGATTTGGAAACCGAAAGATCTGAGCTATGACCTTATTTCACCTTTGTGAACATCAATTTCCCTGTTTATAGAATGGAAATAATGCAAACTGTGGTGAAGATCAATTATACAATGTCTAGTGAAGAACTGGTTATCTATCACCTACAGCGTCGAACACAACTGCCAGGCACAATTTTTGTTGATTGGCAATCTCCAAAAGAGAGAACTATAGTCATTTTTAATCATTCTCTTTTGAACTTAATAACATGTATCTTCTACTATACTTATTTATTTTCTATAAATAAAAATAAAATTTTGAACTTTCTTATGACTGGTGCTCTATTACCCAACACACACACCAAACAAATACTGAATGTACTAGCAATGCAGACGCACTAAGAGAGAGACATTTATAAGGTTGACATCTGGTATATAAGAACAAAGATAAAGCAGTCCTCTTGAAGGAAAAGGTACAGCTTATGGAACTTGCCCACCCTTAACTTTATAGTTTGGCGTCTCATTTTGAGTTCCATAGGAGGCTACACCATAATCTTTTCACGCTTGGGGTTCTAAAGGTCTTTAAAGTCCAGCTCACAGCTCATATATGTGTTTCCCAAATTCTTTTCTACTTAGGTCCTAGAATGGAGACAAAACCATCACAAAACTAAATAGAGCTGCAAAGAGAAAATTTAACCTTACTGTTGTGTGAGCCTGACACAGTATTAGGCACTTTATATATTATCTTTTTTCTTTTTCTTCTTCTTTTCCAAATGAAAGGAGGGGAGATAGAGAAAGAGACTCCCACATGTGCCCCGACTGGGACCCACCCAGCAACCCCCTGTCTGGAGCTGATGCTCTGCCCATCTTGGGCCATGCTCACAACTGAGCTATTTTAGCCCAGTAAGTGGAGGTTCCATCCTCAGTGCCCAGGCCGATGCACTTGAAACAATAAAGCCATGACTGCAGGAGAAGAGAGAAGAAGGGAGGGAAAGACAAAGAAAGAGAAGATGGAGGGATGGAAAAGCAGAGAAGCAGAGGGTCACTTCTCCTGTGTGCCCTGACTGGGAATCAAACCTGGGACATCCACATGCCAGGCTGACACTCTACCACTCAGCCAACCAGCCAGGGCCTATATATTACCTTGATCTTCCAGGCACTGAACTCCAGGTATTGAAATTCATCGTACTCTACAAGCACAATCAATTTTCTCACTTGGAAATACAGCTAATACTCATCTATCTCACAAGCTTGCCTTCAAGATTAATAAATAAACATACATAAAATGCCTACGCAATGCATGGCACTGGTAAGTAGCTAATAATGGAAGCTCCAGTCTTAATGGAAATCTGCCATCCAGCCTAGAAACCTGTGACACCAAAAGCAAAAGAAATGTGTGTTTCTTAGAGAGGCATCCAGAGTAGTGGCACCAGCAACACTAAAGCTTGTAAGAGCTGGCACTGCAGGCAGGGTGACTTGGCTTGCCACCTTCTGGCACATGTGCCCAGAGCCTATTCAACTCCAGTATTCCAAGCTGTTTAACCACATTCAGTTCACTGTGGGCACCTCAGAGTCAAAGAAAAAAAAAAGCCTGCCAAAGCCAAGTATCTAAAAAAAAAAAAAAAAGAACCACACTCCAAGTGGTCAAGTGAATAAAGAGGCTTTTCTTGAAAGAAACGATCATTTATTGAGATTCAACAAACCACTGTAGTACAGTTCTTGCAACTGCTTACACATTTGCTGCCATGTTGGTATAGCAGCTTAAGTTAAAAACTAGGACAGAGCTCAAAATTGGTGCATCTGGTCAGATGAGGACTCTAGATTCTGTGGGACTGACCATGTGTCTCAACCAAATATTTTCTAAAGGAAAACAATAAATAAATTTACATTCCCTAGCTAATAAATAAGCATATGCAAAGAAGCAGAAACTACTTTCTCTCTCAACCTGATATGATCTTATTACTCCTTACCTCCCATCAACCCACTCCAAAACCACAGGGGGTGACAGGAGTCAGGAGGGGATGGAATTCAGTCCTATCTAGTCACTTAAGGCTAAGCCAATAATCTGACAGCTTTTTCAAGTAGCCATACAGATGCCTCTTTTGGACAGCTCAGATATATTAGTCTTTCCTACTTCTTCCCTCTTGTCCTGCTTTTCTTCTTCAGGGTATTTGACTACATAAAGGAGAGAGTCCTCAAACTACCCCAAGGCAGAGAAAAGAAGTGGCCCTCATATTCTAACAAAATTCTCTGGGTGTGCACTGGCCTCTGCTATAGTAGCATACCTGACTACAGCCAGACTGATAATCAGTAAGGTACAACTGGTCATCTGTGGGGGTGTTCTTTCCAGTGGTGGTGGTGTTGAGTGGGGAAATAGTATTGAGTATGTGCCAGTTCCCATACTTATAAAGTGGTCTTAAATCATTCGCCTCTGACCATAAAATTCCTGCACATGTGTACTTCATTCAGACCTCTATCAGTCTCCATAGCCAGGATACACACGCACTAGCGGGTCTCTGACACAATGAATGTAGGCCCTCAGGAACCAGGCGTCCTGCCTCGGACTCTACCCACTCTCTGCCAATGCCTACGTGCCATCACTCTAGCACATGTTACAGCGGCAAGGCTCGCAGAACCCAAGGATCATACAATCCAGGAAATGGCATGACTTGTTCAAAACAAGAATGAAAATTGAACAGAAGACCAACTTCATTCATAGCATTAATGTAACACATCTCATAATGAGCTGGATCGTGTTTGTCTTTTAGACTAAAGCATGACGTCTTGAAGACTGAACTCTACACAGTTTTCATCTTTCTATCCCCAGATACCTGGAGCATAATAAACCCTGCAGAGAAAGAGAGAGTGAGTGTGTGTGTGTTTCCTTAAAAACTGCTGAATACAGAAGAAACAAAGGTGTTTTGCCTCATCGGCTGGGCTAGAGACCAGAGAGGCAGTGCACAAAGCCACTATGAGGCTGTATCTTCTTCTATGTGACACTTTAAGTGCTATATTCTCTGCAACTTGTATTTCCTCACAAGTGTTCTACAATTACTCCTTTTCTGATTTATACAAATCCCCAAATAGTAACTGTAGTTAAAATTTTAAGATATATTTATAACTATAAATTATAACCATAAGTTCCCTAAGACTATGTACCATATTAAATAGTCTGTATAACCCACAATGCCTAGAACAGTGATGTGTGTGCATAGAGTAGGTTTCCCAGCAATTTATTGGAAAATGAAAGAATACACTTCAAAAGGTTGAGACATTCTCCCCCCGGTAAAAGAAAAGTATCAAATGCATGCAACACTATGTTTTTGTTGTTGTTCTTGTTGTTTTTCAATATTTTTTTATTAACTTTAATGTGGTGACACCAATAAATCAGGGTACATATGTACAATGAAAACATCTTCAGATTATCTTATCATTCAATTGTGTTGCATACCCATCACCCAAAGTCAAATTGTCCTCTGTCACCTTCTATCTGGTTTTCGCTGTACCCCTACTCTTCTCCCTTTCCCACCTTCCCCTCCCTCCCCCCACCTCGTAACCACCACTCTCTTGTCCATGTCTCATAGTCTCACTTTTATGTCCCACCTATGTATGAATTCATGCTGTTCTCAGTTTTTTTTTTCTGATTTACTTATTTCATTCCGTATAATGTTATCAAGGTACAACCATTTGCAACACTATGTTTTGCATAAAATTTTGTTTGTGACTTGCCTGGAATCTCTTTTTAGACCACAGATTAAAAACTCCTTGTACAAACAGACACATAAATCAATATAACAGAATAGAGAGCCCAGAAATGAACCCACACCTAAATGGCTAATTAATTTATAACAAAGGAGCCAAAAATACGTAACAGATAAAGGATGGTCTCTTCAATAAATAGCGTTGGGAAAACTGGACAGCCACATGCAAAAGAATGAAACTGGAAGCTGACCACTACCTTCTACCATACATAAAAAAATTAACACAAAATGGGTTAAAGAGTTAAATGTACAACCTGAAATGATAAAACTCCTAGCAGAAAACATAGGTAGTAAGCTCCCTGATAAAGGTCTTCGTAACGATTTTTTTGGATTTGGCACTAAAAGCAAAAGTAACAGAAGCAGAAATATACAAGTGGAACCACATCAGACTAAAAAACTTCTTTATAATAAAGGGAACAATAAATAAAATAAGAAGGCAAACTACTAAATGGGATAAAATACTTGCAAATCATATATCTGATAAAGGGTTAATATCCAAAATATATAAAGAGCTCATATAACTCAACAGCTACAAAACAATCTGATAAAAAATCATTTTTCTAAGGACACACAAAATGGCCAAAAGGTACATGAAAAAGTGCTCAACTTCATTAGTCATCCGGAAATGTAAATTAAAACCACAATAAAATATTACCTCACGTCTTTAGAATGACTATTATAAAAATGACAAAAGTTGAAAAATGTTGGTGGGGATGTGAAGAGGAAACCCTTGTGCACCGCTGGTGTGAATGTAAACTGGTGCAGCCACTGTGGAAAACAACATGGAGATTCCTCAAAAAACTGAAAATAGAACTATCATATGATCCATCATTTGCATTTCTGGGTATTTATACATAGAAAATGAAAACAAACACTAACTCAAAAAGACATATGCACTTGCATGTTCACTGCAGTATTGACAATAGTCAAGATATGGAAACAATCTAAGTGTTCATCAATGGATGAGTGGATTAAAATGTGATATATATATATACTCAATGGAATATTACTCAGCTACAGAAAGAAGGAAATCTTGCCATTTAAGACAGCATGGATGGACCTTGAGGGCATTATGCTAAGTGAAATAAGTCAGAGAAAAACAAATACCACATAATCTCACTTATATATAGAATCTAGAAAAAATAAAAAACCACACAGACACATAAACAAGCTCATAAATACAGAGAACAAATTGGTGGTTGCCAGAGGCAGGAGGTGGGGTGGGTAAAATGGGTGAAGAGAATTTTGAAAAGGTACAAACTTCCAGTTATAAAATAAATAAGTTGGGATATAAAATGTAAAGCATGGTGACTATAGTTAATAACACTGTACTGCATATTTGACAGTTGCTAAGAGAGCAAATCTTAAAAGTTCTCATCATAAAAAAAAGAATTATAACTATGAAGGGTGCTGGACGTTAACCAGATATATTGTGGTGATAATTCTGTGATAAATACAAATATAGTCATACTACTGAATTTAATATAATGTTGCCAGTCAATTATAACTCAACAAAAACAAATCAATTGGATTGTTTGTCTTCCTGGCGTTGAGTTTTATATAAGTTCTTTATAAATTTTGGTTATTAACCCCTTATCAGACTTGCTGTCAAATATGTTCTCCCATTGTGTGGTTTGTCTTTTTATTCTGTTCTTATTGCCTTTAGCTGTGCAAAAACTTTTTTAGTTTGATATAGTCCCATTTGTTTATCTTGCCTTTATTTCATTTGCCCGTGGAGATAAATCGGCAAATATACTGCTGCTACAGATGTCGGAGAGCTTGCTGCCTATGTTTTCTTCTAAGATGCTTATGGTTTCACGGCTTACATTTAACTCTTTTATCCATTTTGAGTTTGTTTTTGTGAATGGTGTAAGTTGATGGTCTAGTTTCATTTCTTTGCAGGTGGATGTCCAATTTTCCCAACACCATTTGTTAAAGAGGCTGTCTTTACTCCATTGTATGTTCTTTCCTCCTTTGTCAAATATCAGTGGTCCATAAAGGTGTGGGTTTATTTCTGGGTTCTCTGTTCTGTTACACTGATCTATGTGCCTGTTCTTATGCCAGTACCAGGCTGTCTTGAGTATAATAGCCTTGTAGTAAACCTTGATATCAGGAAGAGTGATACCTCCTGCTTTATTTTTTCTTTTTAAGATTGCTGAGGCTATTCGTGTTCTTGTTTGGTTCCATATAAATTTTTGGAATATGTGTTCTATATCTTTGAAGCATGTCATTGGTATTTTAATTCGTATTGCATTGAATTTATAAATTGCTTTGGGTAATATAGACACTTGAATAATGTTTATTCTTCCTAGCCATGAGCATGGTATATGCTTCCACTTGTTTGTATCTTCCTTGATTTCTTTTATCAATGTTTTATAATTTTCCGAGTACAAGTCCTTAACCTCCTTGGTTAAATTTACTCCTAGGTGCTTTATTTTTTTGGCTGCAATAGTGAAGGGGATTGTTTTCTTAATTTCTTTTGCTGACAGTTCATTGTCTGTATATAGAAATGCCTCTGATTTCTGAGTATTAATTTTATATCCTGCCACCTTGCTGAATTCATTTATAAGGTCCAGTAGTTTTTTGACTGAGACTTTAGGGTTTTCTATATACAATATCATATCATCTGCAAATAATGACAGTTTTACTTCTTCTTTTCCAATTTGGATGCCTTTTATTTCTTCTTTTTGTCTGATTGCTGTAACCAGGACTTCCAGAACTATGTTAAATAAAAGTGGTGAAAGGGGGCACCCCTGCCTGGTTCCTGATCTTAAAAGAAATGAATAGAAATTTCTCCAAAGAGGACATACAGATAGCCAATAGGCATATGAAAAAATGCTCAACATCACTAATGATTAGAGAAATGCAAATTAAAACCACAATGAGATATCACCTCACACCAGTCAGAATGGCGCTCATCAGCAAAACAACACAGAATAAGTGCTGGTGAGGATGTGGAGAAAAGGGAACCCTTCTGCACTGCTGGTGGGAATGCAGACTGGTGCAGCCACTGTGGAAAACAGTTTGGAGATTCTTCAAAAAATTAAAAGTCGAACTGCCTTTTGACCCGGCTATCCCACTTATAGGAATATACCCTAAGAACACCATAGCACTGTTTGAAAAAAAGAAATGCGCCCCCATGTTCGTGGCAGCATTGTTCACAATAGCGAAGATCTGGAAACAGCCCAAGTGTCCATCAGAAGATGAGTGGATTAAAAAGCCTTGGTACATATATACTATGGAATACTACTCAGCCATAAGAAATGATGACATCGGATCATTTACAACAAAATTGATAGACCTTGATAACATTATACGGAATGAAAATAAGTAAATCAGAAAAAAAAAACAGAACAGCATGATTTCATACATAGGTGGAACATAAAAGTGAGACTATGAGACAGGAACAAGAGAGTGGTGGTTACGGGGTGGGGGGAGGGAGGGGAGGTTAGGATAGGGAGGAGGGGAGGGGCACAGGGAAAACCAGATGGAAGGTGACAGAGGACAATTTGATTTTGGGTGACGGGTATGCAACACAATTGAATGACGGGATAATCTGGAGATGTTTTCATTGTACATATATACCCTGATTTATTGGTGTCACCCCATTAAAATTAATAATAAAAAAAAAGATTCAAGAAAGAAAAAAATATTTACAAAATAAATATGACAAGAAAAAAAAACAAATCAATATAATAAAATTTTTAAAACTTGCCATTTAAAAAGAAATTCCTTGTATAAAACAATGCAAGGTGGTGTTATTATGATTCAAAGTAGTCAATAATATAAAATGCTATTATACAAATAGAACTACTATTATAAAAGAAGTTACTAAATAATGGTAAAATAAAGATCACAAGACTTAGCACTTAATCTCAGTTACAAATGAGAAAGGTGATACTAATGACAGAGAAGGCAAAGACGATGATAAAGATGACAGTGGCAACAGAGAATGCGGGAGGTAACAGACAAAAAGGTAGAAAAAAGGAGGAAATAAGGCTGCAGAAAGGAAATAAAAATTATTTAAAATAAAGTCAGATTCCATAGTGTTCTGTTTGCACTCTTATGTGTCTTTCAGGAACTGAATCTTTGTTGCCTGACCACTGTTAATAACCATTTCTTAAACAACTACCATGTATAAGGCACTGTCCTAGACCCTGGAGGTAAAATGAAGTTTTACCACATCAAAGAACTTAATTAATCAAAAAGACTGGACATAAATATAACTAGGTAAACCGTGTCAAAAAGTACATTTTAGTCCTTGACTCCCAATTCTCATCACACACATAAAAAGTCAATTACAGGTGTGCTGTAGGTCAAAATAGCAAAGGTTAACAGCATGGCTTCTAGAATATAGCAAAATATCTTTGACATTGGGATAGGCAGAGAATTACTAGCTGTGATACAAAAGTGCTAGTCAAAAAGGAAGAAGTGTTAACACTGAAGAACTCCATAAAACGCACCAAAGTAAGAGTGAAAAGCCAAATCAGAGTAATCTTATAACCAATAAAGTACCAGTATTCTAATGTATTTTTAAAACATACTTTGAAACTTTACCAATCAGATGAAAAAACAAAAGACACACAAACTCTCCAATTTTAAAAACTGACAGTACCCAAGGGTTTACCAATAGATAAACCGATTAACTAGACTATAAACCTACGATGAAATATTCTGCCAGAAAAATAAAATGAAGTTCTGAAACATGCTATATAAAATGGGTGAGCCTTGAAAGCATTATACTAAGTGATATAAGCCAATCACAAAAGGACAAATGTTGTATGAGTCTACCTATCTAAGATACTTGGAATAGCCAAATTCATAGAGATAAAAATAAATTTGATGTTACCAGGCTGGGGGAAGGCGGAAATGGGGACATTGCTTAAATATTATGGAATTTCTGTTTGGCGTTATGAAAATGTTTTGGAAATAGATAGCAATGACTGTATAATACTGTGAGTGAGTATGGTTAATGTCACTAAATTGTACATTAAAATGGCCAGAATGACTAATTGTATGTAATATTTTACCGTAATTCTTAAAAATTAATAATATACTAAAAACCAATGAATTGTTTACTTTAAATTAGTAAATTATATGGTTGTAAGTTATATCTCAATAAACCTGTTTTTAAAAAACTGACAGAGGCTTGAATACTTTACAGAAGAGGACACCTAAATGCAGGTTTGTGGGGGAAAAGGTAAGCAACTTCAATAGGAACCAGGGAAGTGCAAAACACCTATAAATATGCACACACAATGAGATACCATTATTCAACCAGAATGGCTAAAGTAAAATAAACCGACAATACCTGTTGTTCCCAAGAATACAGAGAAAGAACAAGACTCTCATATGCCGCAAGCAGATGTAAAGAATAACAAAACCACTTTGGAAAAATGGCAGAACCTACTAAAGCTGAATATATGCAATTTGTTTCTTAGGTATATTCCCAACAGAAAAGCACTCTGATACACATGAAAACACGTACAAGGATGTGCACAGCAGTATTATTCATCATAGGCCAAAAGTTGACAAGCCAAATGTCTATCAGTAGTAGAATGGATAAATTGCTATCACGTGTATTCATACAACAAACTGTTATCACGTAATAAAGGTAAAAAAATAACAGCTACAGGTAACATGAATAAATTGAATAAACAACGTTGAAAATTTAAAAGCCAGACTCAAAAGAATGTATAATGAATAAGCACGATTCTATCTTTATAAATTTCAAAAGTAGGCAAACTAACTTCTGGTGTTTAGAAGTCAAAAAGTGGTGACCTCTGTGGAGCAGGGATAGTAGGGTGATTGAGAGGGTCACTGGGGCACTTGAGTGTCGGCAAAGCCCCAGTCTAGATCTGGATGATGGTTAACACACGTGTATTCACTTAAGATAATTCATTAAGTAGTAGTACTGGTAATATCTCTAGGCTATTTTATGTATATTATACTTTTTTATTAATTTTAATGGGGTGACACCAATAAATCAGGGTACATATGTTCAAAGAAAATATCTCCAGGTTATCTTATCATTCAATTATCTTGCATACCCATCACCCAAAGTTAAATTGTCCTCTGTCACCTTCTATCTGGTTTTCTTTGTGCCCCTCCCCTCCCTCCTCTCCCTCCTTCTCCTCCCTGCCCCCACCCCGTAACCACCACACTCTTGTCCATGTCTCATAGTCTCACTTTTATGTCCCACCTATGTATGAAATCATGCTGTTCCCAGTCTGTATCTTATACTTTTTAAAAATCCCTATCACTACTATCTTTTCTAATAAATGCCGCAGCTTTCAAATACATCATAATTAAAGAAAAATTTACATAGTCAATGCTCTTCAGTGGGATGAACAAAGAAAAATGCAACAGGAACATGTTAGGAGATCCCGTAGTGGGAAGGTACTATAAATTTAATTCACACACAGGAAAGGGCTGAGAAACTGTTTTAACCTGTGCAAAATGGGAGCACAAATGAAATGCAAATTCAACCCACAGCATAAAAGAATCTATTATTTTATCACTTTTTTTGTGTGGGTGACAGATGTCTATGCTTTAGTAAAAACTTTAAAGTCCACATGCATATCTCAATTGCATGCAGAGAATTTCAAGGTTTTGCCTGTAAAATAAAAGACAAGATCTGGATCGTCTATTACCTAATATAAGATAAAAAGCTGCTGAAAAGCAGAGATCTCCAATTCCTCCTTTCACTCAATAAACGAAGCACCTGCCGTGTGCACTGCACAGGTGCTCACCCTGTGGAGCTTGCAAGAAAGTGTAAGAGGACAAAGCACAGCGGTTTGGAGGTGCCACCAGAGATGCACACAAACTCACTGCTTAGGAAACTGGAAGAGAAAAATAATTTTTTCTCTTTCAGAGAAGTCAGGCCAGAAAGTAAGGCAGTTAGTCTCAAGGGAAACAGGAGTGAGCTCGACAGGTAAGTAGTACAGACATCGAGGGTAGGAGGTGAGCTTATTTCAAACCAACCAGAAGGGGATGGGAAATGTGAGCTACAATGCTGCAGAGGCTGACAGTCCCAGAGTTACCCGGAGGGTGGTGGAAGCATTGATGGGCTGCGGTGGGGAAGAGCAAAGAGCCACAGAGGACGCTGGAGTTTATTCTTTAAGATTTTGGGGGGTTGCTATGGTTATTGTTGTTGAAGGAAGAGCGTAATGTAATGAAAGCAGTGTCTGACAGAAAAGAAGCCAAGCAGAGAGTGAAAGACGGACCGAAGAGAAGAAAGATGAAGCAAAGAGCAGCTAGAAGACTGTCAGACTAACAGAAACTTAAAATGGTAAGGCTGTACATTAATAAGGTGGCAATGGAAGAAAGCATAGTAAGAAGTTAAGAACACTAAGAAGAAATATTTTCAATAATCCATGGTTTTTAGATGTAAAAAACAAAACTAAACACTATTGTTGCCTAGGAATCGTGCACTTGGACAGTGTGATGCTGCCATACCCTGCACAGTCTCCGAAGTGTGGGCAGACACAAAAGAAGTCTGACTGAGATGTTCAGTGTGCATGCATGCGTGTGCATGCGTGTGCGCGTGGTAGGTGCAAACTGCCATATTTAAAATTAGATGAACACGTGTGCATTTATCTAATCAGCTAGTATATATGAAGTAGAATGGCAAGTAAAGATTTTTGTGAAGTTAAATCTAAATGTGGAAAAGCTGAATTAGTTCCCTTGCCACACATGAGGTAACTGCAATAAAAGGAGAAGGGGAAGGGTCCCACTACCCTTTCATTCAAGTTAAAGAGAAAGCCGGAATGCCAACTTCCGCTGTGTCAATGGAATCTGAGCCCAGATTCAAGAGGAAGTGCTAAAGATGGCAAATTATTTTTGTGTCATGGTCTCCATCATCATCAGTTTATAGAACATTTGTTAGACACTGAAGGAGTAAGCAGATTTGATTTATTTTAACTCAGGCAGATGGCCTGGTTGTGGAAATTGTGAAGAGATTTACTGAGCGGCTTCATCAGATCAAGGACATTATGGAATTAAAGGGCTCTAAGAGACCTTACTGGTCCAGCTCCCTGAGGCTCATATCATTACACTTTCTTATTAATGAGAAAGACAACCCAACACCCTGAATTTGAAATAACTAAGGAGTAAGGAGGGAAGTACACAAGTTGTCCAAAGAAGTGCAAATGTTAAGACAGAAACAGAAAATACAGATTGAGCAAAGAGCAACTAAAATATGTCTCATTCTGAGGACAGTGAAATCATGAATTTGGAATTACAAGTCACACTTTCAGAAAATACTTTCATGAAAACAAATCATGTTTAAGTTTCTTTAACAACATAAAATTATAGGAGTACAAAACTCAAGAAGCTTCTCCACTATTGTGGTTTATCTTCAGGAAAAGTTTAATGATCTGAAAAATAAACTATATTTATCATGGTAACATAATGAGCAGTGAAGTTATGACAAAATATTTCTGAATGCTCTGCTCATGTGACTAATTCTGCCCGTTTTGGAGACCGCCAGGATTTCTATAAAAACATTTTCTTTAATGAAAATGCAAAAAGAACAGCTGAGAAACACTATCAATGACTTACAACCTAGAGTCAGAATTAAGCCATGTCAGTGTAAGTATCACTACCTCCCCGAGAAAAAACGCATTGGTTTTTTAAAAGCTCACAGGCTTTTCACTTTCAGTCAATAATAGCAATACTAAACCATTTATATTCATAATGTAATCCAGGATAGATAAAATTTAGACAACTATGCCTGGCTTACACAAAGAAAAGTCATTATGATTTAAAAAAAGTAGAGAAAGGTCACAGAAATCAAGTTAAAACACCAGAATACAGTGATCATGGCAAAAAAGGTTTTTGCCATATTTATAGCCTGCTTATAACTGATCCTTTCCTGACATATACATAAGATCTGTCTTTTATATAAAGAATTTAAGAGAATAATGAGTTATGTACACAGCCTGAGTTAACGTGGACAGAAATCATTTTTAAATAAAATTTAAATATTCTCTATATTTGAAGCCACTTTTTACTTATAATATTTCTACAACAGACAGAGACTTTTTTAATTTGTAGACTAGATGTCACCATAAAGTCCCATTATACTGATAAAGGGAGAGGCAGAGGGAAAGTCAAGTAACTACTTCAGAAAAAGTTTTATATATTTATATAAAATACCCATCTATTATCTCCAGCTTATTGACAACATTCTCAATACTTGGAAGCCAACTCAAAGAATTCTGAGATTTCGGAGCTGGAAAGAACAGGAGATTACCAAATCTAACTCCCTCATTTTGCAGATGAAAGCAGATTTGGAGAATTGTGTGATGTCGCCCAGGTCACACCTCCATTGGCATCTCCTGGATAGAACTCTTACCTCCTGACTCAGGTTGGGGTTGATCAATCCCTGAAACAATAACTGCCACTTTCCAAGCATTTTCTATGTGCCACTATGCCAGACACTTCTAAAATATGCCATTTCCTTTAACTTAGTACTTCTTAATGCACTGAGAAGCCCATCTTCACTCCACGGGATAGTCAAACTCAAGCTTGGGACATTAAAACATTCCCAAAGTCAGAGAACAAAAATGACAATTCAGGAACTCAAACTGAATACGCCCAACTATACAAAGCTTTTACACAATGCTACTGTCTCCTGCAAAATGCTAAATGGTTACACCCAATAATTCCAGTTTGGCCAAGATAAACTGCAGAAATTTCTACACAGATTTATAGGTTATATATACAAAGCTATTCACTATAACATCATTAATGTAAAAAAAAAAACCCAGAAACTACATAAATGTCCAACAATGGAGAAACAGCTAAATAAATTATGGTAGAGACTTGCTACGAAATACTACATTAGATCATTAAAAAGAACGACACAGAGCCATGTAATAGATGTGGCAAAATGCCCATATTAAATTGCTATGTTTTAAAAGTAGTTGTAGAACCACACTTATGGCATTTTTTTAAAAAAATACACATACATGCAGGCTTTGTTTGTAATTAGAAAAAGGTCTGGAACAATTCAGAGCAAAACTAGAGAATTTAGTGGGTGGAGGTGGGATATGAGTCAATTCTTAAACACTTCTGCATTGTTTTCATTTTTATGCCTAGGATATAGTACCTTTATAATTTAAAAAATTATAACATAAAAATAATTTTGAGTGTATTATTTATTTTAAAATAATACATAGATAGTCCACTTAATGTCATCCCACATGGCATGGACTGATTGTATATTTATCTCTAATACAAAAAAAATATTTTTAAAAAGTAACCTAACATTTCATAACTGCACAACAGAGTTCCAAGTACTATAGTCCATAGACAATCTCCAAGGCCCTTCCAAAAAATCCATGAGGTAAGAACTGTTTCTTTTTTTTAAATAATGGTAAAACGTTATCTGCCTTCTTGCTTGTTTTGACATTTGCACTGAGGGTGCAGAAGCAGTGGTGGGTGAGGCTGCTGGCGCCTTCACACAAGTCAAGGCATTGGCACGCTGCACTCTAGTTCATTGTAGTCCTCCCTGTCATGCACTCACAGTTAAAAAAAAAGAAAACCCAGTTTCACTAAAGAATGTCTTTGATGAAGCAATAACAGTACTTTATTAAATCTTGACCTTTTACAATGTACTGTGCGACAGAACGGGTTGTGTGAAACATGAACTGCCTGCACTGTGTACCAAAGCAGTGGCTGTCCCAAGGGGAAGCCCTGGTGCAACTAGTGGAGCTCAAAGCTGAATGAATTAGTCACTTTTTTCACATAGGAGCGTTTTTACTTGAAAGAACAACTCACAGATTATGTTTATTCAGACTTAGATATATGGCAGACGTTTTCTAAAAATCAAACAAAATAAAGACTATTGCTTCAAAGGAAACTGGAAGCTGTTTGTTGCCAACTGGAGGAAATATTAAAATTTTGGACTTTTATCTGCCATTGTGAATTTAACAGCTTCAATACATAAAGACCATTCTGATGAGATCAATGGTGATACTAACAAGTGTGGTATTTTTTATTATTTAATTTAACATACATCTACATTATTTTTAGTGAGGATGGGGGCAGACAGGGACAGACAGACAGGAAAGGAGAGAAATGAGAAGTGTTAACTCATAGTTGCAGCACCTTAGTTGTTCATTGATTGCTTTCTCATATGTGACTTGACCGGGGGATTCCAGCCAAGCCAGTGACCCCTTGCTCAAGCCAGCGACCTTGGGCTTCAAGCCAGTGATCTTTAGGCTCAAGCTAGAAGACATGGGGTCATGTCTAGGATCCCACACTCAAGCCAGCAATCTTGGGGTTTCAAACCTGGGTCCTCAGCATCCCAGGCCAACACTCTATCCATTGTGCCACCACCTGGTAAGGCTATCATATGTTAACATTTGTAATATCTGAATTAATGAACCAATATTTTCTAAATTATCAATGTTAACAAAAAATCATACATGAATAAATATACATTCAAAGTTCAAGATAAACCAATGTATTTTGATATGAGTAAGGAATGTTTACTGATATGGTTTCTTTTATTTTTTTATTTTATTTATTGATCTTAGAGAGAAGAGATAGAGAAAAAGAGAAGGGGGCAAGAGCGAGAAGCATCAATTCATAGTTGCTTCCCATATGTGCCTTAACCCTGCAAGCCCAGGGTTTCAAACTGGCAACCTCAGCATTCCAGGTCAATGCTCTATCCACTCCGCCACCACAGGTCAGACTGATATGGTTTCTAATACTACATTGCAACAGATCTTTCATAAACCACTACTTATTGAGTTTTAATGGAATAGCAAAGAAAAATATTGAAAATTATTTGAAAATGCTATCAAAATACTCCTTCCTATTCCAACTACTTAACTGTGTATGTTTCAATGAAACCCAGACAAACACATCATAATAAATTGAATGCAGAAGCAGGTAAGGGATACAGCTATCTGCTAATGAGCCAATTAGTAAAAAGATTTCCAAAAATGTAAAACAGTGCCACAAAAACACATCATGTATGTCAATATGTAATGAATTTATTAGCTTTTGAATTAATAAATTTTAAATTTTCTACCTTTTAACTTCTAATACTGTAAATATAAATAAACTGAAGCCACACAAAAACTTTTTGTTGTCCTCAATAATCTTGAAGGCCCCAAAAACTTTTAAAGCCAAAAGTTGTAGAATCTTTGCAGTCTACTGTTAACACATTTTTGACGTGTTCTGCCTGCTGTCTTAAGTCTTGGCCAACAAGCTAATAAAGCAATTTGTATTTACACATGAGCAATATGCATATGTGGATTGCACTACAAGCCTTCTTCACCAATGAAAGCCTAAAATGCTAGCTTGATTTGAAAACATTCTGCAACAAGTGAAGTTTACTACACTCCAACTTCCTTTCTTTGCCATTTATTTGGTGTTCTGCCAAGTGCTGTTGACCCATGGGGCTACTAGAAGTTGTAAAACTGGTAGTGATGGACCTGGCTCAAAGAAACAAAGATGAAGTATTATGATCAATGTTTGATGTTAGTTAGGGCATCTTGAGCACATGGTCGACACTACGACTAAGATTAGCTGAAGACCTTTGACATTTTGAGAGATAGAAACATCACTGCAAACTGAGAGAATGGTCAATAAGGAAATGAATCATAGCTGGAAGAAACTATGGCTAGAAATATGCAAACTTCAGGATAAGAGAAGGGAATGGGAGGAGAGGACAACTGGCAACCTCTACTGGGAATAGGTTATAATACCCCCATATGGGGCTGATTTAGTTAATGCTTCTATTTCTAAAAATCATCTCCAGTACTTAATATACATGATGTGGGGAGGGGAAAATTGAGCTTAGACTACACAAGGTGTTATTTCAATTACCTCTGTCCTTTGGCTACTAATTCTAACATACATGCCCTCAGGACCAAAAATACCAGACATGGAAATGGGAAATTTGAAGATTCTAAGTAAAATCCCAGAAGTTCAATATCATTATTTATTAAATGGAGCAAAATATTACAGTGGGGATAAATGGTGATGGAAGGAGACTTGACTTGGGGCGGTGAACACACAATACAATATACAGATGATATATTATAAAATTGTATCCCTGAAACCTATATAATTTTATTAACCAATGTCACTACAATAAATTCATTAAAAAACAAATGAAGAAAAACCTTTGGAAATTCCTTAGGAAAAATATTTTGATAATGAACAACTTCACAGTTTTATGACTAAAGATACGTTAAGAACTAATTTTGCAAGATCTGTAAACAATGTATGTTTAAATTAACTTCCACAGTCATAGAATTTCAAAAGACTATGAAATTATATCTCTATCATCTCTGTTCTATAAAATATACTAAAGTTTACAGATGTTGATGCTGACACTGTTATTAACACCAAATCCCTAACAAAAATTTTAACAAAAATTCTCATTTTCCTTAAAAGAGAAAAAGATTTCTTTTCAGGTTCTCCAAGCCCACAGTACTATCACTTATATTAGTAAATACTCACTTATTCATTCACAAGTATCTACTAAGTACTTATTTTGTACCAGGCATGGTAGTCCTTTAGGGAAAATATACATCCATACATATATATACATATAAACATATACAATATACAAATACACACACACACACACACACAGAATTCTATCTATCATAAAGTTAACTTTAAGAAGTTAACAAGAAGAAAATATTAACATAGAAGGTGGGGTATTGGTGGGGATATGTGAGAATGTGAACATATTTCTAAGTTGATTTCTGGGTTTGCCTGACTGGGCTCTGAGGTATTTTATATCAATGCTTGAAATAGGCAGAGTAAAATCATTGAAGAATAAACAGAAATAGCTAGATTTATATACCTTAAAAGAACCTGATGCTATTAGCAGAAGATCATAACATCCTCCAAAATGAAAGAAGTGGATAAGGAAAGAGGACAGAAAAGAATCAACATTACTGAGAACACAGGAGTGAGAGAAAAGAGATTTTACATGAGCAACTGCTATGAACAGGGAGACTACGGGCAAAGGTGGGTAAAGGGGTTCTCTAAATTAGGCCATTATTAATATTCCCACTGGTGTGATCTTCAACAGGCTTCAATAAAATTTTAAACTTCTTTTCAATGTTTAAAAATGTTGGATTAATGAGTTTTGTAAGGCTGGCCTAAAAGTGGCCTCATGACATTAAAGTTACATTCACAATGCCACATTGTGTCATTACATAGTCATGACCCTTGGCAGAAAAATAGCATTAAATTTCCAAAGCTACTATACTTTAACCATCTATCCCAGTGTTTTTTAACCACTGGTCCACAGAATTGGTGGTTCTATCCCAATCCTAAATCCTGACCCTGTCATTCATAGCCACTGATGTTAACCTGATTCTCTGAAGAGTCTTCCAAAGAACTCTATGTGGTATAAGAAGTTCCTAAACTCAGTGGTTCCGACATCTCCACTTCTTTACCCGCATGCTTTTCTAAATAAAGGTATGCACCCAAACCTGTCATTTTGTTACTTCTCTCAAGATCAAAATGCTAAATGAAGAAAAATCAGAAAGTAGGCTTCCTTTAAGGATTTTTTACTGAATAGACTATTTGTTCACATTAGCAAATATGTATTGTTAATCCTATTCTATAAACAAAATTTGTGATGTTATTTATTAAAATGTGCTCTTTCTATATAGTACATAAGTGAGGCAGAGCCACACCGTACAGCATCTATTATGTAGTACACAATAATGGTCAAGATAAACTGGTATCAGATAAGTGGCTGAGTCTATCATTTGTGAAATTAGGAAATAGATTTTCTTTGACTGACTTCACATTTCTACAGTTTCAAAACCATCGCAAAAGCAAACTACTACTCTAGTCTCTTTCTTAGGTGGTAGGAAACCAGGAACAGAGGAAATCAATTACCCAAACTTTAACAGAAAGGAGAAAATCCTTCCACAGTTTAGTAAGATTGGCTTAACTCATAAGTAAGCTAATTAACTACCCACAATTAAGACCAAATTCAGCTCAAATTAGATGGTGTTTTGAATACCACCCAAGAACTGACAACCTCTCTGAAACCAGTTCTTCTCAAAGTATAATCAAGGAAAAATTTCAGAGCTTCCAACCAGTCTGAGAGCTGCCCTGAAAATGCAAGGGTGAGATCGGTGAGTGCTAAGTAGTCCTCGCCAAACAAAGGAGGGGACTTAAAGTGACAAGACTACCAGAGATCCAGCAATCTTACCTCAATGTGCCTAAAATGTAGATGAAAACTGGTGTCTACAAATGGGTTGCTACAAATAGGTTCAGAATCCTTATTCTAAATAAACTAGTTATAAATTAGAATTTATAAGCAGGAACACCAGTTTTCCCAACTTTCTCCCAACTCAGCTAGGACTTTCAATTCCTTGTTCTGCACAATTCACTGCCATAAAGAAGCTTATATACTGGCACATCCCCTTTTTGATGCTAAATCACATGGCTTAAGTATGAAGATTCAAGTGAGATTGTTCATTATAAATGCTTCCACTGTCAAAGTGTGAAAACACACTTAAAAACGTGCCACATACAGTTACTTGGGGGGAAAAGTCTTACCCATTGCATCATTACCTTGGGTCTAACAGCAGTTCTAAGGATAACATTTTAGAAGCACCTGATGATTTAATATTTAAACTGCTTCATGAATAGGTCATGTTGAATACATAGTGTATTATGCTTGATTTATCTAAAACTTTTATCCAGTGGCTGTCACCTTTCATGTAGTTCAAACTTCAGATTTTTTACTTAAAATTGAATCCTTCCAAAACTGTTACATAACTAAAATTAGAGCTAAGAAATTGAAGTTTACAATAAAATTTCAATAATGCTAACATTTAGGCTCTTAATTTATTTTCATTTTATTTTATATGGTCTTTTCCTTCCTTTACATTTTTCTCATTATGAAAAGTTATTCACTATTTCAAGGAATCACAAGTAGTACAAGAAACTGTTTAGATATATTTATATTCAACCCATTGGTAGAATTATATAGTAGTAGTTAACTTTTCAATTCAAATTTTTTTTCAAGTTACTCCGGAGATTTAAACAAATATAAAAACAGAAATGTCGCCTGACCATGTGGTGGTACAGTGGATAGAGCGTCCGACTGAGATGCGGAGGACCCAGGTTCGAGACCCCAAGGTCACCAGCTTAAGCACGGGTTCATGTGGTTTGAGCAAGGCTCACCAGCTTGATCCCAAAGTCTCTGGGTTGAGCAAGGGGTCACTTGCACAGCTGGAGCCCCCCACTCCCACCCTGGTCAAGGCACATATGAGAAAGCAAGCAATGAACAACTAAGGTGCCGCAACAAAGAGTTGATGCTTCTCATCTCTCTCCCTTCCTGTCTGTGTCTCACACACACAAACAGAAATGTCCTGACACCAATTTTCTTTCAAAAATGTAAGGCACTCCCTAGTTCTACCTTTGGTGCATTATGTCACTAGTGGTCACTGCTACAAACAGGAATTTATCTAGCATCCATTTCCCTTTTCCTTCTTCAATAATGAAAATAGCTTTGCTCAGATATCCACTCCTTCCCCTAATTCCACAATGGAAGTCCTAGGGATGGGCCCTAACTCTTTAAAACCAACTTTGCCACTAACTGGTTCAAGAATTTAATGCAGTCAGGGCATGGTTTTCTCCTGCAGACTGTTATGATCTCCACACAATAGCTGTTCACCCATTTCCCCTGCCCCCGCTTAAGTAAACTGAATATCAGTGGCCTTTTCCATGGACTGCTGAATTAAATCCCAAACACATCATTCAGGACTCTCTACTATCCCTTTAACACCTTTTTAGCCCTTTCTCCTTTGCACAACCTCCTGTTCTAGCAACTAGAAGGGTGTGACTGGCCCTTCCAGAATATGCCCCTGTACTTTCCATTGCATCTCCTTCACCTAGCGTGTTCCTTTGGCTAAGAAAGCCCAACCTCTGCCACCTCAGTCAATTCAAATCCTGCCCATTCAAAGTCCAGAATAAAAGTAAACTTTTTCATGAAGTCTTCCTTGATCTCACCATTAATAGCACTCATCATATATTCCTTATATCATAAGTCCTTTGTGCGTGCTTATACCTGTTTTAGAACTGCAGACTCTTCAAGGGCTGTGGACAAACTCTTGTGTATCTTCGTCTTCCACAACATCCCTCTCCACCACAGTAACTCAGTAAAAAATCATTGAACATATGAAGACACTTTTTTATTTTTGAGGGTGAAAAGTGCCTTTACAGAATAGATTATTGTGAAGGCTAAAATGTCCTTGAAAGTCTTTAAAAACATG
Organism: Rhynchonycteris naso; assembly: GCA_037038555.1. Taxonomy (NCBI): domain Eukaryota; kingdom Metazoa; phylum Chordata; class Mammalia; order Chiroptera; family Emballonuridae; genus Rhynchonycteris; species Rhynchonycteris naso. Next base: position 61,793,254 of record CM073002.1, on the reverse strand, counting down.
CTAGGATGGCTTAGAAACAGTTCTGCTGAAGGAAAAGAAACAAGAAAGATGGCCTTGTATGCCCGATTCTGCGAATTACATCAACTCTTTAAAAGTACAGCTAGTAATGCAAAAGCAAATATACACAAATCCTATTTACCAGAAAAAGGGAGGGTGGCATTTATTTTAATATACAAAGGTTATCAGATTTTTTTGAGCCAAAATTTCAGCTGTTCTTGTAGTATTATATATAATATTTTCAGTTATGTCCAAGGGATTGTATAAAAAGACCATTTACTCAACCTGATTTCACACTTGAAGTAGGACAGAGAAAAATGTTGGTTCTTCCAAACTGATAACCAGACAAAATTAATTTGGAAGCACATACTGATGTCACTTAATTATTATCTACACATCATTACTAAAAATAAACCTGTACCAAAAGTTATCTCCACCAAAGTTATCTGTAACTTTGATTATTTCCTTCACTGGCTTCTATGGAAAAGATATACATGTACCAAGTTTTGTATTCCTTTCTCCCCTACTAAATTAATTTCTACAACTTAAGTCAGCTAATAAATATTAAGTTATTTCAAGATCTATGGGTACAGTATCAGTTCAAATAAGAAAACAAAACTATGGCACACTATGTTAGTACATCTCTAGAAAAAAATAAAACACAGGGTTAACCAGAATCATCCATCAATCATTGAACCTACTTCTTAAAATAAAACCCTTTAGAATAAATCTAAGTAAATGGGAAAGAAAACACGTCTCCACAGGACAGTGCACTCGGAAAAGAAAAGGGCACCGTAATCATAGTTTAAATATGGCTGTCTATTCATTGATAATAAAATGTAAGAAAGGTTAAATGTTAAGTACAAAATTAAATTTAAATATGTTCTTAGCAACCGTTAAGAAAACTAAAGATACGTTTATTCCTTTTGTTCTAATATTGTTACATCCCAGGTATTTTGCAAGCCAACTTAAACCCTTTGGGGAAAATACTAGAATATTCAAAATAAATTCTTGTTTTCAAATATAGTATAGCACACTGAATATTTTTTAAATACAGATCACAATTTCGGTTAAGCCATATGCGTTTGCTCCTTAGAGGTTAGGTAAAGGTACGATTTAAAGTTTTCTAAATTATTTTAAAGGCATCTGTAGTTTTCCTGGAGCCGCCTGATAACGGAAACTGTTTTTCACTGAACCCAGTAAGTAAACGAGTTCATTATTTAAAAAGGAGGACAGCGGGGTCAGAATCAGGTCCAGGATCGAGGTAACCCAGTAGCAGGTGTAGTTACCTCTCTGATCAGGGAACACCTGGGCTCTGGGGGATCCTCGGCCAACAGCAACGAATGCGGATGGCTCCGAGAAAGTTGGGCTCCCAGGACAGCTTCTGCCGGGCCCGCAGGCCCAGCCGGGTCCCCCCACCCCCACCGTGGGATTGGGGTGGGGGGGCTTGGGCTACTCACCTTGCAGAGAGAGGAGCAGCAAAGGCGCCAGAAGGGAACCCAGAGGACTCATGCCGGGGCCGCAGGGAGCGCGCCCGCCGCCCGCCCGCTCCTCTTGGGGGCAGCGGAGGCGCGGGCTGGGCTGTCGGCGCCCTCGGGGAAGCCCGGTCTTCCCCGACTTGCCGCCCGGCCGCAGTCCGCCGGGAGGGGCTGAGACCGTAGAGTGCACAGAATAGGCAAGCGCACCTCCCACGCCACTCGGCGGAGGCTGAGCTGCGACCGGGGCTTCCCGTGCCTCCAGCCTCGCCCCGCAGAGCCACCGCCACCTCGCGCTGTCCCAGGACCCACCGGCCCCCCGCGGCGCCCGGGGAGCCACTCCCCCCAACTCTTGCCCAGCTACTCCCGCAGCAGCCCGGCTCCGCTGGGCTCCGCGCCACCCACTGGCCACGCTCGGTCTCCCGGGCAACCGCGGCTCCAGCGCGACGCCTGGCGGCCCACCCGCAGAGTGAACGCAGCGCGCAGCTGGCGTGGCTCCCGCCACCTGCCCGCGGTGCAGCCCGCGCCCCCGCACTCCTCGGAGAGCGCAGGGACCCAGAAGGCCCTTGTCCTCCTCGCCTGGCCTGAACCGCTCTCGGGACAGGTGGTGTCAGGCCTGATGCCCACGGAACTCTAGAAGAGCTTTTTCCACATCCTTCCTCCGGACCAGGGAGATACTTTTCTGTTGCAGTTCTACAGTGATTTATATTTGGCCATTTCACTTTCTCTCAATCCTCTCTTTTGTAACCTAAATAATCTGAAACAACCTGACTCTAGCTAAATTAAGAATAAATGAAGTTTGTTCTATGAATGAAGTATGTAGCTTACTTTTTGTTGTTGTTTCCTGACTACCCTTTCTTCCTTGAAGAGTGCGGGGACAGTACCATAATCCACACTCCTCAGTCTGTCAGAAACTACCGTCTTCTCATGACCCTTTAGTAAAATTTATGTCAACTTCTAAGATTTGAAAATCTCCTGGGTGCGGTGAAGGAGGGTATGGTGATGAACCAAGACTTAATTTGGTGCTTGTGAACACACAATATGCAGAAGGTGTGTTGTAGAACTGTGCTCCTGAAACCCATACAGTTTTATAAACCAGTGTCACCCCAGTAGATTCAATAAAAAATTTTAAATAACAAAAAATGAATTTAAATTAAAATATTTTTTAAATGTTATAGCATTCTTAAACTAATTTCAAGTATTAACTAGTGAGGAGATGACTTTATTCTGGTGGTTGTTACTTTGGTCATGTTCTTATTTTTCTTTCTCGTTTCTTTTATTTGGGTGAGAAGAGAGATCTTGCTGGCATCTGAATTTATGTTACTTAAATATCTACCTGTAAGGTCGGCTGAGGAGGACATCCAAGTTCAGGTTAAGAAAAGTTTATTAGGGGGTTATCTGCCGGGCTGACTCCTAAAGCAGAGGTCAGTAACCAGTTCTCTAACAGGTAGGGTTAAATAGGAGATTCGAGGGTGGGCGCTGGTAGTAGTTAAGGAAAAACATAGCTTTCAGCGATTTATGTCAGATTAATCGTAAGTAAACTAGAGGACCTTCCACACCTGGCTTAGTCACTTAAGGGAGGAGACAGTCATGACCCCCACCTGCAACCCTATCACTAGGTACATTCTTTCCTTATAAAACCTAATTTTCATTCCTTTTCCATTGAGGTCACTAGCCGGTACCTTGAAGCCCCCAGTCATTTTCTGCTTCAGCCCCTAATCCTAGCCTTCTAACTTTGAGGACATACCTGCCCAGGGACTGTAAGACCATTCTGGGCAATTTCTTTAGTGGCACAGATTAGGATTCTTGGGGCCATTCAGAAATTCTGAGCCCCTATCTAGCAGATGCAATCCTCACACAGCAACCCAGGAAGAATATAGTATGCACACGAGACAGGCAAATATGTGAAACGTCTGCATACTTGGACAAAGATTAGAAGATATATGTAGAAGTGTATATAACAGTGCTGTGATAATTTCAAATTAAAAAATAAAAAGAACACATTGTGAAATTCCAGTCACCTTTAACAAAAATACCCTGAAAAGGTACAGTTTGATTATAAATTTAGAGATGCCTCAACTTTGCTCCCTACTTCCAATTTTCTAGAATCCCTTACCCCATCTCTAATGGCAAGAAAAGAATGATATAATAGTATACAGGCTTTGGTATTAATAAAAGAAGTTTAAATTTTCAATTATGATTTCATAACTGTGCTTCTTCTCATTACTTTAAATTCCAAGGTGAGGACTAGATTTCTTTTCATCATCAAATTTAATTCCTTACCTGGTTCTACACATATTCCTGCATTCTAACCCAGTCATAAGCAGCACATAAGAATAAGTAAAGAGCCTGACCAGGCAGTGGCACAGTGGATAGAGCATCGGACTAGGATATGGAAGACCCAGGTTCGAGACCCCCGAGCTCGCCAGCTTGAGCGCGGGCCCATCTGGCTTGGGCAGAAGCTCGGCAGCTTGGACCCAAGGTCGCTGGCTCCAGCATAAATTCAGCTGGCTCAGTCTGCTGAAGGCCCACAGTCAAGGCACATGTGAGAAAGCAATCAATGAACAACTAAGGTGTTGCGATGACAACGAAAAACTAATGATTGATGCTTCTCACCTCTCTCCATTCCTCTCTGTCTGTCCTTATCTATCCCTCTCTCTGACTCTCTCTGTCCCTGTAAAAAAGAAAAAAAAAAAAAGGATAAGTAAAGAGAAAAGCAAGGAAGTTGTCAATTGACTACTCAGAGCAGGACTTTGCTTCACTTCAATCCCAAATTCAAATATAGAATATTTATTATATAATTAAGTATATAACCACCTAACTGGTGGTGGCATAGTGGATTGAACATCAGCTCAGACACTGAGGGCCCTGATTTGAAACCCAACATTACTGGTTAGAACCAGGGTCTGGCAGCTTGAGCATGGGGTTCCAGGTTTGAGTGTGAGATCACCAACATGATCCCAAGGTTATGGGCTTGAGCCCAATGTCACTGGCTGCAGCAAATGATCACTGGCTCAACTTGAGCACCCCACCTCTGCCCCTTCAAGACACATATGAGAAGGATTTAATTTAAAAAAAAGAATAAAGTAACTGCAAGTTGATGCTTCTCATCTCTCTCCTCCCCCTCTCTCTCCATTCCTGTCTCTCTTTCAAAAGAAATAAATGTTGGGTTAATTTTTTAAATTAAATATATAGCCTAATAATCTAAGCTGAAAAGCCCTGATATGGAAATTAAGCAAATTACTGGATGTACTTCTTAGCACGTCAGTTCAGCAAATATGTATCCACTTAATATTTATATGGCATAAGGCACTGGCTAAAGCTTAAACATAAAGTGTAATATATAATCTTTATCCTTAAATAACTTTTAATTTTCATGGGATATATCTACACTGTCATGAATCAGCAGAGAAAGAGAGCCCTCCTGTCTCTTCGTCATCATAGTGTACTTCTGCTTTGCCGACAGGAGCTGGGGAGTTAAGAGGACAGAGTGCTCGCAGTTTGGTGGAACAGCCCTTTTAATAGAAAAGTGTGGCTTCTGAAGGGAGGGTGGGGACGATCAGATTTCAGGAGGCAATCTGGCTGCCCAGAAGCAGAGGCAGATGGTAGATGCTGGACTCAAAAGAAGCTGAAAGGACCCCCTCACAAGAAACAAGGAAAAAAATGTGTTTTTTAATTCATAGTGATAATACCACTGGCATTTATTTTGAGTAAATGTTTTATCAGTAGTGATTCATTTCATGAACTCTTTTATCCTAATTTGTGTTATGACCACAGTAGGATTTCTTAAAATCTATTAAGTATTCTGAGTGCTAAAGTAACAGACATCTTATATTTGCTCAATATTTTATAAATTTCAAGGTACATCCATTTATATTATCTGATTTGATCTTTACAGCAACCCAAGAGGATAAGTAAAATGGGTGTTATTTCTCACCTCCTTTTGTGTAGTAAGATACTGAGTCTCAGAAAGAACAAGGGACACACCAGGATTGCAAATATCAATGGGCAGAACTGGTAACAAAGTCTTCTCACATTCACCCTATACATTTTCTACCACATAACATCTTTTATCTTTTTATAGACCAACATCCAAAGAAAGTTATGTAAACCATAGTGTCTTAAAGCCATCTGTGGGGAACACTGCTTTGCCTCCCCAACATTTATTCTACCTTTACCCCACCCCATCTCCACATGAGTAGCTGTAAAATTTGGATAACATTGCTCCCCCCAACATACACAAGCACCTTTAGGGGAGCTATAGTTTGGTCCATTTGACCAAGGAAGAAATGGAGAAGGGAATAACTAGGACAAGGAACCCCGGGGTAAAATACTCTGCTGCAGTATAATCATTATTTTGGCTCAAAAACATTGATGATATGAGAATACAATCAACTTCTAAATATCTAAATATAGATTGCCCAAATTCAAGTTGTAATCCTAGACCAGCTCCTCTTCTCTACCCATTAAAATGCTGGGTCATCTCTTTCCACAATCAGTCATGCTGCAATTAAGAATGGAAAATCAATTTCATCATTAGTTTAAGAGAAAAATAATTAAGAAAGAAAAATGATGGAGGAAATTATAAGGCTTTCTAAAACTAATAATGTTATTTTTATAATACTGTATTATTAATTGGCTATTTTAAGTTATTAATATTACCTATCCATCTCCATATGTATATAATTAAAGATCTATTGTATTTAAGTTTTTGAGGACGATTGTCTATAGAATGTTTTATTAGAACTTCTTTCTTAAATTAGACAGTACCTCACATTTATGACAACATGATTGGACCTTGAGAACATTACACTGAGTGAAACAAGTAAACCAGAAAAAGCTAAGAACTGTATAATCTCACACATAGGTGGGATATAAAACTGAGACTCATGGACATAGATAAAAGTGAAGTGGTTACAAGAGGGAAGGAAATGTGGGGCAGGCAGGAGGGGACATGAGTGAATGGTGAGAGGGGAGAAGGGAAGGGGAAGGGTGTAAAGAGGAACAAATATAAGGTGACAGAGGATGATTTGAATTTGGGTGATGAGTATATAACATAGTCAACAGTTCAAATGCTATAGAAATGTATACCTGAAACCTATGTATTTTTATTGATCAATGTCACCCAGTTAAATTTTCTAAATAAAATTTAAAAAGAAATGAAACAGGGTTTGCCAGGTAAAGGCACATTTGAGAAAAAATGATAGTATCTTTTTGATCCTTGTTTGAGCCAGTAACTCATTCTATAAGTATTTTACTCAGCTGCTTAGAACCATTTATAGTCTAGAGCAAAGCTTGGTCCTTAGAAGTACAACATGAGGGAAATTTTTTCATGTTCTACTTTGTGAAGATGCAATAAAGGCTCTGAAGTAACAATAAAGGAGCGGAGAATAGTGGAATCGCTAGAGTAATTAAGAAGCCAATAAGTGCTTATTGTGTGTTAAGACATAAATAGATCATTTAATATTTTAAAATATACTTCTCACTTTGCATCAATTTACAACCCAGACATATTGATACACATTAATGTATCTTGTATCTGTTTCTGCCTACAACTCTGGTAACGCTTGCTAGATAGGATTTACCCAAGGTAAATATCTCCACGGTCCTTGCCATAGTTGAGTTCCTATCACCATCGTGAATATTGCTGAAGCAAAGTTTCACAACATCTACATTCATTTTGGGAAAAATTAGTATTTTCCTTTGAAGTCTTTTCATTATGGACATATTTATTTCCAGGCTAAGTTACTCTCTGAGCAGAACCCGTTGTGACAAAATGCTCTTGAATTCATTCTAATGGAAAATTATAAATGGCACCACTATCATTTTTAGGACTTAAAAAGGCAGTAGCAAAAGAAGATTTTATGTCACCTGAAACTGTTTTGTATTCTTGTAATACCAGTGATCAGGGCCAGGCAGGTCCACATTGAATTTGGGCAGATGGTAGAGAAACTGTGGAGCCAGAAAGTGTTGGGGCCATTCCATTTAATGAAGTCCCAACAGTGGACAAACACAAAAGCAGAGGAAAACTTCTCTGGCACACAAACAGCAAGAATGTCCCCTCACAGTGGTAGGCAGGCAACCCACCATCCGCAATTCCCCATCTCTCTCAAACGCAAGCACCCATAGCCTTATATAATCCATATACATGTGCCTCTGCCAGGTGCTTATGAACTAATTAAACAAAGTACTTGCAGTTGGCACACCAGCGAGCAAGCCTAACACAGCTGCCCCGCAATTCTCTTTCTTTTAAGGAAGATAGTTTTCAAAAGTCTCTTTACCAGTATTCTCCAATCTAAACAAATCTGCTTGAAACTCTGTCACTTGATTTTATATATTTGGGCACTCTGTTTTTTCACATTCTGATAAATTTTCCACAGAAGTTTAATTTAAAGTGCAATGCAGACTTTATTTTTTAGCAACAAAATAGATTTGAGACCTTGACTTAGAAAAAATGTAAAATCCTATTGTTGTAAATCTTAAATGAATTGATGATCTCTCAATAAATATGGAAAAGTCACCAAAAGCTAGATGAAGGAAATAATCCTTCAATGGTCTATTCTCAACACAGCATCCAGAGTGATCCCATTAGCTCAGATCAGTTCACTCCTCTTCCCACATCATTTCATGTCTGCCTGTCTGACTCAGTAAAAGTCCCTTCTATAAACTACAGGGTCTATGTTAGATTTTTTCTTGCTGCTGTAACAAATTACTACAAACTAAGTAGCAAAAAACAACACAATTTATTATCTTATAGTTGCAAGGTCAGAAGTCCAAAATGGGTCCCACAGAGCTGAAATCAAGATGGCTGCAGGACTGTGTTCCTTTCTCAAGAATCCTTTTCCTGCCTGACCAGGTGGTGATGCAGTGGATAAAGCATCAGACTGGGATGCAGAGGACCCAGGCTCGAAACCCCCGAGGTCACTGGCTTGAGCATAGGCTCACAAGCTTGAGCATGGGCTCACAAGCTTGAGCGCAGGGTCACTGGCTTGAGTGTGGGATCATAGACATGACCCAGGGATGCTGGCTTAAGCCCAAGGTCACTGGTTTGAGCAAGAGGTCACTAGCTCTGCTGTAGCCCCCAGTAAAGGCACATATGAAAAAGCAATCAATGAACAACTAAGGTGCCTCAACAAAGAACTGATGCTTCTCATCTCTCTCCCTTCCTGTCTGTCCCTCTCTTTCTCTCTCTCTCTCTCTCTCTCTCTCTCTCTCTCTCTTTCTGTCACTAAAAAGGAATCCTTTTTCTTATCTTCTACAGTTTCTAGAGTCCACCTATATACCTTGGTTCATGGCCCCTTTCCCCTTCATCTTCAAAGCCATCAACACTGGACCAAGTCCTTCTCACACTTCTGTCTCTCTGACTCTCTTTCTCTCTCTCTCTCTCTTTCTTTCTCTCCCTCTTCTTCCTCATTTAAGGATCCTTGTGATTATTACAGTGGACCAACTTGGATAATCCAGAATAATCTCATTGCCAGGTCAGTTGAAGGTGACCCTAATTCAATTGCAACTTTAATTCCCCTTTGCCATGTACAGTAACATATTCACGTGTTCTAGGGATTAGGAAGTGGGCATCTTTGGGGGTTCGGCCTGTATTATTCTGCTTACCACTGACCCAACTTGATCTAGCCCCCCATTATCTCTCTAATTGCTTCTATTTTCCCCTCACTGACTCTGCTGGCATTGTGCCTCCTGTGTGCCAGGCACCATGCTATACGCTTTAACATACATACTCTCATTGGAATTCTCAAAACACTGTTAAGATAGGTAATTTCACCCCATTTTCTAGATGAAGAAATTTGAGATTCAGAGAAACTTTAACCCTGACCAGATAGTTCAGTTGGTTAGAGCATCAGCCTGAAGCACAGAAGTTGCTGGTTCGATCCCTGGTCAGGGCACATACAGGAACAGATCAATGTTCTTCTCTCTCTCTCTCTCTCCTTTTCTCTCAAGCTAAAATCAATAAATTTTAAAAAAATTTTAAGAAAGAAACTTTAAACTGCTTGGTCAACAGTACTTAAGTAGTAAAACTCACCTGTTCTGATTTTGAGGCCAGGATTCTTTCTGCTATACCCTGACATTATTATTTGAATTAGCAATCTGGCTGACAGTTTGGAACTGTTAAAATTTCTGCTGCTCTTTAGTACTAAATAATTGTTTGTTCAGACTGTAGCCTGTGTTCTGAGTTTGTTTTTTGTTCTTTAGTGTTGTTGTTGTTTTTATGACAGAGACAGAGAGAAGGGACAGAGAGAGGACAGACAGACAGGAAAGGAGAGAGATGATAAGTATCAATTTTTTTTGTTGCGGCACCTTAGTTGTTCATTGATTGTTTTCTCATATGTGCCTTGACAGGGCAGGAGGGCTATAGCAGAGTGAGTGACCCCTTGCTCAAGCCAGAGACCTTGGGTTTAGGCCAGCAACCTTGGGGTCATGCTATGATCCCATGCTCAAGCCAGTGACCCAATGCTCAAGCTGGTGAGCCGGCATTCAAGCTGGTGAACTCGGGATTGGGAACCTGGGTCCTCTGCGTCCCAGTCCAACGCTCTATCCACTGCACTACCACCTAGTCAGTCTCTTCTGAGTTTGTTGATGAATACTCCTCCTTAAATGATAAAGACTTACACAATTAAATGAATACTGCCCCTCTTAAAAATTAATCTAAAATTTTATATTTAGTGAGTTTGAAAAACTAATAATACCTGAATTTTATGTGATATTAATAATAAAATCAGTAACAACCCATAAAAATTGGAATTCAAATTAAAAATAGTGAGCCATGCTTTGTTTCTATGGTAACACAATGAGGAGAAATTAGACCGCCAAAAGATATTTTAATTCCAATAAATTGTTTTTCAGCTTTAATATTATTTTAGAAAAAAATCCATATATATAATTATGATTATTACCAAAATTCATAAATCAATACCAATTATTTCTAAAGGAAGAATATCACGATATCAGAACCTTCTCATGCAGTGTTTCAGATCTTCTCAGCCCTACCTCTTATTCCAGCTTCTACTGCAAGCTTAGCTTCCCACAGGTATAACCAGATAGTAACTTGTTTTACAGTGGCCTATACTAAGTACATTCCTCGGCTCAGGAGTTTCTCTGACATTGCTGCACACCAGCAGGAATTTGACTGCACCAGTATACACAACCTGGAAGCACAGGGATCTCAACACTTATGGGGCCACTCTTGACTAAAGTGGGATGGGATCCAATGGATAATTCAGGAACTTCTGAAGAGCTTGAGGAACTAAACACTGCATTCTCCAAGCGGGCAGTTCTTACTTCATCAAGCTCTTCCGAAGTTCCTGGCATGATCAACAGTAACCAAAAGCCAACAAAAAATACACCTTTAACTGACTTTTCTCTCCCTTTTCACTCTCCCATCAATTAACCCTGCTCCCTAAACTTACTTCTTAAATAAACTAACTCCACATAAACCAGTGACTCAGGATAAATTTTCAGGGGAACACAGGGTAAGAGACCTTCCCTTCAGTAGGTTCTAGGTATCTGTGTATCTGGTTCTTACTAAGACTTTACTATAGCTTTTTTTTAATAGCCAACTTTTTGCAAATTATACATCAAAACTGTACTTCTTCTTGTCCTAGAGATTTTGGCAGGTCTCTATGATGTATCTTTTTTGATAACTAGAATCAAATAAGGCAGGTACAAAATATGTTTTTGCATTTGAACTTCTAAATAATAAAGGTTTTGCTCTATTTCAACTCTGCTATATATTTTTAATAACCTTTGAAAAGTCACTTAACCTCTCAATGCCTAACTTATCACCTTTATAAACATGGAATATAATTCTTACCTCACAGGTTGCTATAAGAATTCAATGAGGCAAAATATATGAAAATGCCCATTATGGTGCCTGACAGATATCAGCCTAGCAAGTAATGTTACTTGCTGTAATTATCACCATTATTAGATTATTGATTTTATCACTTATAGATTATTAATTTTACTTTAAATCTTGCCATTATGCGGATAAAATATTCATTTTGTGGACTCGATATTCCACCAAAAACTTTTTATTGCATTGCATTTTGTAGCCAAAAGAAAATATTTGAATTCACTTAAAGTTAAAAACCGAGGTAGTTTCACTGAGTAAACTGTGACCTCTTTATGAGTCTTTGAAGTGAGAGACTTTAATGCACTATTGCTTTAGCAAAATACCTTTGCCTCATAACCAACCCTCTCGTGTCACCACTGTTACCAAATATACACAGGTCCTGTGAAGACCTTTATTGATTCAACAAATATAGAACTATCCCACTATGCTGTGTTGAAGAAGCTAAACAATTAGATCGTGTAAAATGTATGTTAGCGTTATAATGAGGTTAATAAAATGACTGTGTTAATAAATTGGCTAGTTGCCCAGGAATTCCAGAGGTTCCGTTACTGGATCCACATCTCTTCCTGCCCTAGATGTGGTTTTGTGCCCCCTGGTGGCACTTCAAACTAATGCTTAGCTATTGATGGGAATGATTGTTGGTCCTGTATTGATGGTTCAGTGCAGCATCTGTGATTCCAGGAACAGTGAGTTGGCATGTGTTTCATCAGCTTACTGAAAGAATACGCGGCCGTAATACACAGGTAATACACACCCTCTGCTTCCTAAGATGGAATTCCCTGCCACTTAACCCTCTAACCACACTCACTCCACTACATCCTCCCTTAGAAAGTACTTTATCCTCCAGCCGTATCCCCACCCTTTACCCCCCATGTGAAAAAAGGCTGAAAATAGGACAAAAATTAATTTCCAGATTCATCATATGTTAATGCTCATTATTGATGAGGCATATTGTAATAGGGTTTTACAGTATTAATTGAGAGTATACCATATCCCAGGCTATGCTCAAGGCACTGGTGATATATCAAGTAGCAAAAATCAAAAGGTCTCTGCTCCTATTAAAACTTCAGCATAGTAAAAAATGCAGAAATTTATCACATAATCTTACAAAAGAAATGTGACCATAGTATAAAAGAGAGAGGTTGGTTACTAAGCAGGCCTGTAACAGAATTTAACATGAGTAAAGAGATTTAGGAAGTATTCCTTAAAGAAATGATTCTTCTACTACAAGGACTAAATGTTGACTAGGCAATGGAGGAGTTAATAAATTCTGGCATAAACAACAGAATGTGTAATGGAGGTATTTTTAAACAATTAAAATTATACATTTTAATTCCCTTTTGTAAATCATGCTCTCCTATAGTTTTCCCCAATTTAGATCAAGCCATGAGTTTTGTTGTACACAAAAAATGACAGAACAGGTACCTAGGGGTTAAAAGTCATTCTTCTGCTCTGAGAATGATGGTTAATTCTTTGAGTTCATGTTGAAGCTACTTTCTTGTAGCCAGTCTTTATGAGAGAGAAAAGTTATACCTTCTTTTGTAGTTGTTGTTGTTTGTAGTTTTGTTTGTCCTTAATTCCAACAACTGCTTTTTAAGAATCAAGAGATAAGCCAGATAGATTCAAACAAAATGATTTTATTGTTAAGTCATCCTGAAAACAGGTCAGAGGATATTACGTAAATGAGGTTCCAATTCTAGCAAGAAGGATACAGAAACTTTTCAAAGAGGAACCAAGAGAAAGTAGGAGAGAAGAGACCAGGAAGTTGGATCTGAGTGTCCTCACTTCCCTAGTAGTGTGTAGTTTAAGACACACTACTACAGTTTAAGGCAGCACTACTACAATTTGAAAAAATGGGTAGAAAAGTCTGGCTGGGGAAAAATCTTGATGAGCAGGCCAGAGATAGTCTCCCAGATAGGCACATACTCCATTATGATGGAGAAGAAGGGAGGTTAGAGTTATCATGATCTTGGTTGAAATGAGGAAGGCACTCTGAGATGCCAGAAAAACTGGTGTCAGTTTAGGATGCCTAAAACTGGAATGACACAGCCACAGATAAAAGACTACAACAAGGTCAGAAAGATATTCTCCTACATATTCTTCTAAAACTTTTAGTTTTACGTTTCACATTTATATCTGAAACCTGTGTATATTTGATTTTTATGATTGTTGTGATATAGTTAGCCAATTAACTCAGTCTCATTTATTGAAAGACTATCCTATTTTCTATTTTACAAAAGAATTTGTGAAAGATTTGTTTTATTTATTCCACAAATGTTTATAACAATTTGCTTGTGTTCCATCAAACCTGGAGTTTTATTATAGAAAGTGTTTTAATGGAAAGCCTTTTTTAAAAAATGTAACACTATTCAGGTTTTCTATTTACTCTTCTGTCAGCTTTTATTAGTTGTACTTTTCAAAAATTTATTCATTTCATCCAAATTTATTGGTATAATATTATTCATAATAACTAAAAAGTTCTTAAAAGGAAACCCAGGAAGTAAACTATTTGACATCAGTCTGAGCAATATCATTTGGATATATTCTTTCAAGCAAGGGGGGGGAAAGAAAAATAAACAAATAGGACAACAAAAGTAAAAAACTTCTTCACAGCAAAGTAAACCTTCAACAAAACCAAAGAAATGGAATACATTTGCAAGTGATATATGCAATAAGAGGTTGATATCCAAAATATATAAGAAACTCATACAATTCAATAACAAAAAAAAATAATCAGTCTGATCAAAATATAGGCAAAGATGCTTAACATCACAGGGAAATGTAAATTAAAACCACAATGAGATACTACCTCATACCAGTCAGATGACTATTATCAAAAAGTCAACAAATAACACAAAGAACAAGGACATAGAGAAAAGGGAACTCTTGTTACTGTTGGTGACAGTGCAAACTGATGTAGCCCTTATTAAAAACAATATGGAGGTCCAGATCCTGGCCAGTTGTCTCAGCAGTAGAATGTCATCCTGGCACATGGAAGTCCTGGGTTCATTTCCCGGTCAGGGCACACAAGAGAGGTGACCATCTGCTTCTCCACCCCTCCCCCTGCCACTTCTCTCTCTCTCTCTCTCTCTCTCTCTCTCTCTCTCTCTTCTCCTCTCACAGCCATGACTTGATGGAGCAAAGTTGGCCCCAAGCACTGAGGATGGCTCCATGGCCTCACCTCAGGAGCTAAAATAGCTCACTTGCCAAGCAACGAGCAATGCCCTAGATGGGCAGAGCATCACTGGGTAGGCGATAGGGTGATTGCCTGGTGGATCCCAGTAGGGTGCATGTGGCAGGAGTCTGTCTCTCTGCCTCTCAGATTCTCACTTAATAAAAAGAAAGAAAGAGAGAGAAGAAAAAAAGAAAGAAAGGAAGGAAGGAAGGGAGGAAAGAAGGAAGGAAGGAAAGGAGGAAAGAAGGAAAAACAATGTGGAGATTCCTCAAAAAATGAAAAACAGATATACAACACAACCCAGCAATTTCACCTCTGGATATTTATCCAAAGAAAATGAAAATAGCAATTTAAAAAGATATATGCACCCTTATGTTCATTGTAGCATTATTCACAATAGTCAAGATATGGAGGCATCCTAGGTGTCCATCAACAGATGAATGGATAAAGAATATTTGGTATGACCTGTGGTGGCACAGTGGTTGGAGAATTGACCTGGAATGCTGAGGTCACCAGTTCAAAACCTTGGCTTGTAGGTCAAGGCACATATGACAAGCAACAAGCAAGCAATGAACAACTAAACTGAAGCAACTATGAGTTGATACTTCTTGTTCCCCCTACTTCTCTCTCTCCTTTCTCTGTAAAATCAATAAGTAAAATCTTAAAATATATGTATATAGTGCCTGACCAGGCATTGGCACAGTAGATAGAGCATCGACCTGACGATCCAGGTTTGAAACCTGAGGTCGCTGGCTTGAGTGAGGGCTCATCAGGCTTGAGGGCAGGGTTGCTGGTTTGAGTATGGCATCATAGATATGACTCAGTGGTTGCTGGCTTGAGCCCAAAGGTCTCTGGATTGACCCCAAGGTCACTGGCTTGAGCAAGGGGTCACTCAGTCTGCTGGAGCTGCGGGTCATGGCATATATGAGAAAGCAATCAATGAACAACTAAGGTGCTGCAACAAAGAACTGATGCTTCTCATCTCTCTCCCTTTCTGCCTGTCCCTATCTGTCCCTCTCTCTGTCTTTCTCTGTCTCTCTCACAAAAAAAAAATAAAATTATATATATATATATATATACATACATACATACATACATATATATACATGTATATATGTATACATATATACATGTGTACATGTGTATATATGTATACATATATATATATATGATATATACAATACAATATTGTGCAGAATAAAAAAGAACAAAATCTTGTAACAATATGGATGTACCTAGAGGGTATTATGCTAAGAGAAATGAGTCAGGCAGAGAAAGAAGAATACCGTGTGGTTTTACTTGTATATAGAATCTAAAAACAAAACAAACAAACAAAATAAAATAAAACAGACTCATAGAAACAGACCAAAGGGATGGTTATCAGAAGAAAGGAGGTCAGGTGTGGGTGATAAAGGGAAGAAGAATACAGTTAATAATACTGTCATAAATTTACATGGTGACAGATAATCATTAGAATTAGTGGAGTGGTCACATTATAAGTTATAAAAATGTGAAATCACTAAACTGTACACCTGAAACTAATAACAATATAATATTGTATACCAACTATACTCAAATAAAAAAATGAATTTAAAAATTTTTAAATGTTTATAATAATCTTTTAGCATAAATTTGATGTCTGTAAAATTCATAGTAATGTCACCTTTTTTATAACTGATACAGGTAATTTGTATTTCTCTCTCTTTTTTTTTTACACTGATGGAACAAGAATAAAATAATAGTTAAGTCCTATCTGGATCAAATAATACAGGATGATTTTCTCATTTCAAAATTCTGATTTAATTAGATCTGCAAAAGCCCTTCTTCTAAACAAGGTAGCATTCACAGGTTCTGGGGATTTAGGCATGGACATATCATTTGGATGTCACCGTCCATCCCATTACACTTTGGTTTGCATCAATTTTACAATGATTTGCCAAAGTGTAGTACTCTTTGTATTTATAATACTTGCATTTGGCTGAGTTCTTCAGATGATGGCTTGATTTATTTTAAAAGTTTTGGAATATTCTCAGCTATAATCTCTTCAAATGTTGCTTCTATCCCATTTTCTTCCCTCTTTCCGGGCCTCTAATTGACATGTTTTAGACCTTCTGAATATAATTCATATGAAGGGTGTGCTGGAGACAGCCTGACCCAGCTTGCCAGAGTCAATTGTTAAGTACTCAAGTATTTTGTGATAAGACTATTAAAAATCATTGGTAGCTTGAAATCTGTTTTGGTGAGAGTATTGTTTTTCTCAGAGAGCTAGATTACTATACATATTTGTTATACTTTGTTTTGTTCTTTCAATCCTTTTGTTTCTGTATGCTTCAACTTGGATATTTTCTCCTCGATTGTCTTCTAGTTTACTAAGTCTGTATATGGCTGTGTCAAATCTCATAGAACCCATCCACTGAGTTCTTAATTACAAATACTGGTTTTTATAGTTGTAGATGTTTGTTTCACTTTTTTTAGATTCCAATTATCTGGGGAAATTTTCCAACTTTTCATCTATTTCGTCATGTTTTTCTTTATTTTTTTAAACATATTAATTACCGTTATTTTAAATTCCTTGTCTGCAGACTTCAATTATCTGGACCATCTGTGGCCATGCTCATTTGTATTCTTTTTCTCTTAATTATAGGTTCTACTTGTCTTGCCTCATTGTACGTCTAGTAGATTTTTATTATATGCCAAACAGAGTTTATTAAAATAAAATACAAAATCTCCAAATAATTCTATCTTTTACCAAGAGAATTTTTCTTGTTCTCTACTGGCATATGGCATGAAAAGTTGATAACCTCCATACACTTAAGTATTAACTGGGTTGAAGCTGAGTTTCGGTGTTAATGAGACTCAAGTCCACCTCTGGTTTACCTCTTTTCCTCAGGCTCTCGAACTTTGATTGACAGCTGGTGAGTTTCTGTCTCTTCAGGTTTGACAAACTGGAAAATCCAGCTCTACCTTCCAAAGTTCTCAGCCAAGTTCTCCTGTCTTCTGCCTCTGCATTTTATTTATTTGTTTGTTTATTTGTTTGTTTAGAGAGAGAAACGGGAAGAAAGTGAGGAAGGAGAGAGATGAAAAGCATCAATTTGTATTTGCTTAACTTTAGTTGTTCATTGATTGCTTCTCATATGTGCCTTTACTGAAGGCTCCAGCTGAGCCAGTGACCCCTTGCTCAAGCCAGCAACCTCTGGGATCAAGCCAGAGATCTTGGGATCATGTTGATGATCTCGTGCTCTAGCTGGTGAGCCTGCACTCAAGCTGGTGAATTTGGGATTTTGAACTGGGGACCTCAGCATCCCAGGTCAACGCTCTATCCACTGCACCACTACTGGTCAGACACCTGCCCTTATATTTGAAAATCTAGCAAATGTCTTGAAGGGGAGACCAGCTATGTGTTTGAGGTATGTTCCCTTCATTAGTAAGTCTTTGTTTCCTATTATGAACTGCAGAGGATTTCACTTTGCCTTTTAGAAGCCTTCAACTTAGTCCCTCAGCCACCTATATAACAGCAAAACTTGGCTAGTGTCTTCTGGGAAAAACCAGGCAGGCAAAACCAGACATTCACATTTCCTTTTATCACTCCAGCCCTGCTTGACTACTAAAAACATTACACATTTGTATTTCTCCCATCAGAGTCCTTACACATAGGCTACGTCAGATCCCCAGTCCATGCCCAGAACTGGCAAATGACCCCAGGGAGAGAAGTGGCTATTGTTCATCCACCTACCTGACAATGATTCTATCTCTAAGATTTTAGTATCATAAATTTGCTTTTACAGCTCTCTCACACCTTTAGAAATACTATATTTGAAATTCATCTGGGTTTTTTAACAGGAACAATGGTGTGTCACTATCTACTACATGCTACCTCTTAGTATGTCCCAACATCTAGTTTTTTATAATATTCCCAGGTGATTTTAATGAGCAACCAATCTCAAGCAACACTGACCTCATCAAAGAAACTATTACAAAATTGAGGTTCGAGCTGAGGTACCTGTTATTTTCATGGCTTTCCATCACCTCTATAAGATAAATGGACTCTCATTTATTATGCTTTTCATGTTTCATGGAGGAAAAAGAAAAAAGTTCATAGAGTGGAAAAGACATACCAGCCAGGCATCACTCACTTTTAAGAAGTATCCTCTGCTTGATTGGTGGTGGCACAATGGATCAGCATTAATCTGGGGCACTGAGGTCTAAGGGTTGAAGTCCCAAGGTCTTCGGTTTGAGTATGGGCTCATCAGCTTGAGCATGGAATTTGAACATTGACATAATCCCAAGGCCTCTGGCTTGAGCCCAAAGGTTAATGGCTTGAAGCCCAGGGTTGCTGGCTTAAGACCAAAGTCAGTGGCTTGAGCAAGAAGTCACTGGCTCAGCTTGAGCCCCACAGTCAAGGCATGTATAAGAAGCAATCAATGAATGGCTAAAGTGACAACTAAGGGTTGATGCTTCTCATCTCTCCCTTCTGTTTCCCTTTCTCAAAAAACTGTATCCCCAGAAGTTTTAACCTTAAACTTCCACTTGTACATCATTGACCCAAATTGTATCACTTGTCCAATTCTATCTACAAATATTTGTTAAACTGAATAAAATATTGCCCCCAGAAATACTGGGCTTCCTCTAGTAAGAAAAAAGAGGATGTATATATATTAGGTGGGCAACTAGCAATCTCTGCTAGTTCCATTTTCAGCACTTTCTTTAGCTTTTCTCTTATCTAACTAATAAATTCCTCTCTATAAGTGCACAAGAAAGATTATTTTCTGCTCCAAAACCTTTATCAAAAGCCCAAAGAGAGTTCTGTACATATTTCATATTTGCATGCAAGAAGCAAGACTTACCTATCTGTAATGATCATTTATCGTGAGAAAGATATAATTTTACTGGTAACGTGTTCCTCTGGTACTCCTTTCTTCTGTCAGTAAGAAATTTTTCGTAAATGACAGCTTTACCATTCTCTGAAGCCTTACTTTGATTACAGATCTCTGCCAAACTACTTTTAAGAAATCAGGCTTTCAAAGTATCTTTTTAAATCCATGTTTTAAGTGAAATATATTGTTTTAAAATAGCTCTGTACACTATCAAGTGATTTTAAAAAGTTTGCTTATCGTAAGGAAGAGATCAAAACTCTTATTAATTAAGGAATAGGATCATTCTTAATTAGATCATTTAAAGATATATTAGTGACAATGATTAACTATTTTCTATTTCTTTTGTAAGAGAGATAAGAGCCCTAAGCTTTAGTAGATTAGGTTGGTTATAAAGACCACAAAAACTATAAAGGAATGAAATATACTACCATGGAAATTAATTAAGTCAACTTTAGGCATGTCCAAACAAAGAGCAGAAAACTCCATGGGGAAATAATCTTATTCAGAGGATGGAAGAAAAACTAGACTGTAATTCCTTCAGATTATATGAATAAACTGTAAGTATAGCTTAAAGACTTCTGAAAATGCATGTACTGGTTATAAAAATGACTAATTTTCAGATGATGATATTCTGCAAGCAACATTAGAAGACAGGTGATATAAAAGCATTAGGTATCATTGTTAATGTTTTCTCAGAAAGTGGAAAATCAATCACAACTTCTTTTGGTCTATTCCAAATAAATAAATAGGATTAGGGAAACTATTTAAAGCAAGAGGGGAAAGAGAATGAGAAATTCACATATTTGTCACCAATTAAAAAGGTGCTACTTTGTTAACAGTTGCTCACTGTTTTGGGAAGAAATTTTTCACTTCTCTGAGTCTGTCGTCATGGCAATGAAAATGGAGCTCTATTTCTTTCCAGTCCTGAAATTTCACATAGCAGTGACTCACTGAACTATGAGATAACTCTGGAGGAGAAGGCGATGGGTAGGAGAAAGTGAACATTGCAGAGCCCCTACTAGGTGCAAATTTGCATTATCTGACTGAACCCTGTTGTGAATACTGGGAAGTATCTTCAGTTTCCAAAAGGAGACACAGATACATTAAGCACCTTGAACAAAAATATGTAAGTAAGTACCTTAAGATAATTTAATTTTTTAATTATTTTAATTTTATTTAGAAAACTAAATTTAGCAGGGTGACATTGATCAATAAGAGTACATAGGTTTCAGGTAAACATTTCTATAGCATTTGAACTGTTGTTTATGTTTTATATTCATCACCCAAAGTCAAATCATTTTCCATCACCTTATATTTGTTCCTCTTTACTCCCATACCCTTCCCCCTTCCCCCACACCCCTTCCATCTAGTAACCATTGCACTTTTATCTATGTCCATGAGTCTCAGTCTTATAACCCACCTATGTGTGAAAACATATAGTTCTTAGCATTTTCTGATGTATTTCACTCAGAATAATATTATCAAGTTCTATCCATGTTGTCATAAATGGCAATATGTCATCATTTCTCATGGCTGAGTAGTATTCCAGTATATATATGTACCACCTCTTCTTTATCCAGTCCTCTATCGAGGGACACTTTGGTTGTTTCCATGTCTTGGCCACTGTGAGTAATACTGCAATGAATATGGGCATACATGTGTCTTTACATACCAATGTTTTCAAGTTTTTGGGTAGATACCCAGTAGAGAGATTGCTGGGTCATATGGTAGTTCTATTCTTAATTTTTTGAGAAACTATCATACTTTATTCCATAATGGTTGTACCCATTTACATTCCTACCAGCAGTGAATGAGGGTTCCTCTTCCTCTAAAGCCTCTCCAACACTTGCTACCTTTCTTGTTGATAATAACCAATCTAACAGGTGTGAGGTAGCATCCTATTATAGCCTTGATTTGTACTTCTCTAGTAGCTAATTGAAGATGAGCATCTTTTCATATATATGTTGGACATTTTTATGTCTTCTTAGGAGTGTTCATTCAGGTCCTCTCCCCATTCTTTAATTGGACTGTTTTCTTGTTTGTTGATGAGCTTTGTGAGTTCTTTATATATTTTGGGTATTAACCCCTAATTGAAGCTGTTCTTTGCAAATATCATATCCCATTTGGTTGGCTGCCTATTTGTTTTGTTTTCCATTTCATTTGCTGTGCAGAAGCTTTTTAGTTTGATACAGTCCCATTTTTTACTTTTGCCTTTATTCCCCTTGCCTTTGGGATCAAATTCATACATTGTTCTCTATGGCCAAGGTCCATGAGTTTAGTACATATGTTTTCTATTGTGTAATTTGTTTCAGATCTTATATTTAAGTCTTTGATCCATTTTGAATTAATTCTTGTGCAAGGGTACAAACTTTAGTCAAGTTTCATTCTTTTCCATGTAGCTTTCCAATTTTCCCAGCACCATTTATTGAGGCTTTCTTTTCTCCACTGTGTGTTTTAGGCTCCTTTACCAAAGATTATTTGTCCATATATATGTGGTTTTATTTCTGGGCTCTTGATTCTGATCCATTGGTCTGTAAGTCTGTTTTTCTGCCAATACTGTGCTGTTTTGATTATCATGTCTCTGTAGTATAATTTGAAGTCAGATAGTGTGAGTCCTCTAGCTTCATTCTTTTTACTCAGGATTGCTTTGGCCATTAGAGGATTTTTATGGTTACATTACAAACCTGGTCATTTTTTGTTATATTTCTTTAAAAAATGACATTGGTATTTTGATGCGATTGTATTAAATTTGTATATTTCTTTGGGTAATATGGCCATTTTAACTATGTTGATTCTTCCAATGCATGAACATGTAATATTTTTCTATTTCATGTTGTCTTTTTCAATAATGCTTTGTAGTTTTTAGTATATAGGTACTTCATATCTTTTGTTAAGTTTATTCCTATGTATTTTCTGTTGTTGTTGTACTTGTAAAAGGAGTTGGGGTTTTTTTTAGTTCATTTCCTGAAGTTTCATCATTGGTATATAGGAAAGCAATAAACTTTTTATATTGATTTTATATTCCGTGACTTTACCGTATTGTTTTCTAGATTTTAATAAACATTTTTCAAGAAAGTGTTTGCGGTTTTCTATATACAGGATTGTGTCACCTGCAAAAAATAATGTCTTTACCTCTTCTTTCCCGATATGGATGCCTTTGTTTCTTTCTCTTGCCTGAACACTCTGGCTAAAACTTTAAGAACTATGTTGAAAAAGAGTGGAGAGAGTGAGCATCCTTGTCTTGTTCCTGATTTTTATTTTTAAAATTTTTATAGGGACAGAGAGAGAGTCAGAGAGAGGAATAGATAGGGATAGACAGACAGGAATGGAGAGAGATGAGAAACATCAATCATCAGTTTTTCATTGCAACACCTTAGTTGTTCATTGATTGCTTTCTCATATGTGCCTTGACCGTGGGCATTCAGCAGACCAAGCAACCCCTTGCTTGAGCCAGCGACCTTGGGTCCAAGCTGGCGAGCTTTTGCTCAAGCCAGATGGGCCTGCGCTCAAGCTGGTGACCTCAGGGTCTCGAACTTGGGTCCTCCGCATCCCAGTCTGACACTCTATCCACTGCGCCACTGCCTGTTCAGGTTGTTCCTGATTTTAGAGGAAAAGGAAGCCTTCATTTTTTCACCCTTAAGTATGATATTAGCTAATGGTTTAGCATATATAATATTTATTATGTTGAGGTACTTTTATTCTATTCCAATTTTGAGTGTTCTAAACATCAAGGGATGTTGTATCTTATTGAATGACTTTTCTGCATCTTTTGATAGGATCATATAATTTTTGTTCTTTGTTTTGTTGATGTGCTATAATACATTGACCAATTTCCATATGTTGAACCATCCTTGTGCTCCTGGAATGAATCCCACTTGATCATCATGTATTATTTTTTAATCTGTTGTTGTATTCAATGTGCTAGTATTTTGTTTAGGATTTTTGCATCTGTAATCATTAGAGATATTGGTCTGTAGTGTGTGTGTGTGTGTGTGTGTGTGTGTGTGTGTGTGTGTGTGTGTGTGGTCCTTGCCAGGTTTTGGTATGAGAGCTATGTTGGCATCATAAAATGTGTTTGGGAATGTTGCTTCTTCTTCTATTTTTTGGAAGACTTTGAGAAGAATAGGTACCAAATATTCTTTGAATGTTTGCTAGTATTCATTAGGTAGCCATCTGGTCATGGACTTTTGTTTTTCAAGTGGTTTTTGATAGAAATAGACCTGCTTATAAGTCTATTTAGGTTTTCCACTTCTTCGTGACTCAGTCTAGGAAGATTGTATAGCTCTAGGAATTTACCCATTTCTTCTAGGTTGCTGAATTTGATGGCATATAATCTTTCATAGTATTCTACTTTGATTTTGTATATCTATCATGTCTGTGGTAATTTCTCCTCTTTCATTTTGGATTTAGTTTATATGAGTCCTTTCTCTTTTTTCCTTAGTAAGTCTAGCCAGTGGTTTGTCAACTTTATTAATCTTTTCAAAGAGCCAGCTCTTTGTTGTATTAATTTTTTCTATAGTTGTTTTTGTTCTATTTTATTTAGTTCTGCTCTAATTTTTATGATTTCTTTCTTCTGCTGAATTTGTACTTCTTTTTCTAGTTCCTGAAGATGTGATGTTAGGTTGTTTACTTGGGAGGTCTCTTGTTTCTTGATATAATCCTATAACGATATAAACTTCCCTCTTAGTACTATTTTTGCTGCATCCCAGGAATTTTGATATGTCATGTTGTCATTTTTGTTTGTCTGTATTTATCTTTGGACCTCTGTTTTTATTTCTTCTTTGACCCAGTCATTTTTTAGAAGTATTGTGTTTGGTTTCACATTTGTGTGGGTTTCTTTACTTTCCTTTTATAGTTGAATTCGAATTTCAAAGCCTATTGTCAGAAAATATGCTTGGTATAGTTTCAATCTTCCTGAATTTGTTGATGTTAGTTTTGTGGCCCTACCTATGGTCTATTCTTAAGAATGTTTTATGTACATTGGAATAAAATGTATAATCTGATGTTCTGGGATGAAATGTCCTGTAAATTTTTTATTTTATATCTGTACCTGGGTGTCTGCCTGGGCAGCTAAGAATTATGTCTCAGATCTGAAGTGTAGATAGCATCCAAGTTCTATCTTTAGAGCATATATACATTTGGGAATATAGGGTTTTTGTTTTGTTTTGTTTTGGGTTTTGGTTATGGATTTTTGTACTGCGTGTATGAGTTAGGCCTAAGTCACAAGGACAATGGCCAATACTCATAGTCCTCTGGTAACACATTTAAACCATGAGAAAAGTGCTACCACAGAGGTCTAAGAGACTAAGGAAACAAAAGGACTGATTATAATTACATTGTCGAGAACGTGGAGATTCAGGGCAGTCATAGCCAAGAGGTAACAATATGAGCCAGCCCTTAAGGAATAAGTTTCCCTGACAGGTAAATTCAGCTAGAATTTTGATAGGCATGGTGTTGAATCCACAGATCAATTTGGGGATTATGACCATCTTAACAATTCTAAATTTTTTAATATACTACCATGAGATATCCATTCATTTATTTAGTTTCTCTTTAATTTCTCCTGGAAATGCAAATCTTTCATAGGAATCATACATAAGAGACTTTAGGAGAACATTAATAAAAAGAAAAAGTGCCTGAAAACTTTCCAATTTCCATAAAACTTGGCTATATTTTTGAAGTGTATATGTGTTTCATAAGATTTCTTTGATTCCTTATACTAACCTGCTATACTTAATCTGGTTTAAATTGGTTTCTGCTCCTTGTAATCAAATGATCCTGGCTAAGACATTACCTATCAAGATTAGTAAAATTTTTAAGTTTAAAAGTGTCTAAAAATCAGAGTTAAGAGTCCAGCTGGCTCCCAAGTCCAGGTTTTTTTCATTACCATTCTTTATTAATCCTTGCATTTAACTATTTGCCAATGTAACTTTAAGAGGTAGGACACATTGCAGACCTACTAACTACTCATCAAATTGTACCTCTGCTTTCTAAAGTGACATTTTTTGTTGTTGTTTTTTTTCTTTTTTATTCAGTGAGAGGAGGGGAGGCAGAGAGACAGACCCCACCTGGTAAACCCATTAGGGGCAATTTTCTGCCTATCTGGGGCATTGCTCCATTGCTCAGCAACTAAGCTTTCCTTAGCGCCTGAGGCAGAGACCATGGAGCCACCCTCAGCACCCAGGGCCAACTCACTCCAATCAAGTCATGGCTGCTGGGGGCGGGGAGAGAGAGAGAGAGAGAGAGAGAGAGAGAGAGAGAGAGAGAGAAAAGTGAGATGAGGAGAAAGTGGAGAAGCAGATGGGCACTTCTGTGTGTCCTGACCAGGAATCAAACCTGGGACATCCACACACCAGACTGATGCTCTATCTCTGAGTCAACCAGCCAGGGCCAAGAAAGGCATTTTTCTTAAATGCTGTTTCTAATTTTACATTTGGTTCTTTAACTGATTATTCTCATCTTTCAGCTGTAACCCATGGTTGTTTCCCTTTTTATATTTCTGTGCTTAGTAGTTGAAGCTTTGTTTTGTGTTGTTTTTTTGAGGGTATTTTTGCCCTCAGGATTATGGGAGAAAATACTGCTTTATTCTCAAATATTGCACTTCTATTAATATATTTCAACATTGTGTTGCCATTTAATATTAGCACAATTCTTTGGTACCTCTCATTTTGCTCCAAAAAAGTTAAGGACATTTGCAAAGCACAGCTTCATACCAATCTATTTGACAGTGTGGAAAAAAGTAAACATGATCTATGCAATTTCAGCAGACATACTTTCTTCTCTTCTTTCTTAAAACAAGTGGGATGTCTTCTCTGGTAACGAATAACATTAAAGAGACAAAGCCCAGAGAGAAGGGGCAGAAGCTAAAGATGGTATATTTTTAGTCATTTGATTAAATTCTGTATATGTGAAGTTGATAATTTATTGAAGGAGAACAAGAAAGTCTATGTAAATGTTTGCAGATGAATAATTAATGTGACTTCCCCACATCACTAAGCCTTTAATTAAAGCCACTATAAAACAAAGCAAGAACCAAAGAGCACATTATTATAGCAGCTAATTGCAAGTTTCCTTTCATAAGTAACATTTGAGATTCTATGGTTAATTTGCATCCTTAAAGAAAAATAGACTATACCTAGAGTGAGAGATGCTTTTTTAAAATCCCAGTTTAGCTAATTCCCTGCACACCAAAAACCTATTCACATATTAATGAATTTTTTCTTACTAAAATTTTAGCCAAAAAATTTTGGGGTTTTTTGGTTGGTTTTCTTTTTTAAATGTTGTATTAATCTTCATTTTAGCCTGACCAGGTGGTGGTGCAGTGGATAGAGTGTTGGCCCAGGATGCTGAGGATCCAGGTTCAAAACCCTAAGGACACTGGCTTGAGTGTGGGCTCATCCAGCTTGAGCACAGGCTCATCAGATTGAGAACAGGGCCCCTGGCTTGATCGTGGGATCATAGATATGATCCTATGGTAGTTGGCTTGAGGCCAAAGATGGCTGGCTTGAAGCCCAAGGTTTTTGGCTTGAGTAAGGGGACACTGGCTCAGCTGGAGCCCCCCAGTCTAGGCACATATGAGAAAGCAATTAATGAATAACTAAGATGCCACAACGAAGAATTGATACTTCTCATCTCTCTTCCTTCTGGTTTGTATGTCCCTGTCCTGTCTCTCTCTCTCTCACTAGAAAAACAAACAAACAAAAACAAAAAACAACAAAAAAACATTTTTTAAAAACATTAATCACTTTGTGGTGTGTGGTTCTACCTGCTACTTAACAACATTTGATTGAGCATTTGCCTGCCCTGGGGCATTCCTCATCTCTCCTGTGTCATATTCCTTATTATCTCTTTCCTAATCACTGTCATCCTCATAGTCACATTTTTCTGTCTCCTTTTTCTGTCTCTATTTTTCTCACTTGCTTCTGCTTCTCTTCAGAATTTTACCCTTTACATCTTTTCTCTCTATTTTTATTGCTACTTGTTCTTGTGTATTCTTTCTCCCAGTCTACTTCTTCCTGTCCTGCTCCATCTCTATCTCTAATCTTGTCATCATAACTGTAACAGCTGGGTGACCACTGTCTCCACAGAGCCGTTGCTTCCCTGACAGCTCCAAAGGTGGTGCACCTCTGGTACAGTATTTTACATACACAAGGTACTATGTATAAAGAACTGTACCATGTCATACAGCTCTTGTAACAATATGTTTTCTGGCATACACCAGGTTTGAAGTCAAGAGCTCTACTCCTGGTTTTGAATATTTATGAACTATATGCCCTCAAGGAAATCACTTTGCCTCGGGGAGCCTCAATCTCTTCATTTATAAAAGGAACATTGTTTGAGCTCTCTGAAGTCCCTTTCTGTTTTACAAATGCTGTCACTTACTCACACCTATTTGTAGAGGAATAGAAAGAACCAATTCTTAGTCCTTCCATAGGTATTGGTCCAAATAAATCTAAATCTGGTGCAGTTTTAGGCAGCAAGGGAAGATATTGGGGGCCAGAATCTTCCCCAGTTGAAAATGAACAATAGGGAGGAAAAAAAGAGAGAGTTTGAGTTATGGTCTCCAGAACCCTGAGATGTGAGTGGCTCCAAGGAGAAAAACTGTGAAGCCCACTTCTGCTTCTTTCTACATGATGGGTCCTGTGGCCATCACATAGAGTTCAAAGCAACATCTTGCTTCATCCAGTGGGCCCATATTCAGGACCAACCCAGCACAAATGACTTTGACTATGTAAATGCCTACCACCTGTATTTATTTATATGAGCTACTCACTTTATTCAAACTTCTTCATTAAAATTTAGATGCTCATCAAGTAATAAAAATAATAAATTATAACAAAAAAACACAATAGGTACAAAAAATGGCAGAGTAAAAGCAAGATGAAGGGACAGAGAATGCATGCCATAGTAGCCTTCAAACTTCTGATGGGTCAGCCATAAATTTAGCTCTGAGCTTCCTGGCAGGCATTGCAAAAAGGGAAATGACCAATTATAAAATATAAGGCCCTTAATAAATAAGAAAAACAAAAGCTTAGGAGCTACTTAACTATTCCAGTTACCAAAAATAGATAGAAATGTTTTCCATGAGTACTCATATAGAAGATATTTTATAATGTATTAAATTATATCCTCAATAGCATCCTTACAGTTAATATTATATGTTTTATGGGATTATGTATATATTATCTTTCAACAAATAAATGTTGTGCCAAAATTCAGTGCTTACCATTTATCTTTACATTTCATGAAGCACAATAGTAATCATATGCATTCTTAAATATTTCAGATTAATTGATTCCACTAAAAATTTCATTGATTACAACATGAAATTCTGTTCATCTCTGTTTAGTCTTCAGAGTTTGTATATTCAAGTATTTATAACAATAATAAACTCAATTTTACTGAAATCCTTAAAGAAGAATCTGGAAGGTATAAACTGTCTCTGAAAAGGTTAATTTACCATGCTTCTAGGATCAAAATGGCAAAGAAAAGTAGGGTTTTAAGATAAAATAAACAAATAAACAAAACTGTCCTGTCTCAAGAAGAAGAGAGTGTAAAAAGAATAGTACCAGGCCTGGTCAAGTGGTGGGACAGTGGATAAAGCTTTGGACTGGGATGCAGATGACCCAGGTTCAAAACCCCAAGGTCGCCAGCTTGAGTATGGAGTCGTTGGCTTGAGCTCAAAGGTTGCTGGCTTGAGTACAAGGTTACTGGCTTGAGCAAGTGGTCACTCACTCTGCTGTATCCCCCCTCCCCATCAAGGCACATATGAGAAAGCAATCAATGAACAACTAAGGTGCCGCAATGAAGAATTATGCTTCTCATCTCTTTTCTTTCCTGTTTCTCTCTCTCTCTCTCTCTCTCTCTCTCTCTCTCTCTCTGTCACACACACACAAAAAGAATAGTACCAGGAAAGGAAAATACAGCTTCAAAATCACTTGTTAGGGTTATGTTTTAAGACAAACTTATAATCAGCCTAAATTGACAATTTTAATACAAATATAGCACTGAATTTGTATTTAATACAAATATAGCACTGAATATATAAACTGAATTCTTTCATTGATTGCCCCTCATTAACTTCATGGACTATTTTTGTATAGTTTATTTCTAATTCCAGCCCTCCTAGGAATAACCAATCTAAATGATCTATAACACAAGCACTCTTACCAAAAAGATTTTGTATCTATATACTGTTAGTCTGTTCAGACTGTTAGAACAAATACCATAAAGTGGGAAGCTTATAAACAGCAAAAATTTACTTCTCACAATCTGGAGGCTGGGAAGTTCAAGATCAAGGTACCAGCAGATTCAGTGTCTGTGAGAGCCTACTTCCTCATATACTGCTACCTTCTTATTGTGTCCTCAAGAGATCCTCTCTGGGGCCTCTCTTATAAGGAGAGGTTAATCCCATTAATGAAGGATTAACCCTAATGACCTAATTAGCTCCCAAGGGCTCCATCCCCAAATACCATCACCTTAGAGGTTAACATAAATTATGGGAGTACGTATATTCAATTCATTGCATACACACACACACACACACACACACACACACACACACATTCATACAGTGGTACCTTGAGATATGAGTTTAATTCATTTTGTAACTGAGCTCATAAGTCAGTCAACTCGTATATCAAACAAATTCCTCCCATTTAAAATAACTGAAATAGCTTTAATCCATTCCATCCCTGTGAAACATCCCCAAACCATCCTAAATTATGAAAAAAAAAATGTTTTTTGGTTTTTTTATTAGTTTTTTAATGGGGTGACATTGATAAATCAGAGTACATATGTTCAGAGAAAACTTCTCTAGGTTATTTTGATATTTGATTATGTTTTTAATTAATAAACACACATGTATACTTTACCAATGCATAACAAAATATATGAAATAAAAGAAAAACGTGTTATTTAGTACTGTATTCTTACCTTGGAGACAGACGAGTGCAGCTAACGGAGGTGAATGGTGGAGGAGGAGGGAGGGAGGAAGGAATGCAGGCACTGTAGACACATAAACCAAAACTGCACTTTCTTAACACTAAATGTAAACAAAAAGTACATTTTCTTTAAACAAAACTAAAACTGCACTTTCTTTACTCAAAATGAAACCACAAAAACTTAATTGTAAAAAAGTGCACTTTCTTAACTTTAAACCTAACCTAAGCTTAACATTACGTATTTTTTATTTAATCATCACCATTTTGTCTTTTTGGCTGCACTTTTGGCACATTCGCTTGCAGGACTCTTCAATAAAAATCTATCTAAAGAGGTTTGCTTTTGCCTGCCTTTTAAAATGTTACAGAAATGTGACAAACAAGTGTCATTAAAAAGTGCTGAAGCAGGACCATTTGAAACTTTTTCTGTGTGTTTCTTTTTAATGAAACTTGAAAGCTTCTCCCACATTGCCAGCATGTCTTTAATTTCCCTTGTAGAAATCACTTCCTCTGACTCTACCTCCTCCTCACTACTTATCTCTTGCAGAAGCTCGGTATGTTGCATCATCTGTAGCTCCTTCAAATCCTCAGTTGAGAGTTTCTCCTCAAATTCCTCCACAAGCTCGTTTACATCACCCTCATCTACCTCCAGACCCATCGACTTTCCCAGGGACATAATCTCCTTCAACACTTCTACCTCAGTCTCGGTCTCTGGTTCGAAACCTGCAAAGTCCCTGTCTGCAACAACATCAGGTCATAACTTTTTCCATGCTGAGTTCAAGGTTCATTTTGTAACCTCTTGCCATGACAAGTCAATAAGGCATAAACATATCATGATGTTGTAATGATCTTTGCAAAACTCTCGAAGGGTTAGATTTGTATTCTCAGTAACCTCAAAGCAGCGGCCGAACAAGTGCTTTATGTAAAGCTTTTCAAAGTTGGAAATGACCTGCTGATCCATAGGTTGCAAGATTGAAGTTGTGTTGGGTAGGAGGTAGAGGACTTTCATGAATTTGAACTCATCGAGAATGTTATCTTCAAGACCAGGTGGGCAGGCTGGAGCATTTTCAAGGATTAGTAATGCTTTGATCAGGAGTTTATTTTCTTGAAGATATTTCTTCACTGCAGGAGCAAAGATGAGATTTACCCATTCAATAAAAAACTGCCACGTAACCCATGCCCTAGCATTGGCACACCACATAACCTGCAGTTTTTCTTTAAGAATCTTGTGAGTCCTGCCTGATCAGGCAGTGGCACAGTGGATAGAGCATCATACCGGGATGAGGAGGACCCAGGTTTGAGACCCCGAGGTTGCCAGCTTGAGCACAGGCCCATCTGGCTTGAGCAAAAGCTCGCCAGCTTGGACCCAAGGTTGCTGACTCCAGCAAGGGGTTACTCAGTCTGCTGAAGGACCCCAGTCAAGGCACATATGAGAAAGCAATCAATGAACAACTAAGGTGTCGCAACGGAAAACTGATGATTGATGCTTCTCATCTCTCTTCGTTCCTGTCTATCTGTCCCTATCTATCCCTCTCTCTGACTCTCTCTCTATCCCTGTAATAAAAAATAAAAAATAAAAACCAAAGAAAAAAGAATCTTGTGAGTCTTAAAGGCTCGAGGATTTTCAGAATGATACACTAGCAGTGGCTTTACTTTACAGTCACCACTAGCATTTGCACACAATGCAAGGGTCAGATGGTCCTTCTTGGGTTTACGGCCTGGCAGCTTCTTCTCCTTTGAGGTGATGAAAGTCCTGGGCATTTTTTTTCCCAAAACAATCCCATTTTGTCACTGTTGAACAGCTGTTGGGGGATGTAGCCTTCCTTTGGGATAAGCACAGCAAAACGTGCAATGTACTTTTCAGCTGCCTTAACATCAGCACTCATTCACTCACAGCTTCACCATGCCTCACTACTGAGTGGATGCCAGATCTCTTCTTGAAATTTTCAAACCAGCCATGACTTGCCTTAAATGTATCTTCTACTGCCTCTTTTGAGGTTGATGGTTCTTTCTTCAAGTCACTGTAAATAATACATGCCTTTTCACATATTACAGTCTCTGTCACTGTATCTCCTGCCAGCTTTTTCTTTTTCACCCACACCAGCAGAAGCTTCTCCATTTCTTCATGGATATTTGTACTTAATTGGGACAGAATTGTAGTTCCTTTTGCTAGATTTGTGCTTTTGATGGCATCCTTCTGTTTAAGGATGGTACAAATTGTAAAAATATTGGGGTCGTACAGCCTTGCCATTTCAATCACTCGTACACCACACTCATGTTTTTCTATTATTTCTTGCTTTACTTCTATCCACATCATTCTCTTCTTCTTCTCACCACTGTCCTTTACACTCACTTTCTTTGGCCCCATGATAGCACAAAAGAAAGTTAGTAAAAAAATGCAAAAATGATGCAAGAATGAGTACAGTGCATGAGATTCAACTTGATTCTGTGGGTAACACGTGAGAAAGAACGAGATGCTGGTGTTGTGCTGCCAATACTGGACCCATGCACCAATGCACCAACTAGCAGCAGCTTCCCAAATCATGACTCGTATCTCAGAATTTTGCTTGGATCTCGAACAAAAATACAGACCAAGTCGCAGCTTGTATCTAAAAAATAAATAAATAAAAAATAAAAAAAATTGTGTGTTAATCTGCTCATATCTCAAGGTACCACTATATGCAAAGTTTTCTCCTCTACATTAATTTGTGGCTCAGTAGCATTTCTGTTTCTATCTCTCGAAAATTTTACCAGTTTTTCAAAAGGGTTGATAGAGAATCCAAATTCCTCCTCTTCATCAGAGATTGTTTGGGAGGTCTCATATGATGTGGGGTGAGGGTAGATCAATGAGGTCAGCACACAAATGTGTTGACTGTGAGCCCTTTCTTTAGGATCCGGGCTTAGTCAACTCTGGGTCCTTTGCACCTAACTCACAGTGCCTGGCACAAGTGGTAGGCCTAAAATAAAGATTACCCTGAGTTGAATATGTAAATAATTTATCATGAGAAATAGAACAACTAAGGGTATCTCATCATCTCAACTAATCAACATAATTGCTTCTGAGAGTGAAATCAAATTGAGGTCAAAATATAGTTTAGATACCACAAGGAAAATGATCTGAAGGCATTTTAAATGATACTTTCATAAAGCTGGAGGAGACTTGTAAATCACCTCAGCTGGGATAGCACTGGCCAAACCAATGACATGAATAGTTACAGCTGATAAATATTTTAATATGGATCCCAGGCAGGCAGAAGAAGGGGGAAGTGGCAGCATAATTTTTTTTTCCAAATCCTCACATAAAAGCAGGAGGAGCAACCAGAGAGCAGAGTGAAGAGCACATGAAGAACATTTATTTAAAAATTGGATGATAAGGTATGCTTATAAATCACCGACTACAAATGGGTGCTAGCAATCCACTAACAGCCACACCATTTGCATGGTAACATGGTATTTTTCTTTACTAAGAAATATAAAGGGTCAATCAGCCAGCTTCTGACAGGTTTGAAAACAAAACCCCTCTATCAGTTCAGGTCCTCCAAGAAGGAGATGCTGATATGAACTTAGCAGTGTTAGGAGAGGGCAGAACAATGCAGAGAAAGTTCTGGGAATGCAATCAAAATGAAACAGAATAGGGAAAAAATAACATCTAGACCAAAGTACAGCAGGTAAACAAGCAGAAAATCCCAGAAATTAAGTCACCATTTTTAAAATTTAACAATATATTTTATTCAACTGACTATATTAAAAACATTATCACTTCAACATGAAATCAGTATAAAAATATTAATTAGAGCATTTACTTTTTTTAGCAAGTCACATTTTTAACACCAAGTAAAATCCTGAGCTCTGTGAAATTAAAAAGAAAACATTCCTGAATCATTTGAGTGATATCAGAGTAATGGCAGCATGAGAGATGCTCCTGATCTCTCCCCTTGAAATTTCAAAGTGAACAACTATAACACAGCATAGGAACCCCGGCTGGGCTCACAGGCATGCCTGAAAGATCTGCACGCACTGAATGGACTAAAGGTGGGACAAGGTGAAGAAAAGGGAGGAAGATAAAATGGACTTGCAATAAGCTCTAGGGAGGAAACAAACCTGGAGTTATTATTTTCTCTCTGCCACACTACGAGGAGGAGGGAAGCTCAGGCTGTCTGGGTTTTGCCTGAAGGGTATAGAGAAGGAAACCCAGAGTGGCTGGGTCTTTTTCTGCAGGGAGGTGTGGTAAGATAGAGGGGCAGAGGGGGAGATAAGCCAAAGCGACCAGAGTGCGAGGTCACGGCCAGTGTTCCTGCAATCTGCCTGCATCCTGCAGCCTGCACTCAGAAGAAACAGAGAAAACTAAAGTGAGGCCCCCAGCCTCCTAGATCCCACCTCCCTCACCTCATGGTACTGAGAGTGGCAGAAACAAACCCCATAGTTAGCTCTCCAGAGTCACTCTCTCCCCTGAAGAACAGAGGTGCTTCATGTCTGATCCTCAGGTCTGTTGAGACATGGGGAGAAGGATCTGGATGCCTGAGATCACCATTGACAGAATTATAAAGCTGGAAAGCCAGAGCCATAAGATGAAGCTGTAAAGCCTTACAACACACCTCACCCACCAATGTGACTGCGGCCCCACCTATATGATTGTGACAACACATATCAGCAGAGGACAGCCCAGGAACTTCAAAGAGCTAAAACTTATAACACAACACACCTACAGAAAGAAACCGCTCAAAATCAATTTTTTTCCCTTTCTTTCTTCATTTCTTTCTTTTTTCCTTTTCTTATTCTTTTTTTTTGCTTTCTCAACTTTGAATTTCACTTTCTTTAATTTTTATATATTTTATACTTATTTTTTCCTGGGTGTTTTGTTTTAGTTTTTTGTTTTATTTTTGGTTTTCAATCCTTTTTTCTGTGGTTTTTCTTCTTAGTATAATTTTTTATATTTTTATTCTATTTTTATTAATTTTTCATATTTTTTGTTTGTTTTTGTTAGGGTTCTTAACAAAACTATTCTCAAATGCCATCAAGAAAGAATAAATCAAATACCATGGCTACACAAGACAGAGATGTAGTTCAGAAAGAAAATGAAAAATCTCAATCACATGGACACCTTGAAGTTAAATTTCAAAATTGAAGAGATTTCAAAATTGGAGTTCTGAAAATATTCAATAAGTCATGAGAAGACACCAGAAGGAAACTTAATAAGCTCAGAAAACAAAATGAACATCTCACCAAGGAGATTGAAACTTTAAAAACAGAGATGAAGAATTCAGTACATGAATTAAAAACTGAGGTAGCAAGTTTAGCTAATAGAACAAGCCACATAGAGGAAAGAATTAGTGACACTGAAGACAGGGAGTAGAAATGCTACAAAGAGAAGAGGAGAGACTCACAAATTTAAAAAACCGAGAGAGCTCTACAAGAATTGTCTGACCCCATCAAAAAAAGCAATATAAGAACAATGAGTATATCACAAGAATAGAGGGAAAAGGGAATGGAGAGCCCATTTAAACAAATAATTGATGAGAACTTCTAAGACTATGGAAAGAGTTAGAGCACTGAATACAAGAAGCAAACAGAATGCTGAGTTATCACAATCCAAACAGACCTGCTCCGAGGCACATTGTAATAAAATTGTCAAAATTTGATAACAAAGAAAGAATTCTCAAGATAGCTAGGAAAAAGAAGACATAACATATAAAGGAAAGCCCATTAGATTATCATCAAAGTTCTTAGCAGAAACTCTACAAACCAGAAAGTAGACCCAAACATTTCAAATACTAAAAAAGAAGAATTGCCAGTCAAGAATACTATATCCATCAAAGTTATCCTTCAAATATGAAGGAGAAATAAAAATTTTTACAAACATACAGAAGCTAAGGAAATTTATCACCAGAAAACCCTCACTGCAAGAAATACTCAAGGGGGTTATTCTACTGGAAAAAAAGAACAAAACAAAACTAAAAGTAAAAGCTCCAACAAGGTCACAATAAAAACAAGGATAATTTGTGACAACAACAACATAAAATGGGAGAGAATGAAGATCTGCAGTAACAAAAGAGGATGGAGTGCAGATGCATTCATAAAACAAAGAACTCTTGTACATATGAACATTTCTCTCAATAACCTAATGATAACCACACATGAAAAAGCTGTTACTGAAATACATAGCATAAAAGAAGAAAAAGCAGGGGAAAGAAGTATGGAATACCACCAAACAAAAACAACTGACAGATACAAAAAAGAGAAGAACCAAATAAGATACAGAGCTACCAGAAAACAAAACATAAAGTGGGCATAAGAAATCCTGAAATGTCAGTAATTCCCAAAATGTAAATGGACTAAACTCACCAATAAAAAGTCAGAGTAGCCTGACCATGTGGTGGCGCAGGAGATAGAGCATCAGACTGGGATGCGAAGGACCCAGGTTCAAGACCCCGAGGTTACCAGCTTGAGTGTGGGCTCATCTGGTTTGAGCAAAGCTCACCAGCTTGGACCCAGGGTTGCTGGCTTGAGTAAGGGGTTACTTGGTCTGCTGAAGGCCCACAGTCAAGGCATATATGAGAAAACAATCAACGAACAACTAAGGTGTCCCAACAAAAAAACTGATGATTGATGCTTCTCATCTTTCTTCGTTCCTGTCTATCTGTCCCTATCTATCCCTCTCTCTGACTCTCTCTCTGTCTCTGTAAAAATAAAAAAAAGTTAAGAGTAGCAGATTGAGATTGGATCCAAAAGCAAAACCCAACTGTATGCTGCCTTTAAAAGACACATCTAACCTGCAAGGACAAAGGTAGACTCAAAATAAAAAGGTTGAAAATGAGTCTCCAAGCAAATAATAGCTAAAGGAAAGCAAGTATAGCCATATCTATATCTGACAATACTGACTTCAAGACAACACAGGTAACCAGAGACAAACATGGACATTTTATAATGATAAAGGACATTGTATCAAGAACACATAACACTTCTTAATATATATGCACCAAACCAGGGAACACCAATATATATAAGACATCTACTGACTTATCTAAAAATAGAAGCAGAAAAAAACCACAATCATACTTGGAGATTTCAACACTCTATTGATAGCTTTAGATAGATCATCCAAACAGAAAATCAATAAAGAAATAGCAGCCGTAAATGACACACTGGACCAACTGGACATAATAGACATTTATAGGACATTTCATCCCAAAACATCATATTTTACATTCTTTTCCAGCGTGCATAAAATATTCTCAAGGCTAGACCATATATTGGGCCACAAAACTAACACCAACAAATTCAGAAATTATACCAAGCATATTTTCTGATCATAAAGCTTTGAAATTAGAATTCAACTACAAAAAGGAAGTAAAGAAACCCACAAAAAAATGTGGAAATTAAACACATCATACCAGGGGTTGAGGTTTCAACATATGAATTCTGGAGGAATGCAAACATTCAGTTGATAACACATCTGAATAATCCAAGATAATCTCCCATTTTAAAGTCACCTGATTAACAAACTTAATTCCATCTGCAACTTTAACTTTCCTTTGACATGTAACCTAACACTCACAGGTTCCAAGACTGCAATGTAAACCTGTCTAGAGGACCATTATTCTGTCTATCACAATGGCTTTTTCAAAACAAACAAACAAATGAGAAAGTGAACTAGTAAATAGTTGACAGGAGCAAAATATATTAGGAAGGGATGCATCGCCACACTTCTGATAGTTCCTCTCCAGAAGAAACTCACTAACTGTAATTACTGGCTTCTCTCTGCTCAGAGTACTTGGATTAATTTTTCTTCATTGTAAATTTGGGAAGAACAAAATGAACATGGTCAGTTCAGAGCCTCCCTTCCTTTATTTGGGAGTGAGATGTTTATAGGGAGCACTCAGTTCACTGCTCTTTCAGGGAATTTTCCCTGCTGGGAGCCCACACTGGAGGCAGGGTTAGGGGTGAGGTTTACCCTAAGCCATGGCTTCCGCTCATGGCAGGTGGGTGGGAGCGCCTGCTAACCCTGGGGCTCAATATCTGCTAGCCCATCTGGCTAATAGAGCTATAGCCAAATCAGATGATTTGGCAACATCAGTAATAAAGATGATATTTTGATCCCATCTTCTCTAACGTTTCTATTTCTCAGGCTGTTCAGACAGAATCCAGCTGAGAAAGCCAAGTACATTTATTGAGACTCCAAACCTTAAGAAGAAGCACATATTATATGATGCAATTTATTTCCCCAGAGTGTATCATTTCTCCATAAGTGATTGTTTGTTTGTTTTTTGAAAACAGAGCTTCTGTGGGAAACAGTATGATGATGAAGAATCTGGGTGTTGTGTTGACGGCTTGAGTTCAAATGGTGGCTCCTCCAGTTAAATGCTGTGTAATGCTTGGCAAGTTCTTAACTGCTTTGTATCTCCATGTCCCACCTGTAAAATAAAAATAGTAATTTTTATTTCTGCTGTGGTTGTGAGTAGTAAAGTCACAGAAGCAAAGCACTTAGAAGAGTGTCTTTATAGCAGTGCACATGGTAAAAATAAGATGTGTTATTATGCCTTATATCAATTTGTATCCCATATTGTGTATAGTATAACAATACTAAAGCAATTTATTTTAATCAAATGAAACAGGTTTCTCTGCAGCAGAGACTGTGCCTTAGTCACTTCTGTCTTCCAGGAAAAGTTCAGCACCTAGCACAGAACTGAGTTTATTACACATTTGCTGTGTGAAGAAATAAAATGAGAAATGGAGTTTAAAACTAAGATAAAAAAGCTATTCAGCCACACAACACAATTTGTTTTACTGAACTGTTAACTGCTAGGGCTTAATATCCACTTGCAGAAATTTAAACAACTATATGCTTTTTAAGTTAATGGTAAATGCATTCTGTGCAATTTTGTATCAGAAACTGTATGCCAAGGATAGTCTTAAAGTATTTTATTACTGCTTGACGCAACCATGAGGCATTACTGCCTTCTAGTGGAATAAATTGTGTAGTGCACATAAAGGTGATACCTTAGTGAGCTGACTTAATCTTCTTAAAAAACAACTTTCCTACTCAAATTACTTTTCAAAATACTCATACATTTCCAAAATAATATTTAAATATTTGAATTAATATTTCAGGTAAAAAAAATATTTTTTCTATTTTTTTTCTGAAGTGAGAGACAGGAAGGCAGACAGACAGACTTCCACATGCACCTGACCAAAATCCACCCGTCATGCCCACTAGGGGACAATGCTCTGCCCATCTGGGCCGTTGCTCTGATGCAACTGGAGTCATTCTAGCGCCTGAGGTACAGGCCATGGAGCTATATTCAGTGCCTGGGCCAACTTTGCTCCAATGGATCCTTGGCTGTGGGAGGGGAAGAGAGAGACAGAGAGAAATTAGAGGGGGAGGAGTGGAGAAGCAGATGGGTGCTTCTCCTGTGTGTCCTGGCCGGGAATCAAACCCAGGACTTCCACACACCAGGCCAACATTCTACCACTGAGCCAACCATCCAGGGCCAAAAATTTTATTTTTATACAGACTCTTGTGCTTTTGGAACTCAGTCAGATTAAGTACATTTCACTTTTTAAATGTTGCATCAATTATAATAAACTGCAAACTAAGTAGACATAAAAAGTGCAACTAAAATATGTCATAAATGAAGAATGCTATTTAAAAGTGTAACAAATCTCAAGGGTATTTCAGTTCTTAAATATGTGTGGCTAATCCCTCAGGCTTCCTCCTACCTTCAGCTTCAATTCATTTTTAGATTGCTAAAATTCTACAGAGTCTTCAATTTAATCCAAAATTCTTTTCTAAGCATCTAAAATTTTCAAAATTTGGGGAAAAGAAGGTAGGTAGAATATGCTAATGTAAAAAGACATGATCTCTGCATGCAAAGAGAAAGGTTCATGGAAATATACACCACTAAGTACAATGGAAAGCAAATAGTCAGAAAATTCTATTTGTGGTACAAACTCAAAGATATGGGAGTAAGGGAAAGGTTTGCTCCAGGAAAACTTTCTAAAGTAAGTGGCTAATGAGTGGGGTCTTAAAGAATGGATAAACCTTTAACAAAAACAAACAGGGAAAGTTACCTTAGATAAAACGGAAAAGGCAAATTAATAATATACATGAGTATAAAAAGTACAGGTTGAAAAATATGACTACATAGGTATGGCTGCAGTGGCAGATGTATACAGAAGTGAAATCAGAAAAAGAGGTTAGTTGGATGATGATGTCAGAATAATGGTAGAATGAGGAATACTCCTGATCTCTCCCCTTGAAATTTCAACAAATTGAACAAATATATTTCAGCAAAGGAACCCCAGCTTGGGTGGCAGGCATGCCTGATAGAGCTGTGCATTGAATGGACTAAAGATGGAACAGGTTGAAAAAGGGGGCAGAAGATAAAACTCATTCATGGTTGGCTCTGGAAAGAAGACAAACTGGGAATGACTGGGTTGTGTTTTCTTTTTCCTTTCCTAGACTACAGTGAGGAGGGAAGCTCAGGCTGTCTGAGGTTTATCTGAGGGATACAAAGAGGAAAATCTGAGTGAATGGGTCTCCTTTGGCTGGGAGGGGTGGTGAGATAGAAGGGCAGAGGGGGAGATAAACCAAAGCAGTCAGAGCACAGGGTCATGGCCAGTGTTCCCACAGTCTGCTTGCAGCCCACACTCAGCAGAGACAGAGAAAGCTAAAGTGCAGCCCTGCAGCCTTCCCTGATCCCACTCCCCTTACCCCAGGGGTATGAAAAGTGGCAGAGATAAACCCCACCACTAGCTCTCCAGAGCCACTCTCTCTCCTGAAGAACAGAGGTGCTCTGCATCTGGTCCCATGGTCTGTTGAAATGTGGGGAGGAACACCTGTAAGCCTGAGATCACCACTGTTAGAGCTGGTAAAGCTGGAAAGCTGAAACATAAAGCCTTCACAATATGCCCACCAACCAACGTGACTACAGACCCATCTACATCATTTGAACAGCAACATCTCAACAAAAGACAGCCCAGGAATTTCACTGAGTTAAAATTTGTAATACAGAGATATCTACTGGAAGAAAACAATAGCCTCTCAAAACAGAAATTTATCATTCTTTTTTTTTCATTATTTTCTTTTTTCCTTCTGATTCTTTTATTCTCATCTTCTCTTTTGAATTTCATTTTCTTAATTTTGATATGTCCTATTTTTATCTTTCTGTCTGTGTTTTGTTTATTTCTGCTGTTTTTTAGTTTTTGATCTTTGTCTTCTTGGGTTTTTCACTTTTAGTTGTCATTATATTTAAAATTTTTATAGTTTTTATTGTATTTTTTAATTTTAATTTTTCATTTTTTTAGTTGGTTTTTGTTAGGGTTATTAACAATACCACTCTCAAATGCCATTGAAAAAGAAGAAATGGAATACTATGGCTACACAGATTAGAGATGTAGTTCAAAAAATAAAAATAAAAAAGCTCCAGAATAAAACTCAATCACATGGAAACCTTGAAGTTAAATGACACAGAATTCAAAACTGAAGTTCTGAAAATTCTCAATGAGGTGCAAGAACATCAACAGGAAACTTAATGAGCTCACCAAACAGACTGAAACTTTAAAAACAGAAATGAAGAACTCAATACATGAACTGAAAACTGAGGTAGCAAGTTTAGCTAATAGAACAAGCCATATAGAGGAAAGAATCAGAGACATCAAAGACAGGCAACTACAGCTGCTGCAGAGAGGAGAGAGACTTATGAATTAAAAAATAATGAGAGAGCTCTACAAGAATTGTCAGATTCCATCAGAATAAGCAATATAAGAATGATGGGTATATCAAAAGAAGAAGAAGAAGAGAGAAGGGAATGGAGAGCCTATTCAAAAAGTAATTGATGAGAACTTCCAGGACTATGGGAAGAGTTAGATCTTCAAATCCAAGAAGCAAACAGAACACTGAGTTACGTCAAGCCAAACAGACCTCCTCCAAGGCACATCATAATAAAATTGTCAAAAATCAATGACAAAGAAAGAGTCTTCAAGGCAGTTAGGGAAAAGAAAAACATAACATATAAAAGAAAGTTTATTATGTTATCATGAGACTTCTCAGCAGAAACTTTATAAGCCATAAGAGAATGGACTCAAGCATTCAAAATACTAAAAGAGAGGAATTATCAGCCAAGAATACTATATCCATCAAAGTTATCCTTCAAATATGAAGGAGAAATAAAAACTCTTGCAAACACACAGAAACTAAGGGAATTTATCACCAAAAAACCCCACTGCAAGAAATACTCATGGGGTTATTTGACCAAACACAAAGAACAAAACAAATTAGAACTACTAGTAAAAGCTCCAACAAGGTCACAATAAAAATAAGGATAATCTGTGACAACAATAACATAAAAGGGGAGAGAATAATGATCTGCAGTAGCAAAAAAAAAAATGGAGTACAGACACACTCATAAAACAAAAAACTCTTATACATATGACAATTTTTCTCATAATAACTTAATGGGAACCACCCATGAGAAAGCTGTTACTGAAGTACACAGCTTAAAAGAAAAGAAACAGGGGAAAGAAGTATGGAATACCACCAAACAAATGCAACTGACAGAAACACAAAAGAGAAGAACCAAACAAGACACAGAGCTACTAGAAAACAAAACATAAAATGGCTATAGGAAATCTTTAAGCGTCAATAATTACCCTAAGTGTAAATGAACTAAACTCACCAATAAAGAGGTGCAAAGTAGCAGATCTGATCAAAAAGCAAAAATAAACCGTATGCTGCCTTCAAGAGAGACATCTAAAAGACAAAATTGCAAGGACAAAAAAAGGATAAAATTGCAAGGACAAAAAAAAAAAAAGACACATTGCAAGGACAAAAGTAGACTCAAAATAGGTTGGAAAATGAGTCTCTAAGCAAATACTATCCAAAAAAAAAGCAGGTGTAGCCCTACTCATATCTGACAATGCTGACTTCAAGACAACACAGGTAACCAGAGACAAAGATGGACATTTCATAATGATAAATGGGACATTATATCAAGAACACAGAACACTTCTAGCCTGACCAGCAGTGGCTCAGTGGATAGAGCATTGAACTGGGATGCGGAGGACCCAGGTTCAAGACCCCAAGGTCGCCAGCTTGAGTACAGGCTCATCAGACTTGAGCAAAAAGCTCACCAGCTTGGACCCATGGTCACTGGCTCAAGCAAGGGGTTACTCAGTCTGCTGAAGGTCCATGGTCAAGGCACATATGAGAAAGCAATCAATGAACAACTAAGAGGCTGCAACAAAAAAATTGATGATTGATGCTTCTCATCTCTCTCCATTCCTGTCTGTCTGTCCCTGTCTGTCCCTCTCTCTGACTCTCTTTCTCTGTCCCTGAAAAGAAAAAAAGAACATATAACACATCTTAATATATATGCACTAAACCAGGAAGCACCAAAATATATAAGACGTCTACTAACTGATCTACAAATATCAATAGGAGAAGAAAAAACACATTTATACTTGAAGATTTCAACACACCATTGATGGCTTTAGATCATCCAAACATAAAATCAATAAAGAAATAACAGCTTTAAGTGACACACTGAACCAAATGGACATAATAGACATTTACAGGAAATTTCATCCCAAAACATAAAATTATACATTCTTCTCCAGTGTGCAAGAAACTTTCTCAGGGATAGACCATATATTGGGCCGCAAAACTAACCTCAACAAATTCAGGAAACTTGAAATTATACCAAATATATTTTCTGACCATAAGGCTTTGAAATGACAAAAGCCTATTGCTTTGCTATATAACAGGGGTTGGGAACCTTTTTGGCTGAGAGAACCATGAATGCTACATATTTTAAAATGTAATTCCATGAGAGTCATACAATATGTTTAACACTAAATACAAGTAAATGTGTGCATTTTATGTAAGACCAACACTATTAAAGTACAATAAGTCTCTGAATTCTTTTTAATGACGTTGTTATGCTGTTGCTAACCAATGATGAATAAAATATTTCTTACCATTAATGCGACTTCTGGTGCTGCATGGTTTTGCTGATGGCTTTGTAGTCTGGTTGATATGTGGTAAGGTTAAGCTTCATGCAGGTGTTGAGACTTCCATCTGTTAAACGTGATTGTAGGTTGGTCTTAACATTCTTTAGATGTGAGAAAGACTGCTCACATGAAAGACTGCATAGAGCCAAACATTGTTA
Source organism: Rhynchonycteris naso (assembly GCA_037038555.1). Classification (NCBI taxonomy): domain Eukaryota; kingdom Metazoa; phylum Chordata; class Mammalia; order Chiroptera; family Emballonuridae; genus Rhynchonycteris; species Rhynchonycteris naso. Next base: position 61,748,763 of record CM073002.1, on the reverse strand, counting down.
GTACAGCAATACTCACATGCTGCAGTGTGTGGTATGTGACGGGAAGCATGTTCCAAGTTTTGACAATCAACTAGTTCACAGATTGAAGTTTTTTCAATTCTCCCACTTGTGTTTGCTCGCCAACTCTGCTTGCTGTCATGCAAGTCTTTACAAATCTTCATTCAGTGACTTGAACTTATTCACCCACATGTCTGAGGCCTTCAGGTCAGCATCTTGTAGCTCAAAATCTCTGACGGAGACACCAAGGATGTAACTCAGGTCGGCGCTGTCCACTGCACACTTGTGTAACAAACTTAAAAAGATGAGTGTGCTCACAAAATTCTCCAAAGCGCACTTTGAATGACTGCAGGAAATTAGATGTGAAGCCCACTAGCTGCTGGAGATCAAGATGTTGAAAAGTGTCACTTGCTGTGCATGCATCTTTAAACTCTCCCAGTTGTTCAAAGTGTAGTAAATGACCTGCTTCAATGTTGGCTATGAAGAGTTCCAGCTTCTTTTCAAATGCAAACACTGCTTGTTGAAGGGATAAGACTGTATTTCCAAAGCCTTGCATTTTCACATTGAGCTGGCTCAGATGTTCAGTCATGTCCACGAGATAGTAGAACTTCAGAAGCCACTCAGTGTTAGCTAACTCAGGATGCTCGACGTTTTTCGTTTCAAGAAAAGTCCAGACTTCGCTGAGACAAACCGTGGAATGGCTGAACACCTTCCCTCTTGACAACCAACACACATTGCTGTACAGAAGCAGACCAGGATAATTATTCCCAACTTCATCCAACAGTGTTTTAAACTGGCTATCATTTAAAGCTCAGGCAACAATAAAGTTGACCACCCAAATGACCAGTGACATCACCTCACCAAGCTGCTCACCACACATCTGAGCACAAAGCGCCTCCTGATGTAGGATGCAGTGAAAACTTAGGATGGGTCTCTCTCATGTTCATGAAGAAGGACTACAAATCCTCTGTTTAACCCCACCATGCACGGAGCACCATCAATACACATCAAAATAAGTTTTTCCATTGGTAGATTTTTTTTCTTTAGCAAACTCAGTGAAAGACTGGAATAAATTCTCCCCTCTTGTTGTCTCTTTCATAGGCAAAACAGCAAGACTTTCCTCGCGTAGTGTGTCACTGACTGCATACCTTGCAATCATGTTGAACTGGGATAAATGGCTTACTTCTGTTGACTCATCCAAAGCGAGAGAAAAGAATGGTGCTGCATTTATGTCCTTCACTTCTGTTGCCTCAATTTGATTTACCATCATGATGGTCCAATTGTGAACAGTTCTTGCCGACAGAGGCATGTCTTATTTGTTTGATTATCTTGTCATTATCTGAAAAGTTGTCAAAAAGTTCATTGGCACCATCAAGCATGAATGTTTTGGCATACTCCCCATCTGGGAATGGCTTTCCATTTCTCACAATTGCTAAAGCACCAGCAAAGCTAGCTGAATTCCAATCACCTTGTTGGGTCCAAACATGGAGTTGCTGCTAACTAGCTTGCACTCTGCACAGCAGCTCTTGACATGCTTTCTTCCTGCTGTCCCTCACAGGATATTTTGATGCAAATGTAGTATAGCATGTGTTGAAGTGCTGCTTTATATTTGACCATTTCATTGATGCAATTTTATCATTGCATATTAGGCACAATGCAGAACCTGCTCTCTCCCAAAGGCAAATTCCTCTGTCCGTTCCTGCTGAAAAGTATGATACTCCTCATCTTTTTTTCTTTTAGCCATCTTCTTCTTCAAAAGGGTTTCTGCAATTAGCTAGCTGACTACTTGATTAAAAGGAAGGAAGTTTACTTCCTGACCTCACAACGACCCGTGTACATTACGCATTATCCAATAAATATTTGGTGTTGTCCCAAAGGACAGCTGTGATTGGCTTCAGCCACCTGCAACTATGAACATGAGTGGTAAGAAATGAATGGATTGTAATACATGAGAATGTTTTATATTTTTAACGTTATTATTTTTTTATTAAAGATTTGTCTGTGAACCAGATGCAGCCATCAAAAGAGCTACATCTGGCTCATGAGCCATAGGTTTCTGAACCCTGCTATATGACAAAGATGAAATTTCAGAAAATGAACTTTAAAAAAACAATTTCTTTGACAATTGCACCAAAAGAAAAAAAGAATTAAATACCTAGAAATCAACTTCACAAAGGATGTGAGGGATTTGTATATGGAAAACTACAAAACATTATTGAGGCAGTGGCAAGATGGCAATGGAGTAGGCGGATGTACCAACTTTCAACTCCCAGAACCAAAGTGAATTACAACATAATTATAAGAACCATCATCTATAAAAAACAACTTTGGACTACACTTAGAGGAATATATAACTAAGGATCACTGAAGAAGCCACACTTAGACTGATAGGAAAAGCAGAAACACAGAGAGAGCTGCCAGGCTGCCAGGAGCAAATGGCAGCCCAGAAGGATTTGTGCAGTGAGAAGTGAGTTTAGTGAAGAGGAGAGGGTCCTGGGCCCCAGGAATGAAGCCCCAGCCTGCAGCCCTAGATCCTAGAAGAGGCGTACAAACAGTATTTAGCTGCAAAACAAGCCAGGATATTGTTTGCGAGAAAGAGACAGATTTCTCAGATCCAGGATTCTTCTTAAAAGGACCACGCAGAAAACTTCTTTCACAACCACTCATCTGGGGGAGAGCTGAGAGGACTGGAGTAGCAGGAAGAGAGAGTAATCTAGGAGGCACAGGGAGAAACATTTTGAGGGACAGCCACTCTATCCCCTCAGCTGAGTCACTCCCCAAATCTAAAGTAAATATTTTTTCTAGAACTAGCAATACCAGCAAAGGGAAGCAGGTCACCAGCCAAACAGAAGCTCTCCTGCTGCACTCAGCACACAGTTGCTTAGAAGCAAGGAACCATTAGGGATACAGTATTGAGTGCTGAGGTCTGAGCTGCATCATCTCCCCCACCCCTCCACACTGCTGGGCGGTCTCCAAAAAGGGGGCGACACTGGGACACGTAAGTATGGTCTCATCAGTGGTGGCAGAAGCTGGGGCCAGCTGCAACTGAGACCCGCACGAGCACAGTCTCACCCAGTGGGGGCAGAGGCTGAGGGTGGCTGCAGCGGCATAAAGGGGCACACGAAAGCAGTCACACCTGTGGCTTCGGGCCAGGCAAGCGAGAATGGTCCCGCCTGCGGTACAGCACGCAGGGGCATGGCAAAGCCAGGGAATCAGCTGAGCAGGGGAGCACAGTCCCAAACACGGGGGCAGGGCAGAGGCAGGGGACCGGCCAAGACTTGCAGCCCAAACACGTCAACACAGTCCCACCCACAGAGCAGGGTGAAGGTTGGGGCTGGCCAGGGCTTGCCGCCCAGGCACACAAGTGCAGACAAGCCCTTGGAGGTGTGGAGGACAAGCCAACCAAGGCTCGCAGCCTAGGCATGCAAACACAGTCCCACCCATGAAGGTAGGGCAGAAACCACAGTGAGCCGGGGCCAGTGATGCCTGTGCCCAAACGCCCCAGGCTGCAGCAGAGGGGGTGGTGGGCCTGCAAACAGACCACACCTAAGGAACACAGAGACCACACCCATCAGACTGCTGTGGCCACACCCTTCTTATACACAGACAAAATGGGAAGGCAGAAAAATACAACCCCAATGAATCAAGAGAAATCCCCAGAAAAAGATTTAAATGAGTCAAAATTAACCAAATTATCACGTGCAGAGTTTAAAATAATGGTTGTTAGGATGTTCAAAGATCTTAGAGTAACAATGGACATAACAAACACCTAAATAAAGAGATAGCAAGTATAAAAAAGGACACTGAAATAATAAAAAATAATTGGTCAGTAATGACAAATACAATATCAGAAATGAAGACCAAACTGGAAGGAATTAAAAGCAGGATGGATGAAGCTGAGGATCAAAATAATGACTTCGAGAACAAGCTAAATGAAAGCATGGAAGCAGGGCAGCATAAATAAAAGAGGCTCAAAAAGTCTGAGGAAACTTTAAGACAACATGAAGAGAAATAACATCCACATACATCATAGCGGTTCCTGAAGGAGAAGAGAAAGAACAAGGGATAGAGAATCTGATTGAAGAAATCATAGTGGAAAACTTCCCTAAATTGATGAAGGAAAAAGTCACACAAGTTCAAGAAGCACAGAGAGTTCCATTAAGGATGGACCCAAAAAGGCCAACACCAAGACACATCATAATTAAAATACAAAAATTAAGAGATAAAGAATATGTAAAGCTGTAAGAAAAAAGCAGTCTATTACCTACAGAGGTGCTCCCATAAGGATGACATCTGACTTCTCATCAGAAACATTAGAGGCCAGAAGGGAATAGCAAGAAAAATTCAAAGTAATGCAAAACAAGAGCCTAAAACCAAGACTTCTCTATCCAGCAAGGCTATCATTTAAAATGGAAGGAGAAATAAAAAGCTTCTCAGACAAAATGAAACTCAAGGAATTCATTACAACCAAACCCATGCTACAAGAAATGTTAAAGGGCCTGCTATAAACAGAACAAAGGAGGGGAAATCTAGTAAAAGAGGAATGTAGATTTAAAGAATAAAATGGCAATAAACAACTACATATCAATAATAACCTTAAATGTAAATGAATTAAATGCTCCAATCAAAAGACATAGGGTAGCTGTGTGGATAAGAAAACAGGACCTATACATATGCTGTCTACAAGAGACTCACTTCAAAACAAAAGCTACACATAGACTGAAAGTAAAGAGATGGAAAAAAATATCTCATAAAAATGAAAATGAAAAAGAAAGCTGGGGTAGCAATACTTATATCAGACAAAATAGACTTTAAAACAAAGACTATCATAAGAGATAAAGAAGGTCATTACATAATGATAAAGGGAGTAATCCAACAGGAAGATATAACTATTATAAATATCTATGCACCTAATATAGGAGCACCTAAATACATAATGCCTATTTTGATGGGCATAAAGGTGAAATCAACAGCAATACTATAATAGTAGGGGATTTTAATACACCACTAACATCACTGAGTAGATCCTCAAGAAAGAAAATTAACAAAGAAACAGCAGACTTAAAGGACACACTAGATCAACTGGATTTAATAGATATCTTCAGAACCTCTCACCCAAAAGCAGCAGAATATACATTCTTTTCAAGTGCTCGTGGTACATTACTTAGGATAGACCACATGCTAGGACACAAAACGAGTCTCAATAAATTTAAAATTAAAATCATATCAAGCATCTTCTTGGATCACAATGGCATGAAACTAGAAATCAACAACAATAGAAAAACTGAAAAACACTCAAACACTTGGAAACTAAACAGCATGTTATTAAATAATGAATGGGTTAACAATGAGATCATCCTGACCTCTGTGGTGCAGTGTTGACCTGGAATGCAGAGGTTGCCTGTTCAAAACCCTGGACTTGCCTGGTCAAAGCACATATGGGAGTTGATGCTTCCTGCTCTTCCCCCTTTCTCTCTCTCTTTCACGCACACACACACACACACTCTCTCTCTCTCCAGTCTCTCTAAAAATAAATAAATAAAATCTAAAAATGAAAAAAGAAAAACACAATGAGATCAAAGAAGAAATTAAAAATATCCTTAAAACAAATAAAAATGAACATACAACAACTCCAAATTTATGGAACACAGCAAAAGCAGTCCTGAGAGGGAAGTTCATAGCATTATAGGCATACCTTAAGAAGCTATGAAAAGCTCAAATAAACATTTTAACTCTGTATCTAAAAGAACTAGAAAAAGAACAGCAAGTAAAACCCAGAGGAAGTAGAAGGAAGGAAATAATAAAGATCAAAGAGGAAATAAATGACATAAAAGCTAAAATAACAATACAAAGGATCAATAAAACCAAGAGTGGGTTCTTTGAAAAGGTAAACAAAATTGATGAACCTTTAACCAGACTCACCAAGAAAAAAAAGAGAAGACTCAAATAAATAAAATTAGACATGAGAGAGGAGAAGTAACAACTGACACAGCAGAAATACAAAGGATTGTAAGAAAATACTATGAAGAACTGTATGCCATAAAACCTAGGCAAAAAGAACAAATTCCTCAAAACATATAATCTTAAAAAATCAATATAGAAGAATTAGAAAACCTAAACAGACCGATTTCATCAAATGAGTTTGAAACAGCTATCAAAAAACTCCCAACAAACAAAAGTCCTGGACCAAATGGCTTCACTGGTGAATTTTACCAAATATTCAAAGTAGAACTAACTCCTATTCTTCTCTAGCTATTTCAAATAATTCAAGAGGAGGGAAGACTTCCAAACTCCTTTTATGAGGTGAGCATAATAATGATTCCAAAACTAGGCAAAGACACTACAAATAAAGAAAACTATATCACCAACTGAAAAAAAGAAATGCACCCCCATGTTTATGGCAGCATTATTCACAATAGCGAAGAGCTGGAAACAGCCCAAGTGTCTATCAGTGGACAACTGGATTAAAAAGCTGTGGTACATATATAAAATGGAATACTATGGGGCCATGAAAAAGAAAGAAATATTACCTTTTGCAACAATATGAAGGAACCTGGAAACTATTATGCTGAGTGAAATAAGCCAGGCAGAAAAAGAAAAATATTATATGACCTCACTCATTTGAGGAATCTAAGGAACACTGAGAACTGAGGAAAGGGATTGAGACAGAGGAGGGATCAAAGGGACCAGAGGAAAAGAGGACAGAGGGAAAGGGGGTGATAGGATGGGATAAACCTGAAGGGAAGGGGGGAGGTCACTATAGGGAGGTGGGCAAGGGAGTTGTGGAGGGAAATATGGAGGAAGGGGGATGCAGTCGGGGTCACCCTAGAATCTATGTAAACACAATTAATTTTAAAAAATGTAAAAAAAATTAAATAAATAAATAAATAAATAAAATAAGATATGTGCAGTGTGAAAAAAAAGAAAACTATAGACCAATATCCCTGATGAACTTACATGCTAAAATTCTCAACAAAATATTAGCAAACCAGAGCCAGCAATACATGAAAAAATTATACATCATGATCAGGTGGGATTTATTCTAGGGAGACAAGGCTTGTACAATATCTGCCAATCAATCAATGTGATTCAACACATAAACAAAAGAAAGGATAAAAATTACATAATAATATCATGTGATATATAGATGCAAAAAAAGCATTTGATAAAATCCAGTACCCATTTATGGTCAAAACTCTCAGCAAAGTATACAAGGATCATACCTCAACATGATAAAGGCCATCTATTACAAACCCAAAGCCAACATCATAATCAATGGGCAAAAATTAAAAGCAATCTTCTAAAGATCAGGAACCAGGCAGGGGTGCTCCCTTTCACCACTGTTATTCAACATAGTTCTGGAAGTCCTAGCTACAGCAATCAGACAAGAAGAAATAAAGGGCATCCAAATTGGAGAAGAAGAAGTAAAACTGTCATTATTTGCAGATGATATGATATTGTATATAGAAAACCCTAAAGTCTCAGTCAAAAAACTACTGGACCTGATAAATGAATTCAGCAAGGTGGCAGGATATAAAATCAATATTCAGAAATCAGTGGCATTTTTATACACCACTTCTTCACTATTGCAACAACAACAAAAAAAATAAAGTACCTAGGAGTAAATTTAACAAAAGAGGTTAAAGACTTGTACTTGGAAAATTATAAAACATTGTTAAAGGAAATCAAGGAAGATAAAAACAAATGAAAGCGTATACCGTGCTCATGGATAGAAAGAATAAACATTATTAAAATGTCTATATTACCCAAAGCAATCTGTAAATTCAATGCAGTTCCTATTAAAATGCAAATGACATACTTCAAAGATATAGAACAAATATTCCAAAAATTTATATAAAACCAAGAAAGAACATGCATAGCCTCAGCAATCCTGAAAAAGAAGAATAAAGTGGGTGGCATCACACTTCCTGATATCAAGTTATACAATAAAGCCATTGTACTCAAGACAGCCTGGTACTGGCATAAGAACAGGCACATAGATCAATGGAACAGAACAGAGAACCCAGAAATAAAGCCACAACTTTATGGACAACTGATATTTGACAAAGGAGGTAAGAACATACAATGGAGTCAAGACAGTCTCTTTAACAAATGGTGTTGGGAAAATTGGACTCCTACTTGCAAAAAAATGAAACTGGATCAACAACTTACACCATTCACAAAAGTAAACTCAAAATGGATAAAAGACTTAAATGTAAGTCGTGGAACCATAAACATCTTGGAAGAAAAGATAATCAGTAAACTCTCTGATATCTCTCATAGCAATATTTTTGCTGATTTATCTCCATGGGCAAGTGAAATAAAGGACAGGATGAACAAATGGGATTATATGAAACTAGAAAGCTTTTGCACAGCAAAAGACACCATTAACAAAATAAAAAGACAACCCACATAATGGGAGAACATATTCGTCAACACGTCTGATAAGGGGTTAATAACCAAAATTTATAAAGAACTTATAAAACTCAACACCAGGAAGATAAACAATCCAAACAAATAATGGGCAAAAGAAATGAATAGACACTTCTCCAGAGAGGACATACAGATGGCCAATAGGCATATGGAAAAATGTTCAACATCTCTAATCATTAGAGAAATGCAAATTAAAACCACAATGAGATACCATCTCACACCTGTCAGAATGGCACTTATTAACAAAACAACATATAATAAGTGCTGGCAAGGATGTGGAGAAAGGGGAACCCTCCTGCACTGCTCGTGGAAATGCAGACTGGTGCAGCCACTGTGGAAAACAGTATGGAGATTCTTCAAAAAATTAAAAATGGAATGGCCCTTTGACCCAGCTATCCCACTCTTAGGAATATATAATATGAATACCAAATCACTGATTCAAAAGAAGAAATGCACCCCTATCTTTTTGGCAGTATTGTTTTCAATAGCCAAGATCTGGAAATAGCCCAAGCGTCTGTCAGTGGACAAGTTGATAAAAAAGCAGTGGTACATATACACAATGGAATACTACATGGCCGTGAAGAAGAAGAAAATCTTACCTTTTGTGACAACATAGATGGACCTGGAAACTACTATGTTAAGTGAAATAAGCCAGGCAGAAAAAGAAAAATACCATATGACCTCACGCATTTGCAGAATCCAATGAACAATGTGAACTGAGCAATGGAGCAGAGGCAGAGGTAGGACCAAAGGGATCAGAAGGAAAGTAGGAGAGAAGATGGGATCAGAGAAGGGAAAGAGATCAACGAAATTATATATACATAACACACAGCATTATAGAGAATAGGACAGCAAATTCTGGGGGGAAGGGGGGCAGGCATTGGGGCAGGGTGCAAATGGGGGGGCTGAAGGGGAATAAGGAGGTGTAGGTGGATTATTCAGTGGGACACTTGAATCTATGTAAACACAAATTAAAATAATAAATTTTTTTTAAATGTTTTAAATTAATAAAAAATTAAAAACAACATTATTGAAAGAAATTAAAGACACAATAAAGTAGAAAATATTCCATGCTCATGCACTGGAAAAATCAACATAATTAAAGTGGCCATATTCCCCAAAGTAGTATCTAAATTTAATACAATCCATATTGAAATCCCAATATTAGTCTGACCAGGCGGTGGTGCAGCGGATAGAGCATCGGACTGGGATGCGGAGAACCCAGGTTTGAGACCTCAAGATTGCCAGCTTGAGCACAGGCTCATCTGGCTTGAGCAATAAGCTCACCAGCTTGGACCCAAGGTCGCTGGCTCGAGCAAGGCGTTACTCAGTCTGCTGAGGCTCGGTCTGCTGAAGGCCCATGGTCAAGGCACATATGAAAAAGCAATCAATGGACAACTAAGGAGTCCCAATGAAAAACTGATGATTGATGCTTCTCATCTCTCTCTGTTCCTGTCTGTCCGTCCCTATCTATCCCTCTCTCTGTCCCTGTAAAAAAAAAAAAAATCCCAATATTATTTTTAAAGAATTAGAACAAAATATCACCAGGTTTGTATGGAACCATAAAAAACCCCAAATGGCCAAAGAAATCCTGAGGAAAGAGAATGAAATGGGAGGTATCGCACTACCTGATTTCAAATTATACCATAGTATGGTGTTGGTGGGAAAACAGACATGCAGACCAATGGAACAAAATCAAGAGCCAAGAAATAAAACCACATATATATGGACAAATAATGTTTGACAAAGGAGCCTAAAACACACAGTGGAGAAAAGAAAGCCTCTTCAATAAATGGTGCTGGGAAAATTGGAAAGCCACATGCAAAAGAATGAAACTGGACCACAGTTTGTCCCCCTGCACAAAAATTAATTTAAAATGGATTAAAGACCAAAATATAAGATCTGAAACAATAAAGTACATGAACAAACACATAGGTACTAAACTCATGGATGTTGACTGTAAGAGCAATTTATGAATTTTACCCCAAAGGCAAGGAAAGCAAAAGCAGCAATAAATGAATGGAACTATATCAAACTAAAAAGCTTCTGTGCAGCAAAAGAAACTGACAAAAAAACATAGGCAGCCAACTAAATGGGAGACATTTGCAAACAACAGCTCTGATAAAGGGTTAATATCCAATATATATAAAGAACTCACAAAGCTCAGCAACAAACAAGTAAACAATCCAACTAAAAAATGAGAGAGGACCTGAATGAACACTTCTCCCAAGAGGACATATGGTACAAATGGCCAACCGATATATAAAAAGGATGCTCATCTTCACTAGCTATTTGATTTGCAAATCAAAACTAAAATGAGGTATCACCTCACACCTGTTAGATTGGCTATTATCAACAAGACAGGTAATATCAAGTGTTGGAGAGGCTGGAGAAAAAGGAACCCTCATTCACTGCTGATGGGAAAGCAAATTAGTACAACCATTATGGAAGAAAGTATGGTGGTTCCTCAAAATAATTAAGAATAGAACTACCATATGATCTAGCAATCCTTCTACTGGATATCTACCCAGAAAACTTGAAAACATTGGTATTAAGACACATGCACCCCCATGTTCATCGCAGCATTATGTACAGTGGCCAAGACATGGAAACAACCAAAATGTCCCTCGATAGAACATTGGATAAAGAAGAGGTGGTACATATATACAATGGAATACTACTCAGCCATAAGAAATGATGACATATTACCATTGATGACAACATAGATGAACCTTGAGAACATCATGCTGAATGAAATAAGTAAACCAGAAAAAGCTAAAAACTGTATGATTTCACACATAGGTGGGATATAAAACTAAATCTCATGGACATAGATAAAAGTGAAGTGGTTGAAGCAGAGGAAGATGGGGATTGGGGTAGGGGTAGGGGTATAAAAACAGACAAATATACAGTGACAGAAAATGATTTGACTTTGGGTAATGGGTATACAGCATAATCCATAGTTCAAATGCTATACAAATGATTCCCTGAAACCTGTGTACCGTGTTAAAGTCAATTTTCTAAATGAAAAAATTTTCAAATTTAAAAAAGTAATGTTTACCTGAAATTGATGTACTCTTATTGATCAATGTCACCCTGTTAAATTTAATTTTCTAAATAAAATTTTGAAGAAAGAAACAAAAAACGATAGAGACTAGTTACCAAACATGAAGGACTTGAATGCCATCTAAGAAATCTAGATTTTGATCTATCTGTGTTGAAGAGTTTGTAAACATTTTATAAGAGGTTACAATAGGATCTGCATTTTAGAAAATATATATTTTCTAAAATATATATTTTGAAAAAAATGGAAACCTAAAGTTAAGATTGGTTAGAAGGTCACTGCAGTGATGCAGACAGCAGAATCTGAGCTCCATCTGTAATGATGGCAATAGAGAAAAAGATATCAATCAAGATGTTGCAGAAAGAAAACCAAAGTCATTCAACAGAGGATTGTTGCAAGGAGTGGGGGAAAAAAAGTAGGCGAGAATTAAAATGTCCCAGAGCTCTTGAGTCTCAGCAGCTAGAAAGATTTTGGAGCCAGAGGAAACAATCTGACATTAATTTCCATAAGTTGTCTATTTGCCACATGTGCCTAAAGACAAAAAGTTGTTCTAACTTCCACCTCTTATAAGTATTACAATTTATCATTATTTAAATAAAGGAAGAGGAGGGACACCAAAAATATGTAAGTTTAGGTTCCAATTTCTCTAAATTTTAATAAAAGTCTATGTCATACGATGACTCTGTGCCTTAGGATTTTCGCTGGTAAAATAAAATTACAAGACCACAATACATTTTTAAGGTCCATGTTAGGTCTAATTTTAATGGTTCTTTAATTCTGGGATTAGTTAAGAATATGTGTTGGAGTTGGAGTTGATGTCCACTAGGCAACTTATAACCCAGGTAATCAGCTTAGAAGAATATGAAAACTGTCCATAAAGAGGTAAAACTGAACTCATGGAAAGGAAGAAATATATAAGATAATAGAATTTTATAAAGAAAGGTAAGGGACAAAGACTACAGACAGATCCTTTGAAAATTTGAGTATCCTGTCCTATGGAATGACTCAACCCCTAACCAGTTACCCAAACCAGAAGAAATCTAGATGTCATCTTAGACTCCTTTACTAAGCATCATTTCAACAAATAGTACTTCTAATCTTTCCACTCTCTCCATCCCTACAGACATTTCTCTACTCCATCATCTCTTCAGTAAGTGGCTTAAATAGTATCTTTTTAAGAAAAATAAGTTCTTTTTTAAAGAAATGGTATAAAATTTGCCCTGGCTGGATAGCTCAGTTGGTTAGAGCATTGTCTCCATATGCAAAGGTTGCCGTCAGTCAGGGCATATACAGGAATAGTTGACATTTCTGCTCTTTGTCTCTCTCTCTTCCTCTCTTTCCAAAATCAATAATTTTTTTAAATTAAAGTATTGGTACAAAGTTCAAAAATTAACATAAGATATATGATAAACTGAACATTTCCCTCCCACCTTCTATTTATGTAATTCCCAATCTTTTGTTTTTACAGATGACATCACAAAGCATATCTTCTCATTGACTTTTTTCTCATATTTGCAAATATATCTGTGGGCTAATTATAAGTTATAATTTACTTAATCCTCTATTTTGGGGGGCAGCATTATTATAGAATCCTTAAATCAACAATTATTAAATTGGAATGTTGTTATTTCTGTACTATTTTCTTCCTCGTGCCAACACATAATTATCATGTATTAAAAAATATTAGTATTTATCTTTAATTTTTAAGCATATATATTTATACTTCTATTACTGTGTTTATTAGCTTTAAATAGCTTTTGGCTTCCAATTATAAAAGGTGCTTACACAACTTCCCATTTTCCCTCCTGCTTTTACATGTTTTGTTCTATCATTTCAACCTTGCCTAGTTTATAAAATACTCTAATCACAACCCCATTTTTATTTTCATCTTGATTCTACATTTAATCATACTGGCCTCACTGCCACCTCTTTGTCATAGTTTTTCCATTTCTTGGTTGTTGAAGTTTTCCCTTTAGAATCTTCATGAAAGCCATCTTCTATGAAGATGAAGTGAAATTATATTCTCTGAGTTTTTGAATTTTCAAAGATATTTGTTGTTTTTATATTAGAATAATAATTAGAATTATTATTCTAATTAGAATATTATTCTAATTAGAATAATGGGAATACAGTTCTTGAGTCTCTATTATCTTTCCTTCAGGAATTCTAAGTATTGTTCCACTGTTTCCTAGTATTGATTGTTGTTGTGAAGTCTGATTCAGCCTGGAGTGATTTTCCTTTGTATGAAATTTTGATTCTAGAAAAATAAATTATTGAATAATATATTTAAACATTGATCTATTTCATTCCATCTAAACCCTTCAGTGTATGCTGGCTCTCCTTTACCTTTCCTATCAATTATTTTGTCCCGACTTTCTTTACATTTTTTGTGTGTGTGGATTTTGTCTCATTTTTCTTGCTTCTCTGAATTTTATCTATTTTTCGTGTCTCTAAAGTGTTTTCAGTTCTATCTACTCTCCTTTGGGCTACTTCCTATGAGACCTTCACTTCTATAATAATTTCTAATTCCTTCTGAGTTTCTTTTTTAGTTCCTTCTGTGATCTCAGTATATCCACCCTGAGTCCTTGGAGCTCTTTGTTTTGAGTTCTTATTTCTAAATAAAGCTCATGACTGAAGTTTATTGCTTTGTTTTATCTTTCAATTCATGGCAATATGTTTGGTCAACATTTTTATCTTATCCATTGTAATTTTTTGGTATATTATATCGATCTATATTGATTCCTTTTTGAGTAGTGCTCACATGTGAATGTGGTGAGTTCTTCCCATGGTCATTATTGGTAGGATGTTTATAAGATAAAAAAGCCAAGACCATGTTCCAGATTAGCAGAAATTCTTCCTGGTGCACAGTGATGTTTCCTTAAAACACAGGGCTATGTGTGTAGGTTGTTTTTGCCTTTACAGTACATCAACAAAGACTAGTTGTTCTAGGGTTACACTCAGTGCAGAATATCTCTTCTCTACTCTCTCTCTCACTAACTAAATTTCTCTCCTCAACCTTATCTCACCTATAAAATAAAATATAAAATTCAGATATGGCTTTAGCAGGGTGATTCTCCATTCAATCTTATTGATCCTGCTTCTCACTGGTCTGAACTAGGTCTAGGTATGATCCCACTGGCACATATTTCTTTTTTAATAATAGAATTTCACTAGTCTCCCTAATGCCAATATTATCCTTTAATCCATTTTTCAATTATAAATAAGAATGATCTAAAATGCAAACCTGGTCATGTCAGTACCCTGCAAGAAAACCTCTCATGAATGCATACTTGGAATAAAGGTCAAACATTCCTATGATCTGGCCCCTGTCTACCTCTCCTGCCAAATCTATTTTTCTCCAGCCCTCTCCTACTTAGTATTACAGCATATTTAGTATTTTAGTTATTTAGACTCTCCATGGTCTGCTTTGCCCCCAGGCATGCACCAGATTCTCTCTCCCTGGAATACTTCTATCTTGACACTGGCCACTCTGTTTATTTATCTCCTGATAACCTTTCAGCTCTCAGAATAATAATAATAATAATAAATAATAATGAGTTGCCATTTTTATAGTTTACTAAGGCACTGTGCTAAGCAATGTATATTATTAACTCATTTATTGTTATGTAAAACCAATGAAATTAGTACTATTATTGTCCCCATTCTAAATATGATCAAAATAAAGGTGGTAAAGATTAAGAAATTTGTACATGGTATCAGAGCTAGTAGATGATGGAGCTGCAACTGGACTCTAACACCCCAAAATCCTACAACAGACGGTCTAAACTACTTTTATGTCACTGCTCCTTACCTCTCAACTTTGAATTAAACACCTCACCTATATGCACCAATAGTTGTTTGTACTTCTCCCATCATAGCGCTTAACACCTTATATTAGAATTGCTTATTTTCTTATCAGAGAGGCCTTCTAGAATATGACATTCCTGAAGTTAAAAACTGTACCTGTCTTGCCTGACCTGTGGTGGCACAGTGGATAAAGTGTTGACCTGGAACTCTGGGGTCTCCAGTTTAGATCCCTGGGCTTGCCTGGTCAAGGCACATATAGGAAGCAACTACTTTCTCCCTCATCTTTCTCCCTCTCCCTCTTTTTTTCTCTCTCTCTTTCCCCCCTCTCCAAAAGTCAATAAATAAAATCTAAAATAAATAAATGAACCTGTCTTGTTTTTTATTGCATCTACCTTGTCTGATACATAGCAAGTGTTCAATAAATAGTTTTTGAAATGAAAAATTGTTCTTTTCTAGGACTGAGAAATGGGAGACTTTTTTTAATAAGTAGGAGAATATGAGAAGAGGTCAATATCATTAAAAGCACTTCCCTCAGCTAGGTTATCAGAAATAATAACTGCTAATAGCATTAAAAATGTTATCTATGTCAAGTCACTCATCAATACTAGAAAAGTAGTCCCACCAGAGCAAAAGTCATATCAGAGATGTCACTTCTTACCTGAGAAGTGAGAAAAAGGAGAAAGGGAGATTCTAGTTTGTGATAACATTATACTAGATAAATTTCATTTTAAAAAAATTTTTAAATAGTTGTTTTTAGAAAGACCTCTTTTGATACATGATTTGAGTAAAGATATTAAGATGGAAACCATTTTGTTAGACTACTTAGAGTGAAACCTTTAAAAAAGAGTGAATTATTTTAAACAAATAAAATCTTACGATTTGGAATCGAATGGATAAGTCAAGAGGATAATATACTAAGTAAAATAAGTCAGTTAGGAAAAAACAAATTATGTATCATTTCACTTATATGTGAAATCTAAGAACCAAAATTAACAAATAAAATTGAAATAGACTCATAGACACAGAGAACAGACTGACAGTTGCCAGAGGGAAGGGAGGTGGGGGGACTGGGTGAGAAAGATGAAGGAATTGAGAAGTTCAGAGTGGTACTTACAAAATGGTCATGGATATAAATAAAGTACAGCATAGGGAATATAATCAATAATATTGTAGTAACTAGGTGGGTATTAGAAATATTGGGGGGTACACTTCATAAATTATATGATTTTTGTCTAACCATCATGTTGTTCACCTGAAGCTAATACAAAATAATATTGAATGCAAACTGTAATTAAAAGATAAAAATTTTAAAATAAATAAATAACAAAGAATAATAATCTTTAAGCTAACTCAATTTAGATTTATACAGGATCACCTACAGCTGTCCCCACTTACATCAGGGTAATAACACGGATGTTGCTTCTCTGTCACAGGTGCCGCCACCAGGAGCTCTGACACTCCTCTCTCCTCTATTAATCCTTATAGTAGGTCATTTTCATCAATTTTGACAAGTTATCAGAACAATAACATATTCATCCAATCTTCCTCAGTAAATTATGTCTCATCTGTCATAATTAGTAAGGAGTTAGGCCCAGGCCGGTGGCTCAGTGGATAGAGTGTCGGCCCAACATATGGATATCCTGGATTCAATTCCCAGTCAGGGCACACAGGAGAAGTGGCCATCTGCTTCTTTTCCCCTCCTTCACCCCCTCCTGAAGCCAGTGGCTCAATTGGTTTGACCATCAGCCCCAGACGGGGGTTGCCATGTGGATCCAGGATGGGGCACATGCATGAGTCTGTCTCACTTAAAAAAAAGAAAGTATAGTCAGGTGTAACCAAGAAAGAGGACTCAATATTAAAAATTAAAAAGGAATTATACGCATATACAGAGGAGGTTAAAAGAATATTGAAAGAAAACACTTTATGCTCAATAAATTCTAAATTTGAGAGAAAAGGAAGTGGTTTTCTAAGTAAAGTTGAATCATCAAAAGAACTTCAAGGAGAGGAAGAAATTCTAAGTACACCAATACTATAGAATAAATAGGAAAAACTATGAATCTCTACACAACAACCATATCCCCTCTCCCCAAAAAAGGAACCAGAGCATGTGATTTTATAGGTGAGTTTTAGAAAAGCTTGAGAAACAGATAGTTCATGTGTAAACTGTTCCAGGGTGCAGAAAACAATAGCAAGTTTCTTAAATCATTCTATATAGATAGCATAATCCTGATACTAAAACTTGACAAGTAAAACAAGAAAAGGTAACAAAAGACCAACCTCACAATAAAATACAAACATCTTAATATTAGCAACTGATTCCAGAATTGTATTAAGAGACATATGTATAGGATGACCAAGTAAGGCTTGTGGATGAAAAAGAAGCCACATAGTAGACCTAACAAGCTCAGGGAAGGCCTGCATAGGAGCCTTACAAACTCAGAGAACTAAAGTGACCACACAACATATTCTGAAATTAAAACTTTCTAACTGAAAGCAAGTCATAATAGGTAATCATGTCCTAGGCCGGCATCTTCCCTAATGAAGGTCGATCTTTACCTTACCTGAGTCAGTTTATTGCCTTTTTACATCTACAATAGCATACCCATAGAATGTCAAGGTAATTACCTTTTCCCAGACTTCTCAGGGCACAATCCCCCATTATAACAGGAGACCACAGAGCCCCTTGTTGTTACTGATGTGTTCGTTGTTAACTGCTAACTATCCTATACATACAAATGTAAAACAACTATGTGTCTATTTCTTTTACTTCTTATCCAATTCCAGAGATTTCCTCACGTCACTTTCTTCACTATCACCAGTGGATTTCATGTAACCCCCTGACGCATCCTCCTTTGATTGTAGTGTATATAATAAGGTGCAAAAATGCCATTCTCTGGAGCGTTTTCTCAATCCATTGAGATTTTGCTCCCCAGAAATTGCTGTCATTTGGCTCAAATCAACTCATAAAAATTCTCTACAGGTTCAAGAATTGCTTGCATTGACATTTACTTGGCATAATGTGACAAGATTTCTGAAAAGCTTATCCAGATCTACCTTGCAGACCCAGACCCATGCTAGGTACCAGCCTGGGCCTATTGTGCCCCCACCTACTCCTCACTTTGCATTGGGTGGGCATGGGTGAGTTTTTCTCAGAATTCCAGACCTCCCTGTTTTAAGATAAGAGGTCTGGCTTTACTTGAGTTGTTTCTTTTTTCATTTCTCAAGGTAGAGCTAAAGGTTAAGGGTTGAGAGAACCTAGGCTAAAGATAAGGTCAAGATCTAAGAACAGAAGAATAAAGGATGGCTGGTTTTAAGTCTGGCTTTCAATTGGAATCGCTTTCTCAGAGTCTGAGCAAAACCTTGTGCTGGATAAATGAGAGCTTGAACTGGTTTGGCTCCAAAGATAAGAGGCACTTGCTCCCTCCAGCACAAATTTCAGGTATTTGTAGGTGACTAAGAATCTTTATGAAGGTGTTAAAGGGCATTCCTCATCACGTGCAGGTGCCCCATAGGGAATTTCAACTCAACTGTAAATAATTGATTCATCCAGGGATGGTACATAAAGGTTGGTTACCTAGTGCTTGAGTCCTCAGAACTGTTTTAGTCAGCCAGAGAAAGAAACTGAGACATGGAAGAGGGTTTGATGTGACTCAGGAGATGACAGCCCATTGGATATGAACTCATAAATAGCACACTTCAATCCACTACACAATATTCTTAGAAATTTGTTCAGACTCTGCAGATCCCAAAATAAAGCTAAAATTAATATGGGAAATCATGCCTCCAAGGCCAGTAACTCCCAGCCCCAGCTTCCATTAGTACTCTGCAGATGTACAATAAATAGAAAGGTTTTATTTGCAAATACTTACAGAAATGGAAAGATTTAACCTGAAGTGATATCAACTTAAGGTGGCCAAAATGGAACTCTTTTTTTACCTAGATTGTTTTATTAATTAATTGCAAAATTAGAAAAAAAGCTGGCTCTAAAGCTAAAATGAATGAATAGGAAGCTTATCTTTATTCAAAATTAGAAGCTCTTTAGGAAGAATACAGATAAATTCGATTTTTCTAAAATAAGTTAATAAGAACTTATAGAGACTGTCTCTGAACTAAAGAAGGGTTCTCAAGCTAGTAAATTCTAACACTCCATTTCTCCCTCCTTCTAAAGCTTCTCCACTATATCCTTTGCTCTCTAAGCTTCCTTGCCCAGACTTGCCCTCCCCCTACTTCTTTCTTGCCATTCTATCTTCTCTATATCTCCTCTACTACCGCTCCCCTCTGGCCTAAGGGAAAATGAGAATAGAAATTCAGACAAAGGCTAATCCAGGAATTCAAGCAGCTCTTTCAGGGAATAGTCAGTGCCAGGCAGAGGGGAGCCAATGATTAAATGTGTTCTTTGGACTAAAACAGGTTAAAGAATCTATATAAAGATTGCCCCAATTTTCTTTAGGACCTTGATGGGTTTGTAAAGAAATTTAACGGTTAGAACATGTGATCCTAGCTATTCTGACCTATTCCAGTCAGTACATCTACTGATTTCTGGGAGCAAAGCAATAGAATTACTAAATAAGTTTCACTAGGAAACTCCTATAGAGGAGTTTCTGTTCACCTTAAGAAGGGTTATAGCAAACTGAACTGGGATTTAGAAGAAAAAGAAAGAGAAGCAAGCATATGGTTGCTCTGAGGACTATGAGAAGGCATTCCCCCTTCTCCTTACTAATAGTTTAAGAAAAATTGAAATTACCATAAAAGAGGAAATCACTAAGACCCTTCTAGATATGGGAGATACTTTATCTGTTCTTAAGCATATCCAACTAAGTTGCCTCCCCGCTCAGAGTAAAGCTACTGAGCAAGTAGTAGGGATATCTAATAAACTAATGACTATTTTTAAATCAGAACCTGTCCCTGTCCAACTATGGAATGTTACCAGGCAACATATATTTTTACTGGTGATATTGCAAAAATCAAAGGAGGACAAAAACACCCAGACAACTTGATGAAGGAAGTAGGATTTATTAAAGCCGGCAGAGCATGTGGAGATTGTAGCTCCAAAACAAGGGCTCCCCAAAGTTGATTTTCTTACAGATTATATACCTTTACAGTATCTAAGCAATGGGCATGTGACTTTTTTGTTTAAGGTTTCCCAGGACTCAAGGAGAGGGAAGGGAGAGTTTTGGTGGGGTAAGCACAGGGGAAGGGGTTTCCAGATCACTGGTCATAATTACATATAGATCCTATTATTCTTGCTTTGTATTGTAACTATGGGATACAGTTAATGTAAAGCCAGTAGCCGTGGCCACCATCACAGCTGCCTGGCCCATGCAGGTTCTCATTTGATTCGGGCAGATGGTAATGAAGTAACAGAGCCAATAACTGATGGACCATTTTCCTTTATTCTAGACTCATACCGGCCAACAAGTAAAAACAAACACACAGACCAAAACCCATTCTTTCAGGTTTCTTCCTAGAATCAAAGTCCTCACCAGCTTCATTCAGTCCCCTCTGCATGCCTCCATTTTGGCTGCCTCCTTCCCTCCAACCACGTGGCCTCTCCTTCTCTACAACAACATGGTTTCTCTCCCCAAAATGGCCTCCTAGCTCTTCCTTTTAAAACCTATCCATAGGGCAATCCCTCCCCCAGCACACATTAGCATAACCAAACCCCTTCCAAATCCTGCAGGTAACCACCCACCCCACATGGGCAGTGCCATTTTTAATTAAAAGTGAGCAAAACCAAATAACACAAATTCCTACAAACTTATTTGCCCAACAGTTAATTAACCACTGGCTGACTCAGTTACCCCTGCTGGCTCTTTTCCCTTGTATTCTTTTTGTCTTCCTATTCAGGGAAGAGGGGCTTGCCCCTCCTTCCTCAGTGAAATTGGCCCAAATTCACCTGATAGGGAGAGATTTTCTTGAAACCCATTATGTCCACATATCCCTTTCCCAGAAGAGTGAAATGTATTTAGAACTAAGTAAATCAGATTCTAAACCAATTGAGAAAATAATGATTTTCTAAGAAGCTTCACAAGAGGAAATTAATCTTGAGACTGACTGAACATTATTACAGGATGTTACAATACAACTTCAGGCCTTTTCCAGTCACTAATATTCTTTATGCACAAGCTGGAATTGAGCCCTGTATATGATTACTTTTAGAAAGGGCTGATATTTTCATGTACAAGCCCCTGTAATTATTTTATTCTTCCAGTAAAGTGTGGTCAAAAAAGGGGCCACATGCTAAACCTGATAAGCTCCAGGAAAGCCTGCATGGTGGCTATAGAGACTCAGGGACCTAAACTAACCACACAGGATGGTCTGAAATTAGAATTTTTTAACTTAAAGCTGTTTATGGTGGGTAGTGATGTCCTAAGGAGTTTTCTCTATCTGAACAAAGGTCAGTGCTTGCTTTGAAGTCTGTCCTCTTTGCATCTACAGTAATGTACCTGATAATATGCCGTTGAAATGTAGGGGTAATTTTTTTCTGCCCCCTCAGGAAAGGCATCTCACCAGAGTAGGAAACAAAAAGCCCCTTCATTGTTACTATTATCATATTAATTAATTTACCTATCTTATGCCTCCCTATGTAAAAGAAATTTCAGTCTATACATTTTTGCTTTTTTTTTTTCTTTTTAGCAAGAGAGACAGAAGACAAGAAGGGAGAGAGATGAGAAGCATCAGTTCTTTATTGTGGCACCTTCGTTGTTCATTGATTGCTTTCTCAGATGTGTCTTGATGGGGGCGGGGCTCCAGCCAAATCAGTGACACTTTGCTCAAGCCAGCAACATTGGGTTCAAGCTAGCAACCTTAGGCTTCAGGCCAGTGACCTTTGGGCTCAAGCCAGCGACCATAGGGTCACATCTATGATCCCACGCTCAAACTGGTGACCCCACGCTCAAGCTGGTAAAGCTGCGCTCAAGCTGGTGACCTCTGGGTCTTAAACCTGAGTTTTCTGTGTCACAGGCCAACACTCTATCCACTGCGCCACTTCCTAGTCAGACTACATTTTTACTTTTTATCCAATCCCAGAGATTTCCCCACTTGACTTTCTCCCACTTCCCTAATCTATCACCAGTCAATTTCAAGTAACCCTCTTATGTCTTTCCCTTTGATTCTAATGTATAAAATAAGTGGTGAAACTGCCATTTTCTGGAGCACTTTTTCAATCTGTTGAGACTGCTTCCTGGCAATTGTCTATAGTTTCACTCAAATAAACTCATAAAAAATTCTTAAAGGCTTAGAAATTGTTTTATGCTGACAGAAGAAATTGAATAGGAAAGGATAGAGATTTATAAAGAATCTCATACCTATAAATAAGATAGTTATTCCCAGATACCTTGTGGTTCTAAATGCACATACCTTGTTTCAGCCATTACTATGAACTGCCAATACTTTTTCAGTAACAAACTTATATAGTGTCTTTTTCAGCATTTCAGTAGAAAAAGACAACAGAAATGACTTAGTTAAGGTAAATATTGACCATTGTCAAGGAAGATACTGACCTAGGATATGTCTGCTCACCGTGACTCAGTTTTAGTTAGAAACTTTTAATTTCATACCCTCTTATTTTGTTATTTTATGTCTCAGAGTGTGTAAGACCTTTCATGCATATCTCTCCTGAGCTTGCCAGGTTTAGTATGTGGCCTTTTTTATTGAAAGAACAACTAATTTAATGTTTAAAAAATCTGATGTAACTATATGAATAAGTTAATAGAGACAATCATCTAATTATGTCAATAGATGCTGCAAATTATCTGATAAAATGCAAAAGCCAATTGAAACCCTTTGTAAAACATAAATATAAAAAACTTTTTTATATACATGTCATATATATATATTCATATATATATATATATATATATATTCTTATCTATATTTTAGAAACCAAAGTTAAGCATTGTATTTAACGGGCCATTCTCATTATATCATTATACTCAGAAATAAAATGAAGACATCTATAATCTTCATTATTGTTCAACATTGTTTGGCAGTCTTGTTCGATATTAGAAAATAAAAGGAATAAGGGGTGTAATAATAAATGAAGAAGAAAATGTATCATTACCGTTGCCTATTAATAAAAATCAGGGCAATTCAAGGTGATGATGAAGTAGGCAGACATTCTAATTGCCTCTAGTCAGGACCAAATAGAAATTATAACTAATTTTGTGAACAATCATCTTGAGAATTCAACTCAGGACTAAATGAAGAGAAGTCTCATACCCAAGGATTCACAGAAGTAGCCACATCAAGACTGGTAGGAAGGGCAGAGATGCAAAAAGGGGTACCTCCTCTCCCATAAGCAGCAGTTGAGGTTCCAGAAGGACATCTCAGCTTTGGGAGAGGTTATCCCTGAGAGGCATGGGTCCTAAACTTCCGGCCAGGTGACTCAGTCTACAGCACCAGAGACTAAAATATGTGCTCACATAGCATTTGGCAGTGAAAAGAGGTGAGATTTTAATTTCCCAAAAAGAGACTAGAGTTCTGAGAAATGCAAGCATACTCTTAGAAGGCCAATGCAGAAAATTTCATGCACAGCCACTTACCCTGGGCACTGGTAGAGGGCGGACAGAATGGACTGGAATCTTCAGAAAAAAGTGTGAGACTGACAGCCATGGGGAGAGATATGGTGGAGGAGCAGCCACCAAGACCCCTGTGCTGAATTATACTCCAATACTGCAGTTGCCATCTTTCTTGGGTGGAGAATTCTCCTCCTTGCACATTAGCCTGGGGGAAAGCAACTGGCCCATCCTCAAGAATCTTTCTTACCCCAACTTGTGTAGATTGGACCCTGCTGAGAAGTAAGAACCTTGGCCAGGAAGTAGGGGGTTGAAAGGCTCAGGGGTAGTGGTGACTCAGTTGTCAGGCATTGAGGCCAGAGCTATTCTCCTCATGTTCCTGAAAATATGACTGGTGTTTCTGTCTCACAGGAGAAGCAATAGAAACTCTCTGGACTGTGGGCAGATCAAATCCCTGAGTTTCAGAGGTCACACCCACCAGACTCCTAGTGGCCACACCCTACTGTGATCTGAGAAAAAATTCAGGATAGACCAACATTGGAAGCCCTGGGGTGGGAGCCACACCCACCACCTTCCCTAATGCCTGATTAGCCCCAGCATCTATACTCTACCAGAGGTTTTTTCAAGGGCTGAGCCTAAAAAGCAGCCAGCAGACAGAGGCAACAGGAGGTAAATCTCAGGGAACCTTGTGTCTTTTTCTGACTTGCTTTCAGGCCTGGTGCTGGTAAAAGCCAGCCTAGGTGTGCAACTTGGTCCTTCCTTGTGTACCTAGACCTAGAAGAGACAGCCACAAACTCTGGATCACTTATAGCTCCAAAAAGGCTACTGAAGGCCAGTTACAGGCAGTGTCTTACACTGGTCTGTACCAGATTCCCTCCTAAGAGGTCAAAAACCCACATATCCAGTGGCTAGCTACAGAAACCATCATAGCAGGATCCAACTAGTACTACTAGCAGCATGTCCAAAGGGAGAGCTCATCAGGCACCAAACCCAGATGAGGTGAATATCACTTTCTGTGGTCAGCACCTGCACAGCAGTTCACATACACTGGATAAGGTAAAGCCTCACAGTCAGCCAACCCACGTCCCAGATAACTTGCACTGCTTGGCTGAGTTCCACAGGAGAAAGGATGAGAGGCTTAGAGCACAGACATTCAAAGTGTGAGTTTTTTGGAGGCTATTGTTGGGAATGGTTGAAGGTTTTAGCTATCTTCTGGAGGAAGGGCCACAAAAAGACCCAGTGGAAAACTTTTTCAATCTTTCTCCCTGAGACCAGGGCCTCTGCAGCTGAAAGAGTCACAGAAGGAACTGTCAACCCCATCCAATCTGAACCTGTCACTCACCTGCCTAGGGAGAAACAGAATTGGAGCCTGGCCTGTGGTGGCATGGTTGATAAAGCATTGACCCAGAATGGTAAGGTTGCTGGTTCAAAGCCCTGTGCTTGCCCAGTCAAGGTACATACGATAAGCAATTAATGAACAACTAAAGCAAAGCAACTGTGTTGATACTGCTTGCTTTTTACCCCTTCCTCTCTGTAAAATCAATAAATAAAATCTTAAAAAATAAATAAATAGAATTGGAGCATCCAGCAGTGGCTGAGGAATTAGGCTCTGGAGTAGGGACTACGTCCCCATACTGAGCTCCTGACCAAGGAGTTCCTCCCTACCTTGGGGTGGGACATTTCACTAATGTTGTCCTCCTGACCTCAGTTGCTGTAACCCACCAAACTTGCAACCTTTGGAGGAGTTGGTGGAGTGAGGCCATTGTGAGCCCACACTACAGTATTTCTACAGAAAACTCTGTGGGAAGACCAAACAGCTGCAAGAGGAGGTGGAGCAGCTGAAAAGTGGAGGCAAACTTTAAGAAACTTGGGCCCTTTTTAGAGCTGCTGTCAGCTCTAAGCAGGAGGAACTTGATCCTTATACATAGGTTGGCTTCTACCAAACACACCTAAGCACAAAATACACAGATACAAATAGTAAACAGAGTGGTATCTCCAGACATGTAGCCCACAATAGGGCTTATCAAGTTGACTGACTGTTCAGAAAGTAAATCTTAACGCTCATGTTACATCCAATGTTGCAGAAAACCAACAGCATTCTTTGAACCAGAAGTTCATAGTTTTCTGCTTTTTGGTGCCAAGGAAGTTCTTTGTAACCGCCACAAAAGACTGCCATGCTGCTTTCTCCTCCTTATTCATCTTCCTGGCAAATTCTTTGTCACATATGAGGGTTCAAATTTGAGGTCCATCGAATACACCTGTTTTTATCTCGTCGAAAGACTAGGCAGGAAAAGCAGAAATAATATGTTGAAAGCATTCACTTTCTCTATTCAAAGCCTGAACAAACTGCTTCATTAAGCCAAGTTTGATGTGAAGTGGGGGAAAAATGATCCTGTCTCAATTAACTACAGGTGCATTCACAATATTTTGCATCCCTACTTCCAGAGCTTCACATTTCGGCCACTCCTTCTGTGTCCAGTGTTTCCCCTGAGCTTGGCTGTCCCACAAACACAGAAAGCAAGGATACTTCGTAAAACCTATCTGTTGTGCTAGCGGGAAATCAACCATTTTAAGATTCACACAAATGATCCAGTTATGCTCACCATACTTCAGAAAGTCGAGGACAATTTTTATGTCATTATAGTCTTCTTGCAGATGAGTTAAATAACCAGTTGGAACTGCTGCATAAACATTACTGTTATGTAGAAGAACACATTTCAGACTCTGATTAGAGCTGTCAAGAAATAGCCTCCATTCTGTTGGACTGTAAGTGGTAACACCTAGCTGGCTGAGAAGACTACTGATATCATGATAGTAAACAAAGTGTTTGTCTTCAGAAAAAAAGTCCACAAAAATTTGTTCACGCTTCCTGAAATGGATACTTTAGCTGACTGGTAAAGTACATTCCTTTCTTGAAGCCTGGAGGCTAATAACTCAGCTGCTTTCTTTAATAGGCCCAAATCTTTTACTAAGTCATTAAATTCAGGTTGGCTAAACTGCTGAGGGGTTAATGACTGCTTGGCATCAGAAGAAGACCCTTCAGATTCTACAACCATTTCTTCATGTATCTTATCAAAATACACTTGATCACCATGTTCACTTTCTTCATCCTTAGAAGAAATAAAACCATTAAAAACTGGAACTGGGAGTGTCTGAGAGTGTGGGATAGGGCGTATTGCTGAAGAAATATTAGGATATGCGATCATATGCTTTTTTTTCTTGCTGATGCCCTTTGTATGCATCAGACAGAAATAACAGAGTCACTGCTGTGGTCCTTAGGTTCACGCCAAACCATGGGAATACAAAAAGGCATTCCTTTGCGTTTTCCTTTTGTCCAGTCACAAAGCATTTTCTCACAATTATGACACAGAATATGAGGAGCCCAATTCTTGTCTTGATCACCAAGGGGAACTTTAAAGTAGGCAATATATACATGTGTCACAAATGATGAAATATTGCGCCTTTGACGTTGAAGTGTGTAACAGCCACATATATAACGGAAGGTGTCCGGACTATTCTTACATTTATACCTACTCGAAGAAGCCATGATTCAATCTTAAAACAAAATAAGAGGCTGTTTTTATCAGATAATAATTTTTTACATTTAAAAACAACTACAGTTATGTAAAATTGATGTTTGTAAAGCATTAATTGCCTTGTAGTTATGTTCAATCCAAGAGTCGTTGCCCTTTAACTCCAATTTAAAAACCAATGTATGCCATTAACTGTAACAAAAAATTAAAATTGCATAAAATATAGAGCATGCAACAAAAAATAGATTTTACATTTGGAATCAGCAATGCAAAAATATATAGAAAAAGTTCTAAAACCTTATGCAACAGAAAATGAAAAAAAAAATTGTTCCCCAGTGTAAGAAGAAAAATATTTTAAATTTAGTCACCAGATGGAAGGGGGTTAGGTGGATGAGTGAATAAGATGAGAAGGATTAAGAAATACCAGTTATAAAATTAGTCACAGGATGTAAAATAAAGTACATTATAAAGAATATAGTCAATAATATTGTAATAACTATGTATGGTATCAAATGGGCACTAGATTTATCTGGGTGGTCACTTCATAAGGTATACAATGTCCAATCACGGTATTGGACACCTAAAACTAACACAATACTGTATGTCAACTATAGTTGAAAACTACATTAAAAATATTTTAAAGAAAAGAAAATGCAGTATAGAAAACATTTACAGTTTGATTCTATTTTGTAAAATATACATATACCTATAGATATTAGACATATAGATTTGCCTAAGGCACAGTCTAAAAGGATATATATCAAAATTCTGTTAAAGTTCATAACTCAGGTATAACTTAGGTGAATTATTTTTCTTCATGCTTGTTTTTTGTTTTTAACTTTTCTACAATGATTATGTTTAACATAAGTGGAAAAAAACAAATCTACACAACCAATACCCCTTTGAAGCTGCAAACCATAGCCTTCACATATTTTACTCTAAAACTGCCTAGATTTTTAAATAAATATATAAGGTACATCTTTTATATATTTACATTCAATAAACACACATTGAACACCTAATATGTTCTAGGTACTGTTAAATGATTTTATTTTGTGTGCCTAGATTCTTCTTTCTGTTCCTAAGTGTGGTACCCACTCTTTTTCTCACACCTTAATCACAACTATTTGCATTTGGATGTTAAGCCTTATCTGTAGTCAACTGAATGTAACCAAATCCATTATTAAAGGAAAATCAGGCAATATACTACCAATCCTTGGCCTGCCTCGGTGATATTAGGCATAGGAGAGTCATCAAATGCTTCATTAATCATCACTTCTGTACTGCCCAACTCCTGGAAGTAGAGGGCTGCTGGTCTGAAGAGAATTCTTCAGTTTTATTTCAAACAGGGAGGGCCCGATCTCAAAACCTGGACCCCACTGGTTACCACCATCAAGTGCAAATTCCCCCACTTGTTAAATATTCCTTCTCCTGTCTTTTCCGGACCTTTCTTACTCTCTTTCTTTTTGGAGGTCTAATCCCTAACCCTAACCTTAACCCCCCACCTTGCCATAAGATTATTAGTGTGATTTTAGAGCCCATTCTGATTGTATCTCCTCTCCTCCAGCTTGCCTTTCAGATATATATATATGTGTGTGTGTGTGTGTGTGTGTGTGTGTGTGCAAAACCCGTGAGGCTTGATTTACCACAGTAAGGACAGCTCTTCCTAAAGAGCATGGGAAGGAGCTGCTCATTTGTCCCTTGAGACAGAGAAGAGGATGCTTCTGCAGCAGTGAACTACCAAGCGACTTCTGGGGTGAGGGCAAGAGAGCAAAACTCCCCTCTCTACACTCTTTATTGTGAGGAAAAATCCATATGACTTTGGTAACATGAGTATTCAGAGGACTAAACTCTTCCCAGTACCACTGAAAACAGCACTGGCAATTTGTAAAGGTAAAATTAAAAATAGTTTTAAAAAATTAAAACTGAAAACATATCATTTGGCTACATCACCACAATACCAATTAGAGTCTAAAGAAAAATAAATAACATTTAACAGGACAGTTTACCAGCACGATGCCCAGCAAAAATACACAGTGCGAGACAACTGTGATTAGACAAGTCAGTGGTGGGGGAAAGAATGGATTTTATTTAATGGCAATAGCTACCTGTGCTCAGGTAATGCTGCCCTGCTGAGGTCGCATGTGTTTACCACCTCGAATGCTGTTGTTGATGGAAAGAGTGGTGGCTGAAAAACCCTATTTGACATGCACCGCTGTGAACTTCCGCGAGAAAACGAGGAAGGTACCGCTCTAAGGCATGGATCCACAGAGCCCTGAGGTCCAGCTGCTGGTTGGTGGCGATGCCAGTTTGTGGTCATCCCCTCTTATCAAGAGAAGCGCGTCCACACTGCGCATCAGCGGAAGCGCTTTCCAGACTATGCCCAGAGCTGGAGGCAGCCCTTCTCGCACCAGTGGCAGGAGCCCAGCTCACCTCCAGGTGACAGCCCCTGGTCCCGGAAGAAAAGAAGAAAGAACCCGTGTTATGAGGCCCACACAAAGTCCACCGGCATTGTGATGCTCCGTCGTCTCCTAGACAACGGAACCCGACTCCACCCAGCATCTGGCAACTGGAACCAGTCCGGAATAGGCAGAAAATGGAAGATCCTCCAGAAGAGACTCCGGGAGAATCCTGGGTACCTGAAATCACAGCCACGTCCCCAAATGACAGCCAGATAGATCGCCAGGACGACAACTGGCAGAACCTGGACAACAAAGAGGAGGCAGATAACCAGACTGATCACAGAACAGCTAACCAGGAAAATGGAAGAGTATCTGAACAAACCAGACCCAATGTATTTGGTCAAGCAGACCACGAAGTATCCCAAAACAGTGGGCACAGAACATCTGATCAGGCAGACCTCAGAGCACACAACCATGATATTATTGATCATAGAGCAGCTGATCAGGTTGACCAAAGAATATCTGAACAGACAGATAGCAACACATCTTACCAACCTGATGGTGCAGAATCTGAAGAGACTGACAGCCAGATGCTTATTCTGCATGAACAAAGAATTTCCAAATACATTGATCACATAATGTCTGGCCAGGATGACCCAAGAACTTCTGAGCAGACTGACCGCAGAATGTCTGGCCAGGCTGACCAAAGAACTGAGCAGAGTGACTATAGCTTGTCTGACCAAATGGACTACAAAATATCTGTAAAGACTCACCACAAGGTGCATGATCAAGCTACTGAACCAGCTGAACACCAGGCTACTGACCAAGCTGACAGCGGTACTCTTCATGCTGCAATTGACAAGCCTGATTACAATGACTCTGATGAGGTTGACGACTTGGTGAAAGAAGATGATGATGACATAGGAGACACCCAATTTGACTATGGAGAAAGTAGCGAGTATATTAACAGAATATTTACCAGAAAGGAGGACAAAGAGGCTGATTTCAGAGTACAACCGTGCAACTTTGAGACGAGCAACTTTGAGACGAGCCAAACAGACTCCAGTGATTTCAAGGCTTCAGTGGCAAGTGGCATGGAAAGCACAGAATTTCTGCAGGCATTCAAAACAATTGATTCCGTGTTCATCAGTAATTTACAAGCAAAAGAACAAGTTGTTTCCCCAAGAATCCCCTCCATCTCAACCAAATTGGACTATATCATCAGTCAAGAAAAATCTCGACTCCAGGTAATAAAGCCTATAGGTTAAAGGGTCATTTGATATTCACCTGGGAGGTTGGAGGCCAAGCCAGGGGCCTATGGTGGCAATATTGGGGGTAGAGGGCAGGCACAGGTTGGATCAAGGATAAGAAGTAAACCCACATGTGGTGATATATGTGACCTATAGGATTCAGGAAGGACAGGAGAAAGGTGGGACACATAGAAATGTTGTGTTTTCTCTGCTACCCTAAGTCTATTCAGAAAGGATCAAGCCTGACCAGGCAGTGGTACAGTGGATAGAGTGTCAGACTAGGATGCGGAAGACCCAGGTTCAAGACCCCGATCTCGCCAGCTTGAGCGCGGGCCCATCTGGCTTGAGCAAAGAGCTCGCCAGCTTGGACCCAAGGTCGCTGGCTCGAGCAAGGGGTTGCTCCATCTGCTGAAGGCCCACGGTCAAGGCACATGTGAGAAAGCAATCAGTGAACAACTAAGGTGTCGCAACGGCAACAAAAAACTAATGATTGATGCTTCTCACCTCTCTCCGTTCCTGTCTGTCTGTCCCTATCTACCCCTCTCTCTGACTCTCTTTCTGTCCCTGTAAAAAAAAAAAAAAAAAGGAAAACAGAAAGGATCAAGAAACAAGCAGTGCTTGACCGGGTGGTCATGCAGTGGATAGAGCATCGACATGGGATGCTGAGGACCCAGGTTTGAAAGCCCGAGGTCACCAGTTTAACCGTGGAATCATAGACATGATCTCATGGTTGCTTTCTTGAGCTCAAATGTTGCTGGTTTGAAGCCCAAAGTCACTGGCTCAGGTGAGGGGTCACTGGCTCAGCTGGAGCCCTCCAGTCAAGGCACATATGAGAAGCAGTCAATGAACAACTAAGGTGCCACAGTTATGAGTTGATTCTTCCTATCTCTCTCCCTTCCTGTCTATCTCTTTCCCTCAAAAAGAAGGAAGGAAGGAAGGAAGGGAGGAAGGAAGGAAGGAAGGAAGGAAGGAAGGAAGGAAGGAAGGAAGGAAAGAAGGGAAAAGGAGAGGAGAGAAAAGGAGAGGAAGGAAAGGAAAGGAAAGGAAAGGAAAGGAAAGGAAAGGAAAGGAAAGGAAAGGAAAGGAAAGGAAAGGAAAGGAAAGGGAGCAAAGGGAAAATAAAATAAAATAAAGAAACCAGCACTTTGGGGACCTGGATTTCAAGTCCTGGTTTTGCTGTTAATTCTAAAACACTAGGTCCAGTGATGGGATTCAAATAATTTAACAACTGGTTCTTTGCCTTAATAACCATTTTAAGTATAAAAAACAATATACCCAAAGGTAGTTTATTACTTCATACATTTAATAATTAAATAAGAACAATAAAAGAGGCACACAAAACTAGATTATGTTATGTCTTAAAATATTAATTAAAAATATTAAATAATACCTGACAAAAAACACAATAACACTGTTATTTAAGGTATTTCCACATTGCTTTTTGATTGGTGTGCTGACTTGCAATTTTTTTTACCTATGGACCTAATAAATATTACTACAAGCGCTTAGAATATGCTGTTGCACGGTTGGATGTTAAAAAGGTGTAAGGAATGTAAATCTGTGATTTCCACATTGGGCGGCTGCCCAGGTGCCCACCTTAGAGGGAACCCTGATTACAAGTGCCATTTTAACAACTGGTTCACCAAACTCAACAAAAAATTAGGTATCGGCTCTGCCAAACCAGTGCAAACCTACTGAATACCCCACTAAGTTATTTCTCTTCTCTGGGCTTCTTCTACCAAAGGAAAGGAGTTTGGAGTAAACCGGGAGAATCAACCAGGTCTCTCATAATAATGTGTCTCTTCTCCAACTCCTGGTGTTTAGAACCCAGCATCAGCAGATTCCACTGATAATAAGGACAAAACCTCCTGGGGCTTTATGTTTTAATAAAGATTCTGGGGGCTTGGGGGTATTTCCATTTCAGGATGATGTGGCAGAACACCAAGAAAAGAAGATGTCTTGTGTTAAGAGCCAAAGTCATAGGAAGTTATTCCCTCCTATTGTATATCAAGATCCTTATGAAGTTGCACTGAATTACATGGAGAAACATCACATTCTGCAAATATTCCAGGTAAACCTCTCGTTCCTTTTCTTTAAGAGTGAGTTTTTCAGTAATTATAATGTAAAAAACAAACTTTGACCTGTCTTTCAAGAGGTACATAAAAGGACTTTTGCTAGAAAAAGGGTATAATTTCATTGAGAAGTCAATAAGATGTATTAAACAAAAGTAGTAAATGATAAACACCAAATGAGTGATACTTAACATGCTATGAAGACGTTCAGAGAAATTGGGTAGATTTGTTGATAGGGAAAAGCTTGGTCAAGAATTAAAATTTGGGGCCTGACCTGTGGTGGCGCAGTGGATAAAGCATCGACCTGGGAACACTGAGGTCGCCAGTTCAAAACCCTGCACTGGTCTGGTCAAGGCACATATGGGAGTTGATGCTTCCAGCTCCTCCCCCCTTTCTCTCTTTCTCTCTCTTTCTCTCTCTCTCTCTCTCTCTCTCTCTATCTGTGTGTCTCCTCTCTAAAAATGAATAAAATAAAAAGAAATTTTAAAAAAAGACAAATAAAAAAAAAATAATTAAAATTTGGGCCATAGGAAGAAAGAACAAAATATTTCCCATTGAAAAGGAGAGAAATGGGTTTTCCAGGTTAAATTTAATACTTTTAAAGTTAATTAAACTGTAACCATTAAAAAAAAACCCTCATATTTTGAGGAAAAAATAGCTGAGTTGCTTCTAATCCTTGAAATTTTAAATCTTATTGACCTCAGGATATGGGGCTGGAAACTTCTTTAAAGTATGACATCCTTAGCCGATATAGAATTAACAAGAGATTAGCATTACATTTATAAAGTGTTTGTTGTTTGGTGGCTGTTTTTATTTTTTGTCTGCTTACCATGTTTATTTTTATGTTATTATTATCCAGCAAGGTACATATTCATATGTAATACATGAATGCATAAAGTAACTTTGTGGTTAGAAAGTTGTAAAATAAGAATGACCCACTTCAAATGAAAACATTTAAACTTAAGTTTGAAGAAGTAGGGTATGGAAACAAAAGCACAAATGTTTCAAATTAGCCTTTGGCTCCATCCTAACTTGGCCACTTATCATTTTTGTTACTTGCAGAAAATTAATAACTTCTGTAAACATAAATAGGGATAAGTGATATTTCATTAACACTGCTCTATGCCTTTTTTTATTAAAATGTCCTTTTGTGGGAGAGAACTTATGGCTGGGTTTTCTGGCTTTAATCAAAGAAAAACTAATTATTAAACTGAAAGATAAAAGCTGTTGAAGAAAGTAGAATTCTAATCATTCTATAAATAATTTTCTTCATTTATTAAATAAAACAATGCTTATCCATTCAAAGTTGTTATAAGAATAGTTATCAAAGAAGTGTTAGATAGGAACATATATGAAATACATAATTGGTGTAGATACATTAAACAGACCTTGAATATTTTATACCTAAAATTTATCATATTGTTATTTCTTACAAATGAGAATTATATTTATTTTATTATAATTTGGAAGTTTATAAAACAACAGCAAAATAAAGTATGGTAGTGAATCTCTGAAGTTTTATATCAATATATGCTTTCTCATTTATCATTAGAAACAGTGAACATCATTTTCACCTTTTAGAATCAAATGCCTCAGAAAGAAGACTCTACATAAAATCATGTAGTCTTTTTAAAATCTTACTTAGAATACTTTTCTCGACTATTCTTCAAAGAAAACAATGTTAATTTCTCAGTCTAGAAAAATCACCGTTCTAAAAACAAAAACTTGCTATCTTTTTGATCTTGGAAAACTAGAGAAATATCCTTTGCTACTTATGAATAATGTTTTATTCTTCCAAATTTTACCTTTGTTTACCTAATTTTATCAGTAGTAAGAAAGTAATTTGTCATTTTGTAGAAATATATTAATTTCTTTAAAGTAATGTTGTACATGTTAGTTTATACAAAGATCACCTCAGATATAATCTGACCAAATAACTTTAGCTCAGAACCATAATATGATACCTTCTGCTCTCTCAGCAGATCACTGAAAACTTAGTTAAAGAAATGCCAGAGGACCCCCTGAGTTTTATGCTGAGCCAGGTATGGAAAAGGAGAAAAAGAACAATCTTTTTATTCTTTTTATTATAAATATAGTACACATACAACTGTATAAAACAAAACATATACAGCTCAGCACGTTATTATGAA
The DNA here is from genome assembly GCA_037038555.1 of Rhynchonycteris naso. Lineage (NCBI taxonomy): Eukaryota > Metazoa > Chordata > Mammalia > Chiroptera > Emballonuridae > Rhynchonycteris > Rhynchonycteris naso. The sequence goes on along the minus strand of CM073002.1, from coordinate 61,713,539 downwards.
GTGAGCAAACCTTTAACTACTATTTAGATTTTAAAAATTAAAATATCCCATAAGCCCCCTTCCTCTACCTCAGTTTTACTCCCTACAAAAGGATTGCTATTCTGACGCTCTTGATATTTACTTCTTCATTTATCTTTATAGTTTTACCACTAAATATGAATCATAAAAAGTTTTTGATTAGATTTTTCAGCTTATTCAACTTGCTGTAATGGAAACCATATAGTGGGTATTCATTTTTATATAGTTTCTTTTGCTCAAAATTATGTCTATGAGATTAATCCATACTGGTGTATGTAACTGTAGTTTATTTTCATTGCTTTATAGAATTTATAATATGAAATGCCATAATTTATGCTATCTATGATGGATGTGAACATACAGGTTGTTCCTTATGAACCTTCTTGTACATGGCTCTTAGTGCACATATACACACATTTCTCCTGAGTACATACCCTGAGAATGATTGCTGGATCAAGGTGTGCGTTTGCTCAACTCTAGTAGATTATTTTCCAAAAGTTATTGTACCAATTTATATTAGAGTTTCAGTTGTTGTATATCCTTATCCAGACTATATCCAGCACTCAGTATTATCAGCCTTTCGAGCATTAGTTATTTGGATGGCTGGCTAGTAATAAACCATTGCAGTTTCAATTTGATTTTTCTTGATTACTAAGGTAGTTGCATATATTTTCATTGACTTATTAGCCATTTGTAAGTACTTCTTTTTTTGTTGTATTGTTAGTTTTTCTATTTTTGTTTTTTTACTAATCTGTAACAGTTTTTTATATATTCTGATTTTGTTTGTTACAGGTCTTATCTCACTCTCTGCCTTCCCTTTTTATCTCTTAAAGGTATTTTTTGATAAACATAAATTCTTAATTTTGATATAGTCAAATTTAACAATCTTTTCATTCATGATTAGTACTTCTGGTGTTTTGTTTTATAATTTTCTCCTTAACCAAAGCTCCTAACCATATTCCCCTATACTATCTTATAGAAGTTTGTTTGTGGGGTTTTATTGAGGAGGTGTTAAATAGTGTTTGTTGCCTTTTACATTTATATCCAATAAATCTGGAATTTATTTTGTATGTGAAGTGGTGTCATTTCATTTTTTTCCCAAGTAGACATCCAATTGACCAAGTATGTCTTATTAAAAATATAATTAAAATACCATACCTTCCATACCACTGTTTAATTCCTATGGTATATTTGTCTATTCTTGCTCCAACATAAGACTGTCTTAATTAGTACACCTTAAAATAAGTCATAATATCTACCAGAATAAGTTCTCACATCTTATTCTTTAAAATATCTTAGCTATTCTTAAACCTGTGAATTGTTATATCAGTATTTAGGATTATTTGTCAAGTTACAAAAATGAAAGACCTGGACAAAACTTCAGAAAAGAACTAAACAAAATGGAGACAAGCAATATACCAGATAAAGAGTTCAAAGGATAATTAACTTGGTAGAAGAAAAGATATTAGTGATAACTTCAAAAAAAGATAGAAAACATAAAAAGGTTATAGTAAACATAAAAAGGAACTTGTCAGAACTAAATAAAGATGTAGAATACACAAGAGGGAATCAGTAATAGATTATATGAAGCAAATAATTAAATCAGCAATCTGGAAGAAAAGGTAGTGGAAAACACCCAACTGGAACAGCAGAAAGAAATAGTTTTTAAAAATGAGAATGGTATTTTCTTTAAAACTATGGGCAGTTTTAAATATAACAACATTTACATCATAGGAGTTCAAGAGGAGAAAACAGGTATTAAAAACCTATTGAAGAAATAATGACTGAAAAATTCCTTAACTTGGCAAAGAAAATAAACGTACCACTCCAGGAAGAACTGACAGTTCAGCCAAGATGAACCCAAAGACACCCACACTAAGACACAACATGATTAAATGTCAAAAGTTAAAGTAAAAAAGAATCTTAAAAGTAACAAGAAAAGAATCAGTCAGTTAAGTACAAGGAAGCTATCTTATAAAACTATCCACAAGTCTTTCAACAGAAACTTTGCAGGCCAGAAGGGATTGTCAAAAATATTCAGTGATAGAAGGCAAAAACCTACAACCAAGATTATTCTACTCCACCAGGTTATTGCTTAGTATTGAAGAAGGGATAGTTTTCCAGACAAGCAAAAACTAAAGTTCATCACCACTAAATCAGCTTTACAAGAAAAGTTAAAAGGATTCCTTTAAGTAGAAATAAAAAATCAAATATAAAAATAGGGCCTGGGCCAGTTTGGCTCAGTGGTAGAGTGTCAGCCTGGTGTATAGATGTCTTGGGTTTAATTCCCAGTCAGGACACACAGAAGATGTAACCATCTGCTTCTCCACCCCTCCCTCTCACCCTTCTCTTTCTTTTTTTTTTTTTCTTTCTTTCTTTCTTTCTTTCTTTCTTTCTTTCTTTCTCTCTCTTTCTCTCTCTCTCTCTTCCCCTCCCACAGCCATGGCTCAACTAATTTAAGCACATTGCTTCCAGGTGCTGAGGACGGCACCATGGAGCCTCCACCTCAGGCAACAAAAACAGCTCAAGCATTTTTGCAAGCATGGCCCAAAAAGGGCAGAGCATCAGCTCCAGATGGTGGTTGCCAGGTGAATTCTGGTCAAGGCACATGCAGGAGTATGCCTCTGTCTCCTCCCCTCTCACTTGAAAAAGAAATAGATAGACGATATATATACACATATATATATGAACAAAAATGAACTCATGGACAAAGGCAAACACTTAGTAATCTCAGTGCATCAACCAATTCTAAAGCTAGTACAAAGGTTAAAAGACAAAAGTAGAAAAATTGTGTGTGGATACAATAATTTAAGGGTTACACAAAAACAAACAAAAGAAATAAAAATAATAACAAAATCAAACATTGGGGGATAAGTTTAAAAATGTAGTGATTTTAGAATGTGTCCAAACATAAGCAACCATGGACTTAAATTAGATTGCTATAATCACAGCTTGGTGTAAATAAAAAGCACATGGTAACTACAAACCAAAGAAAATCTATACAAGGTATACAAGATATAAAAAGAAAAAAATCCAAACATAATACTATAGAAAGTCATCAATGCCTGACCAGATGATGGTACAGTGGATAAACTGTTGACCTGGAACACTGAGAACACAGGTTCAAAACCCTAAGGCTGCTAGCTTGACCAGTAACTCGCCACCTTGAGCACAGGGTCACTGGCTTGAGTGTGGGATCATAGACATAACCCCATAGTCACTGGCTTGAAGCCCAAGGTTGTTGGCTTGAGCCCAAGGTCACTGGCTTGAGCAAGGGGTCACTTGCTCTACAGTAGTCCTCCCAACCCCACCACCCCCATCAGGGCACATATGAGGAAGCAATCAATGAACAACTAAGGAGCCACAACAAAGAATTGATATTTCTCATCTCTTTCCCTTCCTGTCTGTCTGACCTTATCTGTCCCTCTCTCTGTCTCTCTCTTTGTCTCTGTCACACACACACACACACACACACACACACACGCACACACACACACACACACACACAAATCAGAGACTGAAAGTAAAGGAATGGAGAAGAAACTTCATGCAAATGAAATAAAACAAAACAAAAAAGTTAAGGTAAACAACATACATCTAAAAAATGACTGGGTCAAAGAATAAATAAAAGCAGAGATCAAAAGGTATACATAGACAAATGAAAATGACAACACAACATGTCAAAATTTCTAAAAGCAGTAATAAGAGGAAACTTTATATCATTACAAGCTTATATCAAGAAACAAGAGTGATATTAAGTAAAGAACCTAATATCATATCTTAAGAAACTAGAAAAAGAACAAAGGCAACACAAAGTCAGAAGAAGAAAAGAAATAGTAAAAATTAGAGCAAAACTAAATGAAATAGAGAACAAAAAATCTATAGAAAACATCAATACAACAAAGAGCTGGTTCTTTGAAAAGTTCAATAAAATTAACAAACCACTGTCTAGACTCATTAACAAAAAAAGAGAAATGACTCATATAAACAAAATCCGAAATGAAAGAGGAAAAGTTACCACACACATTATAGACATAGAAAGGATCATAATACAATATTATGAGATTATATGCCACCAAATTCAACAACCTAGAGGAAATGAATAAATTCCTAGAACTGTACAGTCTTCCTTGACAGAGTCCCGAAGAAGTGGAAAACCTAAATAGACCTTTAAACAGGGAGGAAATAGAAACAACTATCAAAAACCTCCCAGGGGGGGAGCAAGATGGCTACGGAGTAGGCGGACGTACCAACTTCCAACTCCCAGAACCAAAGTGGATTACAACTCAATTTTAAGAACCATCACCTGGATAAACCAACTTTGAACAAAACTAAGTGGACTCTTCAACCAAGGAACACTGCAGAAGCCACATTGAGACTGGTAGGAATAGCGAAAACGCGAAGAGGGCTGCCCAGCTCCCCGGAGCAAACGGCAGCCCGGAGGGACCCGTGTGGCGGGAGGAGAGTTTGGCGGAGAGGGAGGGACCTGGGTCCCAGGAACCAAGCCCCAGCCTGCAGTCCCAGAGCCTAGAAGAGGCGTTTGGACAGTTTTGAGCTGTGAAACAAGTGAGGGAGCTCCCAGGCCTACAGTGTGGAGTATTAGGTCCCTTCCTACTCTGCTGAGGGCTGCTTAAGGGTTTGGGGCGACAGGACGCTGAAACGCGGTTCTGTCGGCGTGGGTGGAGGCCAAGCCGGTGTGAGCTCGGTCTAGCACAGAGAGTCGGAAGGGACACGCGAAAGTGGTCAGGAAACTGCGAGCTGCCTGTAGTCTGACCTGCGGGGACAAAGCGGGAGGCCAGGAACGAGCAGAAATCTGCTCTGCAACCCTGCACAAGCCAGCCCTGACCACGGGGACCGGGCTAGGACCAGGGATGGGCGGGGGGCTTGCGGCTGAGCTCACGCTACCAGCCCCGCCCGGCCAGAGAAACCGAGGTTTGCCATTCTGTGTGCACCAACGGTCGCGGGGACGTGGTAGACCCCAAGACAAGGGGAAGCTCGCAGCTGAGCTCACGCTAATATCCCCGCCCGGCCGGAGAAACCGCGATTTGCCATCCCACATGCACGAGCGGGCTCCAAACGCGGGGGCGGGGTGGAGTCCGGGATGAGCAGAAGTCCGCAGCTGAGCGGAAGCCAGCAAACGCGCCCGCCCCAATAAACCTTGGTTTCCAACCCTGCGCAGAAGTGCCCTGGCCTCGAGGGTGGGGCTAAAGCTCCGGACGGGCAAAAAGCTGAGAGCACGTCAAAAGCCCCGCCCAACCCGCGAAACTGTAGCGAGCAGGCTCCGACTGCTGGTTCTGGACGGAAGTCCAGAAATAGGCTGGTCTGCAGCTGAGTAAAGGTGCTCACCTCTATCCTTGGTCCTGAGGCTTGTGGCTTGAGTGACAGCCCCTCCAATGGAGGAGAGGTGGAAATCACAGCAAAAGCCACAGTGGGCCGGCGCTGGCAACGCCCATACCCAACCACCCTAGGCAGCGGCAGAGGGGGTGGGGGGCCTGCAGACAGACCACACCTAGAGAACACAAAAAGAACACCTACTGGACTCCAGTGGCCACAACTTGCTTATACACAGAAAAAATGGGCAGACAGAGGAATGCAAACCAAATGAATCAAGAGAAATCCCCAGAGAAGGACCTGAATGAACCAGATATAACCAAATTACCAGATGCAGAATTTAGAATAATGATAGTTAGGATGTTCAAAGAAATTAGAGCAACAATGGATAGTCATTATGAACACCTAAATAAAGAGATAACAAGTATAAAAAATGAAATTGAAATAATAAAAAAGAATCAGACAGAAATGACAAATACAGTATCAGAACTGAAGACCACAATGGAAGGAATTAAAAGCAGGATGAATCACGCTGAAGATCGAATAAGCGAGTTAGAGGACACAATAAACAAAGGCACAGAAACAGAGAAGAAAAAGGAAAAGAGACTCAAAAATGTGAGGAAACTCTAAGGGAGCTCTGTGACAACATGAAGAGAAACAACATTCGCATCATAGGGGTGCCTGAAGAAGAGGAGAGAGGACAGGAAATGGAAACTTTGTTCAATCAAATCATAGCAGAAAACTTCCCTAAATTAAGGCTGGGAAACACTCCACACGTTCAAGAAGCACACAAAACTCCATTAAAGAGAAACCCAAAAAGATCTACACCAAGACACATCATAGTTAAAATACCAAACCTAATGGATAAAGAAAAAATCTTAAAAGCTGCTAGGGAAAAAAAGGCTATCACCTACAAAGGAGCCCCCATAAGGATGACATCGGACTTCTCAACAGAAACACTTGAGGACAGAAGGGAATGGCAAGAAATAATCAAAGTAATGCAGAACAAAAACCTACAACCAAGACTACTTTATCCAGCAAGGCTAACGTTTAAAATTGAAGGAGAAATAAAGAGCTTCCCAGAAAAAGAAAGCCTCAAGGAATTCATAAAAACCAAACCAATTCTGCAAGAGATACTAAGGGGCCTCTTGTGAACAGTTTAAAGGGAGAAATGAATAGAGCAAAAGAAGAATACAGCTTTAAAGAATAAAATGGCAATAAACAACTACATATCAATAATAACCTTAAATGTAAATGGATTAAATGATCCAATCAAAAGACATAGGGTAGCTGCATGGATAAAGAAACAGGACCCATACATATGCTGTCTACAAGAGACACACCTTAAAACAAAAGATGCACATAGACTGAAGGTAAAAGGATGGAAAAAAATATTTCATGCAAATGGAAATGAAATAAAAGCAGGGGTAGCAGTACTTATATCTGATAAAATGGACTTTAAAACAAAGGCTGTAGTAAGAGATAAAGAAGGACACTACATAATGATAAAGGGAACAATTCAACAGGAAGATATAACTATTATAAACATCTATGCACCAAATATAGGAGCCCCGACATACATAAAGCAGACTTTGATGGATATAAAGGGTGAGATTAACAGCAATACTATCATAGTAGGGGATTTTAAAACCCCTCTAACAACACTGGATAGATCCTCAAGAAAGAAAATTAATAAACAGCAGACTTAAAGGAGACACTACATCAACTTGATTTAATAGATATCTTCAGAACTTTTCACCCTAAAGCAGTAGAATATACATTCTTCTCAAGCGCTCATGATACGTTTTCTAGGATAGACCACATGTTAGGACACAAAAATGGTCTCAATAAATTTAAGAAGATTGAAATCATATCAAGCATTTTCTCTGATCACAATGCCATGAAACTAGAAATTAACCACAAAAGAAAAACTGAAAAATACTCAAACACTTGGAAACTAAATAGCATGATATTAAATAATGATGGATTAACAATGAGATCAAAGAAGAAATAAAAAAGTTTCTAGAAACAAATGATAATGAGCATACATCAACTCAAAATTTATGGGACACAGCAAAAGCAGTTCTGAGAGGGAAGTTTATTGCACTACAGGCATATCATAAGAAGTTAGAAAAAGCTCAAATAAGCAACCTGACCCTGCATCTAAAAGAACTAGAAAAACAACAACAAATAAAACCCAGGACAAGTAGAAGAAAGGAAATAATAAAGATCAGAGCAGAAATAAATGACATAGAGGCTAAGGAAACAATACAGAGGATCAATAAAACCAGAAGCTGGTTCTTTGAAAAGGTAAACAAGATTGATGAACCTTTAACTAGACTCACCAAGAAAAAAAGAGAGAGGACTCAAATAAATAAAATTAGAAAGGACAGTAGAGAAATAACAACTGACACAACAGAAATACAAAGCATTGTAAGAAAATACTATGAAGAACTATATGCCAAAAAATTAGACAATCTTGGTGAAATGGACAAATATCTTGAATCATATAACCTTCCAAAAATCAATCTGAAAGAATCAGAACATCTAAACAGACCAATTACAACAAATGAGATAGAAACAGTTATCAAAAAACTCCCAAAAAAGAAAAGTCCTGGGCCGATGGCTTCACAAGTGAATTCTATCAAAAATTCAAAGAAGAACTAAAACCTATCCTCCTCAAGCTATTTCAAAAAATTCAAGAGGAAGGAAGACTTCCAAACTCCTTTTATGAGGTGAGCATAATTCTGATCCCAAAACCAGGCAAAGACAACACAAAAAAAGAAAATTATAGGCCAATATCCCTGATAAATTTAGACGCTAAAATTCTCGACAAAATATTAGCCAACCGGATCCAGCAATATATGAAAAAAATCATACACCATGATCGAGTGGGATTTATTCTGGAGAGGCAAGGCTGGTTCAATACTTGCAAATCAATCAATGTGATTCATCACATAAACAAAAGGAAGGACAAAAATCACATGACAATTTCAATAGATGCAGAAAAGGCATTTGATAAAATCCAGCACCCATTCATGCTCAAAACTCTCAGTAAAGTGGGAATACAGGGATCATTCCTTAACATGATAAAGGCCATCTATGACAAACCCACAGCAAACATCATAGTAAATGGACAAAAATTAAAAGCAATCAATCCCCTTAAGATCAGGAACCAGGCAGGGATGCCCCCTTTCACCACTCTTATTCAACATAGTTCTGGAAGTCCTAGCTACAGCAATCAGACAAGAAGAAGAAATAAAAGGCATACAAATTGGAAAAGAAGAAGTAAAACTGTCACTATTTGCAGATGATATGATATTGTATATTGAAAACCCTAAAGTCTCAGTCAAAAAACTACTGGACCTTATAAATGAATTCAGCAAGGTGGCAGGATATAAAATTAATACTCAGAAATCAGAGGCATTTCTATATACCAACAATGAACTGTCAGCAAAAGAAATTAAGGAAACAATCCCCTTCACTATTGCAGCCAAAAAAATAAAGTACCTAGGAGTAAATTTAACCAAGGAGGTTAAGGACTTGTACTCGGAAAATTATACAGCATTGATAAAAGAAATCAAGGAAGATACAAACAAGTGGAAGCATATACCGTGCTCATGGCTAGGAAGAATAAACATCATTAAAATGTCTATATTACCCAAAGCAATTTATAAATTCAATGCAATACCAATTAAAATACCAATGACATACTTCAAAGATATAGAACACATATTCCAAAAATTTATATGGAATCAAAAAAGAACACGAATAGCCTCAGCAATCTTAAAAAGAAAAAATAAAGCAGGAGGTATCACTCTTCCAGATATCAAGGTTTACTATAAGGCCATCATACTCAAGACAGCCTGGTACTGGCACAAGAACAGGCACATAGATCAATGGAACAGAACAGAGGACACAGAAATAAACCCACAGCTTTATGGACAACTGATATTTGACAAAGGAGGAAAGAACATACAATGGAGTAAAGACAGCCTCTTTAACAAATGGTGTTGGGAAATTGGACATCTACCTGCAAAAAAATGAAACTAGACCATCAACTTACACCATTCACAAAAACAAACTCAAAATGGATAAAAGACTTAAATGTAAGTCGTGAAACCATAAGCATCTTAGTTGAAAACATAGGCAGCAAGCTCTCCGACATCTGTAGCAGCAATATATTTGCCGATTTATCTCCACGGGCAAATGAAATAAAAGACAAGATAAACAAATGGGACTATATCAAACTAAAAAATTTTTGCAGAGCTAAAGACAATAAGAACAGAATAAAAAGACAAACCACACAATGGGAGAACATATTCGACAGCACATCTGATAAGGGGTTAATAACTAAAATTTATAAAGAACTTATAAAACTCAACACCAGGAAGACAAACAACCCAATCAAAAAATGGGCAAAAGAAATGAATAGAAATTTCTCCAAAGAGGACATACAGATGGCCAACAGGCATATGAAAAAATGCTCAACATCACTAATTATTAGAGAAATGCAAATTAAAACCACAATGAGATATCACCTCACACCAGTCAGAATGGCACTCATCAGCAAAACAACACAGAATAAGTGCTGGCGAGGATGTGGAGAAAAGGGAACCCTTCTGCACTGCTGGTGGGAATGCAGACTGGTGCAGCCACTATGGAAAACAGTTTGGAGATTCCTCAGAAAATTAAAAATCGAACTGCCTTTTGACCCAGCTATCCCACTTATAGGAATATACCCTAAGAACACCTTAGCACTGTTCGAAAAGAAGAAATGCGCCCCCATATTCGTGGCAGCATTGTTCACAATAGCGAAGATCTGGAACCAGCCCAAGTGTCCGTCAGAAGACGAGTGGATTAAAAAGCTTTGGTACATATATACTATGGAATACTACTCAGCCATAAGAAATGATGACATCGGATCATTTATAACAAAATGGATGGTCCTTGATAACATTATACGGAGTGAAATAAGTAAATCAGAAAAAAAGAAAAACTGAGAACAGCATGATTTTATACATAAGTGGGACATAAAAGTGAGACTATGAGACATGGACAAGAGAGTGGTGGTTATGGGGTGTGGGGAGGGAGGGAAGGGTGGGATAGGGAGGAGGGGAGTGACACAGGGAAATCCAGATAGAAGGTAACAGAGGACAATTTGACTTTTGGTAATGGGTATGCAACACAATTGAATGTTAAGATAAACTGGAGATGTTTTCATTAAAAAAAAATTAATTAATTTTAAAAAAAAATTAAAAAATAAATAAATAAAAAAAACCTCCCCCAAAACAAAAGTCCTGGAGCAGATGGCTACACTAGTGAATTCTACCAAACATTCAAAGACGATCTGGTACCTATTCTTCTCAAAGTCTTCCCTAAAGTAGAAGAAGAAGCAATACTCCCTAACACATTTTATGAGGCCAACATAACCCTCACACCAAAAACTGGCAAGGACAACAGACAAAAAAATACAGACCATTATTGTTAATGAATACAGATGCAAAAATTCTAAACAAAATACTAGAAAATAGAATACAACACATTAAAAAAAACAATACATCATGATCAAGTGGGATTCATTCTATGAGCACAAGGATGGTTCAACATATGGAAATTGATCAACATAATACACCACAACAAGAATACAAGAAATAAAAATCATATAATCCTATTAATAGATGCAGAAAAGGCATTCAATAGACACAACATTGCTTTATGTTTAAAACACTCAATAAAATCGGAATAGCAGGAAAGTAACTCAACATAATAAAAGCTACAGATGACAAACCACCAGCTAATATCATACCAAATGGTGAAAAATGGAAGGCTTTTTTTCTAAAATCAGAAACAGGACAAGGTTGCCTATTCTCTTTATTCTATTTCAACATAGTTCTAGAAGTTTCAGCCAGAGAGATCAGGCAAGAGAAAGAAATAAAAGGCATCCATATCAAAAAAGAAGAAGTAAAGGTATCACTTTTATCAGATGACATAATCCTGTGTATAGAAAACCCCAAAGATTCCACCAAGAAACTATTAGAAATGATAAACCAATACAGTAAAGTCACAGGGGAAAAAAAATCAATATACAAAAGTCTACTGCTTTTCTATACACCAATGATAAAACTTTAGAAAATGAACTAAAAAAAATTATTTTTTACAATTGTACCAAAAATAAAAATAAAATACCTAAGAATAAACTTATCAAAGGATGTGAAGGACCTATACTGAAAATGACAAAGGATTATTGAAAAAGATACAATAAAATGAAAAATATTACATGTTCATGAATTAGGACAATCAACATAGTTAAAATGGTCATATCACCCAAAGCAATATACAAATTTAAAGCAATCCCCATCAAAATTGCAATGTCATTTTTTAAAGAAATAGGACAAAATATCACCAGGTTTGTATGAAACCATAAAAAACCTTAAATGACCAAAGTAATCTTGAGAAAAAAGAATAAAGACAGAATTCTCACACTACCTGACTTCAAATTACACCATAGAGCCATGATAATCAAAACAGCATGGTATTAGCAGAAAAAACAGATATACAGACCAATGGAGTAGAATTGAGATCTCAGAAATAAAACCACATATGTATGGACAAAAGATCTTTGACAAAGGAGAAAAAAACACACAATGGAATAAAGAAGCCTCTTCAATAAATGGTGGTGGGAAAATTGAAAAGCCACATGAAAAAGAATGAAGCTTGACTACAGTTTGTTCCCCTGCACAAAAATTAATTCAAATTTGATCAAATATCTAAAGATATGAAACTATAAATTATATAGAAGAAAATATAGGTACTAAACTCATGGACCTTGGCCATGGAGAACAATTTATGAATTTGACCCCAAAAGCAAGGGAAGCAAAGGCAACAATAAATGAATGGGACTATATCAAACTACAAAGCATCTGCACAGCCTAAGAAACTGACAACAAAACAAATAGACAGCCAACTGATTTGGAGATGATATTTGCAAACAACAGCTCCAATAAAAGGTTAATATCCAAAATAAAGAATTCACAAAGCTCAGCAACAAACAAGGAAACAATCCAATTAAAAAATGGGGAGACAACCTGAACAGACACTTCTCCCAAGAGGACATACAAATGGCCAACAGATATAGGAAAAGATGCTCATCTTCACTAGCTATTCAAGAAATACAAATCAAAACTCCAATGAGATACCACCTCACACCTATTAGATTGGCTATTATCATCAAGACAGGTGACATCAAGAGTTGGAGAGGCTGTAGAGAAAAAGAAACCCTCATTTACTGCTGGTGGAAATGTAAACTGGTATAGCCATTATGGAAGAAAGTATGTTGGTACCTTAAAAAATTAAAAATAGAACTACCATATGACCCAGCAATAACTCTACTGAGTATTTACCTAGAAAACTTGAAAATATTGTTACTAAGACACATGCAAGCCCATGTTCATTGCAGCATTATTCACAGTGGCCAAGACATGGAAACATCCAAAATTGAGTATTGGATAAAGAAGATGTGGTACATATATACAATGAAATACTACTCAGCCATCAGAAATGATGACATAGTGACACTTATGACAATATGGATGGACCTTGAGAACATTATACTAAGTCAAATAAGTAAATCTAAAAAAAAAAGCTGATAACTGTATGATTTCACACATAGGTGGGATATAAAAATGAAACTCATGGACATAGATAAAAGTGAACTGGTTACCAGGAGGGGGAAGTGGTTAGGGGAGGGTTACAGGGGGAGGTGCAGTGAAAAGAGTGTAAAGAGGGACAAATATAAGGTGATGAAAAATAATTTGACTTTAGGCAATGGGTATACAACATAATCAATAGTTCAAATGCTATAGAAATGCTTACCTGAAGGCCCTGGTCATTTGGCTCAGAGGTAGAGGGTTGGCCCCGCTTGTGGAGGTCCCAGGTTTGATTCCCGGCCAGGAGAAGCACCCACCCGCTTCTCTACCCTTCCTCCTCTCCTTTCTCTCTCTCAATCCTGTAGCCAAGGCTCCTCTGGAGAAAAGTTGGCTCTGGCACTGAGGATGGCTCCATGGCCTCCACTTCAAGTGCTAGAATGGCTCCGGTTGCAATGGAGCAACTCCCCAGGTGGGCAGAACATTACCCCCCGGTGGGTATGTTGGGTGATTCCTAGTCAAGCACATGCGGGAATCTGTCTCTCTGCCTCCCTGCTTCTCACTTCAGAAAAATACAAAAAAAAAAAAAAAGAAAGAAAGAAATGCTCACCTGAAAACTTATGTACACTTATGATTAATGTCACCCTGTTAAATTTAATTTTCTAAACAAAATTTCTTAAATAAAAAAGAACAATAGTAAAAAAAAATAAAATAACTGAGGTAGCAGTACTTATATCAGACAAAGTAGGCTTTAAAACAAAGTCTGTAATGAAACAAAAGAGGGCATTATATAATGATAAAGATATCAAGTCAACAAGAGAATATAACTGTTGTAAACATTTATATAACTAATATAGAATCATCTAAATACAATATATAATGCAAATATTGACAGACATAAAGGAAGAAATCAACAGTAATACAATAATAGAACTCTTAACACCCTATCACACCAATGGAAACAGTAGCCTAAATAACACAGTAGACCAGATGAACTTTATAGATATCCAGAATAGAACATATGTTAGACCATAAAACAAATCACAATAAATTTAAGAAAATTAAAATCATATCAAGCATCTTCTCTGACCACAATGGTATGAAACTAGAAATCACAAGAAGAAAACTGAAAAACACACAAACATTTTGAGGCCAAACAACATGCTACTAAACAATGAATGGGTTAATAAAGAGCTCAAGACAAAATCAAAAGATACTTTGAGACAAATGAAAATGAAAATACAACACACAAAATCTATGAGGTACAGCAAAAGAGGAAAATTTATAGCAATACAGGCTTACCTCAAAAAATAAGAAAAATCTAACCTGATCTGTGTTGGTAAAGTGGGTAAAACATTGATCCGGAACACTGAGGTTATGGGTTTGAAACCCTGGACTTGCCTACTAGAGAAACATATAGGAAGCAACTGTGAATTGATGCTTTCAGCTCTCCTTCCCGCCCCCCCCCCACACACACACATTTTCTTTCTCTCTCTCTCTCTTCTCTCTAAAGTGAATAATTTTTTTATAAAAAATAAAAAATAAGAAAATATTTAAATTTAACCTTATACCTTAAGTAATTAGAGAAATTGTAACAAACAAGTCTCAAAGTGAGTAGAATAAAATATTAAAGAGTGAAAATAAATGAAATCAAGGCTTAAAAATTAGAAAAGATCAAGGAAACCAAGAGATGGTTCTTGGAAAAGATGAACAAATTTGATAAATCTTTAGCTAGACTCATCAAGAAAGAAAAGAGAGAGAGAGCCAAAATAAATAAAATCAGAAATGAAAAAGAAGTGACAACTGACACCAGAGAAATACAAAGGATTATAAGAAACTACTATGAACAATCTTAAGCCAACAAATTGGACAACCTGAAAGAAATGGATAAATTCCTAGAAACATACAATCTTCCAAGACTAAATCAGGAAGAAACAGAAAATCTGAACAGATTGATTCCAAAATCATATCAGTAATCAAGTTGCATTCTCTTAATCAATCATCATTTGAAAAGATGAACAAATTAATAAATTTTGTTCATCTTTTCAAAAAACCAGCTTTTGGCTTTGTTGATAGTCCCTAGTGTACATCTTTCCAATTTTGTTTCTTTTTCTACTTATCTTTATTTTCCTTTTTCTTCTTTCTGTTTTGGTTTACTTTACTCTCTCTTTCCAACTTCTTACGGTGAAAACTTAGATCATTGATTTTGAACCTTTCTGCTTTTATAATATAGATATTTTTAAATGTTTCTCTCTAGGAACTGCATTTGTTGCATCTCACTAATTTTCATATGTTATATTTTCATTATCTTTTCTGACAATCTCTGCTGGTTAACTGAACTATAAAGAACAGGGGTTGGCAAAGTGGAACATCTGATTTTAGATGGCTCACAATCTCAGAAAGAATTTACATTTTTTAAGTGATTAAAGGAGGAGGAGGAAAGGGGAGAGGGAGAAAAAGGAGGAGGTGGGGGGAAGAAGGAAGAGGGGAAGAAATTAAAGAGGAGGAATGGCATTCAACAGCAGCAATAGATAGAACCGTATGTGTCCTGCAATACCTCAAATATCTATTCTTCAGCTCTTTTCATAAAAAATAACTATAAATAATTATATATATATTTTAATAATTATATATTTTTAAGGAATTTAAAAGGACTAAAATAATTGTTGACATGCATACAGATAACTTCTATTTTTAATGCTCTTCATTTATTTTTAAATTTCCAAGTTTCTCTCTAGAATTATTTCCCTTCAACCTGAGATTTTTCTTTTAGCATTTCTTGGATTGAGGGACTGTTGGGAAGGACTGCTAGCAATGAACACTGAACATTCTTAGTTCTCTTTTATATGAAAATCTCTTACACTTTTGTTCTTGTGGGTCATTTTTGCTGGAAATAAAATTTTGAATTGACTTTTCTCCCTACCTCTTAGAAAACATGGTTTCACTATATTCTGACCTTCACAGTTTCTGATAAGAAGTGTATAGTCATTAAAATTGTTGTTTCCCTATATGTAACGTCATTTCTCCCTGGATGCCTTTATGATCTTCCATTTTTCTTTAGCTTCCAGGGGTATTAACATGATTTTCATTGGAATTTACCTTTGAGATGCCAGCTGAACTTCTTGAATCTATAAATTTATGTTTTTCACCATGTTTTGGAGGTTGACTACCATAATTTCTTCAAATATTTTCCTGCTTCATTCTCTCTCTCTTCTCTCTCTTTTATTAAATGAGAGGCAGGGAGGCAGAGAGACTGACTCCTGCATGCCCCCCAACTAGAATCTACCCAGCAATCCTCCTATGGGGTGATGTTCTGCCCATCTGGGGCCATTGCTCCATTGCTCGGCATCCAAGCTATTTTAGTGCCTGGGGCAAGGCCATGGTGCCATCTTCAGTGCCCTGGGCAAACTTGCTTGAATGAGTCATGGCTGCAGGAGGGGAGAGAGAGAGAGAGAGGAGGAGGAGGGGTGGAGGTGAGAAGCAGGTAGTCACCCCTCCTGTGTGCCCTGCCTGGGAATCAAGGCTGGAACTTCCACTCAGCCAGGCCAGCAATTTATTGCTGAGCCAACCAGGCAGGACCTCTCCCCTCTTTTTGAGGCTAAAATTAACCTGTACTAGACCATTTGATATTATCCTACTGGCCTTTGAAGTCCTGTTCCTTTTTTTTCCAAATTTTCTTTGGCCTACTTTTTTTTTTTATAGAGAGAGACAGAGAGAAAGTGAGAGAGAGGGATAGATAGGGACAGACAGACAGGAACGGAGAGAGATGAGAAACATCAATCATCAGTTTTTTGTTTTGACACCTTAGTTGTTCATTGATTGCTTTCTCACATGTGCCTTGACTGTGGGCCTTCAGCAGACCAAGCTACCCCTTGCTCGAGGCAGCGACCTTGGACTCAGGCTGGTAAGCTTTTGCTCAAAACAGATGAGCCCGCGCTCAAGCTGGTGACCTCAGGGTCTCGAACCTGGGTCCTTCCGCATCCCAGTCTAACACTCTCTCCACTGTGCCACCACTTGGTCAGGCCCTCGGCCTACTTTTCAAGTTCACTGACTCTTTCAGTTAAAATTTCTATTTGGTTATTTTCTATATTTTCTATTTATCTTCTTGTGTTTCCTATATTTTCTTTTATTTCCAGTGTGTTTTCCTTTACTTTATTGACAATAGCTGCAATGGCTGCTTAAAAAATGCTGTCTGAAAATCTCAACATCAGACCATCTTGAAGTTGGCATCCATTGATTGTTTTTTAAATTCATTTTTTAAATTTAATGTGTTAAGAATATTTAACACAAGATCTTTTTCTTAAAAAATTTAAGTGCACAATACATTATTATTGACTATAGGTACAAGGTTATACAAATCTGTAGAGATTATTCATCTTGCTTAAATGAAACATCATGCCTTATAAGTGGAATGATGCAGTACTTGTCTTTCAGTGACTGGCTTATTTCACTTAGCATAAAGTTTTCACTTATCAATGTTGTCACATATTACAGAATTTTCTTTTATAAAGCTAAATAATATTCAATTGTATGTACAGTGTGTCTGTAAAGTCATGGTGCACTTTTGACCGTGTGACCAGTCAAAAGTGCACCATGACTTTACGGACACACTGTATATACCACGTTGTCTTTATCCATTCATCAGTTGATTGACATTTAGATTGTTTCCACATCTTGGCTGTTATGAATAGTGCTGCAATGAGCATTGGAGTGCTAACATCTCATCAAAATCCTGATTTCAGTTCTTTTGGATGAATAGAGTAATCCCAGATATGGAATTGCTAGATGATATATAGTCTATTTTAAATTTTTTGAGGGACCTCTGTACTATATTTCATAGTGGCTACACTATTTTGCATTCTCATCAACAGTGTACAAAGGTTCCAATTTCTCCACATCCTCAACTATATTTGTTATCTTTTGTTGTTTAGATAATAATCATCATAATAGGTGTGAAGTGGTATTCATTGTGTTTTTGATTTGCATTTCTCTGATGATTAGTGACATTGAGCATTTTTTTCATATATGTGTTGGCCACTTGTATGTCTTCTTTGGGAAAATGTCTATTCAAGTCCTTAGCCCATATTACAATTAAGTTATTAGTTTTTTTACTACTGAGGTGTAGAAGTTTCTCATGTATTTTGAAGATTAACCCCCTATCAAATATATAGTTTACAGATATTTTCTCCCATTCTGTAGGTGGCCTATATACTCTGGTGATTGTTTCCTTTGCTGTGCAGAAGCTTTTTAGCTTTATGTAGTCCACTTAATTATTTGTTATTGTTACCTGAGCTTTGGTGTCATATCTATTAAATCATTGCCAAGATCAATGTCATGAAACTTTTTCCCTATGTTATTTTGGAGGAATTTTACAGTTTTTTGTCTTATGTTTAAGTCTTTTATCCATTGTGTTGATTTTTATGTATGGCATAAGTGTTCACTTTTATTCTTTTGCACGTAGACATTCAATTTTCCCAGCAAAAGTTGTTGAAGAGCCTGACCTGTGGTGGCGCAGTGGTAAAGCGTCGACCTGGGAACACTGAGGTCGCCAGTTCAAAACCCTGCACTGGTCTGGTCAAGGCACACATGGGAGTTGATGCTTCCAGCTCCTTCCCCCTTTCTCTCTCTCTCTCTCTCTCTCTCTCTCTCTCTCTCTCTCTCACTCTGTGTCTCTTCTCTAAAAAAAATGAATAAAATAAAATAAAAAAGTTGTTGAAGAGACTATCTTTTCCCCCTTGTGTATTCTTGGTATTGCTGTTAAAGGCCAGTTGACTGCATGCGGATTATTTTATTTCTGGGCTCTTTATTATGTTCCATTACTCTATATTTTTGCCTTTATGCCAGTACCATACACTTTGATTACTATAGCTTTGTAATGTAATTTGAAATAAGAGAGTGTGATGCCTACATATTTGTTTTTCTTTCTTCGGATTTATTTGGCTATTCAGGATCTTTGTGGTTTTACATAAATTTTAGAATTTCTTCTTTTCCTTTATAAAAAACTCCATTAGGATTTTGACAAGGATTATTTTAAATTTGTAGTTTCCTTTGGGTAACTGCAGTACTGGAGAATGCAGTACTGGACATTTTAATGACATTAATTCTTTCAATTCATGAACATGGTCTGTCTTTCCATTTATTTGTGTTTTATTTAATTTTTTCATAAATGTTTTATAGTTTTCAGTATACAAGTCTTTACTGGTTAAGTTTCCTCCTAAATGTTTTATTCTTTTTGGTGCTATTATAAATGATATTGGTTTCCTATTTCCTTTTTTGGATAGTTTATTATTAGTGTATAGAAATGCAGTTGATTTTTGTAGTCTATAGCTTTACCTAATTCATTTATTAGTTCTGTCAGTTGTTGTTTTTTTTTTAATGGCATGTTTAGGGCTCCCTATAAAAGCATGTCCATTGGAAACAGGGAAAATTTTACTTCTTCCTTTTCAATTTTGAAGAACCATTGGGTCAAAGAAGAAATCAAAAAGGAAATTAGAAAATACCTCAAAATAAATGAAAATAAAAACACAGCCTACCAAAATTTATTGAATGCATCAAAAAGAGTTCTAAAAGGGAAGTTCATAGCAATAAACACATTAAAAAAGAAGAAATATTTTAAATGTGAAGCAACTATGAGTTGCTACTTCTTGTCCAATCACCCCCCTCCTCTCTATATAAAATCAATAAATGAAATCTTTATAAAAATAAAAGAAGAAAAAGAAAAAAGAGACATGACAACTGATGCCACAAAGTGGAAATGATTATATGAAACGAGTATGAACAATTTATTAAATGCCAAAAACTGAATAGCCAAGAAAAGATTGATAAATTCCGAGGGGGAAGCAAGATGGCGACGGAGTAGGCAGACGTACCAACTTCCAACTCCCAGAACCAAAGTGGATTATAACTCAATTTTAAGAAACATCACCTGGATAAACCAACTTTGAACAAAACTAAGTGGACTCTTCAACCAAGGAACACAGAAGAAGCCACATTGAGACTGGTAGGAATAGCGAAAACGCGAAGAGGGCTGCCCAGCTCCCCGGAGCAAACTGCAGCCCGGAGAGACACGTGTGGCAGGAGGAGAGTTTGGCGGAGAGGGAGGGACCTGGGTCCTAGGAACCAAGCCCCAGCCTGCAGTGCTAGAGCCTAGAAGAGGCGTTTGGACAGTTTTGAGCTGTGAAACAGATTAGGGAGCTCCCAGGCCTACAGTGTGGAGTATTAGGTCCCTTCCTACTCTGCTGAGGGCTGCTTAAGGTTTTGGGGCGGCAGGACGCTGAAAGGCGGTTCTGTCGGCGTGGGCAGAGGCCAAGCCGGTGGGAGATCGGTCTAGCCCAGAGGGTCGGAGGGGACGCGCGAAAGCGGTCCGGAAGCTGCGGGCCCACCTTTAATCCCACTTACGGGGACAAAGCGGGCGGCCAGGAACGGGCAGGCCCTGCGCAAGCCGGCCCTGACCGCGGGGACCGGGCTAGGACCAGGGACGGGCAGTGGCTCGTGGCTGAGCTGACGCTACCAGTCCCCCACCCCCCCCGACCCCCCTGGGCCGGAGTAACCGCGGTTGGCCAGTAAACGTGCGCGAGCGGGCTCCGAGCGCGGGAACGGGCTAAACCCCGAGACAAGTGTAGGATCGCAGCTGAGCCCACGCTACTATCCCCGCCGGGCCGGAGAAACCCCGGATAGCATTCATACGTGCACGAGCGGGCTCCAAACGCGGGGGCGGGGTAGAGTCCGGGACGAGCAGAAGTACGCAGCTGAGCGGAAGCCAACAAACACGCCTGCCCCAATAAACATTGGTTTCTGACCCTGCACAGAAGGGCCCTGTCCTCGAGGGCAGGGCTAAAGCTCCGGACGGGCAAAAGCTTACAGCTGAGAGCACGTCAAAAGCCCCGGCTAACCCGCGGAACTGTAGCGAGCAGGCTCCAACTGCTGGTTCTGGGCGGAAGTCCGGAAATAGGCTGGGTCCGCAGCTGAGGAAAGGTGCTCACCTCTACCCTTGGTGCTAATCTTGTGGCTTCAGTGACAGCCCCTCCCATGGAGGAGAGGCAGAAATCACAGCAAAAGCCACAGTGGACCGGCGCTGGCAACGCTCATACCCAACCACCCTAGGCACCGGCAGAGGGGGTGGGGGGCATGCAGATAGACCACACCTAGAGAACACAAAGGCAACACCTACTGGACTCCAGTGGCCACAACTTGCTTATACACAGAAAAAATGGGCAGACAGAGGAATGCAAACCAAATGAATCAAGAGAAATCCCCAGAGAAGGAACTGAATGAACCAGATATAACCAAATTACCAGAAACAGAATTTAGAATAATGATAGTTAGGATGTTCAAAGAAATTAGAGCAACAATGGATAGTCATTATGAACACCTAAATAAAGAGATAACAAGTATAAAAAACGAAATTGAAATAATAAAAAAGAATCAGACAGAAATGACAAATACAGTATCAGAACTAAAGACCACAATGGAAGGAATTAAAAGCAGGATGAATCACGCTGAGGATCGAATAAGCGAGTTAGAGGACACAATAAACAAAGGCACAGAAACAGAGAAGAAAAAGGAAAAGAGACTCAAAAATGTGAGGAAACTCTAAGGGAGCTCTGTGACAACATGAAGAGAAACAACATTCGCATCATAGGGGTGCCTGAAGAAGAGGAGAGAGGACAGGAAATGGAAACTTTGTTCAATCAAATCATAGCAGAAAACTTTCCTAAATTAAGGCAGGGAAACACTCCACACGTTCAAGAAGCACACAGAACTCCATTAAAGAGAAACCCAAAAAGATCTACACCAAGACACATCATAGTTAAAATACCAAAGCTAATGGATAAAGAAAAAATTTTAAAAGCTGCTAGAGAAAAAATGACTATCACCTACAAAGGAGCCCCCATAAGGATGACATCGGACTTCTCAACAGAAACACTTGAGGACAGAAGGGAATGGCAAGATATAATCAAAGTAATGCAGAACAGGAACCTACAACCAAGACTACTTTATCCAGCAAGGCTACCGTTTAAAATTGAAGGAGAAATAAAGAGCTTCCCAGAAAAAGAAAGTCTCAAGGAATTCATAAAAACCAAACCAATTCTGCAAGAGATACTAAGGGGCCTCTTGTGAACAGTTTAAAGGGAGGAATGAATAGAGCAAAAGAAGAATACAGCTTTAAAGAATAAAATGGCAATAAACAACTACATATCAATAATAACCTTAAATGTAAATGGATTAAATGATCCAATCAAAAGACATAGGGTAGCTGCATGGATAAAGAAACAGGACCCATACATATGCTGTCTACAAGAGACACACCTTAAAACAAAAGATGCACATAGACTGAAGGTAAAAGGATGGAAAAAAATATTTCATGCAAATAGAAATGAAATAAAAGCAGGGGTAGCAATACTTATATCAGACAAAATGGACTTTAAAACAAAGGCTGTAGTAAGAGATAAAGGAGGACACTACATAATGATAAAGGAAACAATTCAACAGAAAGATATAACTATTGTAAATATCTATGCACCAAATATAGGAGCCCAACATACATAAAGCAGACTTTGATGGATATAAAGGGCGAGATTAACAGCAATACTATCATAGTAGGGAATTTCAATACCCCTCTAACAACACTGGATAGATCCTCAAGAAAGAAAATTAATAAAGAAACAGCAGACTTAAAGGAGACACTACATCAACTTGATTTAATAAATATCTTCAGAACTTTTCACCCTAAAGCAGTAGAATATACATTCTTCTCAAGCGCTCATGGTACGTTTTCTAGGATAGATCACATGTTAGGACACAAAAATGGTCTCAATAAATTTAAGAAGATTGAAATCATATCAAGCATTTTCTCTGATCACAATGCCATGAAACTAGAAATTAACCACAAAAGAAAAACTGAAAAATACTCAAACACTTGGAAACTAAATAGCATGTTATTAAATAATGAATGGATTAACAATGAGATCAAAGAAGAAATAAAAAAGTTTCTAGAAACAAATGATAATGAGCATACATCAACTCAAAATTTATGGGACACAGCAAAAGCAGTTCTGAGAGGGAAGTTTATTGCACTACAGGCATATCATAAGAAGCTAGAAAAAGCTCAAATAAGCAATCTGACCCTGCATCTAAAAGAACTAGAAAAACAACAACAAATAAGACCCAAGACAAGTAGAAGGAAGGAAATAATAAAGGTCAGAGCAGAAATAAATGACATAGAGGCTAAGGAAACAATACAGAGGATCAATGAAACAAGAAGCTGGTTCTTTGAAAAGGTAAACAAGATTGATGAACCTTTAACTAGACTCACAAAGAAAAAAAGAGAGAGGACTCAAATAAATAAAATTAGAAAGGACAGTGGAGAAATAACAACTGACACAACAGAAATACAAAGCATTGTAAGAAAATACTATGAAGAACTATATGCCAAAAAATTAGACAATCTTGGTGAAATGGACAAATATCTTGAATCATATAACCTTCCAAAAATCAATCTGGAAGAATCAGAACACCTAAACAGACCAATTACAGCAAATGAGATCGAAACAGTTATCAAAAAACTCCCAAAAAAGAAAAGTCCTGGGCCTGATGGCTTCACAAGTGAATTCTATCAAAAATTCAAAGAAGAACTAACTCCTATTCTCCTCAAGCTATTTCAAAAAATTCAAGAGGAAGGAAGACTTCCAAACTCCTTTTATGAGGCGAGCATAATTCTGATCCCAAAACCAGGCAAAGACAACACAAAGAAAGAAAATTATAGGCCTATATCCCTGATGAATTTAGACGCTAAAATTCTCAACAAAATATTAGCCAACCGGATCCAGCAATATATGAAAAAAATCATACACCACGATCAAGTGGGATTTATTCTGGAGAGGCAAGGCTGGTTCAATATTCGCAAATCAATCAATGTGATTCACCACATAAACAAAAGGAAGGACAAAAATCACATGACAATTTCAATAGATGCAGAAAAGGCATTTGATAAAATCCAGCACCCATTCATGCTCAAAACTCTCAGGAAAGTGGGAATACAGGGATCATTCCTTAACATGATAAAGGCCATCTACGATAAACTGACAGCAAACATCATACTAAATGGACAAAGATTAAAAGCAATCCCCTTAAGATCAGGAACCAGGCAGGGTTGCCCACTTTCACCACTCTTATTCAACATAGTTCTGGAAGTCCTAGCTACAGCAATCAGACAAAAAGAAGAAATAAAAGGCATACACATTGGAAAAGAAGAAGTAAAACTGTCATTATTTGCAGATGATATGATATTGTATATTGAAAACCCTAAAGTCTCAGTCAAAAAACTACTGGACCTTATAAATGATTTCAGCAAGGTGGCAGGATATAAAATTAATACACAGAAATCAGAGGCATTTCTATACACCAACAATGAAATATCAGCAAAAGAAATTAAGGAAACAATCCCCTTCACTATTGCAGCCAAAAAAATAAAGTACCTAGGAGTAAATTTAACCAAGGAGGTTAAGGACTTGTACTCGGAAAATTATAGAGCATTGATAAAAGAAATCAAGGAAGATACAAACAAGTGGAAGCATATACCGTGCTCATGGCTAGGAAGAATAAACATCATTAAAATGTCTATATTACCCAAAGCAATTTACAAATTCAATGCAATACCAATTAAAACACCAATGACATACTTGAAAGATATAGAACACATATTCCAAAAATTTATATGGAACCAAAAAAGAACACGAATAGCCTCAGCAATCTTAAAAAGAAAAAATAAAGCAGGAGGTATCACTCTTCCTGATATCAAGGTTTACTATAAGGCCATTATACTCAAGACAGCCTGGTACTGGCATAAGAACAGGCACATAGATCAATGGAACAGAACAGAGAACCCAGAAATAAACCCACAGCTTTATGGACAACTGATATTTGACAAAGGAGGAAAGAACATACAATGGAGTAAAGACAGCCTATTTAACAAATGGTGTTGGGAAAATTGGACATCTACCTGCAAAAAAATAAAACTAGACCATCAACTTACACCATTCACAAAAACAAACTCAAAATGGATAAAAGACTTAAATGTAAGCTGTGAAACCATAAGCATCTTAGAAGAAAACATAGGCAGTAAGCTCTCCGACATCTGTAGCAGCGGTATATTTGCCGATTTATCTCCATGGGCAACTGAAATAAAAGGCAAGATAAACAAATGGGACTATATCAAACTAAAATTTTTTGCACAGCTAAAGACAATAGGAACAGAATAAAAAGACAAACCACACAATGGGAGAACATATTCGACAGCACATCTGATAAGGGGTTAATAACTAAAATTTATAAAGAACTTATAAAACTCAACACCAGGAAGACAAACAACCCAATCAAAAAATGGGCAAAAGAAATGAATAGAAATTTCTCCAAAGAGGACATACAGATGGCCAATAAGCATATGAAAAAATGCTCAACATCACTAATCATTAGAGAAATGCAAATTAAAACCACAATGAGATATCACCTCACATCAGTCAGAATGGCACTTATCAGCAAAACAACACAGAATAAGTGCTGGCGAGGATGTGGAGAAAAGGGAACCCTTCTGCACTGCTGGTGGGAATGCAGACTGGTGCAGCCACTGTGGAAAACAGTTTGGAGATTCCTCAGAATATTAAAAATCGAACTGCCTTTTGACCCAGCTATCCCACTTTTAGGAATATACCCTAAGAACACCATAGCACTGTTCGAAAAGAAGAAATGCGCCCCCATGTTCGTGGCAGCATTGTTCACAATAGCGAAGATCTGGAACCAGCCCAAGTGTCCGTCAGAAGATGAGTGGATTAAAAAGCTTTGGTACATATATACTATGGAATACTACTCAGCCATAAGAAACGATGACATCGGATCATTTATAACAAAATGGATGTACCTTGATAACATTATAAGGAGTGAAATAAGTAAATCAGAAAAAAAAGAAAAACTGAGAACAGCACGATTACATACATAGGTGGGACATGAAAGTGAGGGTATGAGACATGGACAAGAGAGTGGTGGTTATGGGATGGGGGGAGGGAGGGAAGAGTGGGATAGGGAGGAGGGGAGGGATGCAGGGAAAACCAGATTGAAGGTGACAGAGGACAATTTGACTTTTGGTGATGGGTATGCAACACAATTGAATGATAAGATAACCTGGAGATGTTTTCATTGTACATATGTACCCTGATTTATTGGTGTCACCCCATTAGAATTAATAATAATAAAATATAAAAAAAAAGATTGATAAATTCCTAAAAATATATAATCTGCCAATACTAAATCATGAAAAAATAGAAAGACTGAATGACCTATAACTAATATGGAGATTGAATCAGTAATCAAAAACCTTCCAACAAAGAAAAGCCCAGCACCAGATGGCTTCATGGTGAACTCTCAAAAATTTAAAGAATTTAGAAACAGTTTGGGAAGAAAGATGGCGATGAGGTAGGGGGATGTTCCAATTCCACCTCCCAGTACCAAATTGGATTACAACTTAATTTAAGAACAATCATCTTGAAAAACCAACTTTGGACTAAACTAAGAGGAGTCTATAACCAAGGATCGCCAAAGAAGATACACTGAAACTGGTAGGAAGGGCTGAGATGCGGAAAGAGCTGCACCACTCCCAGGAGCAAGTGGCAGCCCAAAGGGACTCTCACAGCAAGGTGAGTTGCCCTGAGAGGAGTGGGTCTTCAGCCCCAGGCCTGGAGACCTAGCCTAGAGCCCCAGAGCCTAGAAGAGGCACCCAGACAGCATTTAGCTGTGAAAAAAGCCAAGTTTCTGTCTGTGAGAAAGAGACACCCCTCTCGGATGCAGACTCTGTTTTAAAAGGCCTGCGTAGAAAACCTCACTCTCAGCCACTTACCCAGGGCTCTGGTGGGGGAGAGCTGAGAGAACTGGAGTTGCGGGAAGAGAGTGTAAAGTTGGAGGCCCAGGGAAAGGCACTGTGGGGGACAGCCACCAGAACCCCTGTGCTGAATCATTCTCCAGTACAGCAGTCACCATCTTTCTTGGGCAGAGCATTCCCTTTGTGTGGCATTAGCTTGGGGAAAAGCAGTTTCTCTGCCCTTGGGAGTCTCTCCGACCCTAGGAATGGCAACGGGTCGTTCTGAGGGGCCAGGAAGCAGGGGGTGTGTCAATGACTCAGTTTTCTGGTGTTGACAAAAGAGCTTCCTCACACACTTTCCCGAGTCTATGATTGGTGCTTCCACTTTACAAGAGACTCCGTAGAAAGTGTCTGGAGAGGGCACAGTTCAAACCTCTGGGTCTCAGAGGCCACACTCACCACCCTCCAAATCACTGAATTGCCAAGTGCTTTAGACTCAAACAGAGGTTTTCTCAGTGGCTGAGCACAACAAGCAGCCAGCAGACAGAGGGTGCAGGAGGCGATACTCAGAGAAACTTGGCCATTTGAATGGACTTTCTTTAGGACCAAAGTGGGTAAAAGCCAGCCTAGGAGTACAGCTTTATATTTCCATGTACACCTGGGCCCACAGAGACAGCCACAAACTCTGAATTGCTTGTAGCTCCAAAAAGGTTGCTGAGGGCCAGTCACAGGCAGTGTCTCCCACTGGGCTGTGATGGGTTTCTGCTTGGGAGGCCCAGGCCTGGGACATCTAGGAACCAGCTGTGGAAAGCATTGGTTCAGGACCTAACAACCTTTACTGGAGTGATATCTTAAGGAAAAGCTCCTCACATCAGGCCCGGCTGAGGCGAGTTCCACTCTCCATGATCAGCACCAGCACAGCAGCTCATGTGCATTGGATAGGGTGAAGCTTCACAGTCAGCCAGCCTGGGCACTGGATATTCTGTCCTGCTAGGCTAGATTCCACAGGGGGAAGGGAGAGAGGCCTGGAGCATGGACATTTAAAGTGTGGGTCTCTGTGAACCTATTGTTGGATCTGGTTGAGGGGCTTAGCCACCTTCAGGAGGGGCACAGTCAGCTCCAGGAGAGAACTCTCTCAGTCTTCCTCCCTGAGACTGGGGTCTCAACAGCTGAAAAAACTTCTTCAGAGGGGACTGTTGGCCACACTCAGTCTGAACCTGCTGCTCACCTTATTGGGGAGAAATAAAATTTGAGTATCCAGCAGTGGCTGAGGGATCAAGCTCTGGAGTAGGGGCTACATTTCCTGTAATGAGCTCCTCACCAAGAGATCCTGAAGTAGAGAGTCCCACAAATATTGTATTCACAACCTCAGCTGCCCTAACCCAGCAAGCATGAAACCTATAGAGGGGTTGGTTGGGTGAGGCCAATCTGAGCCCACACTACAGTCTTTCTACAGAAGACTCTGTTGGAAGACCAGGAAGCTACAAGAGGAAGAGGGGCAGCAGAAAAGTGGAGACAAATCTTACAGAGCTTGGAGCTTTTATGGAGCTGTTGTCATCTCTAAGCTGGAGGAAGCTGATCCTAATCCAAAGGTTGGCCCCTTTCACAGTACCCAGACACAGAAAATGCAAACACAAACAGTGAAAAGTACAGTACCTGCAGACTGGTATCCCACAGCAGGATACAAACAACAGCTGATGTCAACCCAAGAAGAACTAGAGCCAACACTACTGGTAGTGGGTGGCAGCAGCACCAACCATAGACTCAACTACCTACACAAGCAGCACACCCAAAGGTGGAGTCTAGCAGGCACAAGACACAGTGGAGAATAAATTCACCCAACAGGACAGACACTGCACAGTGTGTAATACACATAATCAAGGAGGACCCTTAGAGCCAGCCAGCCTGAAGGGATAAATGTGCCCATAAAAAGACCAACTTCATCTAATACTCACATACAACAAGGGGGAAAATATTACCCTCAAGAAGCATTCCTAGAACAAGGAAAACAAGTGGCCTGGAGGACAGTACCACCAAGCTAATCTTCTTTATAAAGAACACACAAAAATTTCAAAATCAGACAGCGCTACCTAAAACACAGACAAAATGGGCAGACAGAGAAATGCAACCCAAATGAATCAGCCAGAGAAATCCCCAGAAAAAGAATTAAATGAAATGGTAGTAACCAAACTACCAGATGCAGAGTTCAAAACAATAATTTTTAGGATGCTCAAGGATCTTAGAGCAGCAATGGATGGACATAATAAATAAAGAGATAGCAAGCATCAAAAAGCACCTGAATAAAGAGATAGCAAGTATCAAAAAGGACATTGAAATAATAAAAAGTAACCAGTTAGAAATGACAAATACAATATTATGAATGAAGACTGCACTAGAAGGAATTAATGGCAGGCAGGACAAAGTGGGATCAAATCAGTGACTTAGAGACAAGTTAAATGGAAGCATGGAAGCAGAACAGCAAAAAGAAAATAGGCTAGGTACCAACTTCCAACTCCCAGAACCAAAGTGGATTATAACTTAATGTTAAGAACCATCATCTGGATAAACCAACTTTGAACTAAACTAAGTGGACTCTTCAACCAAGGAACACTGAAGAAGCTACATTGAGACAGGTAGGAAAAGCGAAAACGCAGAGGGCTGCCCAGCTCCCCGGAGCGAACGGCAGCCCGGAGAGACTTGCGTGGTGGGAGGAGAGTTTAGCGGAGAGGAAGGGACCTGGGTCCCAGGAACAAAGCCCCAGCCTGCAGCCCCAGAGCCTAGAAGAGGCATTTGGACAGTATTGAGCTGTGAAACAAGTGAGGATACTGTTTGTGAAAAAGAGACAGTTTTCTCAGACCCAGGATTCTTCTTAAAGGGACAGCGCAGAAAACCTCTCTCACAACCACTCACCCAGGGCTCCGGGGAATGGGGACAGAGGAGAGGACCAGAGCAGCGGGAAGAGAGTGTGGACTGAGGCATAGGGACAAACACTCTGAGGGACAGCCACCCTGACCCCTGGGCTGAGTCACTTTCCTAATCAAAAATGAATATTTCCCCTGGAACTAGCAATACCAGCAAAGAGAGACAGGACACCAGCCAAATAAGCTCTCCCACGGCACTTAGAGCAGAGCTGCTTAGATGGAGGGAGCTTCCAGGACTACAGTATGGAGTGTTAGGGTCTGAGCTGTAGTGCCCCTACCCACACTGCTGAGGGTTTGCTGGAGGGACGGTGGCGGCGGTACACTGAAATGTGGTTCTGTCAGCAGGGGCAGGGGCCCCCTGGTGTGAGCTCGGTCTAGCCCAGCAGGGGTGGAGGGGACGCGCGAAAGTGGTCCAGCAGCTGCGGGCCCACCTGCAGCCCCACCTGCGGGGGAAAAGCAGAAGGCCAGGAACGGGCAGAGATCTGCTGCTAAGCAGGGCCCCTATGGGCGCGCAGCATCACCTGGCCTCCCAGGTTTGCGACCCTGTGCGAGCCAGCCCTGACTGCGGGGGCAGGGCTAAAGCCAGGGACTGGCGGAGGTTCGCAACTAAGCACACGCCAGCAGCCCCGCCAGGCACGAGAAATGGCGGTTTGCGATCCTGCGTGAGCCGGCCATGACCGCAGGGGTGGGGTAAAGCCCGGGACAGGTGGAGGCTCACAGCTGAGCGCACGCCAACAGCCCCATCTGACTCAAGAAACTGCGGCGAACAGGCTCTGACTGCGGGGGCTGGGCAGAAGCCCAGAACAGGCTGGGTCCGCAGCTGAACAAAGGTGCTTACCCGTACACTTGGTGCTGAGGCTTTTGGCTTGAGTGCAGTGCGCAACCCCACCTGTGGGGGCGATGCAAAGGCCCAGACAGGCTGAGGCTTATAGAGCCGGGCACCAGAACACAGCCCCTCCTGCAAAGGAGAGGAAGAAGTCACAGCAACAGCTGCAGTGGGCCGGAGCTGAAAACGCCCATACCCAACCGCCTTAGACATCGGCAGAGAGGGTGGCGGGCCTGCAGACAGACCACACCTAGAGAACACAAAGGCAACATCAATTGGACTCCAGTGGCCACACCTTCTTATACACAGACAAAATGAGCAGGCAGAGAAATGCAAACCAAATGAATCAAGAGAAATCCCCAGAGAAGGACCTGAATGAACCAGATATAACCAAATTACCAGATGCAGAGTTTAAAATAATGATAGTTAGGATGTTCAAAGGGATTAGAGCAACAATGAATAGTCATTACGACACCTAAATAAAGAGATAACAAGTATAAAAAGTGAAATTGAAATAATAATAAAGAATCAGACAGAAATGACAAATACAGTATCAGAACTGAAGACCACAATGGAAGGAATTAAAAGCAGGATGGATGAAGCTGAGGATCAAATCAGCGAGTTAGAGGACAAAATAAACAAAGGCACAAAAGCAGAGCAGAAAAAAGAAAAGAGACTCAAAAAATGTGAGGAAACTCTAAGGGAGCTCTGTGACAACATGAAGAGAAATAACATCCACATCATAGGGGTTCCCAAAAATGAAGAGAAAGAACAAGGGATAGAAACTTTGTTTAATCAATCATAGCTGAAAACTTCCCTAAATTAAGGCTGGAAAACGTTTTACACGTTCAAGAAGCACAGAGAACTCCATTACAGAGAAACCCAAAGAAATCTACACCAAGACACATCATAGTTAAAATACCAAAGGGGCACAAAGAAAATCAGATAGAAGGTGACAGAGGACAATTTGACTTTGGGTGATGGGTATGCAACATAATTGAATGATAAGATAACCTGGTGATGTTTTATTTGAATATATGTATCCTGATTTATTAATGTCACCCTATTAAAATTAATAAAAATAAAAACAAATCATTTGAAATAAAAAGAAAATGGGCTAAAAAGTCTGAGGAAACTGTAAGAGAGCTTTGTGACAACATGAAGAGAAACAATATCTACATCATAGGGATTCATGAAGGAGAAGAGAACAAACAAGGAATAGAGAACCTGTTTGAAGAAGTCATAGCTGAAAATTTTTCTGAATTAATAAAAGAAAATGTCACACAAGTTTAAGAAACACAGAGAGTTCCATTAAAGAGGAACTCAAAGAGGCCTACAGCAAGACACATCATAATTAAAGTGTCAAAGTTAAAAAACAAAGAAAAAATACTAAAAGCTGTAAGAGAAAAGCAGTTAATTACCTAGAGAGGAACCCCCATAAGAATGACATTGACTTCTCTACAGAAACACTAGAGGCCAGAAGGGATTGGCAAGAAATATTCAAAGTGATGTAAAGCAGGAACCTACAACCAAGATTTCTTTATTCAGCAAGGCTATTGCTTAAAATTGAAGGAGAATAAAAAGCTTTCCAGACAAAAAACCTCAAGGAATCATTTACAACCAAACCAGTACTACAAGAAATATTAAGGGGCTTGCTGTAAAAAGAGTGAAAGAAAAAAAAATGAGAAAATGAGGATTGTAGATTTTTGATTGGAGCATTTAACTCATTTACATTTAAGGTTATTATTCACATGTAGTTGTTTATTAACATTAAGAACACAAATAACTTCAGCAATCCTAAAAATGAAGAATAAAGTGGGTAGTATCACACTTCCTGATATCAAGTTATACTACAGGCCATTGTACTCAAAACAGTTTGGTACTGGCATAAAGACAGACATACAGATCAATGGAACAGAACAGAGAGTCCAGAAATAAACCTGCGCCTTAGTGGTCAATTGATATTTGTCAAAGGAGGTAAGAGCATACAAGGGAGTAAAGACAGTCTCTTTAATAAACGGTGTTGGGAAAACTGGACAGGTACGTGCAAAAAAATGAAACTAGACCACCAACTTACACCATTCACAAAATAAACTCATAATGGATAAACACTTAAATGTGAGTTGTGAAACCATAAACATCTTGGAAGAAAAGATAGGCAGTAAACTCTCTGATATCTCTTGTAGCAATATTTTTGCCGATTCTTCTCCACAGGCAAGTGAAATAAAGGACAAATTGAACAAATGAGACTATATCAAATGGAAAAGCTTTTGCACAGCAAAAGACACCATAAACAAAATAAAAAGACAACCCACACAATGGGAGAACATATTCTCCAATATGTCTGATAAGGGGTTAATAACTAAAATTAATAAAGAACTTATAAAACTCAACGCCAGGAAAGTAAACAATCCAATTAAAAAATGAGCAAAAGAACTGAACAGAGACTGCTACAAAAAGGACATACAAATGGCCAATAAGCATATGAAAAAATGTTCAACCTCACTAATCATCAGAGAAATACAAATTAAAACCACACTGAGATACCACCTCACACCTGTCAGAATGGCATTCATTAACAAAACAACACACAATAAGTACTGACGAGGGTGTGGAGAAAAGGGAACCCTCCTGCACTGCTGGTGGGAATGCAGACTTGTGCAGCCACTGTGGAGAACTGTATGGGGGTTCCTTAAAAAAATTAAAAATAGACCTGCCTTTTGACCCAGCTATCCCACTTTTAGGGATATATCCTAAGAATACCAATTCACTGATTCAAAAGAAGATATGCACCCCCATGTTTTTGCAGAATTGTTTACAATAGCCAAGATCTGGAAACAGCCCAAGTGTCCATCAGTGAACAAGTGGATTAAAAGTGGTGGTACATATACAGAATGGAATACTACACAGTTGTGAAAAAGAAGCAAATCTTACCTTTTGTGATAGCATGGATGGACCTGTTGATTATTATGCTAATTGAAATAAGCCAGGCAGAGAAAAAAAAATATCATATGATTTCACATAAATGTGGAATCTAATGAACAAAGTGAACTGAGGAACAGAATAGAGGCAGAGATGGGGTCACAGGGACCAGAGGGACAGCAGTCAGGGGGACGGGGGATGAGGGCATGGGATCAGAGAAGGTAAAGGAATTAGTGAATCTGTATATATATAAAACAGAGATATGAATAACAGGACAGCAAATCCTAGAGGGAAGAGGGGAGAGAGTTAGGGGGATGGGAATAAATGAGGTATATAAAGGGTCACAGGGGTGGGTGGTGAGGAAGTTATATTCAATGGGACACTTGAATCCATGTAAACACAATAAATTAAATTTAACAAAAACACAAGAAAAAAAATTTAAAGAATTTATATCTGTCCTTCTCAAACTCTTCCAAAAAATTAAAGAGGAGGGAACACTTTGAAACTCATTTTCCTAGGCCAGCACTATTCTGACACCAAATCCAGACAAAAACATAAGAAAACTACAGACCAATATTCCTGATAAATATAGATGGAAAAGTCATTTTAGATTCCATCCTGAACATTGTGAATAGTACGTTTTATAGACTGAGCTCTGTCATATTTCTGACAAGTGTTGATGTTTTTGTTTTAGCTGGAAGTTAACATGGTTAGATTCAATTTGTGAGCATTCTCTTGTCTTCTGTGATTGATGGGTCATAGGTCAGGTGAATTCTTTAAGCTTTTGTTGCACTACTTTGAATCTGTCCTGTTAGTGCATGATTGAAGAGGGGTCACCCTGAGTCTTGTGCAAGGTTCATACAGAGTTAGAAAATTTCCTTACCTCTTCTAGGTCCTCATTCTTCAGCATATGGCTATATTTGGACAGGTTGATTCGACTGATTCTTCATCCAGAAAGCCAGTGAGCTCTCTATCAGAATTTTAGACACTTCTATGAGTTTCTGACACAGCCATGGCTATGACTGTCATTGGATTGAAGTTACAAATAATAAGGAATTCATTCCATGTTAATTGGTTGCCCCAAGTTTTGACTCTCCCCCTGCCAGTCTTTATGTAGTCTCCAGATCCTCCCAGTTGTTGTGGGGTGGGGAGGTTATTTGTTCTGGTTTGTTTTCTTACCGTCGAGAGGGCTGTATTTTGTTTATATTACAAAACTGTTATTTGCGGGATTTATTTTGATTACTCTTGCATATGGAAAGCAGATTTTTCTTTTTCATACATAATATATGCATTTAAGGTTTTATCACAAATTTAAGTATGTGATATTTTCATTTTATTAAGTTCAAAATAGTTTCTAGTTTTTATTATGATTTCTTTTCAACTTATGGACTTTTGGACATTAGATTATTTATATAAATTATTAAATAGATTTTCTAGTTGCTCTTTCGTTAATGATTTCTAAATCAATTTCAATTTACTCATAAAACAAGATTTCAACTCTTTTAAAATCTGTTGACTTGCTTTGTGATGTAGCATATGATTGATCATTGTGATTGAATTAATTGGGGTTGAAAAAGATTTATTCTGCAATTACTGAGAAGTGTTATAAATATGTCCATTAGGTCAGATCTGCTAACTATGTTTGTTGTTCAGGTCTTTCAATTTGGTTGTAAATTTGCCTAATCTCTTATAGTTTTGTCAATTAATGCTGTCTTTGTAGTTGAGTCTATGTTAATAGGTACATATTAATTTAGAATCCTAACATCTTTCTAGTAAATTAAACTTTTTATCAATAAGAAGTATAACATGAACTCTAACTAGTCTGTTCAATACTTTTATTGCTAAACCAGATTTATTTTAGTCAGTGTTTATCCTGTCCTTGTTTGTGGTGTGTGTGTGTGTGTGACAGAGACAGAGAGACAGAGAGAGGGAAGAGATAGAGACAGACAGGAAGGGAGACAGATGAGAAGCATCAATTTTTCATAGCAGCTCCTTAGTTGTTCATTGATGGCTTTCTCATATGTGCCTTGACAGAGGGGCTACAGCAGAGCAAGTGACTCCTTGCTCAAGCCAGCAACTTTGGGCTTCAAGCCAGCAACCTTTGGGCTTAAGCCAGTGATCATGGGGTCATGTCTATTATCCCATGCTGAAGCCAGAAACCCTGCACTCAAGCTGGTGAGCCCACGCTAAAGCCAGCAAACTCAGGATTCCGAACCCAGGTCCTCTGAGTCCCAGTCCGATGCTCTATCCACTGCGCCACCGCCTGGTCAAGCTACCCTTATTACTTTTATTATTTTTTTAATTTATTTTTATTAATTTTAATGGGGTGACATTAATAAATCAGGGTACATATGTTCAAAGAAAACATCTCCAGGTTATCTTATCATTCAATTATATTGCATACCCATCACCCAAAGTCAAATTGTCCTCTGTCACCTTCTATCTGATTTTCTTTGTGCCCCTTCCCTCACCCCTCCCTTATTACTTTTAACTTGAAGTTTTAGGTGTTTTTCTCATAAATAGCATATGTTACCATTTTAACATTATTTAAACTCAACAAGCTTCTAATTGAATAATTTAGTCCACTTATATTTGATGTTATTAAAGATACATATAGTTTACATCTATTGTCCTGACATATGCTATTTGTCTTACCTGTTTTCTTCTTTTCCTCTATTTTTTACCTTAAAATTGTTATCGCTCCATTTTTCTATTAACTTAGAAATTATACTCTCTTAATTTGGGGGCAGTTCACATTGGGCTGAACTTTCAAAATTAATAGACTTTGTGTTTTAGAGTAGTTTTAGTTTTACAGAAATATTAAGCATAAAGTACAATGAGTTCCCATTTACTCCCTTCCCTTACCCATAGTTCCCCTGTTATTAACATCTTGCATTGGTGTGGTACATTTGTTACAGTTGATGAGCAAACATTGATACCAACTAAATAAAGTTCATGGTTTACATAGGGTTTTCTCTCTTTGTGTTGTGCATTTTATGGATTTTGAAAATGTATATGATTTGTATCTATAACTACAGTATCATACAGAATAGAGTCACTGCCATAATCTCCTCATATTTTTACTGGTTCCCTAGACATTAGATGTAATCTTGACTTATCAAAGTCTAAATTATTTGTATAGCTCAGTATAAGGAATTCAGTACAGTGTCTATATATTTTAACCCCACAACTACTTGGTAATTCCAAGTAGACCAAAATTGCAATTGGAAAAAAATTCTTTTTCATTTTCCTCAGGTACAGGACATGATAAAAATCAGAAACAATATGCCAACCTACTATGAATGAATCAATCTCTCTTCAACATTGTTTACAACCATCAGTGTCAACACTATGTTCTGTTTCCTACTCTGAAAAACAGTTTTCAATGGTCATTACTAGTGCTTCTGCCTTCATGTGTTCTTAATTTTTAAGTAAAAACTTATAGGGTATTTTTGTACAATTCACATAACAACTACAGATACCACTGACTAATCACACAAAAATATACACATTATATTTAACACTTGGATACTTTAATACTTATTCCTCCAAAGTAATGAACAATAACAAGTTCACTAATCTCAAAGAAGATCAAGAAAAGAATATTAGCAACTTATATGCAATTCTTCTTTTAAAAAAAATACAAATCTATCATGTCTCCAAGCTGTTTATAAAAATTTTAACCAGAAAATATGTGGAAAATCATTTGTAACAGCACTTATATTCTCTCTTAATGGAAGATGATTATTGCAATATCTCTTTTCTTGTTTCTTAATATTTCCAAAAATGTTTTACTATTTTCCTCTTTAACCTGACTGTTATATTCTCCCATTAGTATGTATAATTTAATACATTCTTAGGGATAGATCATTCTGATTTTTAACCTACAGTGAAATTCAAACATGTCATGCTACTCTGTACCCATCTGTGGGAGAGGCAGAATGTCTCTTTCTCACTACCTTTATTCACTGAAGAGTATCTACATCAGTGGAATGTGTAACCAGTCAAACTGGTATTTAAAAACAAAAGGCCTTATGGGGAGGTCTGTCTGGTACGCAAGTATGGGCCCGGCAACCATAACTGAGATGATCATCTGATACTACTTTTATGAGGTAAACCTTTATTTAATTTCTATTGGGACATTAAAGCAGATTTAATTTTTTTAATACTGTCTACCTGGTGACTTGGTGTGATTATGTGTTTGCGTTACAATAAATTAAGCTTCTGTTTGAACATACATGCACAAATCTTATTTTTTATACATGAATTTTATTTTTAATCATTATACTGAAAATCCTCTGCTTTTAACTTCAAAGTTTATTGAGTTTGTCTTTCAGTTGTCCACAAAATATGCATGTGCTCAGACTCCATATATGTTATCCACTCAGAAGGACAGACAGCTTGTATTTCCCCATAAGTCCAAATTGGTAGTGGACTTATGGGGAAAGGTTAAGAGACCTGACAAATGTTACAATTAATCAGATGGTTGAACAATAAAAACCCCAAAGATTAAAAAGCCAACAACATTCTTAGTGACTGAACGTTGGAATGTTACCAATAACACCTGAAGACAAGTATTGAATTTAGTTCACTGGTTTTCAGCCCTAATACCAGACAACTTTATTATGTTTGTTAAGGCCTTGGCTGTTGGCTCAGTGGTAGAGTGTCAGCCCAGCCAGAGTGTGGATGTCCTGGGTTTGATTCCTGGTCAAAGCACACAGGAGAAGCACCCATCTGTTTCTCTACCCCTCCCTCTCTCAATTCTCTCTCTCTCTCTTCCCCTCCTGCAACCATGGCTCAGTTGGAACTAGTTGGTCCAGGCACTGAGGATGGCTCCATGGCCTCTGCCTCAGGTGCTAGAAAGAGCTTGGTTGCTGAGCAACAGAGCAATGCCCCAGATAGGCAGAACATCACCCTCTAGTGGGCTTGCCAGGTGGATCCTGGTTGGGGTGCATGCAGGAGTCTGTCTCTCTGCCTCCTCACCTCTCATTGAATAAATAAATAAATAAATAAATAAATAAATCTATAGCATCTAACTCTATCTATATTTCTCTATAGATAGATATACGTTTGTTAAAGCAGAACACTTCAAACCAGACCACTGCAACTACTTCAGCCCTTCTCATTGGCTTTGTGCGATACATTTCACAACTGTCATTTTGGCTTTTCAGGGAGGAAGTGGACCAGAGGAATGGGCTTGTTATGGTTCAGTGGTCCTGTCTAAACACATTTGACTGAAAGAAGAAGGAAGAAAATGAAGATCAAGCCTCACTTTCAATGAATCAGGCTTTATACTAAGACATATGCCAAGTGTAATTCAATTAGCTAAAAGTACTTATATTTAGTTCTTAGTTCTTAAGTAATAGGGTGTAATCCCAGGCCAGGAGGAGTAAATACCAGGTGAGATCTGGTTAGATGGCGTATACAAAATCTTTAATCTTCATGTCTATTATTTGGTTAGGAATATTATAAAGCTAAAACTCAGATAGAGATCATTGTTTTTATGAGTGATAAACAATATTAGTCTCCAAGTACCTTATCAGGTCCTCAAAAAGCTATGTTTTTCTTGTAGTGTTGTTAGGATTTGCAACACACTAATCCAAGAAAGTGATAGTGTAACCTACTCATATGAACAGATAGGATTCCAATAGGCAGATTTGTTTGCCGAATTTTGTGTTTTAATTTGTTTTTTCTTCAGAAATTCCATTAAAAACACATTAAAAATTATAAAAAAGAAGTAAACCTATTTAAATACTCAAAGCAGAAGGGAGAGAAACCAGAGCTATTTATGATTTCTGAAAACAGAAAGCAGATGGGAGAGCGATGATAGGTAAACCAGGGTGGAGGTCACATCTCAGGACCCACAAAGGCAGCTGAGTGGAGGGAGAAGATGTTTTTCCAGGCAGAGCCTCAGAGGGCTCCCTGTTCAGTGTGGGCAGGTAGAGGATAAAGGAGTGAGCTGTGAGTAACAAAGGACTCCTCCTTTCTAATGACCTTTACATTCTACTTTAGTCACCTACCACCAGAGTCACACCTTGTCATCACCAAACTACCCCACAATGAAATCACTGATATAGACAAATTAGACTTTTAGAAATGACACTGACCTGGAGAATTTTATAGGAAAGATTTGTGTCAAATTTGTATACTGAGAAAAAGTGAGATAATTGTCCAACCACATAATTATTCAACCACAGATGGATCAAATGAACTGTGGTATATTCCTGCAATGAAATTTTATGCATCCTATTAATGTTACTGTAATTATCTTTTAATTATTTGAATGCATTTAGTTAGATCTACCTTCTATCACATAACAGCATGCATATATGTACATAATAATATACACATTAGATCTACCTTCTGTATCATATAACAGCATGCATATATTTACATAATAATATACACATTAGATCTACCTTCTATATCATATAACAGCATGCATATATGTACATAATAATATATACATACATAAAAAGAGTTGGGAATATTATAAAAAGAGTTAAACAGGGGAAGAGTAAAACTGAAAGAAAAAGTAAAAATATATGAAATCTTGAATTGGAAAACTCATTTTAAGCATAATGCTAAGGGCAGAAATAATTAAGAAATATTTATACAATTGACATGAAATATTTAAAAATTCTTGGGGGGCAAATAAACCAAACTGCAAATTATGAACTGAGAGCAATAGCTGCAAAGAACATGGCAAGTCAATATCCTAAATCTGTTACAAGATTCCACAAATCAATTTTTAAAACCACATATATCCCCAGTCAAAAATAGAGCTAAGAATATGAATGGGAAACTTGAGAAAAACATGTAATAAACTAAAGAAATATAAATTAAAACAAAAATTAGATACCAATTAAATATTTTTTATAGATATTTTTTAAGAAAGTACATAACAAAAAAAAAAAAAAAGAAGAAGAAGAAGGTATATAACCTGGTTAAAAGTGCAGAGAAATTGACACTTCCTCACACTGATGTGGGGAGTATATATTTTTACAAACTCTCTTGAATGCAATTTAACCACATAAATCCAAAAAGTTTAAAATGAGCATGCCCTTTAGTCAGAAATTCTAATTCTAGGAATTTTTACTAAGAAAATAATAAAACATGCTTAAAATTTTATGTAAAATAATATTATTTATGGCTTATTTACAATGTTGAAAAATTGAAAATCTAAATTTTCAAAATTTTCAACTCAAGGGATTCGGTGAAATACCTAACAGCATAGTCATGTGCTGGGATATAACACACTCAAAATTACATTGTAGAATAATCCCAGAGGGGAGCAATCTTCAACCGGTGTGCCACAGAATTGTTAAAACATGCGACACCTGATTATTTAGTCAGGGGCACTGACCTCTTTTCCCTTAGATTGTCAAATTAAAAAATGACAACAGCCAACACAACAATAGCCACATGGTGTGACTGAATCAAAATTATACTTACTTTTTGCCAGATCAGCAAAAAAATATACTTTTGGTGTGCTGCATAATTTTAGTAGTTTGTGTGTGCAATGAGATGAAAAAGGTTGAAAATCACTGCCAGAGAGAAATGTTCACACCATATTTATAAGTAAAAATAAGTAGTTTAGAAGACTGTAAATAAGAATGATCCCAATTATGTGGGGGGAAAGCAAAGAAGAAAGAGAAAGCCACAAGGGTAAGAGACTTTGTTGCTTGTATTCCTACTAGAACACTGTACCTGACACATAGTAGTACCTCACATGGTTCTGATTGAAGAATTCTATACCAAAGTGTTCATTGTGTTTCTCACTGGGTGAGGATAGTCTTTTTTCCTGAATCTGGTGATTAGAGCAAAATGAATTATGTAACCACATTTCTAGTACAGAAAACTTCCAGGTATGGGGCCATCTCTTTTCCACCCAGTTGACACTACAAATCCTACCCTCCCCCATAAAAATAGTGGATTTTTAGTGAGAAGTCTGTTTAGGGGGTGTAATGTTTGTGAATAGGAACATTTCAGTGCATCTTTATCCCAGAGATGAGAGAGAAAAGCCCCATGAAGGTTGCAAAGTTGAGGGTGTGTATACAACCAACATCTTACAGCCCAGTTAGAAATTGCATTAGCCACCAGACTTGTTAAATTGCCTTGGAATGACTACAGAGAAGGAAAGCATCAGAGGGTGACGGTGTGGTGGCATGGCCAGGCAGAGAGGGGACAAGTATACTTCCTATTAGTTCCAGGTTCCAGAAATGTACTGAAGATGCAGTCAGCTTGAGAACTGGGTTCTTGGAGCATGGATAAGATTAGAGGATACAAACTGACTGCAGACCAGTGAAGAGAAGGCAGAGCACCATCTGGTATTTAGGATTGCTGGCTGGGGTTGGTGAGAACTCTCATCAGCCAGACCTGACCTGTATGCAACCCTTTGTCCACACTGGGAATGCTGGCGTTGAGCCAGATGGTGGATGGTGGT
Organism: Rhynchonycteris naso; assembly: GCA_037038555.1. Taxonomy (NCBI): domain Eukaryota; kingdom Metazoa; phylum Chordata; class Mammalia; order Chiroptera; family Emballonuridae; genus Rhynchonycteris; species Rhynchonycteris naso. The sequence continues at coordinate 61,671,580 of CM073002.1, read as the reverse complement.
GATAACCAAGAGGAAGGGACAGCAGCTTATACCAGGCCAGTCACATAACATGGCATCGCCTCACTCTTAAAAGGGTGTATACAGGGAATTGGGAGGGGAATTCTTGGGGGAAAAACGAGTTTCTTTTTCTCCCCCAGCTTCCCAAAGCACTGGAGTCTCAAATCTAAATTGTAGTGATAGGAAGAAAATGTCTGAGTCTTTTTAACTGAACTGAGATTCCTAGTAATGAGAATTCAGAGATGAGCTTTGGAATTAAGATGTGCTGAAGGAAAAGAAAAGATTAGCAGAACACAATTAGAAGGCAATTATTGGAAAAATAAACCAATCACACATATAATATTAAGGACCTGCAATTCCTCATCTAATTAGTTGCAGTTATTATCTGAAAATTAATCTTCCTTTTCCTAGCTAGGCTCTTGTTTCTTGTTATGGGTTTTGTGTCCACATTATCTGTTTTGGAAAGATCTGTGTTTATTTTCTCACCACATAATTCTTGTAATGGAACACAAAATGCCTAAGAGATAAATGGAGATATATATCCTCGTTTGCTTTCTCCTATTTTATCACAAAGATTTCTAAAAGAGGGCATGTTTTAAATAATGTACATATTTCTTTTTTTATGATTCTAATATAGATCTTTTGTAAACATGTGAACTATAAAAAAAGTCATCTATATCACTTATCCAGATATAACCCTGTTAATATTTACATTCTTACTAAATTTTTAATGCATATATACATAAATACACTTTAAAAAAATTAAAGTGTGTCCAATGGGAGAACATATTCGACAGCATGTCGGATAAGGGGTTAATAACCAAAATTTATAAAGAACTTATGAAACTCAACACCAGGAAGACAAACAATCCAATCAAAAAATGGGCAAAAGAAATGAATAGAAATTTCTCCAAAGAAGACATACAGATGGCCAAAAGACATGAAAAAATGCTCAACATCACTAATTATTAGAGAAATGCAAATTAAAACCACAATGAGGTATCACCTCACACCAGTCAGAATGGCACTCATCAGCAAAACAACACAGAATAAGTGCTGGCGAGGATGTGGAGAAAAGGGAACCCTCCTGCACTGCTGGTGGGAATGCAGACTGGTGCAGCCACTGTGGAAAACAGTTTGGAGATTCCTCAAAAAATTAAAAATCGAACTGCCATTTGACCCGGCTACCCCACTTTTAGGAATATACCCTAAGAACACCATAACACTGTTTGAAAAGAAGAAATGCACCCCCATGTTCGTGGCAGCATTGTTCACAATAGCGAAGATCTGGAAACAGCCCAAGTGTCCATCAGAAGATGAGTGGATTAAAAAGCTTTGGTACATATATACTATGGAATACTACTCAGCCATAAGAAATGATGACATCGGATCATTTACAACAAAATGGTGGTACCTTGATAACATTATACAAAGTGAAATAAGTAAATCAGAAAAAAAAAACTGAGAACAGCATGAATTCATACATAGGTGGGACATAAAAGTGAGACTATGAGACATGGACAAGAGAGTGGTGGTTATGGGATGGGCGAAGGGAGGGGAGGGTGGGAAAGGGAGAAGGGTAGGGGCACAAGGAAAACCAGATAGAAGGTGACAGAGGAAAATTTGACTTTGGGTGATGGGTATGCAACACAATTGAATGAAAAGATAATCTGGAGATGTTTTCATTGTACATATGTACCCTGATTTATTGGTGTCACCACATTAAAGTTAATAAAAAAAAAATTAAAGTGTGTCAAAATATACAAACTATTTTGTAACCTACTTTTTTTTCACTTTTAGCACTTAGAAAAGTGCTTAGTATGACATAAATTTTTAGTTTGTTTGTTTGCTTTTGGTTTGGGTTTTATTTTGTATTATTTTGAAGTGAGAACCCGAAGGAGGCAGACAGACAGACTCCTCTATGCGCCCCACCAAGATGCACCTGGCATGCCCACCAGGGGCGATGCTCAGCCCCTCTGGGGTGTTGCTCCACTGCAACTGGAACCATTCTAGTGCCTGAGGCGAGGCCATGGAGCTGTCTTCAGTGCCCAGGCCAACTTTGCTCCAATGGAGGCTTGGCTGCGGGAGGGGAAGAGAGAGATAGAGAGAAAGGAGAGGAGGAAGTGTAGAGAAGCAGATGGGCACTTCTTTTGTGTACCCTAGCCAGGAATCGAACCCAGGACTTCCACACAACGGCCGACGCTCTATTGCTGAGCCAACTAGTCAGGGCCTAACATAAGTTTTCAATAATCTTTGTTGAATAAGTGAGTGAACATATTCTTATGTCATTAAACATTTCCTCTGTCATCTTCTTCATCACAATTGCATAGAATCCCATTATGTGAACTATCATGCTGTATCTAACCAGGTCCTAGAGAGCTGAGGAGGAACAAGGTGCCCTGTGCCCTCACAGGGGAACATGCTGCCCAGCTGCTGGAAATACTGGCAGCCCCAGCCTCCACTGTCAGCTCCCTTCAGGGATTGCCTCAACCGTAGAAAGCCGCCTTCCCAGGGTGACCCATACCTAAGCACTGATCATGGAGGCTCCCAGTGCAGAGCAACTGTAGCAGTTTCCTGGGCCTGGGGAAGGGGTGCAGCCTGAGACTGTCCCACCGGCCTGGGAGCTGGACTTTTCTCTGTGCCCAGTGCTATTTCTTCTCTCTCCTTTCCATGGGTGTTTAATCCCAGATAAATATACTGCACACTAAACTCTGTCTCAGAGTTGGCCTCCTAAAATACCTAACCTGCTACAGAGATGGTCTTGACCCATTAATGCTGATTAAATCGCCCAGTAAATTCTATCATTACTGCCATTACTCATCACTAAACTAGGTAAAATAAACTTTGGTACATATCTACCATATATGTTATGCAGCCATTAAAAGAGATGTGGTTTCATTTGTTCAAATATTGTTGGTGTTGTGTATGACACATGGTGGTTAGAGGAAGGTGGGAAAGAAAAGGAAGGGGAGAGAAGGGTTGGGGACAAGAGGGAGGAGAGAGAGGTATCGTACATTACTGAATAATTACTGGAGCACTCACTCTATGCCTGAGTTTCTCCCAATCTGTTTATTTCCAGATCTTCTGAGTCTTAGTCTTTGGGCCGCCTCAGTGTGAGCGTTACTCGGGCACTGACTAACCCCATACATGTAGCATATGTGAGTTACAAAAACCCCAATTATACATGACTCTGAATAGATATACATGAACCAGAATGACTTGGAGCAGTCAAAACAGTAGGTAGGCTTTTTAATACACAAAAAGCAGAATAAAGGATCCTATCACATGAATAAAAACAAAACAAACCAAAATAAAAACAAAGCCTGAGAGTGTGTTTGAGGAAAGCCCAGACCTAGGAAGGATCCAGAGGAGCAATGTACTGAGCCCCGTCAAGGTGCTTTCATCTGTCAGGATCACACATTCCCAAGAAGCAGAAATCTACTGACCTAAAGAAAACTTCCTGTTACTTTCAGCCTGGAGGCAGGCTCAGACAGCATCAGGCTCAGCCCATGTGAGATAACTCCTCCCAAAGACAGACCATCCTTCCCAGGTTCTGAAGGTTCACAGAATTGCTGCAGGGTGGAAGAGCACTTCAGGCTAGCTCTGCTTGCAGAGTGGGCCAGCACTGCTCCAGGAGGAGGAGGTAACAGAGGAGGAGGAGAGGGCACAGTGAGTAGACTGATCTCACTCTGTAGCGAAGGCAACTGGGCTCTCAAGGTTTGGGTGGCTTTCTGGGGAGGGAAGCTAGCAGTCCGAAATGCGAAGGGAAAGAAGTTAATTTCCTGATGAATTCCCTGTCATTATTTTGTAAGTTAGGACATTGTTCTGTTCTCATTTATTTTAAACTATTGCTTTCTGAAACCCTTTGGTACTATCCATTCTCAGAACTGAGATTAAAGTTCTTCTGGGGGTGTATTATTCATCCCCCTGATTTTAACCTCAAATTTCCTCATGGAAAGACCAAGAAAAATCCAAGAACATTGGGAAAATCTGTACCTCTTAATTAAATCTCAGATAGACACCTTTGTGGACCCCATGTTTCCTCACAGAGTCAGAAAAGTAAAAGAAAATTAAAGGAAGCAAGCCACTCATGTTCTTATTTAATATTCAGTCTCTTAGCCTAGCAGAGAGAAAGTTTTCTGGTGTCCTTGTCAGAAATTATTTGGTTCTGCCAAACCAAATAGATTTGTGAGGTAATTTACTCTGGTTTCTTCTTTGCTAACAACTCTGCTTTATAAATGTGTCAGTTGAAATAAGTCAATATATTTAGCTTTATCTATACAATGTCATTTTTATTATTCACTGATTAATTGATCTACCAGGATCCACAGGTCCTAAATATAATTTTTGTTTTAACAATATTCCTGCATATAACACAATTAGGTTTCAAATAATGCCAATAATACTTTTGTGTTTATAAGTTTAAAACCCCAGTTATAACTAACTTTAAAGATTTTTATGACTTTTGAATTTTTATTAACTTTAATGTCTTTTTTTAAATCAAGGACAATTGTTTGTTGAACATTTCTTGCCTGAAAATTGTTACTAAGCTTAAGAAAAACTCATTTAGATTTTAATATACCATATATATATAGCTTGGGTTATAAAGTTTATAAACTTCATGAAGAAGTGGTTTTTCTTTTAACTCTTCTCAATGAGGAGAAATTTTTCTTATATTGCTTCCTGGTACGACATGTTTTACTTTCTGTTGGGTTTAAAATTCAACTCACCAACTATAATTGAAAAAAAAATCAACTCACCTATTTTAACTACCTGGAAAGAATCATAGACTTTTATTTTTGTTTTTTAGATTTTTATCACATGAATTTAAAGGGGGATATATATATGTGGCATAATTGACATGTTTTATTTTATTTTTATTGTTTAAGGTTTTTAAAAGACATAATTTACATACAGTGAAATATTCAGGTCTCAAGTAAGCAGAAGAATAGCCTCTATTCCAATGATGGGCAATCTTTTGAGCTTGGTGTGTCAAAATTCACCACAAAACTGAGCATAACTTGGGTGGTGTGTCACTGCAAGAAAAAAGGCCTAACCGGAAGTCCCAGAACTAGACGCATTGTGCTGGATTTCTGTTGTTTTGGCCTACAGACCTCCGGCACAGAGTGTCTACACTCCAGCAAATGTTTATCCTCGGCTACTGCACCTGGCCGTGCAGGAGCCAAGGATGAAACTTCCTTTTTGGCATGCGGCCCCATACTTCTCCGGTATGCGGTCGCATGCGGCCGTGTGTGGCTGCGTGTCATCGAAAATGGCTACGCGTGTCAGTGCTGACATGCGTGTCATAGGTTTGCCATCACAGCTCTATTCTATTTTGATGAACATATATCAAGGTAGAAAATATTTCTTTCAACTGAGAATGTAACCCCATGTCCTTTTTCATTCAGTGGAACTCCACCTTCATGAAGTAACTGATCTGATTTCTATCATATGAGACTGTTGTGCCTGATCTAGAATTTCTTATAATTAGAAGCATGTAGTAAGTTCTTTTGTGTGTGTCCAGCTTCTTTTACTAAGTAGGGATCATAGATTTTTAGATCTAAAACAATTTAGACACCATCCAGTCAATGGGGGATAAACATAAAATCTCTGAATTTCTCTTGAGCTCTTCTCTCACATTCTTACCCAGAACAAATACTGACCAGCCCTAGAACATGCTATATTCTGCTACTGAAATCTGGGCCTCAGGGTCATACAGACTGCCCACACCCATGCTGGACTACAGTTTCCTAACTGGGGCGGAGACCAAATTCATGAGAAAGGACCCTAATCTTACATCTCCCAAGGATTCTCCAAGGTATCTCTGCCCTGGGGTTGGACATCCCACTTATATAGTTCACGCTTGAGGTCCTCACTTGGTGAGTACCTGAGACATTGCTCATTTTAGTCCTTTTTTATTTTATTTTATTTATTTTATTTTTGTGACAGAGACAGAGAGAGGGACAGATAGAGACAGACAGGAAGAGAGATGAAAAGTATCAGTTCTTCATTGCAGCACCTTAGTTATTTATTGATTGCTTTCTCATATGTGCCTTGACCAGGGGGTACAGCAGAGTAAGTGACCCCTTGCTCAAGCCAGTGACCTGGGCTCAAGCTAGGGACCATGAGGTCATGTCTATGATCCTACGCTCAAGCCAGTGACCCGCGCCCAAGGCAGATGAGCCCACGCTCAAGCTGGCATCCTTGGGGTTTCAAACCTGAGTCCTCTGCATCCCAGTCCAATGCTTTTTTTACTGCACCACTGCCTGGACAGAGTAGTCCTTGATTTTAGATGGGTGAATGACTCTGAGATCTTCACAGCCATTATCAGGAGTCTGGAGTAACGCGTTCCCATAGTACTTTCTCTGAGTAGAGAAATGTTCTATAAAATATCCACTAACCATATGTGGCTCCTGAACACTTGATATGCAGCTAACACAACTTAAAAACTGAATTCTTATTTAATTGAAATGATTTGAATTTAAATTTCTTTTTATTTATTCATTTTTTTTAGAGAGGAGACACAGAGTGAGAGAGAGAAAGAAAGAGAGAAAGAGAGAAAGGGGGGAGGAGCTGGAAGCATCAACTCCCATATATGCCTTGACCAGACCAGTGCAGGGTTTTGAACTGGCGACCTCAGTGTTCCCAGGTCGACACTTTATCCACTGCACCACCACAGGTCAGGCGAAATAATTTGAATTTAAATAGCTACATGCAGTTACTAGTTACTGCTTTGGTCAGAACAGGTTTAGCACTTAAAAGCAAGACAAACAAATGGGTGCTGTGAGCTGTGGATGTCATGGCCATGGGAACGAGCTTCTCCTTCCATCATTCCCAGGAACTCATCAGACCCCAAATTTAAGTAAATCAGCAATTGCCCTGATAGAAAACCTCTACACTCATTTTTATTATCACCTCTAAGTCATATAACCGTCTTCTCTTTTTTTTTTAATTTAATTTATTGGGGTAACATTGATTAAGATTATATAGGTTTCAAGTGTACATTTCTCTGATACATGATCTATATATTGCATTGAGTGCCCACCACCCAAAGTCACGTCATCTTCCATCCCCATATATTTAGCCCCCTTAACCTTTTGCTACTTCCCTACCCGCCTTCCCTCTAGTAACCACCATACTGTCGTCTGTGTCTATGAGTTTCAGTTTCATATTCCACATATGAGTGAAATTTTTGATTTTCTTGACTGGCTTATTTTGTTTAGCAAAATATTCTAAAGTTCTATCCATGTTGTCACTAATGGCAGGATTCCATCCTTTCTTATGGTTAAGTAGTATTTCATACTATATATGTACCACACCTTTTTTCCCAATCCTCTATTGAAGGACACTTTGGTAGTCTCCATGTCTTGGCCACTGTGAATAATGCTGCAGTGAACATAGGGGTGCATATATCTTTGCAAATAAATGTTTTAAAGTTTTTCAGGGATGGTTAGGTCACATGGTGACTGTATTCTTAATATTTTGAGGAACCACCATATTGTTTTCCATAGTGCCCATACCAGTTTACCTTCCCAATAGTAGGAAAAGGCTCTTCTATAAATGGTGCTGGGAGCCTGACCAGGCAGTGGTACAGTGAATAGAGCATCAGATTGGGACATGGGGGACCCAGGTTCAAAAACTTGAGGTTGTTGGCTTGAGCGCGGGGTCGCTGGCTTGAGTAAGGGGTCACTTACTCTGCTGTTGTCCCCACTCCCCTGGTCAAGGCACATATGAGAAAGCAATCAATGAACAACTAATGTGCCACAACAAAGACTTGATGTTTCTTATCCTTCTCCCTTCCTGTCTGTCTGTCCTTATCTGTTCTTCTCTCTATCTCTGTCACACAAAAAAATGACGCTGGGAAAATTGGAAAGCCCCATGCAAAAGAATGAAATTAGATTACTCTTTGTCCCCATGTACAAAAATTAATTCAAAATGAATCAAAAACCTAAATATAACATCTGAAACAATAAATTACATGAAAGAAAACATAGGTACTAAACTTATGGACTTCTGTCATAGAGGACATTTTATGAATTTGACCCCAAAGGCATGGAAAGTAAAGGCAAAAACAAATTAATAGGATTATATCAAACTATATAAAAGCTTCTGCATCACAAAAGAAACCAACAACAAAACAAAAAGGCAACGAATGGAATAGGAGATGATATTTTTAAACAACAGCAAAATATATAAAGAACTCATACAAATCAACACAAAACAAAAAAAACAATTCAGTTAAAAAACTGGCAGAGGACCTCAATAGATACTTCTCCTGAGAAGACATACAAATGAGCAACAAATAAAAAGATACTCAACTTCACTAGCTATTAAGGAAATGCAGATCAAAACTACAATGAGATACCACCTCAGAGTCGCTATTATCAATAAAACAAGTAATAATAAGTATTGAAGACATTGTGGAGAAAAAAGAAACCATCATTTGCAATTGTCTTTGCTTGTTCTGGGTTTCAGGGTCAGGGCTAAGGCAACAGCATATTGTGTTTCTTGTTTCTTCCTTTCCTATTTCTCTTTTTATTTTCTTTTGTTAACACAAATTTCTCTAGCACGAAATAGAGTTTGAGGTGTGGTTTGTGTTATTTGGTCCAACAAACTTAGATGAAGAAAAGAGGTAATGAATTTGAAAAAATGATCTCATGTTTGATGGGTGAGTCTCACTTGTTCTTTGAAAACTGGTTTATTTAATGAGCAATTAATTGTTTTTAGACCTATTCAATGTATCTAGAAACATCAACACTATGGATGTGAATAATATTTATAAGAAAATAAACTGAGTGATGTCACAAGACGAAAAAAGGAATACAAGCCTTTGAAAAAAAATCTCCACTCTTCAGAGCAAAAGAACTCCCAGGATGTTGAGTAATTTGAATAAAATCATCTCGGCATCACGCCACCGGCCAGTTTTCCACAGGGTTGCGCTCACAGGGGCTCTTCCTTATGAGGAAAATATTTGATGTGAGCGATGCACTTGCAGTCAGGGGCAATACTGTTTCTGAAGTGGACAGCTACCACTGTGCCCTCTGCACTCTACCAGTTCCACTTTTAAAAATTCACCCCATCACATCTGCATTCTTTCTAGCCCTACCATCTTTAAAAAAAAAAAAAAAGTCTAAGACATGTGAGGGAAATGCTATTTTGGAATAACAGGAAAGTTCCAGTGAACCCCATACTTGTAAAGTAACTCATACATAATGGGAGCTAAAAGTCAAGATACACATATTATCAAGAGTCGGTCTCTAACCACAGTGACAGCCCCAAGCCCCAAATCATGCGTTTGGAGATGTGTCCTTTTAGGTTCTACTCTCTTCTTCGGTCTCTTTCCCTCTCACAGCATCTTCCCTCTCCCTTTGGAAACTGTAAGAACGGATCTGATAACAGTGGAAATAAGACATTGGAACTGATGACTCATTGATGCCTCATTCATGTGTAGTACAGTGTGTCCGTAAAGTCATGGTGCACTTTTAACTGGTCAAAAGTGCACCATGGCCTGACCTATGGTGGCGCAGTGGATAAAGCCTTGACCTGGAATGCTGAGGTCACCGGTTTGAAACCCTGGGCTTGCCTGGTCAAGGCACATATGGGAGTTGATACTTCCTGCTGCTCCCCACCTTCCTTCTCTCTCTCTCTCTCTCTCTCTCTCTCTCTCTCTCTCTTCTCTGAAATGAATAAATAAAATAAAAATAATTTTTAAAGAAAAAAGTGCACCATGACTTTACGGACACACTGTAGTTGGCTAAGTCTCACTGAGATCCTCCCACTTTCCCAACTTATCCTACCTATTGTTGCCAGAGTTGTCTAACATAAGATAGTGGTTCCCTTCAAAATCATCCGGAGACAGCGTTAAAACAAACTTACGGGCTCTACCCAGAGTTTTCTGACTCAGTATGTATAAGGTAAGGCTCGAAATTTTTCATTTTTAACAAGATCCTGGTTCGATGATGCTAATGCTCTGGTCCAGATTACTCCCTGAGAACCCTTGATTTGAGAATCATTTGGATCACAATTCCTCGGCTTAAAATCTTTCATTAGCTGTCTTCTGTCCACAAAAGTTCCCAGACCTGTCTGCTTAAGAATTACTTATGAAAGATACATGTTATTGGGCTTCACCCTCAAGATTTTGACTCAGTAGTTCTGATTTAGTATCCAAGGATCACCCCTTTGAGAACCTGTGACTGATAAGATAGTAAAAATTCAAACCCCTTTATGTGGAATTCAAGTTCCCATGTAATCTATTCCTCACCTAGTTCTCCACCATTACAGAACTAGTTATTTAAAAACCTAGTGCAGGCCGTGGCCTGTTATTTCAGTAGGTTAAGAACATCATCCCAAAACAAGGTTGTGGGATCAATCTCCAGTCAGGGCACACATGGGAAGCAACCAAAGAGTGCATGACTGAGTGGAACAACAAATGTTTCCCTTCCCCATCCTCTTTCTCCTTTACTTTCTCTCTTTAAAAAAAAATGAAAAAGTCAGTAAAGATTGAGCCCTGGCCAGATAACTCGGTTGGTGGGAGCTTGTCCTGGAGCGCTGAGGTTGCTGGTTTGATTTCCCAGTCAGGGCACATACAGGAGCAGCTCGATGTTCCTGTCTCTCTCCCCCAGCCTCTCTGTCTAAAAACAAAGAAAAAATATATAGTGCAAAACCATTCCTCAACTTTTTGTACATCCTGTTCCCACTGCATGAATCCCCACCTCCCTTGTCCATGTGGCAAACATTTATTCCTCCTTCAAAATGCATCTTGTATTACTGCTGCAAAGAAGCCTTCTGAGCAGTTGATCACTCCCTTTTCTGCCTCACCTCTGTATCTGAACACAGTTGCGTCACAAGTATTGACTTGCCTGTCTTCTATTAGTTAATGAGCTTTGAACATCACTATCTCTGGTACCCACAGTCTCTGGCACATCATTACTCCATAAATAGAAATGGGGGATGAGGTGGTGGTGATTGATGGGTAGCTTAGGGAATACAACATGGAACCAGAGTACATAGAACATTGAGGAACATTCCCCTCAGGCTCACGTGTGTGACTTACCCTCCTCCTCTCTGACACATTTACCCACCTTCAGCCACCCAGACAACTGGCCAAGCATCTTTCCTTCTTCAGTACCCCCAGTTCACCCAATTGATCTTTTGCTATACTATTTTTTTACACAGACCATTTAATTTCCTAATATACAGTGTGTCTGTAAAGTCATGGTGCACTTTTGACCATGTGACCGGTCAAAAGTGCACCATGACTTTACGAATACACTGTATTTGCTTTCTAATTAGAAGCAGCAAAAGAGTGATTCTCTGATTGTGGGAGTTCACAAATTAGGGTGAAGTGTGAGGAAGGCTTTGAAAAAAGAACAAGAGTGGAAGGCTCTCTCTTTTCCAGTTTTGTATGTGATACCGCCCCACACACACATCCCTGTGGCTTAACTGTTAACTTTAAAGAAACATAAAGGGAGGTGGCATCTTCTTACCTTGAAAAAAGGAATGATTAGCAACTAATTTAGTATAAGGCTGGCTTGAGATTCAGGAGATCAGGACTCAAATCCTGACTGCAATGACACATCAATGATCTTGAGACCCCCCCCACTGCACCTTGGGAGCCTTAGTTCTCTCATCTGTACATGTAGGGGGCTGACCTACCAAGCCTCTAAGTTTGCAGTCAGAGCTGATATTCTATCATGATACGAATGGGCATGTAGCCAATAACTGCCTAAGGATGACACTTTAATTTCTTCCTAGTTATGTACCTTTCTAGTATGACAAAAACTACCAAGAGTGTAGTCATTGACTTCTAAGTGTGTCGCTCATCAATTAATTTGAAAGTTTATAATTTTGTTTCCTTAGTGCAATAATTTGTCAAATTGATTTTTTAAATGTACAGTAATCTAGTCCCATGTGAATTCAGAATAACTAATTAAACTTTGGCGAAGAAAAGAGGTAACAAAGTACCAGGCTAGATTGCTATGGAGGAGGGTAGTAGGGGAGAAAAGCCACTCACATATCCACCAAACAGGACATGTCTGGAGAGCTGTTAGTTTAGGGCAAAAAGAGGGAGGTAGCAAAGAAAGGATAATTTGGGGCAAGGGTACATGGGGAAAGAAGAGGTGTTTCAACTGAACTTCAGATGATGATAAAGAGTTCAACAGGCAGAAATGAGGGAAGGAATCCCAAAGGGAGGGACAACCTAAGCACAACCTGGAAGCACAATCATAACACTCAGCGTAGCAGAGGAAGACAAGCAGCTGGTCATCTGAAACCTGGTTGTACTGTCTTGAACACAGGCTGAGGAGCCTTTCCTTTACCTCTTAGGCTGTCCAATCTCTCTTCCATGGGCTAGAAGGAAAATGAAATGGCTGGGTCTGGACAAATACCATAGACACAGGCAAAAGGAAGGCACTGGTCTGTCTCCAAGAGCTGAAAAGCCAAAAAGTTTTCAAATTCAGGGGAAATCTGGATTTGAAGAGATTGGTCAGCAAGAGGGAATGGGTGGACAAGAGGAGTCATCTGGCACTAGGAAGTACGAAGGAGCCTGTGGCAAGCTTGTGGTGCAGTGGGAGCTATGTAGGGTTCTCCTTTGAATGAAGGCTATAGGGAATCTTTGCAGGTGTTTAAGCAGGGGAGTGATATAAAATTAGAGCTTTAAGATGGTGGATCTCAGGACTGATTACGTAGCTGGCACTTATAGGGAATATTTATCTTTGTTGAACACCATAAAGTGTTGATATATTAAAAATAATTAAGGAGACCATTTGGGCTTAAATTTATATTATGAACCAAATTCTAGATAGGTGGTAGTGAGCACCCAAATTAAAGAAAAATTTGTGAGGCATAAAATGACAAATTTTGACCATTAATTTTCTTCAAATTATAAAATGGCTGCAAGCATTTTATTTTGGCTCAAAACGTGTTGTCCCAGTAGGAGAAGCACCTGTACTCTGTAGGATCATTTGAGAACCTCTGCTTTCTAAGTTTACTCTGGAAGCACTGTGTGGAATGGAAAGAAACTGTTTGATTCATCTGAGCCAGAAGTTAGGAGCTGTCAGTAGAAATTAGAAGGAAAGGGTAAAATGGTCTCAGGAAGCATCAGAAAATTATCATTTTTGCTTCTATCAAAAGTATAAGTCAGCCCAGGGAGAGGTGGGAGGAGGTGGAAGAGGGTATAGGGGGATAAATGGTGATGAACAGAGATTTGACTTCGGGGGGGGGGGGGTGAACACACAATACAGTGCACAGAGGATGTGTTGTATAATTGTGCACCCAAAACCTGAATAATTTTTTAACCAGTGTCACCCCAATAAATTCAGTAAAAAAGTAAAAATAAATAAGTTAATCCAAGTGTGGTGGGGGGTGTTATTCAGGGTTCTTTACAAAAACAGAACATGTAGGGAATATATATAGATACATAGATACAGATATATCAATATCTATATATCTCTCCTATTGGTTCTGTTTCTATGAAGAACTTCTGAGAGAGAGAGAGACAGAGGCAGAGATTTACTTTGAGGAATTGGCTCATATGATTATGGAGCTGGCAAGTCAGAAATCTGTGGAACTGACCAGCAGACTGAAAATTCAGGTAAAAAGTTCATGTTGTTGTCTTGAGTCTGAAATCTGCAGACTAGACACTTAGAGAGGGTTTCTATGTTGCAACCTGAAGGCAGAATTGTCTCCTCTTCAGGAACCTCAATCTTTGCTCTTAAGTACTTCAACTGATTGGATGAGGCCCGCCATGTTATGGAGGATAATTTGCTTTACTAAAAGTACTGATTTAAATGTTAATCCCATCTGAAAACACACCTTCACAAAAATATCTAGATTGATATGTGACCAAACCACTGGGCACCATATCCTACTCAAGTTGACACGTAAATTTAACCATCACAGAGTGTCATTTCAATACTGCCTTACTAGGCAAACAGAGACAAAAGTCAAGAAGTTATTGACTTCTTAAGGCACAAAAACTATAGTCCCTAGAGAACAGCAGTTTATGTTCTAAACATAATCATTTGTCCATCCCTTCTGTCTCAGCTCATGCCTGTCCTCTCTGGAAAGATCAACAAATTTGTAATTTTTTAAATAGCCATCAGTGTGAAAATTTACCAAAATTTTTCTTTTTTTAACCTATATGAGTTCAGCAGTCTGCCTTATGCACAAGGATATATTAGCTTTCAAAGAACTCTAAAAGATTAGCCAGGCCTGTTTTCTTTCCTACAAATCACATTGCCTTTCCTCCAAGTGTACCAGGACTGCAACCCTTCCGAGAGATTCCTCCAGCTTCTCTCTTACAGAAGGAAATTCCAGTTTTCCAGGAGCCTTTCCTAGAAATTTTCCACTGAACGGGTGTCTCTTTGATGCAGATACTATGTAATATCAATTTACACATTTCAACTAGGGTTTTTCAACTTCGCTCTTGAGTGTCTTCTCAATGTGGGGTTGGGGGGAGATTTCCTTCTGAGCTCAGTAATTTCCCTTCATGTCTCTTTTCTGTTCATTCTGGAAGAGTGGTTTCCAACCACCCTGGGGCCAGCCATATGGAGTTTAAAGCTGATTAGGAGAAGCTCTGTGAGACCCAGAGACCTACTCTGTGAGAAGACCTACTCTTGTTTCAGCCAGATTTTTATCTTTTTATATATTAGAGTTACCTCGTTGCAATAATATTTCTCCATATTTTCTTTGAAAATGTGGCTCTGTTTTAAAACAATATTAAATCACTGGTTTTAGGTGCCTTCACATTCAATAGTCTATTAGCTCTTGTCTGTCTGCTTCGAGTAACTGAGGCAAAAGTAAAGAAAGTTAATATTGTATGGATATGATACTATTGTGTCAGAATTTCGCATATATTCTCATTTAATTTTTACAGGGACACTTCAAGTTTAGTATTACAATGCCCACTTAGGGATAAAGCTCAGCAAATTAAGTAACTACCGGAGGACACAAAACTGCTCAGTAGTGAAGCTACGATTCAAACTCAGGTCTGTCCAAACCTCATGTTCTTTCTACCTCACTATACACTAACCAGTTCTGCAGTAAAGGCCCAGGCAAGTTTTGTGCTCATCTATTCATTCATCCATTCAAATATACATTTAAAAAAAATTTTATTTTATCTGCCCTTTTAATTAGCAAAATAATTTATTGAGTGTCGACTACGTTTCAAGCATGTGCCGCCTTGGATCTAGAAAGACAAATAAAACAGGGTCCCAGTGCCTTCCCCTGTTTTGGGGACTCTTAGAGTCAAATGCAGGAAAATCCCTTCCTGGGTGGATACCAGGAGGAAGGAACAAACAAGGGGAGCAGACCAGCGTCCTCCCTGTGGAATTTCTGCGTCAGGGAGAAAGCAGCCCTGGGACAGGGGAGATGGAACCTCAAGGCTCATCTCGGCATCACCTGGCCAAAGCCACAGGGATGAGGCCCAGAGGTGGGTGGTGAGTGTTCAGGAATGCTGATGGAATGCACGAGGGCCTCTCCCATATGAACGTGCTGCCTGGTACCTGACTCTGGCCACACCCCAAGCACAACTGGGAAGCTTTTTTTTTCTTTAATCTCCCAAAGAGATAATTTTCCCCTGTGAACACTTCCATGGAAAATAAGGAGGCACACATTGGTAAAGCCTCCAGGCCCCTCCAGCGGAGCAGCCCCTAGGCAGGGAGCAAAGGGAAGGTGGAGAGGGCTGCTGCACCTCAACCTTAGAGCTACTAGTGGTGAACCAGTTACATAGAAACTCCCTCCCAGGCCCCAGTGGTCACTAGTGGTCACTGGTGCATAAAGCAAAACCATAACCTAATACCCTGCTCTTCTTAAATAGCCCCCTGGTTATTGTTCATACTTTTTATGTTTGTAAATAATTTCATGTTTGCCAGCCACTTCTCCATTTCTTATCTTAGTGGTCACAACAATCCCATCAAATAAACCCGTTTCATAAACGCAGAAGCAGACACTGAGTGGCATTGCCCAGGGTTACACAGTAAAGATGGGCCAAGTAGAAGTTTGAACCCTGGCATTCTGATGCCCCATCCAGTGTGCTCACCACAGCCACGAGATGACCACCACTGCCGTGAGCCAGCCAGCAGGGCTTAGACTTGGCTTCCTAATTGCCATCTCTCTTGACATTTGCAGCTGTTTTAGGAGTGGAAAAAAATATTTTTTTGTTCTCTAGACATCAACCAAGTCTAAATATAAGTGGCCAAGGAGAGGCTATGAAGTACGGACTTTCACATTAACCCACATATTTGTACATTTTACTTTCAAGAATTTCAATCCCAAGGGGTGGGTGAGAGAGCTCCAGGTTTGGGATACATCTAGACAGATTTCCTGGAAAAACAGGTGGGTACATCACTGGGTTTGGGGAAAACATGCAAATATTAGTGCAGTGTCAAGGGGCCAAGGAGGTAAGGTTCTTAGAAATGAATCAGAGGCCTGGTGATTCTGACCGTGGCAGAGGAAGGATCATCTGAGCGGGGAAATGTGTCTGCTCTCTCTGTCCCCTGGGGTTGGAAAGATAATGAATTGGGTGTTCCTTTTTCTGCTAGAAGTATTAGCTGTGGGACAGGGCTCTAAACTGAAGAATGGAAATGATCTGGAGCCCACCACACCTGGGTTTGAATCTAAACTTTTGCATCCTCCAGCAATGTGGCCGAGTAAAGTAGTCTCAAGCCTCCTTTGCTTCACCTGCAAAATGACAACAGACCCAATTCTCCACTAGACCTTCCAGGAATAGGGTACCTCTGCACACGCCGCAGTTCTAGCCCAGTGAGACTCATTCCACACTTCATACCTCCAGAACTGTAAGAGAATACATTTCTGTGGGTTTGTTTCTTTTTAATTTATTTTAATTAAATTTATTGGGGTGACATTGGTTAATAAGATCTTATAGTTTCAAGAGCACGTTTCTATGACTCACGATCTGTATCTTGTACTGTGTGCCCACCACCCAAAGTCAAACCATCTTTCCGTCACCATATGTTTGGCCCCATTTACCCTTACTAACCCTCCACGCCCATTCCCTCTGATAACCACCACTCTGTTGTCTATGTCTTTCAGTTTTAGTTTTATAGTCCACATGAGTGAAATTATATGGTTCTCATTTTCTAACTGACTTATTTTATGTTCACATATTTTCAAGGTTCACCCATGTTGTCACAAATGACAGTATTTCATTTTTTCTTATGGCTGAATAATATTCCATTGTAAGCCATTAAGTTGGTGGTAATTTGTTACAGCAGCAATACGAAGCTAGTACTGATTTTGGTTAAAAAAAAAATACCATCTCTCAGACCTGTTGAGAAAATGAACATAAGGGCTAGCATGTGATTAGTCTATCATAAGTGCTCGTTAAATGACAGCTTTCGTCATCATTTATTATTTCAAAAGACAAGAGTGACCTTCCAAGTCATTATGTGCTCCTGAGGCCCGGGGCCTGAAGGAGAAGAGGATACGTACTGAAAAAGGGGAGAAATCTAGTGCTCCACAACTTCAGAGTATCCTGTCTATTCATCTATTCCTGCCTTACATTCATCAGCCTGCACCTAGATGCTCCTGGCATTTCCCACCACGTGCTTATCTAGATTTCCTCAATTCACTCTTCTTTTTGCTCAAACAAAGCTCCATCTGCCTCATTCCTTCTTTTCTCCCACTCTTGTCTGTGTTCCTCCACCCTGAACTTAAGAGTTCTCACACAGAGTATTCAATCATCTCGCCCCCTTATAAACCTGTGCTGCAGAGTCGCCTTTGGAAAAGTATGGATGTTGTGGGAAATAATTGGGTCACTTGGGCCCAATCCCTTTTCAGCATCCCTTCAGCTCCTTGGTGGCCTGCCTCCCTTCTTTTCTCCATGGCCCTATTTCCCCCTCTGTTCTACTGTGTACAGTCATCTTTGCATTGAATGTGTATTGCTGTCATCACACTTTAAATCCCGTGAAAGAACAAATCAGGCTTTTTCCATTCTTTCAGCCCAACTAATCAATCACCACAAATAGGCTGCCACCTGGTAAATAGGTGCATAATTGACACTGGCTGAAAATGATGCTGAATTTGGCCTCTCCAGATTTTTGCCCTTTACTCTCTATACTAGTGTTGTCTGAACTTGTACCTTTCATGGTTTATTTACTCGTGTCTCAAGTTTAGATGGGAGCCCAACTGGTCAGGAGCAACGTCTGTGCATACTAGCAATGAACTTGCCAATGTGACTAACCCGGCTGCACGAGTCAGGCTCCCCGTGAGGGAGTTTGCGCATTAACTCCCTCAGGGCACTCGGGCTCCTCTCAGTCTAGTGTGTAACAGTCTCTGGGAAGGATGAATGACATTTCTAAACATGAAATGACTCTTCCAAGCAGAAAGACATGAACGGCATTTCTCAGCAAAAACTACAGTTAAGGATCTTGTAACAATAACCAGATTCTTCTATTTATTCAGCAAACACTGATGGAAGGCTTGCTATGTGCCCAATTCTGGGCCAGAAACACTTATGAACTTTAACTCTTTCGGTCCTCTCAGCTGTTCAGGTGACTAGGAAGGGGAAAATATTTACAGATGTTTAAGATTACTTAAAATGTTGTTAAAACTTAAGTTAGAGTGTAACCGTGAAGTTAAAATTTAGCAAGGTCTGAGTCAAATGAAAGGCTTGCCTCCCACTGATCCCCATACAAAGCAGGACTTCAGCCAACGGGCTAGATTGTGATCTCAGGGGCATCTGGCGCTTCCAGGCTCTAGTCCCGGACCTTCCCTTTACCTGAACATCACCCACCCCACCTTCCTCCCACACTCACCCACCTCTAGTCAAGTTATCAAAACCATACATATTCTGCAAGGCTTACCTCTTCCCTCCTAGGGACCCCCACAGTATTTAGGGTCTTCCTCGATGGATTATAACTCTTTGGAAACATATCTCAGCTTCCTTACTAGAGCACAAATTCCTAACCTCAACAATCTTCCTTCTATTTCTTTGTATATCTCAAAATGCAGGTTATATCATGTAATACAATTTCACGTACAGCATGAATGCATGAAGTGATTATAGTTAATGAATTCAGTTAATAAAACATTGAGAGATGTGGATGGGTTTTCTCAAAGTGATTCAAGTACAAAAACCAAACATTTACCCTTGTGTTCCTTCCAGAGAGTCCTCAGGGAGAGAGAAGCCTGCTCCTTTCTACTACCGTACAAAACACTGAACCGTATAAATAATTTCTGGGAGCCAGTGTGGGCTGGGCAAACGAGCTTGGGCTCTGGAGTCACACAGACCAAAATCTCCAGCCTAGCTCTTCCACGTACTGGTTATACAACTCCAGGGAACTTAATTTACCTACAGCTTTCGTTTCCTAATCTGCAAAATGAGCCAGCCTTTTCCCTGTTTCTACCTAATTGGGTTATGAGGTCTAGATGTGTAAAGTATCTAATAAAGTGATGGGTAGAAGGAACTAATTATGCTAGTCCCTCTTTCCTCCTGCTTCTCCTCCTATGTAACAATGTATTTTTTTAATTTACCAATTATTTTTTATTAATTTATTTTTAATTATAATTGACATACAGTATTATATTAGTTTCAGGTGTTCAGTATAGTGATCCAACATCTATGCACCTTACAAAGTGTTCACCACAATAAGTCCAGTAACCGTTCACCGTACGTATATAGTTATTATATTATTACTGACTTTGTTCCCTATGCTATAATTACATCCCCGGGACTTATTTTACAAATGAAAGTTTACCCTTCTTAATCCTGTTCCCCTTTTCCACCCCTCCTCCATCCCCATCCTTTTAGCAACCAACAATTTATTCTCTGATTTCACTTATAGGTGGAATCTAAAAAAAAACAAAACAAAACAGAATTAACAAACAAAATGAAACAGAAACAAAGTCATAGATGCACAGAACAAATGCCAACTATTTTTGAACAAGACATTCTGAAAAAAATAGTTTTAACAGCTGCCTATAGTCTTTCTGGTAACCAAGTGCCAACGCTGGCCATGGGTTTACCCTCTGGGTTCCGTCCCAGTGACCCTCGGTGAGCATCGGCCCTGCCCAGTCATCCCAACCTCAGGTCTGCCCTTGTTGACTTGCGGGACTCAGTTCATCACTCAGGAGGATGGTGTCTCTATATTCCATTCCTTAAAGAACTCCTGAGAATTGCTAACCAGAGTCTGTAAGCTTGACTTTTTTTTTTCTTCTTTATAAAATGACAGTGGTTGCCTGACCTGTGGTGACGCAGTGGATAAAGCGTCGACCTGGGAACACTGAGGTCACCAGTTCAAAACCCTGCACTGGTCTGGTCAAGGCACATATGGGAGTTGATGCTTCCAGCTCCTCCCCCCTTTCTCTCTCTCTCTCTCTCTCTCTCTCTCTCTCTCTGTGTGTGTGTGTGTGTGTGTGTGTGTGTGTGTGTCTTCTCTCTAAAATGAATAAATAAAAAGAAATTTAAAATGACAGTGATTACTGGGTTTAGGTAAACAAGTTTCTTCCATCGCTAGATGACTTCATGACTTCGGTTTAGATGCTTTGGAATGGAAGACAAAACACAGTGGTGTGACTTAGCCTACCTGCAGCAGTACTTGTAGCCCGCTTCTGTTACATTGTCATGTTCTCATCTGTGTCTCCAGCTTGCGGGAAGATGGCCAAAGACGACTCCACCGTTCGTTGCTTCCAGGGCCTGCTGATTTTTGGAAATGTGATCTTTGGTGTAAGTGATGAGTATTTTTCAGGCAATTCTGCTTGTCCTGTGATCATGATTTTTGATCCACCAGAAGTGAAAGTTTAAAGGAAAATAATTATATAATGACTGGCTTTCTCCATCTTTCCTTCATTTTAAGAAATGTGTTAGTAAAATATACTAGCACAAATTTAACTACATAAATTATCATATATAGCTATGTCATGTATCAAATATAACAGGTTGAAGTATATAGGTCTTTCCTTCCCAAGTTTAAAGCACAAAATCTAAAGAGTCATGTCAGTCATGGTCAGCATCCAAACACTCGCACCACACACATGCTCTGCTGTTTCTTTCCTGTTTCACCTTCATTTGATTTCACGGGACTCCATTTTCAAGGTTGTTGGGGGCAGGTGTTTGTGTCTTCTTGTTCCTGTCACAGAGGCCACTCCAGGGTGTGAGAGTAGCCCAGAGGCCATGCTGTGGGGCATGTTGTGGTGGGACAGCATCAGGAGTCAGGATCGCTGGTTCTTGGCCCAGCCCTGCCACTGACTCCATGTGACTCTGGGCAAGTCTTTATCTTTCAGGGCCAAGACGCCTCATCTATAAAGCACAGCAGGTGGGAAAGATAACCATCAAGTTCTTTCCAGCTCTAATATTCAGTGGTTCTCTGGCACTGATAAATATGACCAGAACCAGTTTAAATATTACAGTCCTGAAATTTGGATGATGGGGAGTGGAGGTAGGAGACAGCATCATACAAGAAGACATTGTTTGAGTGTTTCATGCCCCAAGAACTTTATAATAGTTCTAAAATTGGATCTTTCCCAAATAGCAATAAACAGATGTGGACGGAGGCATACAACCTATTAGTAGACTAGAAGGAGCTGTTTGATTTCCTGGCAATGAGGAGTCTGAGTCAGTTGCTAAAGCTATGTAGGGAACAATTAGTCTGTCTTTACCCCACAACTGCCATTTCTCCATCCCTTACCAATGCTGCTGCCCCACCAGTCTGACAGAAGCCCCTCTGCCCCCAGATGTGCGGCATCGCCCTGACTGCAGAGTGCATCTTCTTTGTATCCGACCAAAACAGCCTCTACCCACTGCTTGAAGCCACTGACAATGATGACATCTATGGGGCAGCCTGGATCGGCATGTTTGTTGGCATCTGTCTCTTCTGCCTCTCTGTCCTAGGCATTGTAGGCATCATGAAGTCCAGCAGGAAACTTCTTCTGGCGGTAAAACCTTAAAACTCTCTACAGCTGTCTCCTGGACCAATATTGATGAATTGTTTCTTCTTCCCTGAGCACAGTGCTCTGGTCTTTAGTGAATTAGGGGGAGCAGAGGGTGCCAGGTCAGATCGGGGTAGGAGGGGAAGACTCTTCCTGCTGTGAAGTTTGTCCAGTAGGGGCAAGTATGCCTTCTGCTATTGCAAGTGCAGAAGATTCCAGTACAGGGAATCCAAAGGGGAGACCCCTGGGGGTGACCATGTTGAGTATTTTCCATATCTGTGCTTTTCCAGCTGGTGTCTGTATGCGCCCAACTGGTACAGCCAAGAGTTACATCAGCCAGTGAGAACATCATAATTAGATTTTTTTTCTCTTGACAATATGAGATTTAAAATAGTATGGTAATATTAGTATTTAAACTAGGATATAAACTACATAATTTAATATTACATTATAAAATATAAAATATGCATGCATTTTTAAGAGAAAGCAGGAGCGCTGTCATACATTTTGGAGCCCAAGGCTGTTGCTGTAGTATGCTAGCCTGTACTTCCCATACTGCGCATTCACTCTGCTCTTCGGGGACCCCAGAGGAGCGTGGTGCACACCACTGTAGCGTGCAGCCTTGGCTCCTACCTGCCTGGGCAAGCTCTAGCTCTGTGCACCCACAGAGAGGCATTGACCCCACCACAGACAGCAAAGCATGCTCTGCCTTTGCAGAGAAAGTAAATTGGAGTTATTATTTAAAAATCAACAAAGCTAAGAAAACTGGAGACTGGGTCTAGACCTCTACTCTGCCACCCAGGCTCAAGACAGTAGTATCTCAAACTATCATGGGGTCCCACCCCCAGCCTCCTCCCTGAAACAACTCTCACCCAGATGCTGCTGACCTAACTTCTACATTTATGGAACCAGTCCAGCAACTTAAGGTGCTTGTTGGTTCACTTTCTTGTGATCTGACATTGTCCAGGCTCCCCGGGAATGCAGACCATTCACATTCTCTGGTTCCTTAGTGTCAGTTAGTCTCAGAGCAAAAGCACCCACTTTTAGAGGGTGGGAAAAAGAATGCAGAAAATGGTAGAGAAGGGACAGATGTCCCTATAGACATGCTTCAGCTGCATCTTGGTCTCACGTTGGGCAAGTCATACGTGCCTGACATGGCCAGGGAGACTGAGCTGGGAGAGAACATTCTACACCATGCTCCCCAAAGGGAAGGACCAGGATACCTTCCAAGGGGCTGACAGAGAAAATACCTGCACCCTGTGCCTCTTTTCCAGAGCATCTCTACAGCGTGCTGAGCTTCTTTAACAAAAGCCAGTCAAGCTCTTGACAAAGAGTAAGACATCACCCTGGATAGGTGGCTCAGTGTATAAAGTGTTGACCCAGTGTACCAACGTCACCAGTTCGATTCCCAGTCAGGGCACAGATGAGAAGCAACAAATGAGTGCCCAACTAAATGGAACAACTAAGTCGAACAGTGAGCTGATGCTTCTCTCTCTCTTTAAATCAATGGAAAAATTAACAAAGAGCTAGACACCAGCTAATACAGGGAGGAAAACGTTTTGAGGCCTCTGAAGGTGCTCCCACTGTTTACCCTGCAGCCAAAGCTGTTCTTGGGCCTAGCAATTAGGGCAGCAGAGGGTCCTGCTGGCGGGGGCAGCAAGGACAGCAGTGTTCCCTGCATTCCCCCACCAACATGGACCAAAGTACCCCCTTCCCCGAAGAACACCAGGACAAAAAAAGGCTGCAAGGCTGAGGAAAGCAAAAACAGAACACTTTTTTTTTTTTTTTTAGTGAGAGAGAGAGACAGAGTCAGGCAGGCAGGAAGAGATATGGGAAGCATCAACTTATAGTTGCTGCACTGTGGCTGTTCATTGATTGCTTTCTCATACGTACCTTTACCAGGGGTTCCAGCCAAGCCAGTGATCCCTTGTTCAAGCCAGATGAGCCTGTGTTCAAGCCAGCAACCTCAGGGTTTCAAACTTGGGTCTTCAGAGTCCCAGGCCAATGTTCTATCCATTGTGCCACTTCCTGGACAGACTTAAAGACAGAACTCTGGCAAATAGTCATCGTTCCAAATTCAGAGGTCATTTCTTTCAGATATTTTCCAGACATACCATATTTTTCACTCCATAAGACACACCTAGGGTTTTAAGGAGGAAAATAAAAAATATATATTCTGAACCAAATGGTGTGTAAAAATATTTAATAAAATACCGTATTTTTTGCTCCATAAGACGCATGGGCATTTTCCCCTACACTTTTTTGGGGAAAAAAGTGCATCTTATGGAGCGAAAAATATGGTAAATACAGGCAGTGTGGTGTGAGGGCATTGTGTGTGTGTGAGCACACACACATGTGCAAACATGCGCGCACACACACACACACGGCTCATTCTCTTATATTTGTTTTTCTCAGTTCAAATAGAAATGCTAGACACTGAACTGAGAAAGTTCTGTAATCAATGGACATTCTCTGAGGAAAAGGAGAGAACTGAGCTAATTAAGACCAAGTCTTGCTCCCAGTGACTGGCTGATCAGTGAGGGTTTGCTGAATAACTGCATGGATAATTGGATGACTATATTTATATAAACATACAGGCGTGGGCAAGAGAGAGTTTACAGTTGAGTATGCAAAACAGTTTATTTCTGTATTATTATGTATTTATTAATTATTGTACTATTAATTATTATTATTAACCTATTTTTGCCCACTCCCATACTGAAAAAGCATAACAATAATTTGTTTTAAAAACTCTTCCCTTGGAGCTAAATGTAACTTTTTTTAAAATTTGCTTTCCTTCCAGTATTTCATTCTGATGTTTATTGTGTATGGCTTTGAAGTGGCATCTTGCATCACAGCAGCAACACAACGAGACTTTGTGAGTATAGTCACCAAAACAGAGCAAACTGAGGCTACGACTCATCCTTAGCATCCTAAAATAATAGCTAATAGCCCTTACTCCATGTCAGGCACTCTACTATGCACGTTAAATATATAATTTTATTTAATCCTAACAATAACCCTATGAAATGGGTATTATTATTATTATTGTCATTTTATAGATGAAAAAAAGATAGACCTAAGGAGGTAAGGTTCCACAGCTAGTAAGTGGGAGGGAAGAATCCTGAGTCCAGGTGATGTGACTGCCCGGACCCGGGCTTGTAGCCCAATGCTCTTCCCCACTTTCCCAGAGCCATTGGCTCCCCAACAGGATAATCCACAATCCACCACATCTAAGACCTCCTCGCAATTCAGCTTTCTCTTTTCTTCTCCAGCTCCCAGCCTGAGCCATCCTGCAAGGCCTGTTCACCCTAGTCTCACAAGGATTTCTTTGAAGATGGGCATTTTTCCCTGTCTGGGGACTTCAGCACCCCTAGTCAGTGCCTCTGAACACAGTTTTATTCCCAGACAGAGTTCAGTGCCCCCAGCAATAGGCCAAACAAGTCGCTTCGCTTCCTTGGGGATGTGTGCTAACTCCCCTTCTCCTGTTGCCTCCTCTCTCCATAGTTCACACCCAACCTCTTCCTGAAACAGATGCTAGAGAGGTACCAAAACAACAGCCCTCCGAACAATGATGACCGGTGGAAAAACAATGGAGTCACCAAAACCTGGGACAGGCTTATGCTCCAGGTAATGCCTGTGATATAGGAAGAAGCCATTTTGTACCCAGCCCAGTCTCCAGGGGTGCATATATGGTTGGGAATGAAGTCAAAGGCTGGGGACCACAGCCTCTAAGGGGATTTCCTTCACAAAGGGACTTGACCTAGGCAGGTTTTTCTGTTGCTCTTATTTACCAGCAGGGGTCAGGAGTTATACCCATGACTCACTGGGACCCCTAGATCTACATTTTATTTCAAACCATAATCTTGATTTGCTTGCATGTATAGAGATAATGACATTTCCAGAAATTTGATTAACCACACACTCTGCCTCTTAGAATGCAGACATCACTTGCATTAAAAGAAAAATGTTACCTCCTCTGCCTCACAGCGAACTCAAGTGGCAATTACTATCTGTTTCACCTTTTTAGTACCTTTTCACACCTAGCCTTTGCTAAGGACCAAAGGCTATGACCTGACTCACTCTTTACCTGGCAACCATACCTCATATCCAACTTTACCTCAAATACCATTAAAAGTTCAAGTCTTTCAAAATATCCATTATTACCCCCTCTGTTGCTGTATGGATATAAATTCTTACCCCCTACATAACCCAACTCTCACACTGCCTCAAGCCACTACCCGCAAGCCCATAATCTGTCATCAGCAAACTCCCTTATGGCCTTCACCCCTTCTCTGAACTCTCTTTACCCTCTATCTTCTGTAATGTCTTTCATTTACTTTCGTATTCCTATTCCAATAAATGATTTTTACCCTGTTTGGACCTTCAACTCACTGGGCACTTTTTCACTTACTATTACTCTCTTGTTAGCAAGAATTAAGCTCTTCAAGTGAGAGTATAAATGCTCACACATTTGAAAAATCTACTTACCAACTTTTTATAGCCTAGTTTGAAATAAGCATGGCTCAATCTTAACCATCTTTTCCCAAAATGCTCAGGTCAAACTACAGGATGATTATTTTCTTTGGTAAGATATTTTCCATAATCCAGTGACAAAATAGATCATACTTTAAAGATAGTGGATTTATCATTATGTTTACTTGAATATATTTATCCTAAAACTTGAGAGATGCCTATACGTTCAATTTCTTCCTTTGACACATTCTAGCAGAATTTATAAAAAGGAAGGAAAGTGATATGAACTATGCTTTATCCTCTATCCTCAATTCTGTGCAGTATAAGAATATTAGTATGAGTTCACTGATCTTTCCAATGTAGAGGCAGAGCTGTGTGTCACGAGGTTTAGATTATTTTTCCAGTTTATTTTCTCCCATTACCAAAGCAATACATAATTACTGCAGAAAATGTTAAAAATATAAAAAGTAAAACAAAATAATTACTCATAATTTCTTCACCACTAGAAATTTTAATTTTATGATTATTAATTTGCTCATATGCAATGAGACTAATTACAACTCTCTCACATTGTTGTATCAAGATATTAGTATTTCTTAAGTATTAATATTTATTGAAGGTTCACTGTGGGCCAGTGTAGTAAACTTGCTAAGTATATTAACTAATTTAATCCTCACAACAACTCTATGAGGTAGGTACTTTATCCCAATTTTACAATTAAGAAGATTGAGGTGTAGAGAGTTAGATAACTCGTCAAAGGTTACAGAGCTTATTAATGGCTAGTAAAGTAATAAATGTAAAAGTATTTTACAAACTCTAAAAAGGTAAGTTATTGATACCTTCAGCTCTCATTGGGGGAGTTTTAGTAAATGTAAAAGATGGTACACTTTTCATTCTTCATAAAATCTCGGTTGCTACATTGATGCTCTTATAAGGGCCATGGAAGAGAATGTTGTACCTCTCATGTGCAAACAGGATAATTGCTGTGGTGTGAATGGTCCATCGGACTGGCAGAAATACACATCTGCCTTCCGGAATGAGAATAACGATGCTGACTATCCTTGGCCTCGTCAGTGCTGTGTTATGAACAAGCTGCAAGAACCACTCAACCTGGAGGCCTGCAAACTAGGAGTGCCTGGTTATTTTCACAGTCAGGTGAGTCTCCCCCAGCCCCACCCCGAGACCTGCCAGAAGTTTCCTCCGCTCTTCATGAGGAATATACTGGTTAACTATAGGTAATAGCCTCTCACTAAGGAATTTTGCACCCTTTTTTTTCTAAGCCTTATGTTTAACTATTCTCTTCTCTATAAGGAAAATGTGAATGCTAATCTAGGGCTGATCTGGGAAATTTTACATTTTAATGAAATTAACAGAATGTGAGAATTGCAATAGCAAAATACCAACTTTGTTTAAATAGAAATGATTTGGACAATGTATAGAAATGGTATCTCAAAAACTATTTGCATTAAACAAAGATTCGCTCTATTTTTGCAAACTTTGAATTGGAAAGAATGAAATGCAAAAAGAATGCCTTGCCAGTTGTAAAGCAATGGCGATCGCTGAGGGTAAATGCTGTAATTACATATCCACATTCCTTATTCAGTAATATATAGGATAGTCTTTTCTTTCTTTCTTTCTTTCTTTCTTTCTTTCTTTCTTTCTTTCTTTCTTTCTTTTTTCACAGAGACAGAGAAAGTCAGAGAGAGATACAGATAGGGACAGACAGACAGGAAGGGAGAGTGATGAAAAGCATCAATTCTTCGTTGCAGCACCTTAGTTGTTCATTGATTGCTTTCTCATATGTGCCTTGATTGGGGGGCTCCAGCCAAGCCAGTGACCCCTTTCTCAAGCCAGTGACCTTGGGCTTCAAGCCAGTGACCTTTGAGCTCAAGCCAGTGACCATAAGGTCATGTCTATGATCCCATGCTCAAGCCAGCGACCCCGCACTCAAGCTGGTGAGCTCACGCTCAAGCTGGATGAGCCCATGCTTAAGCCAGTGACCTCAGGGTTTCAAACCTGGGTTCTCTGCATTCCAGTCTGATGCTCTATCCACTGCACCACCGCCTAGTCAGGCTAGGATAGTCTTAATAAAACAATGATTTGGGTAGAAGGCTATTTACATACAGATGGTTTTTGAAAAAGTGTTTTCAGACTAATGAGATGATATAATGATGATGGAAACTAACATTTACTGAGTCATTACTAAATACCAGACATTGTTCCAGTGCCATACATATATTAACTCATTTAATGCTCAAAGGGGATGCCAGTATGATCCCTATTTTATGAATGAGGAACTGAAATACAGATATGCCAATAAGTACCTTGCCCAAGGTCATGCAGCTAGTAAATGGTAGAGTCAGAGTTCAAATGCCTGTAGACTGGCTCCAGAGCCTAGACTCTAAGCCAAGAAAGAACTTGGAAATATCCCCCAAAATCCCTGAAGAAAACCCTCATACATGTACGGTCAGCCTCTAAAGTGCTGTGCACTGCTTTGCAAGCAGTTGTGGGATTCAGCCAGTTCTCACCAGTTCAGCCATTGGAGGGAATTGAGCAGCGATGTGAAGTGATCTGATTCATGTTTTACTAGGATCCCTCTGGCACGTATGAAGACTAGTTGAGTGCCAAGAGTGGACACAGGCCCAGGGAGACCAGTTAGAAGGCTATTGCAGTGATCCTGGAGTAAGGACATGGTGGAACATGGTGGTAGCAGGAAGTAAAAAGTGTTTGGATTTGAGATATATTGTAAAAGTAGACCCAAAAGGATTTGCTTAAGTATTTGAGGTCAAATAAAAGAAAAACAATAAAAGACAATTACAAGATTTTTTATTTGCGTATATAGGTGAGTGAAGGTGCCAGTAACATAGATGGAGAAGAATTGGGGAGAAATCAAGGTGTAGCAGAGGCAAGGCATGCCAGGGGATTAACAAGAGACTGTGGCAGGGTTAGAAAGGACAGAACATCAAGTGGCCTCCTGTAGACACTGGTGGGACCAAAATTTCAAGGTCAGCCTTTCGAGGACATTTTCTTGTGAACCTTTGTGGCTCAGAGAACCAGCCTGTTTTTTGCATTTCCTAGGCATTTCCTGTGATTTCAGGGACTCTAGTACAGGTCACTCAGAAAGCGAGTCAACACGTGTCTACAGAGAGCAGGTCTAGCACTTTGCATATTGACTGGGACAGAGTGTGCCATCTATGAAAACTTCCTGGGTTATGGCATGCATGAATGAATAATTTGATGACTAAAAAATGAATCACACTTTTGCACACACACCGAGGTTCAAGTTTTAGCTAGAACCAATAAAGATATGTTGAAATATGATGCCAAATGAAAATCTAGAAAGCATGATATAACGGTCTCTTTAATGATTTAAAAAAAAAAACTCTGGTTTTCATAGACCAGGAACACTTTTATTCAAAAACAAACAAATCAAAAAGTAATTGTGCCCCCAAACAAATCAGGAATAAAATATTCTGGAAAATAAAATATTCAAATTTTATTTAAAATACTTTACATTATAAGTGAGACTATGAGACATGGACAAGAGTGTGGTGGTTACAGGGTGGGGGGAGGGAAGAGAGGGTGGGAGAGGGGGGAGGGGGGGCACAAAGAAAACCAGATAGAAGGTGACAGAGGACAATTTAACTTTGGGTGATGGGTATGCAACACAATTGAATGATAAGATAATCTGGAGATGTTTTCTTTAAACATATGTACCCTGATTTATTGGTGTCACCCCATTAAAATTAATAAAAGAAAAAAATACTTTACATTATCCACATATTCAATATGAAAAAGAATGGTAGGCTGAAATAGCAGTACCTTTTTTTAAAAAGCTTTAATTGGAGGTAACTACCAAAAAAAAAATATAGCAAAATTTTTATTAGTTAGATTGAATGTAAAGACACAAATAAGTATGATGTAAAAGAGTAGTTCAACAGGATTATTTCTGTTTCCCGGGCAAAGCACTGTTAATAACTGGCTGTCCAAGCGGAGTGGAAATAGCCTGCTTAGGTTAAACTGGCCTTTGATTCACGTAGCAGTCTGCTTCCCCACTCATCTCTTACATCTTTCTTTCTGGTTCCACTCACACTCCTCCAGGGCTGCTATGAACTGATCTCTGGACCAATGAACCGACACGCCTGGGGAGTTGCCTGGTTTGGATTTGCCATTCTCTGCTGGACTGTGAGTATTTCCTAGCCTATGCTTTATATATGAGAAAACAATAGGAAAGACCTTGAGATTGCCCCTGATTAGCCCAACGACACTAGACTGTCTGGAAACAAAACCTCGGACCTGAAGGCTAGTCAGGAAGCTGCTGGCACCTGAGCAAGGACAGTGGATTTCCTTGGGAGATAGGGAGTTACCTTCCCCTGCCAGACAAAAGAGGTGCCCTGTTCCTTCTCCTGTGTGGTTGGATGCACTTGCCTGCTCTAGGGTCTCCAAATCTTATCAATTCATTATAGTAATAGATGAAAGACAGCCATCTATCTAGATGGCTCTCTCCAGACACTAAGTACCTAACTCCTCCCAAAGAGCTGCCTCGCCAGTCTCACCCATCCTACCACCCACATTATTGGATGCACATGTAGCAAGAGGGTGGTGTGGTGGTTCTCAGACATGGCTGGCTGCACAGTGAAACCTCCTGGGGGAGCTTGCAAAAGCAAAGCATCCCTGGACCCCAACCTCTGAGATTCTGCTTTAGTTGATCAGGAGGCAGGGCCTAGGCATTTTTTTAAATTCTCCAGATGGCCCTTCCTGGCCAGATAGCTTATTTGATAGAGTGTTGGCCTGAGCACAAAAGTTGCTGGTTCGATCCCTGATCAGGGCACATACAAGAACAGATCATTGTTCCTCTCTCTCTCTCTCTCTCTCTCTCCCTCTCCCTCTTCCTCTCTCTCTAAAACCAATAAATAAAAAAATATATAATTTCCAGATAATTCTAGATTGCTGTCAGGATTAAGAGTTGTTGCATTAGGGAAGCAGCCCTAAACTTGTGGTTTCAGAAC
The DNA here is from genome assembly GCA_037038555.1 of Rhynchonycteris naso. Lineage (NCBI taxonomy): Eukaryota > Metazoa > Chordata > Mammalia > Chiroptera > Emballonuridae > Rhynchonycteris > Rhynchonycteris naso. The sequence continues at coordinate 61,640,210 of CM073002.1, read as the reverse complement.
CCCTTTACTCTCTCAAATTATCGAGGTCTTCAAAGAGATTTTGTCTACTGGGGCTATATTCGTTGGTACTTACACTATTGTAAAATAACAGAAATTTCAAAATAACTTAAATTCTTTTGCGAGAGAGAGGGAGTGAGAGGGGAAGGGAAAAATATGAGAAGCATTAATTTATAGTTGGTTGCCTTAGTTGTTCATTGATTGATTTCCCTAAGTGCCTTGACTGGGGAGCTCAAGCTGAGCCAGTAACCCCTTCCTTGCTCAAGCCAGTGACCTTGTGCTCAAGCCAGAAACCTTGGGATCATGTTGATGATCTTGTGCTGAAGCCAGAAACCCCATGCTCAAGCAGGTAAGCCTGCTCTCAAACCAGATGAGCTCACGCTTAAGCCAACCACCTTGGGGTTTTGAACCTGGGATCTCAGCATCCCAGGTCGATGTTCTATCCACTGTGCCACCACAAGTCTCAAGCTCAAAATAGTTAATAATTTATTTAAAATAACAATAATAAACCAATGGCATGTTAGCATTAACAACATATTTTTGTGGAAACAATGACTGTTTTCCAAAACAAAAAAATAGTGAGAAAAGTGGTATTGTTTTACATATTTGAAAGCCTCTTCAATGTGTGGCTTAATAGTAGACAGCTGGATTCTCATATTTGCTTTGTCAGTCAATCTGTTATAATATGGTGCTTATGTAAAAGGATTTGAAGAAAATCTATCCTCACAAAGACATGTAGTTGAAAAAGGCAAAACTGTTTCTTTCCATTATTTTTGTTTTTAGCCAAAAAGGGAGCGAGAGAGAGAGAGACAGGAACATCAATCCATTCCTTTATGTGCCCTGGCCGAGGATCAAACCAGCAACCTCTGTGCTTCAGGCAGATGCTCCAACCAACAGAGCCATCCGGCCAGGGTGACAGAAATGTTTCAACAGCCTTACCTAATCATAAGTGTGAATATTCTTCTTTGGTATTACACAAAATTTGACAAATAGTGTTCTTACGAGTTAGCTGCACCTGACCAGGCAGTGACTCAGTGGATAGAGTGTCGAACTGGGATGTGGAAGACCCAGGTTCGAGACCCGGAGGTCACCAGCTTGAGCGCGGGCTCATCTGGTTTGAGCAAAGCTCACCAGCATGGACCCAAGGTCGCTGGCTCAATCAAGGGGTTACTCAGTCTGCTCAAGTCTTGCGGTCAAGGCACATATGAGAAAGCAATCAATGAACAACTAAGGTGTCACAACGAAAAACTGATAATTGATGCTTCTCATCTCTCTCTGTTTCGTTCCTGTCTGTCCCTATCTATCCCTCTCTCTGTAAAAAAAACAACAAACAAAACAATAAAGCTTTAAAAAAAAGACCTGCAACATAGAATCTAAAACTATGTTAATAAACTTTTCAGACTCTGTTACGTTGGAATATATTACACTGGTTTGTCTTGCACTTAACATAAATCTTTTACCTACTCTTTATTCAATAACATCATGCATTAGTTATTTAGGAAAATCTTGATTCACTATGTTATGTAGATCCTTCAAATATTGGTCGATTTCTTTACACTAATTAGTGGTCGGCAAACTCATTAGTCAACAGAGCCAAATATCAACAGTACAACGATTGAAAGTTCTTTAGAGAGCCAAATTTTTTAAACTTAAACTATATAGGTAGTTTCTTACTGAGGTAGCACCCATATGTGTTATTTTGTGGAAGAGCTACACTCAAGGGGCCAAAGAGCCACATGTGGCTCGTGAGCCACAGTTCGCCAAGCAGGGCACTGTACAAAGAAATTGCATTCACTGCTCCCTATTGACATGTTGGAAAAAGACATAAGCATTGGATGCTACCAAGCTCGTGGTGACAAATACTAGTTTTCTGATTTTGTTTGAAGCTCAAATTTATCACTAGCAACAAATTTTGTCCATTGTTTTCCTCAAAGTGACAGACTCACTTTGTAACTTTTCCAGGAAATGTCTGCCAAACACCAACTCTGAATAACCATAGCTGGTCTGTTAGTCATTTTTTTCAAGTAAAAATGGTGTTTCATGAAAAAGGAAAAAAAAAAACTACTTCAGTGCACAACTCAGTCTCCCAAGTGCTCTTCTTCAAGACAACCATCATATTTCAGTTTGCAACAAAACGGCTCTACACATTCTTCCTTTCTGTCATATAGAATATCAATAAGATGTGCACTCAAAGGTGAACATGTAAAAAAATTAGTCATTCTTACTGCTTCATCAAGGACAGTCTCAAGTAAAACCAGCTTTTCCTCTGCAAGTGCATAGCAGCGAAGAGTACAACAGCTAAGCCAGCTTAGCGCCTCCGCCTTGAATCTTGCTAAGATACCGGCAGTGTTACCTTCCGCACTGCCTGTGCACCATCTGCCCAAATGCAAAAGGAGTGGAAAGGGCCAGTGAAGTCTTAATATTGTCATGCAAAAATTCTTGCTGGGTATAGGGGGTCCTCAGATGTTTGTGGACCACACTTTAAGAAATGTTGGGTTTGGGGTAAGAAACTGAGTGAGACAGGAAGGAAGGGAAAATCAACTCCTTTCAGAGGTTTTCTATGATCCCTCAGTTCACCCCCTTAAGGGCCCCTGTGACTCCCTGCACATGTGTCTAGCTGGGAATCGCTCCTCTGTGAGGTACTGGTCTCTGCCCGAAGCCTGACAACCAGCTGCTTTTTGTATCCCCAGTGCCTAGCAGAGCATACAGTAGGTGCTTGCAGAGCATACAGTAGGTGCTTAAAAACCTGTTGAATGTAAGAAAGATGGGAACAGTGAAGTTTCTATTGTGCCATGCTAACAGGAACTATACAGGCACATGTTTAAAGGCTTCTGAGGATCTTAGAACTCCAGACTAGTTGAAACCTTGAAAATTTCTACAAGCATCAAATGGACTGTACTCTGGATCTCGTAATTCCCCTTGAAATTCAAAATAGGAAAGGGAACTAGATCTGTTGAAGGCCTGCTATAGACAAGGCATCACGTCAAACATTAAATCCCCACAACAGTAGCTAGGTAGGTGCCCAGACTCCTATCTGACACGGAATAGAGAAAATCAACAGGGTTCTTAAGAATTGTGCTTAAGAAGAACTCCTGGGCATGTGCAGTCCACTGCTACTTACAGAGGGCTTCCCAGTAGTGGTTAAACAGATCTGTTTTGAAGTTGACTGCATGAACTTGAGCCCCAGCTTCTCCACCTGCTAGTTCTATGACCTTGGGAAGTTACTCATCTCCTCTGTGCCTCAGTTTCTTCATAGGGTTTTGGAAGCATTCAACTGAGTTTTGTGTGTAGCAATTAGAACGGTGTCTGATGTATAGTGAGTTATTTCAATAAACATTAGATGCTATTATCACTTCATTATCTCATTCAATCTCCTAACCCTGGGATCAGTAAAGATGTTTTGTGGGGATTTTTTTTTTTTATTCTTTTTTTTTTTTAGCGGGAGACAGAGAAAAGAGGAAGGGAGAGAGATAGAAAAGAAGAGAGGTGAGAAGCATCAACTTGTAGTTGCATCACTTTTTGTTTTTTAGTTGTTCATTGATTGCTTTTTATACATGCTGTGATAGGGGTGGGGAGCTCCAGCCGAGCCAGTGACCCCACGCTCTAGCCAGAGATCTTGGGCTCAAGCCAGCGACCTTTGTATTCAAGCCAGCGACCATGGGATCATTTTGATGATCCCACACTTATGCTAGTGACCTCGTGCCCTAGCTGGTGAATCTGCACTCAAGCTAGATAAGCCCCACGCTCAAGCTGGCCACCTCAGGGTTTCAAACCTAGGTCCTCGGTGTCCCAGGTCAATGCTCTATCCAATGCACCACCACTGGTCAGGCTGAAGATGTTATTATATTACTTTATGGATACAGGGAGTACATGGCAGATCTGCCACAGAGCCCAGGTATTCTAACCCCTTACCTGAGTCATATGTCTTGAGTTCCTTGGGGGGGTAGCTGTTCAGGTCACAAGCATTTTGTGGAAAAGAGAGAGTGTCCTGAGAAGAGAAGTTCATACTAGAAACAAGAAACTCATATTCTAAAATGACCTATATACTGTACTAGAGTAGGAAATTGCTAGAGGGTAATAAGTCCTGATGGGAAGGAAGAAGAATTTCCAAGGGGGTTAGAATTCCCAAAGGGGCAATATTACCCTTAAAAATCCAGTATCACAAAGATTCTAATGTCATTTTGACCCCAAGTATGAGATGTTCCGAAACCAATTTCTTATTATTTTTTTTCTTTCTTTTGTGTTCTAGTTTTGGGTTCTCCTGGGTACCATGTTCTACTGGAGCAGAATTGAATATTAAGAATACAATGTCACCACAGTCCCACCTTCCCCCAGTGACTCTGGATTTGGTGCTGGAACTGCTCTTTCCTAATATTCCGCATGTGTGCCCCACTGGAACGTGTGTGCTCTCACTCAAGTTGCCAAGTCAATTGGTATGGAGTTCCTGTAGGCTCTCTGGCTCCTGAAATTCTCACCGCTTGTGTTTTCACCCTGGTCTAGGATTCTTCAATACTTTTATTGACTGTAGGAGAGAGAGAATTTGGAAAGTAGGTAATAAGCACTCGCATCCCTGTTTATTTTTAATTTAGGGGCTTAAGATATTCACAGAAACCTGTGTTATCATAGCCAGCCACGTATGTATTTGGATAGCACGTCTGCCTGTATTTCTCATTACTTTTTAAAAGACACCTTTCAAGGCTTTTATTCATCTCAGTATTGTCATGTGAAAGGACTAAGGAAAGGAACCAAAATACATCTTTTGCCTTTTGTTCTGTGGGGCTCTTGCATTCAGAGACTGGGGTGCTTCTTTAATGCCACCTTGGGATCCTTTTCTTCTCCAGGACAATGCCCCATCTTGAGTTGACAAGACTAAAATCTCCTCTCAGACATTGTAGAGTGATACGTGTTTACTAACCTCAACCTCCCACTAATTAAAAGTTTGTGGGCCTTTTGGGACAAAGGAGGGGCCTGTTGTTATATGTATTTACCAGTCTCAACTGGAAAGACTTTTCAAATACAGAAGCAAGCCAGCTATTAGATAGGTGACCTATGCTGATTTTTGTTTACTGTTAAAACATTTCTCTTCTGAACTATGTTTCCATTTATGGCCCGAAAGGAAGTTCCTGTAACAACATCTGTCTAGTCTAATAAATAAAAAGGGCTTTTAAATATGTTCCTTTCTTTCATTTTTACTGGTGTCCTAATTGATCACATATGAGTCTAACTAAATAAGTTTTCCTGCAGAAGAGCTTACTAGGCTCATGAGATAGAAACTGCAATAGGCGTGGCTTCCTGCTGAACAGCAGTAACCCTGCTGTACAGTTACAGGGTTAGAACATCTGCATTTACCTTTCCTCTTTGTTCCTACTACAGTACATGTAAGCCCAGGAGTGGAACTAGAGCTGCTGCTTCTCAAACCTTTTCCTTCCTGCCCTTGGAAGCAGGGGAAGCGTCTCTGATTCCAACTACTGAAAACGTACCTGTCGTGTAAGGTCCTACTCCCAGCTGACTCAATCACAGGGAGTACCCCAATACCACACCCCCAACCAGGTTCCAGTGAGTCAGGCGAGCCCTGGGATGGGGAGAACAAAGCGGGAGCAAAGGGCACACCTCTACTCTACACCTGTGGGTAAAGCTGAGGCAGCCGCCTGATCTGCGTTTCCCAGGATGGGGACTAAAGGTTCATGTCCTGACAACACCAGTTTGTCCTGCCCCGCCTCACCTTGTCTCTCCAGGACAGGGCTTGAGTGTCAAGATAAATGACACCTACACTTCGCTGAGAAGATTCTGCCTTTTAGAAGAGGGGAGGAGAGAGGAGAAACTTACTCTGTGCAAAGCTCTGAAACTTCTTTCCCCTCCCCCTTCTCTTACACTCCCCTGTGTTCTGGTGCTTTTTTCTTCTACTGCTAAGTTTTGGATCATCCTCATACCCTCCACTGGCTGAGCATGCCCTGCCCACTGCTGCCTTCTCCTCCAGAGCTTTATGTTTCACATACAAAATCCCATTCTCCTTGTAATTTGATCTCAGCTAGGTTAGGGTAAAACCTTTTTGAAAATTAATTTATACTCAGGGGTGAATGATAACTAGTCCCCACCCTCTTAATCTTCTCTATAGGTTTTTCCTTGACAACTGAAATTGACCTCTAATTGGTGGAATCTGAGGCAGCCATAGGAGCAAGAAAGATCTATTGTGAAGAAAATGACCCACCTGCTGCTCCTTACACCTTACTGCCTACCTTCCCTATCAAGATGTAACTAGAAAGAGAATGGGTCTTTAGTTGGCTGCCACCACACACACCCTCCAGCTCCTTCATGGAAGGTACCAATTCCACTGTAGATACACGTGAACAGGCTCTGCTTCTCCCCAAACCAAATAAGGCCATGAGCCCAGATACCCATTATGTCCAGGCCCTCAACACTTGGGGAGGACACACCTTTCACCTAAAACAGACCCGGGCCCGAGGATTCTCCTACAAAACATTCAGCCATTCAGGACTTCCATGCTTCCTGCTATTGGGTCTTCAGTGTAACCTCAGGGCTGTTTCTGCTCTGCCCAGTTCCTGCTTCCATCCCCACCTGCCTTCCCTGGGAACCCAGCCTTCCCCGTCTTCCCTGTGGCATCTGACACTGGAAGGGAAACTCACTGAGAGACCCAAGACACTGTTCGGGGTGAGATCCAGGCCCAGGTTCACCAAAGCCACCTCCAGCCTCACCATATCAGGTAGGAGAAAGAGACTGGAACAGCCTGGTTGCTGGCAGGTTGTGCTGGGTTTAAGAAATGCTCTGACAGCCTGACCAGGAGATGGCGCAGTGGATAGAGCATCAGACTGGGATGCGGAAGACTCAGGTTCGAGACCCCAAGGTCACCAGCTTGAGCGCCGGCTCATCTGGTTTGAACAAAGCTTACCAGCTTGGACCCAAGGTCGCTGGCTCGAGCAAGGGGTTACTTGGTCTGCTGAAGGCCCGCAGTCAAGGTACATATGAGAAAGCAATCAATGAACAACTAAGGTGTTGCAACGAAAAACTGATGATTGATGCTTCTCATCTCTCTCCGTTCCTGTCTGTCTATCCCTCTCTCTGACTCTGTCTCTGTTAAAAAAAAAAAAAAAAATTCCCGACAAAGCCACTTTCCATATATCAGACTAACTCTGGGGTAGGTTTTACCTGGTTGCTACACTGTGCTCTCTCGGTTGGCTGGCCATTTCCTCCCCAGATTGCTACTCTTGCTACTCAGGCTCCTGGCTGGCTGTTTACCCTGAATGTTAGAAAGCCCACAGCTCACATCATCAGCTCTCTAGCTGTTTTTCCCACCAACTAGAATAAATAGAAACTGCTTCTATTCTAAGCAGCAGATCAGGCATAAAGAACAAGAAGAAATAATAATAGGCATGTGAATCTGAAAATCTAATCTCCTCTCTTTTCTACCCCAACCCCAACCAACCTTATTGACAAGCTGGGCTATGGTTGAAGAATTGAAAACTGAGCTGGTTTCTTATTTCTATTGACTAAATAACTTCCTTTCTCCTCTTGCATCTACTATTTCCTCTTGTTTCTCTTCCCTGCTTCACCTCACCCAGATACTTATCATGTCCTATACATGAGACTAAATCAAAGAAGAAACCCAGAGGAGGCTAGTTGCAAGCTATTGAATTTGCTTTTATGTGTGACATTTTTATGATAAGGCTCAAGTAACCACATCCAATGAGGTGATCCCAAAAAAATCTTGGAAAAAGGCAGCATTCCTGGAAAATTCATAGTTCCCAGACCCTTCTCCAGCCCTCCCTGCCCCCAGCCCCCCCACCAACTCTCAACACACACACTTGAAGGACACAAATAGCCAAATACTGGGGTTAAAGAGAAATGGTGCCATCATGCCCTACTTCTTAGTGGCCTCTACTCTTGAGTTCCTCTTGAAAAAGAAAAGAGGCCCTGGCATTCAGAAGCCAGCCTGGCACTCACAACTAGGCCATGCTATTCTCCTACTAGACATAACAAGCTCAAAGAATTCCAACTTCAGATAAGGTTACTCTGGGACCAACATAAAATGAGACAAAGCAAGGCCACTTCAAAATCCTGTCTATTTGCCCTGGCCGGTTGGCTCAGTGGTAGAGCGTCGGCCTGGCATGTGGAGGTCCCAGATTCGATTCCTGGTCAGGGCACACAGGAGAAAAGCCCATCTGCTTCTCCACTTCTCCCCCTCTCGTTTCTCTCTCTCTTTCCCTCTCCCTTTCTATCTTTCTCTCCTCCTCCTCCTCCTCCCCCCTCCTCCCTGCAGCCATGGCTCAACAGGAGCGAGTTGGCCCCGGGTACTGAGGATGGCTCCATGGCCTTTGCCTCAGGCGCTAAAAAATGGTTCCAGTGGCAAGTGAGCAAGGGCCTCAGATGGGCAGAGTATCACCCCCTAGTGGCTTTCCAGGTGGATCCTGGTCAGATCACATGCAGGAGTCTGTTTCTCCCTCCCTTCCAGAAAGGAAGGAAGGAAGGAAGAAAGGAAAGAAGGAAGGAAAGAGGGAGGGAGGGAGGGAGGGAAGGAAAAGGAAAGGGAAGGAGGGAGGGAGGGAGAAAGAAAGAAAGGAAGGAAGGAAGGGAGGAAGGGAAGAAGGGAGAAAGAAAGGAGAGAGAAAAGCAAAAATTAGTGGCTGCTATGTGTTTACCTTTTGCAGCTTTATTTTTTTCCTAGTCCCTCCTTGTGGATAAAATGTATTAAAATTCACAATTATAGAACTGCCCCCACTTTCTGACACTGTCCCATATAAAGCATACCTTGCTTCCTCAGACCCTCCCTAGATGATCCAACCCAAACCCAAATGCAGTCGTAGGTTCTAACGCACTTTTCTGAGATACCTCATTGTTCCCCATGGTACGTTCTCACTCACTGCAATGAGTCATAATCACAATTTATTTATCTGCAGATGTGCTCCTGAGAGTGTTTGGTTGAAGGACATGATACTCTCCAAATAACTGCCATCCTTATTTCCTCTCTGTGCATTTGTTATCTGTTACCATGAAGTGGTTAAGATGAGCTGTGGAGTCCAAAACCTGGCTCCAAACCCCAGCTCTGCATGACTGTGGCAGGTCCCTCTGCCTCCCAGAAACTGCTTCAAGGATCTCTGTCCTCACAGGGAACAACTGGAGGGATTCACAAGATATGTAAAGTGTACATTAGATTGGTTAACAGCTTGTAGAGATACCATAGGACGTTGTACCATAAATCTGCTCAGAAGAACTCTGCTTGGCCCACAATCCCTGGGAACATGCCAACTAATGTCATCTTGCTTCAGTGTATTGCAATCATTTTAATGAATATATATATATATATATATATATATATATATATATATATATATATATGCCTAAATTAATTGGCCCTCAAACAATAGCTATGAGTAATAGCTTTTCAGCCAAACTTCTACTCAATAGTGGAAGAATGCACCAGGGTCAAGATAAGGCATTTTAATGGATACATCTCAAGTTCTGTTTATCATTTTTAGCTACAAATGTCATCTCTGCCCATGATGCCTTCACAGAAAAATCTCATAATCTCCTGACAATGCCATATTCAGAGGGGAAGAAAACACAAACAAGATAATCAGAATCAAGAGAGAACTAGGTTCAAGTCTTATTTCTTCCTCTTACCACTTTGGGAAGTTAACTTGACTTTGTTTTCTCTTTGCAGCATGCATATACCTACAGGGTGACTGTTGAGTTAAAATAAAAAATACAGGGAAGTTGAGTAATAAGAAGCAAGCATTCAATTATTATTATGCTCCATCGATCCCCAACCTCTTCCCCAAGGTCCAAAATTACACACACAAACCTCACATGTGCACACAAGGTTCAATTTTGTTTGCATTTTCAACTTCAACAGTTGTCATTGATAACAAGGGGGCCTTTGTCTGTACAGATATGCTTCCTGGGGGTGGGGCATCTTGGCCACATCTTTGTAAATACTTTTGAGACCTATCGGGCCCTTTCAGCAGGTATAAGATGATCTTCAGGGTACTTAAAACCAATCAGGGAGGCAATAACTTAAACATGTAAGGTACTAAAGAATAGACTTTTTTAAAAAGTTTTGCAACGTGATTAGCAAAAAATGTGTGTGTGTGTGTGTGTGTGTGTGTGTGTGTATGAAATGTACCTGACTGTGCTCCATCTTGTGGGACATGTTAATGGCTTTCAGCAGAAATTGTATATAAAATGGACTTGGGGAAAGGGGAGGTTTCAAGTATGACAGAAAATCTCATCTCGCCCAAGAGTCTATTCACAGAGAATTCGGGAGCCCCAAGGAACCCTGTCTGGGAAGAGCTTGAGTGGAAGTGAGGGTGCTATGAGCAAAAAAAAACCCAGGGAGGATGTCTGGAAAAATACTTCAAAAAGACCAAATGAGAATGGAGCATAGTCCTTAGGGCCCAGAAGAAACCAACCTTCTCTAGGAGCTAGGACAGGTATATACAGTGTGTCCGTAAAGTCATGGTGCACTTTTGACCGGTCACCGGTCAAAAGTGCACCATGACTTTATGGACACACTGCAGATTCAGGAAAACTACCTCAAAGAATGAGAAGCCCACATGAAATCATTACTGTATAACAATCTTGTAGTCAAAAGACCTGAGTTTGTGCCATGAGTCTGCCACTTACTAGCCAGGGGACTAGTAAGTGGCAAGTCCCCCATTTATTAACCCCCATTTCCAGATCTACCCTACTTATCTCAAGATTCAACAGGAGCAATAAAATACACGTATAAACACTGTGAGACATAGAACAGTACAAGAGGTAGTGTGAAAAAAAACCATAAAAACTTTAAAGTAACACAGTCCTCATGCTAACTATTGTGATGTCCGAATAGACTGCACCCACATAATGCTTAGGAATTATGATGTGCATATCTACAAAGTCAGAGACCTAGGCCTCTTTGTGCCAATGACAATAAAAAAACACACAGGGCGGAGTTAGGAGAAAGCTCAGTTCCTGGGAGGACAAACCACCCTGCCCAGCTGAGGGGGCAGGAGAGCGGCGATCAGGCAGGCAGCCACGTGCCTCCAGCCAGTCACTGGGCTTCGACTCCCAGCACAGGTAAAGGGGCACAATGGCAAAATAAAGGTCTTAATTACCTTCCATCTCAAGAAGTTTCATAATGAGTCATTTAAATGGCCTGTATATTATCTTGGTTGAAAGAATTATCTGAAGAATAGTAACAGGCCTAGTAAAGTGATTACTGATATTTTTAAAAATGTAGATGCCTTGTTAATAGCTGAATATGCACAGGAAGTTATCAAAGGATAATAACTATATATCATTTTCACTGAATGAGAAATGGAGTTCTCACAGATAAATCCTCAAATTTCTTGCCCACATTATTCTCTTTCTTTCCCCTCCTCAACCATAACCAGACACAGCCTCCAAATTGGGAACACCTGGCATAGGCTGTCGGCCCTGACAATAGTTCAGTCTGTATGTTATTACAATTAAGATAATTGGAACAGGCCTGACCGGGTGGTGATGCAGTGGATAGAGTCTCAGCCTGAGATGCTGAGGACCCAGGTTCCAACCCCAAGGTTGCCAGCTTAAGCAGACTCACCAGCTTAAGCATGGGCTCACCAGCGCTTGAGCAGAGTTGCTAGCTGAAGCGTGGTATCATTGACATCACTCCATGGTCACTGACTTGAAGCTCAAGGTCACAGGTTTCAGCAAGGGGTCACTGGCTCAGCTGGAGCCCCGCCCTCACCCCTGCCATCAAGGCACATATGAGAAAGCAATCAATGAACAACTAAGGTGCCACAACTATGAAATGATGCTTCTCATCTCTGTCCTTGTCTGACCCTCTTTCATCTCTGTCCTTGTCTGTCCCACAAACACACACACAAAAGATGATTGGAACAGAATGCTAAAGGAAGCTTCTACATAAAAGAGAGAAAAGCAAGAGGCAGAAAACACAAAAACCATCACTCTTTCTGTGTTAATAAAGATAAAAAATAAAAAAAGAACTTTTACTAGTCTCTATTGAGTTAAAGTTAAACCAGAGCAGCCCTAGATAAACCCATCATATCTATAAAATGTACTTTCCTTTCAAATTCTCCTTCCCACATGGGCATTGACTGCTGTCTTTCATGGGAGCCCCATTCTACCCTCTTCTTCTGTTTGGGAAGGATGTTATTTACACTTTTTGGCTGGCACTCATTCATATTAAAGTTTAACAAAATGTCACATAATAATGACAGATTGACAGACCCTGGGGCACACTTGCACAATACTTAAGAACATCACATCTACATTAACTATATTTCCATTCACTTTTGCAAACAAAATACTTTTCTTTCTGTTGTCTCAGTGTCTATCTCCTATTACTTCCTTAGAAGTGGTTCTGGTGGCTTCTCTCCCAAATCATTGCCACTACTCAAGTCCCTGCCATGGCCCCACCGTCCTTCCAAATGAAAGGCTTCCCGAGCTTTGGGCCCCACCCTCATAACCAACCAGGTGTGCCCGTCAGGCCAGCCCTGCTGCACCCATTATTGATCATGAGAAAGGAACAGGCACAAGATGATGAAAAGGAAAAAAACATGAAGTGGTTCAGAAAGACACCTGCCACAGGCCGGCAGCTGGTCACACAAGACAGCTGAAGAATAGGAGAAACAGAGGATGAAGAAGAGAGGGAGTAGGAGGGCTTGGTCTTCTCTGTTTTGTTTTTAAGCTGTTTAGGATTCTGGACACTGAAATAAACCCATCCGTAGGCCTCACACAACAGTAAGAAACAAGACCGAACACCCAAAGCTTTTTTGTATTTTACTGCAGAGGTATTTTCGATGTATTATTAGTTAATGTACAATTTGTAAACTAATTCATATCCCACATGTACAAAATCATTTTACAAAAAATGCTTAAAAAACTAGTAAAGTGTTTTCTGCTTGGGTCTTACTGGAGAGCGTATCCAGGCAGGTGACACAGTCCACACAGCATTAGCAGCAGCGGCAGCCAGCATAACCGTGGTTGCCTCTCCATCCGACACTGTCCTCCCGCACCTCTTAAACCCCCAAGTTTGCTACATCGTGGTTCTTCACCTTTCTCCCATCTTCTGCTGCTGTCTTCTCATGTGGGGCCCACATCTTCACAGAGGACCATGCAGGTTAAGTGAGTAACAGAAATATATCTTCGTACCTTTCTCCCTCCATTGAGAAGAATTCTGGTTCTCTGAGACATTCGGCGATTTTATATCTGGTGGCCTTTTTTATCCCACAATGTATCACTTTGTATTTAAATACATCCCCTTCAATTAGTATTCTCAAGTAGCCTGCACGATATTCTTTGAGTTGTCCTTTCATACTTCGTCCTTCAAATATCTGTATTACAGTATTTTAACCTTCGTGATCAAAACTATGAAAACTGTTTTTTACAATCGTTTTACATTCCATCTCACCAGGAGCTCTACCAAGAAACTACAGAAAGGAAAAATCCAGCTGGATAATTAGCTGCAACAATTTCTTAACATGTGCTACTAGGGGAAGGCTCTAGGCCAAAATTATTGCGATCAAGTATTCAGTTCTTCCAAACGTCACCACATGTCCCAGGGTCATGGGCCAGACCAGAAATCCACTGTGATGTTGGTATACAAAGGATTGTAATCCACAGACAGTAATCTATAAACACAACTGTTCAACCCATCTGTTCTCCAGACTCGTGACACCTGATGTAAGAGTTTCATCCTAAAGATGAAAAGAACAAATGTGAATGGTAACAAGAATTTCATATATATTTCCATTGCTTTTCATCTTGCCACAAAATTTATCAAAAGCACCCTGGTAAATTATTATACCTGTTAGGTTTCCTACTGCAAAAAATAATTTTATTTTCCCTACCTAAGGTAATGACACCAATGGCAACCATGTATTCATGTGTCAGACCCCATGTAAGACCCTGAGGACCAAGGACAGAAGGATGTACAGGTATAGTGATGCGATGTGATACGTGTCATCACTGCTAAGAGGTCTTCAGATGAGCTTCAGGGGATCTATGATCCTCCGGTGCTGTTGGGAACACTGTGTCTGGGTGCAGGAAGGACACACAGCCTTCCTAACATCCTCAAAGAAAGTAGGGCTGTATGTAGAGGCGGATGAATTAAGAGGTGCCTAACTGGCGTCTGAAGAGGGGTCAGAGGGAAGGAAAATTTGAGCTTTAATTAAAAGAGGAGAAATTCACTAACTGAAGAAGGTGAGAGAAGGGACAGCCAGAGAAAGCACCCTGTGCACTGTGCACAGATATGCAAAACCCCAGGATGCACAGAAGAGTAAGTGAGTGTGTGTGGGATGTGGGAAGAGCGGGTGGTGAACTGGGCTGGCTAAGAGGCTAGCTGCGAAAAGCAATTCATCTCAGTTACAGTAACAGTATGGATGGACAGCAGGAGCACAGTGCTGAGCTAAATCAAGTCAGAGGGAAATAGTACAGCACGGTTTCATTTCTATGAAACTGGAAAACATGCAAACTAAATAATATTTTGTATCAAGATACAAATATATGGGAAAACAAGAAAACTGAGAAATAGCACAAATAATTACAATTATCACAAAAATTCAGGAGATTGTTGCCTCTGGGTGTGAGGGGCAGATATGGAATTAGGGAGGGTCACACCGGTAACAGCCATAAGTTGCGTGGGGGCATCACCAGTGTTCATGGTATCAAGAATCTACAAGATTTTTTCATATATTTTGTAAGTATTCTTTTTTATCTATTCAATAATAATTACTTTTTATTTAAAGAGGTAAATGCATGCCTATGGTCAGAGACTAGTAAGACACGTGGAAAATACAAATAGCTGTTTGTTAAAGTGGTAGATTCTAACAAAAGAGCTAAAAGTCTTTTAATATTGTTTTAATATGTAAACTCTAAACAAAAGGACTAAAAGCCCTTTAATGCTGTTTTTAAAGTTAGGGGGAAAACAGAACAAAAAAACATAGATTCCTCAGTCATAGCCACATGAAGAACTGGCTTATCTTTCAGGGCCCCTTGGTGAGGGCTAATGCCTGGGCTAGAAGTACAAGATGAGCCTACAACAGCTCATCCCACCAGAGTACGGGGAGGAAAGCTACAAGACGGGTGCAGTTATATCAAAGGGTTCAGGAGTAAGCATGAAGAAAAGTCCACTTGCCAAAGATGAGACAAACCAAGCAGTTTAAAGAATATTAACCGCATCCTGAAGGTAACCAGGTGGCATCAGCTCATCATTTTCAAAAGTGAAAACACAACACTGATTCCTTCCCTCTACTCTGCCTTTTCCACAAGAACTGTACCCCAGGGTACTCAAAGACATAAAGACGGCAAGTTCTTCTCTGTAGAAAGATCTATCTAACAGATGCAGAAGGAACGACAGAATATCAGAATTATGCAATCCCCGAGTCATAAATTTAGGCAACAATCAGCAATAGCTGCTAAAATCATTAGGTGAAAAAGTGATGGGAACCTCACAATGAGTGAACGGGGCTGACAACACCTGAACCCACAGACCCTGACATCACAGGGCCACAACCAGACATCCCACCCTGTTGTGATACAAGAGGAGGTACATAGCACCATCTGAGAAGTGTTCTTGTCCCGAGATAGCACTGAACTCTGTCAAGACTACAGCTCTTAAGTCCCAGTTCACAAGGGGTACATCCCTGAAGTTTCACCACTGGAATGCATCACTGGAATACCATCAGAAAAATGACTTGGTTTGTTCAACAAATAAACTGCAATTGAATTTACAGATTAAAAGAAATTTCAGAGATTGTCCAAATACAATGTATGGACCTTTCTAGTCCTAATTTGAATAAAACAAGTGGTTTTTTTTTTTAATCTTTCATTTCTTTTTATTTATTTATTTTAGAGAGGAGACACAAAGAGAGAGAGAGAGAGAGAGAGAGAGAGAGAGAGAGAGAGAGAGAGAGAGAGAAAGGGGGGAGGAGCTGGAAGCATCAACTCCCATATGTGCCTTGACCAGACCAGTGCAGGGTTTTGAACTGGCAACCTCAGTGTTCCCAGGTCGACACTTTATCCACTGCGCCACCTCAAGTCAGGCTCTAAAACAAGTGTTTTTAAAAAAGCATCAGGGAAATCTGAGCACTGATTGGATATTTGATGATATTAAAAAAGCACTGTTCATTTTATTTTAGGTATGATAATGGTATAGTCGTTCTTTTTAAAAGACTTATTTTAAGGATACATATTGAAGTACTGTATTTACACATGAAATGCTGTGATAGCTATGATTTGCTTCTAAATAATCAATAGAGGAGAAAAATGTCAGAGAAAGAGCAGAGGCCATGAATGAACCTGGGAATGGGTCACATGAGGGTGCAGTATATCATTGCCTCTACTTCTGTGTCTGTTTGAAAATTACCTCAATAAAAAGATTTGAACAAAATGAAGTGGCTCATCTGACCAGGTTCAGCAGCATCCTTATTGACAGAGAGACTAAGTGGGTAGCCTGCCAGGTACGTGAAGCCAGGACTTACCGTTCTACATTCACCTCATTGCCTTGGTCTCTGGTATGGAAGATCATTGTGTATTTACCCACATCAGGCATTGGCCGAACTATTTTCATTCTATGAAGCTCAACCCTAAAAAATAACACAGGTAGTATTTTTTTATTTCATCTTACTTATTTACCAGTAGGCACTTAAAAAGAATCATTTGCAAAAATTTGTACCTGTGTGTACACACACAGTCACACATAGCTTGATTATTTGAGTATTAAAAAAAATTTTGTTTCTTATAATGTCGGGCCTCAAGGCAGTAAATCCATAAAACAAATCACATTTAACATTTACTTTGAGGTACAAAGGATTTGTGTCAATTTATAGTTTGTGATTTCCCAAAAGCCACTGAGAAAGTACATGCATTAAAACGTTATGACGCATTGTTCACAATAGCCAAGATCTGGAAACAGCCCAAGTGTCCATCAGAAGACGAGTGGATTAAAAAGCTTTGGTACATATATACTATGGAATACTACTCAGCCATAAGAAATGATGACATCGGATCATTTACAACAAAATGGATGTACCTTGATAATATTATACGGAGTGAAATAAGTAAAACAGAAAAAAAACTGAGAACAGTATGATTTCATACATAGGTGGGACATAAAAGTGAGACTATGAGACATGGACAAGAGTGTGGTGGTGACGGGATGGGGGCAGGGAGGGGAGGGTGAGATAGGGAGGAGGGGAGGGGCACAGGGAAAACCAGATAGAAGGTGACGGAGGACAATTTGACTTTGGGTGATGGGTATGTGTTCGGCAGATAAAATATAATATGATCACTTTGTTAAAGATGGCGCTGCCCACATGGAAGCCCGTCATCCAGGTGATATTATTTGCCCTTATGCTTGAGATGGCTGTGGGGGAAAAGCTGTAATGTAGGCAGGCCAGGTCATTATAGCCTAAGGCTTAGTTTAAGAGTAAGCTCTTCCCCACACCCTTGACTGATTGGATGATGTAGGGTGGTGCACTCTCTTGAGGAAACCTATTATGCCTCAGATGGGTGGCTTTGTATCAGAGACTTTCTTTATGTATAATTGGATTAAGGGTTTGGATTTTCTATGCTATAAACTGGGGCAGTCCGGGAGCTTGCTCTCTCTCTGGGTTCCTGAGATTAGTATCAGAGAGGAGAGCAGATTAAGGCCATGTGGAGGAGAAGTAGCCAAGATGGCAGAGTGCTGAGGAAAAAGCCAGTTTGTTAAGAGTTTGTGCAGGAGGAGATGGGAAACAGAGGTGAATAAGTCTGGTGAGCTAGAAACCTTTGATTCTAGGAAACTCGGATAAGTCAGTAGCTTCGTGAGCACTGAATGTGTGGGTTTTGGAGCCCAGTGTGTGTTTTTGCTTGCCCGCCAGGTGCAAGCTAGAATTAAAGCTGATGGCTCACCAGTGTTTGGCTCCGGTGTTTCATTGCCATCTGTTCGAATCTAATGCGAACCTGCATGGGTCAGGCGGCTGTGATTGTGGCCTCAACTACTGGCTTTACAGTATGCAACATAATTGAATGATAAGATAACCTGGAGATGTTTTCTTTGAACATATGTACCCTGATTTATTGGTGTCACCCCATTAAAATTAATAAAAAAAATTTAAAAAAACATATTATGACGTAAGGCATATAAATGTCTAATCACTATGTTGTACACCTGCAATTAATATTATATTGGGGGATTCCAAGATAGCAACAGAGTAGGCGGATGTTCCAACTGCCAACTCCCAGGACCAAAATAGATTACAACTTAATTTAAGAACGATCATCTTGAAAAATCAACTTCGGACTAAATGAAGAGGAGTCCAAAATCAAGGAATCACAGAAGTCACATTGAGACTGGCAGGAAGGGTGGGCCCTGCTCCCAGGAAAAAGCAGCGACTGGGGTTCCGGAGGGATTCTCACTGCAGGAAGGTCACCCTGAGAAGTGTGGGTCCTAAGCTCCAGTCCCAGCACCCCAGCCTAGAGCCCCAGAACTTTGAAGAGGCACCCACACAGCATTTGGTGGTTAAAAAGAAGTGAGGTTTCTGTCTATGAGAAAGAGATGGAGCTCTCAGAGACTCAGGCTCTGTCTTAAAGGGCCCACGCAGAAAATCTCATTCACAGCCCCTGCAGAAGGAGGGCTGAGAAGACTAGAGTTGCATGAGGAAAGTGGGAAGTTGGAGGGACATTGTGGAGGAGGGCCACTAGAACCCCTGTGGTGAACCATTCTCTAATACTGTAGTCGCCATCTTTCTTAGGTGGAGCAGGCCCTCTGAGCAGCATCAGCCTGGGGAAAGCAACTGCCCCGCCCTCGGGAGTCTCTCCTGCCCCACCCCATGGAGACTGGGCCATTCTGAGAAGTCAGCCAGGAAGCAGGGGGTGCATCAGTGACTCAGCTTTCTGGCATTGAGACGTTGAGACCGGAGCTCTCCCCTGCACTCTCCTGAGTCTATGATTGGTACTTCTGCCTCACAGGAAAGGTAGTAGACACTGTCTGGAATGCAGGCAGACCACACCTCTGGGTCTCAGAGGCCACACCCATCGGACTGCTGGGGGCCACACCCTACTGAGATCTTTGAAGAAAGTCTGGACTGACTAATATTTGGTGCCATAGGGTGGGGGCCACACCCACCAACCTTCCTAATCCCTGAATTGCCCCAGGCTCTATACTCTACTAGAGGTTTTATATCAGTGGCCAAGCCCAACAAGCAGCCAGCAGACAGAGGCTATAGGAGGTGGATTTAGTGAACCTGGGCCTTTGCTGACCTTCCTCAGGTCCAGGGTGGGTAAAAGCCAGCCTAGATGTGCAGCTTTGTATTATCATGTGCACCTGAGCCCAGCAGAGGCAGCCACAAACTCTGGTTTGCTTGTAGCTTCAAGGTTGCTGAGAGCCAATCAAGGGCACTGTCCTCCACTGGTCTGCACCAGGTTCCCTCCAGGGAGCCCCAGGGCTAGCACATCCAGTGGCCAGCTGCAGAGAGCATCAATCTAGGATCTATGACCCTTTCTGGTGGTATATCCTAAGGGAGGACTCTTTGGACACTGGGCCCAGCTGAAGCG
Organism: Rhynchonycteris naso; assembly: GCA_037038555.1. Taxonomy (NCBI): domain Eukaryota; kingdom Metazoa; phylum Chordata; class Mammalia; order Chiroptera; family Emballonuridae; genus Rhynchonycteris; species Rhynchonycteris naso. The sequence goes on along the minus strand of CM073002.1, from coordinate 61,620,677 downwards.
AGTTCAGCTGTCTGTCATCAGCACCAGCACAGCCGCTCATGTGCATTGGACAGGGTGGAGCTTCACCGTCAGCTGGCCCAGGTACTGGATATCCTGCCCTGAAGGGTTAGATTCCACAAAGGAAGGAGAGAGAGGCTTGGAGCCTCTCTCCAGACATTCAAGGTGTGGGTACCCCAGAGCTTATTGTTGGGTCCAGTTGAAGGGCTTACCCACTTTCTGGGGGCAGAGTTAGTCCCAGGGGAGGACTCTTTCAGTCTTCCTCCCTGAGACCTGGGGCTCCCCAGCTGGAATAACTTCTGCAGAGGGGACTGTCAGCCCCACCCAATCTGAACCTGCTGCTCATCTCACTGGGGAGAAATAGAATTAGAGTATCCAGCAGTGTCTGAAGGGTTAGGCTCTGGAGTAGGGGTCACTTTCCCTGTATTGAGCTCCTGACCAAGAAACCCCTAAAGTAGGTGGTCCCACTAACATTGTATTCCCAATCTCAGTTACCCTGACCTATGAATCTTTCAACCTGTAGAGGAGTTGATAGGGTGAGGTCAGTCTGAGCCCACACCACAGTCTTTCTACAGAAGACCCTGTGGGAAGACCAGGCAGCTGCAAGAGAAAGTGGAGCAACTGAAAAATGGAGGCAAATCTTAAAGAACTTGAGGCTTTTATGGAGCTGCTGCCATCTCTAAGTAAGAGAGAACTGATCTTTATACACCAGTTGGCCCCTCCCATAGTTCTGAGGCACAGAAAATGCAGACACAAACAGTGAACAGAACAGTAGCTTCAGATAGGTGGTCGACAGTGAGTTATAAACAACTGCTGACATCAAACCAAGAGGACCCAGAACCAATACAACCAGTAGTTGGGGGCAGAGTGCACCAACGCTAGACTGACTCATCTAGCTACACTAGCAGCATGCCCAAAGGAGTCCAGAAGGTACCAGACACTGTGAAGAATAAATATGCCCAACAGGAGAGATACTGCACCACAGCATCTAATACACATGAGCAAGGTTGACCCTTAGAGCCAGCCAACCTGAAAGGATAGCCACACCCACGAAAGGACTAACTGCATTCGATACAACTGGAGGGTAAATATTATCCTTAAGAAGTATTCCTAGAACAAGGAGCTCAGGTGGCCTGGAGGTCAGTACCACTTGAGCCCATCTTCCTCATAAAGTCATCACAACAAATTTCAAAGTCAGAACAGTTACCTAATACAAAGACAAAATGGGAAGACAAAGAAATATGACTCAAATGAATCAACAAGAGAAATCCTCAGAGAAAGAACTGAATGAAGTGGAAGTAACCAAACTACCAGACACAGAGTTTAAAGTAACAGTTATTAGGATGCTCAAGGATCTTAAAACAACAATGAATAATCACAATAGGAACTTAAACAAAGAGATAGCATCAAAAAGCATAAAAAGAACACTAAAATAATAAAAAAGAACCAGTCAGAAATGACAAATACAATATGAGAAATGACTGCACTAGAAGGGATCAACAGCAGGCTGGATGAAGCAGAGGATCTAATCAGCGATTTACAGGACAAGATAAACATAAGCACAGAAGCAGAGCAGCAAAAAGAAAAGAGGCTTGAAAAGATTGAAGAAACTCTAAGAGACCTCTGTGACAACTTGAAGGAAAACAACATCCGCATCATAGGGGTACCTGAAAAAGAAGAGAATGAACAAAGAATAAAGAACTAGTTTGAAGAAATCATAGCTAAAAATTTTCCTAAAATGATGAAGGAAAAAGTCACACAAATTCAAGAAGCACAGAGAGTCCCACTAAAGAGGAACCCAAGAAGGCCTACACCAAGACACATCATAATTAGAATGCCAAAGTTAAGAGAAAAAGAAAGAATACTAAAAGCTGCAAGAGAAAAGCAGTTAATTACATCAGAGGAGCCCCCATGAGCATGACATCCGACTTCTCAACAGAAACAATTCAGACCAGAACAGATTGGCAAGAAATACTCAGTGAGGCAAGACAAGAATCTATAACCAAGACTATTCTCTCCAGCAAAGCTATCATTTAAAATTGAAAGAAAAGTAAACATACCCTCCCCAGGATCTTAAATAATGACTTATTTCTGGGAGGCATACCCATAAAATTACCTGGCCACAAAACCCAAGTTTAGGGGAAGGAGCTGGGAGAGGAGGCCAGGTACAATCCCTCTGAAGGCCCCATTGCAGAAAGTAGTCCAAGAGAATCTGAGGATAATGCCAGCAGCCCAAAGTCCGGCCTGGGAGTCAGGCCAGCAGCTGCTCCCATAGTATGTGGGGCTGGCTGATGCCTAAGAGAGGACACTTCAGCGAGCTTCAGGGTCTGCAGCTTCTCACAGGCTGTTGACGCTCCCTGCTCTGGGCATTGGGGACTGTGCAGAATTCCCTGGAGTCTGGGAGAAAGCCAAGGCTTACAATGGGCCTTCTGGCCAGCATCCTCAAATTGCAGCTTTGTGGGATTTTTCATTCACTGGTGACACCCTTCTCAGTAAGCAATACCCACTGACAAGCCCAGAGAGACTTCCATCAACACCTGTGGGCCACTAACACCCAAATGCCAGAAACAGGCCATCTTCCATCACTTCCACACTGCCAGTGGCAAAGAGCAATTTGGGCCATCTTTCCCTCCCTCCACCCCTGCCACCCTTTAAGCCCAAACCTGAGCCCTATGCCCTGTCAGACATGGCATCCATAGGAACTATAAAACATAGGTCTCCAGAGCCATCACTGATAGCAGAGCATCGTGAAGGGGACCTGCCTCTGTTGTTCACCTGAGTCTGAGGTCATCGTCTTCGCCTCCCCATCCCCAGTAGTTGTTAGAGAATCCATTCACCTTGAAAAACTGCTCTCTGCTTAGGGCAGTAACACCCCCAAAATATCCATTGTAACGTAACCTGGAGCAGAAGACAGGAGAGAAAAGGTAAGAGAATTAACACAAAGCACTTTTGTTATCCACATACACTTGAGAAGTCTCTGATTCAGGGCTGGCATTCTAGGAACACCTTGAAGACGAGGCACTTCACCCATCCATTCGTGCTGGGCATCCACCTCCCGACATTCCTGGCCTTTCCAGTCTGGCCTTTGCTCCGCTGTTCAGACAAGAACTCACATCTCCTCACTAAGCAAAGTGCCACCCAACTGTAATTGTTAATGTTTAATGTTTATGTGCAGTGTAAGTGTGCACCGTAACATCAGATGTGGATGACAGATTTCTTCTCATGTGCCAATCCAAGGAATAGTCATAGCAACCAAGGGCACTGGGTTAAGAAGGAGTCTAAGGCTGCATGCAGGTTCAGCATGACTAAGTGTCATAGAGAATATACTGTTCTTTTACTTTCACCTTTCTTTGGGGGTGGGGGGGTGAGAGCAGGAGACAGCTTCTGCACGTATTTTGTGCGCAAATCTCCAATTCTATACACGCATAGCTCCATCTCAGAGTCTATTTCCTGAAAAACAAACCTGATGTTTCTGGCTTGAGCGGTTAGGTAGAGGATAGTGCCTTTCACATAAATAGAGTACACACAACATTTAGGTTTTGAAAGAAAAACCATAAATTATGTTTTGAATAAGTGGAATATGAGATACCCCTGGAGCTTCTGCTAGTGGTCAAAAGGCTATGGGGTTCAAGCTCAAAAAAGAGGAGAGGCTAGAGATACGGCTCTGGAAATAATAAGCTGTGAAGAATTGGTACCTAGAGGGCAGGAGTAGGAGAAACAGCCCGAGGACAACATAGTAGCTGAGAAGAGGACAGAGGGTGCAGCCACGGGAACACCGACAAGAAAGGGGGAGAGAGAAGAGATCAGGAGCAACCAGTCAAAGGGCATCTCCCAGCCTCATAAGACTCTTAAGGCTACTGGTGGACCAATTAGCAAATCTTAGAAATAAAAGTATCTCTGAAGATAATACTGTACCGATTCAGAAATGCAAATGAAGGCAGCTTAATAACTTGGATGGTACTGAACAACAAGATGTGACTATATGGAGGCTTGCTACCTTTAATGAACTTGAGTTCAAAGTGCTCCAGGACCTATGAAATATTTCCGATTATTCAGATAAGAAAAAAAAACTGAAAGGAGAGACCACATAGACACTTACCATCTAACAGATGTAGTCCCAAAAGGTAATTTGTTGTTCAACTGTTTATTTCTATGTTCTGAGTACAAATGAGGAGGCCTCTGTTTAACTCATAATGGAAACAGATTTATTTATATACCCTCAACCTAAAATTCTAGAAAATGGTGTTATTATGACCTAAAACAAATGCAAATAAAGTGCTCAGAAGGCAGCTATTACTGCCCAAGATATCAACAACAGTGACCTGTTGCCGTGATTATTAGACCCTGACTAGGAAGGAATTCTTAACTACCTAAAGACCAGTACCTCCATCAGGACAGAGCAGAACCACTGCCCAGGCATGCCTGCCAAGCACCACAGAGGGGTCATCAGGAGAGAACCAGTATTGATGATCTGATAGTGATTAGTAAGGAACCGCTGCCCAACATGAGCAAGGCAGCTGGCTAAACACTGTAATCCTGGGTCCTGCCCTCAAAGAGCCTATAGTCTAACGAGAGCTGAGCACTGTCAGGGTACTGAGGAAGGAGATGCCACACACTGGAGGATTCAGATAAGTAGATAAACAGGGACCTCGTGGTAGCCAGAACTCCCTGAGGAAATGGAAAGAAGGAGAAAAGTGTAGGTTGTCTGAGCAGCAACTGGAACCCCCATTAGCTGCAGTAAGAAGTGCAGAAGGAGATCAGTCAGAAAGAAAAGTTAAAAAAAACTCTATGTCTCGGCCCTGGCCAGTTGGCTCAGTGGTAGAGCGTCAACCTGGTGTGTGGATGTCCCAGGTTTGATTCCCGGTCAGGGCACACAGCGAAGCACCCATCTGCTTCTCTGCAAATAAGATTCTTTTCAGCTTTAAAAGAAGGCTATGAATTTGGCTAGGAGCTTCTTGCAACCAGAAGATCAGAGAGGACACATTCAAATCCCTGACTCACATGAAGAAAACCTGCCAGTTACTTAAGGACAACAAAGGCTTTCTGGTAGCTAGTCATAAAAAAAATGTCTGGCCAGTTACAACAGCAAGATCATACAGGGGCTGATTTCAGAATGAGTAACCTTTGATGAAATCCATGATGGTGACATTGAAGTTATAGTCAAAATCAATCCCCAGCAGGAATGCCCAGGAACTCAGTTTCTTGTGGTCCAGCTTACACAAAGATAAAATCTAGAATTCCAACAAAAGGCCTGTCCTTAAAACAACCTTGCCTGACCAGGTGGTGGTACAGTGCATAGAGTGTAGTAGACCTGAAATGCTGAGGACCCAGGTTCGAAACCCTGAGGTCACCTGCTTGAGCATGGGCTCATCCAGTTTGAGCAAGGGCTTACCAGCTTGAGCATGGGGTCACCATCTTAAGCATGGGATCATTTACATGACCCCAAGGTCACTGGCTTGAGCATAGGGGTCACTGGCGCCACTGGAGCCCCCTGGCCAAAGCCCATACGAGAAAGCAATCAATGAACAGCTAAGGTACCACAATTATGAGTTGATGCTTCTCATCTCTCTCCCTTCCTGTTTGTCTGTCCCTGTCTCGCTTTCTCTCTCTCTCTCTTTCTTAAAAAAAAAAAAGTTCTGTGTGATTTTAATTTCTCACCACAGAGTTTGAGGAAGAACTGGGCAATGGGAAGGTATCATCTATTTCAGGGATCCGACACACAGGTATTCTGTGCTGTAGAAAGTAGGGTTATTAATACACAATAAGTGAACAGATGGTTTGACATGCTTCTGAAAATACCAAGGTGTCCAGCCATAATATGCTGCTTTCTTCAAAGCAGAGTTGGCTCAGAGCACAGGAAGCAAAACCTCCAGATGAGATTCTGATCCAAATATTAAGTTTCTCAAAGGAAAAAAAACCTGTGATTCTCTTCCAGAACCCTCCCCAGCCCTGTGGCCCTGCTGCTCTGGCCTTCTCCGGGCACGTGGCATCTTTCCCTCAGCTTTATTTCCTCCCCTTTCCACACTCATTACTGAGTGCTTACAGGTAATTTTACAAAAGTTAAGTGCAAAACTGATGCAATGCCACTCTGGCTGTTTCCCCACACAGCACGCAGCGGGCAGCTCTCGAGGGCAGGCGCCTGGCCTAGTCAAACTGCTTTCATGGCCCCAAGCACAGTAAGCACCACAGACATGAGCCCAGGTGAGTGGCAGGGCCTGGGAAATGCTGACAGGTAAGTGTGCACACACACGAGTGAGTATATAATTTCCTTCGTAGAGAATTTTCTTGGTCACTATTTCCCCTTGGTTGTATTTAAATAGGAGATGGTATAAAATAAGGCTAAAAAGCAGATAAGCCTCTCCTGAGGGGCACAAGAAATGGAGAATGAAGACAAATGGTGGCACCTAGCGCTTCCCACAGCGGCTTTGGGAGAAGGAACTTGTCCTGGGTGTTCTGGCTCCTGAGCAGACTATTCAGCGGGCACTCCCCTCCCCACTCTTCCTCAAAACTCTGGAAAGATGCCACCATCTGGAAAGAGATGTCACAATCTCACAATGGAGGCCTGAAAGCTGAACTAAGGGGCATGCTTTTATTGTCTCTTAGATGGGGAAGTCAAGGATAGACAGGTAAGTCACTTGAATTCAGCACAGCAGGGAACAGCACAGAAAAGCTCCACTGTGGGTGCTGCAGGTGAGGGGGGTGTGGTTTGCAATGCCTGGATGGTCTTCCTCTCCTGTTCTTTCCCGTTTGTCTCTGGGATCCTCTGCCAAGGCTGTCGCAGGGCTTTTTCTTAACAAGAGAAACCTGATTTCTCTAATTCCTGTTCTGAACTTTAAGTGATATGTCATGTGCTGTTTTCCCTATTTCTCATTTTTCTGAGACGCTGGATACTACATCCTCGTCAGGCTGGATGACAACAGGGCAAGCTTCTCCAGCTACACAGACGAGGAACAGAGCCCCTTACCTGTACCCAGTGCTGTTCCTTCCCACCACCAGGTGCTTGGGCTGATCCTCACACTTGTAAAGATTCAGGTCATTCTCAGGTACCAGGTCCACATCGTGGAATATAAAACAGTCCCAAGTTGCATCCTTGAGAGCCTCTATATAGCCCACATTCAAGAGTTTGGCTCGATTAAATTTTTTGCTTCCAGCCTACAGATATGGAAATTAAAAGTTGAAAAGTTCCTGAGACAAGGTTTCACACTGTGCCCCCTTCAGTTCAGAAGCAGGAGCTGGCATTAATTACTCCTGCTACGCACAACTCTACTTGTGACATGAAGATCTGACAGTAGATGCAATAACAATAAAAGACAAGTTTTTTATACATTTCATATACATTTAAATTTCATAACTTAAAAACATACCTTGAAATGGGGAGTTGTCATTTAATGGGTATAGATTCTCAGTTTTGCAAGATGAAAAAATTTTAGAGATTGGTTGCACAATAATGTGAATATACTTAACACCACTGAACTGTACACTAAAAAATAATTAAGGTGTTGAATTTTATGTTATACATAATTTATCACAATTTTTTTAAAAAACCATTATTTTATAATACAAATAAAAATAATACAAAAAAATTAAAATATAGCTCTATTCCATGTAAAACTACAAAACTTTTATTAGCAACTACTGATATGGTATCTCTGCTTCACTGTTCAACTCTTAGCTCATCCCCATCTGATCCTATGTAATCAATTTATACTAAGCTTCCAAGACAGATATAGCTTGCCAGAAAGGATCGAGAATTCTTGACCTATAAACAGAGAGAGTTATTGTTAATATTTCTAAGCTACTTAGAAGTTTCTTGGAATCACGGTAAGAGAATCCTGTTTTAATATTTAATGGTGGGGTCCCAGCTGGGTTGCTCAGTGGACAGAGCATCATCCCAGTTGGCCAAGGTTGCAGGTTCAATCCCCAGTTAGGCAACATACAAGAAGCTACCAATGAGTGCACAACTAAATGAAGCAACTAAGTGGAACAACAAGTTGATGACCCTCTCTCTCTCAAATCAATGGAAAATTGAAAAAAAAAATTAATGGTAGAAGCTAATATTCACAGTGACCTTACAGAGGGAATTTGCCACTGGGTAAGAAAAAAACACATTTCAACCAGTAATAAGACTAGAGGGATATATATGAAGAAGATCTTACAGTATTAATTTTTTCATGGCTGTTTGGATCAAATTTCTTCAGAATTAATTCCAGTTCAATAGTTTATCATAACAAAAGTACATGCAGTTCTCTCAAAAGTTACCATAGCACTTTCCTGAAAAGAATACTAGAAAGCAGACACATTTTTCTATTCATAAAAATATTACATATTGGGAGTAGCTGTCTTGAGAAAGAATTCAGAATAATTAACAATGTTAAAAACAAAATAATTATAAAACAATATAGTAATAGTAAAATTTTGTTTCAAATACTAAAATAATAGGCACTGATATATTATGTATGCACATTAACTTTCAATGGCCCCAGTTCATTATACAGTATACATTGAAGAACTGTATCCTCTGATGTGTCAAAGGTTTTCCTAAAACAAATATTACTGGGCCCTGGCTAGAGGCTCAGTGTCATCCTAGTGTATGGATGTCCCAGGTTCAATTCCTGGTCAGGGCACACAGAGGTGACCATCTGCTTTCCCCCTTCTCTTTCTCCCCCTTCTCTCCCTCTTCCCTTCCCACAGCCAGTGGCTTCATTGATTTGAGCATCAGCCCCGGGTACTGAGTATAGCTCGGTTGGTCCAAGTGTCAGCCTCAGGTGCTAAAAATAGCCAGGTACTCAAGCATTGGCCCCAGACAGGGTTGCCAGGTGGATCCCAGTCGGGGTGCATGTAGGAGTCTGCCTCACTATCTCTCTCCCCTCCCCTCACCTAAAAAAAAAATTAGTGGTTATAAGGAATAGTAAGGATGTAATTAATTAATTTGCTTGCATTTTTAGCATTTGTAAGGTTTTGAGGGGAAATTATTTGGATGCTTATGGCAATTTTGAAGTTAGACATGGATATTTAAGTTGATGCCTTATTTTTCTTTCAGTAAACATTAATACCAAATAAAGTCATCATTAATGACCCACTGTACTTAGAGCTAAACTCTTCCAAAGCAGCTAACACTGCTTACTGTGTTCCTACTAAATCACACTTCTGGAAGTCTAATAAATAAATCAAGAAAATGAAAACTAAAATATATATATATTGCAAAAAAAGAGAGTGAAAACTAACCATGTTTTACATAATAAATAGTGGCAAAATTAAATTAAAGGCAGAGTGGTGGAGACAGTCAAAGAATTCCATGGCTGCCTGCCCAGGTGGTGGTGCAGATAGAATGCTGGCCTGGGACACAGAGTACGCAGGTTCGAAACCCCAAGGTCGCCAGTTTGAATGAAGGCTCATCTGGTTTGAGCAAGGCTCACCAGCTTGAGCCTAAGGTAGCTGGCTTGAGTAAGGGGTCACTCACTTTGCTGGAGGCCCCTGGTCAAGGCACATAAGAGAAAGCAATCAATGAACAACTAAGGTGCCACAATGAAGAATTGATGCTTCTCATCTGTCTCCCTTCCTGTCTGTCCCTATCTGTGCCTCCCTCTGTCTCTGTCTCTGTCACAAAAGAAGAAAAAAAATAAAAAGAACTCCATGGCTATTAACACACAGTAATCTGTCAGACCCTCTATCTAGACCTCCAGTGAGTAACCACACTCAATAATGCAAAACAAATCCAACTTCCCATTGTGTAATATACAGCAAATGTAGAGGGAGAGGTGGGGTAAATCTCAGGGCGAAACTCTAGGGCAGTCACTGGCTACCATGGAAGGGCTCACAACAAAATTGGCTTCCTCTAGAGAGTTATTTAACAGGAAATACGATTTCCCAGCACTTAGTCCCATTACTCCACACTCTGGGTCAAGAATTTTTTTTCCTCCTTTCAAGGACAAACAAGGTAAGAGAACTCTCTTTTGACAGTAGTTTGACACTTCTTTTAACCAAGACAGACAAATGGCCAAGTCCCTCAGAGAGAGAAAAACCTAAGGTAGAGCCCAGGTCAGTCCCCACTCACCTGGTGGATGATGTAGATGCCATAATCCAGCTGCTGCCTTTGCAGGAAGGGATGAAGGTGTTCCAGCAGGTACGTCAGGTGTCTCTCTCTGTTCCGGTGTGGGATGAGGATGGCGACCCGCTGCTGAGCCTTACACTCCTCAGGGCGATAGCGGCCTTGGTGCACTTTGGGATTTTCTGCCTGCACATCTTCCAGAGTGAGATCTGGTTTGAAAATAAGCTTGTCCTGACCTCCTACAATTAAAACAGGGCAGAGGAAACAACGTAGCCATCTCATCAGGTGTTGAAAGGCTCACATGGGCTAGCACACATAAAGCATTAAAACACTGCCTGGCACCCAGTGCATGCTATATGAGTGGAAGCTCTTATTATTACTATTTTAAGGCCTCCTTTGCTCATGAACTGCAAATACAGAACCATGTGACAGGCTATTTGCTACAACAGTATGAAAATGACATATAAGAGCATTTTCTTGTGGCTGAATAACCAACTTCAGCTCTGTGATTTATCCATAAATTAAAAATGCTTTGTCCCAATGACCCCAATGAACAGCAGAGTTTAGGAGACTAACTTCAAATGTGCTCCATCTACTTTTCCTTCTCAAAATTCTAAAGGAGGGTGAAAACTTTTTTTTTAGAGAGAGAGAAAAAAGAACAGACAAACAGGAAGAGAGAGATGAGCAGCATCAAGTCATAGTCGTGATACCTTAGTTGTTCATTGATTGCTTTCTCATATATGCCTTGACCAGGGGGCTCCAGCTGAGCAGGTGAGCCCTTGCTCAAGCTAGCGACCTTGGGTTCAAGTCAGCGACCTTGGGCTCAAACCAGTGACCATGGGCTCATCTATGATCCCGTGCTCAAGCCAGCGACCCCCATTCAAGCTGGACGAGCCTGTGCTCAAGCCAGTGACCTCAGGGTTTCGAACCTGGGTCCTCTGTGTCCCAGGCCAACACTCTATCTGTGTGCCACCACCTGGTCAGGCAAGAAGGTGAAACTTCTTTAAAAATCAAGAGGATTCCATAGACTCAAGCTCATGGACCAGCCCCCTTTCTGACTTCTTCCCTGAGCTCTTAGGAGCTATCCTAGCTCTCTGGATATAAACAGCACAAGGAAGTAGAAATTAGCCTCACTCCCTAACCCAGAAGTAACAGGTACGTGGAAAACAGCCAGAACAGCCCCATTGTGCTACGGCAGCAGACATCCCCAACGGAGCATTTGCTTTGAGTCTAGACACAGCCTCAGTGAATGAAAGCCAAGAGCCCTCCATGGCAACCAAACTCAGGCAAAGCTTTAAAGATCAGGCTGAAGCCACTGGCCTTCCTCTTAAATCTGAATTAACAGGGAACACTGAGTGGTGGTAAGAAAGGAGAGATCTCAGTTAGGGAACTGAGTCATACTTTGTTAAAACTCCGCATACACTGGTCAGGCTGTAAAATCTCAAGTTGCTTGCAAGTAGTGCTATCCTCTTCTGAGCAGTCATTGCAGGCCCTTCCTACGTATGTCAAGGTGCCTTCTCCATGTGGCCCCCACCCTGGCTGTGGCTGCTGATACCAGGCTCTAGTGTCCATGAGATAGTTAAAAGACTCTACCCGGCAGCACCAAGGAAAAATAACTGTTTCTGGCCACCTAGAGAGTAACTGACCTACAAGAAATAGCCTTTCCTGAGGCTCTGCATGTGAGATATAGAGTCAGCAAGGCAGTAATGCCCTAAAGACAAACACTAAGAACAGGAATAATGTGAAAGGCAAGCTACCAGAGCAGCTGCCAGGCCACAGAACCAGCGGTGGTGTGGCTGCTGACATGGTTGATAAACCCCAGCATCCAATTTAACCTACCATCTCCCTGTTCTTGGCCCCTGAAAGAGCTCCATCCAGCAGGCCTGATATAAACCAGTCCCTTGCTTACTTTCTCATGGTCATAACTTTTTATGGCCCTAACCTTCCTGTACGTGCTTCCACATACTCTATCAGTCTCCCTATCACGCTGATGACAACCTCTCAAGTTCTGTTCCTTCTGGCCCATTCTTCATTCATCACTAATTATGCCACCCTCTTAATCCAGGTCCTTGCACAGTTTTGTGTCACTGCCCATCTATGTTTATAAATGTAGTTATTGCTGACTAACTAGGTGGTGGTGCAGTGGATAGAGCATTGAACTGGGACACAGAGGTCCCAGGTTCAAAATTCCAAGGTCGCCAGCTTGAGTGTGGGCTCATCTGGTTTGAGTGCAGAGTTGCTGGCTTGAGTCCAAAGGTCACTGGCTTGAAGCTCACGGTCACTGACTTGAACCCAAAGGTCGCTGGCTGAAGCCCAGGTTGCAGGCTTGAGCTCAAGGTGGCTGGCTTGAGCAAGGGGTCACTTGGTCAGCTGTAGCCCCCGCCCCCGTCAAGGCACATATGAGAAATCAATCAATGAACAACTAAGGTGCCACAACGAAGAACTGATGCTTCTCATTTGTCTCCCTTTCTGTCTGTCCCTCTCTGTCCCCTGTCTTTGTCTCTCTCTCTGTCTTTGTCACAAAAAAGTAAAATAAAATAAAATAATAAATGCAGTTATTGCTTAAATATGTTGTGAAGAACAGAGAGGAAACACCATCAGATTTGCTTTGCAACAACTCATTTTCCTACCTAACTTGTGTAACTTGTGAGCAGAGTAACTCCCTCACACAATAAGGATAATGTTTTGGCTTTTCCATGACTAGGTAAAGAGAAGTAGCATACCAATAGGAACACAGTACAAGACTGTGATTCAATTAGGAAAGTGGGTCTGCGAATTTTGTTAAGAGCAAAAGGCCTCCAAAGAGCGCCAAGCTGCCTGCAGAGAGTTCACTGAGTGTATGCAGAGTCACCTTTGCAGGACAAGGAAGGAGCACTGGGCTTCACAGCCTGGGTAGGCTCACCCTGCCTGCACGCTGTGCCCTAAGGAATAAAGGCAAGCATATGAACAACACACTGTGGTCTGCATAACAACAGAAAGATAGGCAAGCCGACAGGGAGGATAACATTAACTCTGGGGCAGTCCCAGAAATCTTTCAGGGTGAGAAGTTATCTCAGCTAGACTTTCGATGAATAAACAGGAATCCTGCAAGCACACATGAATTGAAGAAAAGCATCTTGGATAAAAAGGAACAATATCCAGGCTCAGAGGAGCATCTGGTAAACTATAAGCACTTTAATATTCTGAAGAATCAGAGGTTTGACAGAAACTTTGTGGGTTATATAGTGCTCACAAACATTAGGGGATATTTTATCACTTCATAATTTTTGTGAGCAATATATATAATATCGCAGTGGAGTTTCTCTAATTAATGTGTTCACTAAAACCACTTACTGTTCATTCAAATTGAAAGTTAAGACGCTAAATGGGGAATCATACCATATAACATATTGAAGAAATAAGCACTAAAGACAACACTGAAGGACAGACTCAGTCTTGTCTTTCAACTCCATACTTTTGGCCATGGGGATGCTAACAAATGGGACACAAGTGGAGACCTGAATGTGCTTACTTTCTCCACCTCAGGTCTGCAATGCCAGGACAGGATGTCCGGGCTAGCCTGTTCATCCCAGGAGAAGGATAAGAGTTACGAGGAGCTGGGCCACCAGCCTAGACCAACTGACCTCAAGCTCATGCCACAGACCTGTGAGCTAATCATGCCTATTGACATATGCTGCTCAGACTTCTGTGGCTGGATAATAAAATTGGGTTTGTTCATATAGTGGAAGGCTACATCAGCAATATGGATACCGCTAGCTCCCAAACATAACATTGAACAATGGAAGTTAGACACAAAAGAGTACACAGTGTATGTTTCTAATTATGCTAAGTTCAAAAACAAGAAAAACATCTGTAGATACTGTTAGAATCTTGAAGTAAGAGTAGTGACTGAAAGAAGTATGGGAACTTCCAGAGTTCCAGGGAGATTCCATTTCTTAGTTTACATACTGGTTACACAAGTATGTTCATTTTTTTAAATTTAACTGAGCCAGCCCTGGCCGGTTTGTTCAGCGGTAGAGCATCGGCCTGGTGTGTGGAAGTCTGGGTTCAATTCCCGGCCAGGGCACACAGGAGAAGCGCTCATCTGCTTCTCTACCCCTTCCCCCTCTCCTTTCTCTCTATCTCTCTCGTCCCCTCCCACAGCCAAGGCTCCACTGGAGCAGTTGGCCCGGGCGCTGAGATGGCTCCATGGCCCCCACCTTAGGCACTAGAAGGCTCCAATTGCAGCGGAGCAATGACCCAGAGGGGTCAAGCATTGCCCCCTGATAGATCCTGGTCTGGCTCATGCAGGAGTTTGTCTGCCTGCCCCCCCTTCTCACTTCAGAAAATTTAAATAAAAAAAAAAGAAATATAACTGAGCCATACACTTCTGATTTTTTACTTTTCTGTCCATGTATCTAATAAAAAGTTTACGTAGCACTTATAAAAAGCCAAGTGTCCGTCAGAGGATGAGTGGATTAAAAAGCTTTGGTACATATATACTATGGAATACTACTCAGCCATAAGAAATGATGACATCGGATCATTTACGACAAAATGGATGGACCTTGATAACATTATACGGAGTGAAATAAGTAAAACAGAAAAAAACTGAGAACAGCATGATTTCATACATAGGTGGGACATAAAAGTGAGACTATGAGACATGGACAAGAGTGTGGTGGTTATGGGGTGGGGGGAGGGAAAAAAGGGTGGGAGAGGGGGGAGGGGAGACGCACAAAGAAAACCAGATAGAAGGTGACAGAGGACAATTTAACTTTGGGTGACGGGTATGCAACATAATTGAATGATAAGATAACCTGGAGATGTTTTCTTTGAACATATGTACCCTGATTTATTAATGTCACCCCATTAAAATTAATTAAAACTAAAAAAAAAGTGGGAAAACAACTTACTGAGATATGGAGAGATGGAAGGGCAGTTGTCAAGGTCTGCTTTTTTCACAGGTGCTTCATTAGTCAGAGGTTCTTTCTTTGACAAAACCATGGTCTTTTTGAAATTAGCAATAAAATTCTTTGCTTTAGGAATCTCTTGAATAGCACGCACAAAGTAGTTATTGGTGGCCCATCCAACCACTGTCAGGCATAAAGTAAAAAGCAACAGTAATCGAAATTTGTAGGAAAGGTAGTAAGTCATGTGGAAGCCCATGGCTTCTATTATGTGAGCAAGATGTATCACTCCACCTCACTGCGGGCAGGAAGCTTCAAGTTCAACTTCTCCAATCTGGTTGCACACTTGATGACAAATGAAGATGCAATGCCTGCTTTTGCTCAGTAGTTCTACTCCATGAATTTCTAGAAGGTAATCACAAAGACATGTTTCAGATGGAAATCCTATCCTGAAATGATTCACATCAGCAAAACTGAAAACCTATCGCCAAGGGATCCTGACTAACAGTCATGAGAGTTCTCCAACTAGGGTTTAGAGATCAGAAACTCGGAGATCGTAGAGCCAGAGGTTCCAGCCCTCTACACAGCACAGGAATTCTCCCTGGGTCATGACCCAGGCTGTCTGTCACCCAAGAGAAAAGCCACATCCAGATGTTGCACCAGAGGTAAAGCAAAGAGGAAACTGTAAATGCCTCTTCAGTTCTGAGATGGGCACAGCCTAAAATACAGCCCACTGGTCCCCTTCCTGGCACAGCTTTAAAAGAAGGTTAACAGTGTGTGAAATCCTGTTAAGGAGAACAAGACAAAAGCTCTTTTCTGTGAGAGCTAAAAAAAGGTGTTCAAGAGGGGATAAAAAATCAAGGATTTTTACAACGAGGCACAGGGCACATCCCAGCAGGTGTGGGAGAGGACAAGAAACATAAGAGAATGCCAGAACAGAAGGTCCAACATCTGTAAGGACAACAGGTGAAACTGTTTAAGGTCCATGGTTTTGATTCAGACAGAAACTACAGCTCCACCACATATTGGCCATGAAACCTGTTCCTATCTATAAAAGGAGGATAAGTATAGTACCTACCCAGAGACGTTCTGGTGGGACAAGATGACCTAATGTATTTATACATCAAGTGTTAGCCAACCTCCTGATGCACAGTAAGCACTCACTAAGTGCTGACTGTCACTGTCGATATTGTCCTGTGACTTTCGGTAGCTCTGGATCAGGGATGGATAACAGGCAGACACATTGGAAGCTGCCAGAACTACCACTCTATTACACTATATTTCTCACTGCCACTTGATAAATTGCCATGCTGATTTTATACCTCAGTATGAATTCATCTCCGACAGGTGGCTATGCTCTTAGTTACTCACAAAAACCCAGTTTCTGAGACCATCTGGCTGAGGGCCCTCTGGACCATGGCACTAAAGTGATGAAGGTGATTTGATGAGTAGCAGTACCCAGCACATCCTCTCTGCTTTGTCAAAACCACATCTGTCTTTAAATTCTGAAAATGTTATCTGAAGAATACAAAAAATGCTAAATCCAGAGCACTGATAATCTCTAGAGCCAAACATATCCTCAATTAAATGAACAGAATGGAGACCAAAATATTTTCTATGCCAACTGTTAGTTAACATGGGAATGTTTGTGATTTAATCTTAAGTAACAAAAAAGAAAAAGAGAAAATAACATAACTTCTATGTGTGTATAATTACCACTAAAAATACAGAAATAAGAAAAATGCTGAAAAAAATATAGCCAAAAGCTACCAATAGTTGTATCAGGAGGATGGGATTAGTGAGGGGTGTGTTTTTCTCTTTTGGTTTCAGAATTTTGTATAATATACTTCTGTCCTTTTATAATTGAAACAAAGTTGTTGTGGTTTTTTTAATGAGATGTGGGGACATGGTAATTTACTATAAAATCAAAATGTTAGGTCTGACCAAATAGTGGTACAGTGAATGTCAACCTGGAACGCTAAGGACCCAGGTTCAAAACCCCGAGGTCGCCGGCTTAAGTGCAGGGTCACTAGCTTGAGCATGGGATCATAGACATGACCCCATGGTCACTGGCTTGAGACCAAAGGTCACTAGTTTATAGCCAAAGGTCACTGGCTTGACCATAGGGGTCACTGGTTCAGCTGGAGCCCCCTGGTCAAGGCACATATGAGAAAGCAATCAATGAACAACTAAAGTGCCACAACAATGAGTAGATGCTTCTCTTCTCTCCCCCTTCCTGTCTGTCTGCCTGTCTCTCTCTCTCTCTAAAAAAAATAAAAATAAAAATTTTAGAAACTCTCAAGATGATTTTATACTTACTTACTTACTGTAGGATAGGATTTAAAAAATTGAACTCAGCCCTGGCCAGTTGGCTCGGTGAATAGAGTGTCAGCCCGGCATATGGATATCCCAGGTTTGAGTCCCTGTCAGGGCACTCAGGAGAAGCAACCATCTGCTTCTCTCCCTCTCCCCCTCGTGCAGCCAGTAACTTGACTGGTTCCAGTGTCGGCCCCAGGCGCCGAGGATAGCTAGGTTTATTTGAGCATAGGCCCCACGGGTTGCCAGGTGGATCCCGGTCGAGGCAGCATACAGGAGTCTGTCTCATTATTTTCCCTCCTCTCACTTAAAGAAAAAAAAATGAGCTCCAGGTTATTTTGAGGGAAACTTAGAAAGCATTTCTCTCCAGACAGAATAAATAAATGAAAGTTAGACCACAAAAGAGAAGATGTGACCCAGAAAGCAATTAAACAGTATGGCCTGTATGTAGTCTTGAAGGTACTGTAATACATAACTGCTAGTAAGAGCAATTTATTTGTGCATTTACTCTGTGCCATGTACTGGTGTTAAATCACTTGGATTACCTTATTTCATTCTCATCTCAACCTAATGAGGTAAGAATTATTAGTCTCCTCATTTTATAGAGGAGAAAATGAAGGTTTAAAAATATTCAAGAACTTGCCCAAGACCACACAAGTAGTAACTGGTGAAGCTGGGGTCTGAGCCTACCCGGTTTGCTCCAAAGTCCCGGGACATTTCAATCTTTCCTGAGTGCACCCAACACAAACCTTGGAAATATGCACAGTTTTCTTTAGCAGCCTTTTACCTCTCTCTCTGCCATCCCTTTTCCTGGGCCTGTTTGTTCAAACAGCTTCCTGGAGGTTTCTTCTCTTCCCTCCAGGTAAGTCTACAGGTTCCTGGGCCATGACTCAGATAACATCGTACGGCCTTAATTGCAGGAAGCTTAAATGTTAGGGTTGGCACTAGTTTTTGATTAAAATCTCTATCTTGGAAAGTTTAGACTGGGACCATTGTTTCCCTAAGAGCTGCTTGTGGAGGGAGAGTCCACTGACAGGGACACTCACCTGCCTGAAGGACAGCAGAAAGAACACACACATTCGTCCCCCACGTTGCACAGAGAAGACTGTGGTTTAGAAAGATTTAAAAACCTACCCAAGCAGTGAGCGGGAAATAACCAGATGACTAGTGCTGAACTGCAGCCCAGGGAATCTGTCCAAAGATAAGAAAGTTATTATAAAAGAAGGAGCCATTCTTAATGATTACATAATAATTAGCTCTTTATTGCTAACCCCATTCACTGAAGCTATGTGGGATCCAATTAAAAATAATCACTTCTCACTTTTTCTATTCTTAGTGTTCTCTTCAAAACTGACTACAGTATACAGGGAGGGAACCAGAAGGAAACCTCAAGTGTCAGGTGCCCTTGATGCTGTGAATGAACACTCAAAGAGTGAATGGTCTATAACACAACCATCTTTCAAGAGAGATCCGCCCAGCCTGCTCGTCAGCTAAGTGACTGAAGACAATCCTATTAGGACTGTTTCCCCAATTAAAAGACAATTTTTAAAAAAAGCTGTAAAAATTTAATAAGATTATAAACACACCTGGTATATTTACAAGAACATACTAATTTATTGACTGTGATTACCAATGTGATTCATGCTCAAACTTTATCAGAATGCTAATCAAGATAATGTCATCTCTGCGGTTATATATTAAAATACAGATTTTGATTTTCTATTTCTCTGTAATATCTTATTTTTCTTTCAATGAGTATATATTATTTTTATAATAAAAAATAATGATTATTTTTAACAAAAGTTCTTTTTAGGGAAGTTAACTCCTAGTTGGTGTTTGGGAAAATGTTATAAGAATAGACTTATTATAATACCATTGAAAAAACTGAGACCGTCAAGCTGGAATACGGAGGACCCAGGTTCGAAACCCCAACGTCGCCGCCTTGAGTGCAGGCTCATCCAGGTTGAATACAGAGTTGCTAGCTTGAGCATGGGATCATAGACATGACCCCACGGTCTCCGGCTATGACCCCAAGGTTGCCGGCTTGAAGCCCAAGGTCTCTGGCTTGAGCAAGGGATCACTTGCTCTGCTGTAGCCCCCACCCCACCCCCCAATAAGGCACATATGAGAAAGCCATCAATAAACAACTAAGGTGCCACAACGAATAATTGATGCTTCTCCTCTCTCTCCCTTCCTGCCTCCATCCCTATCTGTCCCTCTCTCTGTCTCTATCGTCTTGCTAAAAAAAGAAAAAGGATAAAAAAGAAACTAGGTGATAGGAACCTGGGGTTTCATTTTCTTTTTCTCTCTAATTTTGTACATGCTTAAAATTTTACACAATCATAAAAGAAAAAATCTAATAAGACAAAACTATAACAAAAGGTAAAGCAACATGAATGCTGAGTATCATTGCTGGAGAATCTCTACATATACAAATTTTGCACCACCATGGGGAAGAGGAGACACAAGGTGTCACTCAATAAATATCTACTAAGCACTCATCCACCAGGAAGAAAAAATGTGGTCTCCACTCAGCTGCCAAAGGTGCCAAAATAGCATTCTGATGTTTCTAAATCCATCTGGTAATCCTGAAGACACAGGGCATCTCGGAGTGGGCATGATGTCACCCCAGGCCCATGGTCCTACTCCCTGAGGTTTTCCTGGGGCAGCACCAGTGGAAAGGCTGGTAATTTGCCACCCCTTTCAGTCCTGCTGAGTCCCTGAGGGCTGACTATTTGCACATGTTGTCCTGCCTTTTTTGGACCTCTGGTATTCATTGTGCCAATTACAGCTCTTTTACCTGGTTTCTGAGTAATCATTGCCCAGAGCCTAATGAAGCAATAATTCCCTGAGTGGGGGACAAAGGTGGGATAGAAACGGCAGCCATTTACATGTACAAGACATTTAAAATCAAAGACCGAGCCTGACCTGTGGTGGCGCAGTGGATAAAGCGTCGACCTGGGAACACTGAGGTCGCCAGTTCAAAACCCTGCACTGGTCTGGTCAAGGCACATATGGGAGTTGATGCTTCCAGCTCCTCCCCCCTTTCTCTCTCTCTTTCTTTCTCTCTCTCTCTCTCTCTCTCTCTCTCTCGCACTCTGTGTCTCCTCTCTAAAATAAATAAAAATTTAAAAATTAAAAAAAAAAATTAAAATCAAAGACCAAGCTCCTAATGGCCAAAACCCTAATGGCCAAAACAGGAAGCATCTGAGCAAGAACATAATGATGGTGTGGATGAAAATCTGTAAGAAATCATAAATTACTAACTGGGCAGGTCGTAGTCACACCCTAGGCCTATCACTTCTTTAGTGAAAGGTTATTAAACAAACCCTGCACATTGTTCTTGTGCACTTAGGTTATTACACCTTTGAAATGCCATAAGTAATAGCCTTAAAGGCATACCCACCCTCAAGAGAACACAAAATCTTAACTCTCCCATAATCCAATACTCACTTGCTTTCTCCCAACTTTCTGTAAACTTATGTTCCCTTAACTTCAAATGAATAAAAGAAGCTGCAAAACTGTTCATCTCCAAAGCATTTGAGATTTTGCTTCCTAGCAATTGTCAGTTTGGCTCAAATAAATTCTCATGAAAATTCTTTTGGTCACACCCACCACCTTCTGTTCTTCTGCCACTGGGTTCTCCAAAGCAGTACTTTCCTGACTTTGTGACTCTGAAAGGAGTTACTATTTCTCCGAACTCTTCCTTCCAGAACCCACAAAGCACAACTGAGCAGGGTCTCCACGTCTGGGCTAGAGATGCAGATGATCCTGCATCATCCATTTTACAGCAAGAGGCGCCATAAAATGATCAGGGGACATAAATGAATTTAACAAGCAAAGGGCTGAACTTGTTTTATACTTTATACATTATGCAACATAACACACTTCACAGGAATCGCTGATGGCAGATTTGAATGGAGGTTCAAAGTGTACGTATGTGCTATTTTCAGCTATCCCAAAGAACCCCGCAGGGGGGTCAGAGTTCCCTTTCTGCTGTCATTAGCTACATCTCAATAAGAAGGTTTGAAAACGTCTGAGGTATGGGGAAAAATGGGCTCTGAAGAGCTGATTTCAAATCTTGTTAACAGATATATAAATCACTTTGGGCAAATGACCTAAATTTCTGAGCCTGTTTTGCCATTTATTTAAAAAGCACTTTTCTGATGATAGCTAGAGGGAAAGGGGTGTAGGGGTGCAGGTGGGCAAATGGGGGAAAGATGGGGATGAAGAAGACCTTGCTTGGGGCAATGGACACACGACGCAGTGTGAAGATGATGTTGTGTTGAGTTGCACACCTGAAACCTGCACCCGAGGCCTGACCTGGGGTGGCGCAGTGGGTAAAAGCATCGACCTGGAACACTGAGGTCACTGGTTCGAAACCCCGGGCTTGCCTGGTCAGGGCACATATGGGAGTTGATGCTTCCTGCTCCTCCCCCCTTCTCTCTCTCTATTTCCTCTCTCAAAAATGAATAAATATGCCTGACCAGGCAGCGGCGCAGTGGATAGAGTGTTCGACTGGGATGTTGAAGACCCAAGTTCGAGACCCCGAGGTCGCCAGCTTGAGCGCGGGCCCATCTGGTTTGAGCAAAAGCTCGCCAGCTTGGACCCAAGGTCGCTGGCTCCGGCAAGGGGTTGCTCGGTCTGCTGAAGGCCCGCAGTCAAGGCACATGTGAGAAAGCAATCAATGAACAACTATGGTGTCGCAACGGCAACGAAAAACTAATGATTGATGCTTCTCACCTCTCTCTGTTCCTGTCTGTCTGTCCCTATCTATCCCTCTCGCTGACTCTCTCTCTGTCCCTGTAAAAATATAAAACAAACAAACAAAAAATGAATAAATAAAATCTAAAAAACAAACAAAAAAACAAACTATGAATGCCCTTTAAAAAAAGAAACCTGCACCCCAATAGACTCAATTAAAAAAATAAAAAACATTTATTTTTCAAAGTGTGGTTCTAAGAGCACTTATATCTAATACAGAAAAATATTTGTTAAAATTGCAGATTCCTAGGCCCTACTCTCAAAGCAGCTGAACCTGGGAGTCAGGAAAATAAATTTTTAACAAGCTCCTCAGGTAATTCTTTATACGCATTAAATTTTGAGAACCACTGAAATAAGAGAATGGGCCTGAAACAATAGATCCAATGGTGGGATTCAAATAATTTAAACAACCGGTTCCCTGCCACAAAGACCGTTTTAAATATAAAAAACAACACACTGAAAGGTAGTTTATTATTTCATGCATTTAATACCTAAG
Organism: Rhynchonycteris naso; assembly: GCA_037038555.1. Classification (NCBI taxonomy): domain Eukaryota; kingdom Metazoa; phylum Chordata; class Mammalia; order Chiroptera; family Emballonuridae; genus Rhynchonycteris; species Rhynchonycteris naso. The sequence goes on along the minus strand of CM073002.1, from coordinate 61,598,167 downwards.
TAAGAACAATAAAAGAGGTACACAAACTAAATTATCTATGAGTTTTAAAATATTAATGAAAATATATTAAATAATACCTGACAAAAAACAATAAAACTGTTATTTAAGATATTTCCATATTGCTTCTTGATTGGCATCCTCACTTGCAATTGTTTTCACCTATGGATGGAATGAACATTATTACTACAGGCGCTTAGAATACAATGTTCCACAGATGAATGTTCAAAAGAGTAAGGAGTGTAAATTTGTGATGTCCACATCGGGCAGCTGCCCAGGTGCCCACCTTAGAGAGAACCCTCATCACAAGTGCCATTTTAACAACCAGTTCGCCGAACTCAATAAAAATTAGGTTTCAGTTCTGCTGAACCAGTGTGAACCAGCTGAATCCCACTGAATAGATCCTTCAGAAATGTCTACTTTCCTCTGGTGAGTGAGGAAAAGCAGCAGTAAGGATATGTGAATACCAGATTTTAAAAAAGCACTTAAATTGCTTTTTAACTCCATCAACCAACATTACTAAAATAACCAAAAACTGAAGAAAAAAAAATCAATGCTAACATTAGGGAGCTGATTTAATAAACCACAGTACCTCCATATGATGAAACATATGCGTCTATTAAAACAGTATTTTAAGCCGTGGAACAGTGGTTAGAGCATTGGACTGGGACACGGGACCCAGGTTTGAAACCCCCAGGTTGCCGGCTTGAACGTGGGCTATGAGCACACAATCATAAAGAGGACCCCATGGTGGCTGGCTTGAGCAAGGGGTCACTCGCTCTGCTGTAGCCCCCTCACCCCCGTCAAGGCACATATGAGAAAGCCATCAGTGAACAAATAAGGTGCCACAACAAAGAACTGATGCTTCTCATCTCTCTCCCTTCCTGTCTCTGTCCCTATCTGTCCCTCTCTCTGTCTCTATCACAAAAAAAATAAAATAAAAGATAAAACCTTAACTACATCGGAAAGTGCTCATAATAGCTAAGTGGCAAAAAAACATAGAGATGTTCATAGAATAGAATCCCAATTATGCTATATATGTATGGTGTGGCATTTTATGTATAAAATGCCAGAAAATCAGATCATTGGCAGTTGTTTCTTAACTACAGAATGAAGGAAATTTTGTTTTATCTGAATCTTCTAAGTGGGGTTTTATGATCATAAACTTTTTTTTCAGGCAAAATTACTACATAATTTTCCTTTAAAAAGGGATTATGACTTTCAGTTACATAAATTTGGCAATTCATTCAAATAACCTTCAAGAAAATCTGTTCTAAAGGGGCCCCAACAAGCCCAAATCTCAAAGAAAAATCTCAGAAGCTATCAATAACTTTCAATGCCAAAGAATTCTGTGGTCTCTGTTTTAAATTACTATTTCTAAGCTGCACCCCCTGAGAGTTTTATTTCAAAGGCTTGGGGTGAGGCCAGGGAATCCATATTTTCAACAGGAACCCAGGTTAGTTTGAGAAACCATTGTTCATTGATGGCTTTAAAAAATAGAGAAGAAAAACACCACTGATTTGCTTTGGATGTTCCCACTCTGAATAAAAGATTTTTAAAGAGATAGTTCTGAATCACTTGCATGCATCTCTGGGAAAGCAAACATTAAATAACACCCAATTTAATGTAGATACCAAATGGCATATGCCACATGGCTAGCATGGGCTTTCTCACATGTAATGAAAAATAAGGAAAGATAAACTATTTCAAATGATATATGAAATATAATAACAGAGCTGGTTATAACCCCTCCCCCAAGATTATGTGGTCAAACAGTTCAGTACTTCTCTTTAACAGATGATTTGGATCTGATCAAAGCATGAATCATGAAAGTTTTTGCAATGTCATGGGGTTTAAAGGCCAACTCTACTCTAGAAGACCAAAATTCCAAAAAGATAAATTATGGTCCAATACAGCGTTATCTCCTCCCCTCCACATTCCAGCACTCCTGCCCAGACCAGGTGCCTAAAAAGCCCTCCATCTCCCCTTCTTGCGCCCAAACTCAATCTGGACCCTAAATCCTATTGATATCTACTCAAGATTCCTTGACTTTCTTGCATTTTAAATATACTTTCTTTTCTTTATAAACTGAGAAATTTAAAAATTCAACAACAAAAAAACTCTCCTCCACCCTCAAATTACAACCTTCCTTTCCTCCTTTTCATCATCAAAGGCTGGAGATCTCCCTGTACCGTGGCCGCCTCCTGCATCCTCATCTCTCACCCACTCTTGAACACTTCAACCCAGCAAGCCCTGCCTCCTAAGGCTACCAACCCAAAGGCCTTTTCTCAATTCCAATCCTCCTGAACTTTTTCCCCCTTCAAACCTCGGTTTAGCCCTTGTCTAATAATAGACCAAACATTAACAGAGAGTCATGGACAGACACCGGATGGCCACAAACCCTGACCAAGGACAGGTGTCTCCCAAGTACTTCACTTTTAAAATTTTATTTTTCAATTACACTTGAAATTCAATTTTATATTATAGCAGTTTAGTTGTACAATATAGTTGTTAGACATTTACATACCTTACAAGTGATTCCTCTCCACAAGTCTAGTACCCACCTGACACCACACATATTATAATGTTGTTGACTACATTCTCTATGCTGTACATTACATCCTCATGACTATTTTCTAAATGCTAATTTGTATGAAGCACTTTAAAATCCAGTTGGCTCTCACAACTCGGCCCCTGCCGCCCAGGGACTGGCTGGCAACAACTGTCCATGTCCCGGTAGAAACCCTGGGGAAAGAGGGCTCCAGTGGAGAAAGGGCATTTTTCACGTTGGTACGCCACTGGGAGAGGAGCTGGGGGATTACCCTAGAATCGTGGATGCGGAGGGGCGGGGGGCCCTGTTCTTTTTTCTACCTGGCAGCATCTCGCCTGGATCGGGTGGTGGCGCCCGCACCTGAGCTGGTGCTTCCCGCCCAGTTCGGCCTCCGCAGGCTCCCTGTCCCGCCGGGCCGCTTCGGCTGCAGCAGGACAGCCCCAGCGAGGCCTGGCCGCTCCGGCCACGCGCGCCCAGCCCCGAGGGCACCGGCCTCCGGTCCGGAGTTGCCCACACAGATGCCGCCGCCGCCCTCCGCACGGAATTGCGCCTCTGAGACGCTGGTGGAGCCAGCGCAGAGCGTACTCACCCCAGACACAGCCCCGGGGTGCACAGCCGGAGAAAGGGTAGACTGTGAGAAGTGGCCATAGGGACCGCCCGCCTTCCGGAGGAGGCTGGAGAGCTCCGGCTCCGCCCCCAGCCCGCCTCCCACCGTCTCTAGGCACCGCCTTGGGTGCTGGGACCGTTTCCTCTGCCAGCCTGGCGCTCCACCTGGGCCAGGCCGGGTCCAACAGGGTAAAGCAGTGGTGGGATTCAGCTATATCCTACTGGTTGGGCAGAACTCATACCTAATTTTTTTGTTGAGTTCAGCCAACTGGTTGTTAAAAGGGCACTTACAATCAGGGTTCTCTGTAAGGTGGGCGCCTGGGGCCCAATGTAGAAATCACAAATTTACATTCCTTATTTCTTTTGAACTTTCATCTGCGGAACTTTGTATTCTAAGCGCCTGTAATAATGTTCATTCTGTCCACAGGTGAAAAAAATTGCAATTGAGGATCCCAACCAAGAAGCTATATGGAAATATCTTAACAGTTTTATTGTTTTTTGTCAGGTATTATTTAATATTTTTTATTAATATTTTAAAGCTCTTTCTTATAATCTAGTTTTCTGTGCCTTTTGTTGTTCTTATTTAAGTATTAAATGCATAAAATAATAAACTTTCAGTATTTCTTTTTTATATATACTTAAAATGGTCATTAGGGCAGATAACCGGTTGTTAAATTATTTTAATCCCACCACAGGGATAAAGTATCAGTGGACAGCTTGGCCTTTAATGATCTTAAATCCTTGAGCCAATATTGCGCTAGGTGCTGGGCACTTCCTAAAATCTATCCCTGTAGAAGCTCCCAAAGCATTGGGAAGGAGGGCCAAATCTAAAATCAGGCGTCAAACTAAGACTGTGGAAAAGCACTAAAGAGTTTCAGGTGCCCTGTGCTCTAAGCACAAACAGTAGAAACCCGTTCTGAAGGACCCATCCTCCATTTAGTCCCATAGGATTCAAGCAAATGCTGGTTCGTAATTTTTTTAAAAAATCAGCAAGCACAAGAGGCCCTATAGAAGTGTCAGCAGAACTAACACCCAATAGATTTAGATTACCCCTCCCCCTAAGACATCAGATATCAGAATTGTCTAACACAATACAAAAGAGTTTTGGTTTTTTTAAAAAAGAAATTACCAATTACAATGGGGATAGAGTAGCATTACATTGGAGAAATCTAGCAGATGCCATCTTTCCAAAGTACTTGAAGTTAGTTTAACCAATAGTACAATTTGGCATCACACATGAGGTGATGTTCTGAGGGCATGACATCACCTTTATTGTATTCCTGATGAAAATACAGTTAAAATTTAATTATGAGGTAACACAGTCAGATGAGCCCAAATTAAGGAATATTCTACTAAACAATGGGCTCATACACTTCAAAAAAAATGTCAGCGTCAAGAAAGACAAGGAAAGATGAGGAACTGTTTCATATTAAAGGACCCTAAGGAGTTGTGACATCTAAATTCCTGCATTGGAAAAAATTGCTACAAAGTATTGAGACAACTGTCAATGAATATGTACAGTGTGATAAATTAAAAATAGCTTCTGATTCTTTGACATTCTTCTCACTGGGAAATGGAGATATATTTTCCCTCTGTTTAAATTTGAGCTGGCCTGTGACTGCTTTGAAAATGAAGTAGAGTGCAGGTGAAGCTATGCCAATTCTGAACCCACCCTTAAAGATTTTATTTATTGATTTCATGGGGGAGGGGGAAGAGTGAAAAGTATCACCTCATAGTTGCTTCAGTTTACTTGTTCGTTGCTTGCTTGTCATATGTGCCATGACCAGGCAAGGCTAGAGCCTCCAACCTCAGTGTTCCAAGTCCATGCTCTCTCGACTGTGCCACCACAAGCCAGGGCTGAACCCAAGCTTTAAAATGCAGTTTCTGCTTCCTCTTTCACTATATTTTGTCAAAGCAGTCCCAGGGCAGCCCAGATTTAAAGGATAAATATATCCCCATTTTTCAGTGAGAGATATGCCAGAGAATGCAAGCCTACTTTTAATTTACCACACTATACACATTCATTTCCAGCTGTAATAATATGCTTTATAGCAAGCAACTTTTTCCAATCTAAGACCACATATAAAGGAATCTTCTTACTCTGTTATGGGCTGAATTGTATCCCATACCCACACTATCCCATTCATATGTTGATGTCCTAACTCCTAGTACCTCAGGGTGGGCCTTTAAAAGGTAATTAAGTTAAAATAGTGAGCCAAAACCCAATACGATTGCTGTTTTATAAAGAAAAGGAGATTAAGACAGACAACACAGACAGGGGATGATCATGTGAGGACCTAAGGAGTAGGTAGCCACCTGCAAGCCAGGAGAGAAGCCTCATAAGGAATCAAATCTGTCGACAACTTGATCTTGAACTTCTAGCCTCCAGAATGAGGAGGGAAAAGAAAACTTCTGTTGTTTAAGGTACCCAGTCTGTGGTATTTTATGTTAGCCTCAGCAAATTAATACAGTCTCTTTTAATTTGAAATAGTTTATCTTTCCTTGTCTTTCATGATATGTTGTGAGAAAGCCCATACTAGCCATGTGGAAAAGCCAAGAGATGCCCAGCTACCTACCAACTATTCCAGTCCACCGACCACTCAGAGGCTTCAGTCATCATAGAACAGGCATCATGTGCTTTCCTCACTGTGCCACTGCTGAATTCCTGACCCACAGAATCATGAGATATCACAGTAATAAATTGTTGTTTTAGGCCCTCGTTGGTGGCTCAGTAGATAGAGCATAGGCCTGGCGTATTGACATCCTGGGTTTGATTCCATGTCAGGGCACTCAGAAGAAGCCACCATCTTCTTCTCTCCCCTTTCCTCTCCCCCTTCTCTCTCTCTTCCCCTCCCATAGTTAGTGACTCAATTGGTTGAGTATGGTCCCAGGTGCTGAGGATAGCTCAGTTGGGCCAGGTCATCAGCCTCAGGTGCTAAAAATAGCTTGGTACTTGAGCATCAGCCCAAGATGTGATTGCCAAGTAGATCCAAGTTGGGGCGCATGTGAGAGTCTGTCTTACTATCTCCCTCCTCTCACTTAAAAAAATGAATAAATAAAATTTAAAAATTTGTTTTAAGTCTCTAAGTTTGGTGTCATTTGCTATATAGCAATACGTAATCAAATCAGACCATATATTACATAATAATATTTTATTAATGTTAAATTTTTTTAATTTGATTTTGTTTGTGGTTAATAGAAAAGGGACTTATTATTAAGAATTATTTAACAAAATATCATGATGTCTATAATTTCTCCCAAATGGTTTGTTTAAAATGTGTTTTTGTGTGTGTATGCGCATGTGCATGTGTGTGTGTATGTGTGTGAAAGAGAGACAGAGAAGAGGGGGCTAATATGTAGCAAAATTTTTACATTTGATGAATCTAGACAAAGTGTATACAGGTGTTCCTTGAATAATTTTTACAAGTTTTCTAAGCCTTGAAATGCTTTTAAATTAAATAAAATAAGAGAAAAAAGTAAATCTTGCCTGACCAGGCAGTGGCGCAGTGGATAGAGCGACGGACTGGGACGTGGAGGACCCAGGTTCAAGGCCCCAAGGTCGCCAGCTTGAGCGCGAGCTCATCTGATTTAAGCAAGGCTCACCAGCTTGTGCCCAAGGTCTCTGGCTTGAGCAAGGGGTCACTCACTCTGCTGTAGCTCCTCCACCCCCATTAAGGCACATATGGGAGAGCAATCAATGAACAACCGAAGTGGCACAATGAAGAATTGATGCTTCTCATCTCTTTCCCTTCCTGTCTCTTTCTCCCTGTCTGTCCCTCCCTCTGTCTCTCTGTGTCTCTGTCACGGGGGAAAAAAAGGAGTAAATCTCAAAGAGGAAAGAACAATGACTAGACTACTTCTTCTGGACAAGGTGAAGTAACAGGGACCAAATGTACCATTCCACCTAAAGCGTCTGAAAAAAAAGACAAAATATATAAAACAACAGTTAGTTTTCAAGATATTCTATGTCAGTCAACAAAGAACAGTGGTCTTTGAGAAACGGGAAATAAAGGTGAGTCCTACAATTACCCGAGCTTACTACCATGAGAAAATTTCCAAGTGATGGCAGAGGGAAGGAATCCTGCGACAGAGCCTGACAGACTCCATGAGTTGAGGAGACAGAACCTGGAGTCCAGGGAGACTAAAGCAGCTTGAGTTCACAGAACAGAATAACAGAAGATAGATGCACAGAGACAGAATATGGAGATATGCAAATAGTCCCCACCTCAAATATTCATGATCAATGCAAGCATGTAAGGACACTTTCCAAGGCCTGGGAAAGAACCCTCTGTGAGGAATAGAGGGATAGCTCCTGTCACTCACACTGGACTTGCATCAGCTGGGCTGGAAAAAGTCATAATTCACAAGGCATTGGGTAGAGCTCTCAGGAAATTCTTACCTCACTGTTAGAGAAAAATAGACCTATGAGCACTGCTCCACATCTACCTACTATATTGTAAAAACAAGACCCAAAAGAACCAAACTGTATCCAAATAACTTAAGAGTCTCCCAGAACCAGTTCAAGAACATTTATAGAGATACAAAAACATCTAGCACTCTATAAGGTAAAATTCACAATGTCTGGCATCCAAACAAAGTTTTCCAGGTATAAAAGAAGAAGGAAAATATAACTGAGAGGCAGGAAAATACAACTGACAAACAATCAGTCTAAAGTGGCCGAGAACCAACATAGATGTTAGAATTAACAGAGAACATTTAGTTACAATAATGGTATTACTTAAATTCAAAATATTAGAGACATGAAAGATATAAAGAAAGACCTAAATGGAACTTTTAGAGATGAAAAGTAAAATGCATGATAATAGTACCATATAGGCCAGAAGGGAATAAGTGAAAGTATTCTATTGTAATCACACCTTTATTTGTAATCACCATGTTCTTATACTAAACATGAAGTGGTGTGATATCACTTTAAGGTAGACTGTAATAGATAAATGTGTATACCAAAAACCCTTAGCAGCCTGACCAGGTGGTGGCGCAGTGGATAGAGCATTGGACTGGGATGCAGAAGACCCAGGTTCAAGACCCCGAGCTCGCCAGTTTGAGCGCAAACCCATCTGGCTTGAGCAAAAGCTCGCCAGCTTGGACCCAAGGTCGCTGGCTCCAGCAAGGGGTGGCTCAGTCTGCTGAAGGCCCACGGTCAAGGCACATGTGAGAAAGCAATCAATGAACAACTAAGGTGTCGCAACAGCAACGAAAAAACTAATGATTGATGCTTCTCACCTCTCTTCGTTCCTGTTTGTCTGTCCCTATCTATCCCTCTCTCTGACTCTCTCTCTGTCCCTGTAAAAAAAAAAAAAAAAAACCTTAGCGATCACTAAAATACCTGTTGGGGACCAAAAAGCCAGCAGGGTTTTTGCAGTTTAGATTCTTGGTAGACAGAGGTGGTGCGGGGAACTGGCTGTAAGCTGACAGTGTACTCAACCCCCCACCTCACTTGCCTGATTAAATTGCAAAAGTCTAAGCCTCTCTCGACACCTCCATGTTAGCTGTGATGCTCGATTATTTGTACTCATCCTACCCCGCATGTCCCCCAGAAAGACTGGAGGCAAGTTTCTTTTATCCTGTTTTGTGTAGTTAAGATGTTATGTATGGTGGGGGTTTTCTGCACTTGGAAAAATTCTTGGGTTGCTTACAAACGTGATCAGAGATCTCATTGATTTGCTAATGGCCCACTTTGCCCTATAAATAAAGCAAGATGCAGTTTTGGGGCATGCTCTGTTTCTGCTTTCAGCTTTGCAGAGCCTTTCTGAACCCATTCTTTAATTCTTTAAGCATATTTTCTTAATTCCGCACCATTCCCACTCAAGTCCTGGAATTACTAGTCATGCTGGTTTGCGACAAATAACAAAATAAAGAATTGTAACTAGAAGCAAAAGAGATAAAATCAAATCAATAAAGAAATTCAATTAGTTCAGAAGAAGGTAGAAAAACAGGAAAGGGGGCAAACTAGAAAGCAAATCAGACAAACAAAAAACAGATAACAAGATGATATATCCAAAATTAACTACATTAATAATTACATTAAATATAAATGGTATAAACATTCTGATTACAAAGCAAAGATTATCAGATTGGATAAAAAAGCAAGGCCCAACTGTATGCTGCCTAAAAACTACATTTTAAATATAAAATAATATAATAAATAGGTTAAAAGTAAAAGAATGAAAAGAGATGCACCATGCTAATACTAGTCAAAAGAAAACAAGAATAGCTACTTTAAAATCAGAGTAAAGAATATGACTAAGGATAAAGGTCATTTTAACATTATAAAGATAAAGGGGTCAATTCATCAAGAGAAAATAACAATCCTAATATTTATAAAACTAATAATAGTACTTCACAATACATAAAGTAAAACAGGTAGAACTGCACAGGAAATAGATAATTTTTCAATAAGAGTCAGAGATTCCAACACTCCTCTCTCAATAACTGCTAGAATAAGTATGCAAAAAATTTCAGGAAGAATATATCAGATTTGAACAACACAATTTACTATTTGACCTAATTGACCTTTTTTTAATACTTTATTCTATTTTTAGAGAGGAGGGAGAGAGAGAAACAGAGGAAGAGAGAGACAGAAAGAAGGGGGTGGAGCAGGAAGCATCAACTCCCATATGTGCCTTGACCAGGCAAGCCCAGGGTTTCGAACCAGCAACCTCAGCATTCCAGGTTGATGCTTTATCCCATTGCACCACCACAGGTCAGGTCTGACTGACATTTATAGAACTCTCTGTCCAACAACAGCACATAATCACCCAAGAGAAAAGAAAATATATTTATAAAAGACTTGTACATAAATGGTCTTAACACCTTTATTTATAATCACCAAAACTGAAAACAGCCCAAATGACCATCAGCAAGCTAACTGAATAACAAATTGTAGCATATCCATATGATAGAATTCTAGTCAATAATAACAAGAAGTGAACTATTGATAGTTGCAATCACATAGATGAATGAATCTCAAAATTATGCTCAGTGAAAACAGGTCAGTCCCCACAATACACAAAGCACACACTGTATGATTCTATGTACATAAAACTCTAGAAAATGCAAACTAATCAAGAGTGATAGAAAACAGATCAAATAGAAAACAGAACATTTGCACAGGGTTTGAGGCCTGGAAAATACAGAAGGGAGGAATTGCAAAGAATAAAACTTTAGGCGTGACGGACATGTCCAACATCTTGATTGTGGTGATAATTTCACATGTGTATACATACGCCAAAACTTATAAAATTGTGCATAGCACTATGGAAAAACATGGATAAATGTAATAATCTACAAATGCGAGGGAGAGGTACTTTTATAAGTATGACTTAATAATTAGAAATTATTAAAAGAATAAATGGATAAACTGGAAAGATAAAAAAATTGCATGGCAAAAGCATTGAGAAACTCAAAAGACAAATCATTTTGGAAAAATATTTATAACTCATAGTATAAAAAAATGATTAAACCTCTTGTATAAAAATCTTCTGCAAGTCATTAAGAAAGCCTTAAAAAGAATGCAAAGTTTAAGGATAGTACTTAAATTTATAATGATAATCAAAAAAGCCTGACCAGAAGGTGGCAGAGTGGATAGAGCATCGAGCTGGGACTCTGAAGACTCAGGTTCAAACCCTGATGTCACAGGTTCGCCAGCTTGAGCTCGGGGTCACTGGCTTATGTGTAGAACCGTAGACATGACCTCATAGCCACTAGCTTGAGACCAAAGGTCATTGACTTAAAGCTCAAGGTCCCTGGCAAGAGCCCAAGGTCATTAGCTTGAGCAAAAGGTCAGTCACTGGCTTGGCCGGTGTCCCCCAGTCAAGGCACATATGTGAAAGCAATCAATGAACAACTAAGGTGCCACAACTATAAGCTGCTTCTTCTTATCTCTCTCCCTTCCTCTCTCTCTCTCTCTCTCTCTCTCTCTAACAGAAAAAAAATCACAAAGCACATGAAGAGGAAAAGAAATGGAGAGAGTCTCAGTGAGCTATAGCTCTCATCATTCATAGCATGGGATTAACAGACAGTGAAAAATATACAGTCATGCACCACATAACATTTCAGTCAGTGACACTGCACATACAATGGTGGTCCCATGAGATTATAATGGAACTGAAAAGTGCCTACTGCCTAATAACCTCATAGCACAAAGCATCACTCATGTGTCTATAGCGATGCTGATGTAAACAAACTGCGTTGCCAGTGGTATAAAAGTACAGCACATACAATTATGTACAGTACATTATAATTCATCATGATAACTATGCCATTGCTTCAAGTATTTACTATACCATTTATTGTTATTTTAGAGGATATTCTTTCTACTTATATTTTTAAAAGTTTGCTATAAAACAGTATGCTATGTTACTCCAACAGGAGCATCATACATCTCATTTACTGTTTCAATTGATTGCATCATTTTCTCTTGATCTTCATTTAATCTTGTGTTGTTTTATAAATTTAGTGTAGCTTAAGTGTACAGTGTTTATAAAGCCTGCAGTAGTGTACAGTAACATCCTGGGCCTCCACTTTCACCCACCACTCACTCACTGACTCACCCAGAGCGACTTCCAGTTCTACAAGCTCCATTCATGGTGGCACCTATCCAGGTACCAGTACAGGTGTGTCATTTATATTCTGTACCATATTTCTACTGTGCTTTCTCTATGCTTACATACACAATTACTTACCACTGTGTCACAGTTGCCTACAGAATTCGGTGCAGTAACATGCTGTACAGGCTTATAACTGAGGAGCAATAGGCTCTATCGTATGACCCAGGTGTGTAGTAAGCTACTCCTTCTAGGTCAGTGATGGGAAATCTTTTGAGCTTGGTGTGTCAAAATTTGCCAAAAAAACGAACATAACTTGGGTGGTGTGTCACTTCGAGAAAAAATAAAACATAATTTCACGATATTTATAGTTTAAATAACAAAAATGTTTTGGCCTACAGACCTCCAGCACAGAGTGTCTATACTACAGCAAATGATTTATCCTCGGCAACTGCACCTGGCCGTGCAGGAGCCGAGGATAAAATGTCCTTCTTGCATGCAGCCCCATATTTTTCTGGTATTCAGCCGCATGCAGCCACATGTCATCAAAAATGGCTACACTTGTCAGTGCTGACACGCGTGTCATAGGTTTGCCATCACAGTTCTAGGTAGTGTAAGTGCACTCTACAAAGTTTACACAACAATGAAATTGGTTAACTTTCTCAAAACTCGCCCCTGATGTTAACTGATGCACAGTTGTAGATAAATCAAGAAACAGTGGTAATGGTTTATAATTATAGCACTAACCACCAAATGAATTAAAACACACTCATGCCTGACCAGACAATGGTGCAATGGATAGAGTGTCAGACTGGGACACAGAGGACCCAAGTTCAAAACCCCTAGGTTACCGGCTTGAGCACAGGCTCATCTGACTTGAGCAAGGGCTCACCAGCATGAGCATGGGTCACTGGCTTGAGCATGGAATCATAGACATGACCCCATCGTCGCTGGCTTGAGCTCAAAGGCCGCTGGCTTGAAGCCCAAGGTTGCTGGCTTGATACCAAGGTTGCTGGCTTGATCCCAAGGTCACTGGCTTTAGCAAGGGGTCACTCGCTTTGTAGCCACCCTCCCACCCCCGTCAAGGCACATATGAGAAAGCAATCAATGAACAACTAAGGAGCTGCAATGAAAAATTGATGCTTCTCATCTCTCTCCTTTCCTGTCTGTCTCTCCCTATCTGTTCTTCTCTCTGACTCTCTTTCTGTCTCTTTCAAAAAAACCCTAAAAATTAAAATCACCCTCCTGAAGCTGATTAACTTTGGGTAGTTAGACATAAGGGTGAGGGAGAAGTTTAAGGAATAAAGCAGTAATCTTTTTATTTTCCATTTAATACCATTCTATACCTTTTGAATTTTTTAACTAACTACATCTATTATTTTTGTTTAAGTATTCCTTATATAATTTTATCTTACTAGTTTTGTTTAATTTTAGTGTAAAGAATGTGAGGAAAATATAATGTATCTATTTTTAAAGTTTTATGGTATTGTTGGGCAGATAAAATATATTATGCTCACTTTGTTAAAGATGGCGCTGCCCACATGGAAGCCCGTCACCCAGGTAATATTATTTGCCCTTGTGCTTGGGATGGGTGTGGGGGAAAGGCTGTAATGTAAGCAGGCCAGGTTGTTATGACCTAAGGCTTGGCTTTAAGAGTAAGCTCTTCCCCACACCCTTGACTGATTGGATAATGTAGGGTGGTGATGTAGGGAGGAATCCCATTATGCCTCAGATGGGTGGCTTTGTATCAGAGACTTTCTTGTATGTATAATTGGATTAAGGGTTTGGATTATCTATGCTATAAACTGGGGCAGTCCGGGAGCTGATATCTCTCTCTCTCTTGGTTCCTGAGTTCCTGAGGTTAGTGTTAGAGAAGAGAGCAGATTAAGGCCACGTGGAGAAGAGAAGCAGCCGAGATGGCAGAGTGCTGAGGAAGAAGCCAGTTTGTTAAGAGTTTGTGCAGGAGGAGATGGGAAACAGAGGTGAATAAGTCTGGTGAGCTAGAAACCTTTGATTCTAGGAAACTCGGATAAGTCAGTAGCCTTGTGAGCACTGAATGTGTGGGTTTTGGAGCCCAGTGTGTGTTTTTGCTTGCCCGCCGGGTGCAAGCTAGAATTAAAGCTGATGGCTCACCAGTTCTTGGCTCCATTGTTTTATTACCGACTGTTCGAATCCAATGCGAACCTGCGTGGGTCGGGCTGCTGTGATCCCGGCCTTGGCTACTGGCTTTACATTTGGCGTAGTCGGCAGGATTCGATACAGTTCGGCATGGAGCCACCACCACCGTTGAGTGGTGGAGTAGAGGACTGGTTGCTGTTTTGGTTTCCCATAGCTGTTTTTTGGGGGACTGTAGGCTGGCTGACTTTTACAGCCATGTGTGAGGAAACTGAGAGCTCTATGAAAGAGGCTGCCCAGGACCTGCAGGCTGAGCAGTGGAAGGAGCTGGAGAAAACGTGGGAGAAAGAGATGCTGACCCTGGAGCTGAAGGAAGCGCTGGAGGAGGAGGCTGACCAGGTTTGCGAGATTCACCTGGAAATGGAGCAGACTCTGGAGGAGGAATCACAGGTTCGTGAGTTGGAGATTGCCCTGGATGTTGTGGAGAGCCAGCAGCGGCATGAGGCTGGGGCCGGAGCTGAGGCCAGGACCGGGGCTGAGGCCGGGGCTGAAGCCAAGGCTGGGGCTGAGGCTGAGGCTGAGGCAAGGGCTGTAAGGCCCATGGAGCAGAAGGTGAAGGCAGCGGTGGCCCGGAGATCAAGCCCAGCAGCAGGAGCTGGTGTTTTCAGTTCCTCTTTGGAGGATGAGGAGATTCAAGCTGGAGTTGCAATCTGCAGTCTCCAGAAGGTGAGAGCCCACCAGCAAGGAGCTTCTACTACAATGCTGGTAGGTCTGCGATTTTGGGACATAGGGGTGGATGCCATCATGCTCCCCAGAGCAAAGATGGAAATGCTGACTGCCATTGCCACGTGCTTCTCTTTAGGACAGTGTGAAACTTGCCATGATGGCAGGAATGAGGGGGGAGGCTAAAGCCCTATGTGTGTGGACTGATTTCCTGGACTACGACCCGAGTGAGCACAAGCTCCTTTGTTGAATGAACTTACGAATTTTGGACAATGTGAAATACCCTGATGGGGGTGGTGATGGCTTTGCTGGAGGCCTTCCTACCCAGGGAAGCCTTTCAAACGGCAAGGAAGAAGGCCGAGGACATTTTGCGCTTTCGGCAAAGTGCTCAGAGACTGGTGAAATGTGTGTACCTTTGTAATTTTTGAAATTGTATGATTTGTCATGTTGTAATTTGTGTAATGTGCCTAATTTCCTTGTACGGGGATGCCAGTGGTGTAGATTGTGGGTAGTAAAGTGAGCATAAGGGTGGATTGTTGGGCAGATAAAATATATTATGCTCACTTTGTTAAAGATGGCGCTGCCCACATGGAAGCCCGTCACCCAGGTAATATTATTTGCCCTTGTGCTTGGGATGGGTGTGGGGGAAAGGCTGTAATGTAAGCAGGCCAGGTTGTTATGACCTAAGGCTTGGCTTTAAGAGTAAGCTCTTCCCCACACCCTTGACTGATTGGATAATGTAGGGTGGTGATGTAGGGAGGAATCCCATTATGCCTCAGATGGGTGGCTTTGTATCAGAGACTTTCTTGTATGTATAATTGGATTAAGGGTTTGGATTATCTATGCTATAAACTGGGGCAGTCCGGGAGCTGATATCTCTCTCTCTCTTGGTTCCTGAGTTCCTGAGGTTAGTGTTAGAGAAGAGAGCAGATTAAGGCCACGTGGAGAAGAGAAGCAGCCGAGATGGCAGAGTGCTGAGGAAGAAGCCAGTTTGTTAAGAGTTTGTGCAGGAGGAGATGGGAAACAGAGGTGAATAAGTCTGGTGAGCTAGAAACCTTTGATTCTAGGAAACTCGGATAAGTCAGTAGCCTTGTGAGCACTGAATGTGTGGGTTTTGGAGCCCAGTGTGTGTTTTTGCTTGCCCGCCGGGTGCAAGCTAGAATTAAAGCTGATGGCTCACCAGTTCTTGGCTCCATTGTTTTATTACCGACTGTTCGAATCCAATGCGAACCTGCGTGGGTCGGGCTGCTGTGATCCCGGCCTTGGCTACTGGCTTTACAGGTATAAACAGTTATGTTTTCCAGATAAAGCTAAGCCATTTCCACAGCCTGTCTCTACACAGTCTTATTTTCCAAGGAAACACTAACCCACATCCAAAAATAACAGAGGCAATTTAAATCTTTACTGTAGTGTCATGAAAACATCAAAGGGGGATTCCACTCATAATACAAACAAAACTCTTCAAATCTTCTGTCTGTGACCCTTTCTCAATATCTCACACCACATGGTAGATGCGCCCACATCTCTGTTCTTCTCTCCAAACTTCCACAAAACACACCTCTCTTTACTCTCACTTCCCTTCCTTAGCCTATTTGCTTCTGAGTCTCGCCCTGTTCAAATATAAATCAAGCTTCCCCTGCTGTCCATTTCATCCCTTACCACAAGGATCTTTTCTTCTTAGTCTGTGACACTAACATTGTTGTCATGTTATTTCTAAAAAAAAAACAAAAACAAGTTTTAGCCTGACCCGTGGTGGCACAGTGGATAAAGCGTTGACCTAGAACGCTGAGGTCACCGGTTTAAAACCCTGGCCTTGCCTGGTTGTAGGAAATTGGCCTGAGATTGGAATGCTGCCCTGACACAAGTCTTGGGTGAGGACTTTGGACTCCAAGTCCTGCAGAGGCAGACCACTGACTGGGCAAGCACTGATAAGATTGTTTAAAGGAAGCTTCTGAACCTTTTAGCCATTTCCTGCATACCTGTAAGGTTTTAGTTAATCGTCCTTCTCTGTTCCTGAGCCTATGCTCTGCTAACTTGCTTACTGATTAAAGAAACAAATAAATACAATGAGGCAGCACAGATCTGGGCTCTCAGTCCAAGAGGTTACAAGGCCCCTGTACCTACCCATCTTTTCTTTATGTGTGTCTTGTGAATTTTTTCTCAAGTCCTGCAGTGCCTTCCTCTCGTGCACACCCAGGGCCGAGCTGGTTTCTGCACCTGGTCAAAGAACATATGGGGGTTGATGCTTCCTGTTCCTCCCACTTCTCTCTCTCTCTCTTTCTCTCTCTTTTTCTCTCTCTCTCATCTCTCTAAAATGAATATATTTTTAAAAATTTAAAAAGATAAAAAGAAAAGAAAACCAAGTTCTAATTTCCAAAAACTCTACCCTAAATAAAAACTTGAGACATAACCTGCTAGAATTTAGTTACAAAGCTGTAAAGTTTCTCTTGCTTTACACATAGTAATGCTTCACACACCAAATGTACATTGAACTGTGAGCTGTACTTTGGAATTCAGTTTCATAAGAGTGAGAAGAAGAGGAAAGAAACAAATGTTTACTGGAGTATCTACGACGAAGTGGGCACTATGCCTTTATAGTGGTGGTACATCTTTCTACCTTCTTTTCCAGATCAGAAATTCTCAAATGGGAACAAGAAAGCAGGTGAGCAGGAGTACCTAGGTTGAAAGAACCCTCCATATGATGCTATTATTCCTGACTGGGTGCGCAAGCACACACCTCATAAAAGCATCCTAGTACTCCTGAACATATAAACTAAGACACTTTAACAAGCAGTGATGTGCCCAAAATATCATTTTGACTTTTAAGGTGTTGAGGATGGGGGAGAAAGATTAAGAGCCATTGATGGGAATTTTATGTGTGTAAGTGCATTGTATGTGTATATGTAATATACTCAAAGATGCCCACTAGATGGCAAACCCACATCTCAAATGTTTCCATTACTGGAATGCCCCTTCTGGACATTTTAATAATTCAAGTCAAATTCCTGAAAGGCCAAGATATTATAACAGTTTAAAGAGTATGTTAATTAGCTTTGTGATGATTGTCTTACAAATTATTTCCAAGGATACGAGCTAACCCTATAGCTTCACAGTTTCTAAAATCTGCTATGAATTATTTTTCATGCAAAATATAGTATTCATGCAGATAAATTAAATGCCCTTACTAGACCATCTAATTTCATATTCTGGTTTCAAATCAAATTCACTGTAGGACTAAAGAGGTGACAAAGCCAGGATTTAACCCAGAGTAGTTTAACTCCCGATGTTAGGCATTAAACAGGATGCATTTCCACCTCTCACTTAGGGTAAGAGTTAAGGAGTGAGGAGAAATGCTAGTGTCCTTCCCCCTAGTTTTCCAATCTCCCTCTGACCCCACATCCTTGCCAGACTTAGCTGACACAGCCCTGCTAAAAAATTCTCCAATGGTTCCCCACAACAAGGTCAACTCTAGAATAGCACAAGCTAGCTATGCCATCAATCTCTTCCACACCCAACACTTTCACTTGCTTTCCGTTCTCTGTGCTCACACAGTTTTGTGTCTCTAAAAATGCTATCCTTGTTATCCTGAAAGACTTACTCTTTTTTTTTTTAATATTGCCCTGGCCAGTTGGATCAATGGATAGAGCATCAGCCCAGCCCAGTGTATGGACATACCAGGTTCTATTTGCAGTGAGGCCACACAAAAGAAGTAACCACCTACTTCTCTCTCCCTTCCTCTCCCCCTTCTTTCCCTCTTCCCTTTCCACAGTGAGTGACTCAGTTGGTTCAAGTGTCAGCCCTGAGTGCTGAGGATAGCTTAGTTGATCCAAGTGTCAGCCTCAAGCACTAAAAATAGCTCAGTTGACTCAAGCATTGGCCCCAAAGAAGGTTTGCTAGCTGGGTCCTGGTCGGGGTATATGAAGAAGTCTGTCTCACAATCTCCCCTCCTCTCACTTAAAAATAAATTGTTTTCATTGATTGGGGGAGAGGGAGAGAGAGACAGAGAGAGAGAAGCATCAACTTGTTGTTCCACTTAGTTGATCCATTAGTCATACACTCATTAATTGCTTCTTTTATGTGCCCTAACTTGGAATCAAACCCAAAACCTCAGTGCCAAAGGGTGACATTTTATCCACTGAGCCACCTGGCCAGGGCCACAACTAGCTACTCTTCAAGTCTTCTCCATGGTCACCTCTTTTAAGATGCCCTGTCTGACTTTGCCAGTTAAGTGGGTACTTCAACTTAATGCTCCCACCATACCATTTATCTCATTATATGGCAATTGCCAGTGTGCCTGGCTCTCTTGCCTCCAGAGTAAGCACTCCATGAGGTCATGGATGGTGTCTTTCCAACTTTGTTTCTTCAACACAAACTCAGTGTCTGGAATATAGAGGACACACAATAAATCTAATTGACTGAATTAATGACTAAATGATGAATATAAATAGCAGGACTTCACAGATTCTTAAAAATTCTAGCCTTCAGCTTGACCAGTGGTGGCGGAGTGGATAGAGCATTGACCTAGGATGCTAAAGTCCCAGGTTCGAAACTCCGAGGTTGCCAGCTTGAGCGCAGGCTCACCAGCTTGGGTTCAAGGTTGCCGGCCTGGAAACAAGATCATCGACATGATCCCATGGTCACCGGCTTGAGCCAAATGTTGCTGGCTTGAGCTCAAGGTCTCTGGCTTGAACAAGGGATCACTGGCTTGGCTGGAGCCTCCGTTCAAGGCACGTATGAGAAGCAATCAGTGAACAACTAAAGTAACACTATTACTAGTTGTTGCTTCTCATCTCTGTTCCTTCTTTGGTTCTCTCTCTCAATAAAAATAATAATAATAATAATTCATTAAAAATAAAAACGTTCTAGCCTTCAGGTCCTGGGATGTAGAAGGGATATAACTTCTACACTGAAGTCCTTAGAGAAGTGTGGGAAGGGATGGAGAAACAAGGAACCAGAGCCAAAGAAGTCTACTCAGGAAGGATGCAGAGCTGCTATAGTGACCCCACAGAGCTTCTTTTCTCTGGTGTTTCAAGAAGAGCTCTTGAAAACATTAGAGTGTGTGAAA
This sequence comes from Rhynchonycteris naso, assembly GCA_037038555.1. Classification (NCBI taxonomy): domain Eukaryota; kingdom Metazoa; phylum Chordata; class Mammalia; order Chiroptera; family Emballonuridae; genus Rhynchonycteris; species Rhynchonycteris naso. The sequence goes on along the minus strand of CM073002.1, from coordinate 61,578,543 downwards.
AGGAGTCCCCCCAACATCACATATCCCACCATCCTCTATAACTGTTCTTGACCTCCATTGGAGCTCCTTGCTAAAATGAGTGTCCATTATATAAAATTGCTTAATGTCAGTGGCAGCTAGAGATACAGATATTTTCTAAGGGTTTTACCTAGAAACTCTGAAATTATTTAGACTGTTAGTAACTTGGTTATTAGAGAAATAGGTCCCAATGTAGGACTGAGGGCTAGTTCTGCTCCTTAAATATATTGCCTATATAAGTTTCCTAGGGCTGCCATTACAAAGTGCCACAAGCTGGGCTGCTTCAACAACAAAAATGAATTCTATCTCAATCCTGGCCTCTAGAAGTCCAGATCAATGTGTAGGCAGGATTGGTTCCTTCTCAGGGTTGTGAGGAAGAATCAGTTCCATGCCTCTGCCCTAGCTTCTGATGGCTTTCTGGAAATCCTTGGAATTCCTTAGCTTACAGAAACATCACTCCATCCTCTGCCTTATTTTCATATGGCATAGTCCTTGTGTGCGTGCCTGTAACCAAATTTCTACCTTTTATAAGGACAACAGTCTTATTGGATTAAGGACCTTTCCCACTCCAATTTGATCACAACTTAATCACATCACAATCACCTATTTCCAAAGAAATGTCATATTCCGAAGCACTGGGGGAGTTAAAACTTCAACAATTAATTTGCAGAAGACACCGTCAACTCATAACATTGGCCATGTTTTCTATATCAATCAGGACACAGGCTTTGAGATATGGTTTAACAATAGAGCGTGTTTAAAATCAAGATTGTCTGGGAAATGTGGGGGTTTAGGGAGAATTATTTGCAAGAGTAAATCCAGTCAGACCAGTGGTGGCACAGTGGATTGAGTGTCAATTTGGAATACTGAGTTTCCAGGTTCGAAACTCCGAGGTTGCCAGCTTGAGTGCAGGAGCTCTGGCATCATCGACATGATCCCAAGGTCACTGTCTTGAGCAAGGGGTCATTGGCTTGACTTGGCCCCCGACCCCCCTCAAGGCTTTGTGAGAAGCAATCAATGAACGACTAAAGTGATGTAACTAAGAGTTGATGCTTCTCATCTTACTTCCTTCCTTCTCTGTCTCTCTCTCTCTCTCAAAAAAAAAAAAAAAAAAAAAGTAAATCTAGGCATACAGATGTTAATCTGAAAGATTTAAAAACATCCCTAGGCAGATACCTAACTGAAGAGGTTCTTCTAAATACCTAGAATTTGATCAGAAACCTGTGGCTGCTCTAAATAATAATGTCCCAGGAAATCAAATCAAATCACATCTTATTTTGAAAAATTGCACAAGTAAATGAGAACTTCTTTAAGGATCAGTGTGGAGACTTAAATACATATGTATAGAGAAGTGAAAAAGCAAATGTTGCCCTTGCTGCATAGCTCAGTTGGTTAGAGCATCATCCCTAAGTGCAGAGGTTTTTGGTTCGATTCCTGGTCAAGGCACATACAGGAACAGATTGATGTTCCTATCTCTCACTCTCCCTTCTTCTCTTGCTAAAATCAATTTTTTTAAAAAAATCCAGAATGTTTCCTGAAATAGCTATAAGAATTTTCAAGTGTAGGTTTTATTACAACTGGTACCATTTCCTTATCACCACCAATCCCTACAAACTTGGAAACATATATCTAAAAGGTATAATGAAAAGCCACAGGAATATATGATCCAATTTAAACATAGTCACAATTTTAGGGGTACAATTATATATTGAAGAGAACATTTCTGTAACTTTTCAACTCCTGTCTTCAAACTAATTTCTGCATCCTGTGCTCTCAAGATAAGAATAAAAGCAGGTCTCTGGGACACCAGAGATGTAAGAAAAGTGTGAGTCCCAGTCAGAACTGCTTGCCAAATAGCCCGCCAAAGGCCCTAAATCTTCTCTGTTAGAAAACTGTTTTACAAGAGGCAATCTTACCGTATCTGAAAAGTTTCTCAGGTTCTAAGACTTAAATATAAATTAAATCATTTCAGACCATGTTGGAACCAGGAATGGTACAAATAAATAAATGAAAATAAAATAAACTCAAAGTCTTATAAATGTATTTTACATGGCACAAGGCACCAGGATGGGGAAATGGGAAAAAGACCCCAAGAAATTGGATAATGATGGAGAAAACAAAAGCATTGCTCAGTGAGAGAATAAAAATAACTCTCCTTTATGTATTCAGCACGATCTAGGTACAGGCAAAGTGTAACAGTGAAACACTTGCTGTGTCTGACTCTATCTCAACTCTGGCCTGAATTTCTCACGCGGCCTTCGGGAGAGTACGTAGTTCCTGCTTTGGACATTCTAGTTTACTAGAGGAATTCTGCTTGAGGCTTGAGCTTTCACCCAAGATTTGCAAGAGCTTTAAGACTGAGCTCAGGGAGGGACAAAGAGATTGAGAGATTTTCGGCTCTCTGGATGCCTGTTGGCCCTAAGTGTCACATACCTTTGTCCCACTCACTCTCCCTTCCTTTGACATGAAAGAAGTCTGAATTTGTAGCTCTCTTAAAATGGATTTATGGAAGCTTTAAGGTTCCCATCTTTTCAAGTGAGCACCTTCTTGACCAATAAAACTTTCCTTATTCCAAACTCTGATGTTTTGAATATTGGCCTTTTTTGAAGTGCTGGGCACATAAACCTTGAATTGATAACAGAAGTGCTAGGCATTTTCCTTATCTTCACAACAACCGTACAAGGTAGGTATTTTCACTTGAACAAATGGGATAAATGAGACTCAGAAAGGCTAAGTAATTATCCAGCCGAGTCCATGGGCTAAATAAATAGCAGAGCAGACACAGAACCCAGGTGACCCCAAAGCCAGTGTGTCCAAGGCTGGTGAGGGATCTGCAGGGATCGGAAGTTTTTCCGGCTCGGAGCAGACTGAGTAGGAGCACCAGGCAAGTGCAGAAGGGTTGAGTGGGCGGAGAGGAGAATGCAGAGGTAGATTACGGGCCATCAAGGCCTAACAACAAGTGTGTATTGGGAAAACAATTTTGTTCAAGAGGGCTATTTATAGGGCTGTTTTTCCTCAGGACTCCCTCCCCCTATCTGCTCCCTTTTGTGTTAAAAGGCGCCTGGCAGATTGGTAAGGGTTACAGGCAATGCACAGGAAACCCGGGAACACAATGAACGGGGCGGGACAGATCCCCACCCACCTAAGCAAGTAGCTTGCTGCAGTACTCAGAGACCCTGGAGGAGACAACTGGAGCTCACAACCGCCTCTCTGCTTCTTTTAAAGAAGGCAACATGCCCAAATGGCTGATCAACAGAGTAAAACGGGAAACGGAGGAGGAGTACACGGCAATGCAACAAGACAAACACAACACCAAGATAATTAAAATCAATCCACACCCAAGTCATCCCTTATCCGGAGGACTCCCGAATTCTAAGAGGAATGCCAGTTTTTCTTCCCAAAGTCTCTGTTCAGCCTCGTAACTCCAAAGACAGAGCAGGGAGAGTACTGACACCAAACCTGGCTGAGGAGAGGGACCAAGAACCTATTTCTAGGTCCTCTGGGCAAACACAGCCAGGCCTCTGGGGGCTACCACCTATAGGGAAAGCCCCACACCCTTCCCCCAGCCACTGAGTAGATGCTTCCAGACCAGTGGTTCTCAACCATTTTTGAGGTACCAAACCCACCAGTTTCATATGTGCATTCACCAAACCCTTCTTTAGTGATAAATAATTTTTTTTTCCCCAAATTCAAGACATAGGTATATGTTTCTTTACTGGTGCACAAAATGAGCCGTGCATGAACATCACCTTGCTCAAAGAACAAAACCAACAAAGTGCATGAACTCACAACAACTTACAGTATTACTTTTTTCTGGCCTCCACGGCAGAGACTTCTCTGAACCCCTGAGACAGACTCATCGAACCCCTAGGGTTCGATAGAACCCAGGTTAAGAACCACTGTTCCAGACAAATGGATCCAAATTCAGATTTGAAGGCTTAGGCAGATTCAGATTTCGGTATAATAGTGATTCAACCCAGGGCACATGGCTCTCCCTTTGGCCTTGTGAAGTGTCTTCTCTGCATGTGACTCCTGGAAGGAAGTTTCCAGCTGCCGTTTGGCAGCGTCCAGAGCCTGAGGTGGAGAGGGATGAAGGAGTCTTGTGCCGCCCGTTTGCGCACCACTTCTGAAACACTGCAGGCTTGTTTAATGCTACACTATGCAGCAGGGGGCAAATGTCATTATGGGTTTGAAAATGCTCTGCAGAACACTTAAGTTCTCCAAATTTCTTGTTTTTAAACAACATTCAGTGCAGAGAAATTAGAGAAAAACTAAAATATTAGTGAGGAAAACATATTTCTCAAATAATTTTAAATACTGTGTGCAGATGTCTCACCTAATTTTGCATCATAACCTCACAACTTCTCTCTAGTCCTGCACTTTCCATCATCAAAGGATATTTCTTTCTGAAAGCTCTGATACAGCCCATGAAGTATAGAGAAGTATGTTTTATCTTTCTCTAAAACATAGTGTCTACCTTACCAGCCCCCAGTTGTTTAAACTTGGAGTTATCTTGAATTCTACTTTCTCTACATCAGTATTTAAATAAAAGTTTGAGGTTCTGAATTAGAAGGTAGGGCACTGATCAATGTCATTTTGTTATAAAAAGTTACTAAGACTTGGCTCTGGACAGTTAGCCCAGCAGTAGTGTCAGCCCTGCATGTGGAAGTCCCAGGTTCGATTCCCAGTCAGGACACATAGGAGAAGCGACCATCTGCTTCGCCACTTCTTCCTCTCTCCTTCTCTCTCTCTCTCTCTTCCTCTCTCTCACACTTCTCCTCCCACAACCATGGCTCAATGGTCTAAGCAAGTGGGCCCCAGGTGCTGAGGATGGCTCCATGGCCTTGCCTCAGACACTAAAATAACTCGATTGCCGAGCAAAGGAGCATGGCCACAGATAGGCACAACATCATCCGTAGGGGGCTTGATGGGTGGATCTTGGTCAGGGTGCATGCTGGAGTCTGTCTCTGCCTCCCTGCCTCTCACTTAATAAAAAAATTTAAAAAGTTAGTAAGACTTCATTTTTGTAACCAAGTCTTTTATTTTCCTACCATTCCCTCACTGTTCACCCTTTCTACCCCAAAATGCCTGATTGATGGTGAAGCAACTATATCACAGTCTTTGTTGGAGATGTGAAGCTATAAAGTCGAGTTTCTCAATGCTCCCCTCCCCCTTTTTAGTAATGCAGTTTGCAACCCAAGGAACTGAAAGGAACTAAAATACACAAAGCTTAAGAGAGAGAGAGACAGAGAAAAAGAGAGACAATATCATGTATTTCATCTGTTCTTCAACTTTTAAGTGGGAAGTGAAACCCTTTAAAACCCTCCTCCTTCTTCATTGCTATCAATGCACCTGCATGATCTTGGAAGCACATTTATAAGTAGAACTGGCTTTCACAGCTGCACAGGTGGGGGAGCAGTGGAGAGTCCAATGACACATTTCAAGACACACTGCTGGCAGGCTAACCGTCTTCTCGGCTTCTAGGACTGGAAGACTGATTCTTGGCTCTCGTTCCTTCTCTCCCAACAAGTTGATGTCTTCTCCACTCTGTTCAGTTTGATTAGAGATTAGTAATGTGAACCTCCGCCAATCCCACTAAGAATGCTTATTCAACCTCAGTTGGACGCCTAGAAGCAACTGTTTGCAGCATAACCTAAATCTGGGAACCCACAGCACAGGAAAATACAATAATGGAGCATGGTATACATGACTTTTTGCTCTAGCCATTTCATTCAGTACTGGTTTCAGACCCTCAGGGCCCTGGTGCTGGGGCACAAGGGCTCTCTCATAAAACAGCCTCACTTAATATATTAGTCTGTTAGTGCTGCCATAACAAAATACCACAAACTGAGTGTCTTAAACAATAGAAATTTATTTTCTCAGTTTTGGAGGCTGGAAGTCCAAGAAGCAGGTATTGGCAGGTTTGGCTTCTCCTGCATTCTCTCTCCTTGCCTGGATGTTGGCTACATTCTTTCTGTGTCTTCCTTCACATGGTCTTTTCTCTGTGGTACACATCTCTGATGTCTTTCGTGACCTAATCTCCTCTTCTCACAAGGACACTGGTCAGACTAGATTAGGGCCCCTTCTAATAGCCTCATCTTAACTCAGTCACCTCTTTAAAGGCCTTATCTCCAAATACAGATTCTGAGGTGCTGGGGTTAGGGCTTCAACAGATGAATCTGGAGGCACAATTCCTCCCATAACACTCAGCAATCAGTGATAAACTAGCTTTTTTTGTTGTTTGCAAAAGAGACAGAGAGAGGGACTGATAGGGACAGACAGATTGGAAGGGAGAGAAATGAGAAGCATCAACTCTTTGTTACAATACCTTAGTTGTTCATTCATTGCTTTCTCATATGTGCCTGACCGGGGGCTATTGTAGAGCAAGTGACCACTTGCTCAAGCCAGTGACCTTGGGCTCAAGCCAGCAGCCTTTGAGCTTTAAGTCAGTGACCTTTGGGCTCAAGTCAGCAACTATAGAGTCATGTCTATGATCCCATGCTCAAGCCAGCGACCCCACACTCAAGCTGGATGAACCCACACTCAAGCCTGATGAGCCCATGCTCAAACCAGTGACCTTGGGGTTTTGAACCTGGGTCCTCTGTGTCCCAGGCCGATGCTCTTTCCAATGTGCCACCGCCTGGTCAAGCAGAAACTAGCATCTTTAAACTGGGAGAAGGGAAGAGGAAAGGGAGAGAGAAAATGTAACCAACAGGAAAATGAGCTAAGTTAATATGAATCACAGCCCATGGACAAGCAATTATATGAGTATTCAATTAGTTAGGCACTAGAAGAGGAGAGAATTCTAAACGGTTGATTGCTAACTCTATGGACAAACTGGGTTAAAAAAAGGCTAGGTCACAGGTGATATTAAACTTTCCCAGTATGCACTCTGTCTTCTGTATCTACTTATTTAGGGCAGAGAAGATTGCTACTTGGTGAATAAAGGAAGCAGACAGCATACTTTGACAGGCATCAGTCTTTCTTTAATTTTATTTATTCATTTTAGAGAGGAGAGACAGGGAGAGATGAGAGAGAGAAGGTGGGAAGGAACAGAAAGCATCAACTCCCATATGTGCCTTGACCAGGCAAGCCCAGGGTTTTGAACCGGTAACCTCAGTGTTCCAGGTCAATGCTTTATCCCCTGCACCACCACAGGTCAGGTCAACAGGCATCAGTCTTAAAGAGTTGCAGATAAGATAAATCACAGGCACCAACAGAACTCTTCTGTACGAGCTCCGTGTGAGTGAAGTGGTTTTGCATCACGATAATCTGCTAAAGACATAGTTCAAATTATTGCCAAATAGTTTGATTAGTCCTGTTAATAATCATACACTATCTCCATATAACCTGCTTCCTAGGGAATCCACAGCACAATGGAAAAACTCTTTGGAACCCAAATCTGACTTGTCCACAGACTCAGAAAAAGGTATAAATCTTAAAGTAAGCAAGGCAAGAGAGAAAAACAGGAAATAAAGAGATAGAAAAGTAGAAAAAAGTGTCTAGAACAAGATTCAAGTCCGGCCTCTATCACAGGGTATGCTCAGTAATGAGAGGGGACAGAGCAAATGGGGAGGAGGCAGCTTTCCAGCTCTCTGAAGAAGGCTGTCACCATGAGGCTTCATTCTAGCTTGACAAATCATGATTTCTTCCCACCATAAAGTATAAATAATTGAGCATTATCAAATAGAGACAAATAACCACCATCTACACATTTCAAGAAAGGTTTGTTCAGTAGGCCCAAGCATAATGCATGCTTTGTCCAGTGCTCAGTATTACCTCAACCCTGAATCATAAACAACTTGAATCCAACTGATCAGGGACCAAAATGTCTCAGGCTGTTCCAGATAGAAAATCCTATGGTTGTCCCTTTGGGGAATCTTCAGTAAGGCATAGAAGAATCTTAGGGCTGTGTCAAGGTGGTGACTAACTTTACTGGTTCACCTAGACAGCTGTGTTTTATGGCAAACTACATATGCTGGGTTTTGATAGTGATTAGCGGATCTGGTACATAGCCAATGTTATACATGGGAATGTTTTGAGAATTACCTGTAAATGACTGGTCCATACCTAACTGGTAAACTTTATTGCAGGAAATGGCATTATTTAGTAAAAATTATATGTAATTAAAAATTAATTCAGCCTGACCAGGCGGTGACGCAGTGGATAGAACATCAGCCTGGGATGTTGAGGACCCAATTAGAAACCCTGAGGTCGCTGGCTTGAGCAAGGGGTCACTGCCTTGGCTGAAGTGCCTCCCTCCATCAAGGTACATATGAGAAAGCAATCAATGAACAACTAAAGTACGGCAACTACGAGTTGACTCTTCTTATGTCTCCCCCTCCTCTCTGTCTGTACCTGTCTGCCCCCCTCACTAAAAAATAAAAATAAAATTAATTCATATTTGAATAATGTGTTATTTAATTACTATTATTGCATACTATAAATATAAATTTCTAATTTTTTAAAATTGTGTTCTGGTTATATAAGATATTAATAAAGATATCAATATTTGGGAATGCTGGGTAAATTTGGGAATGCTGAGTGAAGGATATATAGGGGTTCTTTGAGTATTAGTTTTTCAAATTTTTATAAGCTGAATTTACTTTAAAATTAAAAACATTTTGAAAGATTTAAAAAGGTAATGCACCAGGTTTGACAATTCATCCATATTGTGCCCTGGGGGCCTAGACCCAGAAAAAAGTACCCCTTCAGTCTCTCTCCTTTGCTACCAAAGTAATGAAATCCCCTGTTGGTCAGATAAAATAACAAATATGAAAGGTTTTGCTATAGTAAATTTCTAAACAAATGCTAATGGTAATAATTATAGTATCATGTGGAGACACTTTTCTATAAATAAAGGGAGGATCAAGCCATTATACTAAATATGCTACAGATACCCTCCAAGGAGCTTCCAAAATGCTTAGAAATTGCTGTCTTGGCAGCAGGAAACAGGGACTCATTGACAGTTTCAAGCATAACAGACGTATAACAACAGTAATACTTCAGGAAGGTTCATCAGGCCTCTAGTACATAGGGGGGATAAAGTGGGAAGAGACCAGACTCAGCAAACCCCTCTAAGAATTATTCTAACAACTGAGGAGTGAACAATCACAGAATGGGCCTGAAAGAAAGAAATCCACAGGAGAGGCATTTTGAAGGACTCATAGTTCTGGGCAGGATTAGCCTGGAGGTGGGGGTGGAAAGTGAGAAATGAATCAGTGGTTACTTGAAGATGTCTCAGCAAGATTGGGGCAATGTGTTGATGTCACTGAGAGACAGACAGAAAATGAACAGAACACTATACACTATACACAGAGTTTGGGCTGAGAATTCAAGGACTCCAGAGGCCAGGCAAGTACAAATGGGGGGGGGGGACAGGCCATGGAGGTTGTGAAACTGGAAGATTCCTCTTCTTAAAGAGGGTGCCTCCCTCCAGCCTTAGCCAGGTAGCTCAGTTTGCTGGAGTGTTCTCCTGATGTGCCAGGGTTCAGTCCCTGGTCAAGACACATGCAAGAATCAACCAGTGAAGGCACGAATGAGTGGGAAAACAAACTGATCACTCTCTCTCTCTAAAATCAATCCACTAAATAAATAAATAAATAAGGTACCTCCAAAGGGGACTGACACAATTTGGCATCAACAGTCCTTGCTATATGGGAATGCACTGTTGGTGTTACTAGAACTTGTATTTTTGCAAGAGAAGCCAGAAATTCAGCTCTCTTAAGTGAAATCTCTTAACTCTTTAATGTTGGCAATTACTTTAAAAAAATTTAAAGCATGGAGTGCACCAAACAAAACACATCTGTGGGTCAGATTCTAGAGGCAGGCTATCAATTGTGATCTCTGATAAAGAGATAAGGTCAAGAGTCAAAATTCACAAACTGTCATGATGATACATAGGGAGATAAGTGACTGTAAAGTTATTCAGTAATCAAAATACTATACATAAAGCTTTTGGTAGCAATCTAAGCTGTATGAATGTCCCTATCCCTCAAGCCTATATATGGATTTGAATTTAAAGGAAGTCTGATCTAAACCTCAAATGGTTAAATCACAAAGAGTTTGAGGGCTTACTGTGCGCTGGGTAGACAGAAATCAAGGAATTTCAAATCCAACTGGGAAAGAAGAAACATGCCCTCATGAAAACCTGAGACAAATTGTGAAACAAGCTGGAAGACTGTTTGTTCTCCAGATTATGCTATAATATCAATCAGTCACCTTAAATCTTGGAGTCTTCCCATCACCCCATCACGTCCATTTAGCAAAGTGCAGTAATACATTTGTGCATGTGTGTTGCGTGTGCGTGTGTGTGTGTGTCCTTGAATCTGTGACTGGATTTCTAATTTCCTGGGCAGTAGTTACCAAGCCATAGCCTCTACCCTCCCCTCACGTAGGAGGGGCGCTAGCTGGGTTAGGGGTACCTGGGCACCAAGAGGAGGAGGAGAGTGGCCGGCGGAAACCGCGCCCTGTCAAGTTTCTCCGTTGGAATCCCTGTCTCGGTTTCTGTCATTACTCTTTAAGGGTTTGTGCAGGAGAAGGCAGGCACCGAAATAGAAAGTGTCAAAGAGATGGTGATAAGGAGGATAAACACAAGGCACGACTTTTTTTCAGTCCCACCTAGCCCTTTCTATCTAGAATGCCCGCGCGGCTCCTCCTGCCTCTTCAAAGCGCCATCCGTGGCGCAGGAAGGCGGCGGGTCCTCGTCGGAGAGCCGCGATTTCCTCCGAGCTGCCCAGTTATCTCCGGAGTCGCGGAGCAGCTCGGCGCGCAGCGGGTTCTCTCCCCCACCCGCACTCCTCAATCCACCCACCTACTTCCTCCGCTCAGTACTCACACGGCCACAGCGCTGCCAAAAATTTCCACCCTCCGCCCCCCTCCCTCGCTAACTTCCTTCCAGCATTTCCTGAGCTGGATGATCCTAGGATTTGTAAGACAGGAAAAAAGGGAGGCGTGAGGGCGGGCAGGAGAGACAGGATGCTTACTTTTCGTTTGACCGAAGCCGTCTGAAGGCAAGACAGCGGACGTCGGAAAGAGGACCCACGCAGCCCCGTTCTGTCCCCTCGCCCCCCGTGGCCGCCACGTTCCCCAGGCTCGCGTCCGTTCCTGGGCGTCCCGAAAGGCGGAAAGGCGAGCTCGCCCTTCCTCCCTGAAGGGAGGAAAACACCCGAAGACACCGCAGGAGCCTGTGAAAATCCCTGGGACTCCAAGTGAGGAAGTGACACTCCCAAGCGAGCCGGCCCTCAGCTGCCAGCTCTGCACGGCCCCCGGCACCGCGGCCCTGGAGGAGCGCGCAGTGGATTGCAGGCTCCGCGCCGCCCCGCGGGGTCCATGCGCTCTGCCCCCGACCCGAGTTCTTCCGGACGCCCATGCGGCCCCCCAGAGCCGCGCTGCAGCGGGTGATCTAACGCTAGAGACAATCTCCGGCGCGGTGCCAAGCAGAGGGGAGGGGGACACGGAGGGGCAACCTCTTTGGGACTAACTCATGAAGAACAAGGGTGCCAAGCAGAAGCTGAAACGAAAGGGAGCCACCAGTGCCTTTGGCTGTGACCTGACCGAGTATCTGGAAAGCTCAGGACAAGATGGTAATGTACCTTCTCCTTTTCCCTCTTTCTTTTTGTGTGAGGGAGAGATGGGCTCTCCTCGGGTGTGTTAGATTCAATTCTCAAGTTAATGTATTCCAGGCCTGTGTGCTCATTTTACTTTTTTTTTTTTTTTTTTAAAAACAATGTGATTCTTAAGGTGCGTAGCGCTGGCACCCCGACGTGCAGAGATGGTGTCAGTCCTTCCGTTTGTCCCACATAAGCCGTTAATGGGCGGTGCTGCTTCTGTTTAACTGGCTACTTCTGGGGGGTGGGGTGGGAGCCCTAGAGATCTTGATCACCAACTTTGGATATAAGAGAGGAGGGATGAGGTCTGGACATGTGGGATGGTGATCAGTGGGACTTCTCTGCATTCACAATCATGACCACCTTGGGTGTCCCTCCTGAGCTCTCCAGTTTCATCGCTCACATCTTTTTTTATTAACGTGCTGGAAGGCAGGGGGTGCGGTGGATCCTGGCTGGGGGAGTGGTTGCACAAACATTTTCTGAATTTCTGAACTGATGCCAAATATATCGTACCTCCCTCCCTCCCCTTCACCCAGCCGGCCGGACCCTTAACCTCCTCTTAGCTTTCAGACCAGCATTTGGTGTGTCAGACAAGAATAGTGTTGTAGAAAAGTCAGCAGGCACCGATTTTAAGAGTTTAGGGCATGTAAGAGAAAAGGAGAGGGTGGCTGTTTTCATAGTCAGATTGGAAAAAAAAATAGAAGGAATCCTGCAGAGTAGGATTTGTTGGGGGAGGGGAAAGAAAATTTAAAATATAATAACAGCATTTGAGGCTAGAAGTTTTTAATCATAGGAAAGTTGGGGAAATTGAGCATTAAATGACTCCTTTTGTAAGGTTGACTAGCCCTGCATTTACCCTTTACCAAAAAGGCCTTGTCTTCGGAAACTTCAGTGAGGAAGAAAATCATCCACTATATTGGGTGGTGTGTTTATACATAGACACAACCAAAGGGCTAACTGGAGGGCTGCTTAACTGTGCAGAATAATTCTGCCTCCAGGAAAATAATCTCAAAAACGCTTTGATTAGCTCATATCAAATGTACATCTCAGAAACAGTGCAAGGCTTTTGTTTCAATTCCGGTTTTTTTCTAGACTGAGCACCACCTAGTAATTTGCAGTGGTGTGATATTCCTGTGGTATTCTAGAGTTCAGAGCCAGCTGTGTCATTAGGACAAATGGCTTAGTATTTTAGAGCTTGGGGGACCACAGGTTTCAAAACTGCCTCTTTTGAAAATGAGACATAACTCAGTCAATTCAGTTCATCCTCTCCAACCATCTGAAGAGTTACATTTGAAATCAAACAGTTTGGACTTAGTTTCATGTATGTTATGTGTGTTTGTATGTCTGCATTATTGATTTATTCGTTTTTCTTGAAGGTGCGAGATCTTAAGTATATATCTTAACCACTGCCCTCAGAAATTCAGAATAAATGTTCCATCCATATGTTTTTGCAGGGGCATTCTAGGTATACTATCAATGCTTCTGAGATGCTACCTTCCACATGTGGGTATTATTCTGAGCCCTCCCTCCAAGGCTGTGAGAGTTGCATGGTGGCACTTGGCAGTCCTGCCCCCATTCTTACAATGTCATAGTTCATAGGATAAGCCAGGAACCCAGGGTTCTGTGAAGACACCTCAGAGGCAGCCTTATGCAGCTTTTCTTTCACTTGCTTTATATTTTTGAGTTTCGTATGTTTCATTGGCAGGGGGGGGGGGTTACAAAGAAATAAAATTGAAAACCAATCTCCCCCAGTGTTCCCTGACCTGGAAAGGAGGGGAGAAAGTCCAGAGAGGTAAACTGATCTGCCTAAGATGACACAGTTAATCCTGAAGGATGCAGAGGGCCCTGGCGGGTCAGGCTCCTCTCCCCTCTCTGGCTTCCATGTCTAGGCCAACATTCTCCTCTAATGGTTTTACCCCCTAAACTGAAAGCAGACAGCCCTGCCACGGGATCACCAGACTTTCAAGACTGACTGACATACCTGAATAGAATTCAGTTTTGAAATTAAGGGAAACTGACCTACTTAATGATTCATGCACCATTATTGTGCCAGAGTAGAAATGGGACACACATAATAAATTACTTTTATAGATTAAAGTAATTAGGATTTCTTTTGGCCCCCATTTAAAACTAGTTACTAAGTTACCTCTTATTTTTGTTATAGTGTAGCATCAAAATCAGTGCTAATGTTTTCTCTGAAACAATGTGTCCTCCTTCTGGGACTTAGATAATTAAGTCCAAGGCCTGGACTCTACTTCCAGGACAGTGCCCCTTTGCTCAATACCTTGAAAGTCCAGCCCAGAACCCTGAGGGTGACAAGTCATTGTGGTAACAAGGGGCCGAAAGGCTTGGGAAGATCTCGGAAAACTGACATCATGGTTACTTAATCTTGGAGGGCAAAGGTACAGTGATGGACTTGGGTAGAGATACAGAAAAAATGGATTCAAGTCTGGGAGTACAAGGCAGAGAGAAGAACAGAGAGGTAGGGGAACCAGAAGAGCCCCTGTGCTTGGACAGGGAGGGAAAGACCCGAGTTGGGGTGGATGACAAAGTTGGTGACAATTAACTGTGCTCAGACTACCTGAACATAGGGAAGTAATATCCTTGAGGCTGAGCACAGAGGGTGAATGTCATCTACTTCTGTAATGAGCTGTGGCCCAGCCCTGCTTCAGTTGTACAAACCTAACAGGGCAGAGTGTGTGGGTGACAAATAGGTGTTCAGCTTAGAGCGGATGTTGCTCAGGGCCAGTTGTCATCCTTAATCTTTAGGAAGCTGATGAAAAACAGAAACCCTTTCCCTTAGAAAAACACATACACTTAAATTGTGTGTACAGTTTCTGTGGGCATTCATGTAGATGCCAAGTTCAGACACTGCTATTGATCGTCCCTCGCTACGCACAGGCCTGATGTGAAGAACAGTGTCCCCCTGTTGCTTATTTAACCACTTTTCTGCAGCCTGGTGTAAACACCCAAGAATGGCATGAGGTTGCTCCTGGCCAACTTGGCCAGAGGCTCTTTCACTTCCCCTCCAGCTCAGTGGCTGCTGCCCCAACCCCCAGCTATCCCCTGGGAACCAGATAACTTTCTCTTCCTGCCTGGAATAGAGGGAGAAGAGCATCCCTTCCTCACTGCAAATGCTGAAATAGTAGTTTTCTTTTTCTTCTTTTTAACCACTGTATACGAAGACCCTTGCTTGCAGCTGTGTAATGAAAACCACATCATTCTGTTGCCTGTGATTGGGAGGCCAGAGTGCATGCACAAGCATTTCCCACCTCTCTCCTCTGACTCAAGTGAGATGGGTCTTCCAGCAGTGCTGAGAGATGTCAAGCGACCAGTGAGAGAGCACTGTCCAGAAGCTTCTTCTGCTTCGTGGCATAGGTCTGTTTTTTGTTTTGTTTTTTATTTTACTTTTATTGATTGATTGATTTTAAAGAGACAGGACGGGTGAACGAGAGAGAAACATCAATTTGTTGTTTCACTAATTTATTCATTCATTGGTTGATTCTTATATGTGCCTTGAACACGGATCTGACCCACAATCTTGGTGTATGAGTATGATACTCTAACCAACTAAGCTACCCAGCCACAACAGCATGGGTATGTTTTGAAAGCTAGATATTCTGAAATGCAGGCAGAGTTAAGAACCACTGCTTGCAGTACAGGGGTTTATAGACTATTTTCATCCTAGATAAGTAGCCCCTAGACCATTCAAAATGCACCTTCTGAAGGTGCATCTTCTGTTTGAGAAGAACTGTGAGCCTTTTTATTCCTGAAGATTTTTTTCTCATTGTTATCAGATTGCAAAAGAAAAATATATATATTTGATTTGAGGGATGACAAAAGGTTCATAGCAAATCAAAAATGCTCATTATAAATATAACTTTAAGTTTGATGAGAGTAATATGGTCCCACTATTTCAGAGACCAAGGATAAGGGAACGGGCACCTTTAGATGTAGCTGTTCTATGTTTCTGAGGCCAAATCAATCTCTCACATTGTTTTTTCATTTATTTAATAAATATATATTAAGGCACTGTGCTAGGTACTGTGGGAGAGAAAGAAAGATGCATCCCAGATTCAAAAAACTTACAGTCTAAGGCATGGGGACAAACTTTCAGAAACCAATTCAGTTTTGAAATTGGCTGTCAGGACTGAAGTGAAAACTGAAGGAGAAAACTGTGAAGGCTTTTGTCCATGATTAAATAAATGAGATACGCAAACATAAACAGGAGCAAAGTCTTTGCAAAGAAGGTAAATATTTTTCTGTTCAAGATAAGATTTAACAAATGGAGAACCAGAGCTGGACAGTCTGTTTGGCTTATCTGATCTCTTTCCAAAATCTTGCCTGCACATCATTATCACACCTTCCCTGACTAAGTCTTCATTCATCCTTTGAGTCTCAGCTGCTTTTGAAAACCTTCTCCGATCCTCCCACTGGGAGCTCCTGTTAGGAGTTCCAGTACCTCACTGCCCGGGATGGAAGCCCAACTTTGCCTGTCCCCAGCTGAGTGACAAGTTATTTACCAACTCTGGGCCTCAGTTTCCCCTTTGTGAAATGGGGATAGGAGGACTGATGTGAAGATAAATGAGTTAATATGGGCAAAGCACTTAGCAGAAGGGATGCAGATAATAATCTATACATGTAGTTATTATTATCCTAACACCCTAGTCTTGCCTAGCATAACTACACAGCTCACAAAAATTAGGGGATATTTCAAAATGAATACGAAGCAATAAAATATCCCCTAACTTTTGTAAGCAGTATACTTATCATCCATGACTGAATGAATGAAGGCTTCAAAGAAGTGAGTAAATGATGTGGTCAGATGGGTTAATCAATCACCAGGAGGAAGCAGATTGACTGCCCTGCGGAATGGAGAGTCCAGTTCTTGCAGGGCTTTTCCAGCCCAGACCATCAGTGTCCAATAGGAAGAAAGAAATGTCAACATGAAACTAAAGGGCCCTCAAAAAGATCTGAGAAAGGTCTCCAGCCAGTCCTGGACCCACAGGGAACTGGAAATAAAGATCTGGCCTGGGGGTGGAGTTTGTGGAGACAGAACAGCAACTTTGTGGACTTGAGTTTAGAGGGGCATCCCCAAAGCTGAGCTCCCAGAGTGAAACAGGAAGAACCAAAAGAAGAGAATTAAGACTTTAAACCTGGAGCAAACTAAAGCCAAACTGTAACTTACTCTGTGTACTCTGGAGATGACATACAGCCCACACAGAGAATAGAAACAGCTACTTCTGCCTACCCACATCCCTCCCTCTTGCCCACTCTCCAGATCTCTGCCAAGAGCCCCTTGACCACAACAAGCATAGCCTTCCCCTTCTTCCACTCCTACCCACCACGATTGGCAGCCACCCAAATGCCTTCCGGCTTCAGCAGGCCCAGACATTGGGACGGCTGAGGAAGCCCACTCCCCTGTTCCCCCAGAGATGCCCTGGAGCCAAGTGGACTATCTGCTGGGGCAGGAGGGAGCTGGAGGCCTAGCCTTATGCGGGGCAGAGGGAAACAGGTTGAAACTAGGAACACATTTCCCATAGTGCTGTCAGTGGTGGATAAGCTTTCCAATGCCATTAGAGCTGTAGTTTTTCATGCATTCTTTTTCTTTTCCCTCTATTCCATTAGATATCTGTGAGCTGTGGGCTGTCCTGGAAAACTTTGCTGTGGGAGAGGGGAGGAGGGGAGAACACATTCTGAATGCAAATTGACCAAGGCAGTTCTGAAGTTCTTGCTGAGGACTGTTTGTCCCAGGAAATCACCTCACTGCAGAAAGGTTCCTGGGATTTCGCAGCAGTGGGTGGAAGAAGAGGGCGGGGCTGAAAGATCCAGGACTTAGTCTGGGGAATAAAAGTGCCCCCCACCCCTTTTCCATTGGATATTATAGCTAACTATGTTTGGAACAAAGTAGAGATAGACCCTCTGGTTGGCGCTTCCTGGTGCTCATTCCCTCCAGCACAGATGGATCAAGCTGAGCTGCCTGACCAGCCTGGCCCCTGGGTCTCAGGACCCTACTTCCCTCTGCATGGTATCTTCAAACTAGTCTTGAGGCCCAAGAACATGGACCTACTTGCTTTTTGTTCTTTATTGTTTGGTTTTGTTCTTTTTTGTCTCTTCCAAGTGAGAGGAGGGGAGATAGAGAGACAGACTCCCACATCTGCCCCAACTGGGATTCACCCAGCAACCCCCATTTGGGGCCAATGTTCTGCCCATCTGGGGCCATGCTCGCAACTGAGCTATTTTTAGCGCCTGAGGTGGATGCTCCATGGAGCCATCCTTAGCAACTGGGCCAATGCACTAGAACTAATTGAGGCAGGGCTGTGGGAAGAGAAGAGAGAAAGAGAGAGAGAGAGAGGAGAGAGAGAGAGAGAGAATGAGAAGGGGATGTAGAAGGGGTGGAAAAACAGATGATCATTTTTCCTGTGTGCCCTGACCAGGAATTAAACCTGGAACATCCACATGCTGGGCCAGTGCTCTACCACTGAACCAACTGGCCAGGGGTCTGTTTGTTTGTTTTGTTGCTTTGTTTTTTCACTCATTGCTTCCCATTTATTTAAGCCCATGTGGCATTTTCCCACTTATCTCTAGCCTTCAAATTAATTTTCTTTCTGCTAATGGGTGCAAATTTTCTGAGCTGTTTCTCCCTCTGCCCCAACACAAATGCTCCGCTTGAGTTTGACTGGTCTTGGTTTTCCTCCCTGAAAGGACTGGCCTCAAGTCCTTACTGAGGTGGGGCCAAGCCTGGTGGGACTTCAGGAGTCTAGATAGCTCCCTGCGTCCCTCTTAATCTTCCCCCCAGGATGCAATTTTAGCTAAGGCTTAAAAAAAAGGACCCCTGGGATATACACATTAACTGCAGTTCAGAAGAGGATACTAGTACTAGACTTTCTTTTCTAAAAGCAACTTTTAATAGAGAAAGATGAGAACATTAGGTTGCTGAGTGGCTCAAGGGAGGAAGAGGAAGAGGACCCAAAATTGAAGGCTGAGTTTCAAATCAGACATGCTTGTTATTTTTATTAGTAGAGTTCCTATCTGCATGGATTGCTTACTAGGTGCTAGTCACTTTATACACAAAAGTAGTATTTTGAACATTGTAAAATTGGATTATTTATTGACATTTTACACAGAAGAAAACTGAAATGGAAAAGGTTAAGTAACTTCCCAAGATTATAGAGATAGGAAAGGCAGAATTTAAAGCCAGATCTGCCTCACTCCCAAGGCCATAGTCTTAGGCATGAACACAGTCTCCCAGAATAGCATATTTCATAATTTGGCATTTACTCCACAGTTTTGTAAAAAAAAAAAAAAAGAAAGAAAGAAAGAAAAACCCTGCAAAAATAGCTTTTGCTCCCTTTGCTTTGTTCTTCCCCCACCCAAAGTCATTAATAGGAATAACTCACATTTGCATAGCATTTTACTCTCTGCAAGGAACTTTTTACACACACACCCGTGCTAAACCAACCAGCTTTCACATCCCACTAGACCCCGCCCTTCCCTTCCAGGCCTTTCCTGCCCACTGCAGCCACAATCTTCTTTCTCTCTTAGAACACCTGCTGCTTTAGAGGCAGAGACGCCCAACTTGGTCGTTATTCTACCTGTTTCTGTTTTTTAACTGGCTTTGTGCGTCCAAGGCAATGGTGAGCTCGGCTGAAGGCCAGTGGTATTCAGAGCTCACACAGATTTGGTAGCTCACAGTGCCTCTCTGGGTGAGCCAGGTGGTCAGCCCACAGCAGTTGATTGATTGACCCTATTTCCTGCTGAGGAAGCCAGTGTTAAATTCCTTCTAGGAAGCTCGGGCCCAGGAGACATTGGTGATGTGCTGAAACGTCAGCAATCAAAGATTGTTTAAGGTTCCCCTCGACAACTCATAGCTACTCCCTTATAGAAACTGAGCTCAACTTTGCATAGGATGCCCCAGAAACACTGCCTTTTCCTAATGCTTCACCAGTCACTCCTTGGTATGAGCTACATTCTTGGCGGGGCCCCAGAACCAACTGAGTTTCTGGGTCTCAGGCACTCTTTGTTCTAGTGCAAGCTTGGCTGATGCATACCAGGCCCTAGTACCACACCCATGGCCTCATGCTCGCCCAGAATGCCTTTGGGGACCCCCTTACCACCACCCCCAAAGGGAGAAGGTGAATCTCATTACCCACAAAGCAACATATATCAGCTGTCACTGTTAGAGACACCAGAAAACAGTTTGAGATATAAAGTAGGATCCTGCCAAACTATAAATAAATCTATAACTCTCCTGAAAGACAGTTGAGCTAATCTGTGTAATTATGCATATGCCTTTCCCCAGCTCCTTTTATGTTTTATTCAGAAACCATCCTTCTACAGGGCTTTCAATTCATTGCAACAAATATTTAATGGAGTGCTAATGTGCTAGACCCTGTTGGGTCAAAAGATGCTCTCAAGTTGCTCTCAGCCTAGTCGGCTCCGAGTCATAAGATGGCACAGGAACGAAAAGAAGTACAGAAAGAATGGAATGGGGGCTCTGGAGGATGTGCAAGCAAGGGCTGTTAACACATGAGGCAGCCGGGTGAGAGAGAACCAGCAGATAGAGTGGGCTGTTTGTAAGGGGGAAATCAGTAAAATGATAAGCAAACATCATCTGGCCATGAGGAATGACACAGATATGGAAGAGAGGGTGATCGGTATCCCCAGACAGGAAGCCACATGGTTTTGCCTGACTCTTGTGGTTGGTCACACCTTCTTGCACAGGGAGGGGGAACGGGTGGAGATTTGACTTCGAGTGACCAGGCTTGTTTAGAGGGACCTGGCTGGTGTGACAGAAACTGTCTTCAGTGGCAGAAAAATGAACCTACCCTCAGGAGAACGCAGAACAGCTGATAATGAGAACTGATAATGTCTATACCCTGCCCAAGGCCTGGAGAATGTGGGATTCTTTTAAAAGATACAACTTTAGCCTGATCAGGCAGTAGCAGAGGAGCCAGGTTTGAAACCCTGAGGGCACTGGCTTGAATGCAGGCTCATCCGGCTTGAGCAGCTTGAGCGTGGGGTTGCTGGCTTGAGCATGAGATCATAGGCATGGCCCCATGGTTTCTGGCTTGAAGCCCAAGGTCACAGGCTTGAGCCCAAGGTCACTGACTTAAGCAATGGGTCACTCACTCTGCTGGAATCCCCCCTCAAGGCACATATGAGAAAGCAATCATTGAACAACTAAGGAGCTGCAATGAAGAATAGATGCTTCGCATCTCTCTCCCTTCCTGTCCGTCTGTCCCTATCTGTCCCTCTCTATGTCTCTCTGTCTCTGTCACACACACAAAAATAAATAAATATTACAGCTTTAAAAAATGATGTTAACCAATTACCTTATTTATGTTTTTTGATTAAATCTAGCTCAATGGCATAAATGTGAGATCTTGACCTCTCCCCACTATCTGAGGAAAGTTTGGTTTGGGTCCTCATTTTGTATATGTAGACCAACTCAGAGAGATTAAGAAACTTGCCTAATGTCACCCAGCCATGAAATGGGAGAGGCAGGGCTCGAAACACGTCTGTCTGCTGTTGAATTCTCTTCCCATGGCCTTGTCTCCTCTGGACCCAAACATCTGCTTCTGTGCTGGTAGTAAATCGGGGTCTGATATGCACAGCTCCATTTTACATGCATTGCCAGGGTGATAAGTTCAGTAGGATTTAGTTAGACTTGGATAAAACTTCTGGCAGTGGAGTTCCCATCTTTAGTTTTTTCAAATCAAACATTTAGGTTCCAAATGGCAGGATTCTAGACAGAGAGCCTGCCCTGTTAGCATAAGTAACCCCTTCCACCACTTCTTTCCCATCTGTTTCCTGCATGCTGAGTATTATTGGGAAACAATGATGTCAGCTCTTCCATATAAATCTACACCTCCCTGCTTACCCCTCCCTTACAATGCATATTTTTGTTCCTCTTTCTGGCTTTTGTCTTGCTGTTCTGTTCTTTAAGGACTCATGCTTTTTGGCGTCAATTGTTGGTTTTCTTTTTAATGAGTTTTAGCTATTTAAGCTTCTTTGTGGCCTTCAAAGTGCACATGGTCTTTTGGGTCCATATTTGGAAAATCCTTTGTTTGGCTAATAACTAAAACATGGCCCTGGTGTTAATGGAGGCAGCCATTTTGCTTTCTGGAAAAGCCAGACTAGATACAGGTCTCTGAATCAGAACTAGAACTGAGGGCACACAACCTGCTCAGGGGCCCTGGCTGCAGAGCCTATAGCTGAAGGTCAGGAAAATATATCCATCAAGGATCTGGTTTCCCTCACCCCAAGGCTGACTTTCAAGTGGGACACGATTTCCTCAGTTCCTCTTTCAGCACTGTCCATAAAGACAATTTGGTTACCAAAGGGAATTGAATGAGGAGAGGGGATTTGGAGGGAGGGGCTTGTATAAATTTTATATTCTGGATCCAGGATTTTTGGACCTCTCTTTCTCAGCCTTGGGCAGTGACACTCAGACTTTACTGCGCATGAGAACAACTAAAAATGTAGCATTTACTTTTAAATTTTAATTTCAAAATTTAAAAATAGTAGTTAAATTTAGCACAGTATCAGTGCACTATAAGGAGTATTGTGAATACTCCTTAAATTCCATTTCAGACTCCTTGAAACAAAATGGACAGCTAATAAAAGTTTCAGGTGGGCATTTGCATAGGCCCTGTAGTGGGTGTATAGTCTTTGTGGAGACGGTGCGAGGCCACGAGATGAGTTCTGCAGTGGATGGGGCTGCAAGCCGTCAAGGGCGACCACGTGTGGACATTCTGAGGCTGGTTCCTCAGAGCAACTGCTTTTGTAGGGCTGAGGTGGGACCCAGGAAGCCACAGTTTTTAAGGTGAACTCCAGGTGATTCTGATATTTTTTGCCTACTTTGAAAAACATTGAGTTAGCCCATAGAAAGAAGCAATTATGTGAGAATGCATGATTTTTGTTTTCTTCATTATATTTTTTACATATATTGCTCAAATTTTCGACAATGAACATTTTTTTTTTACTATTTAAATTAAGGGGGGAAAGGTCTCTTAAAATTATTCATGGGAATGTGGTGTCTGAATTTATCGAATTTTCTTAAAGCCCTTTTGTTTTGATCCTTATTTTTTAAAATCTTCGTGAAATCCATTAATTAGCTTTTCTGTCTTAATAAATTTAGTCTAGTAACATCAATTATCCTCTCTTCTGAAAAACAGTATAATAATGTGGTTAGCATCTGGCTTTTTGCTGGTAGTCCACTTTGGTTCAAGTCCCAGCTCTACCACATGCTAGCTATGTGACCATGGACAAGCTACCACACCTCTCTGTGCCTCAGTTTCCTCATCTTTAAAGTGAGTATTGTGATAACAATAATAATACCTATTGAACAAAGTCATTATGAGGATTAAATGAACTAGTGTACTTTCTAAATTTAGTAAACCTCCCATAAGTGTTAAGTATGGTTATTATTTCCTTAGTGATTGGAAGTCCTATCCTATCTCAGCCTCATTACTCAGAATGTAGTTCCTGAGTAATGTGGGAGTTGAGAGAACCGGAAACAAGTATTTCAAGGTGCCCTATATGCCTCTCGGGACTCTTCTCTTTTTAGAAATTCCCTTGTGTACACGCAATTATTTATTTTCTTTGGTTGAATGCATAAAATGCTAGTTTTAAGATTCTTATCTATTGATAAATATTTCTGGGGTGGGGCTGTGGCAGACTTTCTAAATTTTGCATTTTTGTTTTTTGTGATCAGAAAAAGAATATAAGCTATAAACCAAACTGAAAAAAAAAAAAGTTATGGCAAAAGGCTAGAGTCACAGTGACAGCCATCTAAACTTGTAGTTTCCATTTATAAAGTTTCCATCAGGAGGATAATAAGTCTGAAAAATGAGCCATTTCCATCATCGATAGAACAATGCAAGGCCTGGATTTCCTCTGGCTTATGTGACATTTCACATATGCCTATTTCTTTGCTTACAGTTGTATTTTGACCAGTGATTAAATGAGACCTGTTCATCTAGGCAGTTGAGCACATGTATTGAGGGATGCCCACGGCACTTTCATGGGTTGTATCTGTGCTCATTTCTCAGTGCTCCATTTGAGGATGAAAGCTCACACACAGTCGTATATTTAGGAAGGTGATCAGGATGGTGACGTTTATTTGTTTATTTATTTATTTTTAAAGACTTTATTCATTTTAGAGAGGGGAGAGAGAGAGAGAGAGAAGGGAGGAGCAGGAAGCTTCAACTCCCATATGTGCCTTGACCAGGCAAGCCCAGGGATTTGAACCAGCGACCTCAGCATTCCAGGACAATGCTTTATCCACTGCGCCACCACAGGTCAGGCCAGGATGGTGAAGTTTGGAACTTCATTACCTCTCAGCTCCAGCCACTGTCACAGTTTCTAAATTGTCTCCTCCTTTGAATAGGAAGAAAATGAGCTTATTGAAGACTGGAACAATTCTCTGTTCATCTGTGTGTTGGTGTCGGTAGGGGCTGGTCCCTTCCTGGAGGGGTCCCAGGGAGAATCCATCTCCTTGCCTTTTCCAGCTTCTACAGGCTGTATACATCACCTTTGCTCCCTCTGCTCTGTCCTCACCTGGCCTTCTTTTTGCTCTTCTGTCTCTCTTATAAAGACCCTGTGATTAATCAGATAATCCAAGGTAATCCTCTTATCTTAGATCCTTAGCTTGATCACATCTGCAAAAATCCCTTTAGCTTTTAAAGCAACAGTCACAGATTCCAGAAATAAGCACATGAACCTCTTTGGGGATCCATTACTCAACACACCACAATCTGTTTTCCCTAGAGTGCATGGTTGGCTCAGTAGATATTAGTAACACGAATAAAGGGACTAGGAGAGAAAGAGCTGGACGTTGGCACTTACTAAGCACTTACCATGTCCCAGGCATAAACATGTCAGTGAACAGACATCAGCTGTTCCTGTGGGGACTCTCACTATCTCATGCAGGAGACAGACACATCCTCAACTGATTCTCACACAAACCATGATAGTAAGTAGATGACGTTAATGATGATTCAGAGGAGCTAGATCTTCTAAGATGAATGGAATCTGAGTTGTCTCTGCCCAAAGGGAAGATTTTCTAGACAGAGGGAATAATGTATAAGCAAAGGCGCTGAGGTGTAAAATGGTATGACAGGATTGTCATTCTCAAAAGAACAAAGAGAACAGGGGTGATGCATGAGCCAGCTACGTGCCCGAACTAGATTTATAGGAACAAATGGCTTATTAAATGACCATTTTAAATCTTCCATGGAAAAAAAAGAGTGATGAAGACAGATGTACCAGGTTAAATAACAGATTGATAAAGGAAGAAGACTCTCAAGCCACAGTTAAAGCTATTGTGTCCTTTTTTGCTGTTTTGCTGTATCTGTTGAGAAAAACTTGGTCTAGGAATAAACTTCCTCCAAGTGGAGGAAAAATGAGTGCCCTAAGCAGCTACCGCCCAGAGTTTCTGAGTTGATTCCATTGATTTATAATCTTAGGAAGTTTCATTTCTGTCTGTCTTGTGGCTGATAGCCAGAGCAATATTTAACATTCCACAGCCAAGTTTTGAGATGAAACATTTTGTTTCTTCCCACCTGCCCACTGGTCACACTTCTGCTCTATCCCATCTCTCTTTTCTGGCTTTCTCTTCATCCTAGTCATTCATTCAGTTTGAGAAACCATGCAGCTGATAGCTGGCTCTGTGTGCTCCGACTCCCCTATTGGGACGCTGTCCCCTCAGACCCATGTCCTCCCCAGAACTCCTGGGTCCTGTTTATGAGGACACCGTAGGGTCCCTTGGAGGTGGGCCTCCCTGTCCAGTGTCTGACTCACCACTGCTGGATTCTGGAACTCCAAAAATCTAAAAATACTTCAACCTCTGCTTCTCCTGCTGGCAGGCCCTCAAACTGATTTTGTCTGTTGTGACTGAAAAGCAGAGGCCCAGAAGGAGTGCACCTAACAACATGATCTGCTGCTGCCTGAAGAGCCCCACCCAGACTTGCATTCACTCTGGACAATGGTCATCTCCACTGCCCCTTGCCAGAATAGCTCCTTTGGCAATGTTCTGCCACCTCTTGACTCCTGTGGGGAATGGCAGGAGTCATGCCAAAATGCAGGATGTGATTTTGATGAGGAATAAAGAACTGCCACACGTGCAAGCCATCCTCTTCCCTTATAAAGTTATAAAAGTAATTGTAAGAAAAAGAAAGAAAGAAACCAAACAATACAGAGATTTATAAAGTCCCTTCTCACATCCTTGCAGTCCCTTTCATCATTTAACAGTCTGGGCTTGCTTCATCTAGACCAGCTCTGTCAGCAGACTTTCTGTAATGAGGGAAGTATGCTCTGTCTTTACTGTCCAATATGGCAGCCGCCAGCTGCATGTGGCCGTTAGCACTTGAGTGTGGCTAGTGCTACTGAGGAACTAAACTTGAAGTTTTAGTTATTTTAAATTTACACATCCACATATGGTTAGTGGCTACTGTATTGAACAGCATAG
Organism: Rhynchonycteris naso; assembly: GCA_037038555.1. NCBI lineage: Eukaryota > Metazoa > Chordata > Mammalia > Chiroptera > Emballonuridae > Rhynchonycteris > Rhynchonycteris naso. The sequence goes on along the minus strand of CM073002.1, from coordinate 61,552,443 downwards.
AAACCTTTCTCTGTGGATATACTAAAAAATACACACTTTGAATGACTTTGTTTCTTTCCCCACAAAGATAAAGTTACAACATACATATGTTCCAAAGTGTGTTGTTTTAAATAACAGGAGATCTTGGAGAACTTTTCATTTGTATAATTATTGCTCAATCTCACTCTTTTTAATCACTGCATGGGATTCTGCTGGATAGTTTTAGTTTAATTTTATTTTTAAAATTAGGTATCAGATTCCCATAGTTCAAAGTGTACAAGTCTCAAAAAGGTGCCTGACCAGGCGGTGATACATTGGATAGAGCATTGGACTGGGACACAGAGGACCCTGGTTCGAAACTCCAAGGTTGCCGGCTTGAGCACAGGCTCATCCAGCTTGAGCGCTGGCTCACCAGCTTGCATCTGGGGTCACTGGCTTGAGGGTGGGATCATAGACATGATCCCATAGTTGCTGGTTGAACCCAAAGGTCCTGGCTTGAAGCCCAAGGTCGCTGGCTTGAGCAAGGGGTCACTCACTCTGCTGTAGCCCCCCCAGTCAAGGCAAATATGAGAAGCAATCAATGAACAGGAAATCAATGAACAACTAATGTTAATAAAAATGATTAAAAAGAAAAAAGCTGCAATGAAGAATTGATGCTTCTCCTCTCTCTCCCTTTCTGTCTGTCTGTTCCTCCCTATCTGTCCCTCTCTCTGACTCTCTCTGTCTCAGTCAAAAAAAAATTAAAGGCTCAAAAAGGTATAACAAACAATCTCCTTCATTTCCCTATCCTTAGCATTCTGTTCTTCACCTCAGAAGCAACTGCCATTAATTTTCTAAGCTTTCTGAGGATAGTCTGTACATATATGAGAAAATATATATACACTTTAAAAATACTATATTTTATTTAAACATTTTTTTATACAGAAATCTTACCCTTTTACAAATTCCTATAAAGCTTCTCTTCTCATCTAAATACTAATCGATTGATTTGGTATTTATTGTCATGTTGTATGAGCATCATTTTCATTAACAATTTCTGTTCTCTATATTGAACATTAGTACTTCCCTTTGCTTATGATGAAGGTGGAATTTCCTAACCAACATACTTCTAATCTGTAAACTCTTCCAATATTTCTGAGGGATGTTGGCTGGTCAATGCGTATTCTGTCAGCTGCAACTAGGACCCAGGTTAAGACTGAGGCTGGGAGCAGGGAACAGTTAGGGCTGTTTGGTCCACACACTGGTGTATCCCTGGCATCATGATCATAATGCTCTGGTCATCTTGGCCAACCCAGCACAGACCATAGTGCTCCAGGATGACTGGTGAAAGCCGATAAAACAGATGTGGCAGCCCAAACAGGAAGAGTATCCTGAAGTCAAACATCTACCTTTATGTAGAAACTGTAGCCTGAGTATATCTTAAAGTATGATCATTATGACCATAGATTCTTACAGTAGCCAGAGGAGAATGTCTTAAAAAGAGCTGGTCACCAATGTCATTCACTAAACCCTTCAATGGCTTCCCAATGCCCTCAATACAAAATCAACTCCATAAATACCAACAAGGTTTACCAGCCTATCACACTCATACACCTGCCTCCTCTGCAGCCTTTGTGGACACCACCTCCCCACCTGGTCCTTTCCCCAGCCGCACTGTACTTTTCATAGTTCCTCAAAAGCGCTGTGTTTCTCTTGCCACCAAGTGTTTGTACATGCTCCTCCCTCTGTGTAGAACACGCCCTCTCTCTTTAGCGGCACTTCAGGTCTTGCCAACTTCAACTCATCTTTCTGGTCTCAGCTTGGATATCTCAACCTCCAGGAAGCCTTCCCTGAGCCCTGTGAGAGAAGGGCTGAGTGCTTCCATCCCACCTTGTACTGCCCCATTACTGCTCTTATTATACTAAACAACACCAGTCTCATCCCCGTCTATTGCTGCCTCATTCTAAACTCTAGATGACGCTGGGTCAACTCCATGCAATCAGGAGCTTTGTCTCCTGCTTTATCATTTTATCACTGGTGCCTGGCATAATGTTCTTAAATTTGTGTTGAATGAGTACATGGATCCAGGGAATGGCGATGCTGGTGGTAGAATGGGACAGAGGGATGTGTTTTGCATGAATATTTTGCACATACGTGTGCATCTGTTATGTGTCTGTGTGTATCCAATGTGGAGACTGTGGAGGCGAAGGAGAGATCCACTGGTGGAGCTTAGGGTTAAGTCTTCGTTCGGCAAATAATTGTCATCTGATCTTAGACAAATCATCACACTCTGTGAATCTCAATTTCCTTATCAAAGAGACAGGAATGAGAATTAAATGAGATAATTTATTCAAAAGGAAATTTTAAATGAAAAACAATTACTGCAATCATTCTGCAGTTCAGACACGTGTTCGAGGAGGGCAGAATAGCCCCAAAGGCTGTGGTTACTGATTTGTTGTGAATTTGATCCCTCCTTGTAAACATTACCAACCACCATATTGGAAGGAAATCAGGAGAGCTGTTTTCCTAAGGTAACCTTCCCACACACACCCTGATGCTTCCCTCCCCCCCCCCTTTGCCAGCTTCCACGATTCACTATCAGTACAGGTTCTTCAGGGCCTTTAAGTACAGCCTCCAGGTGCACAGCTGGGGCTCCCAAGGCTGCCCCTTCGCTCACTGCCAGGAACATCCCCTCCTAAGGCAAACACAGGTAAATGAACTAGAAGCTAATGTGTCATATTAGAGCTGATAAAATCTTAGAAAATTGCTACCTCAATTTCTCAATTAACACACAGAAAACCTGGGGCGCTGGAAAGTAGAATAATTTGCCTGAGAGGACACAGCTGGCCTGGTGATGTTTCTGGCTGCTTGTTGGTGTTGGCCAGAATTAATAGGTCGGCATGTTTCTCAGAATCATCCAGCATCAGGGATCTCTGAGAGGGGAGAAGAGGCTCAGATGATGGTGCCTTTAGGATAGAAGGAAGAGTCCTAAGACTGCCACACAGCTTGAGAAAAATATCCTTGATTGTACAACTGGTTCAAAGGATGACATATATTTACTGGCAAGAAAGATGTCCAACATTACTTAAGTTAAAAAGTTTACAAAACAGCATATGCAGTATAAATCCATTTTGGTAACACTACATGTAAGAAAAAGTCAGAAAAATATACTCAAAACATTAACAATGGCTTTTTCTGAATGTATGCTTTTCCCTTTCTTCTGAATACTTTGCTGTGTTGTCTGAAAATTGTTTTAAAATGATGAACATGTATAATGTTTATACTTTGAAAAGACAGTAAGGAATTTTCATTTTGTGAAAGCGTACATATTCCTTGTATCTTCTTTCTTTGCTCTGATTTTTTCTTCAAACAACTTTCATCCTCTGCAACCTGGTGTCCTTCCTGCGTAAGGCCCTCATCTGTACAAGCCTAGACCCAATTCTGAATTTCTGTAAAAGAGGTAAATAAGAAAACACAAAGAAATGGCCCTTTGATTTTACAAAGTCACCCTTGGAACGTAGTTATAGAGGAAAGATGACTGAGAGGAACATGCCAAACTCAGGTTCTGATTCTGCCACAGAGAGGACAGACCCTGTCCTGTGACGACTGCACAGAGGCCCAGCCTCCCCCGTGCACACACACCTTGAAGCCCTTTCTAACCCATCAGCTGGACCCCCGGTCTCTATGGCCACTGCTTGGGGTTCAGACTGAGCAGTCTTGAAAATCTTTGGTAGTGCATCCTGGAATCTCTGAAATGGGCAGAGAGAGAGTGAGAGCGAGAGAACTTGGGTTTAAGGTTATAAAAACGCATGTCTCGCTGGCTGCTCTTTCTACCCGCTGACATTTGTAAGAGACTTACACAATACCAACAAAGTGTGAGAGAAAAATTTTATTATGGTTTGTGAAAGTTGAGGTCCAAGTTAATAGAAAGACAGAAAACCTGCCAAGATTGGGGGGTGGGGGGAGGGAGTAACTAACCCTTCAGTGGCACCTTACAAAGAGCTTTCACCAAATCATCTCAGTTGTCCTTCACAGTCTTGTGAGTTAGATGAAGCACGGGATTATTTCACTGGCTGTATAATGGGGACACGGATGTTCCCCAAAGATACAGAGCTAGTAATGCCCAGTCTACTCACTAGGATGCATGATTTATGTACATAACCTGTATGTTTACAGCTCTGGGTGAGGGGATGAGAAGATGTATATGTTCATAATGTGACTGCTTGGGATTCCCTTCACCTTTCTGAGCCTAAACTTTCTCATCTGTAAAATGGGGATATACCTCTCCAGCTTGCCCATGCTGTAAAGATCTGACAAGACAATGGACACAAAAGTAGTGTGTTTTGAAAATAGTAAAGTGTTAAAGGAATATAAAATATGATTGATTTCCTAGTGCAGTGCTGAGGTATATGTGTTTGAGAGTAACTTTCTCTGAACTTAACTGTTATTTTAGGACTGGATAAGATGAATACAGCCCACAACAATCCACAAACCCCAGCCAGTTCCCTATGAACCCAGACCTTCTATTTTCACACACCCCTGTCCTGCATAGGTTAGATTCTCAGCTTTGAGGAGAAGTAATCAGTATCCTGGAAGGAGAGGTGTCCCAACCACTGCCTCTTCTCATTGAAACCCCTGGGTTGGAGTGGGCTTGAGTTGGGGGCGCATCCTAAAATATCAGCTTGGGGGCACATACTTTAATCCTAAGAAATTGGGCTAGCCTGCTTATTTTGAGAGGCATTTAAGTTCAAATAACTTTAAATCTGCTTTTCCCACATAGTAGGGGCCACTAGAGAGGCCTGAAGGGAGGGATCTGGGGGCCCCACCCTGCTTAAACAAGAGAAATCTGCTTTCTTCAGAGCTATTTCTTCTGTTTCTGGGTGAAATTTATCTGAACACAGCACTTAATGCTTAAAAAAATAAGTTTGAAAACCACTGCAGCTTAAATCTGCAAGTCAGCAAAACTGTTTTGTTTGAGGGTCATGCACCCAGCCAACCATTTCTCTGCCATGTCCTCTAATACCTCCTTTCTGACTTTAGGTTAGCCCTGGAATCTTTCCTTGGGACATTTCAGGTGTTGTGCTGTGCTTTGTCGTGTTTGGGGATAAGATATTTCACAAGGGCCTGCAAAGTATACATGCAAAGTCAGTTCTTTGGCAAAAAAAAAAAATATCACCACCCATATGCAATCATGCAATGTGATATTTTATGTTCTATATGGTATGTGAAGTTTCCTTTTTTTTCTTTTTTTTGAGAGAGAGAGAGACAGACAGACAGGAAGGGAGAGGAATGAGAAACATCAATTCTTCACTGAGACACCTTAGTTGTTCATTGTTTAAGCCAGTGACCCCTTGCTGAAGCCAGCAACCTTGGGCTCAAGCCAGTGATCTTGGGATCATGTCTATGATCCCATGCTCAAGCTGGAAACCCCACACTTCAGCTCATGAGCCAGTGCTCAAGCTGGTGACCTCAGGGTTTCGAACCTGGGTCCTCAGCATCCCAGAGTGGTGCTCTATCCACTGCACCACCACCTGGTCAGGCTGAAGTTTCCATTTTTAATGGAAACAATAAAGAAATGAGGCAGAGGTGAAGGCCTGGCATTAATGCAACTTCTCTAGATTTCTGTGACTAGTTCTTAACCTTTTTGCCATTGTGGCTATAAATGTTTCTTATGTGAACACTAGCAACACAGAATGAATGGTTTCTGGCACTACCGATGTATCCCAGTTATTGTGGGAGGAAAGGAAATGAAGACAACAGGGGAAAAGAAAGGAAAAAGGAGAGGAAGGAAGAATGCAATTGGAAGCTGGGAAAGAAAAGTAACTTTAGAATTTTGGAAGCAAATGACTGAGGTCCAGGAGCTGCCTTTTTAGAGGATGTTTTATGTGATAGAAGTAAGGAGCCTTTGTTTCCCTAGCTGTACTATGAAGATAAAAATATTTGCTTTATAGACTTCACTGTGAGGATCTGTTGAAATGGTGAATAGGAAAGGAACTTAGAGATTTTAGGTCATTGTTGTTACTCCAGCTGAAGACTGTCATCATTTTTTTCCTCTGTTCTTTGAACAGATGGCTTGAGGGATTAGGATCTTTCCTTCTTTCAATTTAATTTTGGAGCTTTGAAACTCAACCCAGCTGTTTCTACACAGTCTTCAAATGCTAAGTCTCAATGGTTTATCACTGGGTAAAATTGAGAATCTATATAAATTATGTCCACTGGAATTCTTGAATAATAACTCTTATAATAAGAGTTATTTAAAATTACTGCTAATGACAGAGGGCGTGTGTGTGTGTGTGTGTATGTACACATATACATACATATATATATTTTAATATCATCTAGTAATTTGAATTTTGCCTTAAATGTAACACTGCCACTCTGTGAATGCAGGTCAGCTTGATTTTTCTTGAATCTCACATTATTTAGAAAAAAAGGAGGAGATACTTCACTTACTGATCAACTAATTTAGTCCAATTTCACAGAGCCTAATGAAATGATAGTTCACTCTTTTCTTGGCGAAGGCAGCAAATTTCCAAATGATTGAAACAATTTACAGATTTTAGTTAGACTTCCTAAAACAGCTAGAACCTTTTATTCTTGCATACTCTTAATTGAATACTGTAGAATCACTCTCACTTATGCTTATTTGAACTTAAGAATTAAAATCTCTGTTCAAATATTTGAAACCTAAGCTCAGCTAGTATGGAATATAGTAATAATTCAATGAACAAGTAAATCTTCGAAAAAAATATGAGAAGTGAAAACAAGCTAAACTACATTCCAGTATTGGATGGACATCCATCTCTTGGTCCATCGACCTGCCCCTCCCCTCCCCTTTAACATACAGGTCACATTGCATAAAAAAATATGCCTTTTCAAAATAAGCAATGCTGCTGATCTAGTCTATCTTGGGACTCATTGTTAAAAATTCTCCCCTTCTGCAGCCTTCTTTTGGGCAATACCAAACAAACATTAACAACTGTGGAACAGATGTTCTAACTTGAGAAGATTCCAAAGCTGGGCTCAGATGTATCCCCAACCAGAACAAGACACCCACCACAGAGATTAATCTTCTGGTATGGGTGTTATGAGATAAAAGCACCTTCTGGATTTCATCACATATTTTTATAAAACAGTCTCTAGAGGGGTATGGGATGTTGTTGTTTTTTTCCTTTTAAGGGTAGGGTCAGAAAGTTCTTTCTTTTTGTGAGCCCAAGTGTCATACAAATGCTTAGGTTTGGTGTTTGGATTTTAGTCAAAGTAAACAGAAATGCTTTTTGTTCTGCTATTGTAATTTTTAAATAAGATGATTTCTCTGCTGCCGCCTTTGATTTTGATGGAAGGTATTAAGAAATCCCTGCAGCCTGGCCAAGTGGTGGCGCAGTGGATAGAGCGTTGGCCTGGGATGCTGAGGACCCAGGTTGGAAACCCTGAGGCCTCCGGCTTGAGCGCAGGCTCATTTGGCTTGAGTGCAGGCTCACCAGCTTGAGCATGGGGTCACTGGCTTGAGTGTGGGATCATAGACATGACCCCATGGTCACTGCCCTGAGCTCAAAGGTCACTGGCTTGAAGCCCAAGGTTGCTGGTTTGAGCAAGGGGTCACTCACTCTGCTGTAGCCCCCTATCAAGGCACATATGAGAAAGCAATCAATAAACAACTAAGGAGCCACAACTATGAGTTGTATGTCTCATCTCTCTCCATTCCTGTCTGTCTGTGTCTTTCTCTCTCTCTCTAGCTAAAAAAAGAAGGAAGGAAAAAAAATAAAGAAATCACTGCACATTGTAGCATAAGACACTTTAAGAAGATAATATTTTGCTGCTTTCCATGAGTTGTAGGATATCAAGCAAGATAAGTCTGGCCCTCCATCTAGGCACCAATACAAAGTCATATCCAACAAAACTATTATGCTCCCTATTTCTTTATTTAACTAACAAGTATTTGTAGAATTCCTAACATTGTCCTAGTGCTGAAACATCCTACGTCCTGGCTCTAGTAACCTTTAATTTTAAAAGTCTGAGAAGAACCATGAATGATTCTCGTGTTCCCCAAAAATCTATTACAATGATTCCAAAACATTGATGAGGTCGAGGAGACTGGAAGGTGATGATGTTGGGGAGACTAGAGTCTTGTTAGGAAAAGGCAGTGAATTCCTTAAGGTCCAGGATCTAGCCCTCAACCTCAGGGATCTTCCACCTCATTTCCAGTGAAAGGTATACAGCTTTCAATAGATGGGGGAGGAAAAGAGAGTAAAAGTCCACACATGGTGAGACCAGGAAGAGAGGTGAGATCACCAGGTAGGGGAAGAATCATGGAGGGGTATTGGAACCACTCAAGAAATCCTTAAGCCCAGACAGAGGGCTCTCTGGATATGGTTTGGTAAGTTCCACATCCACCACCCAAAGGATCTAGATTTTGATCCCAGAACAAGACTTTGCCTTCTGCCAAAACACAGGTTCTCAACATATAATAGTTTATGTACCATCAGTTATTTTCATGCAATATCTCATGTTAGAATTACTTGAAAGACAATGCTATATTCTTCATTCTACCAGATCCTCACATAAGACTGAACTGTTCTCAAACCAAAGAATACCTGCTTTTGCTGTGTGTATTCTGCTGCTATATAAGGATCTCTAGGAACACACAGCATGTAGACATGAGGTCTTCTTGATTTTCTCCCTTCCCCTCCCAATAGAAGAGGAATGGGCCACGAATGAGGGGCTGATTCATTATTAGGCATTTTCCAACCAAAAATGACCATAATTGTCATCTGCCTGGGTTGAGATGCAAAATACTGTTATCAACAACCTTGGGCCAAACATGAACATGTTAAATAATTATGTTTATGAACATATATTTTCTTTGCCATTAAAAGTTCCATTCCAATTTTCTTCCCTTCTGCCCATGAATCAGCCTGTTCTTGCCAATCAGAATTCAGCTATGATCTCATCATTTCCTTTTTGTGTATTCTAAAACTTAGATATTTGCCCTTCCTCTGGCCCATTGGGTCATGCTCTCCCCTTTAATTAATATTTTGAACATATGAAAATTGCCCAATCCCTTTAACTACCCATACTCTTTTAAAGTATGGAAAATATTTCAACTAATGAAAAAATTGCTCAAGTACATGTTAACTTCTTTCACCCAGGCCTGGTGACTTCTTCAGTAACAATTTCATATGTGTATTTTCATATATATACATATTATGTATATTTAATAATAAAATGTATTATTTGAAAAGTTTTTGAAATAAATGTTTTAATATTTTAATAATACATGTTTATCTCATTGTACAGAAATTGGAAAATATGTAAATGTTTTGGAAAGAAAAAGTGCTTTCATAAATTTTACAGAAAAAGAGGTAATTTACTTCCCAGGGGTTGGTTGGTTGTTTTTTAGCTAGAGACAGACAGACAAGGACAGGCAGACAAGGGAGAGAAACAAGAAGCATCAATTCTTCATTGCAGCACCTGAGTTGTTCATTGACTGCTTTCTCATATGTCCCTTGATCTGGGGGCTCCAGCTGAGCCAGTGACCCCTTGCTCAAGCCAGTGACCTTGGACTTTACAGCGACCATGGTTTGTGATCCCAGCTCAAGCCAGTGATCTCCAGGTTTTGAACCTGTGTCCTCAGCATCCCAGGCCAACACTCTATTCACTGCACCACAGCCTGGTCAGGCAACCCTGCACTATGTTACATCTCGTTTTACAGCCAAGATTTTGTTCATGAACTTGCCTTGCCTGGTCCTTGAGCTTTTCACCACATTATTCCACATGGCACCTTTTCCTTTTCACGTGTGGTCTGCTGTGTTCCAAATGGGTTCATTTTGGATGTCTGTCTCCCTTGTGCTGTCCCACACTCCCATCTTTGTTTCCAATCTCACCACCCTGCCCAGCCTCCCTTCCCAACCTCCCACCATAGTGCAGAAAGGCCAACGTTGGAAACAAAGAGATCTGTGATAGAGAAACGCTAGTCTGTGAAGGACAGGCTGAGAAGGGGAGTTGTGGGGGAAGGGAGGGTACTCATTTGTGGAGCTCTCTCTTCAAGCCATTTCCCTCACAGCCTCTCTGCTCAGGGCAGTCCTCAGCCTGCTCCCCTGTCATTTGCTTGGAGACTTGGATTTGGCTGACGCAGCATCAGTCTCTGTGTCCTAGGGACCCGGGTGCGAGCTGGCCCGCTTCATCCCCTCAGGACGGCATCCCAGCTTTAATAAGGCCAAGGCCACAGCCCTCTGATCCCTCCCAAAGGAAACTGTGGCGCTTGCTTCTCCAAGCGCCTTGGCTTCCTCTTGCTCCACTCCGCCCACGGGTTTCTGATCCCTTTTGACGGTAGCGTCGGGGAACGGGGAACCGACACCCTGCGGCCCCTGGGAAAGCCCTGCGCCCCCGCTTGCCTCCCGCCACTTCCCGGAACGGCTCAAGGGGGTCTGAGTCACCCACTGTCACCGCGCAGCTTTGCTCACGCAACTTTCCCGGGAGTGGAGAACCCCCAGGGGAGACCAGAGGTTTTGACTACCGACCTGGGAGAGGGTGGGGGCCTCACGCCTTAGGGTGAAGGTGCAGACCCGCCGGTCCCAGAGTAGGAACAGAGAGGAGGGGTGCCCCAGAACATCAAACAAGGGTTTTGTTTTTTAACCACATCCAGGAAGAAGCAAAACCTGTCTAATAACAGGAAAAGAAGAAACAGAGGATAGATACATCAGAACTTATGAAATTTGTTTTGATTGACTCACCTGACATACTTATCAATTGAGAGCCGGAAGCTTATGGAAACATCAGGGGGGACTGGCACCAGGCCTGGCCTTGCCATCTGTGGTTGGGGCAAGGCCCCGGATCTCACTGGCTGGAGGTCTTCTGAGCTGCAGGTTCTCAGGCAAAATGAGCTCATAATTTTTTTTTCTTTTCTTTTTACAGAGACAGAGAGTCAGAGAGAGGGATAGATAGGGACAGACAGGAATGGAGAGAGATGAGAAGTGTCAATCATCAGGGTTTTTTTGCCATTGCGACACCATAGTTGTTCATTGATTGCTTTCTCACATGTGCCTTGACCGCAGGCCTTCAGCAGACCGAGCCACCCTTTGCTGGAGCCAGCGACCTTGGGCGAGCTTTTGTTCAAGACAGATGGGCCCGTGTTCAAGCTGGCATCCTCTGGGCCTCGAACCTGGGTCCTTCGCATCCCAGTCTGATGCTCTATCCACTGCGCTACCGCCTGGTCAGGCAAAATGAGCTCATCATTAACAGAAAACGTTTCTGTCACTTTTGTCGCCTACATCCTTACTTCCAAAAGGAAGAGTCTGTTCCTTCATGATGGTCTTCAGCTACAGTGAAAGAGTTCTTTTCTTCTCCCATCCTTGTCTCAGTTACAGTTATTCAGGCTGTTGATACTGTTTCCACCTTTCTGCCTTGTTTTTTGCCTTTTCCTCCAAGGAATGGGGAGGTGGGTCCCTAAGGAGTCAGAGAGGGTACACTCATGAATGAAAAAGAAAAGTTATTACCGGGGACCCTTTGTCATTGTGACAGGTCTTTCTTCAGATATATGTAGGGCTCCTGTCGTTCCTGCTTTATAACCAAGCAATGAAGTTCCTTTCAGGTCCAACATGGGAGGACTCTGTTATCTGTACCCACATGTAAATCCTAGGCAAAATCATTGCTGTAGAGCTTGCCTCTTCTTTCTTTCCCCCGTTTTAGAATATTGCATCATCTTTAGCACCTATCCACTTCTAGGACACTAAACATTCTCAATTCACTTCAGACCCTTTGAGCTGTCTAGAATAGTGGCTCACAAATGCAGAGCCATAGGAAAAGCAAGGATCATGTAATATATTTTATCTATATATATCATCACAATTTTAAAATTTCCAGCTGTCCTTTCTTGAAAAGAACCATCTTTTATTCTGAGATTATATTCTTCATAACTTTATTATTTTGAACTGCCTGTTCTATAATAAAATGATAATAGTTCTTATTTTTATTTGTTGATGTCCTATGTGAGTCCTCCCAAATCTTTTAAAATTGACTTATGAATTCCAAAAATTCTGGATATCATTGCTTTATTCAACACCTGGTTCACATTAAGGTGTTAGGGCCTTCTTGTTGCCCCTCACAGGCATTTGTATGTATTCAAAGAAACTGCCAGAAAGAGAACCTCCAAAAATTCCTAAGGAGAGATGTGGGAAAAATGTATTTGAGCAAAGGAGCCTATCTATACTCTCTCAATATCTAGCACTTGGTCTAGATAAAAGTAGCACAGTTGTATCAATTCCAGGCTTCTGGCATTTAGCATTTATTGTGACTTTTAATGGACTACTCCTTTAAGTAAAACAGGGAACCTATTTTTTATGAGCCAGAGTCTCTTGGCCTTTTAGTTTGCAAACCAGCAGGATAGCAAATGAACATGCAACCTTTTTTCTTAAAGGATAAAAATTAGGTTATGTGGGTAAGCAATAAATAGCACTCCTCATTTTCATAGTGGCATAGTGTGGTCTTACATGCTACCATGTAAAGTTAAGCCTTATTGACCTGACCAGGAGGTGGTACAGTGGGTAGAGCATCAGACTGGAATGCAGAGGACCCAGATTTGAAACCCCAAGGTTATTGGCTTGAGCGTCGGTTCATCTGGTTTGAGTGTGGACTCACCAGCTTGAGCATGGGGTCGCTGGCTTGAGCGTGGATTATAGACATGACCCCATGGTCTCTGGCTCAAGCCCAAGGTCGCTGGCTTAAGCAGGTGGTCACTCGCTCTACGATAGCTTGCCCCCTCAAACCCTGAAGGCACATATGAAAAAGCAATTAATGAACAACAAAGAATTGTTGCTTCTCATCTCTGTCTCTTCCTACCTGCCTGTCCCTATCTGTCCTCTCTCTGTCTCTCTGTCTCTGTCACAAAAAAAGAAATAATTAAATAAAGTTAAGCTTTATTGGTTGCTATTCATTGAACACTCACAGGGCATTTGATGCTAATCAGAATATCCTCAAGTCACAGAATCACTGCCTTCTGGGAACCATGGCACAGCAAGGTTAGATTGCACCTACCTGCATCAGTACAGATACTACCACAGGCTTAATTATCCCTTTCAGATGCTAAAATAAATTTTTGATTAAAATTTTTGCTTATATTTGGAAAGTAGGGGAAAGGGATATTTTTTAGTTTGAAACGAATATCCTGGGACTCCTGGGCAGAAAACCATGCCAGCTTTCATGCACATTAATCCTCTACTATTTTGAAAACAGTTTCACATAGGACCTCTGGTTATCTTCCCCGAGAGCCTATGACTCCACAAGGCAGACTGGAGAGATATTGTTGTTTCCCCTTTAAAGAGAAGGAATTTAAGTGGCTTGCCCAAGACTGCCTACCACAAGGCCATCCTTCTGGTCGGGGAGTCTGCTCTATGTCTGCTTGCTCCCTACTGTTGGTCTTCACTCCATGATGGCCTCCATGAGACCAAGTGCAGGGTCCTGAATCAGGGAACAAAGGTGGTGGGAAAGCACTTCTCATAGTGACACATACCAAAGAAAAAAAAATCTCAGGGGAAAAAATGACCAGGCCTAATGGCAGGCTCTTTGCCAGGTAAGGAGGAACAGTGGGGAGGAGAATTTGAAGGAAGCAAGAAGAGCTACCAATAATTCTTATTCTCAAGCTTTCTGCATATTAGAATCACACAGGAAGTTTTTAAAAATCTCAGTACCCAGCTCACACCCCCTGCCAATTGAATCTGAAGGTAGAACCAGGCATTATATTGTTAAAGGATCCCCAGGGTTTTACAGTGGACAGCCACACTTGAGGACTTACAGCTTAGAATTCCTCAAACGTCAGTGTACTTGTGACTCACCTGTGAATCTTGTGACAATGCAGGATCTGATTCAGTAGGTTAAGGGTGAGGCCTGCTCCTGTTAGATTCAGATGAAGGACCCACTAAGTTGTCAGGAAGAGCTCTGGAAGGAAGACACATTTGGGCTGGGCTTGCAAGGATGCATAAGATCTAATGCTTAAGAATTATGGAAAGAGCACTCTGGACTTCATGGTGGACAGTCAGAGACCTGGAGATGGGAACATGGGGGACGATGGCTGGTTTAATATAACTAAAGAGAAGTTGTTTTATTGATCTGATCTATTCTGCACAGTTGAGTAGCAGTTGACTGCCTATTGTTTTGGGTACAGGTGTGTTTTTTCCTCTTCAAGATCTATGTGCAGAGATCTATGTTTTACTTTCTTTCATCACACAGGATGCTAGCAAAGCAGGTGTTCCAAACATGACTGAAGGGGTGTGCATTTGCACCTGCTGTTCCCTGGGTCTGGGATGTTCTGGTAGATAATGACCCTACTTACTTCCTTTAAGACTTTAACCTCAACTGTCACCTTCTTAGCAGAGCTCCCACTATTAAATAAAATGTAAAGGGCCTTGATCACCCTATTCAAATAGAAACATTCTCTTTCTTTCTCTTTCTTTCCCCCACCCCTCCCACACATGTCTTCCTGCTTTATTCTTCTCTTTAGTACAAGTCACTATTTAACATATATTTAGTTTATCTTGCAATATGCAGGGTGGGACAAAAGTAGTTATTCATATAGAAAATAATACAGTAATTACTGAACAATAATACAAGAATAAATTCTTGTGTTTCGTGTATTCACAACTGTAAACCTACGTTTGCCCCACCCTCTCTTTACTTTTTTATCTTGCTTACAGTCTCTCTCGTCCATTAAAAGGCCGCTCCACAGGAACAGAGAATTTTGTGTTATTCACTACTGTTTTCTAGTTCCTAAGACAAAACTGAATGCTCCACAAGTACTTAGCAAATGAATGAATGAACTGAATCGAATGTAGATACAATACTACTGCTAACACAAGTATATTCAACATTCAGGGGCAGGAACAACCAAAGGAATCTATCTTGCTACTGTTCCATTTTAGAAGAGGAAATGATGATAGTATTTGGTAACTAGAAAGGAAAATTTGGAATAATGTGTTCATAAAAATGAGTTACCTGCCCCTAAGGATAAGAGATTTGCTTTAAATGTTCTATATTGGAAATCTAGGACAAATGTTTGGCTGATCAAAAATATCAAGTATCTAAAAAAAACTTCAAGAAAACTGTATAAAACCATCCATGATTTACTTAATTTTGGAGTATTTTAAAATAGAATTGATTAATGTGAAGGAAAAATGTAAAGCCTACTGGGTATAGCAGATTAAATACAAAGGAGATATTAGGAGGGAGAAATGTAGAATCAGAGAGGACATTTCGGATGGTAAATTTACCGGTGAATCTTGGGATTTGGGGATTGGAAGGAACTTTAAAGGTCATGAAGTTTTAATGTTTGATTCCCTTCTACCACATGAACACCAAGTGCTGCCTCTATTTGTATATCTCCAGTGATAGGAAACTCACTACCTCACAGAGAAGATTATTCCATCTGTGAACAGTTCCACATATTGGAAAGCCCTTCCTTCTGTTAAGCAGCTAGCAACATCTTTATACTCATTTTGTCCGTGTTTAGAACTATTCATCACCATCACACTGAAAAATTTCATTCTTCTTCCAGACAGTAATTCAAACTTTGAAGGAATCTATTATATCCCTTCTCTTCCCCATCCCTAACTCCTACATGTCTCTAGAATCTCAAGCTCATTTCCAATCCAAATAGCATCAGTTCCTGAATTGGTTTTTGTTTGTTGTTTTTTTTTTTTTTGCATAGGGCATTGTTTAGGGTCCACTTGCCTTCAAGGTCAGACTCTTCTGAACCTGGGGCAGTTTGCCTGTGCCCTTCTAAACTGTGTTCCCAAGAACGGACATAATATTCCAGGTGTCAACTGAGGAGTACAGAGTGCTGTTCTCCCTTTCTAGACACTGTACTTCTGGTAATGCAGCCCAAGATGTTGCAGCATCCTTACCAGCCACATCACACTTTGAAACACAGTGTGCTTCCTTCCTATCTGGTATGATCAGCAGGACAATGAACTGTGCCCCCAGAGATGAAAAACGATACTCAAAATTAAATGCATATTTCAGTAAAAAATTATGAAGCATTTAAAAGTCAAATGCAGCATTTGCTTATGACATTCTCATCAGTATTATAAAGATAGAAGCTTTGGAGTCAGACAAACCATGTGTGAAAGGTACCTCTGCCTCTTCCTATTGTGTAGCCTTAACCTCTGAACCTCTGTGTTCTCATTTATTAAAGGGAATAATAATGCCCTTTTCAGGATCACTGGGGAGAGGAAATGAAATCATGTAAGTAGGTGTCTGGCTTATAACAGATGCTTTAAATGATAGTTTCTGGAAAAATAATAATCACTATTATTATTCCAACAAATATTTACTAGATAATTAAATCACCCATGATGGGACTTTATAACACGATCATGTAGCCACCTCATGTGCTTTGGAGGGAATCTAAAACTCGTATTGGGAAGGAAGTCTGTCTGAGAATATAAATGGGTCCAGTGTGCAGAGTCCCCAAAGATTACCCTGAGCTCGAGACTTTGGGAGTCCCAGCCATTTCACTGACTTTTACATCGTGGTGGCGGGCGGTCGCCAAGCTCCCCTTTCTCTACGGCTTATGCTCTAGAGCCCCATGTCAATGCAGTCTGCATCGAGTCACCTCAGGTGGCCTGATGGTGCCATTCTGGACCTGAAACACATACACGTGCCAAGAACAGGCCCCTGTCCTCCTATGTGAACTCTTTGCAGCCTGTGTGAGTGGGAGCAGCTCAAAGGAAACATTCCAGAGGTGCGGAAGGGGAGCGAGAAAGCCTGGAGAACTCATTGTGGTAGAGCTGGCCTGGCCCAGCTCCTTTCATGGGGGTCTGCAGCAGCTCTGTTCCCTCTTTCCCATTCTTTTCCCTGCTTCTCTGCCAGGCCCAGACCCAGCTATACACACCCTTCTTTTAGAGAGTCCCCAGTGACAAACAAAGGCCCCTCACAGACCTTCCCACTCCATCCAGCTGTATCCAAGGTTACGGTGGGGAACTTGGAAACAGCACTTGGCCCTCCGACAGAGGATGCCCTGCATGCTCGCTCAAAGAGCTCTTGCTCAGTCCACAGCAGCCAGTGAAAGGACAGACTGTTCTGTGCCTGAACCATGAGGGTATTGAGAGGCTGTGTCTGTAGCGTACCCATCACAGTGTTAGCCAAGCAAGCTTCATTGTGTGGGTCCTCACTGGTCCTGAGAAACCAGTAAATGAAGATCCTGTCTGAGTAAACAGACTCTGATGAAGTTGCAGTAGAGAAGAGAATGAGGCTGTGTCTAAGCAAAGTGGCTTTTCCACTATCATCAGCGATTCAGCCAGTTGCTTCAAAAACCAACTAATGTGGTAGATATTTCCGTCCAATCGACTGATTGTTTGCACTATCTAATTGCGCCAGTTAGTATGTGGTCAGAACCTTGAGGAAAAGGGCAGGCCAGGCTCAAAAGGCAAAAGCTACGCACTGGGAAAATGGAGGAGATGGAGTTTATGTATTGTCCCATTTGCCTCCTCATATCGTTACAGCAACTACAGAGAACGAGGGCTGCCTGGAGCGGAGCATGGCATGACTATTTCTACCCATTGCAGGCAGGGCAATGCCAGCAGCTCTGCTTGCTGGCTTCGGAGGAGTGACCAGTTATCTTGCATTCCATGCCAGTGGCATGACTGTTCCTTGACCCAGTGTGAGCATCTTATGGTCTGTGTTGCGGTGGCCAAAAATGTAGGGCAGAGAGATCCTTTGATGGGATCGAAACCAGGCTCCAGCTCCTGGGGGCTTTGCCAATCTTTAGAACTATTTTGTGGTTTACAGTGTGGCTATTTTTTTTTCCACCATCACATAGTAAACTCTCATCTTAGAATCAAGAAACCTGGGTTGGAGGCCTAACTTTCTGACAACCCTTAAGCAAGTCACTGCCCTTCCGGGAATCCGCATTTCCTCCTTTGTCCAATGAGGAAGACGGAGATGGTATGGAAGGGTCTGTCAGAAAGGGCATCTTAGATTCTGTGGGAAGAGGCCTTGCCTCTTTATCTCTTTATCTTTCACCCCAAAGCACTTAGTAGAAGCCATTACTAAATAAGCTTTGAAATGCTTTTAAATAGACCGTTGTGTATACAAGCCATGTATAGAAACAGACCTATGCTCTCCACGTGTCATATATTTATAAAGTGTGCGCCCTTTGAAAGCTTGGAAAATAATCTCCGCTGTCAGACGCCTGCCGCGCCATGGTACTTTAAAGCTGCTCTGCTTATCAATGGCCCCTTTAGATCCACCACGCTGCACATTCCTTAGGAGGTGGCAGGCCTGCTGGTGGGAGTGAGCTTGTTTATAATTTTTTAGATTAAAATGTCGTTGGGTGCTCCTCTGAAACTGCTGACATGTTTCAAATGTCTGCTTCTAACGGTCTGCCCTTGTTCAGATGAGTTCAAGGGGTCCTTGGCTAGGACCTTAGGGTCCCCAAGTCTCCTTTAGCCCTTGGGTCCCCATGCCAAAAAATGGAACATCGTTTGAGCATTGAATCACATTTCTGAAGTGCTCCATGCTTGAGAAGAGATAACTAATGTAATTTACACAGTTGTATTTCGAGGGAAAAAAATATGACAAAATCAGCCTTTTAACCAGTTTTCTTTTATGTATACGTAGGTATTTCTGTACAAATATGTTTGAGAGAAAAGAATACAAATGGAAGGAGTTGAGGAAAGTGATATTATCTTTTTAGACTTTAAAAAAATACTAGAACTGAGCGTAGGCCCATCTGGCTTGAGCAAAAGCTCGCCGGCTTGGACCCAGGGTCGCTGGCTCCAGCAAGGGGTTGCTCAGTCTGCTGAAGGCCCGCGGTCAAGGCACATGTGAGAAAGCAATCAATGAACAACTATGGTGTCTCAATGGCAACGAGAAACTAATGATTGATGCTTCTCACCTCTCTCTGTTCCTATCTGTCTGTCCCTATCTATCCCTCTCTCTGACTCTCTCTCTGTCCCTGTAAAAAAAAAAAAAATACTAGAACTTTCAGACAAAGCACTAACAAGTAGGACTTCAATTCCCGGTTGATTTTTAGAGTGGGAGGAGGAGTCAGGGAAGGTATGTATACTAGTTACTGGGAACTTTAGTAAATATGCATTAATTCTAAACTGGAAGGAAAATCATCAGAAGCATTCTGAATCGGATGACAAAAGGAAAACAGCCAGCTCTAAGATAGTCATTATTTCCTCTCGCTTTAATACATCTTCAGGAATGATCACCTTGATCAACCATTTTGAAGAAATGGTGTAAAATGCAATTTAATAAGGAACAAAAAAAAGCATACCAGGATTTAAAAACCAGGGCTCTGTTAAGAGTCAATTGACACAGAAAAGACCTCAAGGAGCAGCTAATCTCAGCCCAGCCCAGGGCAGGAATCTGGACCCTGGTCGCCTGCGGTGACATTCCGAGATGTGAAGAACACCACCTGATTCAGAGTCCTTCCTGCTATTGAGCCAAACAGCACACTGCCATTTCTATCTCTGGGTCCTGATTTGTGTCCCAGAGCTGTGAAGATAAGTCTTTACCTGCTTCTGCATGAAACTCTTCAACCATTTGGAAACAGTTCTGACTTTGTCCTAAGACTTCTCTTTTCCAGGTTGACCCCCTGCCCCAGCTTCTACCACTCTCTGAGAAAGGCTGTGTTCAGGTTCTTGGCCACCTCTTCAGTCTCTTCTAGATTCCTTGTATTTTATTTTAATTTTTTGCAAGTGAGAGAGAAAGAGAGAGCGAGGGACAGACAGAGACAGAGAGGAAGGGAGAGAGATGAGAAGCATCAACTCATAGTTTGGGCACCTTAGTTGTTCATTGATTGCTTTCTCATTGGATTCCCTGTATTTTAAGATGAGTCCCTACAAGCTGCACCTAGAGCTCCAAATGAAGTCTCACTAGAGAAGAATGCACAGGGAGTACACATGCACACGCACACACACACAAGGTCCAGACCCTCTGTTTCTATTCATGAGGCCTGGGCTGGGTTAGCTTCCTGGCAGCCTTGTCTCAAGGCTCACTCACATTAACTAGTTGCAACAATTGCCATGGTTTTTCCCCTGACTTCCTGGTAGTGCCAGGCAGAGGTCTAGGTGCTTTTTTATTGGCAGTGAGAAACCCCACATACGAGTCCCCTCCTCTGTGCCAAGCACTGTGCTTGTGTGTGGCAGGTGTTAATTCCACCATGATAGCAACTTGATCTTTCTTTCCTAGGTGAGAGCACCAAGGCTCGGTGAGGCCGAGTCACTAGCCCAAAGTCACAGAGAAGCAGTCAGGGCCGGCTTGGAAAGGAGCCCGAGCTGGTCCTATTCCAGAACCCACGCTTTCTCTGTAGCACTGTGCTGCCTGGATCAAAGGTGCTATTTGTTTCATTTCTTGGAAACACAGCCCACCTCAGCGTTCTGGTTCAAATCAGGGAATTTAAAAATTGTTGGGAAAAAAAGATTGTCCTTCCTTCTTCAAAGGGGGACTTTGAATTTCCATTAATATTAATATTCTTGTTTGGGCCTATCACCTAATCTTTGGGGAAGATACTGATATTTTCTAACTGTTGGATGTTTCCAGTTAGCAAATTCCACTGACAAATTCAAAGAGCATGTCAAGGAGTGTTTCTTTACCGTTTAAAGTTTTACAGATTATAATATACTAGAATCTGTTCATTACATTTACCCCAACTATATTATTATTTTCCTTAAGATATTTTAAAATTTATTTATTTTAAAGGGGAGAGAAAAAAAAACAGAGAGAGAGAGAGAGAGAGAGAAGAGGGGAGGAGGAGCAGGAAGCATCCACTCCCATATGTGTCTTGACCAGGCAAGCCCAGGGTTTCGAACTGGCGACATCAGTATTCCAGGTCAACACTATCCACTGTACCACCACAGGTCAGGTCCCAGTTATATTGTTTTTTAACTACAATGTTATTTTTCTGAACTTCTTTCTTAATACAAATGATAAGTGTTTGTTTTAGAACATACTACCACTTGATCATTTTCTTGGCACTATCTTATATTTGTGTAGCACCCCATAGTCTGTGGTGCTTGCACACCTGCACTCTGTCTACCCTCACAATGATTATTGTCACTGACCGTGGAGAAAAATGAGCTCAGGGAGGTGACTTATCCCAAGATTCAGAGTCACCAAGAAGCAGAATGAGGAGAGAACCTGGTTCTGACTCCCACCCCATTATTTCTTTCTTTCCTCCTAGTTTAATGGGGTTTTTTGTTCATTATACCTCATTTATGAGAAATGTCTTATGACAGACACTTTGTGAGAAGTTACTTAAGTACTCAGGTAAAATTGAAAAAAGTTACCGACTCTAGTATTGAACGTGACCAAGTGACACCAGCACATGGAGGAACTATTTATTGCCTTGGGAGGTTTCAATGGCACTGCCCACGTTATGTTTGGTCCTTGTTACCAAACATGTCTCCAGCAGTCTTCTCAGTCACTGATAAACCTGGCACATGTGTGGCATCATGGAGGTTGCAACACGGATGTGCCCTAGACAGTGCCTCACACCCTTTAAAGACGAGGAAGGATGGAGCCAGATACCGTGTGGGGACAGCTGCCAGCACCTCCCCCTAAGCACAGAGTCCCATCGCCCTTCCGGCACCTTGCTGTCCTTCCTTATTGGTGTCCCTGACACCTCGTGTCCTGGCTCACCTTCACCTCCTGTTTGGCTTGCTGTCTAGGCCCCTCTCCAGCCTGTGGCCTGGCTCCTGTCCTGTAGCCTGGCTCTCTGGCAGGGCTGCTGGATGACCAGACACTAGCGTGACTGTTGGTTCCTTTGGCTGGGCTCCCTAATCCCTGCAGACTTTCTTCCTGGCTTCAGACCCTCAGCAGAACCCAGACTCTGCTTCTGGAAACATCCAAACAGTAGCTCTTAGCTCCTTGATGAGATAGATGTTCTTGACAAGGGCAGACTTTCCTGTAATTAGGGAGCTTCGGCCTTGGAGCCATGATCCCCTAACGTCACAATTCCTGGGCCTTGCCAGTCAACCATCAGCAGATAGGGTGATCATATTGGGGCATCTGCAAAGTGAAAGGGTGTGCTATTAATAATTTCACCTGTACACTAGGATAAATAAGGACCATCCCTTGGCAAATTCCAAGTTGTGGTAAGCCTGACTCTCCACTGAAAATAACAGCGCGCATTACTACAGGCAGACTCTGCACCAGTCACTACACCAAGCACTTTACATGCCTGCCTTATTCATTTAATTCTGACAGTAATTCTGTACGTACAGTTTCCCTGAAGCTCAAAAAGGTTAAATAATTTACTTAAGTTACATTTATTTACTAAGCAGCAGGTCCAAGCCTGACTCCAAAGCCATTGTTCTAAAGCCTCCCTTTGGGTCCTGACTAGTGTAACAATGGAATTAATAAAACTGAAGTTTTTGGTGGAGAGATGATAGAAACAACTCCCAAGTTAAAAGTGAGTTATGCTTTAGAGGAACACTTGTACATTGGTGACTTGGAGTTTGACATGCATTTTCCCACGGGCAAAAAATGGTATAAAGTGGTGGTTAGGTTCCAAGACCAACCAACAAAAGTCTATGCAAACTATCATTTCATTGTGGTCTATTCCTCTGTGTAATACTGAACTGGAAGAGGAAGCAAAAACCTTAGGTTTATATAATAGTTCTTTCACTTATTGGCTGTGTGACTTGGGGCAAGTTACTTAACTTCTCTGTGCTCATTTTTGTCATCAAAATTGAAAAAAAATGTCTAACTTCTAAAAATTACTCCTATGATTCTAAGAATCATAGGAGATAATGTACATAAAAGTCCTCTAAAAAAAGTCCTTTAAAAATAGCACTTGTAATTCTATAGGTATTGACCACCATTGATGATATTGCCAGAAGGCAACTCAGGTTTCCAAGAACGCTAGCCCTGAACCTCAAAATGGAGACAAAACCTCCCTTGAGCTGGTAGGGTGGAGGCTGGGTAACCAGTCCAGGGCAGGCCTGGGAACCTCTGGGGAAGTATGTTCTCCTCAGATGAAGCCGATGGCACTGGAAGTGGGGGGAGAGGGATATAGAGGAGAAAGGTATAGAGGGAGGAGAGCACACAGAGAACAGGGAAAGGTCCGAAGTCATGAATATCTAGGTACATCAAGAATGAATGAGAAGAGGAAGTTTGGGGAGTTTGAAGAAGAGAGTAAGCATGGGCCTGGCTCTGGAACAGAAAACCACTGAGACTCCCAAATAGAACTTTATGGAAGAAGACTGGATGACCATTATCTCGGCAGCATTATACAGGATGAATGGGAACAGAAGAACCCGATCCAAAGATGTGATATAAGGTTGGTCAAGTAATTCAGACACAAGCAAATGACATTCTCCTTTGGGTGGTAGTTACAGGCATGGAGAAGGAACAAATGAGAAGACCTCATTAACTCAACATAGAAAAGATGTCAGTTTCCCCAAAATTGACCTCTAGTTTTAATGCAATTTCAATCAAAATCCCAGCCAGGTTTTTCTATAGACATAGACAAGCTTATTATAAAATATAGATGGAAAGGCACAAGTCCTTAAATAACTAGAGCAATCTTGACAAAGGTGAAGACAATGGAAAGAATCACTCTACCCA
Source organism: Rhynchonycteris naso (assembly GCA_037038555.1). Lineage (NCBI taxonomy): Eukaryota > Metazoa > Chordata > Mammalia > Chiroptera > Emballonuridae > Rhynchonycteris > Rhynchonycteris naso. Next base: position 61,528,917 of record CM073002.1, on the reverse strand, counting down.
ATACAGTGGTCCCTCATCTATTGCGGGGGTTAGGTTCCAGACCCCCTGCGATAGACGAAAATTTGCAAAGTAGTGACCTTATATCTATTTTATTATTTTTATATGTTTTAAGGCTTTATGAACCCTCCCCATATTCTTATAAACCTTTTCAATTTTTTAGGCTAGAAAATGCTTATTTTACTGCAAAAATAATTAAAATAATAAATATATAAAAATACCTATATATCGCAAAATCCCGCGATATAGCAAAAAATCTGTGATACCCAATTAGATAATACAATTTAAAAGTCCGCGATACAGTGAGGCCGTGAAAAGTGAATGAACTGCGATATGGCAAGGGACTACCAAGGCCTGCTACAGTGTAAATAAAGGCCGTGTGGGCCTGGCGAAAGGATGAACACATAGTTGTCCAACAGAACAGAATAGAGAACACAGCAATAGCTCCACACAGTACACCAGACTTTTGACAAAGGTGCAAAGGCAATGTCATGTAGGAAGGATACTCTTTTCAAAAAATGGTTGTAGAACTATTGGATATCCACAGGCCAAACCATGAACCTCAACCTAAACCTTATCAAAAGTTAACTCAAAAATAGATCATGGGCTTAAATGTAAAATGCAGAACTAAAACTTAAAAATCTTTTTTTAAAGAAAAGCTTTGGGACCTGGTACTAGGGAGTGAGTTCTAAGACTTGACTCTAATAATATGACTCATAAAAGCAAAAACTGATACACTGGACCTCATCAAAATTAAAACCTTTTTTCCTGCCAAAACCCTGGTTAAGAGGTAAAAAGACAAGCTACAGAGGAAGATAAAATGCTGCCAACCACATATCTGATCAAGGACTAGAATATAGAATGTATAAAGAACTTTTAAATTTTAGCAGTAAAAAAAACAAAAAGAAACCCTCCAACAGTCCAATTAGGAAATAGTCCAAAGACATGAGCAGACATTGCACTGAAGAGGCCATATAGAAGGATAAGCACAAGAAAAGATGTTCATTTCACCTAGTGGCTAATGATGAAATTAAAAACATAACGACATACATGGCACACAGATATTACTGATTTTGCTGAACCACAGGTTTATGGCACACATTGAGGGTCTGGTCTGTAGAAATTAATAATTTAGCCAACAAGAGAGCTTAGTTTATCCCACTCACCATCTCTTAAGGGGACTTGTTCTCCCCTCATTTTATTATATAAATTAAGTACTCTAGTGATATCTCCAAAAAGTTATCCAAAGGCATTGCTCACAAATGCATATATGATTCCAGTAGGGTTTAGTGACTGTAGATAGAAATTAGATAGAGGAGTAGCTCTGGTGTCTATGATATTTGGGACCATCGGACCCCATCAGCAGTTGAATAGCAGCGCTATGTGGGGTGGACAGAGCCTGGGCTGTTTAGCAGCATTGTATGTGACAAGGGACCTCTTTCTGTGGGACTCAGTTTCCTCCTCTGGAAATGAGAATGATAATTTTTGCCATATAGACTATTGTGAGGATCAGGTCAAAACCCACCTGTGTGAGGTACCCAGCCTTGTTCTCATCGTGGGTGTGGATGTTGTTTCTGCACAGGAGCCAAGGCTGCCTTCTCTGGGAGGAATTTAAGTGGCTCTCTTTCTGGAAGGGTTTAATTTTGTTAACCATATGGCCAAGGACACCTGAGACAATCCCATATGTATTAGTCTGCTTTGCTCTTTTCTTAAATACGCTTATGCTTGTTCAAGCACAGATCTCGATGGAAAAACCCATCATTGTAACAAACAGATCTGGACCTGAGACATTGCTGCTACCTCTCAGAAGTCTCTCAGACGTCCTCTCACTTTCTGACCCGACACATAGGAGTCCTGGGCACTTCTGGAATGTTGATCTAAACCATCCCAGACCCTGCATGGCACAGCTTGTACCCAGCCTGGTCCCCATTGCTATTTTCTTAAGATGGTGATTGTTTTTACTTTTTCATCTTCATTGTCATATTCCTCAAAGTAAAATCCCTCTATGTTTCACAGCCTGATGTCCTGTGATTCTTGTGTGTGTATATGTATATAAGTGTATAACAGAATGTGTACTATGACTATATGCTTTGAAAAAGCAATTCTATTCTAGGGCAGCAGTTTCAAGGATTTTTCTGTTAATAAGCCCTCATCTTTATCCGGCTCTAGCAGTGCTATGCTAAAAACAGGCTGAGGTCATTCATGTGTAAATGGAAACAGACCAAAAAACAAATTAATACCAAATGTACATCAAGATCAAAAGAAAAATAAATTTCTCAATGGAATACTCAGAGCTATGCAGAGACCGTTGGTTACTGATGGTTCACATAAAATTGAAGGTCAGAGCATATTTCAGTAAGGTTCTTAAAAAGGCAAGGACCAGCCAGAGATTGTGATTTAAGAATCCCACAAGGATGAGTTCTCAAAAAGCCAGCTGAATCCTGAATTACACAGGGAATATGCTCCCCCCAAACACAGTGTTAAATGCAAAATATAACTAGGAGCATCAAGATCTACGGAACTCAGGATCTTCAACCAACATATTTTCATTTAAAAACAAATGCATAAAATATTGAAATGAAATTAGTGGCCATGAAATATTTGATCACAAATTATTCTTTGTTGAATTTTCAAAATCAAAAATATATAGATACCTCATGATAAATCATCCTGTTCATGAGCACTGTCCAGTGAATGTATAGAGGTAAATGTGGCTCCTCAGGTCTGGGTGCATTCATTTATTTATACATTAAATCATTCATTTGTTCAGGACATGTTATTGACCACTTAGAAGGTGCTACGATGAATTCTGAAAAAGGGGCAGAGTAGTAGACTAGTTAGGAGTGGGATTTGGAGTCAGAGAAACTTGGCTTAAATACTGATTCCACTATTTGCAAACTGAATGATGTTCAACAGGGGAGTAAACCTCTCTCTGCCCTGATTTCTTATCTGTACAATGAGGATAGTGGTGCTTGACTTGCAGGATTGAATGGGTTGGATGAAGTATTATATGAGATACTTAACCTAATGCCTGGCATGCAGTACATGTTCTAAGAAAAATGGAGGAGCAGGAGGAGATAGCACTCCAAACATTTATACATCCTAAACTGAAAGATTGCCTGGTCTTGCTCTCTTTTTGAAAAAATGAGAGCTACAGCCTGACTAGGCAGTGGCACAGTGGATAGAGAATCAACCTGGGATGCTGAAGATCCAGGTTTGAAACCTGGAGGTCCTCAGCTTGAGCGCTGACTCATTTGGCTTGAGTGCAGGCTCACCATCTTGAGTGCAGGGTCACTGCCTTGAGCATGGGATCATAGACATGGCCCCATGGTCACTGGCTTGAGCCCAAAAGTTGCTTGCTTGTTGAAGCCCAAGGTCGCTGGCTCAAGCCTAAGGTTGCTGGCTTGAGTAGGGGCGCACTGGCTTGGCTGAAGCCCCGCTGTCAAGGCACATATGAAAAAGCAATCAATGAACAACTAAGGTGCCACAATGAAGAATTGATGCTTTTCCTCTCTCTACTTTCCTGTCTGTCTGTCCCTCTCTCTCTGTCTCTCTTTCTCTTGCTAAAAAAATTAAAAAGAGAGCTACAAAGATACCCCTATGTATCACAAAGTAATCACACTCTCATACAAAATGCACTTGTTAGCCAAGGAGAAGGACCACCAGAAGGTGGGAATATGCAGTCAGGCTTAGGAAACAAAATCTCATGAGAAGAGAAACCCTGATTAGATGTCAAGACTGGGTTCATCCTGCTCTCCCTTTTCTCCCAGAGACCATGTGGGAAAATAGCTTCCCCTTATCTCTACAGAGAGGGAAGTTCATGGACACTCTGGGACATCCAGATGCCTCTGACCCAGTGAGGATTCTCACTCCCTGACACATTTACATTATCTGCTGCCCCCCACACCTTCTTAGCTCACTCTCATGCTGGGGAGAGCTAAGTCATAAGAGATGTCTTGTGGATAGGCCTGGGCTTGGCCAATAGGGCAAATAGGAGGCAGGAAAGATGTGTGGTTGTGGCTTCGCATGGGGCTTAAATTAGGGAACCCTGCCGTGGAGCACAGGGCAGTGAGGAATGGGAGATGGACTCAGAAATGAAGTTGCCATATTTAGCAGATAAAAATAGAAGACACTCAACTAAATTTGAATTTCAGGTAAATAACAAATCATGCTTTAATATATATATACTAAAATTTCCCATTAACTGGGTGCTCTGTGTTTTGCACTGGCAGCTCTCCTCAGAGGGGAATTAGAAGAGCACCCTCCGTTACCCAGGGCTTCTGTCTGAGACCAGCTAAGAAGTAGCATCTCTGGACAGTCCACCAGCTGCCACTCAGCACATACACCCTACTGTGACTAAAGCCTGTGGCTTAGGGCCCTTGAGTAGACATCGAGTCAGACTCTCCATTGCACCAGGCATAGTGCTGGGTCCTAGGAATATGAAAAGGAATAATACAGTCCCTGACATAGGGACCCACTCACTCTAAGAAGGTCAAAGTCCAATGGGACAATAATCACCATAACAATAACGATAGTGATGATCAGTATTTATTGGCAGTTTATTGAGACATTGTTCCAAACACTCTGTAGATTATTTCTATTTCACAACGACCCTACGAGGTAGATTTTATTATTAATGCCAATTTATAAATAAGGAAGCTGAATATGATAAGTAAGATACCCATGTATTTTTTTACACAAATTGGGCAACATTTTTAAGTGAAATGGATTACTATATGTAATCAGACAGAATAACAGGCGTAAACTGAAACTGACCCAGAACACCAGGGCTATGACATCGACTTACGGGAGACATGACATGTCCATGTCTCACAGGTAGAAAGTGATAGTGGAAGGATTTGAACGCAGGGAGAATGGCTCCAGAACTTGTCCCCTTAACCAGGAACAGTAGAGGAAGAGTTTAATTTAGATGAAGTTCCTCCTAGTAGACTCAAATCCCTCAAGATGGGACTTCTTATTTTGCTTTCCATTGTGTCCTTGTCACCTAGTACCCAGCACCCAAAAAATCCTTGATGGACAGATGAACCTGGGAAGCCTTCATGGAGGGGTGGGATGCAAGCATAGTGTGAGTAATGGAGACGACTAGGTCAGGGGCCTCTTTCTGTCCCATGACCTACCCCTCTTCCCAGATGCTTAAGGAAAGGTAAACGAGAGAGGGTCACTAAGTGAGCTAAACAAGTGATTCCGAAACAAAACGTTGGGCATGAACAAAGAGAAGTCTGCACCTGAGGTGAAGTCACGAAGGGCTTTGTCAGGCCTTGCCCATCTATTTTATATGAACACCCAGGTGCCCACTGCCTATGCTCAGTCTGTCTCAGGTCCTCTGGTCACAGCACTTGGGTCCTGACCAGTCAATTGCCCTCCAGTGGGTTCTGCGGCACCAAGGTTGCTCCGCCCTCAACTTAGAGCTCATAGTCCCAGGAAGTACCCAGATAGCCTCACCAGCTCAAGTCTGCTTTCCTGTGTCCCCACCAGAGCCCCTAGCGTGAGGCTACCCCCCAGCCACTCAGAGAGCACCCTCAGAGCCTGATACTTCCCTCTCTTCAAGGAATTTAAGCCTGGAACAATCCATTGCAAGCCTACACCCTCTTATAAACAGGAATTGTGAGGTTTCTAAAACAATAAACAAACCCCTCCTCCTTACTGAGGATCAGCTACTCGCTTTTTAAGAAGAGAAAGCAAATTTGTAGAGGTGGAGACACAGCCTCTGGCAGCTGATTCCCTCTCCTTTCTCTCCAGAAAGATATCATTAAACCCAGCTGGCTCCTGCCTGACAGCTGTAGAATGAACAAGAAAGGCTTTTCTTGACATTTTTGTTCTACCCACAACTTAACTGCATGTAATTGAGCTAACTAGATTGTAAGCCGAGATCATGGGTAGTGTCTTATAAGATACTTCTTTGAAGCCCAAAAGTCTGGCACAGTGTTTCACATGTGGAGATACAATAAACATACTTAATTCAGTTTGACTGCTAAGGGTGCACCTAAATTTAAATACCCTAAATTACCTCTGACTTCAAAGGGTTAATCAGTCTGGGGCAGAGAGAGGCCCAGCAGGCACTTAAACCGAGGTCTTCAAAATTGGGACAAAAAGGCCCTGGTCTAGCCTGACCTGTGGTGGCGCAGTGGATAAAGCCGTCGACCTGGGAACACTGAGGTCGCCAGTTCAAAATCCTGCACTGGTTCGGTCAAGGCACATATGGGAGTTGATGCTTCCAGCTCCTCCCCCCTTTCTCTCTTTCTCTCTCTCTCACTCTGTGTCTCCTCTCTAAAATGAATAAAATAAAACTTTAAAAAAAAAAAAAGGCCCTGGTCTATTGGATCAGTGGTAGAGTGTTGGCCCTGTGTGTGGATTTCCCAGGTTCGATTCCCAGTCAGGGCACACAGGAGAAGTGCCCATCTGTTTCTCTACCCCTACCCCTCCCGCTTCTCTCATTCTCTCTCTCTCTCTCTCTCTCTCTCTCTCTCTCTTTCTTTCTTCTCCCATAGCCATGGCTCAATTGGAGTGAGTTGGCCCTGGGCACTGAGGATGGCTCCATTGTCACTGCCTCAAGCATTAAGAAGAGCTCAGTTGCTGAGCAACAAGGCAGTGCCCCAGATGATCAGAGTATCACCCGTTAGTGGGCTTGCTAGGTGGATCCCTGTCAGGATGCTGGGTGGATCCCTGTCAGGGTACATGCAGGAGACTGTCTCTCTGCCTCCCCTCCTCTCACCGAAATTAAAAAAAGAGATGGACCTGACCAGGCAGTGGCACAGGGGATATAGAGCTTCGGTCTGGGACACAGAGGACCCAGATTCAAAACTCTTAGGTCACCAGCTTGAGCACGGGCTCATCCAACTTGAGCACGTGCTCACTGGCTTGGGCATGTGTTGGGCAGATAAAATATATTATGCTCACTTTGTTAAAGATGGCGCTGCCCACATGGAAGTTCGTTGATATTAATGTGTGTTCTGGAACAGGCTGTGGGCAGGCCGGGTCGTTGTAGCCTAAGGCTTAGTTTTAAGAGTAAGCTCTTCTCCACACCCTTGACTGATTGGATGATGTAGGGTGGTGCACTCTCCTGATGAATCCCATTATACAGAGACTTCCTTGTTTGTATAATTGGATTAAAGGTTTTGATTCTACGATATAAAGTGGGAGAGACCAGTAGCTTGATCTCTCTTTCTTGGTTCCTGAGTTCCTGAGGTATTAGAGAGGAGAGCAGATTAAGGCCATGTGGAGGAGAAGTAGCCAAGATGGCAGAGTGCTGAGGAAAAAGCCAGTTTGTTAAGAGTTTGTGCAGGAGGAGATGGGAAACAGAGGTGAATAAGTCTGGTGAGCTAGAAACCTTTGATTCTAGGGAACTCGGATAAGTCAGTAGCTTTATGAGCACTGAATGTGTGGGTTTTGGAGCCCAGTGTGTGTTTTTGCTTGCCCGCCGGGTGCAAGCTAGAATTAAAGCTGGTGGCTCACCAGTTTTTGGCTCCTGTGTTTCATTACCGACAGTTCGAATGCAATGCGAACCTGCACGGGTCAGGTTGCTGTGATGGTGGCCGCGACTATTGGCTTTACAGCATGGGATCATAGACACAACCCTATGGTCGCTGGCTTGAGCCCAAAGGTCACTGGCTTGAAGCCCAATGTTGCTGGCTTGAAGCCCAAGGTCGCTGGCTTGAAGCCCAAGGTCGCTGGCTTGAGCAAGGGGTCACTCGTTCTGCTGTAGTTCTCCAGTCAAGGCACATATGAGAATGCAATCAATGAACAACTAAGGTGTCGCAATGAAAAATTGATGGTTCTTATCTCTCTCCCTTCTTGTCTTTCTGTCCCTATCTGTTCCTCTCTCTGTCTCTCTCTCTCTTTCTCTGTCACAAAAATAAAAAGGGAAGAAAAGAAATCCTAATCAATATTAACACTGCCCCACTCTCCTTAGTCTTCTCCAACTCCAGCGCTTTTCCACTGTGTAGCTGGTGACCTTGGATAAGTGCCCAAACTTCCTGCAGCCTCAGTTTCTTGGCACTGAATCAAGCAGATTCAACAGCTGATCTCTTTTTTTTTTTCTTAAGTAAAAAGTGGAGAGGCAAAGAGACAATCTCTCACATTTTCCCCAACCGGGATCATGGCAAGCTCTCTACCAGGCAATGCTTTGCCCATCTGGGGCTGTTGTTCCGTTGCTTGGCAACTGAGCTAAATTAGTGCCTGAGGCAGGCCATGGAGCCATCCTCAGTGCCCAGGGCCAACTTGCTCCAACCAAGTCATAGCTGCAGGAGGAGAAGAGAGATATAGAGAAAAGGGAGAAGGGAGGGAAGGAGAAGCAAATTGTCACTTCTCCTGTGTGCCCTGACTAGGAACCAAACCCAGGACATCCACATGCTGGGTCAACACTCTACCCTGAGCCAACCTGCCAGGGCCTCTTTCTTATTTATTTATTTATTTATTTATTTATTTATTTATTTATTTATTTATTTATGAGGTGAGAGGATGGGAGATAGTGAGGGACTCCTGCATACACCCCAACCAGGATCTACCTAGCAATCCCATCGGGGGCTGATGTTCTAGTACCGAGCTATTTTTACCACCTGAGGCTGATATGCTCCAACGGAGCTATCCTCAGCACACAGAGCTAGGCTCAAATCAATTGAGCTGTTGGCTGTGGGAGGGAAAGAGGAACAGCAAGGGGAGGACGGGGGGAGAAGCAGATGGCCGCTTCTCCTGTGTGCCCTGACCAGGAATTGAACCAGGGACGCCCATTTGCCAGGCCGACCCTCTACCCACTGAGCCACCAACCAGGGCCAACAGCTGATCTTAAGGTCCCTTCTAACTCTGACATTCCAGAATTCCAGGATTCTGGTTGACCAACCAGTGGAGAGTAGAAACAGAATATGGAGTAGATATTTAGGAGTGAGAATGAGGTGATGGAAAGGAGAAAATATATATTATGCACTTGGGAAAGGAAATAGCACTGGAGACATAGGGGTACTTTGTGTCTAATCTGGTCCTTGCTAAAACAGTGTCACTTTGTCACATCCTACATGGGGATTTATAGGCTGACTTTTCTTTTCACACTTTCATCCCTGTGTGCACTCTGCCTTGTTCAAGATGCTGTTGGAGGCAGGGGCAGTTACTAGACCACTGGCTGAGGTCATGGGTGATGTCACATAGTCGAGTAAGATAGACGTAGCTAAACGTGGAGTTCGCAGGATAGAAGAAAGCAGATGTTTAAAAACACAGAACAAAACCCAATTAAGTATAAATTGTGTACCAGTTGCTCTAAGACTGTGTAACAAGTAGTCCCTTGGATGGTTTCTCAGAGGAAGAGACTGGAGGTGAGTTACACAGCACCAGGAAACTAGTGTCTATGTATCTAGTTTCTTCTAACTGTAATTGATCCTGGAAGACCTTTGAGAACACCAATTTCTTGCTATCATTTTCTTCATGAAAACTTTTCAGTGACCTCCTTGTGTGCAAGCTTGAGTAGAGACTCAGTCTTCATTCAGAGCCTCACTGAGACTATTGCTCACAGGATGGACTGTTGGCCTCTGGTGTCCAGAGCTCACCAGAGGCATTCTGATCCCTTCCATGTACCCCAGAAAAGAGATCAGAACTTGAGCCTTACCATTTAAAAGCTGCCCATGCTTGCCCTACCCTTGGATCTGATCTGACTGCTGACATTTTCTTTAAAAAGAAATTTATTTTACAATTACAATCATATGTTCCCCTGGTCTTTCCAATTCCCAGCTGGTACCATATGACTGATGACATTTTCTATTGCAAACAGCAGAAAATTCTAATTCTTTTTTGTTTGTTGTTTTGTTTTTAAGCAAGAGAAACAGAGAGAGGGACAGATACAGACAGACAGGAAGGGAGAGAGATGAGAAGCATCAATTCTTCATTGCAGCACCGTAGTTGTTCACTGATTACTTTCTCATACGTGCCTTGACCGGGGGTTCCAGCTGAGCTAGTGACCCCTGGCTCAACCCAGCGACCCCACACTCAAGCTGGTGAGTCTGCGCTTAAGCCGGATGAACCCGCACTCAAGCTGGTGACCTTGGGGTTTTGAATCCAAGTTCTCTGCATCCCAGGAAGATGTTCTATACACTGCACCACCGCCTGGTCAGGCAAAAAATTTCAATTCAGAAACTGCTTAGGAAAGGGTGAGAAGAATAAAAGTTAGAAATGAAAGAAATCTGTTTGGTATCCAGCTCCTCTAACTCTAGAACTAAATGTGTCTGAGTGGTAAGCAAACATTTCTTTACTAGTTTTCTACATCCTTTATATAGTATTTATGACTCCTCCTCTAAGGAGGTGCCCAGAAACTTGACAGTAATCCTTTGTGCATCTCTGTCACTGAGACTTAATTCTAAAGCAGTGGTTCTTAACCTGGGTTCTATCGAACCCTAGGGGTTCGATGAGTCGGTCTCAGGAGTTCGGAGAAGCCTCTGCCGTGGAGGCCAGAATAAAGTAATACCGTAATTTGTTGTGAGTTCATGCACTTTATTAGTTTGTTCTTTGAGCAGGTGTTGTTCATGCACGGCTCATTTTGTGCACCAGTAAAAAAACATATACCTATGTCTTGAATTTGGGAAAAAAATCATATTTTATTTATCACTAAAGAAGAGTTCGGTGAATGCGCATATGAAACTGGTGGGTTCAGTACCTCAAAAAAGGTTAAGAACCACTGCAAAGGTATCTGCTGAAAATTATGTCTAAAGGCAACACTGAGAGCAAGGGTGTAACAGTTGTGTGTGAGTAGAGAAGAAAGCAGGTGCTGGAATTTGTAATAGCTGCCTCTGAACAATGCTGGTTTTTTGTAGAAGTCATTTCAAAGAATACTAAGTAATTTGGGGGCTGCAAAACTTCAGGATAAAAGCTTGAATATTATCATTTCTTACTCTCTTAACCACAGATTGCTATTAAGTTTTGCCTGATTTTATGGAAAGATCAATTACCTGCAAAGTAAAGGTGCAGTCTCTGCAGGAGTGTATCTTTTTGTTGTCCAAGGGTCCAAGAGAAAGTTAAGATGGGACAAAGGGAGCGTTAGTCTTCAAAATATGCTACATCGTATCCCATAACTATGTAACTATGTTCCCTGGGGCCACAAAACAGAAACTCATAAAAATTAGGACATCTTGATTTATATCATAAAATAGCATCCAGCCTGACAAGGTAATCACAGATTGAGCACGGGCTCATCAGCTTTACAGGGTCGCTGGCTTGAGTGTGGGATCATAGACATGACCCCATGGTCACTGACTTGAGCCCAAAGGTTTCCAGCTTGAACAAGGGGTCACTGGCTCAGCTGGAGTACCCCCCACCCCGTCAAGACACATATGAGAAAGCAATCAATGAATAACTAAGGTGCCGCAACTATGAGTTGATGCTTCTTATTTCTACCTCTTCCTGTCTGTTCCTCTCTTTCTCTCTCTCTCTCTCCATCTCTCCATCTCTCTTGCTCTTGATAAAAGAAATAATAATAATAAAATAGAATAGTGTCCAGAATTCTCGACAACACAGCAGAGTTTTGTGACCTGTTTTTGGCAATTTATTGTATTTGTTACAAGAAAGGCTATAGAGAAGACTTCTTTCAGCTGGGTTCTGAAGGACAAAGGAGTATGGTGAGTAAGGGGGTATGTTTCAGTCAGAAGAAGGAGAATGCAGAGGCCAGAGAGGTGATCTTTGGGGAACTGTGGGGAATTTGATGGGACTAGAGAGGTAGTGTTGGGGAAGGGTCACAAAGAACCAACCTGCTCTATTAAGGACCATGGTCTACACTAGAGGCAAACACAGTTTAAAGCTTATTTGGCAGCTGTCAGGGAGACAGACTGAGTCCTAAACATACCCACAATGTCATTGCTCTGTCACATCCCCGACTCCTTCATGTTCAATTCCTCCATGAGCTCCTCCCATATTCTTTCAAGAAATTTTTTAAAGAGGATAGCTTTCAATGTTTCTCCAAGGGTATCCCCAGAATTTGCAGGAGAATCTCCTAGAATCTGCACTCTTCTTAAGCTGTTGATATCCTTTTTTGCCCACCAACGTACAGAACCTTTAGGAGCCTGGTTTCCAGGCAGGTTTCCCTGTCTCTTTCTCAATCATTGGGTGTGGTCATCTCTTTAAGCCCTGGGTCCCTTGGTTAAATGCTTGGATGTAGATGCATAGTCATAACGCATGAACACCAAAGAGGTCTCAAGTGCTAATAGAGGGGATGAGATTTGGTGGTTTTTAAATTTTATTTTGCTCATCTGTATTTATTTTTTTTTTCTACTTGTAGTACTTATATAATAAGAAAAAAAAGGTTAAATAAAATAAGGTTAATGAGCACCCAGCATTTGCAAGCACTGAACGAGTTCATGGAAGAAATTAGTTGCCCCAAAAGGGTTACATACAGCAGGGAAGTGCCGTTGTTTTCAGCAGGAAAGAGAGGCCTTGTAACAACAGGAAGCTCTGGGCGGCCAGGGTACCCAGACTTCCAAGCAAAGCGGTCTGGAAACAATGGCTGCCCGTGGCTTGGGAATATTGGGCAGGAAATGAAAGGGTGCTGGGAGGGGGGCAGTAAAGGGAGGAGCTGATAAGCACTACCTGGCCCTTCTTCATATGGACCTAGTCGGCCACCGATGCTTGTTTTTTCTAATGCTCCTCATCTTTCATCAGCTAAATTGATTTTTTTAAAAAATGGTAGAAGTGAAAAAGAACCCATGGTGCCATAGGTCTGGAAACCATTATGAAGCTGAGCCCCCTGGGAAACCAGAAGGTACAATAAGCAAGAGGAGGTAGTTCTTGCTCTCAGGGCACAGTCACATCAGTCAGGGGGACCTTCAGATGAACTCAGCACCATTTAAAGCTAAGTCCCTGGAGGACTCTAGCCTCCATAGTAATAAAAATAGCAATGGGGTTAACAGGAGTCCAGCCATACCAAAGAAGATATGTATAAACTTTCTGAGATTGAAGTTTGTATTTATTTCACACAAATTTCCATTCAGATGGCTGGGGCAAGTTGGGGAGTCACAGTACAAGTGAGAAAAACAAAATGAATTGGCAGAAATAGTGCTAATGTTTTGATCTAGAAAAACCTGGATATAAACCAGAACGAGTAGGAGTGAGGGCCTGAACATTGCAGGAAGAAGTTCGATCTGCTCTCCCAACTTCTAGCCCAGCTCCTCTTCCCCAGTTTCATCCTGCAGGTTCACAGGGCATCGGATGAGAGATCTGAAGAAACAGTGGCAATCATCTAGACCCAGAACCCGCTCCTGGGGCACAGGAAACTCTGAGACTGGAAGTGGGCTGGTTTGTGCTGGAGGACATGCAGCCAGCCGGTACCTGTTGCTTTAACTGATATGTACAGAGCACCTCTACCTGGGAGATGCCTGGGGAATTTGAGGAGAACAGTTGCTCTTCTCAGAAATCTGAAATCTAGTATCTTGGAGGTAGTGGTGGGATTCAAATAATTTCACCACTGATTCTCTGCCCTCGTGACCGTTTTAAGTATTAAAAAAACAATATACCGAAAGGTAGTTTATTATTTCACGCACTTAATACTAAAATAAGAACAATAAAAGAGGTACATAAAACTAGGTTATGTTACAAAAGAGTTTTAAAATATTAAATACCTGACAAAAAAACAATAAAACTGTTATTTAAGATATTTCCATATTGCTTCTTGATTGGCATTCTCACTTGCAATTTTTTTCACCTATGGACAAAATGAACGCTTAGAATATGCTGTTAGAACGGGTGATTAGAATATGCTGTTGCACAGATGAACGTTAAAAAAGAGTAAGGAATGTAAATTTGTGATTTCCACATTGAGCAGCTGCCCAGATGCCCACCTTAGAGAGAGAACCCTGATTACAAGAGCCATTTTAACAACCAGTTCGCTGAACTTAACAAAAAATTGGGTATTGGCTTTGAACGGTTGGCTCAGTGGTAGAGCATCAGCCCAGCGTGTGGATATCCTAGGTTCAATTACCAGTCAGGGCACACAGGAGAACGGCCCATCGGCTTCTCTACCCCTCCCCCTCTCTCTTCTCTTTCTCTCTCTTTCTTTTTCTCTCTCTCCCCCTCTTCCTGTAGCCATGGCTCGATCAAGTTGGTCGTGGGTGCTGAGGATGGCTCCATGACATCCACCTCAGGTGCTAAGAAAAGCTACATTGCTGAGCAATGGAGCAATGCCCCAGATGGGCAGAGCATCGCCCAGTAGTGAGCTGAGTGGATCCCAGTGGGGCACATGTGGGAGTCTGTCTCTGTCTCCATCCTCTTACTTAAAAGAAAAAAGAGAGAAAGAGAAAGAAAAAAAATTAGGTATCAGTTTTGCTGAACCAATGCAAACTAGCTGAACCCCACCACTGCTTGGAGGTCAGGACTAGAACTCAGGTTTTTAAATTTTTTTTACTTAAGTTCTTCTCCCTCATCAGGTTGCTCTTAGACATGAAATCACCTCTGCTTTCTGGTCTTCCCCAGGCCTCATGTGTGCCTGTTTCCGTAGTGTGGAGGTTATGTTTATAAACTGTACTGGAAACGTGCATGATTGGGGGATTCAGACAGACTCATAATTGCACCTCAGCCCTGCCATTAGCTGTTTGGCCGTGGACAAATCATCGAACCACACCAAATCTTAGTTTTCCATCCACAAAATAGGAAGAGTAACTCCTACACATCAGAGTTACTGAGGATTAAATGAAATCATGTCTGGGAAGCATGGGACACCACATAGCATTTAGTTAGTGCATCCCATGATCACCTACTAGGCGTGCAGAAAAAATAAAACGGAGTGAAAGAAATGGGTGACCTGGATACCTCAGACAAGAATAAAACTTACATTGTCCTTGTTCTTGAAATGATTGGTGTTAGTGGAGCATATAATTTAAGAAGAAGGTTTATATTCCCTGTTGACTTCTCCTACTCAGCTCCTGTCCCTTCTCACGCGGCACCCTCTCAGGAGGCTTATGTGGTCATCCTCTTCATCCATTACCGAGGAAGAGATTCCACCGGTGCCATCCCAAGGAGCAGGTGGTGAGAAAGAGTGGGGCTGCTAGTCCAGGAAATAAAGTCTTGATCACCTGACTGTGGTCTCTATACAGTTAAACTGAGGATCTAAATGATTTGTTGGTGATGGAGAGGAAATTGCTGCTCACTAACTGGGCCTGGGAGTACGCTGGGGGATGACAGAGATCTTTCCGTCATCCGTGCACAGTCCCATGGAGTGAGTGATGTCTGCCCCACAAATCCCTGGAGAACAAAGTCAGACAGTAGGAAGGATGAGCCAAAAAAAAAAGGCTTTATACATGATGCAAAGCATAGCAGCCTACATTTTCGGCAACAAGACAAAATCCTTCTGCACGTTTCTTTTGTACAAGGTGAACAGGGCCAGCTCTAAGCCCAAGGCCTCATGGGGGCTCCCGGGAGGTTTGTTTTCTAAATTTGAAGTTTCATCACACCCTGCCCTTTTTCTCTAAACAGCACCACCCTTCCTCAAGGCCATGATTACCTCCTTCCCAAAAGGGCCTGTGACAGTCCTTCCTAGACTGTTTGCACCTGCTCATTAACTCATTGGTGATGTGGTCCCTGATATTTCACCACCTTCAACCAGCCTCTTATCTTGGAGTCAGAAAGGCACTACCTTTCTTAAAGAAATGTCAGGCAGCAGCCAGAAAACAGTGAGCCTTTTTACTTCCCTTTCAACCTCGAGCACCATCTTTTTTTTTTTTTCGAGTGATATGTTTGTGGTCAGTCTTTTTTCTCATATTATCTTCTCTCTCCCACCTACCTTTCTCAAATGGCCATTCCATTAAAGGGAAGAACTCCAGAGTTAGCCCTGATGAGACAGCTGAAGGTCTAGTCCTAGAACTGCCTGGACCAGACATTATCCTACAGGCAGTGGGGAACCACTGAATGCTTTGGAGTAGAAAGTTCTATCGTCAAGGTATGGTTGGAAAGATTTGTCTGACTGTGAAGATCAAGATAAGACAAAATCTTCCCAGGCCATCTTTACAAACAACCCCAATTGACCTGAACAAAATGCTTTTCTTCCTCCAAACTGGTCTAGTCAACATTCCTAGAATTCACCACATTATTTCTTGCTTTCTCTCCGTGTTTATACCATTGCCTGGTTTGTCCCCACCAGAAAGTGGGAAACATTTACTAAGTACTTTATTAATATGCCAGGTGCTTAACCAAGAGGTCAGCTTATTTTGTAGTGTGTTGCATCTCACTGGATCATATCACATCACCTGATGGCACCTGAAATCACCCCTGCAAACCCTGTCAGAGTTCTTATTGCATCACCTTGATTTATCCTCTTACCCCACTTATCTCAGAACATTGAGAGCCCCTCGGGGTGAGGGTCCTTTCTCAGCACCGTCTACCATTGTGCCCCTCATACAGTTAGTTGTCTCTTTGTAAATGCACAGGGTTTCCTGTTCATTTCAACACCTGAAAGCCTTGCCTGGCCTCCTCCACTGTGCAAAATCTCTTTAGAACTGCTATCACAGTTCTAGTGCCTCTCTAGGGCCCTTCACATAGTTGGCTTGATATTCTTATATTGGCCAAGTTACTTAATACCACTGAGCTTCAGTTTCTTCCTCTATAATGAAAGGATAAATACTTCTCTGGTAAGGTGGTTGTGAGGATCGCATTAGTTACAAATAATGGATGAAAGTGTAGCACTCAGGGATCAACACAGAGCAGGTGCTAATTGTCCATTCCCTTCTTGGTTTTTCCAGGACAAAGATCTTGTTTACCTCTTTATCCCTTGGGCTAGATAGGCCCTCAATACATCTGCTTTGCTAGAAGGAGAATCTTTATCATTGGGAAAAGGGGTGGGAGTATTGATAATGAAGACCTAAAGGCCCAACTGGGATGAGTTAGGGCATGGACCAGAGGGGAGGTCTGGCCACTTCTACAGGAAGAAGCTGATAGACTTGGCATCTGAGACCCTGAATGTGATGAGGGGAGGGGACTGCAGGATGTAATCTGCCATCAGGAGCCTCGCCCAACAGCAGAACAGAGCTAGTCCTTGGCCACACCAGGCCAACAGGTTAGGCAAATACTTCCATTTAACAAGGAGTAATTACCTCAACAGGGTAAACAGAAATTGCCTCACTGACTTCAGAAAGCCCTCTAGCTTCTTTAATGAAACTTGTTTTTCAAAAACCTATTTCTTTCTTTAAAAAATTATTTGTACCACATCCTCATTACAAAAAATAAAATCAGAAGAGCAAAACTAATTTATTTTTTACCACCTAAAGGTAACTACTATTAACATTTCACTGCATATCATTTTTTTATTATTTAAGATATTGGAAAGAGTGGAATAAAACAGAGACAGACACTCTATACTTTTAATATTTGTGTATCTTTTTCATTTTTTAATCTTTTAAAAATATTTTCTAGTTCTATTGAGATGCATCGCTGTGTAAGTTTAAGGTATACAGAATGGTTTGACTTATATAATATTATGAAATGATTACTACACTATGTTTAGTTAACATACATTAATTCATACAGATACAATAAAAGAAGCAAAATAATTTAAAAAATCTTTTGGCCCTGGCCGTTTGCTCAGTGGATTGAGCATGGGCCCAGCGTATGGATGTCCCAGGTTCGATTCTCGGTCAGGGCACAAAAGAGAAGCAACCGTCTGCTTCCCCCCACCCATTCTCTCCCTCTTCCCCTCCTGCAGCCAGTGGCTCAATTGGTTCGAGTGTGGCCCTGGGCGCTGAGGATAGCTCATTGGAGCGCATCAGCCTCAGGTGCTAAAAATAGCTCAGTACTCGAGCACTGATGGATTCCAGTCAAGGTGTATACAGGAGTCTGACTCACTATCTTATTTATCTTGTACTTTGGAACTTGTACCTTTTCGCTCACCTTTCTCCAATTCCCCCTTTCCTACCCCCTTCCTCTGGCAACCACAAAACCACAAGTCTGATCTCTTTTTCTATGAGTTTGTTCTAGTGGTTCTTAACCTGGGTTCTATCAAACCCTAGGGGTTCGATGAGTCGGTCTCAGAGGTTCGGAGAAGCCTCTGCCGCAGAGGCCAGAATAAAGTAATACCGTAATTTATTGTGAGTTCATGCACTTTGTTGGTTTTGTTCTTTGAGCAAGGTGATGTTCGTGCATGGCTCATTTTGTGCACCAGTAAAAAAAACATATACCTATGTCTTGAATTTGGGGGAAAAAATCATATTTTATTTATCACTAAAGAAGAGTTCGGTGAATGCGCATATGAAACTGGTGGGTTCGGTACCTCAAAAAAGGTTAAGAACCACTGTTCTAGGGATTTGCTTGTTTGTTTGTAGATTCCACATATATGTGAGATTGTATGATGTTTGTCTTTCTCTGTCTGACTTATTTCACTTAGCATGATACTGTCTAAGTCCATCCATGTTGTCCCAAGTGACAGAATTTCCTTATTTTTTAACGGTGTGTGTATATATATACCACAACTTCTCTTATCTATCTATCTGTTGATGGACACTTAGGTTGTTTCCATGTTTGGCTGTTGTAAATAATGCTGCTATGACCAACGCAGGGGTGGGGTGGGGAACATTGTAGATATCCTTTTGAGTTAGTGTTTTTTTTATTTCCTTTGGATATATTCCCAGAAGTGGAATTGCTGGATCATATGATAGTTTTTTTTATAATTTTTGAGGATCCTCCATATCATTTTCCATAGTGGCTGCACCAATTTACAATCCCAAAATCAGTGCATAAGAGTTCTTTTTCTCCACATTCACACCAGCAATTGTTAACACTTGTTTTTTGATCATGGACATTCTAACAGGCCTGAAGTAATATTTCATTGTGGTTGTTATCTCCCTAATGAGTATGATGTTGAGCAGCTTTTCATGTACCTTTTGGCCTTTTCTATTTTCTGCCCATTTTTAAGTTGGATTATTTGTTTTTCTGCTCCTGAGTTGTATGCATTCTTTTTTTTTTTTTTTTGCATTCTTAATATATCTTATTAATTTGGGGTTTTAATCAGATATCAACCCCTTATTAGATATATGATTTGCAAACACTTTTTCCATTCTATAGGCTGCCTTTTCACTTGCTTGATTGTTTCTCGTGCTGTCCTGAAGCTTTGTAGTTTGATACAGTCTCACGTGTTTATTTATTATTTTGTTGCTTATGCTTTAGGTGTCATCCAAAATAGCACCACCAAGGCTGATGTCAAAGAGCTTTTCTCCTAGGTTTTCTTCAAGAGTTTATGGTTTCAGGTTTCACACTTAAGGCTTTAATCTATTTCGAGTCAATTTTTATTTTATTTATTTATTTATTTATTTATTTTAGTGAGATAGAGACAGACAGACAAGAAGGGACCTTAGTTGTTCATTGATTGCTTTCTCATGTGTGCCTTGACCAGATGGCTCCAGCCGAGCCAGAGACTCCCTTGCTCAAGCCAGCAACTGTGGGTTTGGGTTCCAACCAGTGACCATGGGATCATGTTTATTATCCCATGCTCAAGCCGGTGACCCCACATTCAAGCTGGTGAGCCCGTGCTCAGATCAGTGACCTCGGGGTTTCAAACATGGATCCTCAGCATCCCAGGCCAATGCTCTATCCACTGTGCAACCACCTGGTCAGGCTCGAGTCAGTTTGTATGAGTGGTGTAAGATAGGGATCTAGTTTCATTCCTTTACATTCAATTTTTTTAGCACTATTTATTGGAGACTGTCTTTTGTCCATTGAGTTTTTCTGACTCCCTTGCCAAATATTAGTTGATTGTATATGTGTGGGCTTATTTCTAGGCTCTCAATTCTGTTTCATTGATCTATTTGTCTGTTTTCATAATAGTACCATATTGCTTTGATTACTATAGCTTTCTAGTATAATTTGAAATCAGGAATTATTTTTCATTTTTTTAAATCAATATATGTTGCTTTTGTAACTTTTTCAAAAGGAATTTAATAATAGATGGTAGCCATCACCACCATAAAGTAGGGCCTACAGTGATAAAATTTTAGGCATTTGGGTAGTCAAGGACAGGGAAACAGTTCTCCTCAAATGGTGCCTCCATACTTGGCCATCTACTGGTGGAGCTGCTCTCCTGATGCTGAGGGTTTCGGTCAGGTAGGTAGAGCTTGACTTTTTTCTGTTCCTCCTCAGCTGTGGTGCCATGGAAAAACCATGAGCTTTAGAGTCTGCCAAACCTGAGTTTGGATCCCAATTCTGGAACTTAACTGGCTGCGTGATGTTGGGCAACTTACCTAACATCTCTGAGAATCAGCTTTCACATTTTCAAAATGGAGAATTTTACTTATTTTATGAATTGGCTATGATTATAGAATGGAGAATACTATTAAAAGGAGGAAAAAAAATGGAACCTAATTCAGTGCCTGACACATAAGTGTTTTTTTCTTTGAGGGACCCACATAACAATGAAGCACAAAAAACCCATCTGGAGAAAAATGACTGATCTCTTGTTCAGAAAAGCCCTTCAAGGCTATTCTAGATAATGAAGTACAGTACTGTCCTCAGTGTCCCCAAGGAGCTCACAACTTACTAATGGAGATGGCCTAAGTACAGGCAACCTGGCTCCTAGTGCTGGATAAGAGTAGGCCTGCAAAAAATATTTGTTTAATTGAATATTTTTGAAAAACTTTTAAAAAAAGGTAATATGTTCTTATTGTTCAAAATTCAAAACCGCTAAAGAATATAGAACGTTCTTTTTACTCATAGTCCTAGCCCCAGCCTCTCAGTTTCATTTCCAATAAACAACTAAAGTTATCTCATTTTTATATATCCCTCCACATATTTTTAACTTATATACAAGTGAATGGTTTTTTAGGGGTTTTTTTTGTTTGTTTTTTAGAGAGAGACAGACAGACAGACAGACAGGAACAGAAAGACAGGGAGAGAGATGAAAAGCATCAACTCATACTTGTGACACCTTAGTTGTTCATTGATTGCTTTCTCATATGTTCCTTGACCTGGGGGCTCCAGCTGAGCCAGTGACCCCTTGCTCAAGCCAGCAACCTTGAACTCAAGCCAGTGACCTTAAGCTTCGAGCTAGTGCCCACAGGGTCATGTCTATGATCTCTCACTCAAGCCAGCAACCTTGCGCTCAAGCTGTTGACCTCGGGGTTTCAAACCTGGGTCCTCAGCATCCCAGGCCAATGCTCTATCCACTGTACTACTGCCTGATCAGGCTACCAGTGAATTGTTTATCTAATCTTTTATTCTTTCTTTTTAAAAAAAGATGCTAGCATAACATTATTCTGGTCTTCATCTTATTATTTTGCTTAATATTGTATCTCAGAAACCACCCTATATCAGTTCATGAAAGTTTCTTTACTCTTTTTTTTTTTTTTTTTTGCAAGAGGGAAAGAGAAAGAGAGAGAGGCATGAAGGAAAAGAGATGAGAAGCATCAACAACTCATTGATGCTGTGGGGCAGAGTAGTGGACATCACTGCCAGGGACACTCAGAGAAACGGTTGCGCTGCTGGCCTTTTCTGCATCAAACCCTTGAAGAGATTAGAAGCTGAGGAAAGATGTGTCCCACAACATTTATAAATATAAAATGTCTTTTAGTTGACCAGTTTGGATCAAATGAGACAAAGGACTTTAAAATGTTTGTAAACAGGCCCTGGCCAGTTGGCTCAGTGGTTGAGTGTCGGCCCAGCGTGTGGATGTACCAGGTTTGATTCCTGGTCAGGGCACACAGCAGAGGTGACCATCTGCTTCTTCACCCCTCACCCTCCTTTTCTCTCTCTCTCTCTCTCTTCCCCTCTCCTCCTGCATCCATGGCTCCATTGGTCGATCCCATTGGCCCCGGGCACTGTGAATAGCTCCTTGGAGCCTCCACCTTAGGTGCTAAAATCAGTTCAGTTGCTAATTTTAGCACCTAAGGTGCTAAACAACCCCAGAGGGCAGAGCATCAGCCTAGACAGGGGTCACCAAGTGGATCCCCCTCGGGGCACATGTGGCAGTCTGTCTCTCTATCTCCCCTCTTCTCACTTGGAAAAGAAGGAAAAAAATTGTTTGTAAACAATAAAGCATAAATCAAAGGCAAAATTGTCTTTTCCATTAGTAACCACCTCACCATTTATTTTGTGCTCAAATGAAAATTTAACGTTTAAAATCGCTGATCCAAGAAAAACAAAACAAAAAAGGGACTTAGAGAACCACCAGTGAAACAATTCAAAGAAATTATAACATTATATCATAATCAGCAACTGTGTGTACCTCTGTAGGAGGAGACTTAAAGTTCTTTGGGTTCATGATAAATTCCACAGAACTGGCTCTGTAACTCCAACCCCAACATCACTCTCATGCCCCATCGACAATGGAAGCCTTCTTTCCAGCTATGTCTACTCAGCTATTTTGTACCAAGCTTCTACCCTGTCCAGAGTTCTGGGTGTTCCCAATTTGGTTGGACCCCAGGGACAATAGTCAAAAGAATTCTGAGACTTGACTAAAACTCTTAGTAGCTCCTCTAACAACCCCCACCAGCATTACCTTTAGACTCCTGCTACCCTAAGTGTGGGTTGCAGATTGGCAGTGTCCCTAATCACCTGGGATTTTGTTAGAAATGCATATTTTTTACACTCCCCCCCCCAATTAAAATTTGCTTGTTAACAAGATCCTACTAATTTGTATGTACATTAAAGAATGAGAAGCTCTGGTCTAGGCTGGTGGGTCTTCACCTTTGGGGTGCATCAGGACCACCTAGAGGTGGGTGCTGCTGCTGGGTCTGATCTGCGGACCACAGGCTGATAGCCACTGCTCTGGGCTCCGCAGCCAGGTGATTAACAGAGATGAACTGGATCCTATCCCATTTACTGAGTAGGATGGAGAATTCCTACACCTTCCAACTCAGCCTGAGACAAGAATCTAAGAAAAGTAACACACCTCAGGGACTGTGACCATGATCTCTCCCCATGAGTTGTGTTAGTACTGCCCCTGTTTAAACAGCCCAGTGAGTGAGAGGTTCTAGGGCCTCTGTATGAAAGCCAGAGTAAATTTATGGCAGAGGCTCTATCTGGAAGTGTGTTTTGCCCACCTTTAAGACAAACAGAGCCTGAGGTGCTGCAGCTGAGTGCTCTGGTAATGGGAGGTACCTACCTGAGAACAGGATGGGACAGGTTGGCGACCCTACACCACCCTGTTCATGGAGTGTTCTTTACAAAGGCCCTTCGAGTATGATGCGTTTTTCTTTGAGTGTTCATTGCGAATGCTCAGAGCTCTTAAGTCCATTGTGCACTGCGTGGCACAACAACCACATACCCTGGTACAGACGCACACTGACTGTGGAGCACACCAAGGCCAAGCACAGCTCCGAGACTAACTCAAAATCTGTGCACTAGTGGATTCTGCTGCATTTGTGCTTTAAGAGTCACCTAAATGCATAGGAAGGAAACCTCAGGCAAGCAAAATTACCTTCAGGTAGAAACATTTAACCAAAGGAGAACACAAAAGCCATTCTGAATAGTAGAGATAAGTATTGACTGGGTAGAATTAGGTCAGCTCTATCCCACATGTCCACTGGATGGGAGGAGGCAAACTGTTTTCACCAAGATTGCGTCTCACATATTATAAATTTACATCACAGATAAACTTCAAGTAGAAATAATATCATTGTAGAATGCTTGTCATATGCCAGGGTCTGTGCTAAATGTTTGCAGGTATTACTTTAATCCTAGCTATGAGTTTCATATTACTATTATCCTAATTTTTCAGTTGTGGAAAGTGAGAAACAGAATACTTACATATATTTTGTCCAAGGTTACAAATCTGTGCTCTCAACCACAGACCACACGTGGCAGGTTCCAGAACAACAGTCCAGTGTAGTCAATCATTATTGTGCATAATAGGGACTTTTAAAAAAACAACTTTTTCTAAGCATTGAAACTTTGTTTGTATTTATTTGTGTGTGTGTGGTATTTTATTGATTTAGAGATAGAGAGGAAGGGACAGAGTGAGAGGGGAGTGAGACACATCAACTCATAGTTGCTTTGCTTTAATTGTTCATTGGTTGCTTCTCATACATGCCTTGATGAGGGAGGGGCTGGGGGGTAGCTCAAGCCGAGATAGTGATCCCTTGCTCAAGCCAGTGACCTTGGGATCATGTCGATGCTCCTGTGCTCTAGCTAGCGAACCCCATGCTCAAGCCCACAAGCCTGTGCTCAAGTCAAGGAGCCTGCTCTCAAGCTAGTGACATTGGGGTTTCAAATCTGGGATCTCAGCCTTCCAGGTTGATGCTCTGTCCACTACGCCACTACCAGTCAGGCACTTGCTTGTTTATTTATTGGCAGGAGGGTAGAAGACAAAATCTAATTGGGAACATTATTTTATAAAACAGGTCAAAGTATAGCTTTTCTGGCTAAAGCCAGACAGAGATTCTGGACCCCTAACACTCTCACAGCCCTTCTCCACGACACCCTGCTCCCATTCACAGGGATTGGTTCCACTTCTGTGATCTCTGGACTCAATATTTCCAATCCAAAGTCCACTCCCTGCCTTCTTCCTACCTGAGGGAACTGTGAAACTTCTCCCCAGTTCCAGTTCTGAAGGACAGGGGCAAAACATGCCATGTGTCTTGGAGGGGAAAGGTTCTGGGGGTGCACGCCTTTGAGAGATGAGCAGAAAACTTTAAATATGATGAATTTTACTGAGTACCTAAAATTACAGTTAATAGTTTAAAGAAATGGTGAGGCAATTGTTTAGGAAGTATCACAATAGTGAATCCAGGAAGAATGTGGAGTCTGCACGTCTGGTGTCTATCCATGTACACGAACTGCACAGGCATGATCATGTGCATTAACATTACTGGGTTGGCATTTGTCTAATCTAAGGCATTAATGGATTGGGTATATTCTGGGATGTGAACACACTGCTATCTCAAACACTTGTTCATGGAGTTTCCATACCAACTCTATGCCTGGAAACTTTAGTGCCCAAGGCTTGGGTAGTTCCATACCACGCCACCTTCCACAGAACTCTCAGGGAGGGACCTCAGTTGGCTCTGACCAAGGACTAAAGTGGCAAGTAACTTCTATTCTTTCCATGCCATCCAGAAGGCTTATGGCTGCCATTCTGGATCACTGAGCTAGCTGAGCCAATCAGGGTCATCCCCAAGAAGAGAACAGCATAGCCAGACTCTTCTACATGAACACAGAATATCTGGAGTGCCAGGAATTCAAGAGGCCATGTTGGTCCTTTTTCAATGTAGTCATTGATTGAATGGACCACTGGTGGCAGTGGTGGGGTGGGGTGGTTCTCATCTTAAGAAAAAAAACTTTATAACCTTAAATCACCTTTAACATTCTGGCAGATATTTTCCAGTCTTTTTTTTTTTTTTTCAATTTTTTATTACATAGATGAATTCAGAATATATAATTGATTTTGTGTCTTGTTTTGTTTTTTTTTTACCTACCTGAATCATAAGCATTTTCTCATGTGTTACTTTTCATAAGCAGCAAGTAATCTTTATTTCTTTTTCTAGGGACAGGGAGAGAGTCAGAGAGAGGGATAGTTAGGGACAGACAGACAGGAATGGAGAGAGGTGAGAAGCATCAATCATTAGTTTTTCGTTGCCGTTGCAACACCATAGTTGTTCATGGATTGCTTTCTCACATGTGCCTTGACCTCGGGCCTTCAGCAGACAGAGCAACCCCTTGCTGGAGCCAGCGACCTTGGGTCCAAGCTGGCGAGCTTTTTGCTCAAGCCAGATGGGCCCGCGCTCAAGCTGGTGACCTCGGGGTCTCAAACCTGAATCTTCCGCATCCCAGTTCGACGCTCTATCTACTGCGCCACCACCTGGTCAGGCAGCAGCAAGTAATCTTGAGTAAGCTAAGTAAAAGTACCTACACCTTGGTTTCTTCATGTGTAGAATAAGCACTGGTTCTCTAATTTTATCACACAACAGTCACTTGGAAGGCTTTTTAAAACACAGATTGCTGGCCCCACCTCCAGGATTTCTGATCCAGAGGGACTGGAATGAGGCCTGGAAATTTGCATTCCCAACAAATTCCCAGGAGATGCTGATGTTGCTGGTCAGGAAACCACGTTGGAGAAGCAGTGAAATGAGGAGCTTGAGTTGTGGGATTTCCAGGGTCACTGCTGGTTTCAAAATTTAAGTGTTTAAATTTTTAAAAATTCAACTCTTAAAGTTTTAGTTTTCTGAACTTTAACAACATCCCATATTTTTAAAAAAATATAAAAGAACATCACCTACAATTTATAAGTAACTATTTCCACTTGTAGCTCACATGCTATTCCCTACCTATTTCTCTTTGAAGTTACCTGGATTTTTAAAATGATATCTATAAAGAACAGTCAGACTTATATCTAATATTTATTGTTTTTTCTTTGCCTTTACATAGTTCCATATGTATTGAAGAGCTGTGCCGAATTTATAGAGACTCATGGCATTGTGGATGGAATTTATCGGCTTTCAGGAGTCACCTCAAACATACAACGGCTAAGGTATGCTAAAAGAATAGTCCCCAAAAGAATTCTCTCATAATTCTTTCTCTCTCCATATCGCTGTCCACAGGTGTTGGGAGTATTAAAAACCTGAAGGGATTGAGGGACAGA
Source organism: Rhynchonycteris naso (assembly GCA_037038555.1). Taxonomy (NCBI): domain Eukaryota; kingdom Metazoa; phylum Chordata; class Mammalia; order Chiroptera; family Emballonuridae; genus Rhynchonycteris; species Rhynchonycteris naso. The sequence continues at coordinate 61,502,387 of CM073002.1, read as the reverse complement.
AGATCAAGTGCTGATGTTTTCAGATGCCTGTTCTTAATCTAATAAGGAAATTCTCTAGTCTGATGTAATTCTTTCCAACAAAAGCTCCTGAGGGCTTTTAATCTGTTTCTTTGTCTTATACCAGATATACCCTCCTTAGGTGGATTCAACTGAACTCAAATGATTTTAATTACGAGTTGGGGAAATATGATTTATTATAATTCACTTGCTTACCCAAAGCTCAGATAGATCCCATTACATAGTGTTCAGAACTTGGAGATGGATGTGAGTTTTTCTGTTGGCACACACTCAACATTTGATATTTCATCTGCTAGCGAAGTCAGAAGTCTGCATGAACGTGCATTTCTCTAGTTGATTCTGGTATTTTAAAAATTATTGAGAGATGAATGATTTCCAATTCTATGGATTTATCCTAAGCAATTCTAAAATGTAAACTCAAAATTTTTGCAAGAAATTTCTATTATATTGAATTTAGAGTTCAATAATCTTCACACAAAACACAGATGTGTGTGTGTGTGTTTTATATGTGTAACAGATAAAATAAAGGGAATATACATATACTATATAGAGAGTATACAGGGTGAGGCAAAAGTAGGTTTACAGTACATCTAAGTTATACTATGCAGTTGAATAGTTTATCTTGTGGAAGGATGCTTTGGCAATGTTTTTCATTTAAGGACTGACTTTAGCCTCCACTAGGGAAAATTTTGGCTAGATAAATGAATAAGCTTTAAATTGTTCTTGTTCTGCCCTCTTAGAAAAACACATGCCTGTGAAGTTATGAGGTCACTGGTTGTTTTTTCAAGGCTCCACTCAGTTTCTTTTTGGGTTCTGACAGTATCAGGGATTTCCTTACCCCTATTAAAGGGGCAAAACCAGGCTACAGAGAATGAGTAAGCAGTTTTGAAATGCTGGTTCTGGGAGTCCCACTGACTTTGTCACTACTTGGTTGAACAATTGAATACTCTTAAGAAGCCTAACTTCTCTTTTGTATTAAAGTCTAAATTTGTCGTTTTTTGAACAGAATATATATATATTAGAGAAAGAGGAAGAGAGACAGACAGGAAGGGAGAGAGATGAGAAGCATCAACTCGTAGTTGTGACACTTTAGTTGTTCATTGGTTGCTTCTCATACATGCCTTGACTAGGGGATTCCAGCCGAGCCAGTGACCCCTTGCTTGAGCCAGCAACCTTGGGCTCCAGCCAGCGTCCATGGAATCATTTCGATGATTCCATGCTCAAACCAGCAGCCTTGGGATTTCAAAGCTGGGACTTCAGTGCCTCAGGTTGACACTCTATCCAATGTGTCACCACCCATCAGGCTTGAACAGATTTTTAACTGTAAGTATATATTAGCAGTCAAGATATTCATGTAACCTCGTTAGAAAATGCTTTTATAGTTAGAAATGAGGCCTAGAATATGATAATGGTCTTAAGCAACCCACTGACTATAGTTGTTTAAAAAGGTATACATAGCCTGACCAGGCAGTGGCACAGTGGATAGAGCATTGTGCTGGGTGGGATGTAGAGGACCCATGTTCAAAACCCTGAGATCACCAGCTTAAGTGAGGGCTCACCAGCTTGAGCCTGGGGTCACTGGCTTGAGCGTGGGATCATAAACATGACCACATGGCTGCTGGCTTGAGCCCAAAGGTCACTGGCTTGAAGCCCAAGGTCCCTGGCTTGAGCTAGGGGTCACTCACTCTGCTGTAGCCCCCCAGTCAAAGCACATATGAGAAAGCAATGAATGAACAACTGAGGTGCCTCAATGAAGAATTGATGCTTCTCTCTTTTCCTGTCTGTCCCTATTTGTCTCTGTCTCTCTTGCTAAAAATAAATAAAAGATTAAAAAATAAAAAGATATTTATAAGCTCTTTTATCCTGTGGGAGTCACTATCGGTGGCCTAGAAAGTTCCATCCAGCAAACAAATCATCAATTAAAGTTCTCAAACATTGGGTTTGAGTCTCCCGATGAAACAAATGTTTGGCATGAATATGTGGAGATGAGTGATAAAAATCTGATCTCTCCTGTAAGAAAGAGAATTTCATTTAGAACAATACTTTGGAAAAACTGAAATCTCAACAGGTGCTTTTTTTTTTTTGGCAAATTGTAGTCATATTTCTCCATTCTTTATAACTAAGACTTTAAATATAATACCATGCGAAATCCATTTGTACATGGGCATTATGTCTTTCTAATTACAGCTGCTTTAGCAGGGAAGATCCAGACATGAAGTGGAAGTCTTTCTCTAGCTTCCTTGGGCTTGAAATAGAAGGTCTTTTTTTGTATCAGGGTCAAATGGGTAGGTCAGACCAGCAGGTTAGAGTCTTTTTAACCCTAAACAGTCAAACAGCTGCTGACATGGAACACATGTTCCTGGGGTTGTTATGTCTCTGTCTGTGTTGTTTCAGGCAAGAGTTTGGCTCAGATCAATGTCCAGATCTGACCAGGGAAGTGTACCTCCAGGACATCCACTGTGTGGGCTCACTCTGCAAGCTCTACTTTAGGGAGCTGCCCAACCCGCTCCTGACTTACGAGCTCTATGAGAAATTCACGGTAAGTATTTGGATTTCCATTATGGTTACTGGGTGGGACGCATGGATAAGCCAAGGAGAGTTTCAGCACTAAAATAACAATGATAAACCTCACCAGATGGACGACATTATCTTAATGTGGTGGTGGACATAGGATGATATAGCGAGGAAAGTAGGGTGGTGGGACTATTTGCTAAGTATTTCCTTTCTTAAATTTTTAGAATCATATTTGTTTTAAGAGCTGGGTTAAATTATCTCCAGGTTTATTTAACCAAGTGTATGTCATTGCTTAGGGAGGAAACTAAGGACCAGAGAAGTGAAATGACTGGTCTAAGGGTACCCAGCAGGACAGGAACCTAAGACTAGATACTGTACCCACTGCTACTTCATTTTTGTCAAGCTATTTATTCAGTGTTTCTTTTGGGAGTTGGGGAAAGAGGTCGGTGAGTAGAGAAGGAGAAAGAACAAACAGAAGTCAAAAGAGAGGTCAGAAACTGAGAAGAGAAAAGAATCAGGGTAAAGCAGCCAAGAAGGTAGGGTTAGATAGACTGGAGAGTTGGGTTGGTGGAAGATGGGTGAGCAAGAGCCAAACACCTAACTAGCAGCTGTATGGTCACCAAATAGGGCACCTATAATAAAAGTAGAAAGGAGAATAAGTGCTTAAGAGATGTCTGTAGAGATAGCATTAAAAGTAGAATTTAAACATATGCTGCATGGGTAGAGGTAGACAGGTGGGATGAGGAAGATGAGAGTGTATGCAAGGAAGTGATTGAACTAATTGACCATAGAATTTTGTCTGCATAAGAAAGTAAATAAGAGCATAAAACAGGTATATAACAGTGAAAAAGCAGATCAATGAATTATTCATCCCAGTGAAGGCAATAGATTAGTGGAGTAGGGTGGTCAGAGGGATGGTCTGAAATTAAGATTATGGAAGAGTTGCAATTATTGGTAAGGACCAGATGTAGGCTCTAACCATAGGAAGGAATCTTTCTCATGGCTCCTGTAATACACTTATTTTGAGCATCTAAAAAATTCTTTAAAAAAATTTTTTTAAAGACTTTATTTATCCTGACCAGGCTATGGTGCAGTGGATAAAGCATTGGACTGGGACACAGAGGACCCAGGTTCGAAACCTTGAGGTCACTGGCTTGAGCATGGGCTCACCAGCTTGAGTACGGGGTTGCTGGCTTGAGCATAGGATGATAGATATGAATGACCCCATGGTCACTGGCTTGAGCCTTAAGGTTGCTGGCTTGAGCAAGGGGTCACTTGCTCTGCTGTAGCCACCCCCGGCCCCTGGTCAAGGCACATATGAGAAGGCAATCAGCTAACAACTAAGGAGTCACAATGAAGAATTGATGCTTCTCTTCTCTCTCCCTTCCTGTCTGTTCCTATCTGTTTCTCTCTCTCTCTCCCACAAAAAAAATAAAAAGATTTTATTTATTGATTTTAGAGAGAGGAGAGAGAAAAAGAAAGGGAGGAAGGGGAGGTGAGAAAGAGCAGGAAGCATCAACTCATAGTTGCTTCTCATATGTGCCTTAACTGGGCAAGCCTGGGGTTTTGCACCAGTGACCTCAGCATTCCAGGTCAATGGTTAAACCACTGAACCATGACAGGTCAGGCTGAAAGGTCCTTCAACTTGAAATTGAAGAGCAGAACACCCAAATAGCAAGAGCAAAATAAATAAATGCTTTTTAAAAATTGGGTGGGGCCAACTAAAATATATTTAAGAGTTGTTGTTGTTTTTAAAAGGTTTTATTTATTGATTTTAGAGAGAGGGAGAGAGAAAGGGGTGGGGAGGAGCAGGAAGCATCAACTCATAGTAGTTGCCTCTCATATGTGTCTTGAGTTAGCAAGCCTGGGGTTTCGAACCAGTGACCTCAGCATTCCAGGTCGATGCTTTACCCACCCCACCACCACAAGTCAGGCAAATATATTTTTTAAAAGATTTGCTTTTTGATATTTGAGAGAGGAGAAAGAGAGAGAGAAAGGAGTAGGAAGGAGCAGGAAGCATCAACTTGTCGTAGTCGCTTCCCAAATGGGCCTTGACCAGGCAAGCCTAGGGTTTCAAACTGGAGACCTCAGCATTTCAGGTTGATGCTTTTTCTACTCTGCCACCATTAAGAGTTTTTAGTAAAAGAGGGTAACATTCAAAAAATGATAATTGGAAAAATAGATATACAATTATATATTATGACATGATTAAAAAGAAAGATGTTTAGGAGATTAATAACTTTATTTCAATGATGGAATTATAGATAGTTTTCTCTGCTTCATTTAAAATTGTATTCACTGAAAATACATTAAATTTTTAATGGAAAAAATAAGGCCAAAATCCACAAAAAATAAAAACCTTGTGTATAAATGTCGATCACTACAGAAGCCAGCATACACCAATTGATGTGGAAGTACCAGTGGTTAGGGGACCCTACGAGATCCAAGGGGACCTTGAGATGTAAGGCAGAAGGCAAAGAGCCTTCACTCTAAGTGGCTAAGTCATAAATAATGGCAGGCTCTCGCCATCAGACCACAGCGGAATCTTTCCCAGAAACCAGGAGAAAGGTTGTGGACCTCATGTTGGTCTGTCAGATTATCATCACCATTACTATATATGAATATTTCCTCATTTTAGAAGTAATTGTAAGGTCAGTGGATAATGGGGACGGTCACGTGAGGAACTTCGACCAGAGACTTTTGGCTAGGGCTGTCCACAACCAAGAGCCCAAAGGAAACTTCCCAGAGGTCCTTGGGAAAAGAGCGACTGTCCGTCAGCCAGTGAGATTTCACCACGTCATATTAGCTCACCCACCCTAGAGGACCCCTTTAAATACCTCTCACGCAGTTTAATTTATGCGACTCCTCTGGCCTCTGTACCCCGCGACCAGAGGACCTTGTCGGGCAGGATGCGCAGTACTTAATAAAGTCTTTGCTGTTCCACACTTTGTGGCTCCGGTCCCACTTCCTTCTTTCTCGGCGGGGAAAAATACCTTACAGTAGTCAACTCAATAAAGGACAATTTGAAAAATGGAGGAAAGTAGGAAGACACCCTCGATCTCTCCTCTTTTATTATGATTATTATTATTATTTTAGCAAGAGATGGGGAGATAGACAGGGACAGACAGACAGGAAGGGAGAGAGATGAGAAGCATCAACTCATAGTTGCAGCACCTTAGTTGCTCATTGATTGCTTTCTCATATATGCCTTGACCTGGGGGCTCCAGCTGAGCCAGTGACCCCTTGCTCAAGCCAGTGACCTATGGGCTCAAGTCAGCAACCATGAGGGAAGTCATGTCAATGTTCCCACACTCAAGTCAGTGACCCCATGCTCAAGCCAGTGAGCCGGTGCTCAAGCCAGTGAACTGGTGCTCAAGCTGGATGAGCCTGCACTCAAACTGGTGACTTCAGGGTTTCAAATCTGGGTCCTCAGCATCCCAAGCCAATGATCTGTGCCGCTGTGCCACCATCTGGTCAGGCCTTCGGTCTCTTCTCTTAAAGAAAGACAGCTACAATTAACTTCTGGGTATTTCCTTCATTAATTTTTTTTTTAATCTTTGGATAATGTTTTCGTTATGTTTTGTTTTTCCAAATCAAAATAAATATTAATTGTAAAAAATTAAAGCAATACAGAAAAGTATAAAAAAGAAAGTATAAATCCCACACCCAGGTATATCTGCTATTAACATTTTAGGAGACATCCTTACAGACCTCTCTCTCTCTCTGTCTCTTTGTATCTCTTTGTCTTTCTCTCACTCTCTCTCAACACTATTTTCAATTTGTTAAATTATTTGCTAATTTGAATAAACCAAAAGTATATTGTTTCAATTAGTACATAAGATTTTACTGTTTGTTTTCTACATAGTTTTAATCCTCTTATCAGTATAATAGTATCAACCTTAAATATGATAGAATAAGAGCATTATCATGTTAAAGAGCTGAAAGAATCTATTTTAACTTAATTTCATTCTATGATAAATGGGGGTAGGTAAGAATTCTTGTCTAGAAACTTCAGAAATAAAGTTTCCTTTCAGATCTTGTTTCATAGGCTCAGAACAAAACCCGTACTTATCTCTCCCGCTTCTGCTCCCTGGCATTGCTAACCATTCTGTTCTCCCACAGCAACAGAAAAATACCAAAGCAATATTACTGTCAACTTGTTATCAGATTTTAAGGAAATCTAATGTTACATTTAAACAGTTTATTGACACTAAGAAATAAAATAAGAATGTTGTGTTGTGACAACTGACTTCTGCATAGGTAGAACCAAGTAAAGTTGATTATGTTGAAGAATTTGTTATTTAATGGAGTTCTTTGATCACAGTAATGAAGAAGCAAGCCTTCTTCAGGCACATGGAAATAGCTCTATTATGTTGTTACACATTCTTATAATGATTAATTTAAACCCATTTGTACAGCTAAAGTAAAATAATATCTCAATGGAATAATAAAATTAGAAAAATAGTAAAGGACAAATAATAACTGTTGGCATTTATTGAGTGGTTACTATATGATAAACTTGTTACAAATATTATCTCATTTAATTCTCAAAATAACTTCATAAAGTAGGTTTTATTGTCTCTTTTGCGATGAGTAAATTGAGGCTTAGAGAGACTCTTGCCTACGGTTATATAGCTAGTAAGTGGAAGTAAAGACTTTTTTTTTATTCAGGGAGAGGAAGGGAGGCAGAGACAAACTCCTGCATGCGCCAACTGGGATCCACTTGGCAAGCCCACTAGCGGTGATGCTTGGCCCATCTAGGTCACTGCTCCATTGCTCAGCAGCCGAGCTCTTCTTAACACCTAAGACAAAGGCCATGGAGCCAGTCCTCAGCAACTGGAGCCAACTTGCTCCAATAGAACCATGGCTGCAGGAGGGGGAGAGAGAAGAAAAAAAAAGGGAAAGAGTGGAGCAGCAGATGGGCACTTCTGTGTGTCCTGACCAGGAATAAAACCCAGGACACCCACATGACAGGCCAACACTTTACCACTGAGCCAACAGGCCAGGGCCAGTGGAAGTAAAGACTTAACATTCAGGCCCTGGCTAGTGGCTCAGTGGATAGAGCATTGGCCCGGTGTATGGATGTCCTGGGTTCAATTCCTAGTCAGGGCACACAGGAGAAGCAACCATCTGCTTCTTCCCTCTTCCTTCTCCTTCTCTTTCTTTTTCCCTCCCACAGCCAGTGGATCGACTGGTTCGAGCATGGCCCTGGCACTGAGGATGGCTCCATGGAGTGAATCAGCTGCAGGCACTAAAATAGCTGGGTATTCAAGCATCAGTCCCAGATAGGGTTGCTGGGTGGACCCCAGTCAGGGCGCATGCAAGAGTCTACCTCACCATCTCCTCTCCTTTCACCTGAAAAAGAAAAAAGAAAAAAATGATTTAACATTCTGTCCCAGAACTACCACAATTATTTTAAAATAGAGTTAATAGATATAAAATATGTTCAGGTATTAAATAACAGTATAAGATAAAGAAAGCATCCTAAACTAATGAAGAAACAATTCAATAATTTTTTAAAATTGAACAATTGTGGTGATACTGGCTCTTTTACAGTTTTCTGTTGGAAATGTAAATTTATCTGAGCACCCAGAAAGTCATTTGAAATTACTGTTCATAAGTCCTAAAATGATTTTTTTTAAAATGGTAACTCCATTTCTAGGACTCCATTCTAATCAGATGTGCAAAATAATAATAATAATAATTGATTTATAAGTATTTTATTGCAATATTATTTATAATATCAAAATTTTGGGAGTATCTGTGTGTCTAAAAATAAAGGATGGATTAAATAAGCTGCCAACCTTGAGAAGATTGGGGACCTTAGAGCTTCCTCAAATCTATCTTAAGAGAGCCTAGAATTCAGACACTTCTTTATGTCTAGGGAAGGGAAAATGGGCAGGGCAAGAGGTGTGTGATCATCTACCACAGATGTCTAGGCACCAACAGAAGAGCCAGGAAATCTCTAAATAAATCCCTTTGTGTCCCCACCTCACTGCCCCCTCCCATTTGAGTCCAGTCTTGAGGCTCCTGTAAATCCTGGCCAAAAGCTCAAACCTCAAGCAGAATTCCTTTAATAATTAACATATCTATTGCAGCACCTATTACCTGAAGGCCAAGGAAGAAATGGAGACTAGAATTAAGATAGAATCAAAGAGAGCACGCATTTTACTGTTACAGAAGGGGAACTGTTGATAGTACTATGAGGAAAATTACTGCAGGTACAGAGGAAAGAATGATGAGGACTGCTATTTTTGTAGGATAATCAAAGCTCTCTCTATAAGGTGATATTTGAACAGAGACAAAGATGAAGCAAGGGAACAAATTGTGCAACTATTTGGGGGAAGAGGGTGTCTGTCACAAAGAACCAGCAGATACAAAAGCCCTTGTGGAGGACTTGGTCCAACTTGCTTGAGAGAATTTGTGGCGGCCAGTGCGGTTGTTGTAAAATGACAGGAGACAGGGAATTTGCAGATGGGTTCCACGACGTGACTAAATGGAGAGGCATAAAGACTGTCTGGAAGGACACACTATGGTTGTTGCCTCTGGAGACTGAGGTCTGAAGCTGGTAGGAATACCAACTTTCTTCCATGCATTCCTTTGGATGCTTTGCATTTTCAAAATTGTGTGTATAAATTACTTTTTTATCTAATTGCTTAAAGTCGCTTAAAATAATTTAAAATAAAAACATAATTTTAAAGTAAGTAATACATAATGAAAGGCAGAGGCTGAATTGCAGCTGGGTGCAGTTGGAAGGAAGAGCCACAGTTATTTGTCCACCCTGCTGACAGGGCTGCCTGAGCTAAAAATAAGCTCGCTGCACCCAAACTGTTCCAAGAGAGAAACAGGGATCTAGAGAGCTTCTGAATAGGATTGGGGTGTGATGGGGAGAGGCTGTGAATAATGAAATAAACGCCAATCCCAAATGGGACCTACAGGCATCAGTGGGTGAGCCCGCCCTGCCTCTCAGAAAACAAAGATGACTAACAGCTTCCTAAAATATTAAAGGAACTTTCCATGTGGTCTGTTAAATTCATCCACACCTTTATTCCCCAGATACATTTTTAGAAAGGGGGGGTGTTTGTGTGCAAGCTTTGCAGGGAGAAGAAGAGTGACCTCCCATTCCTCCTCCTTTAAAGGATAGGATGTGGGAGGGTCCACACTGCATTCTGTGCCCCTCCTTCCCCTGGAGCTTCTCTTTCTTTGCTCCCTTTATGAGGCTCTTTCTTGGCAGCCATGGCCCTCCTCACAAGTCTGTTTTCTTTCCATTTCTTTTTTTTTCAAGTGAGAGGAGGGGAGATAGTGAGACAGATTCCTACATGCACCCTGACAAGGATCCACCCAGCAACCCCTGTCTGGGGCCGATGCTTGAATCAGTGGAGCTATTTTTAGCACCTGAGGCTGACGCTCAGACCAACTGAGCTATCCTCAGTGCCTGGGGCCAACACTCGAATCAATCAAGGCCACTGGCTATGGGAAGGGAAGAGGGAGAGAAGGGGAAGAAGGAGGGGGAGAGAAGCAGATGGGCAGTTCTCCTATGTGCCCTGATGGGAATTGAACCTGGGACGTCCATATGCTGAGTCAATGCTTTGTCCACGGAGCCAACTGGCCAGGGATACAATCTCTTTTCTAAGGTGACCACTTCCAGGAAAAGAGCAGAGGTGTCAGGGTGCTGATTCCCACTCCATTCTTGTCCTCACCCTCTCCATGTTGCATATCTCAAAAAGTGAGGGTTGAGACAGAGATCATGTTTACACTGGCTCTATTCTCAGGCTTGCAAACCCACCAGAAGATTGGGACACCTGTGACTGTCACCCTCCCAGTCCCACCTTTCTTCCCACTTCTGCTTAGGAAACAAGTTTTCCGGTGTAGAGAATTTTGATTGCCATTAAAAACAGTGTCTGTGTATAAATTTTTCTTCAATTAAATAAAAAAAGGCCAAGGAATAATAACTGTAATAGATAAAGCCCTGGCATGGAGGGAAATGGAGTATAATCAGTCATTCAACAAGTTTGGAGGAATGCCCGTGTCTGGGCACTGGGACTCCTCACATCCCGGCACTTGCACAGCTTACATCTAGCAAGGCACGCAGACCATAAACATAATAAATAAGCACCTTATAGAGAATATGTACAGGTGGTGAGTTCTGTGGGGGAAATGGAGACAAGTGAGGGAGCTGGGAGAGCCAGCTGGGGCAGTGCCTTGCACCCTCCTTGCTTCGGACAGAAGAGACCCAGCACGTGTGGCCTAGCTGGGGCCTGGCAGACAGAAGGAGCCACATAAAGTTCACTTCCTTCCACTTCTCTGGGCCTAAAACTTCTCCTAAGTGTGAGTTTGAACTTCACCCTTTATACACAGCTAGCAGTTAACGGCTAAATGCTGAACAGAGGTAAACACGAGAAGAAAACCACAGCACAGTTAGGATCTTATTTTGGTGATATTGCAGGGGGCCGTACTTACCAAGTTAAACAAGATATTTTATAATTATACTTTTCATTATACATGGGTGGGGAAAAGTAGGGTTACAGGTGTGAGTACACGAAACACAGAATTTATTCTTGTATTACATATTTTTCCATGTAGGCCTCCGTTTTCTCACCCCATATGTAAATGTAAAGCAAGTTTCTAGTGCTAAGAGGAAATACAAGACTATGTAAGTTGCATATGGCTATGGATTCAGGGTCATAAGGATGAGCGTGAGCTCAGGAGATCCCTTTAAAGTGTATTTTGGTCTGGGTGGGGTTACATGGTATATGCACATGAAGGAATTCGTGCAGCTGTAGCTTAAGACGGGTATATTTTTAATAGATGGAAATTATACCTCAGAATAAAAAGAAAAATGTGATTGCTGTTGACCTTGAACTTGGGTACTACACCCATGCTGGCAGTTCTGGAGCACTTGGCCGTGTACTGGGAGGGGGCCTTGAACCTGTGCACAGGGAGGGCAGGTTCTCAGGGCAGGGATACAAGAGAATTGGCCCCGGAACACCCGCCTTGTGTGGAAACCCTGACAAGCCTGTGATCACATTGCCTTTACTGATGTCCCTGCCTTAAGGCTCCTGGGCTGGAGATGGGTGGGGACAAAATACCCCCATAGGAAATAACAGAGAGCAAATCCTAGCAAGGCTACTGGCTTTCAGGGACAGAACTCTTATCTGGCTGAGAAGGCATATCTTCCCTGCCTTTCAGCATCTACAGATGGCAGCTACCAAATAGCAGCAAAGTCATGGAGCTGTCTCAGCCTAGATGGGAGTGGCTGTTTGCACCCAAGAAGGCAGCAGGCTGAGTAAACATGGAGCCACCCTGGCATCTTCGTCTCAACTGTCTACCTCTTTTTTTTTTTTTTTTTACAGGAACAGAGAGAGAGTCAGAGAGAGGGATAGATAGAGACAGACAGACAGGAATGGAGAGAGATGAGAAGCATCAATCATCAGTTTTTCATTGCCGTTGCGACATCTTAGTTGTTCATTGATTGCTTTCTCATATATGCCTTGCCTGTGGGCCTTCAGCAGACCGAGCAACCCCTTGCTGGAGCCAGCGACCTTGGGTCCAAGCTAATGAGCTTTTGCTCAAGCCAGATGGGCCTACGCTCAAGCTGATGAGCTCCGGGTCTCAAACCTGGGTCCTCCGCATCCCAGTCCAACGCTCTATCCACTGCACCACCGCTTGGTCAGGCTGTCTCCCTCTTTTCCATCTCTTTATCTCTCCTTAAGTTTCTGTGACTCCTTCTGTCACACAAGACACACCCCATATTCTACGCCTTTTCTTTTACTGGAAACCTAACGGGCATCTGAGGATACACAGAGACCTAAACAATCCATAGGTCTCTGTGTATGCAATGTTAGATGCTTCACATCATGAACCCTCAGAGATTTCAGTTGTTGTTTTTGCTAGAAAAGTGCGCCTCTTGGAAGGATGATCTCTAGGCACGGTTGGAAGGCTGCCGTCTCAGAAGTCAGAGAAAAACCAGCAGACGCTGGTGTGTGTCCACTCTCTTGGCCATTCACTGGGTGCTTCATGTTCTCCTCCGCAGGAGGCAGTGTCGCGTTGCCCAGAAGAAGGCCAGTTGGCCCGAATCCAAAATGTTATCCAGGAGCTTCCACCGTCCCATTACAGGTAAGACTCCTTGGGGAGAGAAAGTCACGGCCTCTCAATGCGGTGTAATACCGCAGACCGAGACTGGCATCATAAAAGGAAGCAAATTCAGTGGACAGTGGCTTTCCTAGAGCACTTTGAGGTGGGTGAGCAGGTCACTTTTATCAGAGTGAGTTGGTGTCTAACCAGGGACATTGGTGGGAAGGGGCAGCCCATGTCCTGGTCACTTGCAGGATATTTTTCAGAGTCCCCTTGTGTGATTCTGATCGCACAAGGATATTCTCACAGTGATTTCTTACCCAGATTCATAGAATAACCAAACTGATGGAGCCCAAGATGGTTTTCAAACAAGATTTGACTGTAGCTCCTGAGTCACTGACTGATCTCTCTGTTTGAGCATCAGTACCCTCCCTTACATCATCCCTCCCTTTCGTTTCATTTTCACAGTTTCACCCCTAATCTTACCACCTTTCCCAGCGTTCCGTAGTCTACCCATCTGTTACACGGGGGGCAGATTCTGATGTGATGTGAGAAAGGACTTTCTAGCAGTAAGAGATGTTTTTCATCCAAGCCCATCTCCTTCCCAATCCTGGACTAACAGATCAAGGGCCAAGAATATTACTTTCACCAATCTTGATATCTTCTAAATGTTCCTCCAAAATTCACAAGATAGAAATATTTATTTAGTTTCTCAAGTCCAAACTTAGAAACTACCTCCAGGCTTCACACGGGCCCCAAAGTTTTTTACTTTGTAAAATAAATAAGTAAGTAAATGACCCATTACAGGACTTTGGAATACCTGATCCAACACCTGGCCCGCATTGCCTCCTTCAGCAGCAAGACCAACATGCACGCCAGGAACCTGGCCCTGGTGTGGGCACCAAACCTCCTCAGGTAACCACTACACCCTTCTTACCACCTTCTCTGTAGCTAAGTGGTCTTTTGTAGCACATATGAATGAACAGTGATTTTAATAACCTAAGTGCTTTGCCTGCTAACCTGGAAACTGCATTCCAAAGGCATTTGGAACCACCGGGATGGAAGTAAAGTTATGGGTCTGTTTGTTATAATTTTTTGCAAAGGCCTTTCTTGTCTCTGTGGCTCATTGGCTTTTGTTGCATTTGGTGGGGACACAGCTGGCTATTACCTCAATCAACTGCTTCCTATGACTTTGTAAATGATGAGCTGCCCCACAGAACAACTGAGTGAGGGTGGAAGGAGATCCTATGGGGAAAAGATCAATTCCTGTATATTCACTAATATTGTGTTATAGTCTTGCAGTGTACGATTCCTGGTAATTGCTTTAAATTTGTTCAATGTGTTGGGCTTCACAGCTCTTGGAGAGTCTCTTTAATTGGTCTTAATAGTTAAAATATTCTACAGATTAACAAACCATATACATTGAAGAAATGGAGCTGTACAAAAGGCCTACTGGCTCCCCTTGCTGCTCTAGGACTGACTCACTGAACTGAATGTATTTTTTCCATGATTCAGGTCCAGAGAAATCGAAGCCACTGGTTGCAATGGAGATGCAGCCTTCCTTGCTGTCCGGGTCCAGCAGGTGGTGATTGAGTTCATATTGAATCATGTGGATCAAATCTTTAACAATGGCGCACCCAGATCTCTAGAGAATGATGGTAATGGCCCCTCCTGACATACATCTCACCAACCCATCCTCCTTTCTAGCCTTAGTCACAGGGCCCAAGAATAAGTGAAGGTGGCCTTGGTTCTAACTCTGTTGTTGGCACTGTGTAAGTGCTGATCGCTGTGTGTGCGTCAGTGTCTGGGGATCGTGCATATATACGTCTATCTGTATGTGTGCAGCAAAGATGTGGTGTGTTTTCAGGTGGTTGTAGCATGTTTCTGATTGGTTGCATACTTGGACTATTCTGTAAATGGGGCATGGTAAACTGTAATAATAATCTATTGGTTTTAGTATGTTCTTAAACTCTTTGAGTTATTAACTAGAGGCACTGGTAGCATCCCTCTCTTCAACTATCTCATTTTTGCTTTCAGTATGATATATTTCAGAAGACCCCTATGCCTTCATCTGAAAGTCTTAAGTGAATGAGTTAAGTGTCAGTATATTCATACTCTCATGTCAATTTAGAATGCATTTTCTTCCCAAGCATTTCTTGAATGCTTACTTTGTTCTGCCCTATACCCGGCACTATGCGTACAGAAATAACTGTTTGTTTAGAGGTATGTGTATGCAGAGACTAGTTAGCATACAGTGCATGATGAGAAACATACAGCTATTTCAGGCTGCGCATTATGTGATGCAAGATATTATATCTGAGTTCTATAACTCTTACAATGGCACAGTGAACCCTAGGAATGAATGGGGTATTGTTCGATTCATTCATGTGAGCCCAATTGTAAAAACCAGAAATCTAGTTGATCAAGAAGCCTGGGAGAAGATAGTGGCAGGGTAGGTAGAAGTTACACTCATCTCCTCCCAAGTCTGAACTGGAATTAAAACTAAATTATAGAGTAGTCAACCTGAATAACCAACTGAAGACTAACTGAGCAGAAGTCTTAAAAACCAAGGATTTATAGAAGAAGATACATCAAGACTGATAGGAAGCGTGGAGATGCAAAAAGGGCTGCCCTGCACCTGTGTGTGGCGGCCTGAGAATCTGGAGGGATATCTCAGCTGCAGAAGTCCCCCCTGAGGAACACGGGTCTTATCCCCACGCTGGGATCCCCAGCCCAGAGCAACAGAGCTGGGAAGAGGTGCCTATATAACATCTGGCTATAAAAATCAGTGGGGCTCAGCTCTGCCAGGGAGACACAAGAGTCTTCTAGAGTCCCAGGTGTCGTATTAAAAGGCCAGCTCACAAAATCTTGTTTGTTGCTACTCACCCAGGGCTCCATCAGAGGAAGGATAGCGCAGAGCAGACTAGAAGCTTGTGAGGACAGACTAGGGTTGTGTGACTCTGGGAAGAGAGCTGAAGGGACAGCCACCAAGGTCCCTGTGCTGAGTTTCTTTCCTGCACTACCTACAAACACCATCTTTCCTGGGCTAACCACTCCCCTCCAAACTGCACTAGCATAGGGGAACTGCACAAGCCCCATCATCTCAACCAACTGTCGCCCTGCAGAGCCAAGTTCATGACCTGCCGAGGAGTCCACTGCCTGAGTCTGTGGTGCAGACTTTCTTGACAGGATCTTGAGGGTGAACTCAAAAATCAGAGCTCTGAGACAGAGACCATTTCCCTTCCTCCACCCACAGCAGGCCAAAGCACCAGCACATGGCAGTCCCTGCTCCCTCAGGACCACAGCAGCCTGCCCCCTGCAGGCCAGATTAACTGTGCCTTGCTGAGCTTGTACTCTGCAATATTGTCAGTAGGTTGTGATCAGCATGGTCCCCTGCTACAGAAGGCTCTCTAGAAAGTCTGGGAAGAGTCTGGGAAGAACTGAGCTGTGTGGCTGTTGGCTGGGGCCACTGTTCCTTCACACACCAGACCAGCAACACCATTTCTATATGAAACCCTCCCTTCACAGGCCAAATCTTGTCCGTTTGGGCCTGATGAACACTGCTGGTTTCACCCCAATAAATCTCTGAGACCTGGTCCATACACAAAGGTCCACAGGCACCTGGAAGGTGGTGGTCGACCTTGGTGTACCCTGACACTGTTACTGAGTGGCCTTCAACACAGCAGTGGTGACAAGTTTTAATCTGTATCAATCTTGTGAACACCATTCACCCCTACCTGGTGACTCACTGAGAGCCCCTCATGCAACACACATAATTCCAGAGGCTGGCCTGTTCCTGGGCTCAGTGCTGGTGGGAGCTGGCCTTGGTGCACAACTAGACACCTCCCGTGCACATCTAGACCCAGCAGATGCAGCCATAAATTGTGGGTCGTTTTGTAGCTCCAGACAAGTAGCCCAGGGACCATCAGTGGCAGCACTGAATCAACTAGCACTGGATCCCCTCCCTAGGGGTCCCGCCACCAACGCACCCCACAACCAAATCAGAGCATAACCAAATTAGTTTCACAAGTGACACACACAAAGGAAAATCTTGTGGGGGCAAATTCATCTTTATCACACAACAGCTCATACAGTGCACTCAGGGTAGATACTCATGGCCAGCTGGTGGGGGGCCCACCCACAAATGGGCCAACAGCAATCAAAACTCAACTACAATAGGAGGGCTCAGGCAATCAAAGAGACAGCGTCTCTGAGCCGCACATGACACCTAGTACCATACCAAGGCATAACAGGTCTACCTACTACACAGAAATAAATACAGAGAGGTAGCCAAAATGTAGAGACAAAGAAACATGACCGAAATGAAAGAACATAAGAAATCTCCAGAAAAAAGACCTAAATGAAATGGAGGCAAATAAGCTACCAGATTCAGAGTTCAAAACAATGGTTATAAGAATGCTCATGGGACTTAGAACTTTAACAAAGAGATACCAAGCATAAAAAATTACATTGAAGCCTGACCAGGAGGTGGTGCAATGGATATATTGTTGGCCTGGGACACCAAGGACCAGGGTTTGAAACCCCAAGATCACTGGCTTGAGCAAAGGCTCATCTGGCTTGAACACGGACTCACCAGCTTGAGTGCAGGGCCACCAACTTGAACGTGGGGTCATAAACATGACCACATGGTCATTGGCTTGTGCCCAAGGTCTCTCTAGCTTAAGCAAGGGGTCACTGGCTCAGCTGAAGCCTCCTGGCCAAGGCACATGTTAGAAAGCAATCAATGAACAACTAAGGTTCCACAATGAAGAATTGATGCTTCTCATCTCTCTCCCTTCCTGTCTGTCTCTCTCTAAAATGAATAAATAAATAAAATAAAGCAAAATAAAATAAAATTGAAGGAGAAATAAAGAACTTCCCAGACAAAAAGTTAAAAGAGTCCATTACCACTAAACCTGTATTACAAGAAATGTTAAAGGGTCTTCTTTAAGAAGGAAGAAAAAAAGAGGCACATAGTTATAAAAAATAAAATAACAATAAATATGTACCTATCAAGAATCACCTTAAATGTAAATGGCTTAAATGCTCCAATCAAAAGATTTAGGTTAGCTGAATGGATAAGAAAAAAAAACCCATATATATGCTGTCTGCAAGAAACCCACCTCAGAATGAAAGGTACAAATATGCTAAAGAAAAAAGATGGAAAAAGATATTCATACAAATGCAAATGAAAAGAAGCTGGGATGGCAATACTTCTATCTGACAAAATAGACTTTAAATCATAGGCTATATAACAAAAGATAAAGAAAGACATTACATAATGATAGAAAGATCAATCCAATAAGAGGATATAACCCTTGTAAACATTTCTGCATCCAACATAGGAATACCTAAATATATAAAGCAAATCTTAATGGACATGAAGGGAAAGATCAACAGTAATACAGTCATAGTAGGTAGGGTATTTTAACACCCCATTAACATCAATGGATAGATCTTCCAGACAGAAAATCAACAAGGAAATAGCAACCTTAAATGAGACACTAGGCCAGATGGATTTAATTAATATTTTTAGAGCATTTCCCCCAAAACAGCAGAATATACAGACTTTTCAAGTACACATGTTACTAAACAATGAATGAACTAACAATGAGATAAGGAAGGAGTCAAAAGTTACCTTGAGACAAACAAAATGAACATACAACTTAAAATCTCTGGGACACAGCAAAAGGAGTCCTAACACAGAAATTCATACCAATACTGATTTACTACAAGAAGCAAGAAAAATCTCAAACAACCTAACCTTACACCTAAAGGAACTAGAAAAATAAAAATAAACAAAGCCCCAAGTGAATAGAAGAAAAGAAATAATAAAGGTCAGACAGAACTAAATGACACAGACTTAAAAAACAATACAAAATATCAATGAAACCAAGAGCTGGTTCTTTGAAAAGATAAACAAAATTGACAAACCTGAACCCAAATAAATAAAATCAGAAACAAAAGAGGAGAAATAACAACTGACACCACAGAAATACAAAGAATTGTAAAAAAATATTACAAACACTATATGCCAACAAATTGGACATTCTGGATGAAATGGATAAATTCCTAGAAAGATAACAATCTTCCAAAGCTGAATCAAGAAGAATCAGAAAATCTGAACAGACCAATTACAACTTATAAAATTGGAGCAATAATAATAATAATAACCTCCTAACAAACAAAAGTCCTGGACCAGATGGCTTCACAGGCTAATTTTACCAAACAGTCAAAGAAGAATGAACACCTTTTCTTCTCAAACTATTCCAAAAAATTATAAGAGGAGGAAAGATTTCTAAGTTCTTTTTATGAGTCCAGCATTATCCTAATTCCAAAACCAGTAAAAGACAGTACAGAGAGAGAAAACTGTAGGCCAATATCTCTAATGCAAATAGATTTTAAAAAATCTTCAACAAAATATTAGCAAACTAGATTCAGCAATACATGAAAAAGATTATATATAATGATCAAGTGGGATTTAGTCCTGGGATGCAAGGTTGATTCAATGTCCACAAATCAATAAATGTGATATGCCACATAAACAAAATGAAAAATAAAAATTGCATGATCATCCTGATCAGGCGGTGGCGCAGTGGATAGAGCGTCGACTGGGATGTGGAAGACCCAGGTTCGAGACCGCGAGGTCGCTAGCTTGAGCGCGGGCCCATCTGGCTTGAGCAAAGAGCTCTCCAGCTTGGACCCAAGGTCGCTGGCTCCAGCAGGGGTTGCTCAGTCTGCTGAAGGCCCACAGTCAAGGCACATATGAGAAAGCAATCAATGAACAACTAAGGTGTCGCAATGGCAACGAAAAACTAATGATTGATGCTTCTCACTTCTCTCTGTTCCTGTCTGTCTGTCCCTATCTATCCCTCTCTCTGACTCTCTCTCTCTCTGTCCCTGGAAAATAAATAAATAAATAAATAAATACTTTTAAAAAATCACATGATCATATCAATAGATGCAGAAAAAGCAAAGTGAGAATAGAGGGAACAGGCTTCAATGTAACACAGGCCATATATGACAAATCCACAGCCAACATGATACACAGTGGGCAAAAATTGTAAATGCTTCCTGTAAGATCAGAAAAAAGACAAATATGTCCACTTCCACCACTTTTATTCAGCATAGTACTGGAAGTCCTAGCCACAGCAATCAGACAAGATGAAGAAATAAAAGGCATCCAAATTAGAAAGAAAGAAGTAAAATTTTCTACACAGCAAAGAAAACCATTAACAAAATAAAGACAATCTACTAAATAGGAGAACATATTCACCAGTAATAACTCTAATAAAGGGTTTATATCCAAAATTTATAAAGAACTAATAGTACTCAACTATAAATACACACAATACAATTTAAAAGTGGGCAGAGCTGAATACAAGTACGCAGGATTCTTGGAGGAATGCCTCCAAGAACCAGATGTCCTTTATGATTGATAAGCTCTGAAACTCTGACTCTTCTTGTGTTCTTGTTCATGAAAGAAACAATAGACGTGCAGTGTTGGGGATGAAACGGATGGGAGAAAAGGCTTGTGTAACTTTCTAGTTTTATCTGCTAAGCTATGGTTTTTGGAACTCAATAAATATGCAGTGGCTCAGTTTCTTGGGGCTGGATCCACCTATGACTTTCAACTCTCTGCCCAGTTATTTGAAAATATATAAACAAACAAACAAATTAATTAATTAATTAAATGAAAATGGGAAGAGGACCTGAATAGACACTTCTCCAAAGAGGACATACAGATGGCCAATAGATATATGAAAAGATGCTCAACATTAAAACCACAATGAGATATGACCTCACACCTGTCAGAAAGTGTATCATCAATAAACCTACAAATGACAAGGGTTGGCAAGGATGTGAAGAAAAGGTAACCCTTGTGCACTGTTGGTGGGAATACAGACTGGTGCAGCCACTATGAAAAATAGTATGGAGTTTCTTCAAAAAATTAAGAACTTAACTGCCTTATGACTTAGTGACTCCAATTCTAGGGATTTATCCAATGAAACCCAAGACACTAATTCAAAAGCATATATGCACCTTTATGTTTACTGCAGTGTTATTTACAATAGCCAATATATGAAAGCAACCCAAGTGTCCATCAGTAGACAAGTGGATAAAAATTTACATATTTACATTTGGAACATTACAGATTTCCAATGGAATATTACTTGCTCATAAAAAAGAATGAAATCTTACCATTTGCAACAACATGGATGGATCTAGAGTATATTATGCTCAGTGAAATAATTCAGTCAGAGAAAGACAGATACTGTATGATTTTACTTATATGTGAAATATAAAGAACAAAAATACCGAGACAAAATTAAAACAGACTCATAGACACAGAGAGAAAACTGGTGGTTGCCAGAGGGATAGGGTTTGGGGAACCTGGTGAAAGAGATGAAGGGATTAAGAAGTACAAATTGGTAATTACAAAATAGTCTCAAGGATGTAAGTATGATACAGCATAGGGATTATAGTCAGTAGTATTGTGAGAACTCTATACGGTGCCAGTGGGGGTACTGGAAATATCTTGGGGAATACTACGTCAAGTATATGATTGTCTGGCCCCTAGGATGTACACCTGAAACCTGTACAAAATAAAATTTGGAAAAAAAATAAAGGAAAAATATCTCATTAAAAAAAAAAAAAAGAAACCTGTTTATTACTATTTGTGTGGTGGCAGTTTTCCACCATTAGTGCACATCAGTACCACCTAGAAGGCTTGTTAAGACACAGATTTCTGGGCCTCATCCTCAGAGTTTCTGATTCAGCATATCCAGAGTGCTGTTCAGAATTTGTGTTTCTAACAAGTTTCCCAATGCTGCTTCCACCAGTGGTGTATGAGAACCATATTACAAATCATTTCTGTTAGCTAATCAAAGCAGTCTTCTCCAGTTTAACTCATATATTTGGGAGGAAAAGAAGTATAAACATCAGAATAATCAATTGCAATTACCATTAAATTTTTATTCCTGGTATACTTGTTCCCACCTGACCCTGTCCGCTAAGTGGTTTATGACCCTTCTTTAAAAAAATAATTTTTTATTAATATAAAATTCATATACTATAGTGTTTACCATTAAAAAATAATTTTAAAGTGTAAAATTCGGTGGGTTTTATTGTATATATTCAGAGAATTGGGCAGCTATCACCACTATCTGATTTCAGAACATGCCCCTCCCTCCCCCAAAGAAAATCCCATGCCCATTGAACAGTCATTCCACCTTTCCCCCTCCTCCCAGATTTAGGCAATCACTAATCTTCTTTCCGCTTCTATTGATTTACCTCTTCTGGACCTTTCCTGTAAATAGAATCATACAATACATGGTCTTTTGTGACTGACTTCTTTCACTTACTATGTTCTCAAAGTTAATCCCTGTTGTCATATGTATCAGTATTTTATTTATTTATATGGTGGAATAATATTTTTTGAATGAATATACTACATTTTTTTGTTTATCCATTCATCAGTTGATGGATATATGGGTTGTTTCTTCTTTTTATAGTTTTTTTAGTTTTTATGAGTAGTAATGCTGTATGAACATTCATTCACAATTTTTTGTGTGTGTGACAGAGAGAGAGACAGAGTGAGGGACAGATAGGGACAGACAGACAGGAAGAGAGACAGATGAAAAGTATCAATTCTTTGTTGCTGCTCCTTAGTTGTTCATTGATTGCTTTTTCATATGTGCCTTGAAGGGGGGTCAGTGACTACAGCAGAGCGAGTGAGCCCTTCCTTGCTCAAGCCAGCAACCTTGGGTTTCAAGCCAGCGACTTTGGGCTCAAGCCAGCGACCATGGGGTCATGTCTATGATCCCACGCTCAAACTGGTGAGCCCATGCTCAAGCTGAAGAGCCCGCACTCAAGCAGGTGACCTTGGGGTTTTGAACCTGGGTCCTCTGCATCCCAGTCCATCACTCTATCCACTGTGCCACCACCTGGTCAGGCCATTCACAAATTTTTATGTGAACATATGTTTTCAATTCTCTTGGTTATATACCTAGGAGTGGCTGACATTTCTTCATCTTTAATAATACATTATAGATGTATTATTTATTGTACGCTATATAAATCCTTTTTTAAAGTAAGTGAGAAGTAATATTTATTCATTTATTAATCTTTTTGAGTCAACTAATTTATTGTGGACTTAATCTATGCCAAAAACTATTGCAAGCACTCCACATACATCTCACTGAGTTATCAACCTTATTTTATATGTGAAGAACCAGAGAACCAGAAAAGCTTAGTAATCCCTAAAGCCACAGGCTAGTAACTGGTGGGACTGACCATTAAACATAAGATCTTCCAGCCATGCTCGTTTTCTGACTCTAGGCTGCCTCTGTGAGGAAAAAAGAGGAAAATAGATAAATAAACAACTGTGGTTTATTTATTATTGAGTTTGGGGCAATATTTATTCTTCTAGACAACAAATCCATGACTGTTAGTGTTAAGGGTGCTTCTCATGCTAACTTGGAAACGCCTCTTCTTTATGTGACCATTGCCTTAATCACCTTTTGTCCTGCATACTGAAATCCAATTTATTCTTGACCCTTTAACTCTTGATTGCCTCCAGTACTTATTATTCAATGCATTTAATTTAAATGTTCTTATTATGAATTTGCATTGTGTTTAGTAAGGTAATATATTTAATGTTTACACAAAAAAGAATAAGTCATATCTTCTGAAATTTAGATTTGGAGATAAGGTTCTATTTTAAATTGTGAAGATTATAGAAGGCATTGAATCTAATACCTTTAATTGACAAATGAGAACAGTGAGACCAGAGAGATTGTAATATATTCAAGAAGCATTATAACAAAAGTATGTATTGAGCACCTCCTATGTGCCAGGCACTGTTCTAGACACTGAGGATGGTGTTACACAAACAGCGAAGATGCTGCCCTGCATAGAGCTATGGTCTGGTTGGGAAGACAGGTAATAAAAATAAGTTACAAATATATACATTATCACTTCAAAGACCATAGATGCCATGAAGAACAGACATCAGGGCAATGGAACAGTCATGACTTGAGGGTGTTATTTGGGTACAGAGTGGTCGTGGTCTCCGAGGAAGTGATTTTTGAACTGAAACCTGAATGACTAAAGGAACCAGTCATGTGAGGATCTGGAGAGTGAATGTTTCAAACACAGAGAATAGGGAGTGTAAAAGCTCTGAGATGGAAAGGCGCTCTAGTGTTGCAGAATGGCATCCAGTAAGGCTAAAGCCAATGTGGTCTCCAAAGTGGGATGCTCCACCCTATGGGGCACCAGAGACCAAAGTACTGAAGTACAGGTATTAGAAGAAACTCTTACAATTTCTTTTCTCACTTATTTTTATTGTATACTTTGTCATTTCTATGAGTTTGTGGTTTTTTAATTACATATCATACTAATACAGTGATAAATATGTATAATTTACAAGTACATGCATATATATATAATGGAGTATACATTCAAAAATTTTACTGTGAATCTGTGTAGACCACTGGGTGGGTGGACAAAGAGGAAAGGGGAAGCAGATGGAGGTGCTATAGATCGTGCTAAGAGTTTGGTTTGTTCTCAGTGCCACGGGAAGCATGGGAGGGCTTTGAGCCGGGAGCACAGGGTCTGAGCGTTCTGGCTGCTTTGTGAAGGAGAGACTGAAAGGCAGCAAGGCTGGAAGCAGGGACACCAGTTAAGGAGCTGTGGCGGGAAGCAGGTGGGAAGTCGTAGTGGCGTGAACTATATCATGTTAGCAGGAATGGAGGAAGGTGGCTGGATTCAGTATACATTTCAGAGGTTGAGTTACAAGGCTTGATTATAGGCTGGATGTGGGAGAAGGAGAGGTGCATCAAA
Organism: Rhynchonycteris naso; assembly: GCA_037038555.1. Classification (NCBI taxonomy): domain Eukaryota; kingdom Metazoa; phylum Chordata; class Mammalia; order Chiroptera; family Emballonuridae; genus Rhynchonycteris; species Rhynchonycteris naso. The sequence continues at coordinate 61,477,937 of CM073002.1, read as the reverse complement.
GAAAGAAATGAATGAAAAATAACTACTACAGGTTTTGGTCTACACAGCTGGGGGATGCCTGGTCATTTAGCAATTTGGAGAAGATGGGAGGAGGTACTGCTCTAGAGGTGAGGCGTAGAAATCACAACTCTTTTATGAAATGTAGAGTTAGAGATGCCTATCAAACATTAAGCAGAGATTATGAGTAGGTCATAGGATACTGGAGCCTAGAAATAGGGGGAGAGGTTGGTGCGAAACTCAGGTCTCCTGACCCTGCTATGTATGTTCATCTACTGTTCCGGTTAACTTAATTTTAAAACAAAATTTATTGATTGATTTTAGCAAGAGAGGAAAAGAAAGGGAGACAGGGGAAGCAGATAGAGGTCCTATAGATCATGCTAAGAGTTTGGTTTGTTCTCAGTGCCACGGGAAGCATTGGAGGACTCTGAGCCGGGAGCACAGGGTCTGAGCGTTCTGGCTGCTTTGTGAAGGGAGGCAGAGACAGGAACATCGATCTGTTCCTGTATGTGGCCGGACCAGGGATCAAACTGGCCACCTCTGCGCTTCGGGATGATGCTCTAACTAACCAAGCCATCTGGCCAGGGCTGATTTAATTTTTTAAGTAAATAAATACTTTAGTAACAAATAAATATCTAGCATCTACAAACAAACATTAAGAGTAAATTAAATTTAAATATTTTAACCTCCTTTTGATTAAGAAAACTGAGTTAAAGTCAGAAGCATTACTGGTAAGATTTTAGAATCACAGATTTACTTACCTGACTGAATGACTGCCATGTTACCCTCCCTGGAAACACCATAGCAGGGGTCCCCAAACTACAGCCTGCAGACCGGCCCCCTGAGGCCATTTATCCGGCCCCCACTACACTTCCGGAAGGGGCACCTCTTTCATTGGTGGTCAGTGAGAGGAGCACAGGATGCATCTGCACCCATAGTTTTAATTGAAATACTGGTCAGTTTGTTGATTTAAATTTACTTGTTCTTTATTTTAAATATTGTATTTGTTCCTGTTTTGTTTTTTCCTTTAATATATGTGCAGTGTGCATAGGGATTTGTTCATTGTTTTTATTATAGTCCAGCCCTCCAATGGTCTGAGGGACAGTGAACTGGCTCCCTGTGTAAAAAGTTTGGGGACCCCTGCACCATAGTGTCATATTCTGTCTCCATTTTCTACAAGGCCCTTTTTCAGTGGTTTTATTTCCCTCCAGCCAGAGAGGGTAGAGTTCTGCAAAGAGAAATAGTATTGTCAAGGTGCGTCCTGAAAATCAGGCGAGTCCTATACAAAAAATTATTTCTTAGTCTCAGTTGATCCAAGCTGCCTTTGAATCTCTTCACATCTTCGAAAGTTACAGAAAATTGGCAAGGTTGCCAAGAGACTAAATAGAGGCAAACTTAGACCTCTTCTTTTTTTATTTAGGTCAAGGTTTCTCAGTCTCAGCACTCTTTGACATTTAGTGCTGCGTAGTTCTTGTGGAGAGGCACTGTGCCGTGCACCACTGGCTACTGAACAGCACCCTTGGCCTCTACCCACAAGTGCCAGCAACACTCCCACATGTACTTGTGACAACCAAAAATGTCTCCCACCATTGCCAGATATCCAGTCTAGAGGGAGCAGGTGCAAAATTGCCCCAAGTTAAGAACTGCTGACTTTGAGAAAAGAGAAAACCTTGGAGTCCACTGATCTGTTATCAGTTCTATGTATTTCTTAATATATATATATATATATATATATATATATATATATATATATATATATATATATACACACACACACACACCACAAATACACACACACACCACAAATACACACACACCACAAATACACACACACACCACAAATACACACACACCACAAATACACACACACACCACAAATACACACACACACACACACACACACACACACACACATACATATGGAAAGGATTAACTTGCAAATACTAGAAGATGACTGGGTAGTGAGTAAATAGCCTTCTATCTTTTAGAGACTAGTATAGGCTGTCAACCTTTTCTTCTGGAGAGAGATAATCCTGGGCAATCTAGGGAAAGTGCAGGCTCCAACCTAAATTGCCTTTGAGCCCCTGTTTTTTAGTTGTGGAGAGAAGGGGCAATCTCCTGCCTTATGCTGGCTGAGTGAGGCTACCTCCCACATGGCCAAAGCACTAAGCAGTTTCTAGGATTAAAGACCCATTTATTTTTTTTTTTAAAAAAAGCCATTTCTGTTGCCTGACCAGGCGGTGGCGCAGTGGATAGAGCGTTGGACTGGGATGTGGAAGACCCAGGTTCGAGACCCCGAGGTCGCCAGCTTGAGTGTGGGCCCATCTGGCTTGAGCAAAAGCTCGCCAGCTTGGACCCAAGGTCGCTGGCTCCAGCAAGGGGTTGCTCAGTCTGCTGAAGGCCCGTGGTCAAGGCACATGTGAGAAAGCAATCAATGAATAACTATGGTGTCACAACGGCAACGAAAAACTAATGATTGATGCTTCTCATTTCTCTCTGTTCCTGTCTGTCTGTCCCTATCTATCCCTCTCTCTGACTCTCTCTCTCTGTCCCTGTAAAAAAAAAAAAATTAAAAAAAAAAAACCTTTTAAAAAAAAAGCCATTCCTGTTACTCTGGCCCACAGTAAGTGCTCAATACATGTTTGTCATGTGAATGAATGAATGAATGAATGGTCCCTCTTTGGAAAATACTGTGTAGTGCAGTTTAGCTCCTGAAGGCCCTGCATGCCCTCTGCTCATCTGGCCAGGTGGGTTGTCAGTTTCCTGTATGCAGACTCTGCTCCAGACCTCACCAGCCCTAAGAGGAGTCCCCTGTCAGGGAAGGAAGGCAGGGAGGAGCTGTGGATGGGGAATCTGGCTAGACCAATGCCCAGGAGTCTGTGAAATCTTCCCTTCTCTGTATAGAAAACCGGCCCATCATGAAGAGCCTGACCTTGCCAGCCCTCTCCCTGCCCATGAAGTTGGTGAGCCTGGAGGAAGCTCAGGCCCGGAGCTTGGCTACCAACTATGCTGCTCGGAAGGAAAGGAGGGAGAATAGCCTGCCTGAGATTGTCCCGCCCATGGGCACCCTCTTCCACACTGTCCTTGAGTTGCCAGACAACAAGTAAGTGGCATTCTTTGCAATTCTGGGAGATGATAGAGTGGAGGAAGACAGTTGAGGAAGAAATATAATCTCAGGGCCATGATGGCAGCAGGGGTTGGGGTGTAAAGAAACATTCCAGAAGAGAAAGGAACTGGGTCCACAACTCTCTCTTACCAAAGTTATCAAGACCCTGAAGTCCCACTAGAGGTCCTTAGTCCCATGGTGAAGGTGGGGCTCATAGTTGTCAAGAGTCATGAATAAAATTCCTTACTCCTTAGTTTAGACAAAACAGGTTTGACATTTTCAAAAGTAAGTTTGCTAAAAAACAAAACAAACAAAAAATCTTGACTCCATCCGGCCCCACTTCACCGCTACAGAACATTACAAAAGGCATTGAGATGAATGGAGGACAGGTGGTAACAGTGCCGTTCTAGACCTGGAGGCCTGGGCAGGAAGCACTTGAGATGCTATCTCTGGCTTTTGTTCCTTCTCTCATACCTGCCTGAGCCCTCCCTCTCTTCCAGAAACACACCAAGCATAATTTTAAATCATTGAATATTTCCTTTCTTCATTTGCCCTCCCCCCACTTCCTCTGTTGCAATCCTGGTTTCCACACATCCCTCTGCTTCCCTCGTCCTAATACTTACTGTAAAAAGGAGGCAGCGATTGAAGCAGGAGTCCTAAATTCTAGACAGACAGTAAGCAGAGGGGCTGAAAGGCAATCTTTTACTGGAGAATGTCATCTTTGCTGTTTGGTCGATGTGAAAACAGACACCTCAGACCTCTTGCCATTTCCTCCCCAAGAGGGCAAGGAGCCCTACCACATTGCACAAGCACAACAACTATAGGGGTGCCAGGCTGCATGTTAGGGAAATGAAACACCTAAACTCACCTGGCGAGAACCCCCTTCATTTCCTGGAGTGCATAGATGGTGCTCTCTCAAGACTGTGCTCCATGCCTGACTGGCAGTGGTGCAGTGAATGAAGTATTGACCAAGAATACTGAGGTCACCAGTTCAAAACCCCAAAGTTACTGGCTCTGAGCACGGGCTCTTCAGCTTGAGTGAAGGGTTGCTGGCTTGAGCAGGGGATCATTCACATGACCCCAGAATTTGCCAGCTTGAGCCTAAAGCTTTTTGGTCATGGCTTGAGCAAGAGAAAGCTGGCTCGGCTTGAACACGAGGTCCTATCCCCAGTCAAGACACGTATAAGAAGCATTCAGTACAAAACTAAAGTGAAAGCAACTACAAGTTGATGCTTCTCACTCTCTCCTCCCTCTCTCTCCCTTCACGTATCTCTCTCATACAAAAAAAATTTAAAATAAAAATCAATAAGTGCCTGACCAGGCAGTGGCGCAGTGGATAGAGCATCAGACTGGGATGTGGAAGACCCAGGTTCGAGACCCTGAGCTCGCCAGCTTGAGCACGAGCCCACCTGGCTTGAGCAAAAGCTCGTCAGCTTGGACCCAAGGTCGCTGGCTCCAGCAAGGGGTTGCTCAGTCTGCTGAAGGCCCGCGGTCAAGGCACATGTGAGAAAGCAATCAATGAACAACTAAGGTGTCGCAAGGGCAACGAAAAACTAATGATTGATGCTTCTCACCTCTCTCCGTTCCTGTCTGTCTGTCCCTATCTATTCCTCTCTCTGACTCTCTCTTTCTGTCCTTGGAAATAAATAAATAATCAATAAGTAAAAATTTTTAATTAAAACACTGAGCCCCACTGCTCCCCTTCACCCCCCTCCTCACTGCCACCGCACTAAATCCCTGGAGGATAAGACTCCACCCACAGACTAGGAAGAAGTGCCCCTTGAAAGGACCAACAGGTACATTTTTTATATGCCTTCAGCCACACACCTTAGGTACACCCTACCCCAGTTTATGCCACCCTGTCAAATCCACCCCAAGGCCAAGTGCTTGAGAAAAGCCAGGCCAGATCCAAAGAGACCAACCAGCACTGCAGATCTCTCTCTCTCTCTCTTTCTGATTGATGGTAAACACACGCTGGGTTTGAGATCTGGGTGTTCCATGAGAACCCTGTGGAGAAAAGGTTCTCTCTGGACCAACAAGTTGCAGGTTTCATCCTGCAACTTGAAGAAGTCTGAATGCCTGGCCAGGCATGAGGAGGGCAAGGCCTCTGTGGTGACCCCTGGTGGTGGCTCCTACTCCCCACTTCCTACCGAAGCAGCCTGGTGTCAGGCATCAAGGAAATGAGAGACACACTGACTACCCTGGGCATTTCTCTGCAGTGACCACTGACCACATCCAGCAGCCTGCCACTCTCTTCCAGGCCACACTCGTCCAAATTGCTTTCTCAGATACCTCCCTTGTAGTCCATGGAAGTCTTCACCAGCCATTTTCTAACTTGTGGATGTGACAGCCGTGTGGTCCACATTGCAGGGAGCATAACAGGACTGAAGTCCATGTTCTTCAGTGTTTACTTTTATAAAAAATAGCTACCTTTGAAAGCCTATGACTAAAGTGCTTAGCAGAATTCTCCAAACTGTGTGGTTGCTGTGACCTCTGAGTCTCCCATCGGTCCTTGCCTCTGTTTGCCCCACCACTGCCCTTAATGGCATGCCTTTACCCCTTCCTCTGGGGAATGTGGTCCTTTGTTCTGACTCATGGAAGCCTAGCTTGGTGATCTAGGGCATCCCCAGGCAGGGTAAGAGTCAGGCTCAACTGGGATTTTACAGAGGAATTTTCTGAAATATCAGAGCCATTTATAACTAGAACATGTTTGGGGTATTCCTTCTCAATTTAAAAGCCCCATTGAAATAGCTAGTTACCAAACTAACCCCTTATGGCTTGGCTTTTTTAGAAGAAAGCTCTCCAGTAAATCTAAGAAGTGGAAATCAATATTTAACCTGGGACGTTCTGGATCAGACTCCAAATCAAAGCTGAGTAGAAATGGGAGTGTGTTTGTGAGAGGACAGAGGCTCTCAGGTAAGAATCAGCAACAGTTGTTTATGAGATATATTTCCCCCTAATCCTGCTCTTTAAGTCTTTGGTTTGATCACATAAACTCAATAGCCCTGAAAGAGAAAGGTATAAATTAACTAGCGAGTCTTTCGTGGGTTTATTTTTTAGATAATTTTAGATTTACAAAAAAGTTGCAAAAATAGTACACAGAGAATCCATATACTCTTCACACTGACTCCCCAACTTTTTACATGCTATATAACTGTAATACAAAGATCACAGCCAGACAATTAATATCAACATAATACCTTTAAATAAATTACAGAGTTTATTCATATTTGGCCAAGTGACCCACTAATGTCCTTTTTCTGGTCCAGGATCCAGTCCAAGAACCCACACTGCATTTAGTATTCATGTCTCCTTAATCTCCGCCCAACTAGAACAGTCTGTCAGTCAGAGGTTCTGAATGTTGTAGCTCTCTCCGTGCCTAGTATCAGGAGGCAGATGATGTCAATATGTTTATGGCTTGTGATGTTAACTTGGATCACTTGGTTAACGTGCTGCCTACAAGGTTTTGTCCCTATAAAATTACTATTTTTTTTCCTTTGCAGTTAATAAGTATGTTGTAGGAGATATTTTGAGACTGTACATATCCTGTTTCTCATCATACTTCCATCCATGAATTTTACCATCCACCAAAGGATGTTGTCTACAACAGTTGTTACTGTGATGTTTGCCAAATGCTCCTTTTCTGTTTTCATTATTCCTTCTCCATTTATTAATTGAACACTACCATAAGGAAGATCTGTTACTTCTCCCCCAGTCATGATCGTGATTTTTAACTAGAGATGGGAATTATATCTGAGCAGTTAATAGGAATTCATAAGAAATGAATTGAGGGGCCCACTATACAAAGGGCAGTATAACCACTCTAGGTAAATATTGTGTCAGAAAGGGAAGGCCAAAAGGATTTGCCATAATGACTTTTAGTGTTATGGACTGAAAGTATGATTTTTAAAAATGGGGACAATAGTTATAAAAACAAGTAAAAGGTCAATGTACAAATGCAACGATTGAATTTTAATTTTAATTTTAATACTTATTAATTGCAAAGGAAAAAAAGATAGTAACTTTATAGGTACAAAACCTTGTGATCCAAGTTAACATCACAACAAATTTTGATTGAATCTTAGTTTGGAAAAAAAAAAGGCTACAAAAGTTCGAGGATGAATACATTGAGTATTAGAATTATAAATTTTCATAGTGTGCTAATTGTTCTTAGAAGACATATGCGAAAGTTGAAGAATATAAGGGTGAAGTGTCACAATATTGAAATTCACTTTTAAATGACTCAGCAAAATATAGGTTTGTAGGTAAATACGAATAACAGAAATAGATAAAGCAAATATATGGCAAAATGTCATCCATTGATACAAACCAGATGGTAGATTTAAAGGTCAATTTTTCTAAATGTTTAAAATTTTTAATAATAAAGATGGGGGGAATTAGTCCCTATAGGAAAAATAAGAGAATATTTTAAGTACTTTTCTCAATCCCAGTGAGGATCATATGCCAAGGATGATAAAGCACAGATGTTCAAAATCTTCGCTTTTGCCTGTACTAGTGGTGAAGGACGTCACAGGGCAGAGCCGTTACAGTGATTCAGTTCGTGAATAATAGCAGGTCCAACTCAATTGGCTTAAGCAATGAAGAAATTTATAGGAACACCCAGGTGTAGGGAGGATTTTGGGGGGTAGGGGGTCTGTCTCTACCTCCATGTTTTCCCACACTGTGTCCTCCTCTGTGCATCAGTTTCATTCCCAATCTGGCTTCCTTTGCTGTGACAAAGTGGATGTAGTACTTCTGAGCTTTACCTTTGATTATCACTACATAGAGGAGAAAGAACATAATTTCTAGTCACTTGTTCTAAGCAGAGACCTTTGTTCCAGAAGGACCCATTACACCTCACCCATCTCAGTCATATTCACTAAATCACATGGCTCAACCTCTATGGCCAAGTGTGCTGATTGGCTTGGGCCTGGGTTCCTGAACCAATCACTGATGTGAGGGATGGGCTTCCGGTCAGACGCACCTAGGAAGGACAAGGGCCCTGTGAGAATGAGGAAGGTAAATGGATCCTGGGTAGTCATCTGCAATATGCAGTATATGGGGAAACATATCTCACAAACTACCCTGGAAAGACAGTTCAGGTGAAGAGGGCAGGTTGCCACAGGTATGGTAGATCAGATACAAAACAAAAATAAGATTCTCAAAGGAGAATTTAAAGGAGAAGTATCTGGCAAGAAACTCCTTATCTAATAGTAACACGAGATTTGCTTAAGCACATCAAAGAGAGAATTTCAGTTACAGAATCAGTGATCCAAAGAAAGAGGTTCACCAAGTAATAAAATATCAAAAACAGTAGAACAAAACAATAAGCAAAATAAAACGAATGACTTGCCATGATCTTGACTCAGGAAAATGTCCACCCCAAAGTGGTTTCCGAAAGGAAGAAGTCCAAGGTAGATCACATGGGAGTAAATTAAAGAAATGCACAGCATGTTCCTGGCCGGGGCTTCTCAGAATGGCTGCACCTTCAAATTGCCCACAGAATGGTTCATACCCACAGCCCCTTTGCCTAATGAGATCTGTGGTGAAGTCAAAGTACTGGTCATTTTTAAAAAGCTCCAAGGTAATTCTAACATGCAGCCAGGGCTTAAAACTGCTAGATTAACACCTCATAAACAAACTAATCAGGGATAGATCATCAAACTGGCTGAATTTTGATGGATAAGATGCAGGGTGAAATTAAAGAACCATCAGTTTTAATAGGAGTGGCTCTCTGTGACCTTGACTATTGCCGGTGTGGCCACTTTTCACCAGAAGAGTGTTGCTGGCGTGGCAGTGGGGGAGCTTATGATCCTAATCCACCAGTGTGGTCTCCATAAATGGCATGTAGACTTGCTATTTGTTGGAATATAAGTGTGAAAAAAGTGAATCAGTGGATTAATATATTTAAATACATTTTTAATCTTAAGAAAACCTCCAGCCTAACCAGGTGCTAGCGCAGTGGATAGAGCTTCAGCCTGTGACACAGAGGGCCCAGGTTTGAAACCATGAGGTCACTGGCTTGAGCGTGGGATCATAGACATGACCCCATAGTCGCTGGCTTGAGCCCAAAGTTCACTGGCTTGAAGCCCAAGATCACTGGCTTAAGCCCAAGGTTGCTGGCTTGAGCAAGGAGTCACTCACTCTGCTCTAGCCCTCTGGTCAAGGCACATGAGAAAGCAATCAATGAACAACTTAGGAGCTGCAATGAGGAATTGATGCTTTTCATCTCTCTCCTTTCCTGTCTGTCTGTGCCTATCTGTCCCTCTCTCTGTCTCTCTCACAAAAGAAAAAAAAATTATATCTAAGGAAATGTAAAAAATTGATTCACCATGGATAGCACTGGGAATTTTTTTGGTGGGGGAAGCAGGTAAAGGAGTGTTTACCCATATTTAGAGAATGGAACAAAAAGAAAAATGGGGGTGTTAACTAACTGAAAATGCATAAACTGGTACACTGAAAATTGTACATTAACAGAAGGGTTCCAGGGAACCCTCCAGAATGGAATTCTTTGAGCAGGGAAATCCCAGCGCAATGAGTATAATCTAAGAGAAGGAACTTAAAGACCTAAAGACCACCAGAAAACTGGTGGATGCTTCTCCATGGGGCCAATGTCCCAGACAGAAAAATATAATCTAAATATAGTCATGGACCTGGGAGTCCTAAGTTGCTTAGTTACTATCCAGAAAAAGGTCAAGGGATCCTTGGTGACAGTTCCTCAAAGCAGCTGCTGTGGCAACCAATGCCTCAAGGAACTGCACCGTTAAAGAGGGGTCAATGTGCGGGGTTAACACTGATGGCCCTACAGACAGAACTATTGCTCACCCTTCATGACACTTGGGGTCATATGGTCACTGCCCCTAACGGCTGACTTGTGAAACCCAGTGGAATCAAGAAATGCAGCTTGTGGGAAACAGAGAGAAGCTCAGGGTTGCTGGCCAGGCAGTTTTAGGATAATAAATCAGTTTGTAAACTCATGAAAACAGCAGATCTTCAAAGGATAAGAATTCTGGCTTCCTATTGGATATGAGGAGGTTGAAGGCCATCTTGCCATCACTGAGGGTTTGAGTGAAGTTGGCTGTGTCCTCCGACAGCACAGTGGGCCCCAGGCAGAGGCCAGGGGCTAATGCAGAGCCCCCAGAAGCAGCAGGGTTTGCAGCAAGGAGGACAAAGGGGGAAACTTTCAAAGGGGGACACAGCCCAATTTGGGTTAAGGCCAACTTTGACTGCTTCTTCTAGAACCATCTCCTGGCTTCCCTTTTATTGCCCAACCCTGGTCTATCCTAAATAACACCAACAATAATGATCAGGTTGCATAGCTCGGTGGGTTAGAGCATTGTCCTGATTCACAGAGGTTGCCGGTTTAATCCCCAGTCAGGGCATGTACAGGAACAAATCAATGTTCCTGTCTCTCTCTTCCTTCCTCTCTCTCTAAAATGAATAAAGTAACAACAAGAATAATAGTTACTTTGTATTAAGCGATTACCCTATTCTAGGGTAATACAGCTTCCTTATTTTATATGCATTACTCATTTAATCCTCACAACAGCTCTATTTTTCCTCATTTTACGTGTGAGAAAACTGAGATTAGGAAAGGTAAACTGCTTATCAGAAGTCACAGGTCCCAGAAGTGGCAGAGTTGAGACTCAAAGCCAGATCTGTCGAATTCAAGTTACCTTAAAAGCCACGAGCGCTGTGGCGCCCGCTCCTCTTCCAAACTGCCCTCTTCCCATCCTAGAAAACTTGACCTAGAAGGAACTACCTCCGGTTCATTCAGCACTCGGAAAAGACATGATATTTCTGAAAGTGCCTAATCCTGCACCCGTAATAAGTTTTTACTCATTTAAGCCGCGCTCTTCCCAAAACCTGCTGAGATGGCTTACAAAGATGCATAGAGTCCACCAGGCACGTAGTGGATGCTCAAATAAAGGTCTGTTTGGTTTGTATCTGCTCCAGGGTGAGGCTGGTGGGTGAGATCTCAAGGAGCAGAGCTGCACATGTGGGGGAAGTGACCGCTTCCCCAGGCCCTCTCACGGTTGTACGGAATCCCTCAGTGCTGAGAGATGCGGCTGTAGCCAAGACTCCTGCTCCCTGCCCGGCCTGCCAGCGAGGAGGGGCTGCCCGGAGCCTCATGGATTTTACCCCACAGATGAATCTTTGAATTCTTTTTGCACAATAACAATGGGCTCAGGACTCCTCATTTGCTAATAGCTCGTATTTAACAAAATTATAATTTATCTGTATCTGTAAAATGTTAATAAAACTTTGATCTACAAATGCCCTGTTTTATAAGGTCAGTCCCAATCAGAAAGTACAAACATCTAGGGTGCAGTGTGTGTGAGTGTGTGTGGGAAGGGGGGGGGGGGTCCCAAAGAGGAAAATTGTAAATACTTGAGAAATTTTGCTAAAGAAAGTTTTCTTATGTGCTGACAGCCTGACCTGTTGTTCTGAACACTTCCTCTCAACTACGAATTCATAGGGCTATTTTTTCTTTTATCTTTAGTGGAAAAAGCTACTATCCGACCAGCTAAAAGCATGGACTCGCTGTGCTCAGTGCCTATGGAAGGTGAGCTTGTACAGCTGTACTTAGGACTGGGGATTCTGGCTGGGAGGTTGGGGTTGCCACACCGGACTTGTCTTCTTAAGTTACTGGACCTGCTTGTCTCATCAAGGTCATGCACGATCCCCCACTCCCAACCTCTCCCTGGCCCTTTCTGAACTAAGGGGTTCCCACAGCCCTTGCATTAACCGCCCCCAACTCCACTGCAGGGTGAGGCCTAAAGGCCCATCCTTTTTCCCCAGTCCTCCTCTAATCACAGACGGCAACAACAGCTGCTTTCCATTCACACCTGAACCAGGTAAAAGGGCAACATCTGAAAAGCAAGGCAGAGGAGGCTTCTCCCTTGAGGCGCTGGCTTCTACCTCGGAATTTTGTGCCTCCATAGTTATATCTTGAATTTGCATGTTTCCATCGACATTAGCTTTATCGTGCTCGTCAAGTCATGATTTTGACTTGGTAGATTCATTCATTCTTTAATAAACATGGATAGGCACGGGCCTGGCATGTGGCTGATCGTCCTCTTTTGGAGTAAGTGTGTACACAGTTGCGAGCGAGGTGGTACCTATCATCAAAGCGACACCTCTCCACCGGAGTTCCTAACAGGTTCTTCAGCGCTGACTTGCATGTACCCCTATCTTTGCTCAGCAGCCCACAGCACTGCTCAGACGGCATAGCCTTCTAATAAGCGCACAGCTGCTGTAATAAAGACAGGTTCATAACATCTTGTGAAGCACAACAGTTGAGTAAACTCCACATATCTACCCCATGGCTTTCCAACCCCTTTCGTAGAAAACGTTTTGCTCTTTGATAAATGAAGCGACCTGAAACAATACAGAAAATCTTTAGAACAATGTTTTAAAATAGTTCTCAACTTGTAAAATCATCAATTGACCCCTTTTAAAGGAGTTCATTTTTGATCATGTTCTTACCTTTATAATTCATCCATTTGCTTTGGTTTTGAAAGCTCTTGAGGCAATCCTTGTCCTGTTTTACAGAATTTAATATTTCAAAATCCAGGGCAGCACTTTCCTGGGCATTGGGCAGGCTATCGAACCTCTCGAGTCTGTTTCCTTATGTGTTAGAGATAACCACACTTGCCTGCAGAGCGGTTGGGAAATTTTACAGCCGATGTTGCTTGTCCAGCACAGCCCTTCGTACCTAGTTGGCAATTATTTTCCAGATCCCGGGCAGCTCACTAGTCATCTCCCGGCTTATGTGTTTCCCATACAGGTTTTCTCTTCTTTGTCTTCACTTCTCAGTCGCTCCTCATACCTGGGCTTCCTAACTCCGAGTTAATTTACATTTATAGTTTCCCATCCCCTGAACCTGCAAAAGGATGCCTAGTAAGAGGGAGAAAGGTCTAGCTGAGTACAGCACCTGTTTCCTTGCCTGGAACTCAAACCCCTGTTTGGGTCCCTCTGCCAGAGGAGGCTTAAAACAATCAACTTTAAAGTTTTAAAGTTATTTTACTTTATCCTCTTATTTTTCTCTTTTTATTGCCTTCATTTTGAGCAAACGTCATTCCGTCATCTCCCACTGGTCTTTTTATTTTTTTTCCTGGTCCACATTGTATGCTTGGTGGAGGACTGCTGGTGAGCAATTTTAGCAGTGGCCTTCACTTGGCGGGTGCTGCCCCGCGACCTCCGCCAAAGCCCATGTAAGGACCTAAGTCCTTAAGGATGGAAGAAAAGTTCTCTGGAAAAAAATAAGATGAAATTGTCCTTAAAATTTTTTTTTAAACAGATATATATGACACAACAGCAAATGGCCCTATCAGGGCATCATAACAGAACAGATACATAAGAAGATGCCTCCTATCTTGTCAACCAAATGTTATAAACTTTTATTACAGCAGCTGTGCCCTTATCAGAAGGCTATGCCGTCTGAGCAGGCAGTGGCACAGTAGATAGAGCATCGGACTGGGATCAGAGGACCCAGGTTCAAAACCCTGAGGTCTCTGGCTTGAGTGCGAGCTCATCCAGCTTGAGTGCAGGGTCGCTGGCTTGAGAGTGGGATCATAGAAATGACCCTATGGTTGCTGGCTTGAGCCCAAAGGTTGCTGGCTTGAAGGCCAAGGTCACTGGTTTGAGTCTAAGGTCACTGGCTTAAGCAAGGGGTCACTCACTCTGCTGTATCCCTCCCCCCACCCTGTTAAGGCACTTATGAGAAAGCAATCAATGAACAACTAAGGAAGAGAAGGAGGGAGGGAGGGAGGGAGGGAGGGAGGGAGGAAGGGAGGGAGGGAGGGAGGGAGAAAGAAAGAGAAAGAAAGAAAGAAAGAAAGAAAGAAAGAAAGAAAGAAAGAAAGAAAGAAAGAAAGAAATGCCTTTCCAATATTCAAGTGTTGCATGCCTGCCTTCACTGGAAGGCTTTGCAGTTGTGTGTATACCCAGGCTGCTGACCATGTGTTTGCTTTTTTACTAGGCAAAGAAACCAAAGGAAGTTTTAATCGAACAGTCACCACTGGTGGATTTTTTATTCCAGCAGCAAAAATGCATGCGACTACCACTGGCAGCTCTTGTGACCTCAGCAAGCAGGAGGGTGACTGGGGCCCACAGGGGATGCCAGCAGGGGCTGAGGGTGGCTTTGACATGAGCAGTGACCGAAGCCAACTCCAAAGCACTCAGGCCCGGCCCCCACCCGAGCAGCTGAAGGTGTTCCGGCCTGTCGAAGACCCTGAGAGCGAGCAGACAGCCCCGAAGATGCTGGGTATGTTCTACACCTCGAACGACAGCCCCAGCAAATCGGTCTTCACCAGCAGCCTCTTCCAGATGGAGCCCTCACCCCGTCACCAGCGCAGGGCCCTGAATATCTCCGAGCCCTTTGCTGTGTCCGTGCCCCTCCGCGTGTCAGCTGTCATCAGCACCAACAGCACCCCGTGCAGGACACCCCCAAAGGAGCTACAGTCTCTTTCCAGCCTGGAAGAGTTTTCTTTCCAGGGGTCAGAGAGTGGAGGTTGGCCTGAAGAGGAGAAGCCACCAGGAGCTGAGACTTCTACAGGTAAAGCAGGGAGACGGGCTTTCTTTCCCCTGCAAGCGATGAAAAACCAGACTTAACATTTGCTTAAACAGAGTTCGCAAGATATTGTAGTAAAGTGGTTAAGACTGTGGGCTCTGAGCCAGACAGCCTGTCAAGAAGCTGTCAGTTACAATCAAAACATCCTTGGGGCTTGGTGTAAATAATGAATATCCGTGACCTTAGGCAACAAGCTTGACTTCTCAGGATCTGAATTTACTTTCTTGTGAAGTGAAAGGTTGGATTAAACAGTATTTCTCAGCCTGGGCACTATTGACATTGGGGGTTGGGTAATTCTTTTTTGTGGGGGACTGTCCTATGCTTTGTAGAATATTTACCAGCATCCATAGCTTTTACCTACTAGACGCCAGTAACCACTCCCACCAGCCAGTTGTGACAACCAAATATGTCTCCAGACATTGCCAAATGTCCCCTGAGGAGAGGGGGAGCAAAATGGTCTCCAGTTGAGAACCATTGGACTTGATGATCTTCCATCTCTGATAGTCTGTGGCCCCGGGATCTGAGGACAGGACATTGCTAGGAGGAAAGGCAGATGAATGCGAGAGAGCGGTGAGCCAGGGGAAGTCCCTCCATCCTTGTGAAGCAGGACTAGTCCAAGTCAGTGACTGCGCTTGGAGCAGCCTTTCTTAAAATGAATTATCGGTCTCTTTTAGCTGATGACTCTCATCCTCATTGCAGCTTCTGTACCTAAGAAGGTGGTGCTCGAGGATGCCAAGCCGGGCCCGGAAGCAGTGAGGACAGCGGAATGCATCAAAGGCCTTTCCCCGGAGCCCAGAACCCACATGGAGGAGAAGAAACCCTCAGAAATCTCCCTGCGCTGTCAACATGCAAATGAGTTGGAGAAGAGGCCGGGTGCAGAGAAGGTGGTGGAAGAAGGTCAAGAGGCTGGCCAGGTGGAGCCCAGCACTCTGCAGGAGTGCCCCAGGCTCCGAGAAGAAGTGGTGTTTCTCCATGAGATGGTAAGGTGACCAACTGCCCGGTCCGGCTAATAGAATCCTTGTTTTCCCAATGGCTCTTTGTACAGCTTAAAATAGATTTTGTCTTGTTTTGATGAACCAACTTCTTCCAAAGGGATTTTTAGGAGACAACCTTCTAATCAGAGCTGGGATTTTTTTTTTTTCCACAGAGATCCTCCAGTAATGGAAAGAAGCCATGCAGTGCAGGCTCTCTAGGAGAGACTCTCCTCTAACTATATATTTCTTTTTTTATTAAGTGAGAGGTGGGAGGCAGAGACAGACTCCCGCATGAGCCCTGACCGGGATCCACCTGCCAAGCTCACCAGGGGGAAATGCTCTGCCATCTGGGCCAGTTGCCCCGTTGCTCTGAACAGTGCCATCTCATCACCTGAGGCAATGCCATGAAGCCATCCTCAGTGCCCAGGGCCAAATTGCTCAAACTATTTGAGCAATGGCTGCGGGAAAGGAAGAAAAAGAGAGAGAGAGTAAGAGAGAGAGAGGGAGGGAGAGAAGGGAGAGGGATAGAGAAGCAGATGGTCACTTCTCCTGTGTTCCCTGAACAGGACTAGAACCTGAGACTTTCAAATGCCCTGCTGACACTCTACCACTGAGCCAACCAGCCAGGGCCTTAAATACTTCTGACCTGAAGTCACCATAATCCAATAATGTGCCCTAGGGTTGTAATGAAATTCAATCCCAGAAGCAGCACAAAATATACTTGTCATACCCTAGTCCCAAAGATGATGACCATTCATAGAGCCAGCTCTCTCCTTCCAGACATCCTGGAGGGACAGGGTCTATGTGTGTAAAATCTTCTGTAATACTTCCAGAGTTCATTCTTTCCTCCTGTGTTTTCTAGAGAAATTAAAACATGATGCCAGGGCTTACTAAACCCTTTTCACTTTTTAGAGGTGGAATTTTCCAAGGATTTTGGGGTGTCCATGCATAAGCTGACGGTGTGAGGAGGTTTACTGTGAGGAGGTTTCCCGTAGAGGAGTCCGTGGGAGACAGCTTTGTGACCTGGGGGGGGGGGGGTGCTAAAGTGGGGAGGCAGCTCTTTTCTTTATCTTGCTTCCAGGGTCCTGGTTTGCAGGACATGCACAAAAGGCCCAGTTCTGGGAGTTAGGGCAGTACAGGGACACCACAGTGTCCTCAGGAGGCTGAATAGGGTTCCTGTAAGATGTGTTTGCATTTGCAGAAGGAGAAGGACACAGAGATTATAGTGATTAAATTCTGGGAAGGATCAGGAGGAATGGAATTGCTTTAAGAAACAAATAAAGCGCCTGACCAGGTGGTGGTGCAGTGGATAGAGTGTCAGACTGGGATGCAGAAGACCCAGGTTTGAGACCCCAAGCTCGCCAGCTTGAGCACAGGCCCATCTGGCTTGAGCAAAAGCTCGCCAGCTTGGACCCAGGGTCGCTGGCTCCAGCAAGGGGTTGCTCGGTCTGCTGAAGGCCCGCGGTCAAGGCACGTGTGAGAAAGCAATCAATGAACAATTAAGGTGTTGCAACGGCAACGAAAAACTAATGATTGATGCTTTTCATTTCTCTTCGTTCCTGTCTGTCTGTTCCTATCTATCCCTCTCTCTGACTCTCTCTCTCTGTCCCTGTAAAAAAATAACAATAATAAAAAAATAAAATAAAATAAAAAGAAATTAAAAAACCAATAAACAGATAAAGTTGGCACTGGAAAGAGAACCAGGATGGGGACAAGTAAAGCCACCAGTGCATTCATTCATTTAAAGTCACATATATGGCACCGACTTTGTGCCAGGCACTCAGCCGAGCACTGAGATCACTGCAGTGCTCAAGATGGTCACTGTCTCTGCCTTCCTGGAGCTGGCAGCTTAGTAGTTGAAAAGTCACTGAAGATCTAATTTCTAGGGTGATATGGAAGTATGAAGTTTTGTGGTAACATATAACAGGAGGACCCAATCCAGTTAGAGAGAGGAGGAAGGTCACAAGGGTCAGGGAAGGCTTCTCGGAAGCATAGATACTTGATCTGAGAACTTATGGGTATACGACGTAATCGACTGTCCAAATGATGTGATGTTTTTTCTAAATCTATGTGCTCTAGTTGCCCAATGTCACCCTGTTAAAATTAATTGTCTAAATAAAAATAAATTAATTGATTGATTAAATAAAAAAGAACTTAGCTAAAAGGAAGGGGTCTGGGGGGGTGTATAGAAAGAGAAAGACTTCCAGGCAGAAGGAGTAAGCTGTGCCATGAAGCACTGGCACAGTGGATAGAGCTTCAGCCTGGGATGCAAAGGGCCCAGGTTTGAAATCCCGAGGTTGCAGGCTTGAGCGCAGGATCATAGACACGATCTATGGTCACTGGCTTGAACCCCAAGGTCACTGGCTTGAGCAAGGAGTCACTTACTCTGCTGTAACCCCCAAGTCAAGGCAGATATGAGAAAGCAATCAACAAAATACTAAGATGCCACAATGAAGAATTGATGCTTTTCATCTCTTTTCCTTCCTGTCTGTCTGTCCCCATCTGTCCCTCTCTCTGACTCTATCTCTATATAAAAAAAGAAAGTACAGTTTACCCTTGGTATCCCCAGGGGATTAGTTCCAAGACCTCATTGGATACCAAAATCCAGCATTCTCGGTTCCCTCATACAAAATGGTGTAGCACTTGCATAGAACCTGTATACCCCCCCATGACTTCAGATCATCACTATATTACTCACAATACCTAATACAGTGTAAATACTATGTAGATGCTATACTATATTGTTTAGGAAATAATGACAAGAAAAAAGTCTGTATGTGTTCAGTACAGATATAAAGGCATAACTACATAATACGTGTCAGCAGCAAATTACATTCTTCCCCCGACCTATTTTTCCCGATCTGGGGTTGGCTGAACTTGTAGATGCGGAACCACAGATACGAGCAACCATTATGTTGTGGCACATGGTAAACACCGAATAAACACCCAGTTATTATTACAGCTGTATTCTTTATTTGCTGAGGTGGCATAGCCTGGCCCTTCGCTCTCCTGGCAGACAGTGAGGATGACAGCTCTGAGAGTCCTTGGTTCTAAAATAATCAGTTTCTTGATGTTTTTCAGGATGAAGATGATCTGGCCGGCACCTTGATCTGGCCTGAGATTCAACAGGAGTTGAAAATCATTGAATCTGAGGAGGAGCTGTCCTCGTTGCCACCGTCCGCTCTAAAGATGAGCCAAACTCATCCCATTCTTGAGTCAGGTCCAAGGCCTTTTGCTCCCCCAGAGCCTGCTGGGAGCTTGCCTTGTGTTTCTACCCCAGCTCCAGTCTCCACCACTCTGGAGGATTCAGCCAAACAGAGCACACAGGGGGCTCCCACAGCAGCCAACAGAGAAAAGCTGGAGGCAACCAGCAGCCTCCATAGATCTGAGACTGAAAAAGGCCAGCGCCCAGACCCTAGCAACCTGGCTCCTCTGGAAATTCTTCCATTTGAGACGGCTTCTCCACAAGCAAGGGTGGAGGTGGGAGACCCAGGAAACCTGTCTCCTCTGAGCCTGCCTGCTCCACCCCCTCCAACTCCTCTGGAGGAGGCACCTGAAGGCCAGATATCGAAGGATGGCCCTGAGAGGGAAGACTCATCAAAGAAACTGAGGACAAATCCATGTATGGACCAGCTGACGTCCAAAGGCAGTCCTGGGATCCCCAGTCTTTGTCAGGGAGACAAGGCCTCTCTGGGACAAAGCAAGACACAAAAGTCAAAGAATGCTGCTCCTGATGAAAGAGGCCCTGGTTTTCCAAGCCCAACAAGGGCCATTGAGGCCTCCTCACAAGGAGAGGGGGAGGTGGCTCATTCAGTACAGGAGCCCTCAGACTGTGATGAAGATGACACTGTGACAGACATTGCCCAGCATGGCCTGGAGATGGTGGAGCCCTGGGAGGAGCCCCAGTGGGTGACGAGTCCCCTTCATTCCCCCACCCTGAAAAATGTGCAAGAGGCCCAGGCACAGGGCCTTCAGGGGCACCGGTTGGAGAAGAGGCTTTCCCACAGGCCTAGCCTTCGTCAGAGCCATTCTCTGGATAGCAAAACCACAGCGGAGAGCCAGTGGACTCTCAAGGCCCCCACCTCCAGCAGCTGTGCTAATCTTGAAGCAGAGAGGAATTCCGATGCCCTGCAGTCCCCGGCATTCAGGAGAGAGATCACTGGATGGGATGAGAAAGCCCTGAGACCCTTTAGCAAGTTGTCTGGCCTGAAAGGGACAGAGGCTCTTCCCAGCCAGAAGGGACCAGGTGGTTTACAGCCCAAACCAGCAGAAACCGGCCCTGTCAGCCTAGCAGAGGGACACTGTGACCCTCGGATTGAGCAAGATAGTGTTCCTAGAGCGGAGAAGGGCAAGGAGAGTTCGCCTGGCATGCAGGGTGGCACCTCGCCTGGAGAGCACCCCCCCGCGTTACAGCAGAAGAGCACTGAGTGTGGGCCCCCAAAAGGGAAAAATAGGCCTTCTTCCCTCAACTTGGACTCTGCCATTCCCATCACTGACCTCTTCCGGTTTGAGAACATGGCCTCATTTGGTTCACCTGGAATGCAGCTCTCTGAGCTGGAAGACTCAAAGGTCACATGGATAACCTCATCTCACTGTAAAGTGGACCCCTGGAGGGTTTCCTCCCAGGAGCCTCAGGACCTGGATGTTGTTGCTCACGCCCTGACGGGCCGCCGTAACTCAGCTCCCGTCAGTGTGTCAGCTGTGAGAACCTCTTTTATGGTCAGAATGTGCCAGGCCAGGGCAGTCCCCGTCATCCCACCCAAGATTCAGTACACACAGATCCCCCAGCCGCTGCCCTCGCAGGGCCCTGGGGAAAGCGGTGCTCAGCCTCTGGAGAGGAGCCATGAGGGACCCAGCTCAACCGGGGAGACCTCTTGGAAACCTGCCAAAGATGATTCTCTCTCCTCCATGGAAAGCCCAAAGGAAGAGAAGCCAAAGCAAGATACAGGAGGCACGGAGTCCTTGCCAGTGGATAACACTGCATCCCATATGTGTGAAGGACCCGCCCATTCTCCAGAACCAGGTTTGGCTAACTCGCTATCCACCCAGGATGCAGTCGTGCAATGCAGAAAACGCACATCAGAGACAGAACCTTCTGGGGACAACCTTCTTTCTTCAAAAATAGAGCGACCATCAGGGAGTTCTAAGCCTTTCCACAGGTCGAGGCCAGGAAGACCTCAGAGCCTAATCTTATTCAGCCCTCCTTTCCCCATCATGGACCATCCACCTCCTTCTTCCACAGTGACAGACTCCAAGGTCCTGCTGTCCCCTATCAGAAGTCCCAGCCAGACAGTTTCCCCCGGCCTTCTTTGTGGGGAGTTGGCAGAAAACACGTGGGTCACACCAGAAGGGGTTACACTGAGGAATAAAATGACCATTCCTAAGAATGGCCAGAGACTAGAGACCTCAACCAGCTGCTTTTACCAACCCCAGCGGAGATCAGTGATTCTGGATGGAAGAAGTGGGAGGCAAATAGAGTGATGTCAGTTCATCTGCTGGTGTCTGAGAAATGCCATGATTCTTCTGGAACTTGTTACAGGGCCAACTTCCCCTTAGTGCAGACACAGGTTAGCCAAGTTTGCGCTTATTTTTGGCCGCTATTCTTCCTTCAGTGGGTTGGCCATTTATTAATTAGTCGAGTGAGGGAGAAGATTAAATACCCACCTGCAGTGAGATTGGGGGCTGTGAGTTGCATTACTCCCCGATTTTCATTATCTGTACTGCGGCAAGCTGGATGTGATAAGAACTTTTGAAAGAGAGATCCCTTGTTTGTGTTGAAAAATGTTGCAAATGAGGTTTGAAGGCCTCCTCTTCATGCTCTTTAAAGCTCTTTGAAGCATGTGTAAAAGTGCACTATCCAGAATAGAAGCAGATTAGAAAAGCAAACTAGCGTACCCTTAGATCTCCCAGTGGGTGGATTTCCTCCGGCCTTTTCCCTGGAATCCCTGCAGAACTACCCAAGATGGCTCCATACACCAGCATAGAAAATCAGAACCCATACTCAAGAGCAAACTCAGAGACTGGCACAATGTAAGAAGACTTTCTGGCTCTCACTTTTATTAATTTGGGATTCCAACTGCCACTATTTTTTTATCTCTGACTTATGAATCCAATAGGTGGGCCGGGTAAGGGCTGAGGTGAGGGTTATCCCAGTGAAATGTGCAGTATCTTCATGTAGGTGTGCAATAGTGAAGTGATCTGCTTTCATTCCAATATCACAGTCCACAAACAGGATGTCATCATAAAGGAAAACCTTGCCCATAGACAGAACTACACATCACACTGAATGTGTTTAAACTGGTGGGGCATTAGCACAAGACACCTCTAGCTCAGCTCACTCTCCTTACACACTGGGCTGGGACAGATTTGCAGGAGGAGATAAAGCAGAGCCCAAAGAGGGATGGGGAAGAGCCCCAGCTGGTGGCCATCCCTGCCACATGATGACAGCTGCCCTTCTGAAAATGTATTTCATTTTAGTAGCAGATGCCTTCCTTCCTCCCTCTCCCTTCATTGCTCAAGAACAGATCTGAGGCAACCTTCCACAATCCCCCTCATCCACCACCTACCCCAGTCACTCAAACTTGCCCTTCTCCTATCCATATAAAAGCAGAAGCAATAAACCAGTGCGATTTTATGTCAGTTATTTAGAACTTCAAGTGGCTCTTTCCTTTTTTGGCTGGAGAGAAGAAGAACTAATATAACCTGCTGGAAGATTTTTGGTGCTCCCCCAAAAAGGGCTTCATAGAAATCCATCTCAAGGCAAAACCCATAAGGGTATCAACACTTTCAGAACTTCTAAGATAACTGTCTTCTTTGAAAAACAAAGAAAAATAGACTATTTTTAGCCCTTTGTACCTCCTGTCAGGTTTAAGTCTGGCTTAACTCTGTCCAGAAGCTCAGTCATTGCAGAAATTTCTCTAAGGATCAGCACTACCTCTGGGCAGGCCTCCCAACCGAGGCTGGTGCTGGGCTGGGTAGGAGATGAACTAAAGTTACCCCCTCCAGTGAGAAATTGGTATCTGGTGCCCTGCAATAGTTACATATTCCTCTTTCTCTTCTTTCCTGATAAGTCCTACAAACAGTTTCAAAATTATGTCCTATACCTTTCAAGCCAGTGTCTACAGCAGGGGTGAGTGTCTATAGCAAGGGCAGGCCAGCTGATGAATTCTGTTTTCAGAGGCGCTAAGATGAGTGAGCAGGGAGAGCAGTCAATAAGCCTTTGATTAGTGTCTTTGCATTCTGATTAGGTGAGCAGGACATTGGGCCATAGCCAATGAGATGTTAATCCCTAAGAAAAGTCCTAGGTTATAGCATCCCCGCTCCCCCCGGGAAGCAAGGTGAAGAAATATAGCAGTGACAGATGAGAAAGGCCATGTTCAGAAGACTTGAAAAGTACATTCCTGCCTTATCAGAAAATGTGGGCAGATAGGCTTTATATCAATCTCTGCACTGTGGTGTCTGCGCTTTGATAAAGACCATGTTCCAGTTAGAATGTGATAGAGGAAAGGAACTGCACTTTGCTTCACCATCAGAAAACTCTGAGCCGAGGAATGAATTTTGAAACTATTTTGTGATTATTTTAAACTTTTGTTTGAAATGTTTAGAGGATATATATTTTATTTGGCATAGGCTGAGAAGCCACTATTCACATATTAACAAGAGAGTTCAATTTGAGGCACCCATGTTGATTTATTAAATGGCTGCCCTGTTCCTTAGACTGACATCTTTCATTTGTAGCATCATCTTTGGGAGTGTGGTGAGTATGTGGGTGTCATCATGAGACAATGACAACTCTCTGGAGATATTTCCTACTTGGAGCTTTCCTAACCAGTCAACACAGAAGGCCTTGGAAATGGACTCACTTCTCAGTCAGTGTCCCACAGCTGAAGTGGGGACTTCTTTGACCCTCGCCCAACTGTCACAAACATAGTTCTAAACTTCCTGCGGGCTGGGGCTATCCTGGAGTAGAGGAAATTCCATTCCAATGCAAAAATACTTATTATATATTACCCCTGACGTTGTTCCTCAAAATGCCCTGACATTACCTGTCTGGTCTCCCACTTGGGACTGAGAAAGGAACCCCTTGAGAATCAGATCTCATCCAGGGGTGGGACGGAACAGGTGCTGCTTTTGTTAGGATCTACACAGTGTCCTAGAAGGGGCTGCAGACTCACATCCCCAAAGGGCTGCTGCAAGTCAATCATCAGTCTTCAAAAGGGGGGTAGCTGATTTTAAATGTCGAAATTGAAGTTTTCCTTTCAGTGTTAATGGTTGCTTAAGAAGATAATATTCTATATTTATTGGCAAAATGGCCTTCCTAGGCCAGCCTTTTCTTTTTCTTCCCCAAATGGACTAGATAGAGGAAATTGGATTTTTATTCTCTGCTTCACATGGAACATGAAGAGTACTGATCAAGAACCCCTTTAAGATACTGTTAGCCTGAAATTCAAAACACTGATTATGTTAAAATTTCTCAACATATAATATTTATCAAGAGCTTAGTCATACTGTGCTGAGTACTTTACAACTCTTACATCCTTGAAGAGTCTAATGAAAAAGGGGAGAGGGATGATAGCAAATGAAAGAGCCTACAAACAACCAGGAGCAAGATTTAAAACCATTAAGTTACCAAATGAAAGGAGAAGGGGGGAAATGTAGCAACTAGCATCTTTCCATAGGGTTGTTAATAGTGTTCAAGTCACCTACTGACCTAATCAAACTATACACAATTGCAAATCCAATAAAAGTACTAGGGAGACACTCAGGCACTAAGATTTTCGCTTTGATCATTAAAAAACTTAGAGTCATAGCTAAGAATAAACAGTCCTGAGGTTTTGCGTGGTCTTAACTGGTTTGGTTGTGAAGTCCTTTTGGAGCCCTGCAATGGTGCAAGGTAATACCAGGGTTGCATACTCCTGCAAAGTCATTTTAGAGACTTCCATCGTCATAAAATGGGTTATCTCCTGTCGATCATGAAGCTCTAGGTCCAGGATAAACTGTCACTTTCATGTTTAATGTTTAGCACATGATGATCACATTTGGCTAAAATTGGGTGTGACAGTCATTTGTCTACACAGGCCTTAAGTTCCTACGTCAAGAGGCACTGGGAAACATAAGATTCATTTATCTGGGATTGGAATGGGAGAGGCTTAGGGTAGGTCCAATTCTCACCAGGATCGATTCGAGCTAGATTTTTACCACAGCCTGCCCTGTCTGATGGCAATATGAATCTTGGGGTTAAGTGTTGGCAATATCTTGATTTTTAGGCACTTCCAGTGGGGAGGTCAGCTAAAATGTGGAATAACAAAGAACGTGTCCTTTGTCAACACCTTTTCTAGCAAAGTCAGGCCAGACAGAAGAGGGAGTGAGCACCTTTCTAAGCATGAAGAATGAGAAACGGTAGAAGGGTAATTGTTTCAATCTAAACTGGGGAACACCAAAGGTTGATCAGCGCACAGTAGATGATTTGGTAGCCCTGAGGGTAACGAGTAATGCAGGGATCTCTTCTCTAGGAGGATGAAGGAGGATGTAACTAAATGTAAGAAAACCATGAAGTACCTAGCCCTGCATTTTACTGGATGAATCACGACGCTTTGCAATAACTTAATGCCATAGTACTTCCTGGCTTATAATTCTGCAAGGTAAAAGCACTTTTTCAAAGGAGTCTATTAGAAAGCCACATGATTTCAGCTGTTGAGCTTGATGAATATGTTTCCAAAGATATAATCAAAAATGTGTTTCTATTAATTAAAAAAGTATAAATATTAAACCTATCCTTAGAGACATTTAAGTGTAATTAAAACAGATTGTTATGCTTTTTAAAAATGTACTCTAATAAATGAAATAAAATGTAATGCTTATGATGGCACTGTGAACTAGAGGCAAACATTGGGTCATCAAAGTCAATAATAGAAAATGTGTATTATGTACATCAGGCTCATTGTTCTAGTTTGACGTCTTTTTCTTTATTATTATTACTTCAAGATTTCACAGGCAAAGCCCTGATAATTTGCTTTAGCAAATTTTTCTTGTTGTTATTTTAACCTCAATAATTGTCAAACATTTGCAACTTCACTCTCACAGTTGCAATCACACATATCACCCAAGATACCTAGTACAAATCAATGGATATTGTCGTGAAAAATGAGAACAAGAGCTATTGCTTCTTAAAACTCCACAGCTTAAGAAGTTTGGGTCTACCTACACAGCAATGAAAACTCAATTTTTCTATTACTTGACTTAATCAAGGGGAACTGTTCTTTCATCTGAGTGACTTTTAATGATGCTCTGGAGAGAAGAAGAAGAAGAAAAGAAGTTTGTTAGCTTGGCAAATATTATTACAAAAGATGGGAGAGGGGTGCTCAGTCTGTGGAAATAAGACCCTTAGGAAAACAGTTATGCAACCAAGGCTCGCAAGCTGGGGGTATTTGCAGTGAACATCTCATAGCTAAGGGGATAAAAACACCAGCATTTTGGTAACAATACTCTGTTGAGAACCTCACACTTCCCAGGCCTGCCCCTGACAGCCTTTCCTACTATCCTAAATGCCTTTTCCTCCTCTGTACTCGCAGACCCCTTCTCTGTGTGTCCCTCCTGGATGTCCCCCGCCCCCTTCCCAGCTGGCCTCACAGTTGCCCTCACTCCTAATCTTCCCTTAGTTAGAACAACTTCTCTCCTTACAGTCTCCTCACTGAATGTTGCCTCCACTTCCTGGATTTCAGTAAAACTTGACACTCCCTTGAGAACATTTCTTTCCCTGAACTAAAAGCTGTACATTTTTGCAGGTTACACAGACTACAAAGAGCTGAGATGTTTCTCCAGTTTCCCTCTTCAGCACCATTGTGCCTTTCCATCTCACACAATCTTTTTACCAAAATGTATGGCATCCAGCTATCTTAATTTTTACCATTCTTTGTGGCCATGATGTAGTCAGTGTTCCAGATTTCCAAGTGTTTGGCACCAAGCCCCTGTTTCCTCTCTGCCTCATGTCCCACCATCATTCTGGATGACCTCAGTGTTCCTCAGGACAACCCACTGACAGCTTTGCCAAAACTGCTAAAAGCTTTTACTTCGTAGTTTGGGGCATTTCTTCCATGGTTACACATCAGACCATGTGGTCCTATACTCACATTCCATTCTCAGAACTTCTATGATCCTTGCTCTTTCTTCCCTTGTCCTTGCTTTGGATTCCTAATGCCTGGTCCACCCCTACTCTTCCTGACAGACAACATCCCACCACTTTCTTCCCCAGCCTTTTCAGGCCCCAAGGCACATCACCTCAGCTGTTCTCACCAGCACCCCTGGAACACTAGTCCTTTAGCCACACCTGCTTGGCATGCCTCCAAACTAGAACCAGGACCTGTGTCACCCATTTTTTACTCTGTCCTTTGAGTTAAACCAGAGAGCGTAAGACGATGGTAGAAAAGCTTTTGGAAATTCATGGTTTACCACTTCAGCAGTAGCCTCATTCCCAAAACTTACAAAGGCTATTCCACTATTCCAATTCCCTCCTACGTGGACACCCCAACCCCCCAAATTGATCATTGCTTCTTACTTCACCATAAGTTTACACTATCAGATGTTTCATCCACCTCCTATCACCACTCGCTCTTATCCATATGTATGTAACTTCCCTTCTAGCTCAGAGGAAGTGCTATTCCTCTTCCCAACAGCTCCCAGAACTCTTCATTCCAATTCAATACTTCTTCATTCCAATTCTCTATTCTGGACCAACTGTAGTCTGATCTCCACTCCCATTGCTCCATTAAAATTTCTCCTGCTAAAGTCACCAATGACCTAATAACCAAATCCAGCAGTCAACTCTGTATTTGATACTGGTGATCATTCCTTCTTTTGGACCTCTCATTCACCTCTTGGACTTCCACTTTCTTAGTCTTGTTCTGTTGAAAGCTTCCCTTTCCTCTAAATTCACTAGAATTCTGCCCTTCTTTTTTTCATTCCATATACTTTCCCTACATTCTTATTCACACAGTGGTGACACCCCACCTTCTACTTTCTCTTGCACAGACTTTTTAAGTAGTTGGCTAAGTCTCACTGAGATCCTCCCACTTCCCCAACTTATCCTACCTATTGTAGCCAGTCTCGTCTAACATAGGATAGTGGTTCCCTTCAAAATCACCCGGAGACAGCATTAAAAACAAACTTAATGGCTCCACCCAGAGTTTTCTGACTCAGTATGTTTAAGGTAAGGCTCAAAATTTTCCATTTTTAACAAGACCCAGGTTCGATGATGCTAGCTAGTGCTGTGGTCCAGATTACTCTGAGAACCCTTGACTTGAGAATCGTTTGGGTCACAATTCCTCAGTTTAAAATCTTTCATTAGCTGTCTTCTGTCCACAAAAGTTCCCAGACCTGTCTGCTTAAGAATTACTTATGAAAGATACATGTTATTGGGCTTCACCCTCAAGATTTTGACTCAGTAGTTCTGATTTAGTATCCAAGGATCACCCCTTTGAGAACCTGTGACTGATAAGATAGTAAAAATTCAAACCCCTTTATGTGGAATTCAAGTTCCCGTGTAATCTATTCCTCACCTAGTTCTCCACCATTACTGAACTAGTTATTTAAAAACTTGTGCAGGCCGTGGCCAGTTATTTCAGTTGGTTAAGAACATCACCAAAACAAGGCTGCGGGTTCGATCCCCAGTCAGGGCACACATGGAAAGCAACCAAAGAGTGCATGACTGAGTAGAACAAATGCTTCCTTTCCCCCTCCCCTTCTTCTTTTCTCTATCTTTTTAAAAAAATAAATAAAAGTCAATAAAGACTGAGCCCTGGCCATATAACTTGCTTGGTGGGAGCTTGTCCTGGAGCGCTGAGGTTGCTGGTTTGATTTCCCAGTCAGGGCACATACAGGAGCAGCTCGATGTTCCTGTCTCTCTCCCCCAGCCTCTCTGTCTAAAAACAAAGAAAAAAATATATAGTGCAAAACCATGCCTCAACTTTTTGTATATCCTGTTCCCACTGCATGAATCCCCACCTCCCTTGTCCATGTGGCAAACATTTATTCCTCCTTCAAAATGCATCTTGTATTACTGCTGCAAAGAAGCCTTCCAAGCAGTTGATCACTCCCTTTTCTGCCTCACCTCTGTATCTGAACACAGTTGCGTCACAAGTATTGACTTGCCTGTCTTCTATTAGTTAATGAGCTTTGAACATCACTATCTCTGGTACCCAGTGTCTGGCACATCATTACTCCGTAAATAGAAATGGGGGATGAGGTGGTGGTGATTGATGGGTAGCAGAGGGAAAGAAGCTTAGGGAATACAACAAGGAACCAAAGTACATAGAACATTGAGGAACATTCCCCTCAGGATCATGCTTGTGACTTACCCTCCTCCTCTCTGACACATTTACCCACCTTCAGCCACCCAGACAACTGGCCAAGCATCTTTCCTTCTCCAGTACCCCCAGTTCACCCAATTAATCTTTTGCTATACTATTTTTTTCTGCAGACCATTTAATTTCCTAACATATAAGCAATTGCAAAAAATTGTTCAGTGGGTATCTCCTACTATCACTAAACAAAGATGGCGTGTCCTTTCACATGCTCCGTAAGTAATTACACAGGTAACTAGTTTTCCCCCTTCTTATCTGAATGTGGCACCTACAAAGAACAGCTGGAATGAGGAGGAACATGGTGAATGTAAGGGTTTTATCTCCCTGCTGCTGTCATATCTGGAAGGAAAGGGGAGCACTTTACAATTACATCAGCCAAAATTTTTCTCTTATATTCTCTTTTGTTTAGCCAACCTGGCATCTGGTTATCCTCTGCTACTCCTTTAGGGTATGGCCAAGACAGGCCAAACTAGAAGGGGGAATCATGTAAGCTCATGAGACTAGTTGATTATCTCTAATTAGTTATCTGGGTTACTTTTCAATAAAAGAGCCAACTTGGGGCCATCTTGATGAGACATCTTTGTGCCCACACCACCAATACTGTTTTCAGGTGTCAAGAAATCTCATCAAAGCCTGACCAGGCAGTGGCACAGTAGAAAGAATGTCACACTGGGACACAGAGGACCCAGGTTCGAAACCCCAAGGTAGCCAGCTTAAGTGTGGGCTCATCTGCCTTGAGCCCGGGCTTACCAGCTTGAGTGCAGGATCACAGACACGACCCCATGGTTGTTGGCTTGAAGCCCAGGGTCTCTGGCTTGAACAAGGGGTCACTTGCTCTGCTGGAGCCCCCTTGAAGTCAAGGCACATATGAGAAAACAATCAATGAACAACTAAGGTGCCACAAGAAAGAACTAATGCTTCTCATCTCTCTCCCTTCTTGCTTGTCCCTGTTTTTCTCACTAAAAAGATAAAATTATAAAAATCTCACCAAAATGTTTGCTAGTCAAAAGAAACATATCTTCAACATCCTAAGGAAAAATTATAAAGATGCCAGTTTTCCTACTCTTTCCCACCCTAAGAACCACTATGTTTAGGCTATATCACTTTACAAAAAACTAATATACTGGTTATCTTACTATTTTCCAAATTTACTAAAATTATTTCCACCTTGGAGCACTGCCCTTGCTGTTACTGTAACATGGACTTATCCCCAAAGCTTTTTATGTGGCTCAGAATTGTTTCATCTGAACTTTGCTCAAAAACCATCTCCTCAAAGATGCCTTCCAGCAACGCCATTCCTCACTCCCTACTTCCCTGCCCTGATTTCTCTTTACCATACCTGCCACTACTCCAAATGTTATATTGTAGAGCTGTTTGTACTCCCTCCCCTCCCCCCTATAAAGTATGAGGGCAGGTCTTTGTAGTTCTCATTCACTGGTATATCCCCAGTGCCTAATATAGTGCCTGGTGGTCAATACAGATAGTTTTGAATGACTGAATAGACAGACTAAAGGCCAGATTAACTTTTTTTTGAAAGTATACACATCAAAATACTATATTTAAGGCAAAAACTAATTTAAACATAGCGGTCACCTTGGGTAGCTGTATACCTTCTCCTCATAATGTTGGCTTTGCTATAAACCTATTAGGAATTCTTCTGTAAGGATTGCTTTCAGAGCCAGTTTATAAATTACGGGATCGGTCTTTTTACTTCATAAGTCATACTGTGTTTCACCAGCTTCACAGTGTAAAAAAGCCAACAGAGAAATATATAACAATATACTCAGGATCTCAAAACCAGGCCTTAGAAGTTCAGATGACAAGTGACATCAACTAAACACCTCTCAAGAACACGGACTGAAAAGGCTTACTGCTCACAAACACAAAGGTTCTGAGGTATGAAATTAAAACAACACATTCTGGACATAGATCAATTTATCGGAGGACAAAGGTAACTTCTTATCATTTCCTTCCACTCATGACTCCAAGTCCAGCCTGTGTGGGGGAGGGCGGGAGGGGGGGCTGCCAGCAAACCACGTCCACGACTGTTTAGCAGGGACGTGGCCACTCTCCCAGCCTCTTCAACCTGCCCACGCCGCAGCCACCACAGCACGTGCACTTATCTTCTCCCACAGACCCGGTCACACACCACCTCCTTCCTGAGTGTGGGCATTCTAAAGACTCTGTCCTAAAAAGTATTATTTCAAACAGCTAGAAATGAAGAGAATCTTTAGAGGCAAAAAAAAAATAAAGAACAGGAAAAATGACAGCAATATCCTGAGTCTCAGGATAGTAGCTAATTCAAAAGTATATTTAAATGCAGAGGGCAGAAGAGATCAGTGCATTTCTCTCTCAGAAAAGCTTCCCCCTGGTAGGCAGCAAAGAGAAGCCCACTCAGGACTACGTCTAACCCACTCTCACCCAGGCATCCCGATTCTATCAGCCAGCTGAGGACAGAGAATGGGTGCCGGCAGGCAATTCCACTCATCTCCCTTTCTATAGCAACACAGGGCCAACTGAGGACTGAAGACGACTAGACAGGCCAGGGCACGGTGTCAAGTGAGGTATGAGGTGTGTTCACACGGGCGAGCCATCCTGGAGCCACACCAACAACGCAGTCTCTTTGCTGGGGAGGCACATCTCTCATCTGTGTGCTATTCGAACGGACTAACACATGAAAGATCACATCACCTTGTTTATGGATACATTTAATATCCCTTTCCCTTCCCACCTTCGAAACATAATAGTATACAAAATATAAAATATCTTAAATATTTATAAAAATCGCAAGAAAAAAATAGACTTATGAAAATATTTTTATCTGAGTTCTCCCTCATTGTTGAGAGGCAGCTTAGTTTGCCTTCAGTTCGTAACTGTTGAGTGGGTAGGAATAAGCCCTGCCTAATACTATCCTGTCCCGGAGGAGCTTAAATAAAACGTAGTAGTTGCAGAAGAGGATGAGCGCCATGGACAGTGTGTGGTTCCACTTCTCCGACCGCAGCAAGGAGTAGAGCTGGTAGACGACGACGCTGCCCTCAATGAAGATAAGCAGATTTAGCAGCCTTAATGGGCGGTGAAACAGGAACTGTAAGAAACATGAAAAGTGAACGTTATTTCATAAAGAAGTAGAGACTAGTTATTCTCACTTCTTTTCTAAAATAGTCTCATATTTACAGGTTTCTTTGCAATAACAAACTGATCTGCTTACTGAGAATCAACCAGGTTATTTCCCGCGGTAAAGACCCAAACCTTTTCCTTTTTGCTCAACAACTAATAAATTTTATTCAATGACCCTAAGCACAAAAAGGGATTATACCCAAAAGAACTCTGCCTCTAAAGATTTTTCTTAGATTATATTGTAGATATATACTTTATTTGAGATAACCAAAGTATATTTATCTAAGAAAGGGCTGGATAAAGGACCAAATGGGAAGTATTTTAGCCTTTGCAAGTCCAGAGTCAAAAACTGAGGATATTATATAGGTACTTATCTAACTATTTAAGATGTAACCATTTAAAATACAATGTGAGTTTGTGGGCTGGTCTAAGACAAGTCGAAACACCAATACAATAATTTATTAATTTTTCTTTAAAACTGTTTTTACCCACCATGGTCACTGACTCAAATCCTCCATATCACGTATTACTAGTGTCGCATTGTGTTTTGTTTTTCTGGATATTGGGAGGCAGAGTGCAGAAAGACAAGACAAGGAAGAAAGGAAAAATTTGTCATAGTGTTTGGCTAAAATCAGGGCTCACTGCTTTCATTCCAACCAAATTCTTCACTTGAAGAAACTAAATCCTGCCTGACCAGGTGGTGGCGCAGTGGATAGAGCATCGGACTGGGACGTGGAAGACCCAGGTTCGAAACCCCGAGGTCACCAACTTGAGTGTGGGCTCATCTGGTTTGACAAAGGCTCACCAGCTTGATGCCAAGGTCTCTGGCTTGAGCAAGGGGTCACTCGGTCTGCTGTAGCCCCCTCCACCCCGTCAAGGTATATATGAGAAAGCAATCAATGAACTGAGGTGCCGCAACAAAGAATTGATGCTTCTCATCTCTCTCCCTTCCTGTCTGTGTCTGTACCTCTTGTTCCTCTCTCTGTCTCTCTCTGTTCTCTGTCTCTGTGTCACACACACACACAAAATACTAAATCCTGACCTGACCAGGCGGTGGCAAAGTGAATAGAGTGTGGGCCTAGGACACAGAGGACCCAGGTTTGAAAGCCCAAGTTTGCTGGCTTAAGCGAGGGCTCACAAGCTTGAGTGCAGGATCATAGCCATGACCTCATGATTGCTAGCTTGAGCCCAAAGACTGCTGGCTTGAGCCCAAGGTCTCTGGCTTGAGCAAGGGGTCAATGGCTCCGCTGTAGCCCCCTAGTCAAGTAACATATGAGAAAGCAATCAATGAACAACTAAGGTGCCTCAACAAAGAACTGATGCTTCTCATTTCTCTTCCTTCCTGTCCATCTGTCCCTGTATGCCCCTCTGTCTCTCTCACTACTAAAAAAAAACAAAAGAAAAAAATAAAACAACTAAATCCTAGTTTACTAATAAAACTGTCTTATGAATAGAAAGATAGAGGTCACAGGTTGCAAATTGTGGTAATAGTAATATTTTCACATCTGAAAATACTAATTTAGACCTTAAGGCTCAAATCTGAGAATAAAGCCAAATTATCATGACAGAAAGGCTTTTCAGGGTCCTTTGAAGAAAGAAAATGTTTAACCTGGGTTTCATTATGATATCCATTAACATCATGTATAAAATTGGTTCAGAATTAATATTCTAAAAGCAGTCAGTTTCAGATTGTGTGGCAAGTATAACAATGATAATAAATGCGCTAGTAAGCTAGAAGCTGAACGAGTAAAAGGCGAGTACAGGCTTTAAATTCTAATAGCTATAGGTCACAGGTACATTTAAAATGAGTGTTCTCAAACTTAAACGTGCCTAAGAATCATTTCCAAACATATAAATATGGCAAGTTCCTGGGCTTCAGAAATTCTGATTCAGAAGTTTGAGGCTTGGGGCCCCTGTCATTGCTTTTTTTATTTTTTTGCAAGGCAGGAAGGGAGAGAGATGAGAAACATCAAGTCTTCAATGTGGCACCTTAGTTGTTCATTAATTGCTTTCTCATATGTGCCTTGACAGGGATGGGGATGGGGGTTGGGTCCAACCAAGCGAGTGACCCCTTGCTCAAGCCAGCAACCTTTGGGCTCAACCTGCAACCATGGGGTCATGTCTATGATCCTACACTCAAGTCAGCGACCCCGCACTCAAGCTGGTGAGCCCGTGCTCAAGCTGGATGATCCCACCACACTCAAGCTGGTGACTTCGGGGTTTCGAACCTGGGTCCTCAGCATCTCAAACTGATGCTGTATTCACTGCGCCACTGCCTGGTCAGGCCCCTATCACTGTTTTTAAAGAGTAAGCCAAGTGACTCATATGCAAGTAGCCCAAGTACCACTTTGAGAAGAACAGATTTACCTGTCTGGTCATGAACAATAAGTAATAAGTTAACTTCCCTAATTCTTCTTCTTTGGATTCTACCCTATTTTTTAGCTGTCCAGTACTAGCAAGGAAAATACTTCTTTTTCAAGCAGAAAATTCTAATAAAGCATCTGGTTATTGTAGGTTTTAAGGGGACAGCAAGGGCCAACAGAAGTAATTAACAGCCTCTGGAATTCAGCTTGCTGAATTAAATACTCTGTACAGAAACCAAATGCTTATGCAGTTGTGACTTAAGTCCACTCCTCCATCTTAAGGCAACCCCACAGGAGTCTGGAACCCATGTTCCTCTCAACCCCCATTCTGCCCTGCTCTTCATAGTATTTACAAGTATGCTTGCCCTGATGCAAGTTCACAATATTTAACTGAAAGGCCCTTAGCAGCAAACATGTGCAGAACTGGTAAGTCCATGTAACCTCACAAGGAACATGGCAGAAAGGGACAAAAGAATGTAAGTATTTAAAAAAAAAGAAAAAAAAGGTTTCCCATTCCTTTCTAGAATATGATCTCCATTGAAAGGAAATGCACTGCAGTGTGGGCATTATTTACTAAGCATGCACCTTCTTGCCCCACTCTCACTGATCACCTGGCTTTTCTCTTTAAGTGAATACTTTTGCAACCTAGGGCCAGAGTTTCTGGAAAACTGAAAGATCAAATACTACATAACCCGAGGCATAAATTCAAACGGGACAAAAGATGGGTTTAGTAGGTGTCTACTGCTTTTTCCTTTAAAACTTCTAAGCCTTTTTTCCACTTAACCCAGTAAAAGGTAGGCTGTAGCTCATGGCAGCTGTCTGACTTTCAAACGGGAAGTCAAGATATTTTAAGAAGACACGTATCACAAATACAAAAATAATCCTATTTCTTTATTAAATACTGCTTAAGGGTACACAGATATAATATATAAGGATACCATTAAACCAAACTATTACAAATAAAAATTGATGAAAGGAAAAGTCTTAAATAATTGTCTACTCATACTGAGTAATGTTACTAGACTCAACAAATTTCTATGCAACCACAGAAAACAGCCAAGCTGTTGAAACTGGGATAATGGTATTTGACTTTCAAGCTGTCTTTCAGAACACAATTTCCAAAGGACAGGGGCCATTATAATAGAAGCAATAATTACCATGTACTAATTCCCAGTATGTGCTACACACTGTGCTAGCGGCTTGCACATAATGGCCTCCTAACACTTACCCCTAAGCTTATGTTTGAAAAGAAACAAGCGATACTTGCATAAAAGCGGGCATGGGAAACATCTGAAGGCACTGCCACGTTGTAAGGCCCCATGGCTCTATATAAGCATCTGCTGTGTCGCACCAGCACCCCTTGAGGCCATATTGTATTTTCTGACCAACTAAGGGAGAAAGAAATGCAATGTTAGCATATTGGCAGTTAGAGAGAAGGCAGTGTCTGGCAAGGCCAGCTATACTTTCATGGAAGGGACTAAGTATTCAAGGCCTCATCTGCCTGAATTCTAAAAATACAGTTTTCCATGGTCAAACTGGAAGAAGTTAAAAAGGGTTTGTTATTATAACTTTATTTCTATATGATAGAGAGAGGTTGCAAAGTGATAGTTAAATCAGTGGCAAAGGACTAAGAGGCTCAGGAGAATGAACAACAAAAAAATGTGGTAAGGTATCTGTGAGCCAGAAAATCAAGTGTAAGCAAGTGTGAGCAGTGAATCTGTGGAAATAAATGTTGACAGGAACAAACAAGAGAAAGTGAATGTTTATAAAGAGTGGAAAAATTATCAGGTTGTTAAGGTGGCGTAGTATTTACTGTGGAATTACAACCTGAAAAGCTACACTGAAAATAAGCATGCCTGACCAGGCAGTGGTGCAATGGATAGAGTGGTGGCGCAGTAGATAGAGCGTTGGTCTGGAGTGCGGAGCACTCAGGTTTGAAACCCCAACGTTGCTGGCTTGAGTGTGGGCTCACCTAGCTTGAGCACAAGGTTCACTGGGTTGAACATGGGAACATAGATATGATCTCATGGTTGCTGGTTTAAAGCCCAAGGTCGCTGGCTTGAACCCAAGGCTTGAGCAAGGGGTCGCTGGCTTGGCTAGATCCCTCCCCATCCCCCAATCCCCTGGGTCAAGGCACATGTGAGAAAGCAATAAATGAACTAAGGTGCCACACCTATGAGCTAATGTTTCTCATCTCTCTCCCTTGCTGTCTGTCTGTTTCTCTCTCTCAAAAAGAAAAAAGAAAATCAGCCTGAGCAGGCGCAGTAGATAGAGCATCGGCCTGGGATGCTGAGGACCCTGGTTTAAAGCCCAGAGGTCGCCAGCTTGAGTGTGAGCTCACCAGCTTGAGTGTGAGATCACAGACATGACCCCATGGCCGCTGGCTTGAGCCCAAAGGTTGCTGGCTTAAGGAGCCACTGGCTGGTTGGAGCCCCCTGGTCAAGGCACAAATGAGAAAGCAATCAATGAATAACTAAGGTGCCACAACTATGAATTGATGCTTCTCATCTCTCTCCCTTCTTGTCTCTCACTTAAAAAAAAATCAGTTTATCATATACTTTAAATGCTTCATATATGCAAGAAGATATATGGAAGAACACAGAAACACATAAAGGACGAACACAGACTTTTCTTTTTACTGCTTTCTTGGTTTAATTTTATTGAGGTTTCTCTAGGAAAAAGAAGTTATGGAAGAAGCTTCATTCTTTCCAGCACCAATGTAATGAAGTTGGGGTGAGGATGGGAAATTTCAACTTAAGCTTTTTTTTTAAAAAAAAATTGAAGTTAATTTATCTCTTCTTGATTTTGGAAAAGTTAGTTTCTTAAAGGAAGAACTGGGACAGCATTTTATATATGTTAAAAAAAAATTCTAGCACCCTGAATCTTTCCATTCAGAAAATGTTGCATCAACCTCGCTCACACTTACCAGCATGAAGGTGAGGACACACCTCATGGCCATGTGCCATCAGGAGCCTGAAGGTGCACAGTACTAGTACTGTGGATTGTACTTTCAATTGTTATTGAAATCTGTCCTTTGCCCACAGTCGGGTTTCTTTCAGCCTGGCCCAATCTCTTTCAGTTCCTGGGCTTGAAGGCCTGCGCTAATCTGTATCAGACATCAAGGCAGATAATTGAAGGGAGGACTCTGAGGGGGAGAGGGGAAGGGAAGGTCACCTCAATCTGTCCCATTTCATTAGGGAAAAATTTCTAGGTGATGAAAATTGTGATATGTTCAAATTATAAAAGGGAGGAAGATGAAGATGGTCCAGATCTGAGAGGAAGGCACGATGAAGGCTCAGCAGCGAGAGAACCAAGGGTCCTCATTGTTAGCCTTTCGGATCATAGGAGCCATGCAGAGAAACGACCAATAAGTGGACTCAGTAAGAGGGATACTCAGAGAATTCAATTAGAGACAGTTTTCATTTAAATACAGGAAAAGAAGGGAAACAGTTATTTAGCAAGTTTAAAAAGAAAAGAAAAAATAATTAACACAGGAAAATTATTAGAACCAATTTGCATTTATTAGAAGGAAATGATGAGAGCTGGCAACTATTTAGCCGTGGCAATGAAGATGCGAAGATAAATCTTTCAGTCTTCTAAAGAGAATTAAAAATATATCATGACTCTGAATTTGGGCAAGAAGTTAAGACTGAAAGAAAACTCCAAGATTACAGCTTGGGAAACAAATTAGAAACTTTAGAGTGACCGGGCAGCTCGAAGGTAGGAGGCATTTCAGGAGGAACTGGGGGTGGTGGTGGAGATGAGTTAATATTCCCTGTGTTCATTTGAGAGTGATGACAGGTACCCATGTAGACAAAAACTAAAAATTAAATGTTCAGAGCCAAGAACAAGAATGACGGACGAAGCAGACAAACGTGATCAGCAGCATGAAGAGAAGCATTACACGGCTGGTTCCCCTCTAGCCTACTCACATGTGCTGTGGGGCATTGCTGTAGGAGCCATGCTCCAGCTTCTGCCACTTGCCCAGATGAGCGGCTGATTTATGCAGCAAATCACAGTATTTGGATGGCAGCAGCTGTGTGGTAAGCATGACAAAGGCATTGATCCATACCATGATGAGGTGCTCACACGACCAGCGCATGTCATAGTACTGGGTACTCTGGAAGAGATCAGAAGAAAGAGGAATGATCTACGCCCTAGTGAGCAAGGCAGATGCCCTGCAGACAAATGCCACACTGAGTCACACATGCACTGGTTGTCCTGCTGTCCGTGCAGAAAGTTCAAGAGCAGGGTCCTCCAAAATCCTTCAACCTGACTTTCTGACTGCATGAGTTAGGGCTGGGAGGGAGAGGCAGTTATATTTTAAGTGCTTCCTTTCTAGAAGAAGTGAGGGCTGTGAATGACCACTCCGGCTGCAGATGTGCTTCTCAGTGGATGAAGGAAGGGCACTAAAATGTCCCAAAAGATTTTTGGCCCAGTTGACATCCAGGCCATTTTTCTTTTCTACTGAAGTAAATTGAAGTTTAAATAAAGGTTAGATTAAAATCGAGGAAACTCATGATAACCATGTTAAGATCAACCACAGTAGGTAATTTTATTGAAGCCTTGGTCCTCTTTTAAGCTACTACATACTGATTCTATTATAAGTACAAGTCTTATTCTCCCGGAAACTGAAAAAAAAAAAAAAAAAAAAACTGAAAAAATAAAGGAAAGGAAAAATAAAAGTGGGGACCACCACGGGTGCATCACATATACGGAAATACCTATCCGCCAACCAGGAGCGGTATTAGTGCACTCCAGATGCAGCCGAACTCCACCATCCAGGCTGCCAAAGGGGAGACAGAGAAAAGGGGGATTAAATAAGAAATACCCAGTTTATGTCATTCACACACAAGTCCAGGAAGCAAGGCACCACTCACCTTCACAAAACACAGGGGGAGAAATGCAACGTAGTAGGCACTGAAGAGGGAGTTGAAGAGAACTTCCTTGATTCTGTGGTTGAAATCTGCTTTCAGACATTCTACTTCATTGCGAATGAGGTCTGGGGACAGAGGGCAGCTGTGGGTGGGGATGGCTGTGGCGTTATTAAACTGTTCTTTTAGAGACTCCAGCAATAAGGAGAGAAAGTCTTTGGATTTGGCCAAGCCACCCACAGTTGAGGCACTTTCCTCTACCGCCTGGTGCTGAACCACATAGTTATAGTCTGTGAGAAGAAGATGAGCTCTGCTATCTTGGTGGAAACAGCAGAGAGGTACATAAACACCAAACCTGTAAGAAAAGGTGAACATAAAAATGAGACCACAGACTATAAGCCTAAGAGAGCTCCTATGGCTATGTTAGTAAAATCAGTCATGACTCACCAGAGTGAACATAATATAACGGGGACTTTGCTGATGGTAAATTTGTTATTTGGAAAACTCTTTAATTAATTTCTTCCAACAAAGGCAATATATATTCATTGTAGAATAAAAGAACATTATAGAAAATCACAATGACAAAATATAAATTACCCCCAAATTATCACTTTTATAATTGAGTGCAAAAACTTTATACTTTTTCTATGTTTAGCTTCATACGGTATAAATTTTATTCATTTTAGAGAGGGGAGAGAAAGAGAGATAGAGAGAGAAAGGAGTAAGGAACAGGAAGCATCAACTCCCATATGTGCCTTGACCAAGGTTTCAAACCGGCGACCTCAGCGTTCCAGGTCAACGCTCTATCCACTGCGCCACCACAGGTCAGGCTATTTCACATGTTTATTAGGTTTTTATTTTGGATTTTATCCCTTGGTCTATCTTCCCCTCACTACAATGTAAACTCCGTGAACCAGAGATGTTAGTCTGCTTAATTCACTGCTGTAACCTTGATGCTTAGAGTAGTGGCTCAAACATACTAGGCACTCAATAAATATTTAATGGACTGATGAAAAAAATTTCAAAATTATGCTAAATAAATGTCTAAGTAGAATACTTGGTTAAAGGACTGAATATTTTTTAGACTTTTCATAACTTCTTAGTTACTCCAACCTTTGGTTCCTTAAATACTTCCCTAAGTCCTTATTAAGTAACTTTTACATTGTAACCAAGGTATTGTAAATAAAATAAAATGGTCATTTTACTGACAAAAATTAAGATAAAATATAGCAAATAAAAATATTTTTATTTAGTTATTATTTTCATTAAAAAATTAACAAATTTTGCCTGACCAGGCGGTGGCGCAGCGGATGGAGCGTTGGACTGGGATGTGTAGGACCCGGGTTCTAGACCCTGAGCTTGCCAGCTTGAGCGCGGGCCCATCTGGCTTGAGCAAAAAGCTCACCAGCTTGGACCCAAGGTCAATGGCTCCAGCAAGGGGTGGCTCGGTCTGCTGAAGGCCCGCGGTCAAGGCACATGTGAGAAAGCAATCAATGAACAACTATGGTGTCGCAAGGGCAACGAAAAACTAATTATTGATGCTTCTCACCTCTCTCCGTTCCTGTCTGTCTGTCCCTATCTATCCCTCTGTCTGACTCTCTCTCTGTCCCTATAAAAAAATAAATAATAAAATAAAAATCATTTAAAAAAATTAACAAATTTCACTTGTTAATAGTTTTCTATAGAGGGAGAAAGAATAAGCTTTATTAGTAAATAAGAGAAAGGTTAACAGCAGCTCTGGGATCCACTATACAGGCACCCTGGGGTGGTAGAGTGGAATATGCTATATGTAGAAGTATCAGGCAGAATAACACATATATGTAACTTTGATGGCCAGAGAAGGTGCAATGAGTATGGGTAGGGGTATGAGGCTGGGGTGTACAGGAGATTGCAATGATGGGCCCATTCTTTCCTCTTGTAGTCTCTCCCATTGCCATGAAACTGTGCCGCCCTCATTCTGTGGGGGAGGTGACCCTGCCTATCCCCGTAAGTTGGCTCAACGATGAGACGTCTTTTGGCAAATGGGATGTCAACAGACATGTTGTGACCAGAGCTTGTAATAAGCTTCTGCTATGAGGCTT
The DNA here is from genome assembly GCA_037038555.1 of Rhynchonycteris naso. Lineage (NCBI taxonomy): Eukaryota > Metazoa > Chordata > Mammalia > Chiroptera > Emballonuridae > Rhynchonycteris > Rhynchonycteris naso. The sequence goes on along the minus strand of CM073002.1, from coordinate 61,436,492 downwards.
GCTCTCTTGTGCTGTCAATTTCATGTGACCATGTCCAGGCTAGTCTGCCAGAACGTGAAAGACATGTGGAACAGAGCTGAGTTGTCCTAGTTACCTAAACTGACAGCCAGTCCTACATGTGTGACAACCCAGCTATGACTGGGAAAGCCTCCTGACTTCAGCTGACCCCAACACATGCACTGCCATGGTTGTATGGTTGTTTGTTACAGCAGTATGTGGCAATAGATAATTGATACGGAGTAGAATGGGAGAAACTGGAAAGTTAGGATCAAAAGCTTAGAGCATGAAGCATTTAGTAAGGTCAAGGAAAGAATCTTAAAGAGGGTTAATAAAATGATTCAACTTCCATTTTGAAAATCATTCTCTCTACAATGAAAATGGAATGGAGGAGGGCAAGAGTGGATTACCAGAAGACATGATGGAGGTTTAGAGTGTAACAGCAGAGATTATGGAGAGAGCAGTGAAAAGATTCAAGATAAATACATGAGCTAAACCTGTTAGTCTTTGGACTAATTTATACTAAATTGAAAAGCATTCTGAGAATCAAATTTTTTTTTAAAAAATGAGACAAGAGAAGGGTCCTTTTCTTTTTTAACCTATGAACAAACAATGAAGACGTAGTTTCCCTGGCTGGATAGCGTGGTTAGTTAGAGTATCATCCCAAATCATAGCAGTTGCCAGTTAGATCCCTGGTCAGGGCACATAAAGAAACAGATTGATTTTCCTATCTCTCTTTCTCTCCCTACCACTCTCTCTAAATCAATAAAATAGACATTTTGAAAAAAAGATGTTATTGCTAATAGTTTAAATTTCTCATACTTAATATTTAAATTTAAATTAGATAGAAGTTAATTATATGACTTTAAAAAAAATGGTAAATATATTTCAACCTAAAATTTGTTTAAATTACAAACTTATTTCATTATTGTACAGGGGCATGGAGAGTACTCAAGAATAAGTAAGCGGTCACAAGGGAGATGTGGAGGGGAATATGGGGAAGGGGGGATGCAATTGGGGTTACCCTAGAATCTATGTAAACACAATTAATTAAATTTAAAAAAAAAGAATAAGTAAGCGGTCCTGGCCAGTTGGCTCAGTAGATAGAGTGTGGACATCCCAGTTTGGATCCCCAGTGAGGGCACACATGAGAAGCAACTGTCTGCTTCTCTTGCCGGCTTGAGCGTGGGAACATCCAGCTTGAGCCTGGGATCACAGACATGACCCCATAGCTGCTGCCTTGAGCCTAAATGTTACTGGCTTGAGCCCAAGGTCACTGGCTCAGCTGAAGCCCCCCTGGTTAAGGCACGTATGAGAAAGTAATCAATGAATGACTAAGGTGCCACAACTATGAGCTGATGCTTCTCATCTCTCTCCCTTCCTGTCTGTGTGCCCTTGTCTGTCTCTCTCGTTGGGGGGGGGGGGGGGGGAGACACAAATTACTTGGCCCTACTTTCCAGTTTCTATTCCAGTAGATCTGTGGTAGAATCTGTTTTGGGAACCTCACAGAATATGTAATGGTTAACAAGGGCTCTGCAATCAAAAAGACCTGACACGTTATCATTAACTGACCATGAGAAAGGTTCTTTTTAAGATTTTATTTATGGATTTTATCGAGAGAGGAAGTGAGAGAGAAAGACAAGAACATCGCTCTGTTCCCACATGTGGCCTGACTGGGGACTGAACCAGCAACCTCAGCGCTTAGGGACGATGCTCCAACCAACCAAGCTATCTGGCCAGGGCGACCGTGTCAAAGTTTTTAAATATCTTAATGTCTTTACCTATGGCGAAGACTGCTAATTGTCTGCCAGTAGCCACTGTTCTCTTCTTCTACAGCAACAGAATTGTTCGTTGAGATGCAGCTGCCCTACTAAAGAGTTAGATAGCGGGAGTCTTGGTTCAAACACCAGGGACTTGCCAGAGCTACCCAAGATCACTTATACACATCTCACAGGAAAGAGGAAAAAGTTTTTAACCTTTGTAAGCGACTAATATTTGGAATCTTATATAGCAGACTAAATATATTATCTCTTGGGTTACTGTGATGTTTTCATGAGGTAATGTTTCTAAGTACCTATCCTAGCACTTAGCATATAAAAAGAGCTTAATAAATGTTTGCTATCTATTAACATCTGATGAAGAATGTATTAGCCAAATATATACAAGCTAAACTATATAAGCAAAGTACTTTAATAAGCCAATATGTACAATAAAATATCATTATACACCTGTCAGAAAGACAAAAATTTTTTTAATGCAAAACATCTATGTTGGCAAAAATATGAAGCAACCAGAACTCTTAAAGAATTGGTAGGAGGATAAAATGTACAACTTCTTTGGGAAAAGGTTTGGTAGATTTTTTTTTTTTTTTTTTTTGGTGACAGAGACAGAGAAAGACAGAGAGCGGGACAAATAGGGACACACAGATCAGAAGGGAGAGAGATGAGAAGCATCAATTCTTCATTGTGGCACCCTAGTTTCTCATTGATTGCTTTCCTGTATGTGCCCCAATTGGGGAGCTACAGCAGACCAAGTGACCCCTTGCACAAGCCAGCAATCTTGGGTCCAAGCTAGTGAGCCTTGCTTAAACCAGATGAGCCCGTGCACAAGCTGGCAACTGCAGGGTTTCAAACCTGAGTCCTCTGTGTCCCAGTCTGTCACTCTATCCACTGTGCCACTGCCTGGTGGATTCTTACAAAACTGAATATAATCCTACCTTATTACCCAGCATTGCCACACCCAGACATTTCTCCAAGAAAATGAAAATATAGATTTACAAAAAAAGGCTTGTATAGTAAGAATATGCATTACAGTCTTATTTTTAATAAGACCCCCCACACACAAAAAATGGAAACAACCCAGGCATCCAAAAATAGGAAAATAAACTGTGGTATATTCACACAATGAAATGTTACTGACACATACAACCACAAAGACAAATCTGAAAATCAATATTCTGAGTAAAAGGCACCTTAAACAAAAATGCACATACTGTATGATTCCCTTTATATAAAATTCTAGAACAGGCAAATTAGTCTATGGCAGAAAAAATTCAAAACAATGTTTAGTCCTGGAGGTGGGGGTGGAGATAGATTGGAAGGGGGAATAAATTTAGAATAACAATGTTCTATTTTGGGATAATGGTTTGAGTTATACAGGTATTTATTAAGCTCGTAAATATATACAAGATTTGTGAATTGTATTACATATGAATTCTACTTAAAAAGAGATGTAAACTATACAGTGACAGAAAATGATTTGACTTTGGGTGATGGGCACACAACACAATCAACAGTTCAAATGCGATAGAGATGTTCACCTGAAATCTATGTGTTCTTATAGACCAATGTCCCCCCATTAAATTTAATTTCTAAATTAAAAAAAGAAAAACACCTTTAAACAAGTATCAAACTCTAGTTACTGATATGCATATGCTGACATACCTTGTTTCCTAATAAAATGCTAGTAAAAAAATGTATATCAGCTCATAGGGCTTCAATATGGTATACTTCTGTTATATGAACCCTATAGTTCAAAGTAATTTGATGGTATCTTTCTGTTATATGAACCCTATAATTCAAAGTAATTTGACAAAAATGCTAAGACTGGTTGATTAGGTTCATTCAACTAACATTAGCTACCATCGATGCCAATACAGCCAGTACTAGGAGCTTTTATTTGTTGAACAGAGTAAATTAAAATATATTATCTATGGTAGGAGAGCCATACTTCTCAGGTTTCCTGGGACAGTCCTGATTTATGTCTAATTATACCCAGTTTAGAAAATAAATTATAAGTTCACCCTAATCACTGATTTTTCTAATTTTCCAAACTCTTAGAAAATTGGTTTATATTTGAAAATTTTCACTTTCCTCCCTTTATACTATCGTTTGCATTACCCAAATAATTTCTTGAAAGACTCTGCAATAAAATGGGAAAACTGGAGTACTCACGGGTAGCCAAGGAAAAGGAGATTGAGGACTGAATGGCTCCGGAAGAGATTGACGAGCGTCCAACAAAGCACCCATCCACACAAAGTGAGCAGCACCAAGCGAGCTGATATCAGAACCATGTAGTGAATCATAGACGCTGCACCCGCCTTAGTGGCCTACAAGTTTGGAAGCACCAAAGGAACGTTTTTATAAATGACCTTATACAAAACAATGTGACTCAAGTAAGGACTTGGTATATTTAAGTGGAAGTTAAACTGTGCCCAAAAAATGAAAAAAGAAAAAGGAAGGAAGGAAGGAAGGAAGGAAGGAAGGAAGGAAGGAAGGAAGGAAGGAAGGAAGGAAGGAAGGAAGGAAGGAAGGAAGAGAGGGAGAGAGGGAGGGAGGGAGGGGAGAAGGGAACAAAACTGCCCTACGCCACTTTATCTTCCCTTTGGTTGAAGATTCAGACCCCAGGCAGTTAGCTGTTTCTTTCCTGTATTCCCACAGTGCCTCACAGAGACCTCCTTTCAGCAATTATATTACCTAATTTGTTTACTTTGGGGTTTCTGCAAGTAGTTCATGAACTACATCAGAATCACTTACGCGGCTTATTGAACATGCAAATCCCCACTGCCTTCCTTCACCACATATTGGAAGAACACTGCAAGCCAAATCTTGAAAGACTGGTGGATAGTCACAATCCACCCAGTGATTTGTCTGTACATGAAAATACTTCTTTCTCTGACTCCAGACTCAATTACAATGGCTCAACTACAGCAAGTTTCTATTTTTCTTTGATTCCTTCCCCCATTCTGTTTGCTGGATACTTCAAAATATAATCAGATCTTCTTTGACAAATCCCTACTATAAATAAAAGTTTCTTTTTTGACTTTTGCTCACATGGAAATAATGTGTAATCACTTCCAATTCTTTATATCGCAGCTGTTCAAATATTCTTAAATCCCAAATCTTTAAAACTGATTAAATATAATAAGAAAACATACTTGTCTAACAAGGAACTCTGTAATGCCATTTTCTTTCAAAGTGAAGTTGGAAGGAGAGAATGAGCAAAATGCAGGAGGAAATGCTAGATTCCTATAACCTTTAAAACAGCAGTATCAAATCCCAGAAAGGGGAAAAAATTATCTGGTGTCAATATATGAGAGGGGAAAAGGAGTTTTTAGGTCCTTACTATATATCCCTTTCTTATTTTACCCAACACACTACATAGCATATATTATATAAATACAATATATACTACTTATATAGTTTATATAATTACTTATAAATGCAAAGAAACAGAATACCACAATAAACTGCTTTTGCCTCAAACTGTAAAAAAAGCTCAAGCTGTTCTCAGCCAGAGCAGGGCAGTTGCATATAACTCCCCTGACACACAACTCATGCCAATGTACCTCATATTTCAAAGCCTAGGGAAGGTATTTAACCCAATGAAATTACTCCACTGCCTCCATTCTCAAAAGTTTAGAGTTAGAAATAAAATGACCACTTCTGCCCAATGTCACCAGAGCAGAAGAGCCTGGATATATTTGTCATTTTTGTCTTATTTTGGAGTCCACTTTCTAATTTATTTATTTATTTACTTATTTATGACAGAGACAGAGAATCAGAGAGAGGGACAAACAGACAGAAAAAGAGAGAGATGAGAAGAATCAATTCTTTGTTGCAGCTCCTTAGTTGTTCACTGATTGCTTTCTCATATGTGCCTTGACCAGGGGGCTGCAGCAGAGCGAGTGACCACTTGCTCAAGCCAGTGACCTTGGGTTTCAAGCCAGTGACCTTTGGGCTCAAGCCAGCAGCCTTAGGCTCAAGCCAGCAACCTTGGGCTTCAAGCCAGCAACCTTTGGGCTCAAGCCAGCGACCACAGGGTCATGTTTATGATCCTACGCTCAAGTCAGCAACCCCGCACTCAAGCTGGTGAGCCTGTGCTCAAGCTGGTGACCTCAGGGTTTCAAGCCAGGGTCCTCTGCATCCCAGTCTGACGCTCTATCCACTACATCACCGCCTGGTCAGACTGGAGTCCGCTCCCTTAACCAGTGTGCTATGTATGACATATATTCAATACTATACCAAATCCTGGGGATACAGTGGTAACCAAGACCTCTGTCTACATGAGGCTGCCCAACCAAAAGAGACCCATATAAGATTTAAACAAGCAATTATTTTTAAAGTTGTGACAAGTGCTACAAGAAAAGAGGAGGCTGCTATTAGGAAACCCTAACCTAGGGCAGGCCTCCCGAGGAAGTGGTATTTCAGCTGATATCTAAAGAATAAGCAAGACTTAGGTAAGAAGTAGGAAAATAATCCCAACACTAACATAGGATATAAAACTATATATGTAGATAATGCCTCCCCCAAATATATATATTCTCTATATGCAAAGATTAGAAGGAAATGTACCAAAATGTGGTCCTCTTAATTATGGTGTTGTAATATTTTTAAATGTTTGCTTTATATTTCAGTGTTTTCCAAGTTTTCTTCAATAAAAAGTACTACTTCTGTATTAGGAAAAATGATTTTTTCAAAAGAGAGTTGCCTCAGGTAGTGAAAGAACAGTATAACTTTTGGTCTTGTGGAACATGTAGAGAAGTACAGTTGACCTGGAGGTGAATAAATAAGAGTCTATCTAGTTGGAGAGGTATTCCTCCTAGAACAGTGTTAAGCTTTCTGAATTAATTACCTCCAGCCTCTCCTTAAAAATGATTGGTCTTTCTCAGAGTAGGGATCCTTTCTGTGACATAAGCAAAACAAAAGGCAAAAATATTTTAATAAAAGATAATTTAAGATGGATATTATCCATCAAATTTAAATATTTTAGAAAGAAAATCACTACATAGCTCTTATTTTTAATTTCTGAATAGGTAATATATTCACATAGCTCAAAATATAAAACATTTAACAGTGTTTGTAGTTAAGTTTCCCTCCTTACTGGTCTTGTATCCCAGCCACCAACTAGGCAGCCCATTATTAGTTTGTATGTTCTTCTAGAGATAATTTATTCATATATAAGAAAATATATTTTGTTCCTCCCACCTACCTACCTTATTTTGAACGGTGTTCTGTACCTTACTTTTCTCATTTAATAACTATAGAGGTCGGTAAGTGAAGGCATTTTCATATTTTTAGTGACTGCATGCAATTTATTCCATTATGTTGATAGATCATAATTATTTAAACATTCCCTTTCTAATGGACACTAAAGTACAGATTTAAATCTTTGACTAGAAATCTGTTTAAAATTATCTTATGTATTTTTTTCTCAGTAAGAATTACAGGTTACTTTAGAAAACAGCTAATACACTCTCCAATTAAGCATATGCAAAAGCTGTTGAACTACCATAAAGCCAGTAGCAAAAGAAAAAATAAGAGTACTATATTTCAGAGTACTTCAAGTTATAGTCTTCGCAGCTCCAAGGTAGAAAAGTAGTCATAGAGGGTTTTACACACTACCTGGACATACTATTTTGACATACATAAGTACCACTGCTAGGTAACTGAAGAATTGAAACAAAGTCATTCCCTGCCTGTTTTAACAGGTGTAAAGATAAATTTTCACTGAGTTCCTCTAAAGAAAGAACATAATTTCTCAATATATCCAAACGCAAGCATGTATTTTCATGATCTGAATAAAGTACCTGGGAGGAAAGGTCACAGACAGCTTTCCCACTATGAGAAATGGGTGATCCTACCACCAATGTTTTTCAGTTAATTTTAAAGGGCTTTCAGATTATGACTTAATATCTGCAATTACTCTTTTATAGAAATAAGGTTCCTGAATTTTAGAGGTTACAGACACAAAGACTTCCCCTGTATGTTTTGGAAGAAAAAAGTTGACTCAGTTCTCTGTGATAATAGGAACTATTCATTCAAAAATGTCACACTGACTTTATGCATCAACCCCAAGATTAAAATTATTAGCCATTTAGCTAAATTAACATTTATTTTGTTTTTGCGATCATTTATAAGGCACAAAATAAAATCTTAGGAAAGCACATTTACCTCCTCTTACTGGAGTTTACAAATATATTAAAAAAAATATTAACTACTTTTAACTTTAAAAGACATCATATTAATAATGTCCCAATTCTTTCTTCCACTAAACTTAGATTATTATCTTCAAGATTAGTTTTATGCCAATTTGGATGTTGTAATTTTAAAATTCCAAGTTTTTTTGTTTTTTTAAGCAAGAGAGACAGAAAGAGGGACAGTCAGGAAGGAAGGGAGAGAGATAAGAAGCATCAATTCTTCATTTAAGCACCTTAGTTGTTCATTGATTTCTTTCTCATATGTGTCAGGGGGCTAGAGCAGAGCAAGTGACCCCCTTGCTCAACCCAGCGACCTTGGGCTTCAAGCTAGTGAACTCTGGGCTCAAGCCAGCGACCCTGCACTCAATCAAGCTGATGAGCCCATGCTCAAGCTGGTGACCTCGGGGTTTTGAACCTGGGTGGGTTCTCTGGTCCCAGGCTGCCACCACATGGTTAGGCTAAAATTCCAAGGTTTTTTTTGTGTATGTGTGTGACACAGAGAGGGAGAGAGAGACAGAGAGAGGGACAGACAGACAAGAAGGGAGAGAGATGAGAACCATCAATTCTTAGTTGCAGCACCTCAGTTGTTCTTTGATTACTTTCTCATATGTGCCTTGGTGGGGGAGGGGGAGGCTATAGCAAATGGAGTGACCCGTTGCTCAAACCAGCAACCTTGGGCTCAAGCTGGTGAACCTTGTTCAAACAAGATGAGCCCGGGCTCAAGCCAGCGACCTCAGGGTTTCAAACCTGGGTCCTCTGTGTCCCAGTCCAACGCTCCATCTACTGCACCACTGCCTGGTCAGCCTAAAATTCCAAGTTTTAATTAACTTAAACAAATTTCTCTTGCCAGCAACTCCACAGATGGTATATAAATAATTTCAAGTGAATGTTACTTAAAACAATGTTTTAGAGGCAACTGTTTATTTACATAAAAGCCTTCATATCAATAGTTACCTAAAATTCATCTAATTTTTACTGTAACGATTAAAATTATAAATATTGTACTGTACAACCAAATGAGATTGCTAACAGTTCATTTCAGTTATATCATACCTGAATTTTAAATATATTATAGGAAAAACTTCTTAAAAAAACTAACAAAATTCACCTGGGAGTAAAGACATTAATTTATAATTGTATTCAGTTATATTTGGACATTTCACATTTTCAACCTGAACCCATTCTAGTAACTAACTATAGCTACAAGTGATAGAATATAGTGCATGAGGTGTTACCTCTGAGATGAGAGCCCAGACAAGCCTCCTTGCAAGCATCACTGTGATGAATGCTGCCAGGTGGTAATCAATGAGATGAAAATTCTATAAGAGAAACAAATAACTTCATCAGAAAGAAATACGTGTGTCCAGTTGGAACTACTATAGAAAGAGGTTTGCACCCCCAAAAGATCTTGCTTACATTACCTTACACTTAAGACCACAGGAATTTGAGAGATCTTGAACAGACCACTGTCTTCTACTTCTCCTTCCATGACAAGCTGCTTTCACTTTTCAAACACTATTTTAAACTATCTAGAAAGCAGTCCTCTCCTTTTTTTAAAAATTTTTTTTTAATTTTTATTTATTCATTTTAGAGAGGAGACAGAGAGAGAGAGAGAGAGAGAGAGAGAGAGAAAGGGGGGAGGAACTGGAAGCATCAACTCCCATATGTGCCTTGACCAGACCAGTGCAGGGTTTTGAACTGGCGACCTCAGTGTTCCCAGGTCGACACTTTATCCACTGCGCCACCACAGGTCAGGCAGTCCTCTCCTTTTTTGAAAACTTATTGTATTAAAAGGAAAAAAGTATCATGTTTGGTTAACAAGTGATAACCTGCAGAATTATGGCAAGAACAAATGCCATATTTATGAGTGTCCAATTTAATGGATCAGTTGGAATTCCCAGTCTTTAGATGTTACTGTTGTTGGTCTCTTTTGATCTAAGAGCTTACATTGATCTAACTGGGCACCCACAACCTAAACTCCCTACTCACTGATATATCAATTACATTTATTTAGTCTTTCTCCTTACTTTGACTTAGAAACATATATCTGATTTCTTCTTCCTATAAAATGATATTACCTAAATGCTACACATGATTCCTTCTAGTTCTAAGTCTACCTATGATGACAAAATGAAAAGTCATTAGCAACTAACAGAATTGAGGTACACTTTCATTCTGATGGTCAAAGAGTCTGCAGGTTTCCTGTTTTCCTTCCAGAATGAAAAGTTCAAATTCTCAATTAATTCTTTCAATAAACACGTGCTGGGCACCCACAATGTACCAAGTGCTCATCTTTTTTTTTTTTTTTTATTAAGTGAGAGGCAGGGAGGCAGAGACAGACTCCTGCATGCGCCCGACTGGGATCCACCAGGCAAGCCCCGTACTGGCCAATGCTCTGCCATCTGGGCTGCTGCTCCACTGCTTGGCAACTGATATTTTAGCACCTGAGGCAAGGCCATGGTGCTATCCTCAGCACCTGGGGCCAACTTGCTCCAACTATTCAAGCCATGGCTGCAGAAGGAAAAGAGAGAGAGAGAGAGAGAGAGAGAAGGGGGAAGAGGAGAAGTGGAGAAGCAGATGGTCTCTTCTCCTGTGTGCCCTGACTGGGAATCAAACCCAGGACTTCCACGTGCCAGGCCGGCGCTCTACTGCTGAGCAAACAAGCCAGGGTCCCCAAGTGCTCTTCTTGAAACTGAGGGTGCAGTGCTAAAGAATATCAAAGTTCCTGCTCTCCTGGATCTTACCTTTTTACTGTGATGTGAGGAGGGCAAGAGGAGAGTGAGATTATTAGCTGTTTCTTCAGCCATCACAGTGCAAATGAACTGGCCACTGACTCCTACCTAACTAAAGGATCATTTCCCAGCCTCCCTTGAAAAAACTACTGTGTCTGAGGGATATGAGGGAAAGTGATGTGTACTGCTTCCAAACTACTCTAAAGCTATCTTTCTCCTTTCCTCCTTCCTGCCAGCCAAATGTGATGACAGGAACTGGCGCAGCTAACCTTGGACCAAGGTTTATAAGAAGCATGTTGGGGGTAGCAGGACAATAGATACAAAGAATTGCCACACTGGCCTTATATGACCTACCAAATTTTTATTTAATAGAGAAATTAAGCTTCTATTCTGTTTTAGCCACCCTGTTACAGTAGCTAAAGCCATATCTTTAATAAATTTAAGGGGGAAGGGCAATGACAATAAAAAAGCTAAGAAGCAAAAGTATTTCAAATAGTTGTAACTGCTGATAAATAAAAGTGATAGTGACTGGGTGAAAAAGATGAAGGAACTGAGAAGTACACATTGGTACTCACAGATAATCATGGGGATGTAAAGTACAGCATAGGGAATATCATCAATAATATTATAATAACTATGCACGATTCCAGGTAGGTCCTTGAAATATCAGGGAAACTTCTTTGTAAAGTATGATAGTCTAATCTCTATGCCATATACCTGAAACCAGTATGAAATAATATTAAATGTAAACTGTAATTGAAAAATAAAAAGATAAAATTTAAACTAACTGGGAAGGGTGGTACAGAGCCGATTTAAATCAGCAGTTACGAGGAAGGATGTCTCAAAAGGTGGCATTTGGGCTAAGAGGCAAATGACAAAAGAGCACCAGCAATGACAAGGTCTGGGGGCACAGACCCCAGGAAGAAGAAAAACTAATCATAGAGGCCCTAAGGCAAGAAAATATATGCCTGGTATGTTTGAAATCAGCAAGAAGGCTGAAATGAGCAGTAAAAACCAAGCTTACACACACACACACACACACACACAGAGTTTTTTGGTTTTTTGAGGGAGGCGGGGAGAGAGAGACAGGAACATCGAGTTGCTTCTGCTTGTGCCCTGTCCAGGGGAATCAAACCTGCAACCTCCACACTCCAGACAATGCTTAAATGAGCTATCCGGCCAGGGCTTACTCCTTTATTTTTAGAGAGATAGAGACAGGAAGGAAGGGAGAGAGAGGGGAGGGAGAAGGGAAGCACTCATCTGTTGTTCAACTCAGTCGTAGATTCACTGGCTGCTTCCCCTGTGTGCCCTAGCCGGGGATCGACCCTACAACCTTGTTATTTCCAGAGGATACTCTTAACCAACAGAGCTAACTGGCCAGGGCCCACTCACATATATATTTAACACACACACACCTATATATTAATATAAAATATACATATATATTTTCTCTCATAGGAAGTCACTGAAGTGCTTCAGGCAAAGGGTGCCATGATTTTATTTGTATTTTAAAATGTTCACACTGATTGATTATAGTGAGGCAAGATCAATTAAGAAGCTATTGCTTTTGATTCAGGTGAGAAATGATTGTGTACTATGCAGGGTCAGTAGCAGTGGAGATGGAGTGGACAGATTTGGGACACATTTTAGAGGCAGAGCAGCCAGGATGCCAAGAATGGCTTACCATACGTTCCTCAGATCATCTCTTTTCCCCTAGTATTTTGGACTCTAACAATATTTATCCCCTCTTAATTTTGAGACCCCCTCCTTGCTCATCCCACTTCTCCAAAATAAAGTAAATTCACTAGATAACCAAGCTAGTGTCTGGGGTCTTATTTGTGTATCACCAGTCCATCTAAGACTTTTTTTTTCTTATTTTAGCGAGAGACAGAGAGACAGGAAGGGAGAGAGATGAGAAGCATCGACTTGTAGATGCCTCACTTTAGTTGTTCACCGATTGCTTCTTATATGTGCTTTGACCAGGAGGCTCAGTGGAGCCAGTGACCCTTTGCTCAAGTCAGACACTTTGGGTTTCAAGTCAGTGACCACGGGGTCACGTCTATGGTTCCACACTCGAGCCTGGGACCTGGTGCTCCAGCTGGTGAGCCTGCGCTCAGTGCTCAAACCTGCGACCTTGGGGTTTCAAACCTGAGTCCTCAGTGTCCCAGGCTGAAGCTCTAGCCACTGCATCACTGCCTGATCTGGCAATCATTACAATTATTATTTTTTTTTTTTATTCATTTTAGAGAGGAGACACAGAGTGAGAGAGAGAGAGAGAGAGAGAGAGAGAGAGAGAGAAAGAGGGGAGGAGCTGGAAGCATCAACTCCCATATGTGCCTTGACCAGGCCAGTGCAGGGTTTTGAACTGGCGACCTCAGTGTTCCCAGGTCGACGCTTAATCCACTGCGCCACCACAGGTCAAGCTCATTACAATTCTTTGTATGTTTGTTTGTTTTTAGTGAGAGACAGACAGAAAGATGGGCAGACAGGACAAGAGAGAGATAAGAAGCATCAACTCACAGTTGTGGCACCTCAGGTATTATTGATTGCTTTCTAATATGTGCCTTGATGGGGATGGGGGGCTCCAGCCAAGCCAGTGACCCTCTGCTTGAGCCAGCGACATTAGGCTCAAGCCAGTGACCTTTGGGCTCAAGCCAAAGACCATGAGGTCATGTCCATGATCCCACGCTCAAGCTGGTGAACCTGTGCTCAACTTGGCGACCTTGGGGTTTCAAACCTGGGAACCTTAGCATCCCAGCCTGATACTCTATCCATTGCGCCACCACCTGGTCAGGCTGCAATTCTTAAAGAAACTCAAATTCTTCTCTTCATCTAATATTAAGTAGGCAGATGGTCAATATAGAAAGAAAATTCTTCATAGTTAATTCTAGGAACAACTAAGTTTTACAAATATTTAAAGAAAGAATGTTTCTTTTCTTCACACACTATTTTGAAGATTTCAGTCAGCATTTTCTTTCTGTGTTTACCAGGCCCAGAAGGTTTTCTAATCATTTGTAAGTCACAGACTTATGCATAAACTGCCCAGGACAGTAGCTTGCTTTCTCCTAGAGTATACCTCCATCCTTACCCATCCAGATCTGCCAGATCTGCTTGACAACCACTTACCTGTCAAGTCACCTGACTGGCCTTCCTGACTATGGGGAACATTCTCTGCATCAAAATTACCACAGCCCTCTTAAGCTGGAGAGGGTAGGAGAAGCCTACCTATAACATACTGTGATGTTCTTTAGCCAAGAAAACTAGCTCTTGCCTCAAATTCATTTTTGTAACTGAACCCAATTTTATTCAGGGTAACAATGTGTTTTTTCAGCCTCCGTTGCAGGACACATGCGCAATGATATAAGCCTGGTCCACAGAAACTCTCTTTTATACTTCCCTTTGCTCTTTTTGCTTTCTGGCTGACAGGGATGAACCACAGCCACCTTGAAAGCCACACACTGGAAGACAGCATCAGCCTGGGTTCTCTGACTGACCACATGGGAAGTATGCTGCTATTACCAACTAGGACAACTTCCTCTGATTATTATATGTTTGAAGTATTACACAAATTTTGGGTTTATTTGTTATTAAAGCTTCCATTGTCCTAGTACAGCCATTAAAGGGGTAGAGTTCCTAGAATTTAATCACACTGTCACCTTAAATTTCCAACAAATATCAATAACATGGTGAAAACTAAAAGCAATCGAAACCTACCCATGCTATTATTATAATAAACTATTTAGATGTTTTCTGCTTTTTTGAGAGAGAAAGAGAGAGAGACAGGGAGGTGAGAGATGAGAAGCATCAACTTGTAGTTGCTTCACTTGACTTGTTCATTGATTGCTTCTCATACATGCCTTGACCGGGATTCTCAAGCCAAGTCAGTGACCCCTTCCTCAAGGCAGTGACTTTGAGCTTCAAGCCAGTAACCTTTGGGGTAAAGCCAACGACCTGGGGTCATGTCAATGATCCAGCCCTCAAGCCAACGACCATGGGATTTCAAACCAGGGACCCCAGCATCCCAGGTTGACACTTTATCCATTGTGCCACCAATGATCAGGCTCTGCATTTTCACTTATATTTTTATGTCCTCCAGTTGTGGGCCAATGCCAGTTATTTTATATTTTAACAATTGTGTGACATTTTATTTCTGAAAATAATCTATGGTTTAACAGAAAGCATTTTATTAGAAAAAAGTTATTTAAAAAAATACTTTCGCCTGACCAGGTGGTGGCGCAGTAGACAGAGCGTCAGACTGGGATGCGGAAGACCCAGGTTCGAGACCCCGAGCTCGCCAGCTTGAGCGCGGGCCCATCTGGCTTGAGCAAAAGCTCGCCAGCTTGGACCCAAGGTCACTGGCTCCAGCAAGGGGTTCCTCGGTCTGCTGAAGGCCCACGGTCAAGGCACATGTGAAAAAGCAATCAATCAACAACTAAGGTGTTGCGACGGCAACGAAAAACTAATGACTGATGCTCCTCACCTTTCTCCGTTCCTGTCTGTCTGTTCCTATCTATCCCTCTCTCTGACTCTCTCTCTGTCCCTGTAAAAAAAACCCAACAACTTTCTACACATAGATTTTCTGACTAGTTTCTTGGCTAAGTAACACGAAGAACTTAAAGGCCAATTATGACTTACCAATGAAGTACAAGAAGCAGGATGATTGTAAGGGTACCACCACACAGTTTTATAGATATTGATGTACTGAATGAACAGAGCAACCAGCAGGTAGATGAAAAAGAGAAATTCAAAGAGCAGGCTCCCATCCACAGGCAAATCAGGAATTTGACAATGACGAACAGGACTTGGGGTGATTAAAGCTGTGATAGGTGGGACCGGAAGGCCAATAGCACTACCATTCCTGAAAGAGAAAACTAGGGTTAGCTTAAATAGTGATACCCTTCAGTGTCACACAGCATAAAAGGCTCCTGCTTCCCTCTCCACCTACCCTGTATCTGTTGGCCTTCCCCAATACTCTACCCTAGAATCTTTGGCTCTGGTCTTCTCCCTCCACATACATACTCTCAGTAACCTAATATGCGGTCATGGCTTTCATTATTCTCTATACGCTAAAAACAAAGACTTCTCTCCATAGAGCCCACAGCTGAGTTTTAGACCTATGTTATCAACCTGTCTACTGGACATCTCTGTGTTCCTCCTCCTGTACTCCTGACCCTAGTTTCTTGGTCAGCAAAGCCCCTTGAGTGCGGCTCTTCCACAAAATACCATGTGCGGGCGCTACCTCGATAAGGAATGCACCTACCCATATAGTTTAAGTTTAACAAATTTCTCAAGAGAAATTTCAATCGTTGTACTGTTGATATTTGGCTCTGTTGACTAATGAGTTTGCCGAACACTGCCTAGTTCATGGCCCACCCAGTTAGCTGCCCAAATCAGAAACCTGGGAGTCAGATTAGAACTTTCCTTCTGCCTCTCCATATCCAACCACTAAACCTTATATATTCCACACTGTAAACCTTTTTCTAAACTGTGCCTTCCTCTATAAACTCCACTACCTTAGTATAAGCAGTTACTATTTTTTCATCTAAACTACTGCATTAGTCCCCATAAATGCAACTTACTTTTACCAAATCCTCCAATCTTCCTTCAGAGATCTTTCTAAAGTGAAACTCAGATCTTTCTGAAGTGTTACTCTCTTGAATTAACCCTTTTAAATGTCTTTCCACAGCCAACAGGATAATATCAATAAATTTTAGTATGTCCTGTGAGGCCTTCTGCTTAATAAACTAGTTTCATCTCCTAAAATACCTTCCTTAACCCCTCATTTTTGTAACAGAACCCAATTTTATTCAGGGTAACAATGTGTTTTTCCAGCCTCCGTTGCAGGACACATGTGCAATGATACAGAAACTCTCTTTTATACTTCCCTTTGCTCTTTTTGCTTTCTGGCTGACAGGGATGAACCACAGCCACCTTGAAAGCCACACACTGGAAGACAGTGGTCAGCATCAGCCTGGGTTACTGACAAAATCCTTCAAGACTTTAAAAATGATCAAGCTTATCCTCTATGAAGTTTACTCTGTTTTACTCAATCAAAACTGATTCATCTCTTCTCTGTGCTACCATTACACCTAAACTATGCCTCCATTCTCGGAAAAATAGAAGGCAGCAAGAAAAGAGAAAGACCGTATGTAATAGGACTGACTCCCTAAAAGAAGCCATAGGTATGATAAGTCTACAGACACTATGGACATCACTAATTCACAGGCTCACCAGGAGTTGCAGCCGATTCAGTGGCACGTAACACATACCTTTCATATTGCATTTTTCATACTATCATTTTTTGTACACATCTATGTCTTGTCTATCAGACCATAGTCTTAAAGACAAAAACTATACTTTTCTTAGTTCACTGCAAATATATACCTTTAGGTTGAAAAGTCAGCAGACCAATATAGTCATGAAAAAGAAAGAGTGATCTCTTAAAACATGAATTAAAATATACAGGTTTTAATCCCTATTTTCTTGTTGTTCTTCCTTCCAAGCTGTTTTATAGGTCAGAAATTGCTGGACTATCTAAAATAATTAAATTTCCCATGACATATATACCTGGAAATAGCTATAGAGATCTAAAAGTCTACTATTGTTTACAGAACACAGAAAAGAGGGTTGGTTTGGATTTTTCAAAGAAGAGTCTAGGGAAGGAACAATATTAGCATTACAATGTTACTCTCAAAGTTCCAAATATAAAATTCTAGCATTAGTTCATGACATTCACAGTACTTTATGTAATTCATGGAATATGAACTCTGCTCATTCTGATCAGTTAAGAATACCATGGCAGCCCGACCAGGCGGTGGCGCAGCGGATAGTGTCAGACTGGGATGCGGAGGACCCAGGTTCGAGACCCCGAGATCACCAGCCTGAGCGCAGGCCCATCTGGCTTGAGCAAAGGCTCGTCAGCTTGGACCCAAGGTCGCTGGCTCCAGCAAGGGTTGCTCGGTCTGCTGAAGGCCCGTGGTCAAGGCACATGTGAGAAAGTAATCAATGAACAACTATGGTGTCGCAAGGGCAATGAGAAACTAATGATTGATGCTTCTCACCTCTCTCCATTCCTGTCTGTCTGTCCCTATCTATCCCTCTCTCTGACTCTCTCTCTCTGTCCTTGGAAAAAAAATAAAATAAAATAAAAAGAAAAAAAGAAAAAAGAATACCATGGCAGAAATGCAAAGGAGCTAGAGGCTAGGAACAGGGATGGGGGAGTGAGGGGAGCAGATAAAATAATATAAATTTCTTCCTCTCATTCTCAGAGTATACTCTAATAGAACAAGCTTATCAAGGAGTCGGTTTTGATCTACTAGTAGGTTCCACAACCTTAGCTGTTCAGTCCTAAACCAATCATTAACACCAGAGCCTTCTGGTCTGCCCTGGGAGCTGGGCCACAGCACTTCACAACTCCCAGAGACATCATTTACATTTACTCCAGGTGCCCTCTGGAGTCGTTCAAGTTGGTGAACTTTAATGGAGGGGATTAATGACAGCAGCCAATCTATTCCTTCACTCCAGTTAATCTTAAGACATGGAAATAAAGAATTCTGAGTAGAAGTTACAAGGTTAAGAGTCTCTAGAATAAAATAAAAATTCTAATTTCTCTTCAGTTAAAAGTACATGAAAGAGTAAAGTATGCTAAACTATTTTTTATTATTTAAAGGTTAAAATGGTTCTTGCAGAATTTTTTCCAAGTAATGACTAATGTGCTTCTGCTGTTAGCAAAGTCAATAAAAGGTACTCAAAACAAAGTACAAAAGATCTACACTTGTGACATTCTACATGCCATGGCTATTACACTTCAAAACAGAAAACAGAGAGACATAAAGTGACCAAAAGCATCAGTGGGAAAGTGGAAATAAGGTACAAGTTGAGAGCTCCAGAGGAGATATGATCAAAGTTCTTAACCACCCTCCTCCCCAAAAGCCAAAAGCTAACATAAACAGACTTAGTCAATACATCTCAATTAGTTGTCAGGTATTATTTAAAAATAAAAAAGTATTACTTCTGTAACAAGATTTATTAAGAGATTCAAGAAAAGCAAAGTGACACAAATGTTTGAGATATAATGTGGAATAGCTCTCCCAGATTTTCCACTAACCAGCCGTGGTCTTTGAGAAAGTAACTATATCACCAAGCCCAGTTTCCTCGCCTATAATACAAAGGTTGGAATAGATTCTTTTAAAAGAACTCTTCTCAATGTTAATACTGAGTATTATCTTTTAAACTGTGTTGCAGGTCTCTAAGACCAAGGCCAGGCTTGATGATCTGCTAGGACTCACAGGACACAGCATGTTTACAGCTAACATTATGCAGCAAAAGGATACAAATTAAAATCAGCAGAAAAAAAGATACATGGGGCAAAGTCTTGAGAAAACGAGGCGCAAAGTTCCAAGAGTCCTTTCTCAGTGGAGTCTTACAGGATGCACTTAATTCTTACCAACTACTTTGGACAATACATGTTAAGTGCTGTCTATAAGGAAGGTCCTTTTTTTTTTAAGATTTTATTTACTCATTTTATTTTATTTTTATTTTATTTTACAGGGACAGAGAAAGGGGTTAGATGGGGACAGACAGACAGGAATGGAGAGAGATGAGAAGCATCAATCATCAGTTTTTCATTACAACACCTTAGTTGTTCATTGATTGCTTTCTCATATGTGCCTTGACCGCAGGTCTTCAGCAGACCGAGCCACCCCTTGCTGGAGTCAGCGACCTTGGGTCAAAGCTGGTGAGCTTTTTGCTCAAGCCAGATGAGCCCACGCTCAAGCTGGTGATCTCAGGGTCTCGAACCTGGGTCTTCCGCATCCCAGTCCGATGCTCTATCCACTGTGCCACCGCCTGGTCAGGCTATAAGGAAGGTTCTTTATAGACTCAGTGCCCAAAGTTTTCACTGGGGGCTGGCCATGGAAGCACGTCTGCCTACCAATGAGAATATTTCAGATTCCCACAAGGACAGCTGGTGTTCAGCATAGCCATTCTTAGGAAGGCCTGCTTGTATGGCTGGCATCTGGGAACTTGACTGGTAAACAGTTTCCATAATAATATAAAAGTTTAACTAAATATTAACGGCTCACAGTGCCTAAAGCATTTGTGTAAACAATGTGGTTTACACTGAACACCTGCTTTGTCTTTGCATATAAAGTTTGTGTGCAGAGAAAGAGTTAACATAGCAGGTCTGAGACTGGTTTTTATGGAGCAAGCGAGCAACAGAATTTAGCTAAGTAATGAACAAAGCAAGGAGGCTTCAAAGGAATAAAGAGGAATAAGAAAGGATAAAGCAGTGATCATTTGGACAGAGTACCTGCAAGGACAAAACAAAGAAAAACTCATTCTTAGTCTTTCTCAAATAAGATTCTCCCTGAACTAAAAGCTCTTTGGGATACCCAGAAACTCAGGGTATCAAGTCGTATCCTCCTCCTTTAGAAAGCAATCATCTAAGCATGCTGTCCCAAGAACAAAACCCTGCTTCCCAAAGGTGGAAAACAGGACAGGGAACGATGGACATTAATCTTGACTGTGTCCCAAACTAGCTCTTTGACATTGTCAAGTTAAACTCCACCAATCAGACCACAAACACCTCCTTAACAGGGCTCTCTTCAGCTGACCTGTCTTTCAGAATCAAAAATATCATCCCAAACTGTATCACACTTAAGCAATTATCTATTTCTCTCTTCAGTACTCTACAGATACTCCAGAAGAGTTTTCCCCATATGATCCCTGTCTTTCTTTGTATACATCTTTCCTGACACTATATTCTAGACCAGTCAGTGATGGCAATCTTTTGAGCTTGGTGTATCAAAATTCACCAAAAAACCAAGCATAACTCGGGTGGTATGTCACTTCGAGAAGAACGGCCTAACCGGATGTCTCAGAACTAGACGCTCTGTGCTGGTGTTCTGTTGTTTTGGCCTACAGACCTCCGGCACAGTGTCTAAACTACAGAAAATGTTTTATCCTCGGCTACTGCACCTGGCCGTACAGGAGCTGAGGATGAAATGTCCATCTCTGGTATGTGGCCACGTGTCATCAAAAATGGCTACACGTGTCAGTGCTGACACACGTGTCATAGGTTTGCCATCACGGTTCTAGACCATCTACCACTGATTTTTATCCGTATTTTTTATACCACTCCCCCAGGTCTTATACAATAACATATTCTAGGCTGCTTCTTTCCCATTAGGAAACATATGGAACCATCTCCTCCAAAAATAACCTTTTTAGGTAAATATGTCACAAAATAATCACTCAATAACTGACTTTTCGCCAGGCGGTGGCACAGTGGACAGAGCGTCAGATTGGGATGCGGAAGACCCAGGTTCGAGACCCCGAGCACGCCAGCTTGAGCGCAGGCCCATCTGGCTTGAGCATAAAGCTCGTTAGCTTGGACCCTAGGTCGCTGGCTCCAGCAAGGGGTTGCTCGGTCTGCTGAAGGCCCGCGGTCAAGGTACAGGCACATGTGAGAAAACAATCAATGAACAACTAAGGAGTTGCGATAGCAACGAAAAACTAATGATTGATGCTTCTCACTTCTCTTTGTTCCTGTCTGTCTGTCCCTATCTGTCCCTCTCTCTGACTCTCTCTCTGTCCCTGTAAAAAAAGTTAATAAATAAAGACAATACTGCCATACGTGTGATCAAGGCAATGTCTTTAAAAATTTATAATATAAAAAAAGACTGCGCCTCTTTCCCAAGCTCGAACCCATGTGCTTTCTAACTCCTGGTCACTCCCTGTTCAGTGTGTCCCAAAGGGGCTTGTCAGCCTACTTCTATAAAAATAAAAATAATAATAATAATAATAACTGACTTTTCAAACCATTAACAATGATCTTTCACTTTATTCTAATCTGTTGAAAAATGTATTACCCCCTACCACCCCAGTTAATTGCGAAAGAAATGTATATTAAAGGAGAAGAGTGGTAGATCAAAGCAACCATGGCTGAAAACTTGAAAGCCAGGGTAGAAGAGCTACAAAAAAGAGAAAAGAATACATGAATATAGCTAAACCCACCTAAAAGCAGAAGTAATTTCCAAATGTTCCTAGTTCTTCCTAGTACTCTACTTGTAAACTTTAAATACAAGTATAATCATCCAGGAATGTGGCTTTCAGCTCTTTTTTTAAAAGCAGAATACTTCATTTTCCTCCCCAAACTATATTTTACATGGTATCCCAATACTTAAAACACAAAGCTGGCGTTAGTCTGACTAAGAGAGGACTAGGAAACCTGAAGCCAACACTGCTAGCACTGCCTGCCTCTTTCTATCTTCTAAGCTCTCCGACAGCAGCCCCTGAGACACTGAGGAGGGGTTCCGGGTGAAAATTTGAGAACCGAATCCTCAAAGCCTAAGCAGAAGAAAATGAACCAAGAACTACTAGAGTCAACACAGAGGCAGAGCTAGACTTTCTTTTTAGGTAGAGAATCCTAGCTAGGCATAGCTACAATTTTCTACTCAACTTGAAAGCACTGAATCACTAAGTTGACAGAATGTATTAGCAAAATTAAGGCATGTACTTCAAATAAGAAATATCCTTCAGGGAGGGGGAAGGGGAATAAAGAGGGACAAATATATATCCCATATACGTAGGTGTGATATAAAACTGCGACTCATGGACATAGATAAAAGTGAAATGGTTACTTCGGGGAGGGGGAGGAGAGTAAAGAGGGACAAATACATGGCGACGGAAAATGATTTGACTTTGGGTGATGGGCACACAACGCAATGAGCAGTTCAAATATTATAGAAATGTTTACTTGAAACCTATGTACTCTTATAGATCAATGTCACCTGATTAAATTTAATTGCAAAATAAAATAATTTTATAAGAATTTTTTAAATGTTACTATTTTAACCTTGGGGGGGGGGAATCCTTCACCTCAGTATTCATCTTAGATAGTACCTTTCTTTAAAAGCATTTTCATATATTCTTTCTTTTTAATTTCCCTTTATTTATAAAAATACATGTTACTTAAAGAGATTTTGAAAAATTCAAAGTTTTAAAAAGTTACTGCAATTTACCATTTCATTTATTTTAAACATTATTCTATGAAGCAGACAGTATCACTGTTTTTAAAGTGAGAAAAATCAAAGAATAGTGTAAAAGAATAATACTCTAAAATAAATTAAAAGTAATCTGCATACATACGTAAAATTAGTATGAGAATCAGAGACTAGAAAAATCCCTTCAAACTGGAATTTCAGGGAGACACCCCCCAAGGAAATAACAAAATTAGAACTGATTTTGAAGACTGAGTAGAACTTGGGTTGGAAAGTCAGAAAAGGCCCTGGCCAGCTGGCTCAGTAGATAGAGTATCAGCCTGGCATATGGATGTCCTGGGTTTGATTCCCATTCAGGGCACAAAAGAGAAGCAACCATCTGCTTCTCTCCTCAGCCCTCTCACCCTTCTCTCTCTTCCCTTCCTGCAGCCAGTGGCTTGACTGGTTTGAGCATGGACCCTGGATGCTGAGGGTAGCTCGGTTGGGCCAAGCCTCAACCTCAGGTGCTAAACATAGCTCAGGTGATTCAAGCACCAGCCCCAGACAGGGGTTGCCAGGTGGATCCTGGTCAGGGCGCATGCGGGAATCTATCTATCTCCCCTCATATCACTTAAAAAATAAAAAGGATGACATCAGAGTAATGACAGCATGAAATACTCCTGATCTCTCCCCTTGAAATTTCAACAAACTGAACAACTATTATGCAACAAAGGGAGCCCAGCTGGGCTCACAGGCATGCCTGAAAGATCTGAGCCCTAAATGGACTAAAGGTGGGAAGGACTGAAAAGGGAGTCGGAGATAAAATACTTGTGGTCCACTCCAGAGAGAAGCTGGAGTGACTGGGATTTTTTTCTCTGCTGGAACTATGGGGAGTAAGAAGGCTCCAGCTGTCTGGGTTTTCTTGGGGATATGAAGAGGGAAGCCTGGAATGACTAGGTCTCCTTCTGCCAGGAGAAGCAGTGAAATTGAGGGGCAGAGGGGGAGATACTAAACCAAAGCCAAGGCAGGGCACAGGTCATGGCCAGTGGGCCCGCAGCCTGCATTCCACACAGAGACAGAGAAAACCAAAGTGCAGCCCCCTAGCCTCCCAGATCCTGCCTCCCTCACGTCATGGGTATGGAGAGTGGTCGAAGAGAGACCCCACAGGAAACTCTTCAGATCTACTCTCTCCCGTGAAGAACAGAGGCGCTCTGTGTCAGGTCCCCTGGTCTGCTGAGATGCAAGGAAGAGCTTCTGAGGCCTGAGATCATCATTGCTAAAGCAGTAAAGGCCTCATAACATGCCCTACCCACCAATGCAACTGCAGCCCAACCTACATCACTGCTGACAGCAACCTCTCAGCAGAGGTCGGCCCAGAAATTTAACAGAGCTAAAACTTATAATACAGCGACACCTTCTGAAAGAAAACAGTAATCTCTCAAAATTAAATTTTATTTTCTTTTTTTTCTAATTTTTTCATTTTTCCCTTTTTAGTTTCATTTTATTTCATTTTTATATTTTTATTCTTATTTTTTGTGGGTGTTCTGATTTAGATTTTTTTTGTTTCTGCTCTTTCTCTGTGTTGTTTTAATTTATCATTATTTTTTAAATTTTTGTTTCAATTTTTTTCAATTATTAGTTTTCATGCTTTTAGTTGTTTTTTTGTTAAGAGTTCTAAACAATACCACTGTCAAATGCCATCAAGGAAGTAGAAATTGAATACCATTACTACACCAAACCGACAAGTAATTCAGAAAAAAAATAAACTATCTCCAGAAACTAATAGCAATCACATGGAAACCCTTGAAGTTAAACAACAGAGAATTCAAAATTGAAGTTCTGAAAATACTCAACGAGATGTGAAAAAACAATGATAGGCAATTCAATGAGCTCAAAAAACAAATTAATAAACAAAATGAGTACTTCACCAAGGAGAATGAGATTTTAAAAACAGAGATGAAGAGCTCAATGCATAAACTGAAAACTGAGGTAACAGGTTTAGCTAACAAAACAGGCCAGATAGAAGTGAGGATCAGGGACATCAAAGATAGGCAACTACAGATACCACAGAGAAGAAAAAGACACACAAATTTTTTAAAAAATGAGAGAGCTCTACAAGAATTGTCTGATCCATCAGATAGAGCAATATAAGAACAATAGGTATATCAGAAGAAGAAGAAAGGGAAAAGGGAATGGAGAGCCTATTCAAACAAATAATTAATGAGAACTTCCCAAGGCTACGTAAAGAGTTACAGCCTTGATTGCAAGAAGCAAACAGAATGCCAAGTTACCTCAACCCAAACAGATCTTCCCCAGGGCACACTGCAATAAAACTGTCAAAAATCAATGACAAAGAAAGAATCCTCAAGGAAGCTAGAGAAAAGAACATAACATATAAAGGAAGGCCCATTAGATTATCATTTGACTTCCCAGCAGAAACTGTACAAGCCAGAAGACAGTGGACCCAAACAGTTAAAGTGCTGAAAGAGAGGAATTACCAGCCAAGAATATTATGTCCATTAAAGCTATCCTTCAGATATGAAGGAGAGATAAAAACTTTTGCAGACATAAAACAACTGAGAAAATTTATCACCAGAAAATCACCTCAGGAAAGACTCAAGGAGGTTATACAACCAGATACAAAGAACAAAAATCAAAACTACAAGTAAAAGCTCCAACAAAGTCACAACAAAGACAAGGATAATCTGTGACAACAATAACATAAAATGGGAGAGGATAAAGATCTGCAGTAGCAAAGGAGAATTTAGTGCAAAAGCACTCATAAGACAATGGACTCTTGTACATATGACAATTTTTCTCTTAATAACCAATGGTAATCACCCACCAAAAAATCACTACTGAAACACATAGCTTAAAAAAAAAGAAGCAGGGGAAAGAAGTATGGAATACCACCAAACAACAAACAGAAACAGAAAAGAGAAGAACAAAAGGACACACAGAGCTACCAGAAAACAAAACAAAATGGTTATAGGAAATCCTCAAGCAGCAATAATTACCCTAAGTGTAAATGGACTGAACTTACCGATAAAGAGGCACAGAGTAGCAGATTGGATCAAAAAGCAAACCCCAACCATATGCTGCCTTCAAGGGACACATCTAAGCTGCAAGGACAAAAGTAGACTCAAAATAAAAAATTGGAAAATGATTTTCCAAGCAAATAACACCCCCAAAAAAGGTGTAGCCATACTAATATCTGACAATGGTTACACTAATAAATACTACCAAACATTCAAAGATTTGGTTCCTATCCTTCTCAAAGTCTTCCAAAAAATAGAAGAAGCAATACTCCCTAACACATTTTATGAGGTCAACATAAACCTCAGACCAAAACCTGACAAGGACAACAAAGAAAAAGAAAACCAGACCATTATCTCTAATAAATACAGATGCAAAAATTCTAAACAAAATACTAGCAAATAGAATACAACACATTAAAAAAAATGATACATCATGATCAAGTGGGATTCATTCCAGGAACACAAGGATGGTTTAACATACGGAAATTGATCAACATAATACAGCACATCAACAAAACAAGGAATAAAAAACCATATGACCCTATCAATAGATGCAGAAAAGGCATTTGATAAGATACAACATCCCTTTATATTTAAAACACTCAATAAAATGGGTGTAGAAGGAAAGCACCTCAACATAATAAAGGCCATATATGACAAACCATCAGCTAATATCATACTACATGTGAGAAAATGAAGGTTTTTTTCTCTAAAATTAGAAACAAGACCAGGTTTCCCACTCTCACCACTCTTATTCAACATAGTTCTGGAAGTTTGAGCCAGAGCAATCAGGCAAGAGAAAGAAATAAAAAGCACCCATATCGGGGAAAAAAAGTAAAGGTATCACTTTTTGCAGATAACATGATCCTGTATATAGAAAACCCCAAAGACTCCACTGAACACTATTGAAAAAGTATTAGTTTACTATACTAATCAATATAGTATTGATTAGTATAGTAAACTAATACAATCAACTTTTGTATACAGAATCAATATACAAAAGTCCATTGCTTTCCTATACGCCAACAATGAAACTTTGGAAAGCGAACTAAAAAAAATAATTCCTTCTACAACTACAACAACAACAAAAATAAAATACCTAGGAATAAACTTAATAAAGGATGTGAAGGACACTCATTTGAGGAATCCAATGAACAATGAGAACCAAGCAAAGGGACCAGAGGGAAAGCAGTCAGAGGAAAAGTAGAAGAGAAGATGGGATCAGAGAAGGGAAAGAGATTAATAAAATTATATATACATAACACAGCATTATAGAGAACAGGACAGCAAATCCTGGAGGGAAGGGGGAGGGGCATGGGGGGTCGGGGGGAATAAGGAGGGGAGATATATTCAGTGGGACACTTGAATTTATATAAACACAAATTAAAATCATTGAAAGAAAAAAAAGGATGTGAAGGACCTATACACTGAAAATTACAAAGCATTACTGAAAGAAATTGAAACAGACACAATGAAATATTCCATGTTCATGGATTGGGTATATTACCCAAAACAATATACAAATTTAATGCAAATCCCATCAAAATCCCAATGGCATTTTTTAAAGAAATAGAATAAAAAATTACCAGGTTTGTATGGAACTATAAAACACCCCAAATAGCCAAAGCAATCCTGTAAAAAAAGAATGAAGTCAGAGGACTCACACTATCTGACTTCAAATTATACTACAGAGCCATGATAATTAAAACAGCATGGTATTGGCAGAAAGACAGACATACAGAACAATGGAACAGAATCGAAAGCCCAGAAATAAAACCGCATATCTATGGACAAATCATCTTCAACAAAGAGGCCAAAACACATAATGGATAAAAGAAAGCCTCTTCAATAAATGGTGCTGGGAAAATTGAAAAGCCACATGCAAAAGAATGAAATTTAACTACAGTTTGTTCCCCTGCGCAAAAATTAATTCAAAATGGATCAAATATCTAAATATAAGATCTGAAACTATAAATTACATAGAAGAAAATATAGGTACTAAATTCATGGACCTTGACCATAAAGAACAACTTATGAATTTGACCCCAAAGGCAAGGGAAGTAAAGAAAAAAATAAATTAATGGGACTATATCAAACTAAAAAGCTTCTGCACAGTAAAAGAAACTGACAACAAATCAAATAGGCAGCCAACTAAATGGGACATGATATTCTCAAAAAAACAGCTCCAAGAAGGAGTTATATCCAAAATACATAAAGAACTCACAGCTCAGCAACAAACAAGCAGACCATCCAATTAAAAATGGGGAGAGGACCAGAACAGACACTTCTCCCAAGAAGACATACAAATGGCCAACAGATATATGAAAAGATGCTCATCTTCACTAGCTATTTGAGAAATGCCAATCAAAACTACAATGAGATACCACCTCACACCTGTTAGATTGGTTATTATTAACAAGACAGTTAATAATAAGTTCTGCAGAAGTTGTACAGATAAAGAAACCCTCATTCACTGCTGGTGGCAACGCAAACTAGTACAATCATTACAGAAGAAAGTGTGGTTGTTCCTCAAAAAATTAAGAACTACCATATGACCCAGCCATCCCTCTACCGGGTATCTAACCAAAAACTCAAAAACACTGGTACGTAAAGACACATGCACCATGTTCATCACAGCATTGTTCACAATGGCCAAGACATGGAAACAACCAAAGTGTCCTTCAACAGAGGACTGGATAAAGAAGATGTGATACATATATACACTGGAATACTACTCAGCCATAGGAAATGATGACATATTGCCATGTATGACAACATGGATGTACCCGAAAACATTATACTAAGTGAAATAAGTAAATCAGAAAAAGCTAAGAACTATATGACTTCACACATAGGTGGGATATAAAATTGAGACTCATGGCCTGACCTGTGGTGGCGCAGTGGGATAAAGCGTCAACCTGGATCGCTCAGGTCGCCGGTTCAAAACCCTCGGCTTGCCTGGTCAAGGCACATATGGGAGTTGATGCTTCCTGCTCCTCCCCCCTTCTCTCTCTCTCTCTCTCTCCCTCTCTCTCAAAATGAACAAATAAAAAATAAATAAATAAAATTGAGACTCATGGATATATATAAAAGTGAAGTTAACAGGGAGGGAGTGGGGGAAGGAAGTAAAGAGGGACAAATAAAGGGTGACAGAAAATGATATGACTTTAGGTGATGGGTATACAACATAAGCAAAAGTTCAAATGCTACAGTAATGTTTACTTGAAACCTATGTACTCTTACTGATCAATGTCACCCTGTTAAATTTAATTTTCTAAACAAAATTTTTTTAAAAAGTCAGAAAGAAGGAAGAAGTATAGAGTAGGAAGAGAGAAGTGCATAAATCCATCAGGAGGGCCTGAAAAGACAGCAGTAATACTGATTACTAGATTTGAAAATTAGAATCCAAGCAAGAGAAAACTCTTTCAGGGAAGAATCTAAAATTAGCTGGTACTTGACCAGGTAAAAGCCATCACTTTCCACTGCTACATGACTGAAACTCCTGATAAAATGAGTTATCCTAGATAAGACCAGAAATAATTCATTCTATCTTTTGACATTAGGAACACAGATAAGTTTTCATCAAAAAAAAAAAAAAAAAGATAACTGCCTGACTAGGCAGTGGCGCAGTGGATAGAGCACCTGACCGGGACGCAGAGGACCTAGGTTCGTGAGGTTGCTGGCTTGAGCCCAAGGTCGCTGGCTTGAGCAAGGGGTGGCTCGGTCTACTGTAGCCCTTGGTCAAGGCACATATGAGAAAAGCAATCAATGAACAATTAAGGTGTCGCAATGAAAAACTGAGGATTTTCATCTTTCCCTTCCTGTCTGTCTGTCCCTATCTATCCCTCTCTCTGTCTCTCTGTCACCAAAAAAAAAACACAAAAAAAACCCAAGTTCTTTGCTCTTATAAAACATGATACAAATCTTAAAATATTTAGGTTACAATTGACAGTTTATTAATTTCAAACAATTTTTTGAAGAAAATAATTTTTAAGACCCTTGATGGACTATGAATTAACAATTTTAGAATCCCACGTAAACTGTCAACGTTCATTTGCCCTCCAAAAAAAGTAGTTAAATAATCACATTTGCTATGTGCTTTAATTCACTCCTCCCTTCTTTTAATAGCAAAAACAGTGATGACTAGCATTTGGGTTACCAGGCACAAGTAAGAATTGGACTGCTTTCACTTTCTTGACCCCATATCACAAATTTCTGTCTCCTAAGTATTCTGAAATACAGAATGTTCAGTTTTTAATGCAGTATTTCTACTTCAATGGCAAGCAATAATCTTCATAAACAAACACCTGAAAGAGTATGACTTCTATGTTAGTCTCACTGATTACTGGATATTACAAATTATGCAGAATCTTATTTTTTCTTTACCTGTTTCTCAGGCCTGTTCCATTGCCACAGCCCCCACCAACCAAAGTCTGTAAGGAAGGTAAAGCTGAACGGCTTAGCTGCTGCCGACTAGGGCCCCTCCTTCCTCCGGGCATGTCCGGGAACCAGTCTGCTTCGAGTGCCACCTGTAGTTGCAACCCACGTTAATGGCTGTCAACCTGTTTCAACTCTGAACAATACCAAAAAAAAAAAAAAAAAATTTAAAATCAGTTGACTATTTTTAAACTATGTAATGTAACAAAACTACCATAAAAACTGAATGATGTGCTCGCTTCGGCAGCACATATACTAAAATGGAATGAGCAGGGCTTGTAAAACCAGATTTTCAAAAATGCTCTCAGTGTCTATTACCAATCTTATTCTAATGAAATGACACTAATGGGGCAGGTCAGAAGTATAAGTTCTGATCTAAGGTCTGTTGAGCATTAAAGAAGTCAATCTGTGTCCTTCATCGGTTGATTTATGGCACATGAAAAATATTACAATCAGGTAGAGTTTTACAAGAAACACCTACTATAAAAACCTCCAATTCAAATGTAACATTTCACAGTAAGCCACATGGAATACAGAGAATCAGCACTGTCCAAAACGTTAGGTTTTGTTACCAAGGGATCTGGTTCTGAGACCAGATGCGTCACATATTATCTGACTTTAATTTAGGCATTTAACCTCTGAGGAAAAAAAAAGAAAAGTGTGCCCTGTCCTACAGAGGTTGTTGTCAAAACTGACAATGACGGGTAGAAGTACACCAGTAAACCTTTTAATTCTGTAAAAATAAAACTGTTCAAGAGGTATCTCCATATGTTAAAGTGAAAACATTGGAAGAAGCTTAAACGAGTGCCCACTCCAGAAAAACTTATGTGAAATCAATTGGAAATTACTTAAACTGCAAGATTAAAATATAAGTCACAGATAAAGACCCTCACTGAAAAGAAACTGTCTTTATCAATCTGGCAAAATCACAGTTCCTCCATATGGATACCAAAATCTTCCACCTAAACAATACAACTGAAAAGCTGAAGAATGACATCCTATAAAACAAAACAAAACAAAAAAAAAACAAGGAAAAATCACCCCAAAACCAAAAAACCCTGGCGTTCTATACGGTACTGCAGACTGATCCTATGTTCCCTATTCCTACAGCTTTCGACTGTAGACTACAGTAATAAACGCCAGGTGAGACAAAGCATTCGAACCGCTGGGTGTAGGTCGGGGCTACTACTGGTCCTTCCTCAAAAGGAAAGAAAAGTGCGGAGAAAAAAAAAAAAAAAACTGGGATGGAAGAAGTGAGACGATGGGGTGGGAAAGGTGGATAGCGAGACTACAACTTCAACAGACCTGTCCCTAAAGAGTGGACGACAAGCGGTCTCCGCCACGCAGCTCAGGGAGCCGAAACATGCCCTGGAAAGACGGATAGCACAGCAGCTCGGTAATACTCACGCATGGAGGAGGCCCGCCCGGTGGGGCAGGATCCCTGGGAGGAGGCGACAGCTTAACAGGCTGGACCCTAAGCAACAGCACTCTCTCCCCGTGTTGAGGCGCTCCAAACCAACTCCTTGTTCGCAGGCTGACCAACCTAGAGAGTTGGAAAAAAGTGTCAAAGCTCCGAGTTGCCAGACCCAGACCCCAAGTCAGTGCCAGTCAGTGCTGCAGCTAAAGCTAAAGACAGAGCCCAAGCCGTCAGCACTCATCCTCAGCCTCCATTACCGCAGAGCTGAGCAGACGTGGCAGCGCACGGCGATGACGTCAGTTTCGCGACAACCCGGCGCCTACACCGCGAGCTGGCTGCGGGAACTGAGTACGCAGCTCAGGCCGAGAGCACCCCACCCCTCTGGCCTACACCTGCGCACTGGGATGCGCTTACGCCGGTGGACTCGTGGTCTGGCCCTCCACTCCTTCCCTGGCTAACGTTTTTCCTCCTCCGTCCTTAGTCACCCAGCCCATAAGGGTCATTCTTGCAGTCTCACGGACTCCAAGTAATAACTGGAAGCAAGTTACCGCTCCCATTTTACAGATGGGCAAGGTTGGGAGACGTTACCTAAGGTCACGTCACTGCGAAGTAAAGGATCCCAAGTCTCACATTCTTGCTTCAGCGTAAGGGACTGGAGTTCACAGTTTAGTGGGAGACACATTGAAACAAATTACAATTTGTTAACAATACATGCAACATTAAAATTCTGCGCAAGGTCCAGAGATAGCATGCAAGATAGCGTAATAAATTTTTTGGGATGATGGTGGCATCCATACCAAGGAAAGCTTCACAGAGAGTTTGGGGTTTAAAGCCAAGGATCCAAAGCCAAGAAAAACAGACGGTTGGTAGGAGAGGAGCTTTTTAGTAAAGGAAAGGAGAAAGACGATATCATGATGAAATCAGAAACTGCCAATAGTTTGGTATTAGAAGAAGAGTAAGTGTCCAAAGGAGCACTGGTATGAGATCTCTTGCTCTAGAGATTTTAAGAGCCTTAAAAGAAAGGATTATTGTATTGGATATATAATTAGTTAACCTTTATTGAGAGTTCTTTTTGGTACTAGACACTAAACTAGTAGCTTTTATTTAAATTTTATTATGCTTTGATACTACTATTATTCCTATTTTACAGAGGAAACTGGAGTTAGGAGACATGAATATATAAAATTCAATACAGATCGTTACATGTTTTAATTGTATTCACCTGTTCATGTAAGGAGTTTTGCACATTTATTTTCTTATTTGCTCTGTTAACTGTTTCCTAGCTTGTTATATGGAAACTCCTTTGCTACTTTTTTTGTTGGCTTCCCAGCATCCATCCTTAATTCAGTAGTTATTTATTTAGTGACTACTATGCATCTGGCACAGCGTTAGTGAAGAAGACAGATGCATCCCTGCCCTCCTGGAGCTTAAATTCTTTTATTATTATTATTTTTTTAATTTTTAACAGAGAGAGGGAGAGAAAAGGACAAACAGACAGGAAGGGAAAGAGATGAGAAGCATCAATTCTTTGTTGTGGCACTTTTAGTTGTTTAGTTGATTGCTTTCTCATATGTGCCTTGATGGAGGGGCGTGGCTATAGCAGAGCAAGGGACCCCTTGCTCAAGCCAGCGACCTTGAGCTCAAGCCAGCAACTTTGGGCTTCAAGCCAGCGACCCTTGGGTTTGAGCCAGTGACCATGGGGTCATCTCTATGATCCCACACTCAAGCTAGCTCTTTTATTCAAGTTGGGTGAGCCCATGCTCTACCCAGTGACCTTGGGGTTTTGAATCCGAGTCCTCTGTGTCCCAGTCTGATGCTCTATCCACTGAGCCACCACCTGGTCAGGCTGGAGGTTATATTCTAACGAAGGAAACATTTATTTAATAAAAAAAATAGAGATTGTAAATGTTATGAAGGAGACAAATAAAACGGTGAGTTACACAATAAGGAAGATGCCATTTTGAGGGGATAGCTGACTGAGGGAATGAAATATCAGCAGAAACACGAATGTTGGGAAGGAACCAGAGATGCAAAGGTGGGGAGAAAAGCAATCCAGATAAAAAGCAAAACTAATGCAGAGATTCTAAAATGGGTTAGAGGTTGGCATGTTTAGAAAATTTCACACAAAGTTGTACAGCTGGATCATGGTTAGCAAAAGGAAATAGGATGTTAACAAAAATTTTAACTTCCACAGCCAAAAATCGTTTTAAAGAAAAGTTTTGAGCCAAGAATGCTAGCCATAAAGAAGACCAGACTTGGGACATGAAGTCCAAACCACCAGCAGCACTGCTAAGTGGAAAAATCATGCATATCCATTCTCCTAGAGTTTTGCAAGTATGTCAGTGGAGGGGCTGGAGACATAAGCTGTTTTAAAAGGTTTTACATTAGCTATATAGATTAAAAAGGGATGGGAGAAGTCTGAACTGTGGTGGCGCAGTGGATAAAGCGTCGACCTGGGAACACTGAGGTCACCAGTTCAAAACCCTGCACTGGTCTGGTCAAGGCACATATGGGAGTTGATGCTTCTATCTCCTCCCCCACCCCCCTCTCTCTGTCACTCTGTGTCTCCTCTCTAAAATAAATAAATAAATAAATAAATAAATAAATAAATAAATAAATAAATAAATAAAAGGGATGGGAGAAGGTGAAGTGGAGCTAGTTCTGGGGTAGGCTCTGTGGAGTCCACCAGGAAAAAGTGTCTGCTCCTGTGGATTAGCTGTGGGCAGCAGACTGGATAATTTACATGTGAATTAGTGGATAATTGTGGCAAACTGATGCAGCCATTATGGAAAACAATATGAAGGGTCTTCAAAAATTAAAAGTAGAGCTACCTTATTACCCAGCACTTCCACTTCTGGGTATTTATCCCAAGAAATCCAAAGCACTAATTAGAAAAGATATATGCACCCTGATGTTTATTGCAGGATTATTTGCAATAGCCAAGATATGGAAGCAACTGAAATACCCATTGATAGATG
Organism: Rhynchonycteris naso; assembly: GCA_037038555.1. NCBI lineage: Eukaryota > Metazoa > Chordata > Mammalia > Chiroptera > Emballonuridae > Rhynchonycteris > Rhynchonycteris naso. The sequence goes on along the minus strand of CM073002.1, from coordinate 61,401,934 downwards.
ACTAGATACAGAAGGTATGGTATAATGAAATATTACTCAGCAATAAAAAAATAATGAAATCTTACCATCTGTGACAACAGGGATGGACCCAGAGGGTATTATATTAAGTGAATTAAGTCAGAGAAAGGCAAATGCCGTATGATTTCACTTACATTTGGAATCTGAAGAACAAAATAAATAAACAGAACAGAAACAGACTCCTAGATACAGAGCACAAACTGATGGATGCCAGATGGGAAGCAGGTTGGGGGACTGGGTGAGGAAGGAGAAGGCATTAAGAAGTACAGGTTAGGAGTTACAAAACAGTCAGAGGGATGCGGGGCACAGCATATGCAATATGGTCAATAATATTGTAATAACTGTGCTTGGTGCCTGGTGGGTACTGAACTTATGGGGATAATCACTTTGTAAATTACATAAATGTCTAACTACTATGCTGTGTACCTGAAACTAATATAAAATAACATTGAATGTCAATGTAATTTTTTTAAAAAAATGGATAATCATGGAAATAGGCACCTGGAAATTAATTCTAGATTCCCACAGATGTACAGGAATATGAGCAGTCTTTAGTCAGAGCTGGTCCACAGTTATTAACAGGCTAACTGTTCTCTTTCTCTCACTCTCTTGCCACTGTAATTTTAACTTAGAACATCTCAGAATTTATTTTTTGTGAATGGCATGAAATGAATTTGAAGACACAACCAGGAGCTTAAACACAGAGGGTCTTTTAAACTGTAGTGTTTCCATTTTAAACTGGTGGCTGACATAGGACCTAGAAATCTGTGGTTTTCCTAAGGTCCAGGATTCTGACACTTATTCATGCCTGGGAAGCACTATAATAAAATACCTTACCTGTTCAGGAAATTAAACTATGATTTGAATTTATATTCAGCTTATTCCTCCTGTGTATAGGGCCCATTTAACACCCAATCTCACTAATGTTCTTATACACAGATAAACATTGCAGAATTGCAGAAAATACTGATTTATTTTCATTTCAAAGACGTTATAATGCAAGGTGATTTCCATTTTCTTCTGATCCCAGGATACTGTAATTTTCAGCCATATTCATTTTAGACTAATTTTGAAAGTGAAGGTTATTGTGGCGTTCATTTACATAGGAGACTGACTTGGTAAGTACTTTTGATGAACATTCAATTTGAAGTACTGCATACCTTAGAAGTAAAAGAAACTTGGACTCAAGTTTTCATTTGGATTTCTAAAGAAGTCTGTATGATATAGTGTTAGAGATTCATTTTCTCCTCTTGTCTACTCACCCAAATTAAGTGACATGGCCTATTCCTAAGTAATAAACATTATTTTGTCTTTCACCATTCTTCAACATGCATCCTAAGTTATACCCCCACCTTCTGCAAAAACATGCCTTTTATAGTGTCTTCAGCACAATAGTCCTTAACTGCAACATTTCTTTTTTCCAGCTTAGAATGCACCCCCCCTTACACTTTCTCCAGAAATCTGGTTCATGGTGATCTTCCTTTCCACTGAAACCAGGAATGTTTATATATTGACTTAAGTTCTAGGTTATCTTTGGGGAAGTCTATTTGTCTTTCCACTAGTTCTAAACTCCTTGAAAACGCAGATCTCATGTTGTTTTTCCATGTATTTCCACAGAGCCTAAGATGTCACTATGTACATTTTAGACAACGGATAAGAACTTGTAGTTGTATGATCACTATACATACCTTAATGTCTATACTGCCCAGTATAATGTTGTCCACTGATATTTTTTCATGTCTAAGTTATCCCAGTTATTATAAATTCCTGTTATGAGGAGACCTATACTATACTATTCGCAAGCCCTTGGTTGGGGGAGAGGTGTCTAAGAGTGCTGTAATAGTGTGTGACCAGGCGGTGGCGCAGTGGATAGAGCGTCGGACTGGGATGCAGAAGACCCAGGTTCAAGACCCCAAGCTCGCCAGCTTGAGCGCGGGCCCATCTGGCTTGAGCAAAAAGCTCATCAGCATGGACCCATGGTCACTGGCTCCAGCAAGGGGTTGCTCAGTCTGCTGAAGGCCCGCGGTCAAGGCACATGCGAGAAAGCAATCAATGAACAACTAAGTTGTTGCGATAGCAACGAAAAACTAATGATTGATGCTTCTCACCTCTCTCCTGTCTGTCTGTCCCTATCTATCCCTCTCTCTGACTCTCTCTCTGTCCCTGTTAAAAAAAAAAAAAAGAGCCTGACCTGTGGTGGCGCAGTGGATAAAGCGTTGACCTGGGAACACTGAGGTCGCCAGTTCAAGACCCTGCACTGGTCTGGTCAAGGCACATATGGGAGTTGATGCTTCCAGCTCCTCCCCCCTTTCTCTCTCTCTCTCTCTCTCTCTCTCTCTGTGTTTCCTCTCTAAAATGAATAAAATAAAATAAAATAAATAATTAAAAAAAAGAATAAAAAATAAATAAATAAAAAGGTGTGTGTGTTCACACCAAGGCAGTGGTTCTTAAACTTTTTTGAGGTACCAAACCCACCAGTTTCATATGCGCATTCACAGAACCCTTCTTTAGTGATAAATAAAATATGATTTTTTTTTCCAAATTTAGTTTTGCTGGTGCAAGACTAGAGTTGCTCAACTTGGCATTGCATATCATGCAGATAGGACGCTGACTCCCATCCCGTTCTGTGATACATGTGAATCCATGTTGTACATACTCGTCCGACCACTTTCTTTTTTTGCTCGACATATTTAGTATGGATTAAAATATTAAGAAAGAAACCACACAACATACAACTACGACAGCCCGGCCGTTGACTACTGCACGCACTAAATTCCCTGCAGCACTGGTTGGCCAAACAATGTAACATGATCCTCTGCAGCAAGGCATGGCCAAGCGGGGCATGTTATCACGACTCTACACAAGTGTGTCTTTACCTCCGCGGCAGAGGCTTCTCCAAACCCCTGAGACCGACTCATTGAACCCCTAGGGTTCGATAGAACCCAGTTTAAGAACCACTGCACCAAGGTTTTCTAACTGGACTAATAATCAAATGAACAGAGACAGAGTAACAGAAGAAAATAAAATTTTAATACACATGCGTTGGGAATTCACATCAACATGAAAATTCCAAAGACAGTGAGGCTTCATTGGACATATGTGACATTCTGGACAAAGGAGAAAAGGAGGGAGGATGGGATCTTAGGTTTCAGAAGTAAATATCCAAATAACTAGGAAGAATGGACTGCGCAGGGCAGGAAAATTCTTACAAAGTAGCTCAGAAACATTGAGACACAGTGCGTTTCTAGCTAATAGGACCCTGCCTCAATCCCTCCCTATATTTATTATCCTTAATTCAAATAGGCTAAAGGAGCATCCTAAAAGCCATTCCTAGATTGGGCCTTTCTCTCTGAATCTTGTAAGCGTGAAGGGGGAGAAGCAAAGGTTCTTTCTGAGTCTTTTGTTTCTTAAGAAACAGCTTAAAAATTAGTATCCTCAAAGTCAAAAGTTTCAGTCCCCTTTTGTAGCTAACGCTATAGCTTGGCACAAAACAGCCAAGCAGGAGTACCCTGGCCCTGAGAACAGCACGTTAACAGACATCAGTGGGAACTCTTCTCCCCAGGCTGGGACTGGAGGCGGACGGCGACCGCCATCTCTGTGTGGGGCGGCTCTCCGCGCACGTGGTGCAGCTCCCACGCCATATTTGTGCGGGGCTGTGCTTCCGCTGGTGGTGCGGCAGTGGGGGTGCCGCACTGCCTCCGCTGGCCATGGAGCGGTGGGCGCGCTCCCAGCTTGGGCTGTGGCTGCTGTTGCTACTCCTGTCCCCAGGGCGGGGACGCCAGAAGGAGTCAGGTGGGCTTCGGGCGGGGCCGAGCTGGATCCAGAGGCGCTCTCCAGCCCCTCTCGCTTCCCGGTGCTGTGTGCACCGGGTTGAATCTGTGGCCGCTGTAATACAGAGCTGGGCAGAGGGCGCCAGGGCGGCGTGGGGGGTGGGGCGGGGCGGAGGACGCCTTGGAGCCGAGAGTGAGTGTCTGGGTGTCTGGCGCCGATTCTCCTGCCCAGGACCCTGGAGAGTAACCCATCTTCCAGAATTCGGAGTAATAGTGGGGAGCGGAGGGAATTTCCTTGTTTACACAAAGCGGGCTTCGTCCGCGCTTGGCAAGTCTGCACCTCCCTAAACACAAGGGGGGATAAACACACTCTCTGTGCGTGTGTGTGTGTGTGTGTGTGTGTGTTCTTAGGCTATTGCCAGAAGAGGTGAAGGGAGAGTTAATATCTCTGGCTTTTATTTGATCCTTTTTATAAGAATCAGTTTGATTAATAAAAGTTGGAAATCAGTGTTACCAGTTTAGCTAGCCTTGTGAGTTGTCAGGCATTGACTTGGGGAAATTTCCAATTTCTTGGATACCTGACAGCCCCAATAGAGGAGCAGACTTGACCAGTGCTGGTGAGTTACAGAAGGAATCCGTCCTGGCCTTTTAATTCCACCAGCGGGATGGGAAAGGAGTATCTAGAACTTGTGGCCTTCAATTGGTTCTGCTGTCTGCTGCTAGTAAATAAGAATGCTCAGGGTATTTTCTTAACCTTCATTTACTTCACTTTTTGAAGGTTCAAAATGGGAAGTATTTATTGACCAAATTAACAGGTCTTTGGAAGATTATGAACCATGTTCAAGTCAAAACTGCAGCTGCTTCCATGGGTAAGTTCTTTGATTTGTCTTTGAGAATTTAGTTATTGTCACAAGGAAGTCCTCTAAGTTCTCAAGAGACCTTGGTTGTGGTGATCAGAGAGCCAAACATATTTTGAAAGCTGGCAGGTTTCCTGAAGTGGTTTCTTATTTCTAAGGCAGCAATTTTCAATTGGTGTGCAGTAAGAATTCTTTTTAAGATTTTATTTATTTATTTATTTATTTATTTTAGTTTTGAGAGAGAGAGAAGGGGGGAAGGTGCGGGAAGCATCAACTCATTCTCATATGTGCCTTGACCAGGCAAGCCCAGGGTTTTGAACCATGAACACAGTATTCCAGGTTGATGCTTTATCCACTGTGCCACCACACATCAGGCAAGAATTTTTAAAACATGCAGTAACTGAATATTTAGTCAGGAACACTGACTTTTTATCCTTTAGACCAGGGGTCCCCAAACTATGGCCCACGGGGCCGCATGCGGCCCCCTGGGGCCATTTATCTGGCCCTGCTGCACTTCCGGAAGGGGCACCTCTTTCATTGGTGGTCAGTGAGAGGAGCACAGGATGCATCCGCACCCATAGTTCCCATTGAAATACTGGTCAGTTTGTTGATTTAAATTTACTTGCTCTTTATTTTAAATATTGTATTTGTTCCTGTTTTGTTTAAACTTTAAAATAAGATATGTGCAGTGTGCCTAGGGATTTGTTCATAGTTTTTTTTATAGTCCGGCCCTCCAACAGTCTGAGGGATAGTGAACTGGACCCTGTGTAAAAAGTTTGTGGATCCCTGCTTTAGACTGACAAATTTAAAAATGACAACACTCAGCACAACAATTTGAATGAATCAAAATTGTGCCTATATTTGTGTCAGATCGACAAAAATATATATATATTTTTGGTGTGCTGCAGAATTTTAGTAATTAGTTTAGGTATGCCATGAGATGAAAAACATTAAAAATCACTATTCTGGGGAATACAAGTGCCCTGGGGTAGGAGAGGCCCAGGTGATCTCAGCCTTGTGGGAGTCTGCATGTGTGCTGTACTTGTCTGTTTTCTGTGCTGACTGAAAGCTTTTTGAGGTCAGGTCTGTGCCTTATCCATGTTGTATCCCTGGTGCTGGCTCTCAGTAAGTACTCAATAATGCTGAAGGGATGAATATATTTATAAATGAATCTAATTACAACCTTCCTGTTGGCTGTTTTTAAAGTATGCAAAGTAGGGCTGGGATGTGGAAGGAAGATTACTTCAAAAACAATAATCAGGTTCTAATCCCAGATATCCCACTGGGTCTCAGATTCCACATCAGCTGCATATCAGAGTACTTTAGCTCCTCATTATGTTGTTCCATGGGTCCTAAAAAAATTCACCTTCTGCCTGATGTGTGGTGGCACAGTGGATAAAGCATAGACCTGGAAGAGTGAGGCCACTGGTTTGAAAGCCAGGGTTTGCCTGGTCAAGACATATATGGGAGTTGATGCTTCCTGTTTCTCTCCCCTCTCTAAAATGAATAAAAATAAAATCTAAAAAAAGCACACCACTCATTTAAAAAAAATTCACCTACTGCTTACGATACTTATTAAAACTTACTGTGTACTGAACTTTACAGAAGGGATACAAAATAGTGTAATTTTGGTTATTGCTATTAGGCTGCTAGAGCACAGGATAGGTAGGGGGCAGACAGACCAAAACAAGGGAGTTAGTGTCAGACTGCTAGACATAAACCATACGTTCTGTGGGATTCAGAGAAGGGGAGGTCAGTGGGACTGCAGTGACTGGGAGGACACGGATGAGGTATAAGTAGCGAAGGTGGAATATGCATCAGGCGAGGGAAGGGCAACCCAGATGGAGGGAGGAAGAAGAGAAGTTGACTTGCTTTTTCCTTTTGGTGGCTTTAGTGTTGATGCTGTTTTAGATTCCTTACGGAGCTTCTAAGGGAAAGGGTGCTCTATTCATTCCTGCGCTCTATTCTTCCCCTCCGCTCACTGTGTTCTTTAATGCTAAACCTAAACTTAAGGAAGTAGGAAGAGTGGCACCACTCTGCTGGCCTGCCTTCCTTGATGATTCCCTTTCTTGCCTAGTGTCATAGAAGAGGACCTGACTCCTTTCCGAGCAGGCATCTCAAAGCAGATGATGGCGGAGGTGGTCAGGCGGAAGCTAGGAACTCACTATCAGATCATTAAGAACAGATTATACCGAGAAAATGACTGCATGTTTCCCTCAAGGTAAGAGTTATGCAGTAAATGTATATCTTTTGACCTCAATACATATGGACTTAGTGATTCTCTTCTCATGGAGAAGCCAATTAAGGGGTCCCACAGGCGAATCCATCCTCGCATTTTAGAAGACTGTAGAATAGTGACATGCTATTCTCGCCTGGAAATTTTCCTTGCCAACTCCTCCCCTCCTTTCTCCTGTGTCAAGTGTGTCTTCTCTCTCTTCATGAAGCTTGGGCATGTCACTGGTTGTACTGGCCTGAGACTCTGCCCCTTCTCATCTTCCCCTGAGTGTAGTAGCTGCAGGATGCAGGCTGACGAGACCTAGTAGGAGTGAGCGGGGCTGAAGGCGGAGGAAAAGCATCAATTTTCAAGGTCCAAGTATTGTCCTAGATACCAAGTATTTGAAGTGAGGTGGTGGAAAGTCAGTAGGGACAACTGGAGCTGCATATTACACAAGGATTTCAGGTGTGAGAGTTAAGGTAACCAATCAGTGGGCTGAGGGCTGTGGGTGAGCAGGCAGGGTCATGGCTGAGCCTGGAAGTTGGGGTTAGGCAGCATTATATTACGCAACAAATGAGAAACCTTTTAGAAGTCTTGTATTTTAAAAAAAAAAAACCAAATCTTTATACAAGGTACAGAACCCAAGAGAGCATGACATTTCCTTACCTAAGGTCTCCTTCCTAAACAATCTCTATGCTGTCATTAAAAGTAAAATAAATGAACAGTATTACAAAAAGCATGTATCCATTTGGACAAAAGGATTTATATTATTTGTTTTTAATAACAACTTTATTACCAATTAATGCATTTTCATTGTCAGACTATGTAAAAACAACACCAAAAAGGATAATAAAGATCACTTAATCCCTCACTACACTGAGGTAATCACAGTTACCTTTTGGTTATCAAGTGCAAAGGGAAAATAAAGTGGTAGTGGGGGAAATCATTGAGATATTTTAAAGAGACATTTGTTTCATTTCCTGGGATAACAATAGAGACTCCAAGTAAAAAATAATGAGCACAGAGGAATTTTTAATTTCCACAGTGAGAGAGGAAGTATGAATATGTACATTATTGGACTTTGCAAGTTTACCCAATGTTTAACAATTAGCTGGACAATTTCCAGATGAAATTAAACACTGTCAAAGTTTCCAAAAGACACATAACTCTTATTCCAGATATCAGAGCATTTGGGGCAGGATCAGGAGCTCTTAGAAATGTACTTAAGACACATTATTCATTGACAATAAAATAGTTTCTATTTCTAACGTATTGAGAGCTCCCTATCGCAACAACACATGCAACTAAGGACAACAGAGTGAGGCAGAACATAGAGTGAAAATACTCAGGCCAGTGTTCTCAATGAAATGGACACTGTTGTGTGATATTTCAGATTTCTATCTAGCCATAAATAATATCTGTCTAGGTCTAGTTACTTTTAATTTTTATTTTATTTTATTCATTTTTTTTTTAGAGAGGAGACACAGAGTGAGAGAGAGAAAGAGAGAAAGGGGGGGAGGAGCTGGAAACATCAACTCCCATATGTGCCTTGACCAGACCAGTACAGGGTTTTGAACTGGCGACCTCAGTGTTCCCAGGTTGACGCTTTATCCACTGCGCTACCACAGGTCAGGCTAGGTCTTTTAATTCACCCAGTTTCAGAAAAGTGTATGACATTTTAAAAATTCAGTTCTGGACAAAATAAAATATAAGCTCAGCATTTCAGGGATGAACTGAGAGATTTTTTGGAGGAACTGGAGCTCTATATAATTAAGACTGGAGACACATCATCATTTCAGAGATGGAAAATAATGGCATTTAAAAAATAATACCTTTAGCCTGACCAGGCGGTGGCGCAGTGGATAGAGCGTCGGACTGGGATGCAGAAGACCCAGGTTCAAGACCCCGAGCTCCCCAGCTTGAGCGCGGGCCCATCTGGCTTGAGCATAAAGCTCGTCAGCTTGGACCCAAGGTCGCTGGCTCCAGCAAGGGGTTGCTCGATCTGCTGAAGGCCCGCAGTCAAGGCACATGTGAGAAAGCAATCAATGAGCAACTAAGGTATTGCGATGGCAACGAAAAACTAATGATTGATGCTTCTCACCTCTCTTCGTTCCTGTCTGTCTGTCCGTATCTATCCCTCTCTCTTTCCCTGTAAATAATAAGAATAATAATAATACCTTTAGTGCGATATGTTTGACATAAACTGCACACATTTAAAGTGTACAGTTTGATGTTTTGATGAAAATCTGCACCAGAATAATGACTGTATCTGTCCGTTCCCAAAGTGTCCTTGTGCCTCTTTGCAGTTCCTCTCTCCCCCATCCCCTCCCTGCCAGGCCTTCCCTGACCCATCCTTAGGCATCTACTGGCGTTCTTTCTCTCATTGACTATTTTCTAGGTTTTATATGAATGGACTCATTGACTATGTGGAAAAAAACCATCATTTTACAAGCCAAATGTGAAAGAAAATGTTTTAGCTGTTACATGTAAATGTGCTGCAATAATATATATATATATATTTTAAACTTTTAAAGTAGTTTTATTTTATTTAGTATCAAAGGAATATAACATGCACATGGTAAAATATTTGGGTAATTTAGGAAGACATATAATGAAAAGGAAGTTTCTCTACCAACTTAGACCCTCAGACAGCTAGTCCCTGAGTCTTCTTCTTAAGGGAAAGCTACAATGACAAGTTTCTTATATATCCTGCCAGAAATAGTCTATGTATAGACAGTTATCTAGACTCATCAACAAATTAGAACATGCTCTGTCTTTTGTTCGGCAATTTACTTTTCTATCTTACAGTAGTTTTGAAATTGTTCAGTAAGAATACACAGAGAACACTTCATTCTTTCATAATTACATACTAACCCTTCTGATCAGGCGGTGGCGCAGTGGATAGAGCATTGGACTGGGACACGGAGGACCTAGGTTCGAAACCCTGAGGTTGCCAGCTTGAGCGCAGGCTGAGCTGGTTTGAGCAAGGCTCACCAGCTTGAGCCCAAGGTCGCTGGCTCGAGAAAGGGGTCACTTGGTCTGCTATGCCCCCCCCCCGGGTCAAGGCACATATGGAAAAGCAGTCAATGAACATACTAACCCATGGTATGGATTTCTTTAGTCCTGTGTCATTTAACATTTAAATTATTCCTTATCACTCCGTTTCATTTTTTTTTAAGTGAGAGACAGGAAGGGGGAGATATGAGAGGGCATCAACTCGTAGTTACGGCACTCTTAGTTCATTGATTGCTTCTTATATGTGCCTTGTGTGAGGGGCTCCAGCCATGCCAGTGATGTTGGGTTTAAGCCAGCAACTTGGGCTCAAGCCAGCGACCATGGGGTCATGTCTATGATCCCATGCTTAAGCCAGCGACCCTGCTCTCAAGCTGGTGAGCCTGCACTCAACCCGGATGAGCCCACGCCCAAGCCAGCAACCTCGGGGTTTTGAACCTGGGTCCTTAGCATCCCAAGTTGATGCTTGAACCACTGCATTACTATCTGGTCATGACTAATGCAAACAATGTTGCAGTGAACATCCTTGTACATAATACCTTTGAGCACTCATGTAAATATATCTGCAGGCTAATTTTTAGAAGTAGAATTAATCAATAAATGTGTTTTTTAAGTCATCATAAATAGAAGCCAACTGTCCTGCAAAGAGGCTATACCTATTTACAGTTCAGCCATGCTTGCACCATATGCTGAGAATAGACCTAGCATTCTCTCTAACACTGCATTATTTGACCCTTTTTCAGTTTGGGGAAAACTGGCATCTAGCTTCACTATATTTTCTTTCTTTTTTTTTGCCATGGTGACACTTAATTTTCTTACTTTTTAATAGTAATATATATAACATATAACACTGTATAAATTTAAGGTGTACAACATGTTGATTTGATACATTTTTATATTGTAGTATGATTGCCACTGTAGGATAACTAGCACCTCTATCATGTTACATAATTATCCTTTCTCTTTAGTAGATATAATTAAGCTCTAGTCTCTTGATAATTATAATGCAATCTTGTTGCCTGTGGACACTGTATACCAGGTCCCGGAATATATTCATTGTAGGAGCTTAGCTCCTGTTTATATCAGTTAGCCTATAGTAAAATTGTTTTCTCTACACTTAAAGTTATAAGACCTGTCAATTTTAAGTGAGGACTTACTGTACTGGGCATTAGAGCTCTAGGGCTTACTCACTACTCCTTGTAAGTTTGTTCCCTTAAAACATCTGTCCTGTTCCTCTCCTCCTGGTAACCACCATTATATTCTCTGTTTTTACAAGTTTGGCTTTTGGACATTTCTTTTTATTCTTTTTTTTTTTAATTTTGTGACAGAGAGAGAGAGAAAGATAGGGACAGAGAAGAGAGAGAGAGATGAGAAGCATCAGTTCTTCGCTGCGGCATCTTAGTTTCATTGATTGCTTTCTCGTATATGCCTTGACCAGGGGGCTACAGCAGACCAAGTGACCCCTTGCTCAAGCCAGCGACCTTGGGCTCAAGCTGATGAGCATTGCTCAAACTGGATGAACCCATGCTCAAGCTGGCAACCTCTAGACCTCTAGATCCTCCGTGTTCCAGTCCAACGCTCTATCCACTGCGCCACTGCCTGGTCAGGCCAAAATAATCTTTTATACTTGATGGGCAAAACTTTTACTTGGAATAAATATGGTAAAATATAGAATAGTAAATTCTAAAAGATCCAAGTTCTTCTTGAATTATAAGGCATTTCTTTATAATTAACACAGTTAAGTATCTTATGTTTATGAACTATTGGTTTTTTTGTAGTTATTTCCCTATATATAAATCGGTTTTTAAAATTTTTAATTTTCACATGCTGCCAGAAAATTTTCGTCAGGCCTTGGAATGCTGCTCCCAGTATGATGCTGGTCAGAACCTCAAAGGATGGGGCAGAAAAGCTAAGCAGTCAGTCTAGCCTCTGTCTTTCTAGAAGTCCTCTGAGGATTCTCAGTTAATCTAGTCAGAAGGTTACATTATAGACTGGCCTGTGGTGGTGCAGGAAATAAAGTATCGACCTGGAATGCTGAGGTTGCTGGTTCAAAACCCTGGGCTTGCCTGGTCAAGGCACATATGACAATCAATGTATGAGATGATACTTCTCAGTTCTGCCACCTCTCTCTTCTCTGTAAAATCAATAAATAAAATCTAATAAAAAAGAATGCGCCTGACCAGGTGGTGGCGCAGTGGATAGAGCGCCGGACTGGGATGCCGGAAGACCCAGGTTCGAGACCCCGAGCTCGCCAGCTTAAGCGTGGGTCCATCTGGCTTGAGCAAAAGCTCGCCAGCTTGGACCCAAGGTCGCTGGCTCCAGTAAGGGGTGGCTCGGTCTGCTGAAGGCCGCGGTCAAGGCACATGTGAGAAAGCAATCAGTGAACAACTATGGTGTTGCAACAGCAATGAGAAACTAATGATTGATGCTTCTCACCTCTCTCTGTCCCTGTCTGTCCCTCTCTCTGACTCTCTCTGTCCTTGTTAAAAAAAAAAAAATGCTGTGTTGTCATTTTTGTGATTGTATATATAATATTCTTTTTTTAAGTTGAATTTATTGAAGCAACATTGAGCATTCTTTTTCTGGCTTGCAAGACAGGATATGATAGTGTTCTTTATTTCAGGTTGAAGGTAATGAAGGTTTCCTATCTTTCCTCATAAACTGTGAGATTTAATTATGGCAGAAAAAAATAATGCCATGTGAGAAGCAAACCCAAGGGATACCATTAAAAAATCAGCCATTTTAGTTCCAATGACAATTTATGTCTCACTTCCTAAAGTATTCCATATAAGGGAAATAAAGAAAAAACTAAGAATGAACAGAGTAGCGGTGGTAGGAATAGCAACAATACTCCCTTCAAACTTATGATGAGTCAGTTGGAAAATTTCATCAAGTATTGGAAACTAGAGTAGCTTAGCTGGGAAAGGTAGCTTACATAACACAAAAGAGTGGAATAGTCCTTTTAAGAGCACTGCTTTCAGGAGACGTGGCAGTAGGCTGGTGATCTGAACACTGGCTTGCCTTACTTTAAAAGCGTACATGGGTCACTGCCTTGTCCCAGAGTAGGCACAACTCTGGTGAATCTGCGGAATTTCTGTTTGATAGATGTAATGGTGTGGAACACTTTATTTTGGAAGTTATTGGGCGCCTTCCTGACATGGAGATGGTGATCAATGTACGAGATTATCCTCAGATTCCTAAATGGATGGAGCCTGCCATTCCAGTCTTCTCCTTCAGTAAGGTGAGTACAGAAAGAGCGTATGAGGGGGTGCAGGTGGTCCTCAAGTATCAGCAGGAGACGATTATCCTATAACAGAGTCTAATGGGCAATGATAAGGATGAGGCCTGAGATCCAGGAATGAGTCTGTGTCTCTGTTAGTTTCATAGTAGTTGAGCAATAAGACTGAGGAGGGCTGAGGACCCGTAAGTAGTATAAGATAGCTTAAGTGTCTCTAGGACTAGGGATGGAGGGTAAGGAAAGAGACTCGAGGAACCTACAGGACATTAGACCTGAGGAACCTATAGGTGGGGTTCAGAGATCCTTGAGAGAAAGTGGCTCAAGAAAGCTCATAGGCTTGGAATTAGAGAACACATTCAAAAGTATTTGTTGAGCTCCTACAATATATAAATCAGCCACAGTACTGGGTATCATCTGGCCTATCTGTCACTATATCCCAGGGACCAAGCATGGCTAACGGTAAAACCAAAGTTGTTAGATAACGCCACACTATTTGTGCCCAAGAAGCACATTGAGGGGATAAGCTTGGGATATCCAAGAGGAGCAGGAGTACTAGGACACATCCGTGGGCTTGGAGAACTTGGGGGCAGTTAATATCTTGCCAGTGCTCAGCTTTTTGTAAATGGTGTACAGTATTGGCAGGGATAGCTCTTGGTTCTTTAGAGGCTAAGTTAGAACACATTTGAGGGCAGGGTAGGGGAGGCTAGAGAAAGAGGGTAGAAGACTCTATGAGGGAAGAGTGGGTTTAGAAAAAGGAACTCTGAGACTATGGACTTGGAGAAAAAGAACATCTCTGATTTAGTTTTTTTTTTTTTTACAGGGACAGAGTCAGAGAGAGGGATAGATAGGGACAGACAGACAGGAACGGAGAGAGGTGAGAAGCATCAATCATTAGTTTCTCGTTGCTGTTGCGACACCTTAGTTGTTCATTGATTGCTTTCTCACATGTGCCTTGACCGCGGGCCCTCAGCAGACCTAGCCACGCCTTGCTGGAGCCAGCGACCTCGGGTCCAAGCTGGTGAGCTTTTTGCTCAAGCCAGATGGGCCTGCACTCAAGCTGTCGCAAGCTGTCAAGCTCCGGGTCTGGAACCTGGGTCTTCCGCATCCCAGTCCGACACTCTATCCACTGCGCCACCGCCTGGTCAGGCTCTGATTTGGTTTTTGCAAAGCAGAGGGACCTTTTATTTCCACTTTTCCTTTATCACAGTTTACTTTCTCTCTCGACTTGTTTATTTCCTGTATTGCAAGTGGGCTGAGGCCACATTTGTGTTGCATTTCCCATGATTTAGCCTCATTTCTCAAAAGTGCTTGGTCCCGTTGTTTGTCATGAAACCCTTCCAGAAGAACAAATAGAAGTTTCCCTGTAAGTCAATAAGGACTTTATTTGTATTTATCTGTTGTTTCTATGGATAATGAAGTATGACAATCAGTATACTAACTTGTTTTTGTTTTTAAATTATTTTTATTTTATTTACTCATTTCAGAGGAGAGAGAGAGAGAGAGAGAGAGAGAGAGAGAGAGAGAGAGAGAAGGTGGGGAGGAGCAGGAAGCATCAACTCCCATATGTGCCTTGATCAGGCAAGCCCAGGGTTTTAAACTGGCGACCTCAGCATTCCAGGTCAAGGCTTTTATCCATTGTGCCACCATAGGTCAGGCCATAACTTTTCATCTTTATTTCCCTCCACTTCTTAACCAATGACTCCTAGTTTCCAAAGGAGGGATTTTAGCCTGTCAACTTTATAGTAATTGTGCAGCTTCTCCTGAGCAGCTATGAACAGCTTGATGAATCACACACGTTTTTAAGTGTTTGAGAAAAGACAGACAGCATATTGCTTCTGTAATTCCAACAGGAGAAATAAGTTAGAGGCTTATCAGTGGCCAGAATTTTAACAGAAGTAGCCACAAAAAGAGAACCAATGGTTTCAATATTTTTTTTCAAAAAATGTGGGATGACACCCCTTAACCCATTCTGCCCATCAGCACTTCTAACCCTAGTACAGTGGTTCTTAACCTGGGTTCTGTCGAACCCTAGGAGTTCAATGAGTCGGTCTCAGGGGTTCGGAGAAGCCTCTGCCACAGAGGCCAGAATAAAGTAATACCATAATTTGTTGTGAGTTCATGCACTTTGTTGGTTTTGTTCTTTGACAAGGTGATGTTCATGCACGGCTCATTTTGTGCACCAGTAAATAAACATATACCTATGTCTTGAATTTGGAAAAAAAAACATATTATATTTATCACTATAGAAGGGTTCGGTGAATGCGCATATGAAACTGGTGGGTTCGGTACCTCAAAAAAGGTTAAGAACCACTGCCCTGGTAGATGAATAACCAAGGATTTATTGACCAACCAATATGAACCATACATAGTGTTGGGTAGTGCTAACACTTAATGAGAACCTACTTTATGTCAGATGCTGTTCTAAGCTTTTTATATGTAAAACTCATTCATATTCAAAACAAGCATATTACATATAGTATTACTGATATTATTATTTCTTCCATAATAAAGATAAGACTGAGGCATAGAAAGATTAATTAACTTGTCTAGAACTGAAAAGAGGTGGTGTTAGCATTCAGATTCAGATTATCTGTCTCGCTGACCAGGCGGTAGCACAGTGGATAGAGTGTCAGACTGGGACACAGAAGACCCAGGTTCGAAACCTCGAGGTCTCTGGCTTCAGCATGGGCTCATCTGATTTGAACACAACTCACCAGCTTGAACCCAAGGTCACTGGGGTCACTTGGTCTGCTGTAGTCCCCCTGGTCAAGGCACATATGAGAAAGCAATCAATGAACAACTAAGGTGCCACAACAAAGAATTGATGCTTCTCATCTCTCTCTTCCTGTCTGTCTGTCCCTATCTGCCCCTCTCTGTCTCTGTCACACACACACAAAAAAAGAAAAGGATTATCTGTCTCAAGAACCCACACTGTTAACGATTGCACTGTATTTCCTAATTCTTGCTCTCAAAAGACCGGTCTAGGAAATAACCAAGAACTGGTAAGTGTAATAGCAATTAAAAGATAAGAGAGCTTTGTGATCATTAAAAATTATGTATATTATTCTGCTCACAAAAATTAGGGAATATTTCAAAAATGAATATGAAATGATAAAATATCCCCTAATTTTTGAGAGCAGTATATTTCCTTAAACTAAAAACCCTAACAGTGTATGTCCTCTAGAAAGCAGAACTTTAGGGAATTGGAAAAGTTGACTTTTAATGTGGTTTCAAATTCTGGGATTCAGTGGGACCATGAATTTTAACCTATGGTCATTTTTGCTTTTTAATGCCTAGAGTCTAGACTTTGCAGACTAGGGAAGGTATATATATCTTTGGCAATGTGACATTCGGGCTTGCAAGGCTTTGTCCAGATCCTGTAGTATGAATGCAGTTGGCTTTACCTCTGTTCTGAGACTGAATTAGAACAACCTTTCTGTTCTCTTGAAGACATCAGAGTACCACGATATCATGTATCCTGCTTGGACATTTTGGGAAGGGGGACCTGCTGTTTGGCCAATTTATCCTACAGGTCTTGGACGATGGGATCTCTTCAGAGAAGATCTGGTAAGGTAGGTCCTTTAGAGATATTTTGTTTGCCCCTCTTTATGGGTCTTTTTGAAATAAGCAGTAGTATATAAACAATTACTTTAAAATGACTAACTTTTAAATTAAAAATAAGACACAAAAAACTGATTACAGCCGAAACAATTTTGTATGTATCAGCAGAACCTCTGTGGGAGGAACTATAGGAACTTTTTTATTTAAAATTTTCTAGACTTTTAAGATTACCTAGATAAGAGTCAATTACTTTTATAGTTAGAAAAAGAAAAAAGAATGGCCATGTTGTAAGATAGAGCATTTCTTGGAGGAATGTAAATGTGATCTATAATTTAGAGCTAGGTCCTCTAGGTAGTGATGGGGGTGGACATAAGTGTCCCGTAGGTATCCCAAAGACAAGCTTACTCCAGATCCTCTCTGACACATGCTTGAGACATGCCTTGGCCTTTTGGCTCCACCCCATCCCGCCATTATCCAATCCTGGTCATCTAAGCCATAGATATTTCTTACCTAGCTACATTTTGTATTAGTGATTCAAACAACATTGGTACTTAGTTAGCAAACTTTTTGAAACACAGTCTATTTAGGTATATTTCAGGTATAGGGGAAGCAGTAATTAAATTCAACTTTATTTTCACAACTATCCATCACCTGTACTAAGTATGGCTGGAGAGTCAAAGGGGAGGAAGTGAATGTTCCTTCCCTGGAGAAACTTGTGAAGCTGCAGTCCTCAGCGGCATTAAAAAAATAAAATGAGTCTATTATCCGTAGGTGTACTTTGAAAATTATTTTTTAAGATAACTAATCTTATACTTCATAGACCTGGAACTGGAAATTGTGCTTGTCCAACTCTTTATTTTAAGGATGAGGGAATGAAGACCCAGACGGGTTAAGTGACTTGATCAAGATCAGGAAGCAATCTAGGCCTGAAGGTCAGGTTTCAGAGTGCATTATTCTCTCTGTTGTACCAGTTAATGCTACCTGTGTTCTCCAGCCATTCAGGCCATCATCTCTTATTTATCTTTTAATTTTGAATGTAATTTTGAGAGAGGGGAAAATAAAAATGTCCTAAACCTTTTGTTCTTCAAGTTATTCTTGGCCTTAGTTTTCTGTTTCTTTTATTTTTAAGGTACTTGTAAATACCCTTTTCACACTCTTTTTTGTAGCTCTTTTCCTACCTGCTATATGTGTACATTCTTTTTAATATCTTTAAAAAACAGCTCTTTTTCTAATTATGAAAACTATAGGGCCTGGCTGGCTGGCTCTGGATAGAGCATCAGCTGGTGTATGGACATTCTGGGTTCAATTCCCAGTCAGGGCACACAGGAGAAGTGACCATCTACTTCTCTTCCTCTCCCTTTTCCCCCTCTCGTAGTCAGTGGTTCGATTGGTTTGAGCATCAGCCCCAGGCACTGAGCATAGCTTGGTTGATTCGAACATTGGCCCCAGACAGGGGGTTGCTGGCTGGATCCCGACCGGGGCACATGCAGGAGTCTGTCTCACTATCTCCTCTCACTTAAAAAAAAGAAAAAGAAAAAAGAAACCTATACATGCTCATAAAAATGTATAAATATGTCTAACCTGGGCAATTTCCCCAACTTCTCAGTGTGTCTTAGAAATCTTTCCTGTCAGTACATATGAAGCTACCTCATTATTTTTAACAGTTGCATGGTATTCTGTTGCATGGATGATAATTACTTCATTATGTCTTTCTTTTTTTATACAGGGACAGAGAGAGAGTCAGAGAGCGGGATAGATAGGGACAGACAGACAGGAATGGAGAGAGGTGAGAAGCATCAATCATTAGTTTTTCGTTGCCATCGCAACACCTTAATTGTTCATTGATTGCTTTCTCACATGTACCTTAACCGCGGGCCTTCAGCAGACCGAGCCACCCCTTGCTAGAGCCAGCAACCTTGGGTCCAAGCTGGCGAGCTTTGGCTCAAGCCAGATGGGCCCATGCTCAAGCTGGTGAGCTCGGGGTCTTGAACCTGGGTCTTCCGCATCCCAGTCCGACGCTCTATCCACTACGCCACTGCCTGGTCAGGCTCATTATGTCTTTGATGGACATTTAGACCACATATATAATAAGTGCATAATTTGTTTTTATGGATTATATGTTGCATACCATGTGACCCTTTACCCTTTAATACTTTAGGTTGTGTATTTCTTAAAAACAAGGGTGTTTTTCTCTCTTTCCCCTCTCCCTCTCTCTCATGTTGGAGGGAGAGAAGAAAGGAGAGAGAAAGAGGGAGGGAGAGAAAGTGAGAAGTATCAACATGTAGTTGCTTCACTTTAGTTGTCCATTGAGTGCTTATCCTACGTGTCCGGGGACACACCTTGGGCTCAAGTCAAGACACCTACCCCTTGCTCAAGCCAAACAGATAGAATATGTTTTAAAATCTACTCTTATATGATTTTATTCTTTTGAAGCCTTCTTCTTATATTCTTCAATTGAATGTATTTATCATTATAGAATTGCCAATTTACTTTTTAGAGCCTTTCATTCAGAATCTCTAGCTATGTGATTTCATTTCTTACCTTGAAACTTAAATAGTCTGCTTATTTTTTCAACTGCATTGGTCTGCCTTCTTGTTTTCTTTCTTTCTTTTTCTTTTTCTCTTAAATTAAATGAGAGGGAGGGAGGCAGAGAGACAGACTCCTGCATGCGCCAGGACCAGGATCTACCCGGCAGGCCCACTAGGGGGTGATGCTCTGCCCATCAGAGACCGCTGTTTTATTGCTCAGAACAGGGCCATTCAGCGCCTAAGGCCAGGCCATGGAACCATCCTCAGCACCTGGAGTCAAATTGCTGGAACCATTTGGGCCATGGCTATAGGAGAGGAAGAGAAAAAGAGTGAGAGAGAGAGAGAGAGAGAGAGAGAGAGAGGGAGGGAGAGATGGAGGAGAGGGGAGAGGTGGAAAAGCAGATGGTTGCTTCTTCCGTGTGCCCTGACTTCCACATGCCGGGCTCTACAGCTGAGCCAACCAGCCACAGCCTGCCTTTTTTATATTTTTATAATCTTTTGGGAGTTTGTCCCCACTGACTTACCATATTTTTCACTCTGTAGAAGAATTCATTGTCCCTTTAGATTTAAAGATTTAACTGTACTGTCAGGTGGGGGGGGAGAGGGTAATCAAAGAGGACTGTAGCGGCACTAGAGATACACCAGGAAAAGTGGAACAATGTTTTCAACTGAGAGAAATAAGTAATGTGACACTATGTATCTGAAAAGTAGCTTTACCCAAAATTTTATATCTTACGTCCCATTACAGTAATATACACACCCAATCCCTTCATTAACTCCAGTTAAACCCCTCTCTCCTTTTTCAGAGGAAGACATTGTGAACACTTCTGTTCAGGGTTCCTATGAAGAAAATTAGGACTGCTGTATCTGTGAGCTGCTGGCTTCAGCAAGGAAAGCTGGTTGTGGTCATGTTTTCCGAGACCTGAGTTTTAGGGACTTTGTCTTTATGGAGTACTTAGTACAGTTTTGAGAATACCAGCATTCTTTGCAAAGTTAGACTAAATCTGATGACACCTCCGATTTATCCAGAACATGAAGTCAGGGAATAGTTTGTTTTCTTACCGTTAATTCAATGTCTGCTATTTTCTGCAGTTCTCTTTGAGTGTTAATTTTATCAATAGCACTCTACTTAAAGCAGAGAAGAAATCCTCTGAATTAAACAGCCCTAAACATGTCACTTAGCGTTTCGGAACTTTTCTTTCAATGTTGTTAATATATTAATGGAGCAGAGGTTTCTAGGTATTACTAGCTAACACCTCCAGAGTAGTGAAATAATAGCAAAAGGGAACATAGTGTCATTTAGAGATTTTTTTCTTTTGAATAGCCTGGCCCAGACTTATTTTAAAAATGTAAAGCTCTGAACTAATCCTCAGAAATGGTTAAAACACATCCTTACATAGTTAAAAAAAAACCAGAAACTAATCAAAATCTGTTTTTAGGTCAGCAGCACAGTGGCCATGGCAAAAGAAAAATTCTACAGCGTATTTCCGAGGATCAAGGTGATTACGTTTTCTGAAATTTTACAAAGTTATTCTTATAATTAATGTGTAAAATTTAAGTGATTTTGAGGATTTAGCAAACTCTACCTTACAAAGAAGGCTAACCAAGATAAAAGTAGAACCATAGAATTTTAGAATAGAAAAGAACTAAAATTATTTGTCCACTCTTTTTTTTTCTTGAGAGAAAGAGAAACAGAGACAGAGAGAGATGAGAAGCATCAACTCGTAGTTGTGGCACTTTAGTAGTTCACTGATTGTTTCTCATATGTGCCTTGACAGAGGTAAAGTGGGGCAGGGGGATGGGTGTCGTGACTTCAGCCGAGTCAATGATCCCTTGGTCAAGCCAGCAACCTTAGGCTTCAAGCCAGCGACTTTTAGGCTCAAGCCAGTGACCATGGGGTCATGTCAATGATTCCACGCTCAAGCTGGCAAACCTGTGCTCAGCTGGTGGCCAGTGCTCAAGCCAGTGACCTCGGGGTTTTGAACATGGGACCTCAGTGTGCCAGGTCAGTGCTCTCTCCACTGTGCCACCACCGGTCAGGCCCCAAATCATTCTTAATTGAACTGAAATTCAGAGAAGTAAAGTTCACACAGTAATTCAACAGATATTTACAGATAACATTGTGTATATAATGTGTGTGATGGGCATTGAGTATATAATATTGAACAGAAAGATAAGTTGTCCTCTTACCTAAGAGATTATAGCCGTGATGGCTAACCTATGACACATGTGTCAGCACTGACACACGTAGCCATTTTTGATGACACGTGGCCACAACCAGAGAAGTATGGGGCCGCATGCCGAGAAGGACGTTTCATCCTTGGCTCCTGCATGGCCAGGTGCAGCAGCCGAGGATAAAACATTTGCTGTAGTGCAGACACTCTGTGCGGGAGGTCTGTAGGCCAAAACAACAGAACTCCGGCACAGAGCGTCTAGCTCTGGGACTTCCAGTTAGGCCATTTTTCTCAAAGTGACACACCACCCGAGTTATGCTCAGTTTTTTGGCGAATTTTGACACACCAAGCTCAAAAGATTGCCCATCACTGAATTACAGTTTCCTGGGAGGAGTTTATGATCTTGCCCAGTCACTCTGCTAGTTAATACCATCAGTGGATCTCCTGACCGCCTTTTTCATCAGACCATGTGGCTGCCGAATAGTGACCGAGAGCACAGACTGAGACTGCTGGAATTAGTACAAATGGAGAGGGAAGCAGGGAAGAAAGAGGAAGAGGGAAGGAGAAGAGGTCGGGGAAGGACCCCATGTGTGTTGTTTGGCTCCGTATCCCTAGCATCAAGGCTAGTATCTGCCACATAGACACAACAAACATGTGTTGAACAGATGAATACAGAAGAGACTGTGACGAGAGCAGGGGTTTGTGGTTTTCTTGGTGAGTCCTTGTCAGAGACCCCACCCTAAGAGACCTTGAGCAGTGGACTGCAGAGTGCAGCCAGGCCCCACAGCCACTGCTTACTGTTCCTTCCCACCTTCTCTGATGCTTAGATCTTGAGATCACAGATTCTTAACTTGAGATCCATGTGTGGACTTCAAGGGTTTTGGGACTTCCTTGAAATTATAGGGAGATACGCGCATTTAGCCAGAGAAGGGAGTCCACCGTTCTCATCAGATTCTCAGAGGGTCCATGCCCCCCACTCCTCATATCAAGACCATCTGCTACTTGTACCCTAACAAGGGTTCAAGGTATCCAAATAATCTTTGGGTTTTTTAACTTTTTAGTGTTCTTTTTTAATTTAGATATCATACTAGACTTTATAGAGCATACACAACAAAGGTCAGGTAACTATTTTGGTGAGTGGTGATTATATAGTCACACAGCTATGGATACTATTGATTACAGAGGCTACCCTTGTAAAGGGAATAATTCCCTAGGATATGGCCATAGCGACAGACCAATATAATCTTAAAGACTAGATGCAAGCAAAGAAGGGCCAAATACTCCCCACTCCTGAAGGGCAAAGTGGGGACAGCCCAGAACCACCTAGATGCTGCAGAATCCAGTATCCTCCTTCTCTCCTATTAAAATACCCAGGGAGTTGTCCACCTGTGTGTATCAGCACTGCATTGGGTCCAATTACTGCTTACTTTCCAGAGATTGGGAATAGTATTATGGTGTAGCACATATAGTTTTATTTTATGTGTTTCTTTTATAGGACAAGTCCAGAACGAGATCCTCTCATTCTTCTATCTCGGAAAAATCCAAAACTTGTTGATGCAGAATACACCAAAAACCAGGCCTGGAAGTCTATGAAAGTAATCACCAATCATCTGAATAGAAACTAAAGCAGTGAACATTCTCACTCAAAGAATATTGCCACCTGTGCAGAATTTCAGATTAAGTTTCCTGGCAGTTATGGGATGAATGTAGAGAAAGTTCCATGAACTAGTACTGGAACACACATATAAATTATTCTTTTTCAAACTCACATTATTTTTCTGGCGCATAGTCTGAGTAATATTTTACATTCCTTTGAAGATTTAAACCAGAGGTCACAAACTTTTTATCTAGAGGGCCAAATGGTAAATATTTTGGGCTTTATGGATTATGAGATCTCTGTTGTGGTTACTCACCTCTGTTGTCACAGTATGAAGGCAGCCACAGACAACATGTAAACATGTGAGTGTGTCTGTGTACTAATAAAACTATGGAACTGAAATGTGAATTTGATGTCATTTTCATATATCAAAATATTCTTTTTTGGTTTTTCTGCAACCATTTGAAAGATTAAAATATTTTTAGTCTATGGGTTGTATATAAAAATACAAACAGTTAACTGAATTTAGCCTATGGACTGTAGTTTGCCAAGCTCTGGTTTAAACCAGTGGTTTTCAACTCTGACTATATACAATCCAACCAGAGAACTTAAAAAATGGTTCAAATGAATCAGAATCTCTGGGTATGGAATCCAGGCGTCTTAATTTGTTTAAAACTCTCCATGTATTCTAAGGTGAATCTAGCAATAAGCTTTGTTTTGGAGCCCATCTCTGGCTTCTTAACTCCATGACTTATTCAGAGAACTTTAAGTTCTAAGTGCACTTACCTAAAATTGCCACATACCGTACGTGAATGATATGAGAAGTGGGAAAAACTAAGTGTATATTTAATATGAGTATATTATATGGTAGTTTTAATCAAACAGGAGCAAAAGTAGCTTAAGAGAAACTTTATTTAAAAATACAAATATGAAAAAATGTATCCATTCAGCAGAGCATCTACTGTGGGAGGCTGCAAAAGCAAACAGGACTTGTTCCCCTCATCAAGGAGTTTACCATCTGCTAAGGTGGCTGGACCATGCATAGACCGGGTGTGTGTGTGTGTGTGTGTGTGTGTGTGTGTGTGTGTGTGTGTGTGTGTGTGTGTGTGTGTGTGTGTGTGTGTGTGTGTGTGTGTGTGTGTGTGTGTGTGTGTGTGTGTGTGTGTGTGTGTGTGTGTGTGTGTCTCTAATACAGATGCCCCAGGGGCCACAGGAAGGGGCAGTAGAGAGCGCTAAGGGTCTTGTCAATGCTGTCACCAAGTGTGGGAGCCCAGTCTACATGATCTTCTTTTTCTTACAAGAAAAATGGAAAATCTGGAATTTTGTAAGAAATATCCTACTGCCTATAAATGTTGATAGTGGTTTGAATATTTACTTCAAATAATTTGCATGGTCAACAAAATTTGTTGGTGGCTTGCACCTTTAAGCCAATCAGTAGTTGTGCCCTCAATGGAATGAGCTGTAGGCCATGACTGCTGAGTTCATATGGCTCCAAGGAATCTTGAACTCTAAAATCAGACAGACCCAGGGTCATATGCCTCTACAACTGAGGGCCATATGACCCTGAGCAAATCTAGCTTCTTGAAGCCTTGGCTTCTTCATGGGATAATACTTAAATGAGATCACGTTATTGAAATGTTTACCTTGCTTGCTGCACAATGATCTGCAATAAATGCTACTATTACTAACATTAATAACTTCCTTTTCACTTTAAGGATACCTTGGGAAAGCCAGCTGCTAAGGATGTCCATCTTGTGGATCACTGCAAATACAAGTAAGACTTCCCAGACTCCTGACTATTGGTTTTCCTTTTGCTTTTGTAATAGCTTCACTTTGGGTGAGAATTTTTTTAAATTTAATTTTATTTAGAAAATTAAATTTAACAGGGTGACATTGATCAATAAGAGTATATAGGTTTCAGGTGAACATTTCTATAGCATTTGAACTGTTGATTCTGTTGTCTACCCATCACCCAAAGTCACATAGTTTTCCGTCACCTTATATTTGTCCCTCTTTACACCTTTCCCCGCACCCTCCCTTCCCATCCCCCTTCCCTGGTAACCACTTCACTTTTATCTATGTCCATGAGTCTCAGTTTTATATCCCACCTATGTATGAGATCATACAGTTCTTAGCTTTTTCTGATTTACTTATTTCTGGGTTGAATTTTAATACCAGGGTCCAGCTCGGATTTATGAAAGTCATGGTAATTCATTTAACTCTCGCTTACTGAGAACCTGCTGTGCGCAGGGCTCTGGCCTACGTTCTGTGGGAACTGTGTGGACAATGACATATGACCCCTGCTTCTGTAGATGTTGTGTGCTATTCAGCGTGATGGGATCCCCCCTTTATATCCCCCACCCAGTCAATGGCTGAAGTTAGATGAAGCATTTATCAGGTTAATAAAACAGTGTATGGTTCAACATGAGTAGAGCATATGTAAGTAAAATATTACATTTAAATACCGGAACTAAGAAAATAGGTAAAATTAGGTCAGGAGGTAAAACCAGGTCAGGAGGGGGTATTCAGAGAGATGAATGCTGATTACAGGGTACAGTGGCAACTATAGGGAGAAGCAACTCTCTGGTTGGAGACAGGGGCCCATCCATGAGGCATGTTGAAAAGAAAATGTTCTTTCTCAGATAGCTGTTTCCCAGTGGGTATTTCTCTGAAGATTGATTAGGTATGCCTGGTTGTCCTCTGTAGACTTCAGGAGAAGAGGGAAAAGGGAATGCCTTTGACCAGATGGCGTACCCTGTGGGATAAACAAGGTAGGGTGTAGGTGTAGGGAGAGGGCCTGACGAGTTAGAGACATTAGTCCTAGAATAGCTTATAGGAAAGAGAGAGGTATCATTTCCATCTGAGCCTTGTGTCCTGTCTGCTCAGCACCTAGCTCCTGGCCCTAACTAGCTCTGCCTGGATAAAGTATCCCCCTTTCCTCTCATCCGGACATTTACAATAATAACCTGTAGCTCCTGGAAAACCAAGGAGTTTATGGAAACTCCAGAGGGACATGCTGATGTGTCCTTGAAAATTAAAAATAGAAGGAGGGGTCATAAAAGGAGAAAAGGGGAAAAGGGGTGAAGGAACAGAAGGTCACATTTATGGCAGCAAGTATATAGTATCAAGTATAATCTGCTCTTTCTTCCTCAGGTATCTGTTTAATTTTCGAGGTGTAGCTGCAAGTTTCCGCTTCAAGCACCTCTTCCTCTGTGGTTCACTTGTTTTCCATGTTGGTGATGAGTGGCTGGAATTCTTCTATCCACAACTGAAGCCGTGGGTTCACTATATACCAGTCAAGACAGATCTCTCCAATGTCCAGTAAGCCTCTCTTTTCCAAGCAGAAATTCCAGTGACTCCCATCATCTGTTTCTAAGTCCCTGGCCATTTAAGGCATTTATTCCTGGTGACTTTTCCCATTGAAAAATTTTCTTTTCTTATTTAGTTCACATAGATATTATTGCATTATATCCAATAAGGATACAAACGGGATTTAATTTGAAAAAGAGCTTTAGTGCTGGTTCAAAATGTAACATTCAGGTAGCAGGTAGTGAAAAGTTCTAATCTCTCAAAGACTAAAGATAGGGATATTTGACCTTGTTATATTATCTAAGGAGCTATCAAATACAGTGGGAGAATTGACCCCAGTGACGCTGAGGAAGATTTCTTCTCATGATGGAAGAAACTAGAAAGAGGTCAGGAGAGGGGCCAGAAACATAAGGGGGCCAGAGCAGGAGACAGGAGGGAGTTTTTTCTTCACTATTGATTTTTGATGTGTATCATTGAACATTTCTCTATTTTCTCAACTATATCCCAAAACTACAACACATTGCCTTTAGCCTATGTGGGAACTTTTTGATGTTGTTATTTTGTTCTTGTGGGGAGCCTGATATCTTTCCTCCTCCCTATGGTTCCCACAGTACTCTAATCCATGTACCTATATATTAACTGTAGACCTCAATCTATGGTCTGTCTGATTTAGTACTAATAAGCTTGGTCTGTATTTCAGAGTCTAATAATTCTTTGTATTTCAGGGAGCTGCTGCAATTTGTAAAAGAAAATGATGACATAGCTCAAGAAATTGCAGAAAGGTAAGTTCTGTTTGTTTTTCCTTTTCCACTTTATCATTCCCATTCTGCCCTGCCTAAAGTTATATGAATACCGTTACTGTGGTGATATCTGAATTTGATTCTTATTATTCAGAGATAAACAGAATTAAAGCTATCCTGAGGGAAAAACCCACATGCACAGATGTCTGAAGCCCATCCTTTATAAAGGTGGCCTAAAATAACTAAACAAGTACTTTTTTTGATGCATTGGTTGTTTTTAAGAAAAACATTAAGTTCTATTGCTAAGTGCTTATGTGTGGACGTATGATGGCTAGAGGGTTGGTTCTGAGGATAAACAGAGTCAATTCATATAAAATACTCTGAACAGTGCTTGACACGCAAGTGTAAGCTACTAGTATTATTAAATGCTGTGCTTTAAATGTTCTTATTAATCTTATTTCTAGGGGAAGCCAGTTTATTATGAACCACTTGAAGATGGATGACATCACCTGTTACTGGGAGAACTTGTTGACTGAATACTCTAAATTCCTGTCATATAATGTAACAAGAAGGAAAAGCTATGATCAAATTATTGCCAAAATTTTGAAAACTGAACTCTAATAGTCATCATTGGAGCAATGTCCTCTCTGTGGCAGCAGACCTGAAATATCCTGTGCTTGGAAAGCTTACCATCAGTGTGGTACCTGTATCTTGAATACTATTATCAAGCCAAATATTTGGTTTCCTTATCATGCTGCACCCAGAGCAACTCTTCAGAAAGATCAAAAATATATATATAATACAGATAAGCATCTCAACGCTTTGGCTACTAAATAAGGACCAGAAATCATGAGATGTGAGTTTTGAAGTCAATTCTATCTTCCATTTTCTTAGGACCAATTACAGTTTGTGCCTCAGATCATCCACATATGTGTGTCCATCACTGTGAAACTGACCGTGCCAGGGAAAAATATCCTTTGTCCCATTCTTTGGAGAAGAAACTCAATCATTTGGGACTAGTACAACTCATCATCGCCCATCTGCAGTTATTCAAGGCTTGATATTTATTGCTATATTTTAATGTAGGAAGCCCTACAGGGTTTGTGGAAAACACTTGGAGATTATTTCCCGAAAGGTTTAAGGAAGCAGTAGTTGTGCCATTCAGTGACATAGGAGTTGTCTTTTGTAAGAGCATAGACTCTCTGTTACGCAGGAGGTGTCTATAATGCCACATAGAAAGAGGCCAGTTGCATGAGTAATTTGCAAGTGGATCTCAAGTTCCCTTTTGTGCCTTCACACCCTTCTTTTTATGATCTCTATTTAAAAAAAAAAAAGACAAAAACTTAATAAAGTTAGGAAGCAGTCCTCACTCTTTGAAGGAACTGCGCATGTTACAGCAACCCTTCGCTCTGCATGCCCTTTTTTTCTCCTTCCGTTGGCAGCAGTCCACACTCACTCTCTTGCAGGGACCTCTTTTTCCCTTTTCAAGAACATATTTGGATAGTAATTTAACCTCTCGAGATGTTCTTGCTAACATAGTCAAAAATGAAGAAAAACTGTTAAATTGAAACTCACATAGTCTTTCTTTTAGCAAGTGAGAATGGGACAGACAGGGACAGACAGATAGGAAGGGAGAGAGATGAGCAGCATCACCTTGTTATTGTAGCACCTTAATTGTTCATTGATTGCTTCCTAATATGTGCCTTGACCGGGGGGGTTCCAGCTGAGGTAGCAACCCCTTGTTCAAGCCAGAAACCTTGGACTCAAGCCGGTGACCCCACGCTCAACCTGGTGAGCCCATGTTCAAGCCGATGAGTCCGCGCTCAAGTCCACGACCTCAGGGTTTCAAACTTGGGTCCTCAGCATCCCAGGTCGATGCTCTATCCATCCTTGTCCCCTGAGCCCAATTTTTCTACAGAGAAATTAGTTCTTTCCCTTTGACTCCTAAGAACAGATTGTTATTAATTGGTTTCAAAATTAGTAAATGTGAGATTTAGACATATAAAATCAGGATTTTATTCCATTTGTAAGAAATGGACTTTTAAACTCCCACAAAATTTTAAGCCTAAGGACCTTCTTAGAAGAGTTAAATATCATTGCATAGAATAAGGCAAACATTTAAAATTGAATTTTTTGAGTTTTAATAATGAACAGGGATTGTGTTCTTAGGTGCTATAAGTCTAGCGATGAGTAGTCCAGATTTCTGAGTTATGTTATGGTTTTGCTTTGTCAATATGAGATCCTAATTGATGTCATCATTCCCTGTGTATTTTACTTTTCTTCACTAAACTAGGAACATAATTTTCTATCCTTTGTATTAAGAGCAGAAACTACAATTCCCTGGAAGTGAATTCCAGCTCAAGCATCACCTTCTCTCTGAAGCCATTCTTTTTCTTCCTTTAGGCAGATAGGGGCAATCATAATACTTTGCTCATGCCTGTATTATATGACATCACATTGTACTGTAGCTATTTGACTATTTCTCCTACTGTTTTGTGAGCTTCTAGATAGGTGGGGATCATGTTTTACTCACCTTGATGTCTCCATTATCCTGTATAGTGAGTGCCTCACACAGAGTAGATATTGAAGTACACTGCTCACAAAAATAGGGGATAGTTCAAGATGGATATGAAGCGATAAAAAGCATTTGGTTTTTTTTTATTAAACAAGAACATCAGAAAAGCAAACGCCAAGTCAAAGAAAGTTTGATTATGCAAATGAGATGCAAACTCAATTATCTTAATTGAGTAGCAACAAGTGATGTATAGGTGGGAGTGAACAGAAGCATTTCAAACTGGACGAGAGTGCCACACATTGACTGTTCAGTACGGTGTATGGTCACCCAAGACTGCCAAATCACACTGACAGCGATGGGGCATGAACAGGATCATACTGTCCAGCAGTTCTTGTGGGATCCTCTGCCACTCTTGCTCCAGGACAACTTCCAGCTCAAGACGGTTTGCCAGACTTCTTCCCAGTGCATCCCAAGCATGGTCAAGGGGATTCAGGTCTGGAGAACGTGAAGGTGAGTCCACGCATTCAATTCCTGCCTCCTGAACATGTTATTGACGTGATGTGAATGGTGGACCCTTGCATTATCATCCGTGAAAAGAAAGTTGTTTCCAAGTGCTACAGCATAGGGCACCACTAGAGGGTACAGGACCTCATCTCAATATCTGACAGCAGTCAGTAAGCCATTTCTGATGATGGAGAGGTCCGTACGACCACCAATGCTGATGCCAGCCCGCACCATGATTCTACCACCACCGAAGGAGTCCCTTTCTCGCATGAAACATGGATTCTCCCATGTTCCTCATTCACACCAGATCAGGGCATGATGATTGTCGGGCTACAGACTGAACTCTGACTCATCAGAGAAGAGGACAGTTGACCACTCATCATGGATCCAATGACGATGGTCATCAGCCCACCTTCTACAGGTTCCATGGTATTCAGCAGATAATGGAATCCATACTATTGGTCACTGGCATGCAGTCCAACACTTTTATATGGTCTGGGTGCATATCTGTCATCTAGTGGCAGTAAGAAACTGTCCCCACAGGTCTGTTGCATTGCTGCGCCTATTCCTTCTTGCCAATAAGGTCAAGTAGCAGTCATCTGTT
Source organism: Rhynchonycteris naso (assembly GCA_037038555.1). Lineage (NCBI taxonomy): Eukaryota > Metazoa > Chordata > Mammalia > Chiroptera > Emballonuridae > Rhynchonycteris > Rhynchonycteris naso. Next base: position 61,371,292 of record CM073002.1, on the reverse strand, counting down.
GCTGTTGTGGCAGATGGGCGACCCTGCCCTCGTCTTCTTCGTACTGTGCCAGTTTCTTGAAAGCGATTCCACAGTCTGCTAATCACGCTTTGGGATGTTTCAAGTGCTTTTGCCACTGCCGCCTGTGTTTGACCAGCTTTAAGACATCCTGTAGCTCTCCAGGCTTTGCATTAGGGTAAATTGTGTTGCAGGGGCATTGCAAGGGCTGGGAAATTGCAGGATGTGCACTTTCAAGATCAGGGAACATGCAGATACTCCAGAACTTTCAGCCTTCTGTATAGTACATTTTCACCAATGAAATAAAAGTTGGCTTTGCATAATCGAACAACTTTCTTTGACTTGTTTGCTCTTCTGATGTTCTTAATAAAAGTAACTCAAATGCTTATTTTTTTTATCGCTTCATATTCATTTTGAAATATTCCCTTATTTTTGTGAGCAGGGTATGTTGTAAGGGTGGATGAGTGAATGGGTGGATGGATGGCAGACAGTGGCTTAACTAGATCCTGTTTACACATTGCCTAGTCATTGGCTTAAATAGGGGACTGCAGGCACAAGACTAACAATGGGAACAATGCAATTTCTTGTCTGTCCTTTGCAGTCAATAAGGGCATCTTTGTATTTAAATACAGCGAATGTTATTCACATTTTTATGTACCTGTTTACCTCTGTGTAGATGGTATGATAATATGTAATATAAATAAAATGTGTGTTTTGAAAATAATTTTTATGCCCATAACTTTTGAAAGTTGTGTTCTTAATACTAGCTGGGTCCCAAATTTACCCTGTCCTCCTCAGTGAGCTGAAGGCCACACTTTTTTTCAGGGAAAGGATATAATTTAGTTTATTTGAATGAAGTAGGATACTTGGATAATGCAAATAATGCTTTTTCTTTCTTTGGCGAGTATCATCTGTGTGATGTTGTCAGTGGCCCACCTTATTCCACTGTTAGGTCAAGTTTTCCTAGTTGCTAAGAACAGAAACCATCTCTAGATTAAGCAAAAGAACTTAATAGAAGGATATGAGGGAATCTTGAAGAATCTAAAGTTTCATAATAGAGGTGAGGTGTAAATGAGGCAGAAGTGTACAATTACAATTACTTACTTAATATCTATCATACTTTTGGAGCATCTACTGTGCACAAACAGTGGGAGATAAGAAAATGCCCACAACAGGCTCCTATCATGAAGGAGCTCTGTAGTTGAAACGCTAACAATACTAGAGGCATCATAAAAAGGTGCTTAAAATGCCATGAGGCCAATTACTATTTATAAGGACAGTTATTCATAAAGATAATGGATTTAGAGTCTAGAGGAAGAAATGTTCACTGGTGCAGATGGGAAACTTCATGGAAGTAAACACTGAGTTATGCTGAGGGACGGGTAAATGAAGTGGTTCTTGGGAGTCCTCAAAATTCATTTTACCTATGGGAACAGTTTATGTCACGTGTAATATAATAAACTAATGTGACAAGGGTAGTACCTGGTGAATCTGGCAGGGATACGCAAACTTTGGACTCTTAGGAGGAAGTTCACAATGGGGAAGGTGCTGTTATTGAGTTCTATGAGCAGAATTCAGCAAAGAGGGCTGTGGAGAGGAGAATGGTGGGTCCAGGCACTGTGAGTGTATTGAAATCCTTCCCTGCTTCCTTTATTCTAGTGGCAAATGCACATCCTGGGAGGTGAGAGCCGTATGTTAAACAGAGTGACCCAAGTAAACCTTGTAACATCTTTTGGTTTATCATTTTTCTGAGACCCTTCAAAAAGCAGATGACAGGGTATGGAGAGTATTTCCCTAGTGGTAAAAGAAGGTAAGTAAGATCCAGGAGCTTGAAGAAGTGGGAGGGTGGGAATGTGACAATCATAGGAGCTGTGATAAAATAACCGTGAGCAGTGACCAAGACTCTGGGATCTTCTTGAGGTACTGGCTGGCAAAGGGAACCTTACAAATGAAGCTCCAGTTATCCAAAGGAAAAGGCAACTATGGGAATAGTGAAATTTGCCTGTCAGTATGTATCTTCAAAGTAGTAAGTCCTGGGGACATCTGAGTTGTGAATAAAACACTTCATTAGTATCTGCCCAACACACCCGCCCCACAATTCCAGGTGCTCCCTCATCTCAGAATGATTCTTGGATCAGCTTTTTCCACATGTAGACTAGAAAGAGTGCACAGCCATTTTCTTGGGCTGTCAGGCCTTAGAACTTAATTCTGATGCTGACCTGAGCCTATATGTGATAAGCAGCAACCTGGAGCCAGAGCCCGGAGTCAGGGAATCTGAATTTTGTTAAACAACCGACATGCCAGACATTGTGCTAAGTCCTAGATATAGAGATGGATATACGTGGTTCTGACTTCAAAGCTAGTCTAAGACAGTGAGTAGGAAGTTGTGAGGCAATGTAGTAAGTGTTACAGTAGGAGCTGAATCCAAGCCTGTCTCCCAGACACCAGAGAAACCTTTCTGGCACAGTCACTATTCAGCTAGCAGTTAGTTATTTCTCTGGCCTTATCTGTAAAATTCCAGCTACTGTGAGAAAGGGCGCATCCAGGAAAGTTTGTGTCTTTCCACAATGCCAGCTTTATTTGGGGAGAACTCCCCAATAGGCTAATTGAGTTACATGCAGGCTATACACAGAAAGGGAGGCATCTGCACAACAGAGCCAGTAGAGCAAGTGTCCAGTGCAAAGTCTCCATCTCTGGTGGTGGTGTCTACGGATGGAAAAGCAGGTCTAGGTCTCAAGCCAGGCAGCTACAGCGGCAACATGTGACTATTGGAACAAAAGCTCTGTTGGGCTCCTAGAGTGATTCCTGGTACAGCCAAGTTGGAGCAACAAACGGTGGAAGCTCTGAGTTTTTATAGCCCAAAATGGATGTTGGTCCCACTCATATCAGTGTCCAGATGAAGTCCTTGTCTGAGTGTTCAGACTTGTAGTTTGGGGCATTCCAAGGATCATCCTAAGGGCATTCCTGTTTCACTCAATTACCTCAGTTCTGGGCATTCTGCCACTTGACATAACTGCCATAGCTGACAGTGACTCCATACTGGATTCTTCAAAAGTGTTCAAGAAGTCTGCTCTTCTTTAGCTCTATACACCAGCTATTAAATTCCAGAATTCTACTTACTAAATTGTAAAGTGCAGAGGTTTTGAATTACATCTAGAAGGAATAAAAGGAGGGATAGGGATTGGCAAATGTTGAGACGATATTTGGTTACTAGCAAAGATTAAGTGGAAATACACAAACCAGTTTGAGACTATTTTAAATGTGCGTTTTAGCCTGACCAGGTGGTGGCACAGTGGATAGAGCGTTGGACTGGGATGCAGAAGACCCAGGTTCAAGACCCTGAGCGCGGGCGCATCTGGCTTGAGCAAAAGCTCATCAGCTTGGACCCAAGGTCGCTGGCTCCAGCAAGGGGTGGCTCGGTCTGCTGAAGGCCTGCGGTCAAGGCACATGTGAGAAAGCAATCAATGAACAACTAACGTGTTGCGACGGCAATGAAAAACTAATGATTGATGCTTCTCACCTCTCTCCATTCCTGTCTGTCTGTCCCTATCTATCCCTCTCTCTGTCTCTCTCTGTCCCTGTTAAAAAAAAAAAGTGCGTTTTAATTAAAACTATACTTCGAAGCATATGGTAAGCACAGTCTGCACTCATCAGACATAATTGCTGAACTATCAAACACACACATGCTAGGAATTCAAGAAACGACCTGCCTTTTGAGAAACAGTAAGTATAGGAACTAAGGGGGGTAAAATCCATCTTGTGAAGAGTTGCCCCAAACTGATTATTCCAGCTTTCTGGAAATCTCAGCGTATCCGGCACCAAGATCCCTCCCTCTCCAACGCTTGTGTAGAATTGGAACGAGTAAGACTGGATCCAGCCCAGGAGACTCCTCCTGCCGTGATTGGATGAATTAGGCTTGTATTTACATAAAATACCTCTCTCTTTGTACTCCACTTGTAACGAATACTGCACTTTGTTATTCATCTCTGTGGGATTACTGGCATTTTAAATAAGCGAAATTACTTCAATCTGTATAACCCATTTGTCGCGGACTGGAAGCAACTCGAAGACCTAAGGCTCAGGGCGGCGGAGCCCGACGGGCGAGGCCTGGAGGCTCCGGTAGGCGGAGCTGGCACTGGTCCAGACCGCCCTGAGCATGGCTACTGGCTGATAAGTCACTTCCGGACAGCTGCAGTTCGTCCCGCCTCCAACCGGAAGTGTTTTTGGCTCCAGCTCCGCCGCCGCTCCGACCCTCGGTCTCCGGCCTGCTAGGGGCGGGACTTCCTGTCTCGTGTACCCAAGGACCTCCAAAGTGAAGCCGGGTCCTGAGGTACAAAGTGTGAGGACTTGGAGCGGTAGATAAGCTCGGACATAGTAGTGCACGGGTATTCACCCACTCGTTCTCGCAGTTATTCTTACTGTCCTCCCAGGGCGTCTCCGAGAGAGGCCTTGGAGCTCTGAAAACCCAAATCTGTGTCTCTCCACCGGTTCAGAAAGGGCCATGGAGGTTCGGCGGCCGGCGCCGCGGAGCTTCCCCTACAGGCCGCTGGGTCCTTTCCCTCGGGTCTTGGCTGCGGAAGCTGTTGCCGCGGATTCGGAGATCCACGAGGAGGACCCGAAGCTACCTTCCTACGTCCCAGACCCCCCTTACGTGGAGTCCGGATGGGATCGCCTCCGGGAGCTGTTTGTCAAAGAGTAAAAGTGCCTAGGGGCTGTGGGGCGGGGCTGCGACGGGAGTGTCCGGCAAGCTGGGTCGTCCGGGGGCACGGGACCGTGGGGTGCGGTGGGTTATTTTTAAGTGATATTTGGGCTTCTAGTATTTGTACCCCAAGCTTGCATCCTGTCATTGCCGCTTGGTAGTTGTGTCGATGACAGGACGGCTTTCAAAGGGTGTGGGTGAGACTCATAAGTCAGAGCTTTTAGGCCGGGGTATTTAGGGTATTAGTGTCATGCCCAGATTTTACAGATTAGAAGAATTGAACTGAACTAATTAGTGTCAGAATTGACTCTGAAGCCCATATCTGCAGAATCCTACTCCAGAAATCTTTTTTAGATTTCACTTGATCCCAACCTTCTGTATTTCATGATCAGTAGTAGCTCCCCTCCCATCCAAAAAGTGGGAATTGGAAAGAGGGGCAGAGAGTTGTAAAATTCTTATTCTTCCAAAGAGGGAATATATAAAAATACGTAACACCTATTATCATTTTATAAAAGATATTAACTGGATTAACAAATAAGTATAGTTCAGAATAAAAGATAATTCTTTTAATTAAACTAACTTTAATGAAAAGCTTGGCATGTTTCATTTATTCTTTGATCCATAAAATCTATTCATCAATTTCTGGTGAAAAGTTGGCTCTTTCATGAAGTACTTTACCATATTGCACTGTGCTAGCAAGTAGTTAACTTGAAACCTTTATTATGTTGCTGAGGGGCATATAGTTAGGGCAGGGGAGTTGGCAGAATTATATTTAACTACTGTATTTAGATTTCATTATCTTTATTTTAAAGATGAGTTAGCCTTTCTCATTGGTCCTTCCAGTATTTACTTGAGATATTTTCGAGAGATCCTATGTAATTTATGTAACAGAAGAGAGTTATTTTGGTCAGCTTTAGAAACCACAGAATGTTGGAGCTGAAAGAAATGTGAAAGGTAATCTGGTGTAACTTTCATGCTTTCCTCCATGGATGAGGAAACTAAGGTTAACAGAGAGTATGATCTTGCTGCAGGTCACTTAGTGGGGACAGAACCAGAACCACAACCCATTGTTACTTGGAGTCTAGGTCCTTTTAATATAGTGCCCTGTTTCTTCTCTGCCAGTTGTTAGCTGTATATAATTTCTTAGAGCCTCTATTTCCGTATCATTAAAATGGGGATAAATATCACCTGTCCTGTGGAATTTTTCAGAAGATAGAAAAAATCAAATCATACACATCTCCTGTTTATTAATCAAATCATACACATCTCCTGCTTACTCTTTTACATTTATTTTCTTTTCTGAAATCTACCATAGGCCAGTTTCTATGAAAGTGTTGTTTTTGATCTTATTCACTATAAAGGATACAATATAAAGTTCAAATAATAGATTTTCCTATTGACATAAGGATAAGAATTACAGTTTGCTAAAAGATTTAGATTTGTCTCATAGAAAGTAAGACTCACTCATCCTGATTTCAGAAATGTGGTATTGGCAATTAGAATTAGGTAAACACTTGTACCTTTCCTGAAGAAGCACATGAGTAATAATAATCAGAAAGGGAAATATGGATCTGTACGTCCAACTCAAATTCTTCCTGTTTCCGGGGGGTATAATAAAGTTGTAAAAGTCATCAAATAAAAGTACCTTTTAAAAAAAGCATTTTTATTGGAGTATAATAAGCATGTAGAAAAATACATAAGTATACCGATCAATGGGTTTTTATAAACCAAGCGTCAAGAGACTGTGTCCCTGAAGGTCCCCTTGTGCCCCTTCCAATCACTACCTTCCCAAGAGTAACCAATTACTAGCCTAATTTCTAACGGCATAAATTAGTTTTGGCTGAAATTTGAGTTATTTATAACTGCACTGTTGAATTCATCAGGATTTAATTGCTTCAGCCCATAATGAAAAATGTGGTTGTGTTAGCATTTGGGATAATTCTGATCATGCTATCTTTTGGAGAGCAGTATACATATACTAATCTCAACATTGTGTTTTTGATGTTTTAGTGAACAGCAGAGAACTTCAAAGGAACTTGAGAATATATATAGGGCAGCAGTTTCAGCAGGCATCATTGGCTGGGCATATGGGGGAATTCCAGCTTTTATTCATGCTAAACAGCGCTACATTGAGCAGAACCAAGCAGAAATTTATCATAACCGGTTTGATGCTGTGGTATGTACTGGTGTTCTAAAAGTATCTGACAGCACACCAATTTAGCAATTCACTTTACACTCCATCATTCAGTTAGCTGGTGGGTTAGGAGGGTTTAGGATGTCAGAATAAAGGAGCAAAGTCCATATTTAGTAACAATGAAAGTACTAATGCTAAAACACATACCTATGGCTTGTCAGATACATGGTAGTTCCATTTTCTTTTTTAAAAAATTTTTATTTGTTGATTTTTAGCCAGAGAGGAAGGGGGGTTCCGGGGGGGGGGAGAGAGACAGGAACAGCAATCCGTTTTTGTATGTGCCCTGACTGGGGATCAAACCAGCAACCTCTGTGCTTCAGGCTGATGCTCTAACCAACGGAGCTATGTGGCCAGGGCTAGCTCTATTTTCTGAAAAACGTTTTTAATCTGCTAAATCAGCAACACTCACCTGTGGCATATTTATCCTATTCACGAAGCCTCCATGGAGTACACTAGCTCACAGTAAAACAATAATTAGTATTTATAACAGTTTATAATAGAGTGCTAAGTCATTTGTTAGGTCTGTGCATCAGATCTGTTGTGCTAGTGGGGAAGTTACAGCTCAGAGTTTTTGTTGTGTATTTTAAAATTATGTCAGTCTTAAAAGTTTCAGAAGTACAAAGAATTCATATATACCTTTCATCCAGATTCTCCAAATGTTAACATTTTACCACATTTGTTTTATTATTTTTTATGCCAACTATCATTTTTCATGTGTGAACTGCTGGAGAGTAAGTTATAGACATGAATACCTCAGCATTATTTCCTAAAAAGGGACATTCTCATATAATTATGAAGATGGGGGAATTACACTGATAGAGTATATATAATCTGCAGACTTTATGTAAATTTTGCTAGTTGTCCCACTAATATAATCTATTTTAAATAAATAGATTAAATAAATAAGTAAATAAAAATATTTCTGGTCTAGGATCTAATACTGGACCAGATTCCAATTTTGCCTGTCATGCCTTTCTAGTCCCATTTAATTCAGAAGTTTTCCGGTCTTTCTTTGACTTTCTTGATCTTACACTTTTTTTAGGATGATCGGCCATTTATTTTGAGAGGTTCCCTCAATTTGGAGTTGTTTGATTTTTTTCTTTTTAATATATAATTATATTCAGGTTATGTGTTTTAGCAGGAATACCTTAAAATTGATGTATCCTTCTCAGTACATTATGTCAGAAGTCCATGATACCTATTTGTCCCTTTACTGGTGATGTTTACTTTAGTCAGTTGGTTAAGATGATCTCTGGGAGGTTTATCCACCATAAAGTTTCTATTTTGTTTCATATGTTTCTATTTTGTTTCATATGGATACTGATAGATACTTTAAGGCTGTGCAAATAATCCTATTTTCATCAAATGTCTACTCTTGTTTTATTATTCAATAATGATTCTTGCACAAAAACAGTTATTACTGTGGTGATTGTCAAATGGCCATTTTCTTATTGTCTAATTATGTCTTCATTTATTGGTTAGTATTCTGCTCTCAGGAAGAGTTTTCATTTCCCCTCTATTTATCTATCTATTTAATTTACTCGGTGTGGACTCATGGTTTCTTATTTTATTCTGTAGGTTTATAATCCATTGTTCTCATTTATTTTGATACTCAAATTGGCTTAGGTATGGACAGTTGGAGTCCCTTCAACTTGCTCCTGTGCCCTTTTGATATGTCCCCTTCATTCCTTGAGAACACCTTTACTTTTTGGATTATCCTTTACTTTTCAAGTTGGAATGAGCCATTTTACCAAGAAACTCTAGTTTCTTTTAGTGGAAAATTGTATTTAAAAACCAAGATCTGATACTACGTATAGTCATTGCTACTGGGGTGTCATACCTTCTAGACCATAGTCAGAGTTAGGAAGTATGTGTGTGATTTATATTAATATGAACATATCTACATACATACATAGTATCTATTTCTAATTCTACCTAATTATTAAAAGCCATAATTTCATACTGATAACTTTCAGAGTGGTTTGGACTTGCTCAATATCATATAGTGTTTTAGAATCCAGTTAGGGATTCTTTCAGATTCTTAAAATACCCAGAATTTACCCTCACAATATTATACTGGACCTACTTTTATAGTGGTCTAGTGACAATGGGCTGTTGAGACAAAAAACCTACTTTCCAGTTCTGACTTTATTCCTTACTGGCTGAGTGATCCTGATTAGAAACTTCTTCTCTATGTTTTAGTTAAAACTAAAATGCCTGCCTGAAGAAACTGTAAAGGTTAAATGAGGTAGTATGTTAACATGACTTTTATATAGAACGTGGTCAGTAAAGATAAGCTTTTTTCCCTCCTCTGCTCCTTTCCTACACATCTGTGTTCTTTTATCCTTACCATTTACTCAGTATTTCATGTTTTTCTTTTCCCTGAGATTTCTTGAGGGAAAAAAAAGCATCATGTCTAAGACTGATTTTATAGCTGCCATGGTATTTGCCATATAGATCTCAGTGATGCTTAACTGATGGGTTACTTGGTTGACACTGTCAATCCTTAGTTTCTTTTCTATGTCCTGATCGAATAGGATGCACATGGGGCTTTTGCTTAAGCTTTAATAGTGAGGGAATGGTATTTCTAGAGATTTTCTATTGTTTCTATTTGTTTAGGTATCCCTGCCTAATCTGTAGCTAACATCCCTCCACCAGGTTTAGAATAAGGAAAGTATTAAGGCATCTTGGAACCTCACAGCCTTTTATTAACTTTAGCAATCTGCACATCGTGCTGCCACGCGTGGCTTCATCCGGTACGGCTGGCGCTGGAGTTGGAGAACTGCAGTGTTTGTGACTGTATTCAAGTAAGTTATCTCAGAATTGTGGCAAAGGGACTTGGTAATCTTTAACAGCACATATTTTTAGCAGGTGAGATTATTAAAACTGAACACCCATATGAAAGTGATTCACACCTTTTTTCTTAAGAACTGTTACCTATCTATGTAAAAGGTTGGTCCATTTGTTGTTTTCACATTCATGAATGAGGGTCTACCAACTATTATCAATATAGATACAAGGTTTCTAAGAGAAATTCTGCAAAACTCTTTATTTTTAAGTGAATATTTATTCCAGAAATTTGATTCTTTGGTTTATTCTTCAGCAGGAGAAGTTCTACCTAGAAACCCACGGGCATATTAGCAATCTGAAACACATTTAAGGGACTTAGCCTGGAACTGGGGGTTGATGTAGTTGGCTTCTCTAAACAAGTACATACTTCTTTAGTGAAAGTTGAAGTCAAGAAGGTAAATGGGAAATGCTTCAAATTTTATATTTTCTTCCTCCTCCCTTCTTCCCAGCACAGTGAACACTGGTCTAAGTGTGTACCGGGATAAAAGTGCCCTAAGCCATTTTGTCGTTGCAGGAGGTAAGACATTTTTGTTCTTGTTCGTGTTTTTCGATCTCAAATGTGGTTTAGGAAATATGTAAGGACTTAGAAGTCAAAGCTACTGAATTCTTTTTTTTTTTTGGTTTATTCAGCCTTCATGCAAAATATGTGTAGAGTATTATGCTTGGTAAACTTGGTGTACAAAACAGAGAAGGTCTTTGCTTTCCTGGAGTTTTACAGTCTAATGTGAATAGGAAAACAGGTTCTTACAATAGAAAGTACCAAATAGACAGGGTGATCAGATAAGACCTTTTGGAGGAGTGACATGTAAGCTGATACCTGAAGAATGGGAAGGAGCAAGCCTTGCAAAGAAGAGTAGCTCAGGCAGAGCAAACATCAAGAGGGAAGGCCCTTAGGCAAGACAGTTTCTCAAAAGCAGGATAATATGCCTGGAACACAGTGAATGAGGGTAAGAGTGGCTTGAGATGAAATTGGTGAGGTAAAGTAGAAAGGGGCCAGGTTTTTCACGGCGAGAGTTTGGATTTTATTTTAAAGTTCTCTACTTCTGGTAGATAATGAAAATGAACGTTAAAAAAAAACCACAAAACAACGTACAGCCATCCCTTAGTGTCTGTGGGAGATTGGTTCCAGGACATGACCTTCAAGTTCCCCCTTCCCATGGCTACCAAAATCCACAAATACTCAAGTCACTTCTATAAAATGGCATAGTGTTTACATATAGGCTGCAGCAGGGGACGTTACAAATCACTTCATTCACATGGATTCAGCATAGTGCTTGGTGTGTGTCAAACTGAAGTATTGCTTTGGGGAATTTTCTGGAATTTTTTCCCTTTTTTTTGTGACAGAGACAGAGAGATGGACAGATAGGAAGGGAGAGAGATGAGAAGCATCAGTTCTTTGTTGTGGCACCTTAGTTGTTCATTGATTTCTTTCTCATACATGCCTTGACGGTGAGGGGGCGGGGGCTACAGCAGACCGAGGAACCTCTTGCTTGAGCCAGCAACCTTGGGCTCAAAATGGCGAGCCTTGCTCAAACCAGATGAGCCTGCACTCAAGCTGGTAACCTCGGGGTTTCAAACCTGGGTCCTTTGCATCCCAGTCTGAAACTCTATCCACTGCACCAGCACCTGGTGAGGCCCAAATATTTTCAATCTGCAGTTGGTTGAATCCACAGACGTAGAATAGAACCCATGGATAGGGAGAGCTTACTGTATTAAGGTATTATTTTTCAGAAGTGTAGATGAAGTGAACTGCCATATATACACAAACACTCACTTACGGACATTCTCTCACATACAATAACCCACATATACTGCATATAACATTTTCTTTTTAATTTGGGGATAATTTCAAGGTTTCAGAAAGTTGCAGAAATATAAGTGATACAAGGAACACCATTAGTACCCTTTAACACAGAGATTCAGCTATTAATATTTTAGCCCATTTGCTCTATCACTTGTGCTATGTTTTGGGTGCACGATCTTTGTATACGTATACATGCACAAACACATAATTTGAACTGATCATTTTAATGATAAAATTTTTATTTTGAAACTAGAAATAGACATGTATAGCATTGGAGCAGCTAGAATTTGCCCTTTTACATGTTCTGTAGTCTCAAATGCTTATATCCAAACCAAATTCTTGTCTTCCTCCTCCAATACCATACTTAATCCTGCTATTATATACTCTATTGTGTACCCTGTTAAATTCCCAAACTGGAAGCCAAGTAATGCTGTGGTTCTTCCCTTTTTATTCCTCTTTCCAAACTTCTAATCCTACCATTTATATTCCTTAAATACATACGAACTGTCTCACCTCCTCGCTGTTCTCACTGCTACTATCAGGTCTTCCCTGTTCTACTTTTGGTTCATTTCACCTCCTCTGTTATTTTAGGGGTTTTTTTGGTGGTGTTTTTTATTTAAGATTTTATTTGTTGATTTTAGAGAGAGGGAGGGAGAGTGAGAGAGGGTGTGAGATCATAATTGCTTTACTTTAGTTGTTCATTGATCGTTTCTTGTGTCTGACTTGACCGGGCAAACCCGCGGCCCTGAACTGGCAATCTCAGCATTCCAGGTTGACGCTCTATCCACTATGAGACCACAGGTCAGGTGCGGTGTCTTAGTTCTGAAATATGAATGTGATTGTAATACTTTTCTGCTTGAGATTCTTCCATAGTTTTCCATCACTCTAGTGCTGATTCTTGACCTGGCCCCATGTACCACTCTTGCTCCAGTCTTACAAATTTGTGTAGATTTCCTAATCCAAGTATATTCTTTTTTTTTTTATTTTTATAGAGACAGAGAGAGAGAATCAGAGAGAGGGATAGATAGAGACAGACAGACAGGTACGGAGAGAGATGAGAAGCATCAATCATCAGTTTTTTGTTACGACACCTTAGTTCATTGATTGCTTTCTCATATGTGCCTTGACCATGGGTCTTCAGCAGACCGAGTAACCCCTTGCTCAAGCCAGCAACCTTGGGTCCAAGCTGCTCAAACCAGATGAGCCCGCACACAAGCTGGTGACCTCGGGATCTCGAACCTGGGTCCTCCACATCCCAGTCTGACGTTCTATTCACTGTACCACTGCCTGGTCAGACCTAAACCCAGTGTATTCTTGCTTTACATGTATTGGTTCCTCTTCTTGAACCCACCTTCCCACTTCTACAACTAATTTTGTTTGATTCCTACTTAATGTATCTTTCAAGATTCACCTCATCTGTCAGCTTTAGTTTACCTAGAGAGTCTTTCCTAACTCCCATTTTCCTATCCTTAGGTTTGTTTAGGTGTATTTCTTCTATGTTCCATAATTCACTATAAATAGTCTTATAGTCAAAGTACTATGTTGTAGCTGTTTATTTGTTTTATTTCCCTACTAGATGACTTACTTGAATTCAGAAAAAGGACTTAACCTTTCTATAACAATTGTTTGATATATAGTGGAATAAAATAAATATAAATTACCTAAATATTGGATATTTGTATAATATTAAATAAAATAATAATATAATAAAATTAAAATGTAAAAATATACCTAATACAGTATAAATTTTTATTTTAAACTAGCAACCAACATTGAAATTTATGGCATAATGTTAAGGTTTTACCTTTGAAGTCAGAGTTAGGTCAAGGGTGTTTTCCGCCATTATTATTTGGCATTGGTCTGAACATTTATAAAAGTATATTTTATATCTAGAATGTTTGAACAAGGAGCTTGGCAAATCCTCTCCCCCAAAAGCAACAATAAGATTGGATAGAATGATCAAAAACAACCATTTGAAGACTTTTGGAAATTGACCAAGGGCACATAACAAATTGAGAAGCATTTATTCAAGAATTTTTACTAATCTCAGAACAACGGGAGTCAGTAGTGTTTCAGCCTTGGGCTGCTCCCACTTCTACGGCCCCATGATGTAGAAGTTCTGCAGGAGCAGGGAGGCTGGGAGGACCAATAGTTCTGTTGCTTGAAGTCACTGACCTTATTTGGAGCAGAGCACAGAAAATTATACTCCTTCGTGTGTTGCTGTAAACAACTGCAAATAGGGAAGAACAATATTACAGAGCTAACCTGAGGTATTGATACTGTTGGGGCAAGCAGTAGACTGACAGGTGAGGTAGAATTTTAACAGGGAACAAGCCAAAGAGGACTTTAATAAGATTCTACTTATCGCTAGAACTCTGGAAAGTTGTACATATGTGTCAATATCCATGCACACTCAGAGGAGAGACTAGTGAGAGCTCTAGCAAACTACTTATGTTTGGTTAATTTTGAGGCCTTGTGAACACAGAAATAAAAGCCAGAAAGGATTTATAAATTGTCTAAACTTTGAATACATTCTTCAAGCCAAAGACAGATCCATTGACAACAGATGGAACCTACTGGCTTCAGATGTTTAAGCAAACTAACAAATCATTGACTGCTAAGCTGGTAGATTCCTAGGAAGCCAGATGTAAAAATAAAACCTGAGCAGAGATATCAGTGGCTGTACTCTACAGGAAAAAAGATTCCATAGAATTGGTCCAGGCAAGTTATTCCATAAAAAAAAAAAGAGTCACAGCCATGCTAATTTTTGCCTAAAATGTCCCGTTTTTTTTTTTTTTTTACAGGGACAGAGAGAGAGTCAGGAAGAGGGATAGATAGGGACAGACAGACAGGGACGGAGAGAGGTGGGAAGCATCAATCATTAGTTTTTCATTGCCGTTGCAACACCATAGTTGTTCATTGATTGCTTTCTCACATGTGCCTTGACCGTGGGCCTTCAGCAGACCGAGCAACCCCTTGCTGGAGCCAGCGACCTTGGGTCCAAGCTGGCAAGCTTTTGCTCAAGCCAGAGGGACCCACACTCAAGCTGGCGAGCTCGGGGTTGGGAACCTGGGTCTTCCTCATCCCAGTCCAATGCTCTATCCACTGCGCCACCGCCTGGTCAGGCTAAAATGTCCAGTTTTTAACAACAACAATGTTACAAGACTTGCAGAAATGGGATTTAAAAAAGCAATCATTGTGAATATGTCTGAAGGGACTATCTGACATAGCAAATAAAAGATTTCAAGCCATTTTTAAAGAATTAAAGTATGATGACAGTGATTCAGCAAATAGAGAATATCAATAAAGATAGAAATTATTAAAAAGTAAAATGAAAATTCTGGAGTTGATAAATACAATACTAGAAATTAACATTTCAGTGAAGAGGAGAAACTCAACAGCAGATTTGAGATAGTATAAGAGAATCAATGAACTCAAAGATAGAGCAATATGGGTTTTCTGTTGTAAAGGGCAGCATTTAATAAATGAAGAGAAATGAACAAAAGTGTAAGAGATCTATGGGACACCTCAAGAATACCAGCATGTGTATGAAGGGAATGCTAAATGGAGAGGAGAGAAAGGGTCAGAAAAAGTATTTTAAGAAATTATGTCTGGCCTGACCAGGTGGTAGCGCAGTGGATGGAGCGTCAGCCTGGGATACTGGGGGCTCAGGTTCGAGACCACGAGGTTGCCAGCTTGGGTGCTGCGTCGCTGGTATGAATGTGGGATCATACACAAGGCCCTGGTCACTGGCTTGAGTCGGGGGTCGCTGACTTGGCTGGAACCCATTGGTCAAGGCACGTATAAGAAAGCAATCAATGAACAACTAAGGTGCCGCAATGAAGAATTGATGCTTCTCATCTCTCTCCCTTCTTGTCTGTCCCCACCCCTCGCTGAAAAAAAAGGAAAGGTTATATCTGGAAACTTCCCAAATTTGGTGAAAAACACTGATCTAAACATCCAAGAAGCTCCACAAACTCCAAGAATAAACATGAAGAGATTCACACCTAGACACATAATAGTTACACTGTTGGAAGACAAAGAGAAAATCTTGAAAGCAGCAAGGAAATGAAATAACATCCATACAAGTTACACCCAATAATGTTAACAGCTGACTTCTCGTGAAAGTGGTGGAAGCCAGAGGAAGTAGAATGACAAAGTGCTGAAAAGAATAAGATGTCTATATCTTACAGATGTCTATAAGAATTCTCTATCTAGCAAACAATCCTACAAAATTGAAGGCAAAAATAATGACATTGTCAGGTAAACAAAGAATTGGTTGATAGCAGACTTGCCTTACAAAAATACTAAAGGAAATTCTTCTGGCTGAAAGGAAGTGTTACCAGATGGTAATTGGGATCTGCATGAAGATTTACAGAGCATCGATAGAGCTAATTATTTAAGTAATTACTAAAAGCAGCATAAACATTAATTTTCTTAACTGATCAAAAGCAGTTACATAAAATAATAAAATTAAAGTATTGGACATATAAAATTTAAAGCTATATATGACATTAATAGCATAAAAGAGGGAGAAATGGAGATATATTGGAGCAATGAAATAGTAATGACTCCAGGGGAAGAAATGAAAAGTACTAGAAATGGTAATTCCATAGGTTAATATAAAAGACTTTGTAAATCTATTGTTTTTCTTTTTTTTTTTTTTTAATTAGGTGAGTGGCTGGGAAGCAGAGAGACAGACTCCCACATGCATCCCAACCAGGATCCACACGGCAATCTCCCTACTGGGGGATGCTCTGCCCATCTGGGGCCACTGCTTTGTTGCTTTTGTTGCTTGGCAACTGAGCTATTTTAGCATCTGAGCTGAGGCTATGGAGCCATCCTCAGTGCCCGGGCCAACTTGCTTAAACCATTCGATCCTTGACTGTGGGAGAAGGAATGGAGAAAGAGAGAGGAGAGATGGGGAAGAGGTGGAGAAGCAGATAGTCCCTTCTCCTGTGTGCCCTGACTGGGAATCAAACCTGGGACTTCACACGCCAGGCCGATGCTCTACCCAGGACTTACATATGCTGGGCTGATGCTCTACCACTGAGCCAACCAGCCAGAGTTTTGTTTCTCTTAACTGTTTTCCTGCTTTAAAAAATACCTATAGTTGTGTAAAATAATAACATTGTATTTTAGTTTTTTAAACATAAATATAAAACATAAGATGGGAGAGGATTGGAGCTGTATTTGAACAATGTTTCTACATTTTACTGGAATTAGTACTGATCTAAAGTAGGTTGTGATAAATTGAGATGCTTAGCATAATCGCTCAAGCAAGTAGTAAGAATGTAACTTTAAAAAGTAGTAACAAGTCCAAGAAAAAATTTAAAAAGATATATAGATGTCAGACTTAAATCTAACCATATCAAAAATAACAATAAATATGAATGGACTAAACAGTCCCATCAATAACAGATATAGTCCAACTATATTTTAATAAATCCAACTATATACTGTCTATAAGAGACATACTTTAGGCTTCAAGAAACAATTAAGTTGAAAGTAAAAAGATGGGAAAAAATATGCTATCCAAGCAGTTTAGAAAAGAGATGAAAAAGAGTTGGAGTGACTATACTAATATCAGACAGAATATACTTGAAGACAGAATGCTAGAGATGGAAGGACATTTTATAATGTGAAAAGGGCCAATCCATCAAGAAGATGTATAACTTATCAACAAGCATTTAACAATAGTGCTCCAAAATACATGAAGCAAAGACTTTGATTTGAAAAAGAAATAGATAATAATAGGAGTTGAAGACTTTAGTACCCCACATTTAATAAAGGATAGAACAAATAGAGGGAAAGTCAACAAAGATATAGACGACTTGAACAACACTATCAATCTATGTGACCTAACTATTGTCTCTATAACACTCCACCCAACAACAGCAGAATACACGTGCTTTTCAACTTTACATGGACATTCTCCAGTCTAAATCATATGCAAGGTCGTAAAGTCTCAATAAATTTTAAAAGGTTGAAATTGGACAGAGTATATTCTCTGATCTCAATGCATTTAAACAACAAAAATTTGGGAGAAATGAACAAATACTTAGCAGTTAACAAGAGTGTCATCTTGATGTGCCAGAGTTACAGGTTTTAGTCCCTGCTCAGGGCACATACAGGAGTCAACTAGTGAATGCATGGAGAGGTGGGGCAGCTGGTCACTGTTTATCTCTCTTCATTTCTCTTTCTCTAAAATATTTTTTTTGTGTGTGACAGAGACAGAGAGACAGATAGGGACATACAGACAGGAAGAGAGAGAGATGAGAAGCCTCAATTCTTCATTGCAGCACCTTATTTGTTCATTGATTGCTCTCTCATGTGCCTTGACCGAGGGGCTACAGCAGATCGAGTGATCCCTTGCTTAAGCCAGCGACCTTGGGCTCAAACCAGATAGCTTGCACTCAAGCTGGCAAGCTTAGGGTTTTGTACCTGGGTCCTCCACAGCCCAGTCTAACACTATCGACTGTGCTACCTCCTGGTTAGGCTCTAAAATCAATTTTAAAAATAATAGTAAGCAACACATTTATAAATTAATTACCCATAAACCAAAGAAAAGTCACAATGTAAATTAGAAATTTTTTGAGTTGAATGAAAATGAAAGTACATAATATCAAAATTTATGGGAGGTAACCAAATTAGTACTGAGAGGGAAATTTATAACTATAAATACCTATATTTTAAAAGAAGATCTTGGAGCTGGCCAGGTGGTTCAGTGGATCAAGCATTATCCCGGTGCAGCAAGGTCATGGGTTGAATCCCTGGTCAGGGCATATAGGAGAAGCAAGCAATGACTGTGTAACTAAATGGAACTAAGTGCAACAAGTCGGCATCTCTGTCTCTCCCCCTTACCCTCTCTCTCTTCTCTCAAATCAATGGAAAAATTAAAGAAGGGAGAGATGGAGAAAGAAAGAAAAGAAAGATCATTCTCAAATGAGTAATCTAATATCCATCTTCAAAAACTAAAAACTGAAAAGAAAAATAAATCTAAAGTAAGAGGGAAATAATAGAAATAGAACAAAACTCAGTGAAACTGAAAGAAAAACAACAGAGAAAATCAATGAAATCAAAAGTTGGTTCATGAAAAAATCACCAAAATAGACAATTCTTTAGCAGGACCAAGAAAAAAAGGGTTACCAAAATTTACTCAAGAAGAAATAGAAAAATTTGAATAACACTGTAACAAATTAATAAGCTAAATAATTAATTTAAAAATCTTTTCACAAAGAAAAGTGCAAGAGCAATGGCTTCTCTGGCTATTTGAAAAGCTTCTTTTACAAACTTCCAGAAAACAGAGGAAGAGGGAACTCATTCTGTTAGACTGGTATTATGCTGATACCAAAGCCAGATAAAGCGCAAAGAAAACTGTAGATCACTGTCCCTGAAGAATACATACACAAAAAATCTTAACAAATTACTAGTGAACAAAATCCAGCAACAAATAAGGATTATATACCATGACCAAGTAGAATTTATTCAAGGAATTCAAGTTGACTATAAAAGAAAAAGCATTTGACAAAAATTTAGCATTCTTTCACCCTTTGTTTTATGAAGTTAAGATGTTATGCAAACTCTTGCCTGACCAGGTGGTGGCATAGTGGATGGAGCACTGGCCTGGGAGGATTAGAAAATAAACAGAAAGGAAAAGGATGGGATTGGGAAGACTCATTGCCAAGCTGATGGTTTGCGAGATTTAGTGAGCATTCCAGCAGGAATGCGCAATTCAAGCTGTTGCTGAGCCCAGTAACCTAATAATGTAATTAGAATTATTTTTATGTTTCTACCATTATAGTGCAATAAAGATTATTTTCACTGCCCTAAAAAGCTGTGTCTCACAATCATCCCTGTACTCCAATCCACCCCCGCAACCAGTGGTCTTTTTTACTGTGTTCGTAGTTAGCCTTTTTCAGAATGTTATATAGTTAGAATCATACAGTATGTACCTTTTTCAGATTGGCTTTTTTCACTTAATAATACACATTTAAGTTTCCTCCATGTCTTTCCATGAGTTGATAGCTCATTTCTTTTTAGTGCTGAATAATATTCCATTGTCAGATGTACCACAGTTCATTTGTCCATCACCTGGTAAAGGACATCTTGGTTGATTCCAAGTTTTGACAGTTATGAACAAAGCTGCTGTAAACGTGTGTGCTGGTTTTGGTGCGGACAAAAGTTATCGACTCTTTGGTAAATACTAAGGAATGTGGTTGCTGGATCATATGTTAAGAGTATGTTTGATTTTATAAGAAACTGCCAAACTATCTTCCAATGTGGCTATACCATTTTGCATTTCCACCAGGAAGGAACAAGGATTTCTGTCATTCCACAGTCTCACCAGCATTTGGAATTAGTATTCCAGATTTTGGCTATTCTAAAAGGTTTATTTTTCCCCAAGAGAGAGCAAGTGAGAGACAGAGACAGACCGGAAGGGAGAGAGATGAGAAGCATCAACTTGTAGTTGCAGCACTTTAGTTGTTCATTATACGTGCCTGGAGTGGGGGCTCCAGCTGAGCAAGTGACCCCTTGCTCAAGCCAGTGACCTTTTGGTTCAAGCTAGCTACCATGGGGTCATATCTATGATCGTTTGATCCCATGCTGAAAGCCAGTGACCCTGTGTGCTCAAGATGGTGAGCTCGCACTCAAGCCGGTGACCCTGCGCTTAGCTGGTGAGCCTGTGGTCAAGCTGGATGAGTCCTCACTCAAGGGTTTTGAACTTGGGTCCTCAGTGACCCAGTTTGACACTATTCACTGAGCTACCTACCACCTGATCAGGTCTATAGGTGTTTAAGAATATTTTGTTTGGAAAAGGAGACTAGCAGGAAAGATCAAATTACTGTCTCTGAGTAATAGAAATAGAGGTGATTTTTGTTCTTAATTTAAAATTTTAGAAAATGTAAAGAATGAATGCATAATACTTAAATAATAAACTTCAAATGTTATTTTTTATAAGTGTTACCACCTGAGAGGACACTAGTTGTGCTGTGCATAGTAAAAGAGGAAAATGAATGACCAGTATGGATGTGCAATCCCAGTGAGAAGGAAACCTGACCTGTGCACAGGCCCCTGGGTGGCATTGCAAGCCAGATGCTGCCGCTCTCAGGCCTGCCTGAGGTGCAGTGTAGCAGTGCAGGAGGGGCAAAGGCATCATAAGCTGCAGGGTTTTTCTTGTGTACTTGGGGAAAGCTTTTTCTTAAAGAAGGGAAATGAAAGAGGGACAAGTGAAGAAATTACACATTTTTAAGGGGAGGGTGGCAAAATGAAGCCAGAGGAGCTGCGGTTAGATCCATAGAACAGATTGAGAAATTAGTTTTGTAAAAGGAACATTTATTCTTTTGAATCTGCAGAAGAGGAGGTGGTTGTATTGGCATTTTAGACTCAGGAATTCTAGGTTGTGGTGGTATATTAATGTTGAGCTCAGGCAGCTTACATAGGTATTTATGCTTTTTATAGAAGGAAAATTTAAAAATTCTAGTGCTTAAGTGTGACTTAATATTGCCATTTTTCTGTGCTTGTTTTTAAATAGCTGTCACAGGAAGTCTTTTTAGAATAAATTTAGGCCTACGTGGCCTGGTAGCTGGTGGCATACTTGGAGCCTTGCTTGGGTAAGTGTTAACATGGTTTGATTTTAAATTAACACAATTTTCATTAATGCCTTGCCTGGTAAATATTCATCTCTAAAGAACAAATTTAAAAGTAAGGGCCTATAAAAGACCCCTAGTCACATGTTGGTAGTAGCTTTGTCCAATTCTAATTCTACCCCAGTTGTTCATTTACTTCCAGTTTTCACTGAGTAAAATATCACTAACACTTGAAACTATTTTTAGTTTGAACAAAGGTACTTACAAAGAGAAGATAAAGGAATAAGGAAGTTAAGCACATTCTATTAATAAAAAAAGATTTCAGGTGCCCTGGAAGATGGCACAGTGGATAGAGCATCATCTCGGAGCACAGAGATTGCCGGTTCTATCCTGGGGGTCACCAGCTCAAGCCCAGAGTTGCTGCTACCAGAGTCACTGGCTCCAGCCAGAGAGTGTTGGCTTGACTTCAAGGTTGCTGCTTGGAGCCCCAGTCAGGGGACATATGAGAAGCAATCAGTGGCACAACTAAGTGAAACAATTAGTTGATGCTTGTCTCTCTCTCTCTTTCCCTCTCTCTCTTCATCTCTTTCTCTCCCTCTCAGAAAAAGGTTTAGTTTTATTTAATTTAATAAATTAAAAAATACTTTCTTCTCTAAGTTTTTACTTTGAAAATTCTGAAACTACAGAAAAGTACATTGTACAAATTAGTACATTGAACACCCATATACCCATTCACTTAGATTCACCAAATTGTTAACATTTTGCCATATTTGTTTTCTTTTTTTTAAATTTTATTATTATTTATTTTACAGGAACAGAGAGAGGGATAGATAGGGACAGACAGATAGGAATGGAGAGAGATAAGAAACATCAATTATCAGTTTTTCATTGTGACACCTTAGTTGTTCATTGATTGCTTTCTCATATGTTCCTTGACCGCAGGCCTTCAGCAGACCAAGCCACCCCTTGCTCAAGCCAGTGACCTTGGGTCCAAGCTGGCGAGCTTTCTGCTCAAGCCAGATGGACCCACGCTCAAGCTGGCGACCTCGGGGTCTCAAACCTGGATCCTCCGCGTCCCAGTCCAACGCTCTATCCACTGTGACACCGCCTGGTCAGGCTGCCATGTTTGTTTTCTGTCTCTCTGTATAGAGGGGGATGTGTGTTTATTCCTTTTTCTTTTCTTCCTTCTTTATGATTAAGCCATTTGAGACCTCATAATTTTGTACCCCTAAATATAGCAGTGTGTATTTTCCAGGCTAAAGGACATTGTGCGGTGATATCACAGTACAGTTGTCACAATAAATAATTTAACATTCATTAAATATAGCTAAGATAAGATCTTATTCAGAATTATTTAATTATTACCACAATGTATGTATATAAATTTTCTAGAGCCTGGGATTCATTTGTATATTGTTTATAGTAGCCATGTCTCTTTAGATTTCTTTAATCTAGAACAATTCCATTTATTGTATCAGAAGTCAGGGTAGGCTTGAATGGGTTCTCTGCTCCCATTGTGATTTTGGTTTCACAATGTCAAAATCAAGGCGTTGACCAGGTAGGCTATTATCTGGGAGCTTTAGGGAAGACTTTCTTAACCATTCAGGTTGCTGACAGATGCATGTGGCAGTTAAGTCTGAAGTCCCTGTTTCCTGGCTGCCTATCAGCCAGGCATCACTCTGTTTCTAAAGGTGTTACATTCCACCTCACAATATCCCTCTGTGTTCACATCAGCAACCAACATGTGAATCCTTCTCATACTTCAGTTCTCTCTGACTTCTGCCTAGCACTAACCAGAGTAACCTCTCTTCTTGGAAAAGCTTTACCCAAATAATCTTTTCGATTGACTAAAATTCAACTGATTAGTAACCTTAATTACATCTGTAAAATCAATTTGCCATGTAACATAATCATGGGCATAGTATCTGACCATATTCACAGTTTAGGTATGAGGGCAGAGAAATTTGGGGGGCCACTTTAGAGTTCTGATACACATTGGGTATCTACTAAATTTCTCCACTGCAAAGGTATTTTTTCCCCATTGTAATTAACATGTAATTGTGGGTTGAAACTCTGTAAATAGCCTACTTTCCAACTATCTTCTAGTGATTTTTAATGATCCATTGATGATCTATGCTGCAATCAGTTATTACAAAGGCAAACATTGATTTGTTAGTCTACTATTTCTTCTGTTCTATGTTAGTTGCCATTCACCTGAAAGAAGAGTTCTCCCTTCTCCTCCCTCTGCCCACTCCCTTTTCCCACCCCCTTTTCAGGAGGAGGTAACTGTAGATTTATAGATTATATACACACACACACACACACACACACACACACATATATTTTTTTCAGGAACAGAGAGAGAGTCAGAGAGAGGGATAGATAGGGACAGACAGACAGGAAAGAAGAGAGACGAGAAGCATCAATCATCAGTTTTTCATTGCCATTATGACACCATAGTTGTTTATTGATTGCTTTCTCACATGTGCCTTGACCGCGGGCCTTCAGCAGACCTAGCCACCCCTTGCTGGAGCCAGTGACCTTGGGTCCAAGCTGGCGAGCTTTTGCTCAAGCCAGATGGACCCGCGCTCAAGCTGGCGAGCTCAGGGTCTCGAACCTGGGTCCTCCGCATCCCAGTCCGATGCTCTATCCACTGCGCCACCACCTGGTCAGGCTAGATTATATATATTTTTATTATTAAAAAGTTTGTTTGTTTTTCAATTTAGCATGTCATAATCCATCGCTGGCATTCTTTTCATTGTATTGATAACATACCAGGTTGGTTTAAAGGGAAACATTGTTGCCTGACCAGGTGGCGCAGTGGATAGAGCGTCGAACTTGGACACGAAGGACCCAGGTTTGAGACCCTGAGGTCTCCAGCTTGAGCGCGGGCCCATCTGGCTTGAGCAAAAGCTCGCCAGCTTGGACCCAAGGTCGCTGGCTCCAGCAAGGGGTTACTCAGTCTGCTGAAGGCCCGCGGTCAAGGCACATGTGAGAAAGCAATCAATGAACAACTAAGGTGTCACAACGAAAAACTGATGATTGATGCTTCTCATCTTGCTTCGTTCCTGTCTGTCTGTCCCTATCTATCTATCTCTCTCCCTGAAATAAATAAATAAATGGGAACATTGCTGACCTTAGCAACAAAATACTTTTTTTTATTGTGGAACAAACAAGCAAGCAAATAAATAAATAAACAAGCAAGCAAATAAATAAACAAACAAGCAAGCAAATAAATAAATAAATGGGAACATTGCTGACCTTAGCAACAAAATACTTTTTTTTATTGTGGAAAAAAAAGACGTATCATTTTTGATCATACAGTTCAGGGGTGATAAGTGTATTCACATTGTTGTGCAACAGATCTCTAGAACTTTTTGATATAACAAAACTGGAACTGAGTATTTATTAAGCACAAATTCTCCTTCTCCCTGCCCCTCAGTCCTTGCCAGCTGCCGTTCTATTTTCTGTTTCTATGATTTTGACTGCTTCAGATGCTTCAGATGAGTGCAATCATATGTGCCTTTTTGTAACTGGCTTATTTTTCTCCATATGATGTCCTTAAGGTTCATCCATGTTGTAGCATAGAACAAGATCTCTTTTCTTAAGGTTGCATAATGTTCTGTTGTATTAACAT
Source organism: Rhynchonycteris naso (assembly GCA_037038555.1). Taxonomy (NCBI): domain Eukaryota; kingdom Metazoa; phylum Chordata; class Mammalia; order Chiroptera; family Emballonuridae; genus Rhynchonycteris; species Rhynchonycteris naso. The sequence goes on along the minus strand of CM073002.1, from coordinate 61,346,521 downwards.
TTTTATCATTCATGGGTCAGTGGACTTTTCCACTTAGCAAATATTTTAAATGAGCTTACTTAAGTTGTAGCCACAGGAAATTTAAGTAATAGCAGAACCAAAAACTCCTTTGAGAACACAAGAACGAAACCCTTTTCCTTACTGTAATAATTGTTCTGTGCATCAGTTTCTTTTTTAAAAAATTCAGAATTAAATTTAATGGGGTGACATTGATCAATAAGAGTACATAGGTTTCAGGTGAACATCTCTATAGTATTTGAACTGTTTATAGGGTGACATTGATCGATAAGAGTACAAAGGTTTCAGGTGAACATCTCTATAGCATTTGAACTGTTGATTGTGTTGTGTACACATCACCCAGAATCAGATTGTTTTTCATCACAGTATATCTGTCCCTCTTTACTCCCCTCTTCCCATACTCCTCCGCCTGGTAACAACTTCACTTTTATCTGTGTCAGTGCATCTCAGTTTTATATCCCACCCATGTGCAATTTATAGTAAATCAGTCTCTTACTCGGGTAACTACTGGCATTATGGGTGAAATCTTTGTGCTGGACTTTTGAATTGTACGTGTTTTAGGGCCTCCACCCGCAAAGGCCAGTAGTACTCTTCCCCCAACCAAAAATGCCTACTACCCCAGAGAGGATCTGGTACCATTCCTGGTATTCATTTTATTTCTGAGAAACCTTCAGTATAGAGTTACTTAATAGAACTTGTCATAAATATATATTTCACTGGTTAATGTTTTATTAAAAAACAGACAATTTATAGAACTGTGGTTTTGATATCACTTACTTTTAGGAAATTTCAGTGATTGTTTTCCTCTGTTATTCAGACCAGGAAGGAAATTGCTTTGATTTTGTTTTTTCTTGTTCATTTGACAAGGACACTTTAATTATCAAACGTTCTCATACCTGTCAGTGAGCAAGTGGCTCGGCAGGTGTTGCTCAGGTCTTAGCATCAACGCTCACATCTTGCCTGGTCTAATGCTTGTTTTTTCTAAGCTTCCCTCTGCTTCTCACTCAGCACTCCTATAGGAAGCCTGTTGATGACACTTCAGAAGTACCATGGTGAAACAGTTCAGGAGAGAAAACAGAAGGATCAAAAAGCACTCCATGAGCTGAAGCTGGAAGAGTGGTAAGGAACATGCTAAGACATGGGACTGTCCTAGCAGAGGCCTTGGGTAGTGCTGCTTTATTAACGCAACACACAAAACTGCCACTCAGTTCAAGGAAGAGCTCAGTTTGTACTGAGTCTTTCCACTTGTACCCTACCTGGTTTTTGTTTTCTTTATCTTTTTAATTAAGGAGACTGGAAGAATGAACGACACTCATTTTATTTTTAATCGGATAAGAATTTTTCCTTAGATACATTTGTTTTTGAAAAGTTAAAATGCAAATTTCAGTTGGTTGCATACTTTTTCTATGTATTTGACTTCTTATGGACATTAAAGAAAGTGCACAGTAGTGAGAGAGCTTGAGTAGATTTTATTTAAAAAGTGGTATCCCAGTTTACACATATCTATAAACAATGGAGAACACATTCAGGCTCTACATTCAAAGATTCTGCTTCTTGCTGTGGATGCAGAGGAATTAGGTAGATATTGTGGGACTGGATGCCACTGAGGAGGTTGTAATTTTCACCAGCTTCATATAGTCATTTCCTGGAGACCAGTGGTCAGACTGACAGCAGATTTCATGCTGAATCTTTGTGAGATCAACATTAACAGGCTGCCATCTGGTGCTCCTGTACAAGTGATTCTCATGTTTCAGCTTCCCAGCTACCTAAGAGAACATCTGCTGCAGCTGCTATGTTGATAGTTGAATAGATGAGTAGTCATTATTCCTAGGTTTTTATGTGAAACTCCCACTTATGCTAAATACACACACACACACACACACACACACACACACACACAGGAATTGTTAGTATTTGTAGATCTGTTGTCCAAGGACTTCGGTTGTATAAGAAAAAAAGCATTGATTTTTGAAAACAAAGCTTTAAATCCTAGCTAGACAATTAGTCTATGACCTTAGATATTTTTCTAAACTTTAAGCCCTCTATTTTCTTAGTCATTCTAAGGAAAGAATCATACCACAGTGTACAATATGTTTGTTTTGTTCCTTTCTCTTCTCCATATTAAGCAGGTAGATGGGATATGTAGTTATATAGGTTCTAGAATAAAGCACTTAAAATTCTGAATGCCAGCATAAATTGAATATTATGAAGAATTAAAAGCATGAAAGCATTACCTTATTTCTATTTCTTAGGTACCATAAGAGACTTATTTTTAAAAAAGGAAACCTTGAAAAAGGAGTTGGAAAGATAAGGAAAGTATGTTACGTTAATTTAGTAAATATTCTGCTCACAAAAATTAGGGGATATTTTATCACTTCATATTCATTTTGAAATATCCCCTAATTTTTGTGAGCAGTATAGTTTAGAAGTTTTAATCTTTCTGCTTCTCTAGGGAAATCAAAGTGAGGGTCTAAAATACTGCCTCAGTGAGCAGAAAATGTAGAAAACTTGCTCTAGAGATATGGAAGAAGAAATGATCGGACCTGGTTGTAAAAATTGAGAAGGAAGTCGTAGGTAATACAGCTAATCACTTAAGGAAAGGAAGACAGTAATGATTTAGAAAAAGAACTGAGCTGTTATTTAGAAATTAGATTTTAATTTCTCGTGTGTATATATATATATATATATATATATATATATATATATATATATATATATAAAATGTTGTCCCATCTGATTTTTCTATACTAATATTACCAATTGTTAGACCCTTTGTGCAGTTTCTACAAGGTCTGACAACAAAAATTTAACTGAGTGGCCAGGGACTCATGTCCCCCACCCCCAACCGTGAGGGCAAGAACACAGGTTGCAAGGCTAGCACCTTAGCCCAGGGGGCTTCAGTCCCTGCGCGTCCCCCCTGCAAGAACTCCAGTGCCACAGTGGCAATTATGATAATATGAGAATTCTAAGCCCTGGCCAAGTAGCTCAGTGCAGTGTTTCTCAACTGCTGGTCTTAGGACCAGTTTGCCAGGAATTTCATGCTGGTCTGCAAAACAGTTAACCACCCTGATGTTGTATGAGGATTATAGACCCAGTGATCTTAGTTGAATTCTTTTACGCTCAGGATGATTTCTGCTGTAGCGGTCCCCAAAATAATTCTCCTATTTTCACTGGTCCCAAAGTGAAAAGGTTGAAAACCAGTAGGTAAGAGCATCATCCCAATATGCCAAGTTTGAGGGTTCAATCCCTGGTCAGGGCGCAGACAAGAATGAATGCATAAATAAGTAAAACAATAAATCAACATTTCTCTCTCTCTCTCTCTCTCTCCCTCTCTCTGTCTGAAATCAATAAATTAAAAAGCAAAATTTTTTAAAGCAATTCTAGTTGGTTTGTGAGTGGACAGGTTAGGAGAGAAGAAAGGCATTGTATTTGAAGTGCCAGGAGTAGTAGTGTTTATAATTTGCAGGGAGAATAAGACAAATGCTATCTTTAAAAATAACACCTCTCTACAAATTCAGGAAGCAGACGGTAATTGATATATCCTTTTCATCTTTGATTCCAGGAAAGCCAGGCTACAATTTACTGAGCTCCTCCCTGAAGAAATTGAAAGTAGCATACAGAAAGATCGATCCAAGAGTGATATTGAGAAAATTGAAGCTCTGCTAACTCTTCCTAGAAACCCCTCATCAACAGAGAAACAAGACAAGGACTGAAAAGGTCTGGACTGGAAACTCACTGGACAGTTAAGGGAGCTCTGTTGCCCTGTCCATTGAATGCCAGGGGTCAGGCTACTCCTGGGTTAGCCTGATGACAGATGTATGCACCAGCACCTGTGGTGGCAAGAACTTGGTTTTACCTTTTTTAAAACCAAAAATTGGGATGTTGTGCTCTCAGTTTACTTATTCTTAAATTTAAATACATACATATATTTATATTGGCCAATCTGTGTATTCGACATGTCTATATTGATTGATCAATATACATTTCTTTTTCCTAATTATATAACAGCAAATTAAAATTTTCTCAGAGGATTAAAGTTGAATTCTACAGGTTGTGTATGTATCCTTGTAGCCCTTTAAAAGCGTACTCTAGCCTGACCTGTGGTGGCGCAGTGGATAAAGCGTCAACCTGGAACGCTGAGGTAGCCAGGTCTAAACCCTGAGCTTGCCTGGTCAAGGCACGTATGGGAGTTGATGCTTCTTGCTTCTCCCCTTCTCTTTTCCTCTCTCTTTCTCTCTCTTCTCTAAAATGAACAAAGTCTTTAAAAAAAATTTTTAAATAAAATAAAAGTCTATTCTAGAATTACTAGGAGGAAGAGAGAAAAGAACCAGGTAAGGCAAATGGTCTGTGAAACCCTTTTGTCCTTGGGTCCTAGTAACAGTATGGGCCCAAGTGTATAATAGGGTCTGGTTTTAATAAAAATTTAAAAATTATCTCTCTGCAATTTGAAATAAAAGATAAATTTAACAAAAAGGATAAGCATAATATTTTTAAAGCCCACTTTTGTCTCCTATCTCAGTACTGCTGACTAAGGTGAAGGCCGTATTCTGAAAGAGTTACTTAGGATGGATACACAGTGTGCGCGCAGAGGCTTGCTGCCTCTGAAGGAGGCTCTTCTGCAGATTGTAACTTTTGCTGAAGGACAGGGTGATGACTGCGTTGGCTGTACCAGAGAGGGAAAAACTGCTAGTGCTTTGTTTCCATGTTAGACCTCATAGTTCCTACTTTGAAAATACTGTTGTTCACAGGAGCAGCTTCTGTAGCGGCTAAAACAACTGGCCCTGGAAGAAGACCACTGGCTTGGAATCCCAGCGATGTGGCTTCACAGTCTGTGACTGTGACAAGGCCATTTACTCTAACTCTTAGTGTTCTTGTCTGTCAAATAAAATAGTGTTTGCCTCAGAATGGGTATTAAATGCGATGAAATACGTAAAGCACAGCACAATACCCTGGCACGTAGGGCATTGTATAACAACAAATATTAGTAGTTGTTTTTTATTTTGTTCATTTGTTTACTTGTTTAACATTTTATAAAATTTTATTTATTCATTTTAGAGAGGTGGGGGGAGAGAGAAAAGGGTGGGGGTCGAACAGGAAGCATCAGCTCCCATATGTGCCTTGACCAGGCAAGCCCAGGGTTTCGAACTGGCAACCTCAGCATTCTAGGTTGATGCTTTATCTACTGCACCACTGCAGGTCAGGTCAAATATTAGTGGTTATGAGAATATGAGAACATCTGCACCAATATGTTTTCACTATGATTTATATGTTATTACCATACTCTCCATAAGGCATATTTTTCTTAACTCATTAATAAATTGTTGATAAATTGGCAGTTAGTCTTTTCATGGTTTTACTCACACCCTAATCTACATGTGGGTTAATCTACACCGCATGTAGATTAAACCCTTCAACTAGAAAATATAAAATTAGATGTTGGTTTTAAAAGTAATTTTATATCACAAAAATATCAGAATAATAACAATGCAACTTTTTGGAAAAGTAGTACTAACATTTATGAGATGTAGTAAGTAATAATATAATTTATTTGAATATAAATAAGCTGTCTCAGGTTTTTCCTATTCTGTGGCTAATTATTTTTTGAGGTATTTTTTATCTTGTGCAAGTAAGTATTATGAATCTTAACTAAAAGCAGCAATTCCAGTATTTTTTTTGTTTCTTTGCTTTAAGTTCTTGTTAGTTCACTACCTTTATTTTCTTTAGTGATTTTGTTCTGAGAGCAACCATTTAAAAGTACTTCTGTTCTGTGGACTGTATAGCATAATGTGGTCCCTTTACAGCTATCAGAACATTTTAAGTCCAGCCATATTTGAGAAACTTGGTAAACTCTTACTAACCAGCTTCACAATTTCAGGTAAGAATGTCTGATTGCCCCAGCCTAAGTCAGCTCCTCTCCTGGTCCATTGTGTTGTGGAAGTAATTTCAGAGAAAGCAGAATCACAAAAGTTAGGTAGCTCAGTTGGTAAGAGTATCAACCCAACATGCGAAGGTTGTGTGTTCAACCCCTGGTCAGGACACATACAAGAATCAACCAACAAAAGCATAAATAAGTGGAACAACAAATCTATGTTCCCCTTTCCCTTCCCCCTATCTAAAAAGCAATAAATAAAAAGTTAAAAGAAAGATAGTGTACTATTTTCTTTTTAAAGATTTTATTTATTCATTTTAGGAGGGATAGAGAGAGGGGAGGAGCAGAAAGCATCAACTCCCGTATGTGTCTTGACCAGGCAAGCCCAGGGTTTCAAACCAGTGACCTCAGCGCTCCAGATTGGCGCTTTATTCATTGTGCCACCACAGGTCAAGATCGCTTACTCTTTAGTGTACAGGCATATCTGTGAGGTGCTGCAGGTTTGGGTCCAGCCCACTGCTAGAAACTAGTATGACAAGAAGGCAAGTCATACTCTTTTTGCTGAGAAAAGGTCTTGCCATAAATTGGTAAAAATGCAACATCTGAGTGACATCAGAACTGCAGTGTGAGAGATCCCCTTGTTTATCCCCGTGAAGTTTCAACAATTCTAACAGCTATAATTCAAAGGATTTCCTGTTTAATGCACTAACATGTCAAAGATCTGCTCACTGAAACATGTAAAGGTGGGCAAGTGGGAGCAAATGAAAGGTGAAAACGGAAAAGCACGTTGTGAGCCAGCGTGACTCGTAATTATGGAGGATTAGAAAAGAAACAGAAAGGAAAGGGATCGGGAGGACTCATTGCCAAGACTGATGGTCTGCAAGGGTGAGTCTCCATCCCCAAAACGCTTTATTTTTATACTGGAAAGCCAAGTTATTTTGCAAAACAAAGAGAGCTCAGATACAAAGTTACATTTATGAGGCAAACCAAGAATTCTTCCAAGTGCAGACCCCCCCCCCCACCATGCTTAAAATCTTTTAACTTCACAAAACAGGGTGAAAAGAAAATTGCCTCCAGTCTCTTCAAGGGTCATGGGGGATGGGACAGTAGAAACCATCAGCATCACAGCTAACATGGCAGTGTGGGGAGGGGCATGTAAATTGCCTTTACCAATTTAAACAATCTGAGTCTGTGGGGAAGAGTTTAGCTCTTTGACTTAATCTGAAACTGGGAGGGCTTTTGTCAGCTTGCAGTCTCCCACAGAAAAGAGCTCAAAGGCACCATGGACACAGCCTTGCAGCTGGGAAGTCACAGCAGGGCTCGGGCCAGAGCGGGGAAGAATCAGGTTGTAGCTGGCACTCCCTTCACCCGGGAGGAGCAGAGACTTAGTGAGCATCCCAGCAGGAGTATGCAGTTCAAGTTGCTGTGGAGCCCAGTAACCTGTCCAGGGACAAAGCATAGAAGTGAGGCCACAGTTGTCTGGCAGTTAGCATTCCAGAGAAACAAAGTCATGGAGCCTGGCTGCCTTCCCTTAACCTCCCAGAGCTTGCCTCTCCTCACCCTTCACGTCAGATGCAGAACCTGAAAACGTACTACACGAACATTTTTCCTGAGCCAAGGGTGGGCTCTGACTAATCCCGAGGTTGGGTGAGGTGTGGTAGCGATGCCACAGAGGTCTCTCTGCTGGTAGCCACGGCTGAAAAAGCTATGCAACAAAGGAGGTGATCATGTTCCCTCAGCTCACCCCCCCAGTTGGGGAAAGCACTGAAGTTTTACAGATTAGTAACCCTATTGCCACAGCAATGCCCTGCAGGGGTGGTCCCTTGGGACTAGAATGAATGACCAGATCAGAGGGGAAGCTCCAGCCTCCCAGGGAACACAGGTTATTTTCTATCACTCCGCAGAGATCTGAAAAGCCAGAGAAGTGCAAGAGAGCTAAAAATAACTTGTGATTCAGTGCCACTTACTGGAAAACAATAAAAGACTTCTTTTCAATCTGCTAAGGAAATGCTGGTTCTTTGAAATGATTAAAAAAAGTTGACAAACCCCTGGCTAGACTCACTAAGGAAAAAAGAGAAAAGACTCAAACAAAATCAGAAATAAAAAAGTTACCACAGATTCACAGAAATACAATGGATCATACTAGAATACAGGGGGTCTTTGGATTACGACACATTTCCATTCTTAGGACAGTGATGTAACCCGAATTTTGGGGTAAGTCAAAACACACCCTAGCCTATGTCACTTACCTATCCTAACACAGTTACAAAAGCATTGTCTAGAACATGAAAACACAACTAAGCCACAGGAAAAGAATACTGCATATTCTGCCACGCACAACCAAAATAGTTCATCCATGTAGTCTGTAAGTACAACGCTAAGTGTAAGCTGAAACAAGGCTCAACTTTTTAAAGTTTTTATGGGAGTGAGTGTCGTAAACTCGAAACATCATATTTAAGACTGTCATAACCTGAGGACCCCCGGTAATATGAAAGACAATATGCTACCAAATTTCATAACCTAGAAGAAATGGATAAGTTTCTAGAAATATATAACCTTCCTAGACTGAATCAGGAAAAACTGGACAATATAAACAGACTGATCAACAGTGAGAAACTTGAAACAATCATCAAAAAGCCTCCCCTCCAAAATAAAAGCCCTGGCTTCATTAGTGAATTCTACCAAACATTCAAAGAGTTGATACCTATCCTTCCCAAACACTTTCAGAAAATGAAGAAGAGGTTACACTTCCTAACATATTTTATGAGGCAACGTAACCCTGATACCAAAACCTGGCAAGGAAAACACACAAAAAGAAAACTACAGACCAATATCTCTAACTAATACAGATGCAAAAATCCTAAATAAAATAGCAAATCAAATGCAATACCACATCAAAAATATAATACATCATGATTAGGTGGTGCTAATTCCAAGGGCACAAGGATGGTTCAACACAAGCAGATTGATCAATGTAATACACCACGTTAACAAAAAAAAGAATAAAAATCATATGATCTTATCAATAGATGCAGGAAAAACATTTTGTCTGGTAGTTGCCTCTGGGTTGGGTAGTGAAACCCTCCCTTGCCCTGAGCTGTCGGGCAGTTGTTAATCTTATTCAAACCGTCTGGCAGTTGTTAATCTTGCTCAAACCGCACACACCCAAATTCTCGAAACTGTGTCCCCAAGGCTGTTCCATGAACTGCACGCCCCACCAAACCGGTCGACCGTTACCATCCTCCCCCCTCTGCAGATATAAAAAACCCAAAAACCCTCCCCGGGTGCTCCTTCACAGACTCGCATTCTAGGGTCAGTGAACTCGCCCGGAGTCCTCCCAATAAAGCCTGACTTTTGCTCATCTGGCTGTTTTGGCTCTTCGTTCGTTCATCGGCGGCACCCGGCAATCTTTCACATTTGATAAGATACAACATCGATTTTTGATTAAGCTCTCAATAAAATGGGTCCAGAAGGAAAGCACCTCAACATAATAAAGGCTACTACATATGACAAACCCTCAGCTAATATCATACTCAATGGTGAAAAACTAAAAGCTTTTCCTCTAAAATCAGGAATAAGACAAGGCTGCCCATTATCACCACTGTTATTCAATATAATACTGGAAGTCCTTGTCCGGTAGTTGCCTCTGGGTTGGGTAGTGAAACCCTCCCTGGCCCTGAGCTTTCTGATAACTGTTAATCTTGCTCAAACCGCACACGCCCAAATTCCCCCGGCGCGCCTTCACAGACTCACATCCGAGGGTCAGTGAACATCTTTCATTTGGTGCCGAAACCCGGGAGAGGGGCTTTTTGTGACTCACCTCGGCCTTCTGGCTGAGGCGGGAGTCCCCCCTCTCTCCCCCTTGCTTCATGCGCCCGTTGTTTTGGACTCTGGGTTCCCTACGATCTCAATCGCCAATTGTGAGTAACCTGGTTTCTCTTCTGCTTTCTCTGGTCCTGCGTCTCCACTGGGGTTTCTGGTCCTAGACTCGGCCGAGCAGAGAACCCCTCCATCCGCCGACTCCTGGAGTCTTTATAGGGGTTCAATTGGAAGGGACGCCTTTCGGCTGCTCTCCTATCTCTGTCCTGAGACCTCTCATTTAGGTCTCCTGTCGGGAGACGGGTATCTGGAAGGGACGCCTCCCTTATACTCTCTCTCTCCTCCAACGCCTAGGACCAAAAGGCCGGCCAAATTATGGGGAACTCTGAATCCAAAATAGACCCAAAAACACCTCTAGGGTGTCTCCTATGAAATTTTTCCAAATTGGGGTACACTCAAACCCTCCGTCGGAAGAAACTCATTTGTCTGTCACAGGTCGCATGGCCTCAATATAACCTGGACAATAGGTCCCACTGGCCTTCAATGGGCACTTTTGATTTTCACGTCTGCCAAGACCTGGACAATTTCTGCCGCCGGACAGGAAAAGATTCTGAGGTCCCTTATGTTCAGGCTTTCTGGGACCTTCGTTCCCGCCGTGACCTTTGCTCCCAATGTTCCACCCATCAAGTTTTTCTAGCCCTGACTTCTCCTCCTCCCAAAACTTCCTCCTCTTCATAGAAAACCCCTCCATCACTCTCTCTAATTGCAACTCTCTTAACCCAGCCACCCTCCTTCCCGTCTCTGACGCACCTCCCTCTACCCACTCTTGCATCGAAGTTTTAGAACATTCTAAATCTCCCTGCCCTGACCTTGCGGCTCATCCATTGCCTAAGGCCCAACATACCCTTTACATTGATGGAAATTCAATCTCTGAACCTCCAGGGCCCCGGCGAGCCGCCTATGCCATTATTTCTGACTCCTAGGCCTAGGTCATCGAGGCAAACAGCCTCCCCCTGGGAACTGCCTCCCAACAGGCTGAACTGGTTGCCCTAACCCGGGCCCTCATCTGGGCAAAGGATAAGGCAGTTAACATATACACTGATTCTAAATATGCCTTTCTTATTGCCCACTCTCACTATATGATCTGGAAGGAACGAGGCTTCCTCACGACTAAGGGAACACCTGTTCTAAATGGCAAGCTCATTTCCAAACTTATACAGGCCATCCAACTCCCTTCACAAATAGCCATCATACATTGTAAGGGCCACCAGGCCTCCAATTCCCCCATAGCTAAGGGAAATGCCTTTGCTGACAAAACAGCACGTTCCATGGCACTCACACACCCAACCTCTACTATCTACTTTCTCTCAAAAACATACAACCCCCAATACTCCTACACAGAGCAAAATCTTTTCCAATCTTCCCCTGAGGGATCAAGGATGGATGGGCTTTCAAAAATGACCTCCTCATCCTCCCAGTCTCAGAGATACAAAATAATCGCTGACATTCTCAAATCCTTACACATTGGACCTAAAGCCCTTTTTCATTTTCTATCTCCTCTATTCCACCACGACCATCTCCAGCAAACCATCCAAGACGTTCATTCCTCTTGCTCCACCTGTTCCAGAACAAACAGCCAAGGAGCCTGCCACGTCCGTCGCCCACTTCACCAAATGCGGGGCCACCTGCCTGGGCAGGATTGGCAGGTTGACTTCACCCACATGCCCAGACACAAAACCCTCAAATACCTTCTAACTATGGTGGATACTTTTTCAGGATGGATCGAGGCTTCCCCCACAACCTCTGAAACCGCGGGGACGGTAGCTGACCACCTAATCCGAGACATCATCCCTCGCTTCGGTTTGCCCTCCTCCATCCAGTCGGACAACGGACCTGCCTTCATCTCCAAAATCACTGAGGCTGTCTCCACTTCCCTTGGTATACAGTGGAAGCTGCACACAGCCTACTATCCTCAATCATCTGGTAAGGTAGAAAGGGCCAATGGGCTCATCAAAGACCATCTGACCAAACTCAGCCTGGAGCTCCATCAGTCTTGGCCTACCCTTCTCCCCCTGGCTCTGACTCGCCTAAGAGCCACCCCCAGGGGGCCTTCCTAACTTAACCCCTTTGAACTCCTCTACGGGCCGACCTTTCCTCCTGTCAACTCCGTCTTCTTCACACCCACCCCCTCTAGCTTCATACCTGCCCTACCTCTCCCTCCTCCGTTCTCTTCTTAGGAAACACGCCAACTCGGCCCTTCCTGAACCTAGCCCTGGGGCCGGGCCAACAGAGCGGGTCACCTCAGGGGACCGGGCCTTTATAAAGACCCTTTCCCCAAAACCTCTCACCCCCAAGTGGGAAGGACCCTACACGGTAGTCCTGACTACCCCGTCCGCAGTTAAAGTTCTAGGAATCTCTGCATGGGTCCACCTTTCCAGAGTAAAAAGGGCTCCAGCACAAACGTACTCTTGCACACCTTTGGGCCCCACTAAACTTAAAATTCACAAACACTGACTCCATATTCAGTAATATGGTCCTCTGTCTCCTTTTCCTCATTCTACAAGCCTCCTTCTCTCCAGTCTCAGTTAATTTCACACCCTCACTTTTAGAATCCTCTGCAGAACCGGCTAAGGGCCCTCATGAGCCAGACGGTGCATGAGATACTACTGCTATGCCAATACCAACCCCTTGGAACCCGAGACCCTGACTACAACAACACAATCCCTTACCCCTAACGACGCCCCCGTACAGCAGGAAGTAGCCAGACAAGACCACGTCGCCCCACTCCCTATACCAAAGAGTCAGGAATGTCCGGTAGTTGCCTCTGGGTTGGGTAGTGAAACTCTCCCTGGCCCTGAGCTTTCTGATAACTGTTAATCTTGCTCAAACCACACATGCCCAAATTCTTGGAACTGTCTGTTCCCAAGGCCATTCCAGGAACTGCACGCCTCACCAAACTGGTCGACCGTTATCATCCTCCCCCCTCTGCAGATATAAAAAGCCCAAAAACCCTCCCTAGGCGCGCCTTCACAGACTCACATCCGAGGGTCAGTGAACTCGCCCGGAGCTCCCAATAAAGCCTGATTTTGCTTATTTGGCTGTTTGGTTCTTCACTTATTCGTTCATTGGCGGCACGTTGGGGTCTCCCATCTTTCAGTCCTAGCCAGAGCAATCAGGCAAGAGAAAAAAAGAAAACATCCAAATTGGGAATGAAGAAGTAAAAGTATCACTTTTTGCAGATGATGATTCCTTATATAGAAAATCCGAAAGACCCCATCAGATAACTATGAGAAACAATACAGTGAAGTTGCACAGTACAAAATGTTTTTTAATTTAAAATTTTTATTTTTAATTTATTGTGTTGACAGTTTCAAGTGTCCTACTCCATATAACACCTTCCACACATAGCATCATGCTTCCCATTCCCCACGCAAAGTCTTGTTCACCTCCTTTTGCCCCCCCCCCGTCCCCTTTTCCCCCAATCTCCACTCCCCGCTTTCCCTCTTGCTATTGCTGCCCTGTTGTCTATAAATTGTATGTATGTACAACTTGGCTAATCCCTAACCTTCTTTGACCCTATCCCCTCTTTCTCCTTCCCTCTGACAGCTGTCCATCAGTTCTTTGTGACCCTGCTTCTATTTCTATTTTGTTCCTCAGTTTGTTGTATTCATTAGATTTTACATATAAGTGAGATCAGATGATATTTGTCTTTCTCTGCCTGCCTTATTTCACTTAGCATAATAATCTCCAGGTCCATCTATGCCATCACAAAAGGTAAGATTTCCTTCTTTTTCATGGCTGCATAGTATTCCATTGTGTATATGTACCACAGATTTTTAATCCACTTGTTCACTGACGGACACTTGGGCTGTTTCCAGATCTTGGCTATTGTAAACAATGCTGCAATAAACATGGGGGTGCATATCTTCTTTGAATTAGTGTTTCGGGGTTCTTAATAAACCTATGTTTTTACAGTCAATTAAGATATATTCCTAGAAGTGTGATAGCTGGATCATAGGCAGTTTCATTTTTAATTTCTTGAGGAATCTTCATACTGTTTTCCACAGTGGCTACAAGAATCTGCATTTTCACCAGTGGTGCAGGAGGGTTCGCCACATCCTGGCCAGCACTTGTTTGGTGATTTGTTAATGAAAGCCATTTTGGCAGGTGTGAGGTGGTATGTCACTGTCATTTTAATTTGCATTTCTCTGATGATTAGTGACATTGAGCATTATTTCATATGCCTATTGGCCATCTCTGTGTCTTTGGAGAAGTGTCTGTTCAGGTCCTTTGCCCATTTTTTAATTGAATTGTTTACTTTCCTGGTGTTGAGTTATATAAGTTTTTTATCAATATTGGTTATTAATCCCTTATCAGATATTGACAAATATGTATCACACTACCTCATATTAAAATATACTACAAGGTCACTGTAATAAAACAACCTGGATTGGCATAAGAACATGCACACAGATCAATGCAACAGAACAGAGAACCCAGAATAAACCTATGTCTTTACAGTCAATTAATATTTGACAAAAAAGACGAGTATACAAGGAGTAAAGACAGTCTCTATAGTAAGTGGTGTTGGGAAAATTGTATAGGTACATGCAAAAGGAATGAAACTAGACTACCAACTTACACCATACACAAAAATAAATTCAAAATGGATAAAAGACTTAAATTTAAGTCACGAAACCAGAAAAATCCTAGAAGAAAACAGCAGAATCTCAGACATCTCTGGTAGCAATATTTTTGCTGATTTATCTCCTCAGGAAAGTGAAATAAAGGAAAAAAAATAAACAAATTAGACTACATCCAAATAAAAAGCGTTTGGCCTGGCCTGTGGTGGTTCAATGGATAGAACATCGACTTGGAACACTGAGGTTGCTAGTTAGAAACCCTGGGCTTGCCCAATCAAGGTGCAGACAGGAAGCAATAGGCAAGCAATGAACAGCTAAAGAGAAGCAACTATAACTTGATACTCCTCGTTCCCACTCTGTAAAAATCAATAAATAAAATCTTTAACATAAAAATAGAAAGCTTTTGCACAGCAAAAAGTTTAACAAAATCATTTTAAATGAGAACTTTCTCATAAATGTGTCACAAATGAGATTAAACTAGTATAAAGCTATTTGAAGAGATTAACAGTCCAATATGAACCAGTAGAATGTGATTATTTTTAACTAAACTATCACTTTGAGAATTTAAAGAAACAGTCAGATTGAAAAGGAATAGTTTAGTGTAATGGTTTTCAACCTTTTTAATTATTAGGGATGGGTGAAATAGAATAAATATTTTGGAGACCACTAGGACAGAAATGACCCTGAGCATAAGTGAATTCAATTAAAACTATTTTATAATTTTTATATGATCTCAGGGTGGTTAGCTCTTTTGTGGACCAGCACAAAATTTCTAGTGGACCATCCATGGAATGGTTCACAGTCCAGCAGTTGAACAACACTGGTTTAGTTTATGTGTACAAATTGTTCCTCTTACATATCAAAGAAAATTAGTTTTGGATAGATTTACTTTTCTCTGAACCTGATGGAGAAGTCAGAGAACAACAAAGAAGAACATCATGAAAAATGAAATACTGGCTAAACAACAGAGTACTGCAGGTTCTTATGAGATTCGGGGTGGGATAATAACATGGAAAAATAATTCCTTATGAAATATGGCTTGTGATTGTGTTGGTAGGATGACTCAGTGACTACAAGGCAGGGAGAACCATGACGATGTTCCTGCGTTAGTACAGTGTGACTCCTAGTGACACGAATGTGTGGCCATGAGTGGTGAGGGACTTGGGGGAAAAGCAATGATGAAAATAAGAAGTTTGAGCAGCAATATTACTTAGAAATGAACTTAAAGTAGTGTTTCGTAGATAATGAAAGACATTGACTTGGCTGACAAGAAAGGAACATTTCTAGATGGCAGAATGGAGCAGCAAAGGAGGTTGCAATAAGCATATGGTACACGGAGAAAAGAGAGATGCCAATCATCTGTTTAGATAATCTGAGTAAGGTTTCTGGGAAGTGGGGGAAGAGGTAGATGATCTTAAATTTGGAGCTGAGAGAAAGAAAACCCTGTGTCACCTGATGCCCATGACCTCATATGTCCCACATTGGTAAAGAATAGCTAAAGGGAGCTGCCTACAGATGTTCTGTTCAGCCAGATGCTGCTGCAGATCTCATTATACAGGGGATATGCTTTCCATTTCCATGCTCTCCCCTTCCTCCTTCTTTCTCTTCATCTTGCAGCAAGTCCTGGAAGATAAACACAGAAGATAAAACTTTAGATAGGCAAGTTTCCCTTAAGTTGTGCCCATGTATATCAGTAAGCCTTCAGATTGGCTTAGAATGAGAGCAGCGGTTCTTAAAGTGGGGTGGGGGGGGCATTTCCACCCACCATCTTCCCAAAAGTAAACATTTGCAATTCTTGGGTCTCCAAGAATTTGGTTGTCGTGACTGGTGCGAGGGGTGCTATCAGTATAAGGTGAGCAGAGGCAGAGATGCTGCTAAACATGCTACAAAGCTCAGAATAACACCCAGAGGCAAAGAATTATTCACTCCCAAATGTCCATAGTGCTAAGGAGGGAAACCTGAACTAGAGAGTGTGACTGGGCAGTCTCCATCAGAAACCTCCTTGAGCCACCACTTCCCTTTCACCCTACTTGGGGGTTGAGTTGTTCAGAGCAGAGTCTCTAGTGACTTCCCTGACCTTTGACATACTTTGTGCTGAAGGTTGAGAAAGTCAGCTGATGTTGATTTTTCCATTTTCTTTTCTCAGTGGACATGACTTCTACTCTAAGAAAGTTTGGTACGCCTTCATGGTGACTACTGCTACAGCGCTGACCTAGCAGTTTGTTTTCATTTAGTTAGAGATTGAGGGTAGCACATGTGTGAGGCCCAACTTTTGAACTCATAGGGGAAAAGAGTCTAGATATATCTTCTTTCCTTTACCACTCCTGATCTTTCATCCAAAACTGTATTCTGAAGAATTGAGAATGGATAAAATCACCTGTGGTCAGTTAGTCTCTCCACTTCATTAGTACATCTTAGCCTCCTCCAAGAAAATAATTATTTTCCTCAACATCTTGTCATTTATGACTTTTCTTAAATTCCAAATCAAAGATTAGATTATCACATTGCATCAGAAATGTTTTCACATTAGTTAGAGAGCCTTGATATCTTCAAGAAAATATTATAAAGTTAGTAGGGAAAACAAAAGGACTAAGTTAGAATTTAGTCTTAAAGGCAATGAATTCTTATCTTTGTAACTCCAGTGCTTAGTAGAGTGCCAGGCACATAGTAGGTGCTTAAGAAATGTCTGTCTAGTGAATAAACAGAACTCGCTGAACCAAGGAAAGGAGACACTGAAGTTTCCACAGACTTTCCAAAAATGAAAATAGCCTAAAATATCAGAGAGATGCTGAACCACACTTATTAAATTTGGGCTTCCATAATTATAATACAATAGCACTTACAGTTAGTTTGGGCGGCAGCAGTATAGGATGATCCCAATAACTACAAGAAAGCTTAATATAACCATCCAGATCCAGAATTGATTAAAATAATAATAGGTTTGTGGCTCAGCTGTGGAGGAAAAAGAAGAGTGTTAGCTCTAATGCAGTGGTTCTTAACCTTTTTTGAGGTACCGAACCCACCAGTTTCATATGCGCATTCACCGAACCCTTCTTTAGTGATAAATAAAATATGATTTTTTTTCTAAATTCAAGACATAGGTATATGTCTTTTTACTGGTGCACAAAATGAGCCGTGCATGAACATCACCTTGCTCAAAGAACAAAACCAACAAAGTGCATGAACTCACAACAAATTACAGTATTACTTTATTCTGGCCTCCGTGGCAGAGGCTTCTCCAAACCCTTGAGACCGACTCATCGAACCCCTAGGGTTCGATAGAACCCAGGTTAAGAACCACTGCTCTAATGTATTTCTAACTGCCTAATACCCATAGTATGCCCCTTCTTTTGACACAACTGTAAAGAATACTTTTTACTTCTTTGTTTGGTCCACTTTACACTGTGCAACTGTCAACTTTTTCTTGCATAATTTGTCAATCAGATATATACTTGTGGGCAACTAATATGCAGATGTCAGATATTGAATGTAAAAAATAATTTTGAACTTTTGATGAATTAAATAGGCATAAAAAGAACTCTAAGAAGATAATTTAAATGCCAGTTTGCCTCAGCCATATAACTCAGTTGGTTGGATCATTGTCCTAACATGCTAAGGTTGAGGGTCTGATCCCTGGCCAGGGCACATACAAGAAGCAACCAATGAATGCCTGTACAGATGGAACAGCAAATCGATGTTTCTATTTTCTCTCTCTCTCTCCTTTCTTCTCTCTCTGAAATAAATCAATAAAAAAATTATAAAGCCACTTGTCTTTGTATCTCATTTTTATAGCTGCAAATACTATTTATTACTACTACTAATTAGTTGATGTAGTATATAGATGTACCTTATTTTTCCTTATCCAACTATGTCATGCCTTCTCTTTCAGCATGTTCTCTTAACATACACACAGTGGTTGCCTAATGTACAAGAATAATTTCCATTTATTTTCAGATACATCCTTCATCATCTATCCTAGAGAGTTTCTGGGAGGGTAGAAGAAGCCCAGCAAAGAACTAAGAGTGGATGTGGCTTGGTATTAAATGGTATCATCCTAGTGGAGAGCTCTGAAAACTGGCTACCAGCTGCAGAACACAGGAACAGAGAGAACATGGGACATGAGGAAGGAGGTAGGTGTGGAGTACAAATGTGTGTGTGTGTGTGTGTGTTACTGCTCTCTGCCTCTCCTGCTCAGGAGCAGCTGCTACACCATTTATTCTTCAACTCTTTTGAGGAATAGTTAGCAACAACATCTGAAGGAAGGGCAGGAACACAAATTAAAAACAATGTTATTATCAAGAAAAAAAGAGAGAGGACCCAAATGAATCAAATCAGAAATGAAAGAGAAGTAACAACTGACACCGCAGAAATACAAAGGATTTTAAGAACATACTTATGAAAAACTACATGCCGACAAATGGCCCAACCTCGGCAAAACAGATAAATTCCTAGAAACATACCTTCCAAAACTGAATCTGAAAGAATCAGAAAACCTGAAAAAACTGATTACAATTAATGAACTTGAAAATGTAATAATTAAAGAAAGAAAAAACTTCCAACAAACAAAAGTCTTGGACCCGATGGCTTCGCAGGCATATTTTACCAAAACATTCACAGAGGAACTAACATCTATCCTTCTCAAACTATTCCAAAATATTCAAGAGGATGAAATATTCCCAAGCTCTTTTTATGAAACCTGCGTGATCCTAATCCCAAAACCAGACAAAGACACTACAAAGAAAGAAAACAATAGGCCAACATCCCTGATGAACACAGATGCAAAACTACTCAACAAAATACTATACAACGGGATCAAGCAATATATTAAAAAGATCATACTCCATGACCAAGGGGAATTTATTCCAGGGATGCAAGGCCGGTAAAATGTTGGCAAATCATTTAATGTGACTCATCACATAAACAAAATGAAGGGTAACGATCACATGATTATACCAATGGATGCAGAAAAAGCATTTGATAAAATCAAGCATTTAATTGTGATGAAAACACTCAGCAAAGTGGGACTAGAGATCATTTCTCAATATAATAAAGGCCATAAATGACAAACCCACAGCCAACTTCATACTAAACAGGCATAAACTAAAACATTTCTTCTAAGATCAGGAACAAGACAGGGATGTCCACTTTCACCACCCTTATTCAACATACTATAGTTCCAGTAGTTCTAGCCATAGCCTCAGACAAGATAAAACAATAAAAGGCATTCAAGTTGGAAAGGAAGAAGTAAAACAGTCCTTATTCATAGATGACATGATACTGTACATAGGGAACCCTAAAGGCTCCACCAAAAAACCTGCCAGATCTAGTAAATGAACCCAGAAAAGTAGCACGATACATAATTAATATACCAATATAAACTATCAGAAAGTAATTAAGAAAACAATCCCAGGTGGTGGTGCAGTGGATAGAGCGTCGGACTTGGACACGGAGGACCCAGGTTCAAAACCCCAAGGTCGCCAGCTTGAGTGTGGGATCATCTGGTTTGAGCAAGGCTCGCCAGCTTGAGTCCAAGGTCACTGGCTTGAGCAAGGTGTCACTTGGTCTGCTGTAGCCCCCAGTCAAGGCATGTAGGAGAAAGTAATCAATGAACAAGTAAGGTGCCACAACAAAGAATTGATGCTTCTCATCTCTGTCCCTTTCTGTCTGTGTGTCCCTATCTGTCCCTCTCTCTATCTCTCTCTGTTTCTGTCACCCCAAAAAAGAAAATTCCATTTATCATTGTAACAAGAAAAATAAGGTACCTAGGAATAAATTTAACCAAGGAGGAAAATGGCCTGTACTGGAAAGTTACAGCACATTGAAGGAAGAAGTTGAAAAAGATATAAATAAGTGAAAGTATATATGGTTTTCAGGGATTGGAAGAATTAACATCATTAAAATGTTCCTATTCCCCAAAGCAATCTATAGATTCAATGCAATTTCTATCAAGATACCAATAATGAACTAGAACAAATATTCCAAAAATTTATATGGAACCACAAAAGACCCTAAATAGCCACAGCAATCTTGAAAAAGAAGGACAAAGTAGAAAGAATCATGCTGCCTGATATCAAACTATGCTACAAAGTCATAGTAATTAAAACAGCATGTTACAGACATATAGGCCAGTGGGACAGAGTAGAGAGCCCAGAAATCAACCCACACCTAAATGATCAATTTTGACAAAGGAGGCAAGGACGTACAATTCGGTAAAGACAGTCTATTCAATAAATGGTGTTGGGAAAATTGGACAATTACATACAAAAAAAATGAAACTAGATCACCTTCTGACACCAAACATAAGAATAAAATAAAAATTTTATTTTGAATAAAATTTAAATTTTTAAAGATTTAAATGTCAGGCTCAAAACCATAAAAATAGGAAGAAAACATAGGCAGTAAAATCTCAGATGTTTCTTGTAGCTATATTTTTTCAGATATATCCCCCTAGGCAAGGGAAATGAGAAAAACGATAAATGGGACTACATCAAAGGAAAATGTTTTTGTACAGCAAAGAAAACCATCAACAAAATTAAAAGGCAACCCATCAATGGGAGAACATATGTGCCAATACATTTAATAAGGGATTAATATCCAAAAAATATAAAGAATTTATAAACCTCAACACCAAAAACAAAACACATACACAAAAAACAATACAAATTAAAAATAGGCAAAAGACCTGAGTAGATACTTCTCTATCAGGCCATACAGATGGCCAATGAATATATGAAAAGATTCTCAAAGTCACTAATCATCAGAGAAATGCAAATTAAAACTGCAATGAGATCTCAGCTCACACCTGTCAGATGGCTTTCATCAACAAATCAACCAACTAGTATTGGAGAGGGTTTGGAGAAGAGAGAACACCTGTGCACCATTATTGGGAATGCAGACTTGTGCCACCACTGTGGAAAGCAGTCTGAAGTTACTTCATAAAGTTAAAAATGAAATTTTCTTTTGGTACAGCTATCCCACCTCTAGAAATATATCTTAAGAATCCCGAAACATCAATTTGAAAGAATATATGCACCCTATGTTCACTGCAACGTTATTTACAACAGCCAAGATCCAGAAACAGCCCAAGTGCCCATCCGTAGATAAGTGGATTAAAAAGCTGTGGTACATTTACACAATGGAATACTATGTGGCCATTAAAAAAAGAAGGAAATCTTGCCTTTTGGGATGTCGTGGATGCCCCTGGAGAGCATTATGCTAAGTGAAACAAGCCCGTCAGAGAGAGACAAGTACATGATTTCACTTTTATATGGAATATAGTGAACAAAATGAACTAACAAGCAAAATAGAGACAGGCTCATCCACAAAGAACAGGCTGACAGCTGTCAGGTGGTGGGGGCCTTGGTGAGAAGGTGGAGGGATAGAGGATGGGTGTGGAGAGATAAATGGTGATGGAGAAAGGCTTGACTGGAGGGGTGAACACACAATACTGTGTACAGAGGCGTGTTGTAGAATTGGGCTCCTGAAATCTGTATAATTATGTTAACCAGTGTTACCCCAATAAATTCATATTTTAAGTGCTAATTGATTGTTACAGAACAGTCATGGGGATGTAAAGTACAGCATAGTGAAAGTAGTCAATAAAAATAATAATAATAACAAACCTTGTAGAACTATTTGAGAACTAAATGGGGCAGAGAAGAAGGCAGGGAACTGCTGTCTTAAAAAAAATGTTTAGTTTATTGATTTTAGACAGACAGGAAAGGAGAGAGAGAGAAAAAAAAGAGAGAGAGGAAGAGAGGGACAAGAACTGTTCCTATATATGCCCTGACTGGGGATCGAACCAGCAACCTCTGTGCTTCAGGATGATGCTCTAACCAACCAAGCTATCTGGCCAGGGCATGAGAATTACTGCTTTTTAAATAACAAACCCTGTAGAACTATTTTTAATAACCAACTTTCTAAAATAACAAAACTAAATTAAAAATCTTTTTTAAAACTATGAGGAACGTGAAACAATCATCAAAAACTTTCCCCAAAATAAAAAATCCAGACTTCATTAGGCTTCCTTAGTGAATTCTACCAAACATTCAAAGAAGATTAGATACCTATCCTTTTCAAACTCTTCCAAAAAAGAAAAACTGAAAAAGAGGCAATACTCCCTAACACATTTTTTGAGGCCAACATAATCCTGATGCCCTGGCAAGTATAACACAAAAAAAGAAAACTACAGACCAATAGTTGAGGAATACAGATGCAAAAATCCTAAACAAAATCCTAGAAAATCAAATACAACAATACATTAAAATATAATAAATACATCATGATCGGTTGGTGCTCATTCCAGAGGCACAAGGGTGGTTCAACACATGCAAATCGATCAATGTAATACAGCAAGCACATCAACAAAACAAAGAACAAAAATTATATGATCTTATCAATAGATGCAGAAAAAGCATCTGATAAAACACAACATTGATTTATGATTAAAACACTCAATAAAATGGGTACAGAAGGAAAGCACCTCAACATAATAAAGGCCATATATGACAAACCCATAGCTAATATCATACTCAATGGTGAAACACTGAAAGTCTTTCCTCTAAAATCAGGAACAAGACAAGGCTGCCCACCCGCACCACCCTTATTCAGCCCAGTATGGGAAATCATAACCAGAGCAACCAGGCAAGAGATAGAAATAAAAAGTATTCAAATTAGAAAGGAAGAAGTAAAAGTGTCATTTTTAGCAGATGACATGAATCCTTACATAAAAAACCGTTAGTACTCCATCAGAAAACAATTAGAAACAATAAACAAATACAGTAAATTTACCGGGTGCAAAATTAATATACAACTATCAGCTGCATTCCTATATACTAACAGTGAAATTTCAGAAAAAGAAATAAAAAACAATTTCTATTGTAATTTCAAAAACAGGAATAAAATACTTAACGATAAACTTAACAGAAGATACGAAGTAATACAGATCCCCAAACAAAATGGTTAAATATATGAACTACTTGTATTAATATCTATTATTTGATTCTCTTATAACTATTACATTGTTTCTTAGCAAATAAGCCTTTTAAAGGCAATATTCACTTCATCTGACTTTTGACTTTTCAACAACAATCACCAAGACCATGGTCTTTTTTTTTACAGGGACAGAGAGTCAGAGAGAGGGATAGACAGGGACAGACAGACAGGAATGGAGAGAGATAGAAGCATCAATCATCTGTTTTTCTTTGCGACACCCTATTTGTTCATTGATTGCTTTCTCACATGTGCCTTGACCGTGGGCCTTCAGCAGACCGAGTAACCCCTTGCTGGAGCCAGCGACCTAGGGCTCAAGCTGGCAAGCTTTTTCTCAAACCAAATGAGCCCGCGCTCAAGCTGGCGACCTCGGGCCTCGAACCTGGGTCTTCTGCATCCCAGTCCGACATTCTATCCACTGTGCCACCACCTGGTCAGGCAAGCCCATAGTCTTATTGGCAAAACTGATACACAGTGTCTCTAAGTCACTATGCATGATCAGTCCATGATTTTAAATCCCTAGGTTTCCATTCCTCCAAACTGCCTGAAGACACAACCTGCCACAGACTTAAGACTTCTGCTTCTCCCTCCATTTTCTACAAACAGAAACATTTCTCGAGTGTATACGTATTCTAGAAGGGGAATTGTTCGGAGGTGGCCACTTCTCTGGAACAGTCCGATGCCATCAGCCCTCTGAAGCAAGAGGAGGGGGAAGAGAAAAAAGAGTTGAAACATAAGGTTCATCCCCTAAGTTTTACATTAATCATTACATGCTGGATAGTATAAGAATGTAGCTTTTTTCTTTTTGCTAAAAGTCTGAGTGTTGCTGTGGAAACAAGTGCTTGACTTACCCACCATAGCTTTCTTGTGGACTGAACAGTATGATCTGCTTACCTATCAGGTATAAACTTCCAGGCACTCAGTTCATTTTAGGCTGTTCCAGTTTTTCTTTAGTCTGTTCCAGTTCACCTTTCATTTTTAGGAAAACAAATTGATCGTGCCATCTACCACTGTTGATCTCAGTTGGGCAGTACTGGGCTGCATTCTTGCTTGCTCTACTGGATTCACATAGTACACTCTGGCATCCCTCCGTCCTGGGTTGCTAGTAGCATTAAAATGATCTTTGTTTCTCTGCCTGTAGACTCTTGCTGTTGTTGCTTAAGTTTTTCTTCCGGTTAAACCAGTTACATCACTAGAGTTCAAACCTGTGTGCTTTTTACTCAAGAGCTTGCACATATGCTTCATGCCATTTTCATCTTAAAGTGAAATAATCTTGTGCATAAATTTGGGAAGAGGTTCCTCACTGGTCATCTTGAATCCTCTCCAGAGAGAAGTTGCACAGGCTCCCCCCAGTCACATAGGCCGAGACCACGCTGCCCTACTGAGCTATTGTTGTCCCTGTGCTCTTCTTTGATTGTGGGTCTGGAGACAACAAAGTGGTTCTGAGGGAGGAAGGGAGGCCTGACCACCGCATCCCAATTTCATTTTTTACAGAAATAGAACAAAAAAGATAATCTGATTTCCATGGAACCATAAAAAGACCTTGAATAGACAAATCAATCCCAGAAAAAGAATGAAGCTGAAGGTATCCGGCTTCCTGACTTCAAATTATACTACAGACCTACAAAAATAAAAAATAAAAAAAAACATGGTACTAACAGAAGAAAACAGGCACACCAACCAATGGAACAGAATTGAGAATGAAGAAATAAAACCAGCTGGGCAATAATTTTCCACAAAGTAGCCCAAAAACACACAATGGAGAAAAGAAGGCCTCTCCAGTAAATGGTGCTGGGAATATTGGAAAGCCAGATACGAAAGAATGACACTTGAGCACAGTTAGTCCCCAGACACAAAAATTAATTCAAAATGAATCAAAGGCCTAAATATAAGGTTTGATACAATGAACCATAGGTACTATATTATGGGTTTTGGTCTTAGAGAAGAATTTATAAATTTGACTCTAAAGGCAAAGATAGTAAAAGCAAAAATATATGAATGGGACTATATAAAACTAAAAAGCTTCTGTATAGCAAAAGAAACCCCCAAATCAGAAGGCAACCTACTGAATGGGAGAAGTTCGCTGTCAACAGTGGCTCTGAAAAGGGGTCCGTTGTTTTGAGGCTTATCCTTTTTTAGCCCCAGAGAATTCTTGGGGAGGTCTCAGAGGAGGGTTTTATCAAAATATTCATTAACTTTTCAGGTGTGTCCTTCAATATGTGGATTTATAAAATGTGGTCAGGGTTATTTTCCAGTTAGTTTTTTTAAAGAATGTTCTTAGAAAAAGACTGGGACTGAGACCAACCTGCCCTGGATGGTTTGGAATGGGTAAACCATTTACTTCTAAGTGTCCTTGGTTAGGGAAGATAAAACCTTGTGATGCATTAGTGGGTTGTAAATTGTTCAATTTTTTTGGCCTCATTTAATTATTTTGTCTCAGTTTCCCTTACTCCCCTTGTCAAGGAATTTCCTTAGCTTCTTACTATCCTGCCTCATTCCCCTTCAGAGACTTCCATCCCTAAAATCTTTTAGGGTTGATGAAGGTGTGGGGGTCAGTCTTCAGTAACTGCTTCCTGCTGACAAGGGCCGTAGTCCCTGCCTGTGTAGGGTACGGAAGTCTCTCCCTGCCTGATCTAAGGGGGACCAGGGAACGGGATTTGAGACTGGAACAGAGAGGTTGTTGTCTGATTCCTCTCAAGTAGGGATGGGCTGGAATCCCCAAAGAGTCATCATCTTGACATGGAATTGTTGTATCCTAGAGATGACAAATTTGACAAGAAGGTTACAGATGCATGGTCCAAAGATGAGGAGGAGAACTATAAATGCTAAGGATCCAAGGATGAGTAGAAACCCAGTAATGAAAGGGAGAGCAGAATTTACAGCCTCCCATACTGAGCTGGCAGAAGGGTTCCCTTTCTGAAGTTACGTGGCCTGGTCATAGGTTGTTTTGTTTTTTTTATATCTTACTCCACTTGACTTGAAGTGTTAATGTAAGTACAGTAGGGTTTGTTTATGACTGCACATACCCCTCCTCCTTCTGCTGCTACTAGGTAATTGAGGACTAGTCTGTTATCTAGCACATTAGCAAGAGGATCTAGAGACCACTGTCAGTTTTGGAGGGCATTGCCAGTATTTCTAGGGTAGCTACACAGTCAGTTAAAAAAAATTAAAAATGTATTTATAGATTATAAAGAGAGTAGAAGTGAGAGAGAAAGACAGAGAGAGTGAAAGAAACATTGATCTGTTCCTGTATGGGATTGAACCTACAACCTTTGTGCATTAGGGTGATACTCTGACCAATCGAGCTATCTGGCAAGGGCTGTTAAATTATTGTGTGTGTGTGTATTTTTCCAAAGTGAGAGGGGGTTGGGAGAGGCAGACAGACAGACTCCCACATGTGCATGACCGGGATCCACCCAGCATGCTCACCAGGAGGCAACGCTCGGCCCATCTGGGGCATTGCTCCGTTGCAGCCAGAGCCATTTTAATGCCTGAGGTGGAGGTTATGGAGCCATCCTCAGTGCCCGGGCCAACTTTGCTCCCACGGAGCCTTGGCTGCAGGAGGGGAAGAGAGAGACAGAAAAAAAGGAGAGGGGGAAGGGTGGAGAAGCAGATGGGTGCTTCTTCTGTGTGCCCTGGCTGGGAATTGAACCCGGGACTTCCACATGCCAAGCAGATGCTCTACAACTGAGCCAGCAAGCCAGGGCCAGGGCTGTTAAATTTCTTAAAGTGGCTTCATGATAAGTAAACCCTCCCCAAGGTGCTGCTAAGCAAACAGCTGTCTTTATTATAGCAATTAAACTTGATAGGAATACTTTTGGGGCCTGACCAGGTGGTGGCACAGTGAATAGAGCCTTGGACTGGGATGCAGAGGACCCAGGTTCAAAACCCTGAGGTCGCCGACTGGAGCTCGGGCTCGTCCAGCTTGAGAGTGGGGTCGCTGGCTTGAGCATGGGATCATAGATATGACCCCATGGTCACTGGCTTGAACCCAAAAGTCATTGGCTTAAAGCCCAAGGTCTCTGGTTTGAGCCCAAGGTCTCTGGTTTGAGCCAGGGGTCACTCGGTCTGCTTAGCTAAGGCACATGTGTGGTCAAGGCACATATGAGAAAGCAATCACTGAACAACTAAGGTGCTGCAATGAAGAATCTCACCTCCTCATTTCCTGTCTGTCTGTCCCTATACTCCGTTTCTCTGACTCTCTCTCTCTCTGTAAAAAACAAAAACAAAAAAAATAGATAACTCTGAAGACTCTCATGTTCGATGCCGGTGTTATCCTAACCTTTGCAGTCAAAACTGAATTGTTTATGGAGACTATAAACCATTGTCAACTTGCTTTCAGTATCTTGGATTCCAATGTTCCAGTGTTTCTCTGATAACAAAAGACCTGAGAATAAAAGAATAATACAAAATACACATGTTAATGGTGTGACACACAAAAGCTGATGCTATATTGGGAACTCTTAACCCAAGAAAACATTCCAGACCCCAGATGGTAATTATCCCATTGTGTGGAAAATCAGTCAGACCAAATCTAAAGTCTTCAACTCCAGTTATTGACATCTATTGTTTTCACCCAAAACAACTGAAAACTCTCATTAGAAGAACAATTGAGAGATAAGAGGATGTTTAGACTGAAGATCAACAGGAATGTGGAAAGTTAATGTTTTCAAGATTTTCTAAAGGCACTGGGGACTCTTCTGAATTTCAGGGTGGGATAATAATGTGGAAAAATAATTCCTTATGAAATATGGCTTGTGATTGTGTTGGTAGGATGACTCAGAGACTACATGCAGGGAGAACCATGACGATGTTCCTGCTTTAGTACAGCGTGACTCCTAGTGACACGAATGTGTGGCCATGAGTGGTGAGGGACTTGGGGGAAAAGCAATGATGAAAATAAGGAGTTTGAGCAGCAATATTACTTAGAAATGAACTTAAAGTAGTGTTTCGTAGATAATGAAAGACATTGACTTGGCTGACAAGAAAGGAACATTTCTAGATGGCAGAATGGAGCAGCAAAGGAGGTTGCAATAAGCATATGGTACACGGAGAAAAGAGAGATGCCAATCATCTGTTTAGATAATCTGAGTAAGGTTTCTGGGAAGTGGGGGAAGAGGTAGATGATCTTAAATTTGGAGCTGAGAGAAAGAAAACCCTGTGTCACCTGATGCCCATGACCTCATATGTCCCACATTGGTAAAGAATAGCTAAAGGGAGCTGCCTACAGATGTTCTGTTCAGCCAGATGCTGCTGCAGATCTCATTATACAGGGGATATGCTTTCCATTTCCATGCTCTCCCCTTCCTCCTTCTTTCTCTTCATCTTGCAGCAAGTCCTGGAAGATAAACACAGACGATAAAACTTTAGATAGGCAAGTTTCCCTTAAGCTGTGCCCATGTATATCAGTAAGCCTTCAGACTGGCTTAGAATGAGAGCAGCGGTTCTTAAAGTGGGGTGGGGGGGGGGCATTTCCACCCACCATCTTCCCAAAAGTAAACATTTGCAATTCTTGGGTCTCCAAGAATTTGGTTGTCGTGACTGGTGCGAGGGGTGCTATCGGTATAAGGTGAGTAGAGGCAGAGATGCTGCTAAACATGCTACAAAGCCCAGAATAACACCCAGAGGCAAAGAATTATTCACTCCCAAATGTCCATAGTGCTAAGGAGGGAAACCTGAACTAGAGGGTGTGGCTGGGCAGTCTCCATCAGAAACCTCCTTGAGCCACCACTTCCCTTTCACCCTATTTGGGGGTTGAGTTGTTCAGAGCAGAGTCTCTAGTGACTTCCCTGACCTTTAACATACTTTGTGCTGAAGGTTGAGAAAGTCAGCAGATGTTGATTTTTCCATTTTCTTTTCTCAGTGGACATGACTTCTACTCTAAGAAAGTTTGGTACGCCTTCATGGTGACTACTGCTACAGCGCTGACCTAGCAGTTTGTTTTCATTTAGTTAGAGATTGAGGGTAGCACATGTGTGAGGCCCAACTTTTGAACTCATAGGGAAAAAGAGTCTAGATATATCTTCTTTCCTTTACCACTCCTGATCTTTCATCCAAAACTATATTCTGAAGAATTGAGAATGAATAAAATCACCTGTGGTCAGTTAGTCTCTCCACTTCATTAGTACATCTTAGCCTCCTCCAAGAAAATAATTATTTTCCTCAACATCTTGTCATCTATGACTTTTCTTAAATTCCAAATCAAAGATTGGAGTATCACATTGCATCAGAAATGTTTTCATATTAGTTAGAGAGCCTTGATGTCTTCAAGAAAATATTATAAAGTTAGTGGGGAAATCAAAAGGACTAAGTTAGAATTTAGAGTCTTGAAGGCAATGAATTCTTATCTTTGTCATTCCAGTGCTTATTACAGTGCCAGGCACATAGTAGGTGCTTAATAAATGTCTGTCTAGTGAATGAACAGAACTTGCTGAACCAAGGAAAGGAGACACTGAAGTTTCCACAGACTTTCCATAAATGAGAATAGCCTAAAATATCAGAGAAATGCTGAACCACACTAATTAAATTTGGACTTCCATAATTATAATACAATAGCACTTACAGTTGGCATGGGCAGCAGTTGTATAGGATTACTGAAATGATCCCAATAACTACAACGAGGCTTAGTATAACCATCCCGATCCAGGATTGATGAAAAGAATGAGAGGTTTGTGGCTCGGCTATGGAGGAAAAAGAAGAGTGTTAGCTCTAATGTATTTCTAATTGCCTAATACCCATAGTATGCCCCTTCTTTTGACACAACTTTAAAGAGTATTTTTTACTTCTTTGCTTGGTCAGCTTTTCAATATGCAATTGACAGCTTTTTATTGCATAACTTGTCAATCAGATATATACTTGTGGGCAACTAATGTCCAGATGTCAGATATTGAATGTAAAAAATAATTTTGAACTTTTGATGAATTAAGTAGGCATAAAAAGAACTCTAAGAAGATAATTTAAATGCCAGTTTGCCTCAGCCATATAACTCAGTTGGTTGGATCATTGTTCTAACATGCTAAGGTTGAGGGTCTGATCCCTGGCCAGGGCACATACAAGAAGCAACCAATGAATGCCTGTACAATGGAACAGCAAATCGATGTTTCTATTTTCTCTCTCTCTCTCCTTTCCTCTGTCTCTGAAATAAATCAATAAAAGAATTATATAGCCACCTCGTCTTTGTATCTCATTTTTCTAGCTGCAAATACTGTGTATTACTACTACTAATTAATTGATGTAGTATCTAGATTTACCTTATTTTTCCTTATCCAGCTATGTCATGCCTTCTCTCTTTCTCTCAGCATATTCCCTCAACACACACATGGTTGCCTAATTTACAGGAATCATTTTCATTCATTTTCAGATACACCTTTCACCATCCAGCTTAGGGAGTTTCTGGTAGGGTAGAAGAAACCCAGCAAAGAACTTAGAGTGGATGTGGCTTGGTATTAAATGGTATCATCCTGGTGGAGAGCTCTGCAAACTGGCTACCAGCTGCAGAACACAGGAACAGAGAGAACATGGGACATGAGGAAGGAGGTAGGTGTGGAGTACAAATGTGTATGTGTGTGTGAGTGTGTGTGTGTGTGTGTGTGTGTGTTACTGCTCTCTGCCTCTCCTGCTCAGGAGCAGCTGCTACACCATTTATTCTTCAACTCTTTTGAGGAATAGTTAGCAACAACATTTGAAGGAAGGGCAGGAAAACAAATTAAAAACAATGTTCTTTTCAAGTAAAAAAGAGGACTCAAATGAATATAATCAGAAATGAAAGAGAAGTAACAACTGACACCACAGAAATACAAAGGATTTTAAGAAAATACTATGAAAAACTAGTCTGATCAGGCAGTGATGCAGTGGATAGAGCGTTGAATTGGGTTTCAGAAGACCCAGGTTCAAAACCCTGCTGTTGCTGGCTTGAGTGCAGGCTCACCAGCTTGAGCGCCGGGTCACTGGCTAAAGCAGGGAATCACAGACATGACCCCATGGTCACTGGCTTGAGCCCAGAGGTTGCTGGTTGGAGCAAGGGGTCACTCGCTCAGCTGTGTAGCCCTTCAGTCAAGGCACATATGAGAAAGCAATCAACGAACAAGCAATCAATAAAAAACTAAAATGCTGCAATGAAGAATTAATGCTTCTCATCTCTGTCCCTTCCTATCTATCTGTCCCTATATATCCCTCTCTCTGACTCTCTTTGTCTCTGTCAAAAAAAAAAAAAAAAAGATAAAGATAAAATACTATGAAAATATACATGCCAACAAATTGGATAACCTAGACTAATTGGATATATTCCTAAAAACATACTACAGTATCTTCCAAAACTAAATCTGGAAGTATCAGAAAACCTGAATAAACTGATTATAACTAATGAAATTGAAAATGTAATAATTTTTTTAAAATCTCCTAACAAACAAAAGTCTTGGACCCGATGGCTTCACAGGCTAATTTTACCAAAACATTCAAAGAGGAACTAACATCTATCCTTCTCAAACGATTCCAAAATATCCAGGTGGATGGAATAGTCCCAAGCTCTTTCTATGAGACCTGCATGATCTTAATCCCCAAACCAGACAAGGTCACTACAAAGAATGAAAACAATAGGCCAATATCCCTGATGAACACAGATGCAAAAATACTCAACAAAATACTATACAACGGGATCAAGCAATATATTAAAAAGATCATATTCCGCCTGACCTGTGGTGGCGCAGTGGATAAAGCCATCGACCTGGGAACACTAAGGTTGCCAGTTTAAAACCCTGCACTGGTTCAGTCAAGGCACATATGGGAGTTGATGCTTCCAGCTCCTCCCCCCTTTCTCTCTCTCTCTCTCTCTCTCTCTCTCTCTCTCTCTCACTCTCTGTCTCCTCTCTAAAATGAATAATAATAATAAAAAAAAAGATCATACTCCATGACCAAGGGGAATTTATTCAAGGGATACAAGGCTGATAAAATGTTGGCAAATCATTTAATGTGACTCATCACATAAACAAAACAAAGGGTAACGATCATATGATCATATATGATTTTCATGGATTGTAGAAGTTAACATCAACCATTAAAATGTCCATACTACCCAAAGCAATACACAGATTCAACATAATGGCTAATAAAATACCAATGACATATTTCACAGATCTAAAACAAATAGTATTGCCCCGGCCTGATAGCCTGGCTGATAGAGCATCATTCTGAGATGCACAGTTTTGGGTTTGATCCCTGGTTAGGGCACATACAGGAACAGATTGATGTTTCTGTCTCTCTTTTTCTTCTTTTCTCTCTAAAATCAATAAGTTTTAAACAAGATTCCAAAAATGTATATGGAATCAAAAATGACACCATATGGCCTCAGCAGTCTTCAGAAAGAAGAACAAAGTTGGAGGTATCAAACTATACTACAAGCCCATTTTAGAAAACACCTTAGTAGTGTCATAAGAACAGGCATACAGATCAATGAAACAGAACAAAGAGCCCACAAATAAATCCATGCCTTTATTGTCAAAGAATATTTGACAAAGGAAGCAAGAACATACAATGGAGTAAACACAGTTTCTTCAATAAATGGTGTTGGGAAAATTGGACAGGTAATGCAAAAAAATGAAACTAGATCACCACCTTATACCATATACAAGAATAAATTCAAAGTGAATAAAAGACTTAAATGTTAGACTCAATACCTTAAAAATCCTAGAAGAAAACATAGGCTATAAACATTTCTTGCAGCAATATTTTTACCAATATATTCCTCAGGTAATGAAAACATAGGAAAGAATAAGCAAATGGGACTACATCAAACTAAAAAGCTTTTGCACAGTAAAAGACAGCATAAGTGAAATAAAAAGACAGCCCAACGAATGGGAGAACATATTTGCCAATGATACATCTGATAAGGGCTTAATTTCTAAAATATATAAATAACTTATACAACTCAACACCAGGATGGGTGCTTCTACTGTGTGCCCTGACTGGGAGTCAAACCTGAGACATCCACACACCAGGCCAACACTCTACCACTGGGCAAACTGGCCAGGGCTGTGATAACTACTTAAAGATGGAATAAAGGAATGAATAAACACATACACTTTTCATCTCTTCATTAATCATTGTGAATGTCAACCAAATAGGGAAAGAGTTTGTATTTGGAGTTAGACTGAAAGGGATTCTGCTCATCCTTAGTGTGAAGGAAGAAATGAGAAAAGGTATATTAGGGAAAAGATGATAAACCTGGTCAGTCTAATAATATCACCTTAAAATAATAGCTCCATCTTTTTATTTGAAGGGGTACATCCTATTTCCTATAAGTTAGCCAACTACGGTACAGAGGCCAAATGTGACCTACCATCTGTTTTATTAAGTAAAATTTTGTTGGAACATAGCAATGTTCTTCATTTACGTCTTGTCTATGGCTGCTTTGTGGTGTAAAAGCAGGATTGAATTGTTGCAAGAGACTATATGACCTACAAGACTCAAGTATTTATTTATTATCTGGCCCTTTTCTGAAAAATTTTGCCAACCTTTATCCTAGAACATCATCTACACTAGTGTTTCAAATGTAAATAATGTCCAAAATAAAACATGATTGAGGCTGCTCTTACTGATTTGTGTACTACTCCCCACATTAGTCAGACTCTAAACTTGGTTAAAGAATGATGGGGGGCATGATGTGGTTTGTAGGTGAAAAAATGATGATATATTAAGTGAAAAGTACTGCTGAATCAATGAACTATCTTTACAATTCAGACTCATTTTTATACATATCTGAGAATACATAGGGATAATTAAGAAATAGAAACTTGGACTATCAATAAAATCATCAAAATTTCATTTATATTTGAACTAAATTTACCTGAGAAAAATTTATCTAATTACCTATAGAGAAAAATAATTAACGAAGTTACCTGAAGACAAAAAAGATCTAGAGTAAATAATTTATTAGGATGAACTATTAGACCAGTGGTTCTTAACCTTTTTTGAGGTACCGAACCCACCAGTTTCATATGCGCATTCACCGAACCCTTCTTTAGTGATAAATAAAATATGATTTTCTTTCCAAATTCAAGACATAGGTATATGTTTTTTTACTGGTGCACAAAATGAGCCATGCATGAACATCAAAACAAATTACAGTATTACTTTATTCTGGCCTCCGCGGCAGAGGCTTCTCTGAATCCCTGAGACCGACTCATCGAACCCCTAGGGTTCGATAGAACCCAGATTAAGAACCACTGTATTAGACTGTCTAAAATACCTCCTCTACTACAAGTCAAGAGAAGAGGAAGACATAAGACATACTATATGTTATATATTATACTCTATACTTAGGTACTACTTTCTATTAAACTCAGGGTGTTGTTTTTTACATGTAGCCACAAAATATATTGTTAAGAGTGGGGCTGAGAGATGGGGAAGTGGCCCCATTGGTTCTCCATATAATCAGCCATATAAGTTTGACATGTGAAATAAGTATCTAAGTTCTCCTGTTACAGTCCATTATGGGTTTGACATGCACAAATTTATATAAACCTAACCT
The DNA here is from genome assembly GCA_037038555.1 of Rhynchonycteris naso. Classification (NCBI taxonomy): domain Eukaryota; kingdom Metazoa; phylum Chordata; class Mammalia; order Chiroptera; family Emballonuridae; genus Rhynchonycteris; species Rhynchonycteris naso. The sequence continues at coordinate 61,311,657 of CM073002.1, read as the reverse complement.
TTTTCATTTTATATTTTCATATAATAGACAAGACTTCATGGGAACAGAGGAATATGTAAGTTTACCACCCGTAGGGTAAAGTATCTAGTCATGATATTTGCTCAAATTTGACCTCTATTTTCAGGGATAGTCCACAGGTAACTTGTTATTCTCCTTCTTCACCAGACTTGGTTCTGAATAAACCAGTAGTTCTTTAAATACACTGTCACCCACAAAAAAACACAAGGATTTGACACAATGGAACCACAGACGGAGGACACCCAAAAAGAAACTGCTACAGCTCTGAGGGCAATTTCAAAGAATGACAGATGTTAGTGCTTTCAATGACAACAATATTGTTTCAATAACTTCGCAAGATGACTACTTGCTGGATAGCACTTATTTGGATTCTAAATTTTAGAATGTTTATTAAAGAAAATAAAATTAATCTAGTGACATTGTACAGTGACCATAAGTCACAATAGCATTGTATTATTTTATTTGCATTGCATGTCTAAAAATACTTTAAAAAATACAAAGTCAGAATGTACAATTCTAAACTGCATCTAGCTAAGTTACTTTCTTTTTAGTTTCTCCACAGTAGAAATTTCTCAGAATGTGACTTACATGTTTTCCAGTTGAAGATCTGTGACACTGTTAAGTCTCCATATTTGATACTACATGTGAAGTTGTGATTGTTCGCCACATTGAAATGCAGTTCACTGCTGATATTGTAGAGCTCAGTTTCAGGATCTTGGGATACTGTTGCTTTGGTGGCATTTAATTCTTTTCCATTTTCCAGCCAGGAGAGCTGAGGTTTTGGGAAACCTCCAGAGGTTGAACAAATTATCCTTCTGATGTTAGCGGATTGAGTTCCAAGATCAGTTATATTTGGAACAGGGAAGTCAGCTGAAGAAAGAACAAGAATAATAGATACCATTATTTATCTCTATGTGTTGTGTGTTGTGTGTGTGTATATATATATATATTCAGTGAGAGGAGGGAGACAGAGAGACAGACTTCCACATGCACCCCAACCAGGATCCAACCAGCAACCCCATCTGGGGCTGATACTCGGACCAACCGAGCCATCCTCAGCACTGGGGTCAACATGTGAACCATTCGAGCCACTGGCTTCTAGAGGGGAAGAGAGAGAAAAGGGGGAGAGGAAGGGGAAGAGAAGCAGATGGTTGCTTCTCATGTGTACCCTGATTGGGGACTGAACATGAGATGTCTGCACAGCAGGTTGATGCTCTGTCTACTGAGAAAACCAGCCAGGACCTGGGTTGTTATATTTTTAATAAAGCATCTAGCTTTAATAAGAATTTAAAAATAAGATATAATTTACAACTTCCTATAAGTCAGTAGATATATATAATCCAAAGACTAACTTTGGTTTGAATTGGTTTTAGCAATTCTTCATCACTTTTGATAGAGGAAGAAGGACAGTTATTAGAGAAAAGAGAAGTAGGTTTATGTGAATAAATACAGTGTGTCTGTAAAGTCATGGTGCAGTTTTGACCAGTCACACGGTCAAAAGTGCACCATGACTTTACAGACACACTGTATTGACATAGTACTTGAATTTTTAAGATCTGAAGACAAACATAACAGACATTTATTGAGCTCTTAAAGCTTGTTAGGTCTAGATATTTCCTCATTTTGTCTTTATAACAACTCTAAGAGGTAAGTTGTAGATCAAAAAAGATCAAACTTCTGTAGTTTCATGTGATTTAATCTAATACAACTTCCATTTTATAAATAGTGAAGTTGAGGTCTAATCACAAACAATAAATGGCAAAACTGGTATTTGAATCCAAGTTTTTCAGATACCAGAGCCTTCCCTTTTCTTGCCGTCTTTTCTTTTACTTTGTTTTCTTTTCTTTCTTTCTGATATTTAAGGTATACAAAGTGGTTCTCCTTTACTATCGATTTCTTAGTTGATATTATAAGGAATACCCGTAAATCCACCATCCAACTTGAGAACCATTGACAGTAACTTACATAAATCTACTTGTATATTCTTCCTTACTTTATATCTCCTACTTCCCATACCTGAAGTGCTAAATTTTGTTTAGCATTCCCTCGCTTTTTCAAAAGTGGTCTTTTAAGCAGGTGAACCACTGTCCAAACTGTACAATATTAAGTATATTATCAAGCAGCCTTTATTAATCCCCTTGCTATTCTGATATGCCGTAATAGGACAGAGAGGCCTTCCTAGCATTTCTCTAAGATGCTTGAGGCACTCTTTAATTTGTACAGTTGAGCCCCAATAAGATACTAAAGCATGGTGGGGTGTCTATAGAAAACACAGGAGAAAGCTCACCTCACCTCTCTCTCCCTTATTCTTAGTCTTAAAGAATTTATACTTTTCCGCATGAATATGAGAAGTGTACTCCCCGCTGCCATCCTTCACTTCATGGTTTTCTTTTCAGAATTCTGAGTCCCAAAGAGAGATATAGTATAGCTGAGTGGTCATCAAGAGCAGGTTTTAAAGCCAGTTTTGCCTTTTAAACCTGGTCCAATTACTTAACCAATTAACTTTGTTCAACTATAAGATGGGGGATAACAATAATTACCTTGCAGTGCTGTAAGATTAAATGACATCATTAACAAATTATGTAGCACAGAGTCTGACACAAAGGAATGTAGTAGACTGATTTATGTGGGCCTTAAATTTGCCCTTTCTTAAATGAGTTTCTTTATTTAAATCAGGTTGCCAGGTGAAAGTTCCAGGACTGCTTGGTAGCACTATGAATAATAAGGGAAAGAGAAAGTATGACAAGTGATTGTAATTGGCAAGAAAAGAAAAAACTTGGATTTGGTTAGAGGTGAAGTCATCATTCTTTTTTTAATTAACCCTGTTTCTAAATTGAGTCTGACATTTTCCTGAACTATTTTTAGTTGACATTACTATTTCTTAGTCCTATAATTTATTCTATAAGATCAAATAATTACACTAGTAGCTAACATTAAGAATATTCCCTCTGTGTTTGCCTTGTGGTGGTGCAGTGGATAAAGCGTTGACCTGGAATGCTGAGGTCGCCGGTTCAAAACCCTGTTCTTGCCTTGCCAGGGCGCATACCAGAAGCAACTACTATGACTCGATGCTTCCTGCTTCTCTCCCACCACCCTTCTATCTCTCTCTCTCTCTCGAATCAATAAATTTTATTTTTTAAAAAGGAATATTCCCTTTGTGAGTACTTCTAGTCAAGATGGTGGCATAGGTAACCATGATACTTGAAACCTACCACAACTCCCTCAAAATTACAACTAAACTACAGAACCACCATTCTTCAAAACCACATGAAGTCCAACTGAATGGAAGTCTTACAACTAAGGAACTAAAGAAGCAGCCACACTGAGACTGGTAGGAGGGGTGGAAATGTGGAACAGGCTGCTGCCACACCCATGTGTGTTGGTGTAAAATTAAAAGGGGTATCTCAGCTGTGGAGGTTCCCCCTGAGGAGCAAGGGGCCCCAGCTCCACACAAGCCTCCCATCCCAGGGCTCCAGAGACAGGAAGAGAAGTCCCCATAACCTCCGGCTGTGAAAACCAACGGAATTGTGGCTGAGGAAGATGAGAGCTGCAGGAATCTCAGGCAGTTCCTATAAAGCAGGGGTCGGGAAACTTTTTGGCTGAGAGAGCCATGAACGTCACATATTTTAAAATGTAATTACATGAGAGCCAAACAACAACCCGTGTACGTTACGTATTATCCAATAAAATTTTGGTGTTGTCCCAGAGGACAGCTGAGATTGCCCCAAGCCACCTACAACCATGAACATGAGCAGTAGAAAATAAATGGATTGTAATACATAAGAATGTTTTATATTTTTAACATTATTATTTTTTTTATTAAAGATTTGTCTGCGAGCCAGATGCAGCCATCAAAAGAGCCACATCTGGCTCGCGAGCCATAGGTTCCCAACCCCTGCTATAAAGGGCCGGTGCACAGGCTTCATTCCCTCTGAGCTCCAGCACTGAGGCAGCAGCTGAAAAGGAACCAGGAACATATGGGGACGAACTGGATTGTCGGGTATCAGGACAAGAGGTAAGGGAGCAGCATGCTGACAGAAGCTATTGGTCCTTCTCTGAGCCCCTCTCCTCCAACAGAACCAGCCAGGGGGCACCATATCTGAATTTCCATCAACTTGGCACACACTGTTCCTCCCATCCAAGTGATTGCCTGGGACCCCACCCCACCAAGCTGTTTCCAGTGTTTTTTTTCCCTATAAATGGCCTCTTTTGTCTCATGTTTTGACTTTCCTAACATCTCTCAAAAAAGCAGCACCTGGCCTATGCATGCCCTATCCCTCTTGTTCAGTGGTCCTGGACTGCTGGCACTAGTGGCAGCTGGCATTGATTCATAGCTGGGCCTCTACTGGGCATCTCCAAGCGCAGCACAAGTAGCAGCCATCTGCACATAGCTCTGTAGCTCCTGCTGGGTGGCCCTAGGCAGTGCACGGGCAGTGGCTGACCTTGCACCTTCTCGGAGGTCCCAGAGCCAATACACCTGGTGGACAGCTTCAGAACATGATGAGTTACAACCCTACCACCCACACAAGCAACACACTCAAGGGGAAGACTTGGTGAGCACCAAAGTCCCACTGAAGCAAGTCCTGCTCTGTAGGGTCAACTCTGGCACGGCAGCTGTATACTTCTGGTGCTTCCTGTCATAACCAGTCCTTACAGTTGACTGGCCTTGGGGTCAATCCCTCCCAGTAATGCCAACAGCAATTAAGGCTCAAATACAACAGGACAGTGTACACAGTTCACATAGGGGCACACCTGGAGTGCCCAGCTTGGGTGACTAGGGAGGCTGTGCCACTGAGTCCTGCAGAACACCTGCTCCACAAGGCCACTCTACTCAGCCTGGGAGATGCAGCAGCTCTACCATAGAAGCAAATGCAGGGAAGCAGCCAAAATGCAGAGACAAAGAAACATGAAAGAACATGAGAAACCTCCAGAAAAAAAAAAACAACCTAAAAGTGGAGACAAGCAGTCTACTAGATGCAGAGTTCAAAACACTAGTTATAAGGATGCTCAAGGAGCTTAGTAAGAACTTAAAAAAATAAAGAAGCAAAAAAAGAAATAAGCATAAAAAAGAACATGGACACCATAATAAAAGAACCAGAAACGAAGGATACATTAACTGAAATGAAGAATAATTTATTGGGAATCAACACTTGAGTAGATCAAACTGAGCATCAAATCATTGATTTGGAATATAAGGAAGCAAAAAAACCCAATTACAACAGCAAAAAGAAAGAAAGAAAGAAGAAAGAAAGAAAGAAAGAAAGAAAGAAAGAAAAGAAAGAAAGAAAGAAAGAAAGGAAAGAAGAAAGAAAGAAAGAAGCCTCTCAGACAACTTCAGGCATACCAACATTTTCATCATGGGGGTGCCAGAAAGAGAAGAGAGCAAGAAATTGAAAACCCATTTGAAATAATAATGACAGAAAACTTTCCTAATCTGGTGAAGAAAATAGACATACAAGTCCAGGAGCACAGAGATTACCAAACAAGATGATCTCAAAGAAGCCCACGTGAAGATACACTGTAATTAAAATGAAAAAGGTTAAAGACAAAGACAGACTCTTACAAGCAGCAAGAGAAAAGCACTTAGTTACCTACAAGGAAGCTCTCATACGACTTTCAACTGATTTCTCAACAGAAACTTTTCTGTCCAGGAGAGAGTGCAAGAAATATTCAAAGTAATGAATAGCAAGAGCCTACAATGAAGATTACTCTACCCAGCAAAGTTATCCTTTAGAATTGGAGGACATATAAAGAGCTTTCCAGAGCCTGACCAGGTGGTGGCGCAGTGGATAGAGCATCAGACTGGGATGCGGAAGACCCAGGTTCGAGACCCCAAGCTCACCAGCTTGAGCGCGGGCCCATCTGGCTTGAGCAAAAGCTTGTCAGCTTGGACCCAAGGTCGCTGGCTCCAGCAAGGGGTTGCTCGGTCTGCTGATGGCCTGCAGTCAAGGCACATGTGAGAAAGCAACCAATGAACAATTAAGGTGTTGCGATGGCAACGAAAAACTAATGATTGATGCTTCTCACCTCTCTCCGTTCCTATCTGTCTGTCCCTATCTATCCCTCTCTCTGACTCTCTCTCTGTCCCTGTTAAAAAAAAAAGCTTCCCAGACAAGAAAGGATAAAAGAGTTTATCACCACTATACCAGTATTATATGAAAAAGAAGTGTTCTTTAAGAAAAAGAAAAAATAAAGATAAAAATATGAGCAATAAAACAGCAATAAATACGTATCTATCAACAACTGAATCAAAAACAAAATAAATGAACAAGCAGAACCAAAACAAACTCAGAGATACAGAAAACATTCTCACCGATGCCAGATAGGATGGAGTGGAGAATGGGTAAAAAAGGTGATGGGGTTAAGAAATATAGTAAGCTGGTTGTTACAGAATAGTCATGGAGATGTAAAGTACAGCACAGGGGAAATAGTCAACAACATTCTAATAACTATGTAGGGCATCAGATGGGTACCAGACTTATCGGGATGATCACTTATTACATTATATAATGTCTAATCACTGGGTTTACACCTGAAACTAATATAATATTATGTATAAACTGTATCAAAAAATGAAAAACGATTTTTAAAAAGCTTAAGAAAAAAATATTTCCTTTGTTTTTTATAATATCAGCATGTCATACATTATAACCTAGAATAACAAATCCAATAAACTCATATCCTAAATTATAATTCCTGTTCATTTCTGCCCTTTGCTTTTCTGAGAAACCACAAGGATGCCTCTAATACCAGGAATTTACATTAAAAATAATCTTTTCTAAGTCTGGCTCAGCTTGGAACAGCCTCAGCTCTGTCTCCTATTCCTTCTATAAGGTGATCTGTTTGGAATAACAGCTCCTAAAGTCTTGCAAAACTGTGAACTATCAAAGAATTACTCCTTTGTATCTTAGTTTAATAAAGTAACCCAAGTTTTCATCATTCTTTAAAGGGTAGGGTAAAAGAATCTTATTAGGAGAGGAAGTGGTGGTTTAGAAGGTAAAAACTTGTTAACCTGGCTAATCTGTTAACTAGTGTAACTAGTTCCTCAAATGTCCTGCCTAATGGAGTCTTTCATATACTGCTGTGCTGATATTATATCATTTTTCAATTTTAGGCGAACGTACAGAAATCAACACCCTTGTTACCCTGAGATTTTGCCAGTTTGGGCACTGAACACCTGTGTCTGAGGAAACCCTTCAGTCCTGGGCAAAATGGGACAGTTGGTCACCCTAGCCAACTGAGGGACTGTCTAATTTCCTACTTCTTAAACTGGGGTCCTCAGCAGCCACGCAGGCATCACCTGGAAGCTTGTTAGAAGTGTAGCATTTCAGGATTCCAAAATGGTGACAGAGTAGGTGGACTTTCCAGCTGCCACCTCCCAGGACCAAACTAAATTTAAGAACAATCATCTTGAAAAACCAACTTTGGACTAAATGAAAAGAAGTTTGTAACCTAGGACAGTGATGGGCAATCTTTTGAGCTTGGTGTGTCAAAATTCGCCAAAAAACTGAGCATAACTCCAGGTGGTGTGTCACTTCGAGAAAAACGGCCTAACCGGAAGTCCCAGAACTAGACGCTCTGTGCCAGAGTTCTGTTGTTTTGGCTTATAGACCTCCGGCACAGAGTGTCTACACTACAGCAAATGTTTTATCCTCCGCTACTGCACCTGGCTGTGCAGGAGCCAAGGATGAAACGCCCCTCTCAGCATACGGCCCCATACTTCTCTGGTATGCGGCTGCATGCGGTCACGTGTCATCAAAAATGGTTATGCATGTCAGTGATGACACGCATGGCATAGGTTCGCCATCACGGACCTAGGAGTCACAAAAGCCACATCAAGACTGGTAGGAAGGGCAGAGATGCGCAAAAGGCAGCCCCACTCCCAGGAGCCAGCAGAGAAGGAGGGTCCGGAGGGACCCTCACTGTGGGTAGGTTTGCCCTGAGAGGGGAGGGTCTTAAACCCCAGGTTGGGTGCCTCAGCGTAAAGCCCCAGAGCCTAGAAGAGGTGCCCACACAGAGACGAGGTTTCTGTCTGCAAGAAAGAGACTGGAACTCTGAGACACAGGCTCTTTTTCTTTTTTTTTCCTTAAGAGAGAAGCAGGGAGGCAGAGAGACAGACTCCCACATGTGCCCAACTGGGATCTACCCAGCAAGCCCATTAGGGGCCGATGCTCTGCCCATCTGGGCCATTGCTCTGTTGAAACCAGAGCCATTCTAAGTGACTTAGGTGGAGGCCATGGAGCCATTCTCAGCACCTGGGCCAACTTTGCTCCAATGGAGCCTTTTGGCTACAGGAGGGAAAGAGAGAGATAGAGAGAAAGGAGAGGGGGAAGGGTAGAGAAGCAGATGGGTGCTTCTGTGTTCCCTGGCCGGGAATTGAACCCAGGACATCTACATGTTGGGCTGACGCTCTACCACTGAGCCAACCAGCTAGGACTTTATGCAGGCTATATTTTAAAGGGCCCATGCAGAAACTTGTTCACAGCCACTTACCCAGAGCTCCAGCGGAGGGAGAGCTAAGAGGACTAGAGTTGCGTGAAGAGAGTATGAAGTTGGTGGTCCAGGGCTCAAGACACTGGGGGATGGCCACTGGGACCCCTGTGCTGAGTCATTCTCTAATACTGCAGTTGCCATCTTTCTTGAGTGGAGCAGTCCCTTCTGTGTGGCAGGAGCATAGGCCGAAAGCAAGTTCCCCACCCTCGGGAATCTCTCTTGCCCCACCCTATGGAGACTGAGCCATTTTGAGAAGTAAGCCAGGAAGCAGGAACTCCAGGAATCAATGCAGGTTAGAATTTTGGAGGAAGTGGGCTTCTTAGAACCCCTCAGATCCCACCACCATGTGATTTCCTCTCTCCACGAGTACAAAATACACAAAGTGAGGTTTAAGACGATTCCATTTCACTTTGGCTTGCCTCCTAAACATTAGGTATGATCTGGATGCTATAGATCATAGCTAAAGACTAAAGCAGCGGAGAGCAGCAAAGAATTTACTAAGGATCCACTTACATTATCTATTATCAAGGTGAATCATTATCTTTCTGTTTCCTTTTTTATTTTTTTATTACATAAAACATTCAAATTTATATTCATTTCAGGTCTACACCATAGTGATTAGACATTTATATAACTTATGAAGTGATCCCCCTAATAAATCTAGTTCCCACCTGGTACCATACATAGTTATTATAATTATCTTTTATTAAGAGGTTTGATTTCCATGAAAGGCTCAAATACCCAGGGAGAAAAAGAAATATGTTTGAATTGTAAGTGTGAGGGAATGGCCCAGGCCTGTATTTCTCAGCTACATGAGTATTCTCTAGTGCTATCACCTGTGAGTAAGTCAAGGCTACTTTCTACCCAAGATAAAAAATGCTCACACTGCTCAGTGGATGTATAAAGAGGGTTTTGATTCGTGAATGAATTTTTTTTTCCTGTGGCAGACATACACTCTGCTTTCAGTTCTCTGATATTTAACTTTGTAGGAATGACTGTTAGATAAAAGCTTCAAATACACAATAAATATAGTAGTTCAATAGCCATAGTAATAGACATTCAAATACAATTTGAAAAGTAAGTATGTCTTCATTGCTCTTATGCCTTTCAACATACTTTCACAAGCATATATTCCTGGATCAAGGGCAGTTAATACTATGGCTATATCAAATAATCAAATGTGTCCCCTTAAGATTCAGAAGACGTTCAGGTCAGCATAGTGCCCCAGAACAATTGTCACAAACTTTGGTTGTCAAAGTGCAAGAAATGCCTCCTAATAGATATTTCCAGCACATCGTGAAAAATCAACTAGGGTTTATTGTAAAACTAGCAATTTATTTAACCCTAAGAAATAAAATGTGATACACCCCTCTTTGGGAAAAATTTCACCTAAATCTAAAGGAGTATATCTTGATGGGCACCAAGAGTCTGCAAGCTTAATAAAATACCGAGTAAATTAGAAAATTCCACTGACCTCTGATGACTAGGATCACTTCAGTCAAGTGTACCACTTTGTAAGACCCTTTTTCATACTTTTGAATGACACAGGTGTATCTGCCCGCGTCCGACAGACGCAGAGCCAGGATCACCACTGAAAGGTTATTGGTGACGTCAATGATGGTGCGGTTCTTATACTTGGGCGACACTTGCATTTTTCCAGGCATGACAGTCTGTACCACTTCATGACCTTTCTGCCAGTAGACGCGAACATTTGTCAGTTCCTCAGTGGAAATGTTGTAATTACAGGATAGTACGGCTATATCTTTCACTGTCTTGGTCAACTGGGTGATGCCTAAGGAGAGGCAAATAGAAAAGATTTGATATGTTTATTAAATATAGATTCTTACACAAGCAGGTATTCACAGTTGGCAGTAACAGAACTCAGTGCATTGTATCTAGTGACTAGGCATAATCAAAGAATTCATTTTAATTTTGTTTTTCAGGTTTTTGTTTTCTTTTTTGTTTGTTTGTTTGTTCTTTTGTGTTTTTTATTTGTTCCCAGGGCTCTTTTATCTTCATGTTTTTATTGTGGTTAAGAAAACAACATAAAACGTACCATCTTAATTATTTTTAAGTGTACAATGCAGTAGTGTTAAGTATATTCACATTGTTGTGAAACAGATCTCCACAGCTTTTTCATCTTGTAAATGTGGAACTCTGTACATATTAAATAATGCCCCTTTTCCCCTCTCCCTGAGCTCTGGTAACCACCACTCTAATTTATGTTTCTATGGATGTGACTACTTTAGATACCACATATAAGCAGAATCATGCAGTATTTGTCTATTTGTGACTGGCTTGTTTTACTTGGCATAATGTCCTCAAGTTTCATCCATGTTTTAGTATGTGCCAGAAGTTCCTTCCTATTTAAGGAAGGATAATAAGATAATGATGACGGTGAATAATACTCATACACTCACACATACACACACACACCGCATTTTCTTTATCCATTTATCTCTCAACAGACAGTGAGACAGAAGGCCCTTCTTCCTATAAGAAGAAGGAAAGGTAGCATAGGAGCTCCAGCCATGGGTTAGACATGTACTCAGCCCCACAGGAATATGGGAGTCATAGTTAAGAAACATGAGATTTTGAAGGGATTTCCGTGATTATTCATTTTTACAGATGGTCTTATTTTATAGATAAGGAAACTAGTTCCCAGAAAGGAAACTGCCCCAGTTTCACATTTTCTGGCCCCAGATTTTCAAGCCACTTTCCTTATTTACTGGGGTCCTCGATTTCAGGACCCAGATCTAGGATAAGTAAGTCAACACTGCTGGCACCCCAGCCAGGCCCCACCACTGAGCACTTCTCAGAGTCCATTGCCTTCCAGGCCTGGGCTGACCCCATGACTTCAGACTGAAATGACTCCCCTTATCTCCACCAGACAAGGCCTTGTTAACACTTCCGGACTGTTCTGACGTCTTCAGCTAACCTAATGGATTTATATCCTGTTTTATCTCTATCGGCAACCCATGCAACAGTTGTCCTACCACCATTTAAAGCATTCCACCCCCTTTCCCATCAGTATATACCAGAAATACCAACATGTCAGCATCCAAACTCCATCTCTTTTCTTAGCTCTTGAGCACTCGTCAGTAGCACTAAAATCCCTTCTCAGGCTATATTTTCTGATTTTTTTCATTCAGAAGACATCACTTTTCCTGTTCTGTGCAGAGTTACCCTAAGTCCAAAGCTCGTTCACAAATCCTGCCCCTACCAGGCCACCTTGCTGCATCCTCTCCACCTAGTATCACCCAGACCCAACAGAGCCCTAGGGGAGGCTCATGTTTAGGGATTCCTTTCCAGGCTCTCTCTCTTCTCGGACAGCAGAATCCTGGGCACTAGCACCTCTCTATCTTGCCAGGCCTTCTTCAGGCCTCCCCCAGACTGTATGGTCCGACCACAGCATTTAGGAATAGAGTTCTGTGACAGTGGGCATTTTCATAGCAGTGTGAGGAAACTCATATCAACCTAAGACACCACTTTTGGCAATTGTGATGAACATTGCCAGTCCCAGATTTAAGGAATATAGCTAAGAAGGGAGAAGAAATGAAAAGATATGCTTGAGCAGAACAAATAATAACTAAATATTCTGAACTCTCTTTAAGAAGTACTATGTACCCAAAGCAATATACAAATTTAATGCAATTCCCATCAAAATTCAAATGTCATTTTTTAAAGAAATGGAACAAAAAATCATCAAGTTTATATAAAACCATAAAAAACCTCAAATAACCAAAGTAATCATAAGGAAAAAAAATGAAGCTGAAGGCATTATAATACCTGACTTCAAACTATACTACAGAGCCACAATAGTCAAAACAGCACGGTGCTGGCAGAAAAATAGACACACAGACTAATGGAACATAATAGAGAACCCAGAAATAAAACCACATACATATGGTCAGATCATCTTTGATAAAGGAGCCAAAAACACACAATGGAGAAAAGAAAGCCTCTTCAATAAGTGGTGCTGGGAAAATTGGAAAGCTTCATGTAAAAGACTGAAACTTGACTACAGTTTTTCTCCTTGCACAAAAATTAATTCAAAATGGATCAAAGACTTAAATATAAGATCTGAATCAATAAATTACATAGAAGAAAACATAGGTACTAAGCTCATGGACCTTGGCCATAAAAAGCATTTTATGAATTTGACCCCAAAGGCAAGGGATGTAAAGGCAAAGATAAATGAATGGGACTACATCAAACTAAGAAGCTTCTGCACAGCAAGAGAAGCTGACAGCAAAACAAATAGCAAACTAAATGGGAGATGATATTTTCAAACAACAGCTCAGATAAGGGGCTAATATCCAAAATATACAAAGAACTCACAAAACTCAGCAACAAACAAGCAAACAATCCAATAAAAAAATGGGAAGAGGACATGAACAGACACTTCTCCCAAGAATAAATACAAATGGCCAACAGATATATGAAAAAGTGCTCATCTTCTCTAGCTATTAGAGAAATGCAAATCAAAACTACAATGAGATATCACCTCACACTTGTTAGATTAACTATTATCAACCAGACAGGTAATAATAAGTGCTGAAGAGGCTGTGGAGAAAAAGGAACCCTCATCCACTGTTGGTGGGAATGTAAAGTAGAACAACCATTATGGAAGAAAGTATGGTGGTTCCTCAAAAAATTAAGAATAGAACTACCATATGACCCAGCAATCCCTCTACTGGGTATATAGCCCCCAAACTTGAAAACATGGGTATGTAAAGACACAGGCAACCCCCATGTTCAGCGCAGCATTGTTCACAGTGGCCAAGACATACAGGTATTGATCGACTTACGACCTATGCAACTTATGACCATTTGACTTTACGACCACAATCGCTAGCCACGACTGCTCTGTGTCTGGAGCAGTTTTTGTATGCACATGTATTTTGTAATTTTGTATGTTTTGCAAATATTAAACCAGTTGTACTGGTAATGCAGTGTTTTACTTAAACCTGACAAATGTAAAAATAAGAAACAAAATGGTGTAGAGATGATACAAATGGCATAAAATGAACAAAGAAAATTATGATATATAACAATGAAAGAAAATTATGATAAAATATGACTTAAAGATTTTTATAACATCATTTCACAGTACTGTACATATAGCCTACTCAACTTACGACCAAATTATGTTATGACTGGTCTGTTGGAACCAATCGTGGCCATAAGTCGAGCGACCTTGAGAACATCATACTGAGTGAAATAAGTAAATCAGAAAAAGCTAAGAACTATATGATTCCATACATAGGTGGGACACAAAATTGAGATGCATGGACATAGATAAAAGTACAGTGGTTACCAGGGGGAGGGGAAAGAAGAAGAGGGAGGGTGTGGGGGAGGGGAGGGACTTAAAGAGAAACAAAATATAGGATGATAGAAGATGATTTGACTTTGGGTGATGGGTATACAGCATAATCGACTGTTCAAATGATGTGGAGATTTTTTCTCTAAATCTATGTAATCTGATTAACCAATGTCACCCTGTTAAATTTAATTGTCTAAATAAATTAATTAATTAATAAAAAATAAGTACTGTGCATTTTAGATTCTTATTGAGTTGAGTTCTAGTCCCATCTCAACCACTTGCTGATTATTGTTGCCCCATTTTTTTTTTTTTTGTGACAGAGACAGAGAGAGTCAGAGAGAGGGACAGATAGGGACAGATAGACAGGAAGAGAGAGAGATCAGAAGCATCAATTCTTCATTGTAGCACCTCAGTTGCTCATTTATTGCTTTCTCATATGTGCTTTGATGGGGGGGGGGCTACAGCAGACCGAGTAACCCCTTGCTTGAGCCAGCGACCTTGGGCTCAAGCTGGTGAGCTTTGCTCAAACCTGATGAGCCCGCACTCAAGCTGGAGACCTCAGGGTCTTGGCCTCCCAGTCTGATGCTCTATCCACTGTGCCACCACCTGGTCAGGTTTAGGATTATTGTAAAATTAAATGACATCAGTAAAAAAGTCCCTACAACATAGTACATCTTCTGTAAGAGTTTTTTTTTTTTTTCTTCCTCTCATTCCAACTCTTGCCTCCTGATCACTTCCATCTCATCCAGGGATTGTGTCAGACACATGGGACTTGCTGTGCATCTTGCTATGGGTCAGACAGACACCATGAAAAAAAGTAGTGGGCCCTGGACAGTTGGCTCAGTGGTAGAGCATTGGCCTGGCGTGTGAATGTCCCAGGGCTGAATCCCAGTCAGGGCACACAGGAGAGGTGACCATCTGCTTCTCCACCCCTCTCCTCCCCTTCTCTCTCTCTCTCTCTCTCTCTCTTCTCCTCTCACAGCAATGGCTCGGTTGGTTAGAGCACATTGGCCCAGGGTGCTGAGGATGGCTCCATGGATCCTCTACCTGAAGTTCTATAAATAGCTTGATTGTGAGCTTGGCCTAGATGGGCAGAGCATTAGCCCCAAAGAGGGGTTGGTGGGTGGATCCTGGTCGGGGCACATGTGGGAGATGTCTCACTATCTTCCCTCCTCTTACTTGGAAAAGAAGAAAAAGGAAGGAAGGAAAGAAGGAAGGAAGGAAGGAAGGAAGGAAGGAAGGAAGGAAGGAAGGAAGCAAGCAAGCAAGCAAAGCTCATTCAACTAGGATTTTAAATAATAGGATCTTTCCCTATGATCTGTTTGTTTCCACTCAAAAAGAATCCAGAATTTCTAACTGATTTTGAGAGGTTGTAGAAAGAGAATCTTAACTGAAAGTGAGCTAATTTTTTAAAAATTAAATTTTTGGGGTGACATTGATTGGTTAAGAACATTATATAAATGTCAGGTGTACAACTTTATAATATGACATCTGGATACTCTAGTGTGTGCTCACTACTCAAAATCTAGCCTCCTCTGTCACTATACATTTTATCCCCTTTACCCTCACCATCTTCTCCCCACACCCCTTCTAGCTGGTAACTGCCATTCTGTCATCCATCTTTTGCTCTTAATAATTCAGTAGGTTGATGGGTCAGTTACTTTCTTTTGTTTTCCAGTAGATGGTGCTATAGCACGTTTTTATTTTCTCTGACCCAAGGTGTTGCTTAAGTAGAGGAAAATGTCACAGAACCACTGGAATGGTGGGTGTCCCCTCTGTGACCTCCTCATCTTGGTTAAGTGGTATCACCACCATGGTGGAGAACCAATTTGGTTAGCTCCCAGCACTGCCCCTCATTATTAATGGCAGCTGGCCCCACTGTGTCGCTGCAGTTGTCTCCATTACCTCTGCAGTGTCTGTGGTGATGGGTGTGGCAGAGAGGCACAGTTTGTGACTTCACAGCTCTGCCTCCCTGTCAGTAATGACTGCCAGCACTGCTGTGTTGTTGAAGCATTCCCGCCACCTCTACTGGGCTCTGCTGCCATGGGAGGGGGTGGGGAGCCATCCTCTCAGGGAAGGCTACTGCGTTCTGCCCCTCTTATGCTCCAGGCTGTAGTGTGAGGGCTGCAGCCTGGTTTCTCCACCACTACTGTACCCACAGGAACCAGTCAGTTCCAAACTGTGTCTTTGACCACTGTCCCTGTCCTTCCCTCCCATCCTGCCTCCCCTACTTGTTCCAATACACCCACCTTCAACTGCATGGATGTCTCAAAAAGTTTGTGTGTTGAGCAGGAGATTCTTTGTTGAGTTATCGTTGTCTGACTTATTGTAAGTGTAAAGGGAGAAACAAAGAAATCTCACTCTGCCATGATGTGACATGAGTGAAAATGAGTTCACTTCAATGATGGTTCTTAAGGAAGCTTTGTCCAGACTTCTAAAAAGTGTCAGTATCTCTAAAGGTCAGCAACACACTATGTGAGGCCCCCTTACCAGATGTCCAGGTTGAGAAAGAACCAGACTTACAAGAGGAACCAAAAAACTTCTGGGCATTTTGGAAATTCCCACGATGACAGACAGCCTCCATACATATAGGTCCCTGTGCTAGAAACTGCATTTTAACAAGGTCCCCAGGTGACTAGTATGTAAAATGAAAGTGTGAATTGCATTGGTATAAGCCAGTGTTTTTCAACAGTTGGTTTGGTCCATGAGAAATTTTGTACCAGTCTGTGAAGGAGTTAACCACCCTGATGTATGAAGATTATAGACCCAGTGATCTTAGTCAAATTGACTTAAGCTCAAAATGATTTCTGCCTTAGCAGTACCCTAAATAATTCTTCTGTTTTCACCAGTCCCCAAGGCTAAAAAGGTTGAAAACACCGGTATATACCATGTCTCTTGCCTGCCTGAATTCCTTCAATGGTTCCCACTGCTCTCCAGATAGTATTCAGATTCCTGACTGTGGCTTTTAAGTCCTTATGAATCTGGTTCCTGTCCTACCCTCCACCCCTTTCATTTCCTGGCTCCTTGGTTTCTCTCACATGTTCTCTAGTTCACTCTTGCCAACTCTCCCCTCTTGGCAGGAGAAGACAATGTTTGTTGGTCATACTTTCAATTGACTGATTATTTAATTAATTTTCATTTTCTTCCTAATGACAATAAATTCCATGAAAGCAAAAAACAATTCCAATTTTGATCATAACTTGTTCCCAAGACTGAGAAAAGTGTCTTGTGCTTAGGAGATGCTCAATGTTTGTTGAATTAATATATGATTAGACAAAAGAATGAACACATGAGCCAGAGTCATCTTTCCCTTTGTGTCTTTGTCTTTACTGTTGACTTACATAGAATTCTTGCATGATCACCCATTCTCCAACAGAAAGCCTGCCCAGCTACCCTATCCTATCCTGGTCCCCTTTCCCATGTCTTGGGCTCCTACAGTGAAAACCAGGCATTTCACTACTCCTCACTTGCTTGTGAGTTAGTTTTGCCTTATCCAACCAACATAATCAAATCTCATTGAGGGCAGGAGTTCCAGGCTGTTTTTAAGGCAAATATGGTAAGTGCTCAGAGATAAGAAGCTCATGGGTTCGTTTGTGACCCAGAGGAGCAAGAGTAAAATCTGGATGTAGCTATGAAACAGCAATTTTCAAACGATGTGCCACAAGAATTTTTAATGCATGCTACACCTGACTATTTAGTCAGGGGCACTGACCTTTTTTCTCTTAGATTGTCAAGTAAAAAAATGACAACAGCCAACAAAACAATAGCTGTTTGGTGGAAATCAACCAAAATTATACCTATTATTTTTCTGTCTGATCAGCAGAAAATATAATACATTTTTTGGTGAGTGGCAGAATTTTAGTAAATCACTTGTGTGCGCCGTGAGATGAAAAAGATTGAAAATCGCTGCTATAGAACAAGGAGCTTTCTTAAATATCTTTCCTTAGCTCAAAGAGCATCTTCCATTTACCTATGACTAATTTTCTGGTATAACTGTTCATATAGTTTTTATTTTATTCAATTTATTGTTAACGGTCTTTTTATATTTTCTCTTTTATTGTTTCTCTCTGTCTCACACACACACACACACACAAACACACACACACACACACACACACACACTCTCACATACCTAGGAAGCCTGTTTAAATTTCATTCTAAGTATTTTGAATCTTATTTAGACTCTCCAGAAGACTCCAATTTGGGATTGTTTTTCCAACTTCCTAGAAGAAAACTGTAACTATTGGAAATGTAATGTAACTGTCAAATATGTACAAAATAGTCAAGAAAATCTGTATACCCTAACTCTTCTTTCCTTCCCTCAGCCTCTGTCCCTCACTCTTTATACATACAATGCCCACAGCATCGTCATGTAGTAAGTAAGCAGCTCTTTAGACAAGGAATTTTGATATTCAGCTATTTGTAGACTGGCAAACTGTGGTAGAGCCAAAGCTTTCTCTTTATTTTGGGGAGGCCAGATACTATCATGCTCAGCAGAAAGCAAATATTTTGTTTTGGCTTTTAAAATAAAGTCAGAACCATCCAATTGCTAGATTGAGCCTCACTTTTCCCCAAAGTCCTCTAAATCCAGCACCTGAGCTGAAACAAAGCCTCCAGAAGTCAAAATATTCTTTGCAGAACACACATGAAGTACCTACATAGTAAGTTAAAAATAATTGAAAATATAATTTTGTGCAAAATGTGATACCACTTAATGTCAGATGCCAGTGTTTACAAAGCACATCAACACTTAAAGCCTAAAACTAAATATTAAGAAAAAATTTAACATTAAGAAGATTTATATGCCTCAACCACTTCCTTTTCCCCTTCATACTGGAAAGATCAATCAATACAGGAGCACAGCAGGGGACAGCACTGAGAGAACATCATCTCTTCTCTCTAAGCCCTGAGACAGTGGACTCAATTGTAAATTGCTTACCTGAATCAGAGTGAAAATGAACAGCCAGCAGCAAAAGCTGAAAAAACTTGAAGCATAAGTGCTTGGGTGGTGGGGTTTCCAAGTGTAGTTTTTGACCCATGGCTTCTGCTGCTTATGATGGAAAACGAAAGCAAACAATTTCTCTCTAAGGTAGAACTAGGCACCTTTGAAGTATGCCCCAGTCCGGGACGGAAGATAATTCAGTTGTCCCACACAGAGGGTTCAGCTGCAAAATGCTTGGAGGAGAGGCTGGTGGTGTACTTAGGTCTCCAAACTCTGGAGATTTATTTCAATAACCTGAAAAAGAAAAGTCACCCAAGGAGGAAGGTCAGCCCACTGTGAGTTATCCCTAGTTGCCTGCCTAAAATAAGCCAGAGACCCTAATCTTAGTGACCCATAAACCGGGCATGGTAGAGAGAGTTCATAGTAAAGGTTGGGTGGGATTTGGGGAAGTGATCCTGCCTTGTACGTATTCTAAGAACTGACCACAACTCTCCTGTTGAATGGCTCTCTGCTCAATAAAGATGATCAAGACTTGGTTAGAAATACAGAACACTATACTGGCCAACCAATTACACATGAAAGTTCAGCTCCTTTTCAGAGCATACCAAGAGACACAGACCACCAGTGAGCTTGTATTTTGTCCAAGGCAGTACTTAAGTGTAAAACTACTTCTTTCTTAACAATGAACATAGAAAAATAAGAGTCTAAATCAGAGGCGGATTAAGGTCACTTGAGGCCCCAGGCGCAGAAGAAAATATTGGGTCCCTTACATTAAAAAAAAGTATAAAGTTGGGGTTTTTGCGGGACCCTTCAGAAGTCAGGATCCAGGGCACACGCACCCGGCCCACCCGTCATTAAATCTGCCTCTGGTTTCAATTCTTAAATGCATCTTCACAATGAATAAATCAACAGAAAAATCTATCAGGACATGAAAAGAAAAAGGACTTAACAAACTATCCCATATTAAGATAACAGTAAATGTACTTACTTGAATGTAGTTACTTGCTGAAGAACAATTCTTTTTTTCCTCTTGTGTGAGAGCTCAACTCTTGTTCTTTTCTGGCTGCTACCAAAATACTGACGAATGGCTCAGTCTTACCTTAAATGGGAGATGGCATTCCCCTTTTCAACGTGCTCTTCGTGGAAAGTTTTTCACTTGGAATAATGAAGTCAGAGCAGAGGATATGAGATGGGAGACACGATTTGAGGAAGCTCCCCAAACTCAGTCAGTTTCTTAAAGGGTGTGGCCAGGGCAAACCACACACTCTGTTTCCCCCTTCTGTTTATTGAATTTATTGTGATGACCCTGGTTAACAAAATTATTCAAGTTTCCTGAAGTTGATGTAAAAATGTTATATTTTTTTCATTTGATTTATATGTAATTACATGCTACATAATTGAGCTCTTCATGATGTATAATTGACTTTTTGTATATTCACAATTTTGTAAAAATCATCAGCACTAGCTCCAGAACATTTTCATCACCTTCAAACAAAATCCCATACCCTCTAGCACTTCCCACCACCACTCGATGGAAACCACTTTCTCTATGTATGTCTCTATTCTGGACATTCCATACAAATGAAATAATACAATATGTGGCATCTTTTGTTTACCTACTGTATGTAGGGCCAGTAGATGCGTCCGTCGTAACCATTCACATGCAGGTTCTCATTGGATTCGGGCAGATGGTAAAAATAAAACAGTGGAGCCAAAAAATAGCAAGCCATTCCTTTATTAAAGTCTCACACTGGCCGATGAGCAAACATTCAGAGGTCCCAAAGCCACTGACACATTCTATGGTTCCACAGCGAGGAGAATCTTCTCCAGTTTCTCCTAGAATCAAAGGCCCCACCAGTTTTGGAACTCGCAAAGCCCATCAGCTCTAATTCCCCATCTGCACACCTTCTCTTTCTCTGCCAGCATGGCTTCATACTCAGCACTCGAGATTCTCTCTTCACTCACTCTGCAAACATGGCTTCTTTCTGCCTCTTCTCCTTCTCTCATTTTCAAAACTTTCTGGCACTGAAAACTTCTCCAGCAAACAGCTAAACAATGGCCCTTCCCAAGCAGAAAGGTAATTTGCAATTTAACAGACAACATACACCTGGCACAGCCTAGCCCCTAATGCAGTGATGGGCAATCTTTTGAGCTTGGTGTGTCAAAATTTGCCTAAAAACCGAGCATAACTCGGGTGGTGTGTCACTTCGAGAAAAACAGCCTAACAGAAAGTCCCAGAACTAGATACTCTGTGCTGGAGTTCTGTTGTTTTGGCCTACAGACCTACAGCACAGAGTGTTTACACTACAGCAAATGTTTTATCCTCGGCTACTGCACCTGGCCATGCAGGAGCTGAGGATGAAACGTCCTTCTTGGCATGCGGCCCCATACTTCTCTGGTATGTGGCCGCATGCGGCCAGCGTGTCATTGAAAATGGCTACGCGTGTCAGTGCTGACACACGTGTCATCATAGGTTCGCCATCATGGCCCTAATGCAAACTATAAGCAAGCAAACATAAAAATCATATTTTACAAACTTATTTGACCAACACCTACTTTCAATAAAAATGTTTTCAAGGTTCATCCATTTTGTAACTTGTAACTTGATTCTGTTCTTTTGTGTGTGTGACAGAGAGAGACAGAGAGAGGGACAGATAGAGACAGACAGACAGGAAGGGAGAGAGATAAGAAGCATCAATTCTTCATTGCAGCACCTTAGTTGTTCATTGATTGCTTTCTCATATGTGCCCTTACCAGGGGGCTACAGCAGACCGAGTGACCACTTGCTCAAGCCAGCGACCTTGGGCTCAAGCTGGTGAGCCTTGCTCAAACCAGATGAGCCTGTGCTCAAGCCAGTAACCTCAGGGTTTCAAACCTGGGTCCTCCGCATCCCAGTCTGATGCTCTATTCACTGCGCCGCGGCCTTGATTCCTTTTAATGGCTGAATAGTAGTGTTTTATTGAAGAGAATTCTTTAGATATACTTTTTGGTTATAGAACAATGCTTCTAGGAAGATTGATTTAGAAGATTTTTGTTTGTTTTGGTGGATGTTTTAAATTACTTTGTGTATACGTTTATGAGTAAAATTGTGTCATAAACATAAGGTAACTCAATTTTATCTTTTTTAGAGAAACAGCAAAACTCTTTTCAAAAGCAGTCACACCTTTTCTTTTTAATGGTATTGTCACTTATTGAGTGTATCTCTTTGTGTGGGGTGATTCCTTTTTATTAAATTTATCGGGTGACATTGATTAATAAAATTATATAGGTTTTAGGTGTACAGTTCTGTAATATATCATGTGTATATTGTGTGAACCACACCTGTCTTGAAGAGAGCAATAGGCAGCCTGGGGAAGAGGAAAGAAAATAGCTGGAGGGGTGGGCTGCTCTTTTGACTGTTTGGCAGGTAGATACTCTGTGAGCTCTATGGGCTGCCTTTTTCTCTGCGGGTCTAAAGTTTTGTTTTAACATCCAGAGTTATCTCTCCCTAGCCTCAGTCATGCCACTGCAGGAGTGGGCGGTCCACCTCACGTGGAGCAGACAACTTTTGTAGAGTGCTCAGCTCACATGGCCATTTTTTTTTTTTATTTTTTGTATTTTTCTGAAGTGAGAAGCAGGGAGGCAGAGAGACAAATTTCCGCATGCACCCGACTGGGATTCACCCAGCATGCCCACTAAAGGGCTATGCTCTGCCCATCTGGGGCATTGCTTGTTGCAACCGGAGCCATTTTAGTGCCTGAGGTGGAGGCCATGGAGCCGTCCTCAGCGCCCGGGTCAACTTTGCTCCAATGGAGTCTTGGCTGTGGGAGGGGAAGAGAGAGATAGAGAGAAAGGAGAGGGGGAAGGGTGGAGAAGCAGATGGGCGCTTCTCCTATGTGCCCTGGTCGGGAATCGAACCTGGGACTTCCACATGCGGGGCAGACACTCTACCGCTGAGCCAACTGGCCAGGGCCTCACATGGTCATTTTTAATCGCACTCCCACCTTTCTATCCCACCATCTTCACTGAGAGGGCTCCTGGCAGCCACGTAGGATAGTTTATCCCTAACCATGGTTGAGCGCACCTTGGGGGAACATAATGATAGAACAACGAGTGGAGTGAGGAAGGTATAATCCATCCCTGAACCCCATTTTCAACCAGCTTGCTACTGCTGTGCCTTCTCTGTAGAATTCAGGAGCATTTTGTGGGTAAACAGCTGACCTGTTTTGTTCAGGTAGAACCTGATAATACTTTGCCTTGGCCTGCACCTTTCTTTCCGCTATTGGCTCTGGGGTTTCTCTGTTTCTTTGGCTTGGGCTCCCCGTGGAAGTTCTGCACTTGAGCTTATGCAGCCTGGAAATACAGTGGGGGGGGGCAGTTAATGCCTTGGGGCTACTCTTGACCAAATGCAGCTGGAAATTGATGGATAACTGCTTTCGCCTTTAGTCACTCAGGTGGAGAGTTCCAAGAGACATTATCAAAACTCATTGAACACACCAAATGAATACATTTCATTACATGTAAATTGTATCTCAATTTAAAACAGAATAGAAAAGCTCTCAGGCCAACTCTGGGTCTCTGCTGCCTGAAAGAATAAGTATAGGAAAGCTAACTTTTGGATAAGTATATAGAACATTAATAATAATGGAAAAATAAAATGGAATAAACATGATTTAGAGTAGAGTCAGGAGGCTATCTAGGAAGCGGGGCATGTACATATCTGATGTCTCAGTTCTCAGAACTGCTGTTAAATTGCTAAACCTGCCACTAAACTCAGCTCAAGACTGAGGCATAAACATCCTGGAACAACTATTACATAGACATGTAAACTTCTTTGGAGTTTTGGACCCTTTCATTTGCATACTGGAACTAATCAATCCCTGTTAACCCAGCCAGAAATCCTTCATTTGTATGAAAAAATTACATTTTGAGGTTTTTGCCTTTATAAACCCTACCTTTCTTTCATCACTATGGAGTACAGTTTGGGTTGCTCCTTGGATGCCTCTCTCTCCGTTTGCTCATATAAATGCTTGTATGAGTCTTTTATGAGTTCGCTATCCCCAAATCTCTTTGGTTAACACCTCTCTTGGTTCTAATTTCTTTAAGAAGTGACACTATTAATTTATTTAAACAAAAGGACCCAGTTTTTCTCTTACTGACTAGTAGGATGAAAAAAAATAATACTCAGCTGCCAAATAATTGACAAGAGTTAAAATTAATCTAACAGCTACCCTGAGAAATACTATTACCGTTCCCTTTTATGGCAGAGGGATCTAGAAAGGTGAGAAGGGCCGTTTTTCCGAGTATTTGTTTGGCCACATAGTTGGGCATGCAGAGATGCCCAGGCGTGCTGTTGAGGCCCACTTAAGCCACCGACAGAGAGCGCGGTTTTCCCCGGGCCGGCCGAGGGCTTTAGCTCAGCACTCTTGCACGGTCTGGTGAAACAACGGGCGTGGTCCCAAGTCCTGGCGACGCAGCTCCACAACTGTCGCGCAAAGCTTGGCTGGGTCCCGGCAGCGACCAGGCCTCTCACCGCACCCTGAACTCTTCTCACCCGGCCCTGCCCTTGCCCCCCGCGCTCCACGCTCGGCGGCCCCCAGGTACCTCCCCCGTTGTCCCTCCTCTCCGGGCGGTGACCACCGCTCGCCAGCTCTCCCTCCCCATCCCTCCTCGGCCTTGTCCGGGTTTTGCGTTCTCCGCCCGGGCCCCAGGGACCCGGCACATCCACCCCCCACCCCTCCAGCCCACCCCTGCACAGCCTCCCCTGCGCCCCCTCCCCCCCCCCCCCTGACCAGGTGCCTCCACCCCTCCAGAAAGCAGCCGAGGTCTGTCCGCAAGCAGCTAACCAATCTTAGTTTTGAATTTGTAGTTCGGAGCTAGAATGTAAACTGTGAAAGCCCAGAGGAGTTTAAGAAAAAAAAGCTTTCTGAAAGCGGAGGCTAGAGCAGTATGTGTGAAAGTTAAAAGGATTTTCCAAAGGAATGAGAAGGTCATTGTCTCCCATCCCGGTTGCAACTCACAAAGCACGTATTTGGTGGAGCCAGAAGGAATTACAGAAGGAGAGGCGAGGATGTTGGGAGAGGGGTACCGAGGAACTAAAGTTGATCCTCTGAAGCTCTCAGTGCAGGACAGAAGCCCAGGAAGCACCCCCCCCCGCCCGCCCCCAGTCCTCTCCCCACTCTCCAATTAAAAGTTGGGAAAATCCAGGTCCAGGATGGGTGGCTTGTCCACAATCACGCAACTGATTCTTGGCAAAGTCAGGTCTAGTAGCCCAGAAGTCCAGTTTTAGGCATCATATATAAATAATAAAGCATGTCAATAACGTTTTATAAATATCGTTGGTGGGCTGAGAGATTCAGCATGGTCAGTACTGGTATGCTCAGTCTTCATTTCCTTTTCAGCCTCGCCAGCCTTCCTTCCCAGGCCTCAGCAGTGCAGCTGGGGGCGGACACTTGGACGCCCCAGTGCTAAACCCTGAGTCAGTAGGGTTTAGATAAGTGGGAGGGAGAACAGGCTTCCTGGGTATGGAAACGTTTGAGCTGAGGGGAGAATGAGCTAGTGTAGTGTACCAGCCATTAAGGTGTTTAGATTGTCTATGCAAGTGGAGGAGGGTGCGGGTCCAGAGAGGGCAGAAAGAGGACTTGGCACTTGAATGTCACAGGCAATAGGGTGTGGTGGATAGTTGAAAATGCGCCTGCAAGAAAACCAGCACTTGACCAGGGTTAGATTTATGGAGGTTATATCAGCTGAGATCTTACGACTCTAGAAGTTAATCATGTAGGAGAAAAACAAAATGTAAACATTGCTGTTGAAAGGAAGGTTATGAGGAGAAAGTATTCTAGTTCAGTAATAGAAAAATCTTTTCCCTGGTTGTGGATGAATAATAAAAATAATAAAATAGTGCTGATGATGCACTAAGCACTGTTCTAAGTGCTTCAGAAAAATGAATTTATTTACTCCTCACAACAAACCCCGAAAACTGTTACTATTTTTATCACGTTTTAGATATGTGGAGGCTGAGACACAGCCACGTTGTCCCAATAAACAGATTTGTGTTGAGGGGAGTGGCCTGGAATAAGATTTAGGCCTCCACTTGCTGGTTGTGTGAATTTACCTTCTCTTTGAGCTGCAGGTTTTTTTAACCTGTGAAATGCATACTATAATCCCTGCCTAGTAATGAGACAGAGAATGTGAACAGTGCATTGTAATGGAAAGTACTATTGTTTAAGTAAGGGGGAGGGATTCACTTCCAAGGCCAAATAGCAGATAAGAAGAAAATTATAAGCTTGGTTTGACTTGCAGAATGTAATGGGCTTGCCACTTGTAGAGAGGCAAAGATGGAGTGGTAGTTAAAATCGTGAGCTTTGGAGTCAGATGGCTCTTAGCCATAATACTTAGCTCTGTGACCTAAGACAAATCAGTTAGCATTTCTGAAACTGAATTATCTCTGTAACCCTTATTTAACTCATCTGTAAAATGGGCCCAATAATACATTCCCGCAGAGCAGTTGTGAGGATTAAATGAGGTACACCTAATACTAAGGTGACCAATCGACCTCCTTTAGGGAGGACAGTCCTTCTTTTGTAAGTTCCGTCCTCCCTCGAAAAGTGTCCTCCTACATGTCCTCCTTTTTGATATTGGAAGATTAATCTGTAAATGTCCATATTAGATCAATGCAGAGTCAATCCATTGCGTGTGATGTGATGTATTTGTATCTAAATGAGTACATTTTTTTACAATTGTTATTAAAAATTAATAGGCATAGCATAATTACAATATAAAATAGTACAAATGTCTTTATTATGCATTTATCATATTATAGTGTATTATTGTTGCAATGAATAAAATGTTTCTTTTATTTACAATATGGTTTTCTTCAATTTATTATTGTCCTTCTTTTCATTGTAAAAAAGTTGGTCACCTTACTAATACAGTCCCCACAGAAAGCAAGTGCTAAACGAAATGTAGACAGGGTTATTATATTTCCTGATTCTTCTTTTTCCTCATCCTCTATGTGTCTCACAGTACCTTCCCCTAAGGACAGCCTCACCATGTGTGGGGGACTGATGGAGAAGTATGTGGCTGCCTTGGTGCTAAGTGCAGCTGGAGACGCCCTGGGGTACTTCAACGGCAAGTGGGAGTTCCTGCGGAATGGGGAGAACATTCACCAGCAGCTGACCGGGCTTGGTGGCTTGGACGCCATAGATGTGGAGAGGTGGAGAGTCAGTGACGACACGGTGATGCACTTGGCCACGGCAGAAGCTCTTGTGGAAGCTAGAAAAGTTTCAGACTTGGGTCAACTATATTCCCTCCTTGCTAAACATTACCAAGACTGCATGGAAGACATGGATGGCCGGGCACCAGGTGAGGGCAGCCGGTGAAGGTCCTGGGCAAGTGGAAAATAAAGGAGACCCAAGGAAGTCATTAAAAGTGTTAATTGAGATTTACATATTAAGGAGACAGTAGTTTTTATAATTGTGATAAAAGTAGGAACAACCTAAATGTCCCGTAATTTATTTATTTATTTATTGCAATAATTATGGTGATATATTAGTAGCCACTTAAAATTATACAGATAAATACTTACTGATATGGGAAGATATTATATATTAAGAGAAAAATAAGTAGGTTATAAGACAGGATGTATCTTCTGAACCCATTGTTATTAAAGGATATATATATATATATATATATATATACACACACACACACACATATATTTGTTGGGAGAAGTCTGGAATAATATACACAAAGATGTATATAATTAGGAACATAATTGGAGTGTTTATAGTTTCTTTTCTTTTGGTTATTTGTATTTTCTGTTTTCTATAATGAATAAGTGTAGAAGAAACCTTGTTTTCTTTTTAAAGAATAGAAAATGTCTTGTGAAGACTCCTTGTCTGCTTACAAGTGGTTCTTGCCCACCTTGGAAAATTGTTACAGCTGCTTAGGCCGCCAGGTGACTTGAATCACCTTTCCGCTAGGCTAGCCCATTTACCTCTCCTCCTGTATTAGTCAGCTTGAGCTGCGACAATAAAATGCCACAGACTGGTGGCTTAAGTTATTTGCTCACTGTTTTGGAGGCTACAATTCTGAGATTAGGGTGTCGGCAGATTTGGTTCTCCTGAGGCCTTTCCCTTTGGCTTGTAGACAACCTCCTTATATCTGTGTCCTCTCACAGTGCACATCTCTTTGTATGTTCAAGTTTCTTCTTATAAGGACAACTGTCAGATTGCATTTAGGGCCTATTTCTGTGATGGTGAATCTATGACACGTGTGTCAGCACTGACACGCGGCCGCATGCGGCCGCATACCAGAGAAGTATGGGGCCGCATGCCGAGAAGGATGTTTCATCCTCGGCTCCTGCACGGCCAGGTGCAGTAGCCGAGGATAAAACATTTGCCGTAGTGTAGACACTCTGTGCCAGAGGTCTGTAGGCCAAAACAACAGAACTCCGGCATAAAGTGTCTAGTTCTGGGACTTCGGTTAGGCCCTTTTTCTTGAAGTGACACACCACCCGAGTTATGGTCGTTTCTTTGGCAAATTTTGACACACCAAGCTCAAAAGATTGCCCATCACTGACCTATGCTAACGTTCTCATTTTAACTTCATCACCTTTTTAAAAGCCCAGTCTCTAAATACAGTCACATTCTGAGGTACTAGGGTTGGGCTTCAACATGTGAATTATTAGGGGACACAATTCAGCTTATGAGCTGATGAAAAGCACCTCCTGATGAAAATCCACTCCCACACACATGCCCAGAGTCTCTGCTGACCCCAACAGTTGGCCTTACAAGCCAGTCTGTTCATTTTCTCTCAACATATGTTATCAGTTTGACAAGTGGGACATTTCCTTTGTCCACTTATGTCTTCCATGACCTTGTTGTGAATGAACTGACCATAAGGAACAAGAATATGACACCGCACAGTATAATACTGCCATTGCTTGGTTCATATGTGCGCTCAGTTCCCAGTGGGATGGGGTGATGGGAGAAGCCTGATCTCTCCCATAGGGGGGAAGACCAAGAGCACTCAAGGGCACGTTGTGGCTCTGAACCCATTGCTCCATCTCTGAGCCCAGTGCTGTTCCCTCGAGAGCTCTGTCCTCTTTCTGACATTTGGAAATTCCGACTGCCAGGTTCTCACTGGGTTCTTTACAGGCTTGGGCTTGGAGTATGATGGTTTTGACAGGGCCACTAATAATACATGATTTTGAGCAAAGTTCTTAAGCTCTGAGCCTCAGCTTATTTATTTAAAAAAAGAGAATAATACAACTACCTTCTTGAGTTATTGTGATGTCTTGGTAATAGCTGGCAGAAATTCTAAGACTCCTTATACGAACCTGCTTCTTTTATTATTAATCTTATCATGCTAAGATATATATAAAGTAAGGCACAGTGTTTGCTTGGGGTTTGTAGTTTGAGGGCATTCATCATATATATATTGGTTTTCTATTTCCATCAAAGAAACTTAGAAACAGAATCTGTGTTTTTCCTCCTGCTGGAGTGTTTGCTTCGTTTGCGCTGACCCCGTGCCCTTTCTGACCCTTCCCCAGGTAATACCTTGGTGCATTATGCCATGCAGCTGGAGCCAGACAAAGCCGGTGGCTGGAGGATTCCCTTTAACGACCATGGGGGAGGCTGCGGGGCTGCCATGCGAGCCATGTGCATCGGCCTCAGGTTCCCTCACCTCAGCCAGCTTGACACGCTGATCCAGGTGAGCATCGAGAGTGGCCGAATGACCCACCACCACCCCACCGGTTACCTGGGAGCCCTTGTGTCCGCTCTTTTTACAGCCTATGCTGTGAATGGCAAGCCTCCCTGGCAATGGGGAAAAGGACTGATGGAGGTACTACCAGAAGCTAAAAAGTATATTGTCGAGTCGGGCTACTTTGTGGAGGAGAATCTTCAGCACTGGTGAGTCTGTAGGTGCATGCCCCTGCTAGAAAATGGTTGACTCTGTGTGTGTACATAGTGCTGTGTGCGCCTGGAATTCCTAGATCGTGGCAACCGTCACGGCCTCACCATGCAGTTTGGTCACCCACTGCATCAGCCCCCACCTGCTAAGGATTCCAAGTTTGGTTCCAGCAGTGGTTACTATCAGGTGGTCAAGCCAAGACCTCAATGCGCAGCGTAGCTGTTGTACTTCCCTCACTGATAGCGATCCTGTTCTGGTTTCCACCTTTCTGTAGTTGTTGTGGCTCTCCGATACTGAGATGACGTTCGCTGTTTATCTCCTGGAACTTGTTTTCCAGGGTTGCCTTGACACACAATATCTTGCAATTCTTGCCTAGAATACCCAAGAAACAGGTTTTTTACTAGCTAATTAGTGGGTAGTAAGACCACATCTTCCCCTTTTCTTGGGTTTAATTCACATTGTCTTTCTTGGAATAGAAAGGGACAGAGGCTTTCTGCTGAAATCACCCATGGTCATGATCTTCTAAAGTTCCCTTTTGGAAAAAAGAAATACATAAAGAGATGATGTGTTAATGAGTTTGACGGTAGTCATCATTTTATC
Source organism: Rhynchonycteris naso (assembly GCA_037038555.1). Classification (NCBI taxonomy): domain Eukaryota; kingdom Metazoa; phylum Chordata; class Mammalia; order Chiroptera; family Emballonuridae; genus Rhynchonycteris; species Rhynchonycteris naso. Next base: position 61,281,382 of record CM073002.1, on the reverse strand, counting down.
ATATATATGTATATCAAATCATTATGCTGTATATTTTAAATATACACAATTTTTATTAATAAAAGAAAGTAGAATATGTAAGGACAGACTAAATAAATAAAGTTTCCCCCTTTAAAGGTGATACTTGACATTCTGATCTCAGGAAAAAACAAACCTTTACTTTTCACCTTTAACTTGCTATATATCTTTTTAATTTAGCAATAGGTATCAGTGCCTTGTTTATATTAATTCCTAGAAAAACTTTATTGAGTGCTTGTTACTTCAATAGAGCTCATTTTTATTTGTATATCATTATGATATTAATATAAGAAGTTGAAGTTATCTTAGAATTTTCCCTGTTCACACATCCATCTAAAACCTTTCCTTATCATTATCAACTTTATTTTTTCAGTTGACTATAGATTTTTCTCCCCTTTCTCTAGGTCCTACTTCCAAGACCGTTGGGAAAAGTACCTAAAACTTAGAGGGATTTTGAATGGCAAATCAGCCCCTACCTTCCCCAAGCCCTATGATGTGAAGGAGAGGGATCAGTTCTACACCTCCGTGAGCTATTCTGGCTGGGGTGGCAGCAGTGGACATGATGCCCCCATGATCGCCTACGATGCCATCCTGGCTGCAGGAGACTCCTGGAAGGAGCTTGCCCACCGAGCCTTTTTCCATGGTGGTGACAGTGATTCTACGGCTGCCATCGCTGGCTGCTGGTGGGGAGTTATGTATGGTTTCAAAGGAGTGAGTCCCTCCAACTATGTGAAGCTAGAATACAGAAACCGGCTGGAAGAAATAGCTAGGGCTTTATATTCTCTTGGGTCAAAGGAAGATACAGTACTTGCCCTGTAGGGTGATATGATGTTAATTTCTGGTGGTTTCTTCTCTTGTGTAGTCCTTTTTTCTGCTTAGTTTCTTTTTACTTTTTCCAAAGTCAAGAGTCTTAACCATGTACTCAGGGGATTTTGAGATAGCAAGTCCCTTGGGCACCTGAAACTCAGTCTTCCCAGGATCTTTCTGTTCTCCCTGACTCTGTCTTCCTATCCTGAAGAGTCTTTTTCTCAGTTGATGGGGTCAGCATCTCCCAAGATAGAAATCTCATAGCCTCCTATCTGAGCCTTCATTTTCATCAGCTAAACTTTCACAAAGTTTTTTCTGTTGTTTCAGGTTACGTTCCCCCAAAAGTGGACTCTGAGACAGGGATTTGAGTACAAGTCGTTTATTTGAGAGGCAGTTCCAGGGAGCACTGGCGGGACCATGGGGAAGTAAGACAGTGAAGCAAGGGGAGACAGTACAAGGTTTGGCAGTGAGCAGGTTACCACTGTTGTCAAGTGGGACTCAGACCCTCTGGGTTCTCTTTGTAAGGCATTCTTCACAGGTGTCCCACCTGAGGGACAAGCAGACCTGGGGTGCTTATTCATTGACTCCCATCTGACATGCGTGGTCCTCACCACTGAGTTCCTGGTGCTTCTTAGCCTGGCTCTTGTGCAAGCCAAACACTGAGGCCATCAGTTAAAGATTCAGAGATGTTTGCAATGGCAAGCTGTAAGCAGCATGGGCATAGTGAGCAATATATGCAGGGTCCCAACAGAATCTGCAAGATGGTTCTATCTCCAAAATAGCCTTTAAATCTATCACCTCTTTTACCTTCTTCCACCAAGTATTTTTTTACTTGTATTTCTGCAATCCAAGTTACTCAAGTCTGGGGAGAATCTGCTCCTAGCAGCTCTTTCCTGGGCATGGCACTTAATATGTTATTAGCTTGTTAACGACTATTTGCTTGTCTTTATTCTCTTCTAGAGAGAAGCTAGCATGCAGAAAATATGTCATCGGTATATGTGTGTGCGTGTGTGTGTGTGTGTGTGTGTGTGTGTGTGTGTGTTTAGTTAGCTGCCTACCTCCAGTCTTGCCGTCTTCATCGCCCTCCGAAGTTATTTCTACAAATAACAAAGTGGTCATGCTGAACTTCTTATCATGTTCAATGAATACATCATCCCCTCTCTTCATTTTCTTGATGCTCTTCCCCCTCCTTTTTCACCTGGTCAGTTCATAGTCATCCTTCAAGGCCCAGATCAGATAGAACCTCCTTCATGAGACCCCCTCTGATTATTCAGGCAAGTGGCCACTTTCTCCTCATTGCACCCACAGCCTTCTGTGCCTAGCTTCACCTCACTGATCCTGTTATGTGGTGATTGTGTGTCTTCCGGGGCAACTTCAGGCTCCTTATGAGGGATTGTGTCTTATTCTCTCTGTGGCATCTCTGCCTGGCCCCTGAGAGAGGTTCAACAAGTGTTGACTCTGGAAGTTCAGAATGTGCTGATGTGAATGCTTTCAACGTTCAGTTCCACCTCTGTTTTCTATGCCTTCTGCTTCGTGGTTGCCAGGAGTGACTTGGCCACGATATGCTGTGAGAGGTCGAGAGTTTGAGGCTTTACCTGTGCCTATGGGCTGACTTAAATGAGACAAGGCTGTTGACTCTGTATTTGAAGCAGGACTCCAGCAAAGGCATGGAAGTTCTCATTCTTTTATACTATACATAGTGTTTATTTCAGTTTTTGAGAATGTCCTTACTTATTTCAGACTAATAAACTGCTCACAAAAATTAAGGGATCAGGGAACGTGCAGATACTCCAGTACTTTCAGCCTTTTGTATAGTGCATTTTCACCAATGAAATAACAGTTGACTTTGTATCTCATTTGCATAATGGGACAACTTCCTTTGACTTGTCATTTGTTTTTCTGATTTTCTTGTTTAATAAAAAAAATCAAATGCTTTTTTTTATTGCTTCATATTCATTTTGAAATATATCCTAATTTTTGTGAACCATATACATAAAAGGAGACGGAAATCCTAAGGTTCTTTTTCTGGCTCAAAAATCTCTCACACGTATTTATGTATTTCAGAAAAAAAGACAAGTTTTAAGTGTTACAGCTAGGATAAAAGATGCTTCAGCAGGACAATCAGTCAGAATTGCAGACTTTTAGGGGTGGTGGGTTACAATTTACAAGATACATAGTAATCTCTTAAAATTCAGGTGTCTTAAAAGACTCCTTTGTGTATTTTGAGGACAGGGTTAGAATACTAGAAAACAGTATATTCGTTTTTACACAAGATTCCTGAGCAGAAGATTAAGATGGAGAATCTCAGGTTGACTTTCAATTTCCCATTGATAAGAGCAGATTTATAATGCAGAAGAGAATGCGCTTTACTGTAGCTGTTGAAGAGAACATTTTCTCACCTGATAGAGTGGCCTAATATAGTAGGTGTCCTGTAGGGTCCAGTGGCGCAGCCTCCTGTTCAAAAGAGCTGGGCATTCCAGGTGGCTCCCCTTCCCCATGAGGACTGTGTACACCCTCCTGTTATAGTTGAGTCTTCATTACTGTTGTATGTCAATGGGAAAGATTGACCCCCCGCCCCAGGCTGATCAGCTGTAAAAACTGGCTGTGACCACCATGGAGGATCAGCTGTGTAGGGGCCCACCCCACAGAGCGGGACTTACTTCAGAAGGGCTCTGGCGCCTGCTGAGTTCACCCCTTGAGTGTGTCCCTTGTGGAGTTGATTACGAGGTGCTTTGAGGTGGTCTGGAGCTGTCCATCAGGTCGGGTGGCTCTGGGGCCTCCCAGGAGGTGCAGGCCAAGATCAGGTGCTGCCTGTGCCCTGCCTGGGGCCTCCCAGAGTGAGCTGCAAAGCCATGTGCAGATGGCTGCTCCTTGTGCTGGGCTTGGAGGTGCCCAGGAGGGGCCAACCTGTGTACCAAGGCTGGCTGCCACAAATGTTGGGCCTGGGACCACTTAGCAAGAGGTATGGTATAGGCAGAGGTCAGATGCTGCTTTGTTGAGAGATTTTTGAAAAGTCCAAAGCATGAGCCAAGTTAGGTCATTTATATGAAAAAGTCACTGGAAACAGCTTGGATGGGCCCACAAGTTGAGTGGGGTGGGGTCTCAGGGAATCACCATTGGTTGGCAATCAGTGATAGCCAGGTGATAGAGACTTAGATATGGTGCCTGCCCATAGGCTCTGTGGAGAAAGGGCTCAACAGAGGAACAAAAGTCTGGAAGGAAGCCAGCCTCCAGCTCTCACCCTGATTCAGCTCCTCTTGCCCTTCAAGCTGCTGCCCCAGGGCTGCAGCTCAGAGGGAGTAAGTCAGAATAAGTTCATGTGTGGGCCCTTTAAGAGGGATCCCGGGACTCCAGCCATCTCCATCTCACTCAGCCACAATAGCTGCTGGTTTTTACAGCCAGACGTTGTGGGGTCTTCTCTTTCTGGCACTGGAACCCTGGGTGGGGGTCCTGGTGTGGGGCTGGGACCCCTCACTCCTAAGGGGGGACCTCCACTGCTGAGGTATCTATCCCTCCTGCTTTTTATCTGCCACATGTGGGTGTGGGACCACATCTCTGCCCATTTAGCCAGTCTGGTGTGGCTTCTTTAGTGCCCTAGTTATAGGCCTTCCACTCAGCTCGGTTTCAGGCTGTTTTGAATGATGATTGTTCTGTAGCTTAGTTGTAATTTCACTGTGATTGTGGGAGGATGTGAGTCCACATTTACCTACACCACTGTCTGCACAGCACGTCCCTTTCTGAAGTCCCTCTCACTAGCAGGTAGGAAAACCTGTGCTTGCAAGGCACAGCGCTAGAATTTTATTAGCACTGACCACACAGCAGAGCCGAGATGCTTAACCCTCACAATATACAAAAGGGCAGAAGACTATATTTTAATAAGTGGAATGTGAGGCATGACCTGTTTTGGATCTGATTAGGAGAATGGTCTGAATAAGAAGCAAACACGAAATGATTTTTTCTCCAACTATCGCCCTTATTCACACTCTTCTGAAGCTGCGTTTCATGTTCCTGAGCATCATCTTGGGCAGATCACACAGATTTTGGGTCTTGGGGTGAGGGGAGTATTAAAACTCTAATCCAGCCTGACCAGGCGGTGGCTCAGTGGACAGAGTATTGGACCGGGATGCGGAGGACCCAGGTTCGAGACCCCGAGGTGGCCAGCTTGAGCGTGGGGCCCATCTGGCGTGAGCAAAAAGCTCGCCAGCTTGGAACCAAGGTCGCTGGCTCCAGCAAGGGGTTGCTCGGTCTGCTGAAGGTTCGCGGTCAAGGCACATGTGAGAAAGCAATCAATGAACAACTAAGGTGTCACAACGAAAAACTGATGATTGATGCTTCTCATCTCTCTTCGTTCCTGTCTGTCTGTCCCTATCTATCCCTCTCTCTGACTCTCTCTCTGTCCCTGTAAAAACAAAACAAAACAAAACAAAAAACAACTCTAATCCAGTCCATTCTGGTCCAGGTGTTAAAAACATTTCAACTTTATTGAGGAATAATTGACATACACAAATTGTCAGATATTTAAAGTGTACTTTGTGGTGATGTGATAAAAGTGTACATTCTGAAAGGCTTTCCCCCATCTAATTAACACACCCATCACCTCACATATTTATCTTTTTTGTGTGTGTATGAGAACAGTTAAGTTCCGCTCTCTTAGTAAATCTCAATTATAAAATACAGTGTTATCGATTATAGTCACCGTGTTTTTAAGTCAGATCCTTATACCTTATTCATCTTATAGGTTTGTACCCTTTGCCAACCTCTTCCTATTCCCCTCACCCCGCCGCAAGCCCTGGCAGCCACTTTTGTGCTCTCTGTTTCTTTGAGTTGGACTTTTAAATATTTCAAATATAAATGATACCATGCGGTGTTTGTCTTTCTTGTCTGATTTATTTCATGAAGTATAATGTCCCCAAGGACCTCCCAAGTTGTTGAAAACACTTGGGTTGCCGCCATGTCTTGGCCATTGTGAATAGTGCTGCAGTGAACATGGGAGTGCAGATAGCTCTTCAAGATCCTTTCCATTTCCTCTGGACATACCCCCAGGAGCGGGAGTCCCAGCCCAGCTTAATCAATTCTAAACTCATGTCATGCCCTCCTTTCTCCCCACCACAGTCAGTCCTCGGCCCAAGAGACTTAGAGGAGAAATGGGGACATAGACACCTCTTTCATTTCTCTTCTCCCTCCTCTGGGGCTCCTTGCTCCTCCTCTTCATGTTGCCCTGATACTGGCCTCATGGGTGGAACATTGGTTGGAAAGGCTCAAACCAGCTGTGTTCCGAGGGGTCGGTTCAACCTGAGAGAAACTCATCCTACCTGGTCCATCTGCCGGTGGGAGTGCATGCTGCCCCACCTACTGCTGTCTTTACATTTCCCCCAACCTGCCCACACAGACCTTGAGGACAGATAAGGCGACTCAGCAGACAGCTAACTTGGAAATAGATACCACTGTCACCTTCATGTGGCTACCCTCAGTCCCAGTTTGTAGACCCTCCTTCATTCGGCTTATTGTGGAGGGTAAAGAAAAGCACCACTCTCCCTCCCCATTCAGGAAAGGAAGGGGAAAACCCCACCACATGCCCATGAATTTTCCTGCAAATTCCTGTTTTTCAGCTGGTGGAAGTACAAAGGGAGTTCTAATCACAGAGCAGTTCTGCTGTCTCTTAGTGAGTCCTACAGGGATTTTTGTCTTTCCAAGTTCTTCCAGTCTTTTTAGAACATGGTGTGGGGAGGGGCAGGAGGCTGGGGACTCAGTATGTGTTGTTTTATAGTGTCAGACTCTAACCACAACTGGAGACAACAGGAAAAGACCTTTCAGAGATCCTATTATGTTTGAGTTGTAAGATGCTCTCTCTTTGTCACGGGCACACTTTAAAGAGGTCAGACTTTCAGACTCCATTTTCTCAAACCTCCAAATTTCTTCCCCAGAGTCAATTGGTGACCTTTCTTTCAATTTCTCTGAGAGAAAAGAAGCAGAAGAGGGCAATTCTACACTCCCATCACCACCTCTGCCCATCCACCTGCATCTAGGCTCATGGTCTGGCTTCTCTCCTGACCGTGAGTGCTATTTTGTGGTGTGTATGTGGGGTGGGGCTGGGGGGGAGAAGAGAGAGAAAGGGAGGGAGCTGGGGAGATAGAGAGAGAGAAAAGGTGGAAGGATGAGAATAAATGGGAATGGGTAATAAACTTAATATAAACATAATGTCACAGATCTTACACACAGTATGAATTTGTTATATGTATCAAGTTTATACATATAAACTGAAAAACAGGTCATGTGTGACATTACAGAGATTAATATTTTTTTTACCTGCTATGTGATGGTGCTTCATTTGTCTTCTTTGTTACCTAAGATTGCTGGCTGTCTAGAAGTCTTAAATCTTTTTAAGATCTGCAAAATTAACATTGGTCTCCTCTACCCTTCTCTAAGCTTCTTTAACCACCACATTCTCCATTTATTCTTCTTTCCCAGTTTCTCCAGGACAAGTAAATGTGCCTTTTTGTTTGTTTGTTTGTTCATTTGTTTTTTTAACAGCCGCAGAGCTACTGGGAGTGTGGGGGAAAGCATGGAGAGTCTGCTGATTTCGCAGTCAGCCAGCCTGCTGGGTTAGCTCCTGAAGGAGCAGCCGCTGGGGTGTGGTTAAGGATCCAGGGGTCATCCAGACAGGGTGCGAGAGGGATCGCCTGTCAGTTTTTCATCTTTGGGGTTTGGTGGCTAGGAAAGTGACATGTAGACAGTAGGCGAAACTCCATTTGGAGAATGAAAAAACAGAAGGACGAGTTGCTGTGTGTCTGACTGTTCACCACAGCCCAATCAATAACAGAAGGATAAATGAGGTTTAGAGATGTCATTTGTTTACAATCATACAACTAGGATGAGATAGTGCTGAGATTTCAATCCAGGGTTGTTTGTCTCCAAACACTTTTTTCTTTGTACACCCTCTACTATACTTTAATTGTTAGCTGTAAGTAGACTTGTTTTTCCTTAGATAACGCCAAAATGAAACCCAGGAATGGGATGGTGATGGCAGCAGCCCGTGCCCTCTCCTCACCTCCCAACAACTCTGAGGTCAAGTCAAGAAGAAAGCTAGTTGTGGGTTTGCGATCCATATTTGGGACCAGGGTAAGGAGGAGGCAGAGCTGAGCCCAGGTAAAAACTGAAATGGACAGAGTATCTTTACTCTCCCCTCTTCTCTCCTCAGAGAGCCTCCTCTTTCTCTGCCACCAAGGAGACCCCACTCGATACCTGGGTCATGCTGTGGACCTCTCTCTCTGCTCTGTGCTTGGTTACACTTGCGTCACTTAAAGTTCCTCCTACACCTTTTTGGGCCTCAGTGTCATCATCTGTACTAGCTGGGTGGTCTCAGGGTCTGGAGCCATGGACTTTCAACTATAACATCCAAAGAGCATGAGTATAAAACGGGGTTGTCTGGAGATGGGGGACAGAATCGGAGAAAGAACCCTTTGGTTTCTTCTGATCTACAGAGCTGCAAATAGAAGTTTGCACTTTAAGTAGAGGGTCATGCTTCAAACCAGTGTTTCTTATCTTTTTGGATGATATGGCGGCAACCATCCCTCACCATCAACAGCAGTAGATGGATGTTATAGAAATGAAAACTTGCAATACATATTAGCACAGGTGGTACTATGGCAGGATTAGAATAAATGAAATTGGGAAACGTGACGATGAGCAAACGAATGAATCTCCAGCAGGATGATTTCCCCTGGACCATACCTTCTCCAAGCAAGTATTTAATGAACAACTACTATGTGGCTGACACTGTGCTAGGCACTGGGGATACTGCAGTGAGAAAAATTGCCCTCCTGAGGCTGATATTTCCCTTGGCAGAGACAGGTTACATATACTGAATATGAATTGGTGTTCCCTCAGTGTCTCCTAAAATGTCACCCCACTTCCTGTGTTACCAAACTAATGGGGTTTGTTCACCTGCACTCACTGAAGTCCAATCGAATGCAAACAGGAGTTTGCAGCAAAGAAAGTAAAGGTTTATTTGAGAAAATGGTGCCACACCTGGCTGTACAGGTGAGCTAGTGCTCTTAAGATTTGGCTGTCCGATGGCTTCTAGGGAATGGGTTTTATAAGGGAGAGAGCATTAATCATGGTGACTAAAAGAGTTAGGATTGTGGACTCTACTAATAGGTTGGTGCTAAGGTTGGGATAGTTAATCATTGCATCTGGTCCTAATATCAGCTATGGCATCACTCTGGTTTCAAAAGGGTGTGGCAGTGAGTCATTCTGCTTTTCTGGGTCTGGAGCTGAAACATAACTGAGGCTCAGATGTATGCTATATTGAGTTTGACTGAAACTCTGTCTCTATTATCAATATACCCAAGACTTTGTTCCTAAGATTATTTGATTCTGACCAGAACCTCATTGCCCTGAGGGCTTAATGATTAAGGGAGTGGACATGAAAGGGAAAGGAAGGTAAGTGAATCAGGATGCTTGCTGGCTGGGGCCAGTTTGAGTCAAAAGGAGAAAAAGGAGAAAAGTTCACAGTGAAGAAATAAAGTGTCTGTGTGTTTTTACTTGGCCCCCCAAGCAGTGCTTGCCCGGCCACTGGCCTCTCTGCGCTTCAGTTTCCTCACTGGTCAAATGTAGATGGCTATAGTAAGAAATAACAGATGACTAGTGTGGTCCTGGTGTGCATGCAATCCTCTGAGCAGCCCTCTGGAACTCAGAGTACTGGGCCTAACCCCAGAGATTCTCACTCAGTGGGTCTGGGATGTGCCCAGCAATCAGCCCAAGTTCCGGGGTGGTTCTGAGGCAGGTGATGCTGGATGGGACCACCCCAACCCCACTTGGAAAGCACTGCAGTGCTGATGAACATGAAAGGGAAAGTGCTTTCTAAATGTCACCGGTATTAATGCCACACATAAAGAATTTCTGGAATAACTGGCTGGCCGTGCCAGTTCTGGCCTTTGTGTACCAGCTCTAGCCTTGCTGTGGGTGACCATGAAAACGCAGCCCTCAGTCTCCTGCTGTGCAAACCTAATCCTTTCAAGGGCTCAGTTGCTGCTACCTCTCCGGATTTTCCCTTGGTCTTTGTGCTGAGACCGAGCGGGGTGGGGTTCTAACACAGACTCATTCCTGTAAGACAGTAAACTACTATAACAGGAGACTGCGGCTTGAAGATTTCCCGTTGCTCTGGCCAGAACGTTCTAGGCACTTTGGGACAGTCCAAGACTCCTTCTGTGTAATTTTTTTTTATTCCCCTCCCTTTCCCAGGTGTCAGGTCTGCATAATGGTCTAGCAGAGGTCGGCATCCGCGGCTCGCGAGCCACATGCGGCTCTTTGGCCTCTTGAGTGCGGCTTTTCCACAAAATACCACATGCGAATGCTACCTCGATAAGGAATGTACCTACCTATATAGTTTAGGTTTAAAAAATTTGGCTCTCAAAAGAAATTTCAATCTTTGTACTGTTGATATTTGGCTCTGCTGACTAATGAGTTTGCCGACCACTGGAAAGGGTCTCCTGCCTTCTTTGCTTTCCTGATTCCTCCCAGCGCTCTCCCCAGTAATTCTTTTGCACAGCTAGTCCTGTCCTGGCCTCTTCTGCTCTGAGGACCTGAACTAATACACCTGACTTGGTCTCTGATTTTCGAACAGCCTTCAGGAGTGCCCTGTTTATTGCTATGTTCTCTCCTGGTGGCAGCAACACTTAATCAATGGGATCATATGCAGGACAGGAATGAAGGCTTGGCCCCTCCAAAGTCATTTTGTCCTCGTCTTTGGCAGGCCTGGCACAGCTATGTTGGCGTGGTACCAGTGCTTCTTCAGGGATTGTTACTGTCTGGTGCAGTGAGTGGTTCAGAGCATGGCTTCCGGGACTAGCTTGTCCTGCTTCGGACCTCAAATTTGCCTGACTGGGCAAGTTACTTAACATCCCTGTGCCCTTACGCTGTATAGGCCTCCCTTCAGAGAGCTGTTGCCCAGAAGGTTCGATGCTGGCCCCACTGGCAGGTTCCCTGCCTCATAGTGATGCACTGCCCCGCCCTTTCTCTTGCCCTGACATGCCTGGACTAGTTCTGTGGTTTCTGTCACCCCTCTGGGCAGAAGAAGCCACAGGGTACAATGCAAATACCCGGGTTTCAGGCAGCTCTGCCACTTCTAACAATGGGCTCTCTATAAGGTCTTTTTTTTTTTCCCTCTACTATTCAGTTTTTATTATTTGTGAATTCAAAAAGTTAAACATCTCTTCCTAGAGGTTGGGTTTTACTTCTAGCCCCAAGACTAGGGTAGTACTCTTCAGAGACAAACTTTGTCTTCTTCCATTCTGCCCATTCAATGCACACTAAATATGTATTATTAGCTCGGTTCTGTGGTAGGCACCACCGGAGATTCAAAAATGTAAAGAGAATGTCTTTGCCCTCAAATTACTCAGTCTTCCTAGGGAGAGGAACATGACCACAGATAATTCCAGCACAATGAGGGTTTTGTAATCACCTAGAGATGAAAGACTTCTTTTTTGGTTTTTACTAACATTTCCTAATGGGAAGTGGGAGAGGTGCAGGAAATAGTTTTCTAATGATGTTTACCTCAGAGAGGAAGAACAATGTGTGTCTATGTCCCCTGCTTTAAAAAGAAGAAAAGAAAATGAAAAGTGTATTTATTTTCATTGAGAAGAAGAAACTAATAAACTGTGCAAGTTAAACAATTAGGGAGAGTTTATTTTTTCTTTTGCAGGTCAGGAGGCTAGTTAATGATTAGTGAAACCACGTGGGTATTTGGTATTCAAAACTGTGAGAGGCTGGATTATGTGATGTCTCTGGCATTGGGGTCAGCGTCACCCCAGCTCTGAGACTTTCGGCTCAGCCATGCACCCAGGCCTCTGGGACAGATGCTTCTTCTGGTCGTGGGGCCTCCTTTTGTGGTTCAGCGTTGGAAGTGCAGGTAAATTGAATCAGGGGCTCAGGCCTTGGGTAGAGTGATTCTGTATCTCAGACCATTAGATATGCAGTGCTAACCTTTGGAAGCCCCCTAAAACCCCTCTCTCTTGAGATGAATTTATAAGTGGCAGAAAAAGCCCTACAATCATAATGGGAATGATGGTAAATAACCAGGGCACTTTCTTGGCAGAAAAATCAAACTTCCTCTAGTTGTTTTACTCATTTTTCTAAAACCCTCATTACTCCTTTTCACTTTGCACAAGTCAAGATGACTGTAAAAAAAAAAATTGATTAATTCCAAACTGCGATTTTATTTTTCATCCAATAAATATTCAGTGTTCCAAGAGATATTTAATTTTTAAATTTAAATTTTCTAAACTAACAATTTTTCCTGGAGTTTCTCATACCACCTTTTTATTCATTTCAGCTCTTCACACCTTCCAGAGGGCTTCCATGATTCAATCTCCTTTGTAGCCCTTTCATCCTCAGCTCAGCACTCCTGCCCTTTTCCAAAGTTCAGCCTACATGAGTGTATTTACTATCTGCATTAATAGGTTGCTTTTAAAAGGTGCTGCCTAGCTTCATGTGTCACTGAGTTGTGTGTGTATAAAATATGTATAATTTATGAGTGTGTGTGAGAGAGAGAGAGAAGGAGATCCCTCCACATCAACATGCAGAGCTATTCTGTTTTATATTTTAATGGCTGTTTATACACTATATTCTAGATATCTTTGATAGCTGAGAGAAAAATTGCCCTGCAAAGAAGTTATAACTATATATTAGTATGTGAACATAGCCATTTTCCCACCTCTCTGCTGACATTTTATGATATCAAACGTTTTTCATATTGTCAATCTGATAGGAGAAATAGCATTACATTGTTGTCTTAATTCTTATTCTTTATTATGATTTCTGCTTCTGGTGTCTTGCTTAAGCAATCAACTTATAATCTCTCATATCTTTTTCCAAATCCTACTGACTAGTTCAATCAGACTAAGATCACTAAGGACAAAGCCTTTGGTCATGGCATATATTTCTAACTTTTATTTGTATATTTTTTCAGACACGCTTATTATTTTTTTATTGAATTTATTGGAGTGACATTGGTTAATAAAATTATACAGGCTTCAAGTGTATAACTCTATGATATATCATCTGTATATTGCATTGTGCATTCCCCACCCAAAGTCAAGTCTCCTGCCGTTATATATTTTTTAATACAATGTTGAATTTGACTTGCCACCCTTTCTTTTGTACATATTTATATTTAATATTTTGCATATATATTAACAAAGGAAATGTATCTATTATTTTTCTTCTTGTATTTCCCTTGTCTGGTAAGATTATTATAACCTCATAAAATAAATTTCTATTCTATAAAACGGTTCAAATAAAAAGGATTATCTGTACTGAAATAAAACCACATGGTGCTAGTGTATTTATAGGGTCAGAGAAGACTCTTGATTGCCAATTCAATTTTTTTGACTCTAGTAGGTTTATTTGGATTTTCTATTTCTTCTTCAGTAGTTTCAGTAAATTCTATTTCTCTAAAAAATTATCCATTTCTTTTTAGTTTTTCAATACATTTGTCTGGGAATTTTTAAGACTATCTTTTTTATCATTTATTTTCTACAATTTATACTATACTCTGCCTACTATAGATTTACTTTTTATCTTGCTCATTACCCTGAGTATAATTTTTTTATTAATTTTAATGGGGTGACACCAATAAATCAGGGTATATATGTACAATGAAAACATCTCCAGATTATCTTATCATTCAATTGTGTTGCATACCCGTCACCCAAAGTCAAATTGTACTCTGTCACCTTCTATCTGGTTTTCCCTGTGCCCCTTCCCACCTCCCTGAGTATAATTTTTGATTGGTTAACCTAGAATTATATTTTCAAAATATTGCTTCATCTCTTATTCCCCTGCTCTATAGAGAACAACTACTAGATAAATAATGTTGAAGCCTCTCATTTATTTTCTGTCTTTTTTTTTTCTTTTTCTGTCTTTTTTTTTTTTTTACAGGGACAGAGAGAGAGTCAGAGAGAGGGATAGATAGGGATAGACAGACAGGAACAGAGAGAGGTGAGAAGCATCAATCATTAGTTTTTCGTTGCCGTTGCAACACCTTAGTTGTTCATTGATTGTTTTCACACATGTGCCTTGACCTTGGGCCTTCAGCAGACCAAGCCACCCCTTGCTGGAGCCAGCGACCTTGGGTCCAACGTGGCGAGCTTTTGCTCAAGCCAGATGGGCCCGCGCTCAAGCTGGTGAGCTCGGGGTCTCGAACCTGGGTCTTCTGCATCCCAGTCTGATGCTCTATCCACTGTGCCACCGCCTGGTCAGGCTATTTGTAGGCTTTTTAAAGTAAACTTTTTATTAAAATACAACATGTACAGAAAAATACACAGATTAATGAATTTTCAGAGTGAATTCAGCTGTGTAACCATCATCTGGATCAGGGGTCCCCAAACTTTTTACACAGAAGGCCAGTTCACTGTCACTCAGACCGTTGGAGGGCCAAACTATAAAAAAAACTATGAACAAATCTCTACGCACAGTGCACATATCTTATTTCAAAGTAAAAAAACATGGTGATGGGTATGCAACATAATTGAATGATAAGATAACCTGGAGATGTTTTCTTTGAACATATGTACCCTGATTTATTAATGTCACCCCATTAAAATTAAAAACAAACAAACAAAAAAACAAAACGGGAACAAATACAATATTTAAAATAAAGAACAAGTAAATTTAAATCAACAAACTGACCAGTATTTCAATTGGAACTATGGGTGCAGATGCATCCTGTGCTCCTCTCACTGACCACCAATGAAAGAGATGCCCCTTCCGGAAGTGTGGCTGGGCCGGATAAATGGCCTCAGGGGACTGCATGTGGCCCGTGGGCTGTAGTTTGGGGACCCCTGATTTAGATCAACAAATTAAACATAAACAGTACCCTAAAAACCCATTCTCCATATCCCCTCTTAGTCACTACCACCCCAAAGATAACCATTAATTATCTTGACTTCTAACACATTAGTTTCATTTTAGTTGTCAGTGAAAGGTTTGGTGTTGGCCTCTCTCTTCTCTATCTCTCTATCTCCCCTCCCTATGTTTTAACTCTTTCCCCTGGTCAGGTCCATATCTCAGCTCCTGTTAGTGGAGTCTTGGGGAAAAGTCAATAGCTACTTTTTGTTTGTGTTGATTTTGTTTTCAGCGTCCTTTCCTGAATTAGGGAGCCCCACTCCAGCACTGGCTACCACAGGCGGGCCAGGTGCTCATCTTCCACATTTGACATGGAGCTGAATTCTTACACCCACTGCCTCCTCCCAGACCTGGAAGCCAGCACCATTTTGCATTTTTGTTCTTGTACTAAGACATTATTTTTATGTTTGATATAGTCTAAGACTGTTTTTCTCTTTTGATAGTCACCTGTCATTACTCTTTGGTTAGCATGGTGGTTAGAGGGAGGGTTTGTGTGAGCATGATTCACCATGTCATGTTCTGCACGATCAACAGTTTTATCATCTGCAAATAATGGCAATTTTCTCCCCCTTTTCTTTATAAATTAAAAGTATTTTTAACGTAATAAAGTTGTCTCATTTTATTGTCTTGTTTCACTGCCTAGGACTAAGACTTTTAGTACAATACAGTGTGTCCGTAAAGTCATGGCACACTTTTGACCTGTGACTGGTCAAAAGTGCACCATGACTTTACGGACACACTGTATTTAATAGAAACAGTGATAGCAAACATTCTCATTTGTTCCCAGTTCTGAATGAATGCTTCTAATGTTTCACTAAGTATAATGGCCGCTGTAGGCTTTTGCTAGTTACCCTTTCTTATATTAAGCACTGTTGAGTGCTGAGTTTTATCATGATTTTTTGCCCCTTACATCTACTGAGATGAGCATAATGGTTGTTGTTTTCTTCGTTTGTTTATACATGAATTACATTAATACATTTCCTAATGTTAAACCATCTTTTCTTTTCTTAGATTAAACTTTTCTTGGCCATAAAGTATTTTCTTGATGAATTTAGATTTGCTGACATTTTACCTAGGGTTTTCATGTCTATGTTTAATAGTGAAATTGGCCTTTAGTTTCCCTTTTTCTTTTAGACTTTGTCTAGTTTTGATATTTCAGTTGTTTTTAGAGAATGAGTTTGGATTCTTTCTTTCCCTTTCTGTTTTCTGGAACAATGTGTATGAAACAGGACTTGAAGGATTTGGGGAATCTCTCTGTGAAACTGTCTGGTCCGCTAGTTTTTTGATGAATAGATTTAAAGCTACTGTTTCAATTCCTTTGTGTTATAGTTTTACGCTTGATTTTTATTTTTTTCTATATTGACAAAGTTTCAGCAAGCTATATTTTTATACGGTATTATCTATTTACTTGAAAATGTCTATTTTTAACTTTTGGGTGGGTATATAAACATATTTTTTTATGATTTAAAAAATTATTGTATTTATAACCTCTTTTCCCTATTTTGTTTACTTGTGACTTTCCTTTTTTGTTTTTTACTTTGTCTTATCAAAACTACATCTAGTTTATTGTTCTTTTCAAAGAACTAACTTTTAGTGTTTATTGTGTGTGGCAAGTTCTATTCTAAGCAATAGAGTAAACAAAATGAATAAAAACTTCTGCCTTCTCTGAAAATGTATTCTAATGTGGGAAAATCAACACACAAAATGTTTAGTAATAAACTAATACATTTTATAGTATATTAGAAGGGGATGATTGCAATTAAAATAAATAGATTAAGATAAGGAATATTGAGAACTGTGGTGTGAGGAGTATAGATAGGTTACTTTTTAAATAAGGTATTTAGAAGAGAGCAGATGACATTTGACAAGCAAAGACCTGAAGGAGGAGAAAGAATTAGCAATGTGGATTTCTGGGAAGAGCCATTCTATGCTGGAGAATAGCCAGTGCAAAGACCGAGGGTGGGAACCTGTCCAGAGGGAGGAAGAGCTAAGAGAACACAGAGGAAGCAACAATCAGATTAGCAAAGGGCTCCTGAAGGGGGTGGTTTAGAACAGTGGTTTTCAATCTTTTTACACTTAGGGACAAGTGAAAATCTGAGAATTATTTTGGGGACCGCTAAGGCAGAAATCACTGTGAGCATAAGTGAATTCAACTAAGATCATTGGGTGTGTAATCTTTATACAACATCAGGGTGATTAACTCTTTTGTGATCAGCATGAAATTTCTGGTGGACCAGTCATGGACCAGCTGTTGAAAAACACTGGTTTAGACCATTCAGGGCCTTTGTCCTCTGCTAGAACTTTGGGTTTTATTCTAAATGAAATAAATGACTTAGAGGCTTTTGCCCAGAGCAATGATATGATGATTTGGTCTACTTTTTTGGTTACTGTGGTGACTGAAGGGAGCCAAGAGTAAAGGCAGGAAAAGCAGTTGCAAGCCAGGGCAATAATTTTGAGAGGGAATGGTGGCTTGGATCAAGGTGATAACAATGTATAGTAGTCCTCCCTTTACCCATGGTTTCAGATACCTTCTGCCAACCACAGTCAGAAAATATTAAATGGAAGATTCCATAAATAAACAATTCATGATTTTTAAATTGCAAACTGTTTTGAGTACCTCACATTATCTCATCCCATAGGCACTGAGTCATCTCACATCATAACAAGAGGACGGGTAAGCACAAGGCAATAAGATATTCTGAGAGACGGAACAGATACACATAATTTTATTCAACATGCTGTCATAATTGTTCAATTTTTTATTAGTTATTGTTGTTATTCTATTACTGTGCCTTATTTATGCATGCAAGCATAGATAAAAACGTAATATATGATGGGTTTGGTACTGTGTCAGTCACGCTCTCAGGGTCTTGGAATGTATCCCCTGTGGATAAGGGGCACTGCTGTAGGTACTGAGAATGGCTCAGTTCTGAATATATTGTTCTGAGGGGAAAGTCAGTGGGATTTATTCGCCATTTGTAAGTGGCGTATGTGAGAAAGAGAAGAGCAAGGATACCTCCAGGAAGTTTGGCCTCAGCAATTGTGTTGCTAATAATGTTATTAATAGTCCATTGTTTTCTTTAATTTTAATTATTTTCTTTATAGTTCTTTCCGTATATTTTATATGAACTTGTTGCTTTGCTCTTCCTCAACTTTCTGAGTTACAAAATTAACTTACCTAATTTATTTCTCTCTCTCTATTCTCGTAATGTTTGCGTCTGAGGTTATGCACACCCCCCAGTGCTGTGTTAGCTAATTTACTTATGTTTTTATCTGTATTGGTTTTATTGTCACTTAGTTTTTAATATTCTCTGACTCCATTGTGATTATTCTTTAACCCAAAAGAAATTTTAAATCTCTGAATGTATTTGTAAATAATTCTATTTACAAATACAGACATTATCTATATTTTATTCAGATAATGTCTGTATAATATTGATTATTTGATGTTTGTTGGGCCTTGTTTGTGACAGACAATGCTCATTTAAAAAGACTCTTGCGCCTGACCTGTGGTGGCGCAGTGGATAAAGCGTCGACCTGGGAACACTGAGGTCGCCAGTTCAAAACCCTGCACTGGTCTGGTTAAGGCACATATGGGAGTTGATGCTTCCAGCTCCTCCCCCCTTTCTCTCTTTCTCTCTCTCACACTCTGTATCTCCTCTCTAAAATGAATAAAATAAAAATTAAAATTAAAAAAATAAATTAAAAATAAAAAAGACTCTTGCCTGACCAGGCGGTGTTGCAGTGGATAAAGCGTCGGACTGGGATGTGGAAGACCCAGGTTCAAGACCCCGAGGTTGTCAGCTTGAGTGCGGCCTCATCTGGCTTGAGCAAAAAAAGCACACCAGCTTGGACCCAAGGTCGCCGGCTCGAGCAAGGGGTTACTTGGTCTGCCAAAGGCCTGCAGTCAAGGCACATATGAGAAAGCAATCAATGAACAACTAAGGTGTCGCAACAAAAAACTGATGATTGATACTTCTCATCTCTCTCCATTCCTGTCTGTCTGTCCCTATCTATCCCTCTCTCTGACTTTCTCTCTCTGTCCATGTAAAAAATAATAAAAATATAAAAAAATAAAAAGATGCTTGGCCATGGCCCAGGAGTAGTTCAGTTGGTTAGAACATTGTCCCAACATGCCAAGGTTGCAGGTTCAATCCGTGGTCAGGGCACATACAAGCATCAACCAAAGACGACATGAATAAGTGGAAAAACAGGCTAATCTTTCTCTCTCTAAAAAAATAACAAACTAATAAAAAGGGACTTAATTTTCTGATGAAAGTAGGTTTCCTTATATGACCAATAGAGCAAATTTACTTATTTATGTGGTTCAAGTCTAATGCTTATTTAGAGTCCTTTCATTTTTTTCACTAAAAAACCAAAGGCTGGCGAGGCAGATGAGGTAATAGAGTCAGGCATCTTTGTTTCTCAAATAATGGGGTAGCTCAAGTTGTACACTGAGGAGCATGCGGGCTTCAAGCCAAGGTGTCCAAGAAGGGACATGCAAGAGGGCTTGGGGACCTGGTCTGGGGCCCAGACACAGAGGTGATGAAATCACTGGTATACTTCAGTGCTGTCTGAGGGTAGGGTTCCCACAACCTAATCATGGTACCCATGAGCAGATCCGTGTGCTTCTTGTAAAAGGGCTCCCCAGTTACCTCCGAAGGCACAAAACCATTCCAGAAAACCCCAAATTGCCATCTTCTTCATGAAAGGACCTGAATAAACTGAAGTCTGAAGTCTGGGCCTCCCTAATTCTGTAAATGACTTTGTCCTGTGACAGTAAGGCGAGGTGGCTGCTAACAATGCCATGATTGGGGCTGGGTAGCCTGGTCAGTGTGTGGCTGCTGCTGCCGCTGCTCCTGCTGCTGCTGGTCCTTCCCTGTCAGCCATGCTGGGAGCTGGGTGCCACACCTCTTTGCCACAGAAGCGGACATGAAGTGGGATGTCAGGTATTGAAGATGGGTCAGATTTTCAACTCCTTGGAAAGTAGGAGTTTCTTGCCATCTTTTTCAGTTTAGTATTTTAAAAGGCCCTTCAATGACTTTGATCATAAAATATCCCATTTAAATGTTATCTATTGTGTGGTGCCGTAGAGTAGGTACGGCTTGTTAAGGTTTTCCTCTGACATCTGGTTAGGCTGCCATGGGCTGGGCCCACGCGGCTCGCAGTGGCTCTGCAGTGCTCCGAAGGATGAGATGTGAGGAGGCTGCCCTGGGCTGTTTGGGCCAGAGTGAGCCTAGCCCAGTGCAACTGCTTATTTTGTTGCCCAAGGTTTTCTATTTTGTTTTTTAATAATCTGTGTTACTTTGCTAAAGTTGGGTGGATCAAACAACACAAGCTTATCGGTGCACCATTCTGGGGACTAGGAATCTGAGATCAAGGTGGCCGAAGCGTTGGCTTCTTCTGGGGGTTGCAAGGGAAAAATCTTTTCCATGCCTCTCTCCTTGGCTTATATATGACCAACTACTCCACACAAATTCTCATCATCTTCCTTCTGTGTCTGTGTTCAAATTGTCTCTTCTTATAAAAACACCAAGCATATTAGATTAGGGCCCACTCTAATGGCCTCTTTTTAATGAAATTACCTCTGTGAACACACTATTTCCAGATACAGCCACATTCTCAGGTACTGGAGGTTAGCACTTCAACACTGGGATTTAGAGGGAGACTCAGTTTAATCTATAATGATGTCCATGACCTTTAATCTATAGCTGGGCAATATTCATCTTCATCTTCAGCATTTTAGACATGAAAAATAATCACTGATTTTGGTTTCAAAATGATGCAGTTTTTAATAAATGAGTCTGATTATATATAAAAATGTACATATACAGTTAATATAATTTATACATAATATGCTTATATTTATATATAAATCTAGCTGATTTATAATACCTGTAAGCCCTTGTTTCTTTCTTCCTTTCAAAAACACCTTTCTTTCTTCTAAGAACAGATAACCTTACCTTTCATTGCTCTTCTTTTGTGTTTTATTTTTCCAGGAAATACATCTCTTACCCAACAGCCAAAGTGCACTGACTTCCAGGATGTGAATCCCCTCCAAGGCACCACTCTTGAAGTCCAGTTCCTCCTCTTCACCCCTTCGGACCCTAGCTGTGGGAAGCTAGTTAAAGAAAGCAGTGACCTCCAAAACTCTGGGTTCAATGTCACTCTGGGAACCAAACTAATTATCCATGGATTCAGGTGGGAGCTAACCAATCCGTAGCATTGCCTATGCCAAGAACTAGAAAATGGCCATAGGAAGTTAGTGGGGAGTAAAAGGAGAAATAAATTTGCTGACTGTCACGTGTTCCATCCCTCACCTCCTGCCATCGGCAAAGATGTCTTGTATAAATACAAGCACACATTTTTTTAAGTCATATCACTCCTCTCAGTCCTTGTCTACACATTCTTGACAATAAATGTGTGATCTTGGACAAATCACTCCAGTACAGAAAGCCTTGGTTTCTGTAATGGGATGAAAGGGAAGTTGTAGAGATGGTCTCAGTG
This sequence comes from Rhynchonycteris naso, assembly GCA_037038555.1. Classification (NCBI taxonomy): domain Eukaryota; kingdom Metazoa; phylum Chordata; class Mammalia; order Chiroptera; family Emballonuridae; genus Rhynchonycteris; species Rhynchonycteris naso. The sequence goes on along the minus strand of CM073002.1, from coordinate 61,260,145 downwards.
ATGCTTTTCTCTCTGGAGCATGGTTGTATGATTCATGCTCATGAAGTTATTTGAAGTTATATAACTTCAGCCAATGAAGTTATAGGCTTAGCACAATCACTCAGGGTAATAGCTTGTTTGTTTGTTTTTTAATCCAAAATTTCTTTTTCACTTCTTCCTTGGTTTTATAACTTTAGAAACTTCCACTATGAGTCCTATATTTGTCATACCCAGTGGCTAGCATTTCTCAAGAGCTAGATACTTTTTCAGTTTCTTTGATGTCCTGGAGTCTAAATTTTGTTGTGATATATAGTCACTGAGTCTCAATTTAATCCCCATCCTTCCTTTAAATATCCTCGCTCCAAAGCCCACTGACAAGGCCCCAAACAGGTTGCTGAGAGGAAAGGGAGACAGAGGTCAGTGAAATAGTGCAAGTGAAACAGAGCGAGTAGAGCTGGGCCACCCGATGAAGAAAGTGGACACAGAGACACTGCACACAAAGGATCGCCATCTCCTCAGCTCTGGGTTCTCGCTGCTTCTCAGGTTCCCAGACTCTAGGAACCCAGACGACCTCTCCTCACGCAGCCATCCCTTCTCACTCTTGTGCCAAAGTCTCTCCCCTAGGAAATCTTACATGTAACCACTCTCCAAGGCTGAGTGTGTGCCCTCAACCCAGGGTTAGCTAATAGAGCCAGAAAGCTCATCAGAATCACCACTGTGTGAGCTGCTAGATCTTCTAAAGCTTCTGATTGTTCCTGTACTATGGACCATTGAGAAAACTTGTTTCCTGATCTCAATAGCTTGGGAAAAAAACTTTCTGAAATTTAGAAAATTATTCTATTTTCCCAGAAAAGTGTTACAATGCTATAAGTTCCAGAATAATAGAGACCATATTTTACATTATTTTTATTTCTTGCAAAGCACTTAGCATACTGCCTGGCTCATTTATTGAATCAATGAAGGAATAAATAAATAGATAAGTAGATTTTAAAAATCCCCAAGAAAAGTGCTTATATTCTTTAATGAAAATTGGGATTGCAAATCGTAACTCTAACATACAAAGTTATCTTTTCTTTGCAATAAATGCCAAAGCAGGTCAGCACATATGGTTTGTGTAGTCTATGCCTCGCACAAAGGCCTGAGGGCTGGTGGGGCTGAAACACAGCTTGAGTACCAAGCTGAGCACAAGACTGCATCTACCTGGACAAAAGGCACCTTGCCATAACTTACACAGAGGCTCTGTATGGGCCAGCAGAAGCCCTGGGCACTTTGGGATTGAGTCCTCCCTATGCTTATACTTCTGTGTGGTTTACTGCCCATATATACGCTTCTCTAGTTTTGACTTTTTTTCTGGGTTCATTCTGTTAACAGAGGTTTCCATGACCATTGACATAGATTTGGCAGATAATGTTTCTACCCTTTCTCGGCTCTATGTCTAGGGCTTTAGGAACAAAGCCTTCCTGGATTGGGAAACTCATTTGTGCCCTTCTGAAGACAGCAGATGCAAACGTGATTGCTGTGGATTGGATGCACGGCTCTACGGGTGTCTACTTCTCAGCCGTGGAAAACGTGGTGAAGCTGGGACTGGAGATCTCCCGTTTCCTCAGAGAACTCCTGGTAGGCACAGAAGAGTCAAGGGGGATTTTTTCTGCTTAGGGAACAGGAGTTAGAAGGAAAGAAACAACACATGAGGAGGAACTTTAGGATGGAAGCAGAGTCAATAGTGGTTTGCAGTCCCCTCCTCCCCTCCTCTCCACCTCCTCTCCCACTTCCCTTCTTCCCCTCCTCCCCTTTTCTATACCTCCCCTCCTCCCCACCTTCCCTCCTTCCCACCTCCCCTCCTCCCCTCCTCCCCACCTCCTCTCCTCCCCACCTCCTCTCCTCCCCACCTCCCTTCCTCTCCACCTCCCCTCCTCCCCACCTCCCTTCCTCTCCACCTCTCCTCCTCCCCTCCTCCCTTCCTCCCCTCCTCCCTTCCTCCCCTCCTCCCTTCCTCCCCTCCTCCACACCTCCCCTCCTCCCCTCCTCTCTTCCTCTCCACCTCTCCACCCCCCCTCCTCCCCACTTCCCCTCTTCCCCTCCTCCCCTCTTCTAAACCTCCCCTCCTCCCTACCTCCTCTCCTCCCACCTCCTCTCCTCCCCACCTCCCCTCCTCCCCTCCTTTCCTCCTCTCCACCTCTCCACCTCCCCTCCTCCGCACTTCCCCTCTTCCCCTCCTCCCCTCTTCTACACCTCTCCACCTCCTATTTCCCCTCCTCCCCACCTCCCCTTCTCTACACCTCCCCTCCTCTCTGCCTACCCTCCTCCCCTTCTCTCCAACTCCCCTCCTCTCTGCCTACCCTCCTCCCACTTCCCCTCTTCCCCTTCTCTCCACCTCCTCCCCTCCTCCCCACCTCCCCTACTCCCTTCTTCTGCACTGCCCCTCCTCTCTACCTCCCCTTCTCTCTACCGCCCCTCTTCCCCTCCTCTCTACCTCCTGTCCTCCCATCCTCCTCACTACCCCTCTTCCCCTCCTTCCTCTTCTACACTTCCCCTCCTCCCCTCCTCTCTACCTCCCCACCTCCCCACTTCCCCTCTTCTATACCTCCCCTCCTCCCTACCTCCTCTCCTCTCTTCCTTCCCACTTCCTTTCCTCCCCTCCTCCTCTTTCCCTCCTCCACCCTATAGATTGTTCCCCTGCATGTCAGGTACGGTGACCAGCTTTAGTCATCCTCCAGAGCGAATGTCTTGGTCATGACTCACACTGGCACCAAAGGGAAAATGAGGAGATTGTCAATGTGGAGAGCCTAGAAAGAAGGCAAGGGATTACTGGGATGAGAATTAGACTCTCCCCCCACCCAAGCATGGAGGGGGTATCATGCCCAGGACCCTCTGCTGCTAACACCTCAGGGAAAAGTATGACTCTGTGAGGCCAGGGGCTACTGGGCCCCCAGTGCAATCCACTGTAAATGTCCACTGTAGGTGCTGGGTGTGTCAGAGTCCTCCATCCACGTCATTGGTGTGAGCCTGGGGGCCCATGTTGCGGGCATGGTGGGACATTTCTACAAAGGCCACTTGGGATGGATCACAGGTAACATTCTTCATTGCCCATCCTCCCAGGTTTAGAGAAAAAGAGAGAATGCTCTGGAAATGCCTTTGCTGAGACAAGCAGAGGGCAGCTTCAAGCCTTTTGGTGCTATGGTCAAGTCAATTATGAGGACTAAAATCCATTTATTGTGGCTCTTTTGCATAAAATGATATTGTGTTATTATTGTGTGATTGCTAATGTCAGTGTAAGAAGTTATGGAGTTCTTTCTAAGCCTCATGTTTATGCCTGTAATTTAAAAATTAAAGAACCTGGGTCATTGGGAGGTTAGGGACAGTAAAGTGGTGGTTCCTGGGTGTGGGGGCTCTGGGTTAGTTCTCTACCCTTTGGTCCTTGTTGGGGGACTCTGACCTGGAAGGACTGCCAAGGTAGGTGTGCGGTGCATCCGTCAGGGTGCCTGGGCCTGAGAGGAAACTGAGCCTTGACATTGGTCCATCCTTGCAGGCCTGGACCCTGCTGGCCCGGAGTACACCAGAGCCAGCCTGGAGGAGCGCCTGGACCCTGGAGACGCCCTCTTCGTGGAAGTCATCCACACAGACACCAACAGTGAGCTGGAAGGACCTTCCTGGGAATGAGCCCAGGCCAGGGGCAAGGCGGCTGCCGTGTAGCCGTGTGGCCCTAGGAAGATCCTCTCTCCCTCTGAGCTTCTAGGGAACCTAAGCTCTGCCATGTTCTTAGAAGAGCTCTGTCATGTTCTGAGCACTGAGAGAAATGGTTCTAGTGTTAGGTAGCAGCAGGCAGGAGGCTTGTCACTGGTGGGCCAGTCTCACCCTTTGGCTCAACACTAAACATTGCGCTGAGGGAGTGCCAGTGTGCACACTAGTGCGTGGGAAAGGGGGCGGGCAGTCCTTCTCAATTCAACTCCCTGTCACATGCCCATGAGCCTGTGCCAGGCCTGTGCTCAGCGTGTTGAGTAAGGGAAGAAATAACAGCTGTCCCTACCCAAGGTGTTTGCAGTTCAAGTGAGACATGTCCGTGTCTCATTCCCTTCCATCAGAAGTCTTCTTTTAGCATCCAAAACGTACAGATTGATGATTCTGGAAGAAACCCATGCAATCATATTGTTCAAAGCTCTCCCTCCTTTATCTGAGATAAAGGAAATGAAAGCCCAGAGGCCTCTGCCTGGCTGCTGGGTTCATTAACCATGTTCCTTAACAAGATTGACCCCTTTTGTCTCTAAATTTGCTAAATAGGTGACTTATGAGGCCCCTGTTTACCTGAGGTAGGGCTCTCAGTGCCTTCCCAAGTTGGAGCCTCTTCTCAATGTGACCAAAGGGAAAAGAACCATCCCATTCACCTTGACTGTTGTTGAGCCGTGTAGGAGCCCTGAGAGCACTCCAACAAACAGATGTCCACCGAGGTCCCTGCCCACGTGGAGCTTACGGCCTCGCTGGGCAAGCATTCACTCATTTATCCCTTCAATAAATATTTATTAGGCACTCACATGTACCAGGTACTGTGCTAGTACTGGGGATATAGCATAAAAAGGACAGGTAAAGGCCCTGCTGTTGTGGGGGCTTAACATACAAGTAAACAGATAATTACCCATTCATTGTGATTATGAGAAGGAAAGATATGAGATAAGGGTGTGGTTCCAGTTTAGGTAAAATTATTGAGGAAAGTCTGTATAAAGACATGATATTTGAGGTGAGACGTCACAGATGTAAATGTGTCAACCACAAAAAAAAAGCTGGGAAAAGAACATTTTTGGCAGGGAAGATAGTCAAAATAAAAACCTGGATGTGGGTGGGGACAGAGAAGAGGGCAGTGAGTGAGGCACTGAGTGAAGTTGGGAATAAGGAGCAGGCTGGCCATGGCAAGGAGTTTATATTTTATTGTATGATCAGTGAGAACAAGGCTGTAGTTTAGATTTCCTTAAAAGATGACCGTGGCTGCCGTGTAAAGAATGGATTGCAGCAGGGCACCAAGGCAAGTCTGGCCCATCAGAGGGTATTTGCAGTGAGAACGAGAGGTGATGGTGAGCAGTGATGGTGGCTTGGGCAAGTATGGTGGCAGGAGAGACGGAGAGAAGTAGAGAGATGCAAATTATATTTTGGCGGCAGAGCTGGCTAGATAGGTGATGGCTTAAATGTAGGGAGTGGGGGAAAGGGAGGAATCAAGGATAACTTCTAGGTCATTGCTTAATCCCTGGATGAATGGCATTAAACAAATGATACACAATCAACTGCTCACAGTGGTAGATGATATGAAGGAGACAATCAGTGTTTTTGGCAGCTGGATATGACCCAGTCTCTGGGGGTGTCAGATATGGTCATAATGACCAAACGAGTTCTACAGCCTCATTTGTTCATACAGATGACAGGTCATATTTCTGCTCTATCAGGAGAACACAAAAATATGTGAGAAAATATAGAAATGTGGTCCTAAACATATATATCTAAACTATGGCTGGGAATAAAATAGAAACTATTCCACAAGGAACTTTACCAAGCTTATAACATTTACTGATTTATTCAAACATGCCTGGCCTGTGGTGGCGCAGGGAATAAAGTGTTGAACTCGGAATGCTGAGGTTAACAGTTCGAAACTCTGGTTTGCCTGATCAAGGCACACATGGGAGTTGCTGTTTCTTGCTCCTCCCTACCTTTTCTCTCTCTCTCTCCTCTCTAAAATGAATAAATAAAATCTAAAAAAAGAAAACACATGTTAAGGGGTAGTTTTCTTGATTTTTATCTGGCAAATATGAATATCTTTATATAAATTTATTTTTTGTTTCCTTTTATTTTTTTAATTTCTTTTTTTTAATTTTATTCATATTAGAGAGGAGACAGAGAGAGAGAGAGAGAGAGAGAGAGAGAGAGAGAGAGAGAGACAGAAAGGGGGGAGGAGCTGGAAGCATCAACTCCCATATGTGCCTTGACTAGACCAGTGCAGGATTTTGAACGGGCGACCTCAGGATTTTGAACGGGCGACCTCAGTGTCCCCAGGTCAACGTTTATCCACTGCGCCATCACAGGTCAGGCTCTTTGTTTCCTTTTAGAAAACCCTCTTTAGAAAACTAAGGGCTAGCTCTGCATTCTCACAGCATGTAGGAATAAGATGGGCTCTCATTCAGCACAGAGAGTGGGTGGGCTCCTAAGGTCACACCTTGGGCTCTGCTGCCAGGGGACTCTTCTGTGGGACCTGGATAATATGCCTCTGCAGTAAGAAGGTAACGTGGTTCTGCTTCCTTTCAGATTTGGGTATTAGTATTCCTGTCGGACACGTGGACTACTTCGTCAACGGAGGCCAAGACCAACCTGGGTGTCCCACCTTCATTCATGCAGGTCAGAAAGCCAGAGAGAATTGGTGTTTGGCTTATCCAGAAACCAGAATTCACCGACAGCCTTTGTGTTGAGTCAGCTAGTGTGGGCCACAGAAGGTCTTCCTTCCAGTATCATTTACTGTCCCATATGCCTTACCCAGAACTTAGTGAATGGATGTCACTGGAGCCCAGGAATTCTGGGGGGAAGGTGACTGAAACTAAGGGCCTGCACCATACATGTGCTGTCCTTCCCAATTCTTGGGGCCTGCCATAATGTAACATCACTCAACGTGATAATCTCTCTTCTTCTTGGGCCCTGCTTTGGGTCATAGTCCACACTAGCTACATTCTCTGTGGAGCCTACTTGTGGCAGAACTAGACCAATGTGCCCCAAACTAGGAAGCCAAAGGATCAATTTACTGCATGACCATACTCCCAAACTTACTAAATTTTACAGCTCCCCAAAACTGTTTTCAAGATAATCTCCTCGCCTAACCTGGGGTGGCGCAGTGGATAAAACGTAGACATGGAACGCTGAGGTCGCTGGTTCAAAACCCTGCACTGGCCTGGTCAAGGCACATATGGGAGTTGATGCTTCCTGCTCCTCCCCCCTTTCTCTCTCTCTCTCTGTCTCTCTTTCTCTCTACTCTCGAAAATGAATAATAAAAAATATATATGATTTCCTTGAGTACATTCAATAAATTTACATTTCTTCCCTTTTCAATATGTTTTCTGAATTTTCTTTTTAATATACAGGGTGGGGCAAAAGTAAGTTTACAGTTGTGAGTAAACAGAGTTTATCTCATATTATTATTTATTGTATTATATTTGAATAACTGTAACCCTACTTTTATTCCATCCTGTACACATATTTATTGAATATATTCTTAGCATCATTTTAAAAACATTAAATTTTTCAAAAGTTAAATTTTAAGGGTTATTTAGTCTTCTTATAGTCTTACGGATATAGGCAAACGATCAGAATTTCATAAAGAAATTATATCCTGATCTCTGTTTACTATCTTTTCAGTCTCTTTCTGTTTTACCAAATTTTTGACATTTTAAAGATTCTTTTGACAATTGTATTGAATAACCACTAATCAAATTTACCAAATTTACTAATTTTCCAAAAACATGTTCCTTTTAACAATTCATAGGTTTTTCTAGCAATGTGATCAAATGGGGCAGTCTGGTTTTAATGACTTTTCACAATTTCTGTGGCTTTTAATTGGCCACTTGTTATTTTTTTTTCTCCATTACACAATTTGAGAAGGGTTTAGTTTGTATCTCCCAGTTCTCTGTGGGAGCTAGAAGGAGATTGGCCAGGGACTGTCCCAACCGAGGCAGGGGTGGAGATGGGTGGGGGGAATCAACACACAGCTCAGAGGAGGTTGCTGATTTCAGAGTTGGGGGGGGGGGCGGTTGTCATAAGGCGAAGGGGGAAACTGAAGATGCCAAACTCTGGAGTGTGGCTCACTGCAGTCCTCTGCATCCCAGCCAGTTCATCCAGCCTGAGTTATTGAAAAATTTTAAATAGTAAACAAAAACAAAAACAAACAAAGCAAGTTTCTGTAAAATTGGGACATTGGGCAAACTGACCACATCAGTCATTCGGCCAGGTGACACCCAGCACATTGGCTCTCGGAGACTGACCATGAACTTGCTTGCTGCTGGCTGCTTTAATTGTCTCACTGATGGGTTGGGTATAATGAGGTTGCAAAAATTTTTTTTGTAAAAATATTGGTTGTGTGAGCAATGATAACGAAGGTACAATGTGCAGACATATATTCAATTTGAGAAATGGAGTCCGAAAGAGAATTAACATGGTCACGGAAGAATGGGTCTCAAATTATGCAATTTTCTTCACAGATTAAGCATAGGTGTTTTTAGGAAAAGGAAAAGAAAGAATGCTATAACAATGTCTACTCAGATTCTCTCAATGTGGCTCAGGGGAGATCCCCTGTGTATCTGTAGCTTGCTGGGGTATGAAATTCCAAATAGCAGCATGGAGTTTCTTTTTGCTTCTAACTGAACTTTCAGTTGTGTCCCCCCTCCCGCCCCCCGCCTTCAGGCTACAGTTACCTGATCTGTGATCACATGAGGGCTGTGCACCTCTACATCAGTGCCCTGGAAAATTCCTGTCCTTTGATGGCCTTTCCTTGTGCCAGCTACAAGGCCTTCCTTGCTGGACAGTGTCTGGATTGTTTTAACCCTTTCCTGCTTTCCTGTCCACGGATCGGTAAGTGCTATCCCTTTGCTTCCTTTGACAATTTGAGGGAAGTTCTAGTCTTGCTTGCTGCCACCTCAAAGTCCTAGTCTTTTATGGTCAAGAAATCTACCTAACTGGGATAAAGAAAATTTAACTGATAAGGTATTCAGCCCGTTCCAACCTGGAAGGTCGCATTTCACCCTCGGTGTCCCACCTCTCACTGTCTATACTGCTTCCTGATGCCACCCTCACCCTGCACATACCTTTCACACAGCTCATCCCCTGCAGGCCCAGCCTCAGGACACTCTCTAGTAACACTGGTAAAGTCCAGAGCCCGTGACCCCACTTGCAAACTGGATGCTTGACATAAGGCTTTTTAGTTGGGCCAGCCATTCTTGAACTCTTGATAATCCCTAAATCAAGATGTTGTGCGGCAGTCCCCAAGAGTGGCTCACATGGCCTTCTTTAAAGTGTGAGGCTGTGGTGGCCACCTGCCAGCTGGAGGGGTGCCTACTTGCTGGTGGACTTGGGCACGTTCTTGGATGAACCAGGCCAGTCTGAGGAGAAGGGATCAGGGAAAGCTGAGGGATCTGGGGTCAAAACCTGTGCAGATCATTGCTAGGAACACCTTGGGGTTATCCAGGGTGAAGGGCTTCAGGAAAAATTCCGGGAAATGTAAGTGGTTGCTTCCCCTCCCTCTCTCTCCCTCTTCCCACCCCTGGCTACCACTCAGCTAGAGCCGCCTGTCATTGCTTACATGAATGCAATGGCTTTCAATTTGACAAAATGGTAAAGTAGGGCTAGCTTCCCACAATAAAGCAAATCAACATTACTTCCTGCTCATTGGGCATATGTCGTGATTTCCCCCCAGATGTGACAGACTGGCTGTTACAACCACTTCACACAGTGCCCCGCCTAATCTCTCACTCCATCGCAACTGTCACTGAACACCCCAGGGATGCTAACTAACTACTTTTACTCCCAAGAGCATTTCATGTTTCCTTATTCTTTGTGCCTTTGCCCAGATTGTACTGTCTGCCCACAATGCATTTCCCAACTTGGCAACCACTGACCAAGTCAAACCCTTCCTATACTTCTACTATGCAGGAGATAAATGCCATTAAATAACTGTCATGCAGATTGTTTTGCAAGTTGGAGACATAATTTCAGATTGCTTAGAAATACCTCCTAACAATGGGCCAGGTGATCTGAAGAATGGACTTTCTGTTCACCTTTGTGTTTATTCCTGGCTGGACTGAGTTGCGTGTGTGCTGAGACTCACCACAGGGCACACGGTGCGGTGTAGAACGAATGGATGCATGAATTTAATCAATATGTGACTGGGAGCCATGGACCTGAAATGGCCACCTCAGGGTTGTGCTGTCTTTGCTTCTTGACTTCCAGGGCTGGTGGAACAAGGTGGCGTCAAGATAGAGCCCCTTCCCAAAGAAGTGAGAGTCTACCTCCTGACCAGTTCCCAGGCTCCATACTGTGGTGAGTTGTTGGGGAAATGCATGGTTCAGCCAGGCCAGTGTGCAGTCCAGCACAGTTCAGGATTCCGGAGTGGGCTTTATGTCTAGCAATGGTGGGAGGTGAGGGACTGGGACAAAGATGTCATGGGAGAGGTGGGGCACAGCCGCTACTGGTCTCCAGTAGAAGCAGAACTTTCAGAGCTAGTTCAACCCAATACTCAATTAAGGATGAAAACTTGAGAGGATCTTCCAGTCTATATACTAATCCTAGTTCTTCCTCACCCTCACAGAGTCTGCCCTCCAGTGTAGGCTCTCTCTAGAATGATATCTGGGTGTACCTCTGGTTTTCTCCTTCCTGAATATTTGTTTACATCCTTTTTGAGGCCATCCTATATGTCTCCCACCCTAGCAGCCCTCCTAGCTCGGGGTCCCTGGGGAATACAGAACCTCCCTCTCTGCCTTCCTTCCCCTTCACATATTCCCACTGTTCACCGTGGCTTCTAACCGCTGCATTTCCCTGAAGCTAAGGTGCCAGTGATGTATAAAGAAGTTAAATGTGAGAGAAAAGTGTGTCTTAGAGTCTACGTTACAGGCTGAACCATCATCTTGCCCTATGCTATTTTCATCTTAACTAGGCTGACTCTATTTCCTGCTTTATTCTTGTTATCCTGGGACCCTGTCTGGTTTACATGTGAACAGAACAGAGTATGCTGGTTAGGATGATAAATTATATGGCTATGCTAATTCTAACTGCTTTTCTGATCAACTTGTGTCTGACTGGTAAAGGGACCTTTTTGACCTACTTTCCTGATAGTAGAAGGCCTGGGGCTGTGTGGTAAGGAGCTCGAAGCTCAAACTCCATGTTCACATAGACCAGGATGTCAATCTCAGCTTCTCCACTCACCAGCTGTGTGATCAGGGGCAAGTGACTTAACCTTTCTGAACTTCTATATCCTTATGTAGAAAATGGGAACAATAATAGTACCTATTTCAAAGAACCAATTGTGCGGATAAAGTAAAATAGTATACAAGAAGTGATGAGCACAGTGACTGGAAACCAAGAGTTCATGATTCCCTTCCCTTTATCAATCAGAGGCCTTGAGAAACTAGAGGCAGATGTTTCCAACACCATGGCAACCTCTTAGGAACACGATGGGTTACAAGAGTTACCTGTGGGCTTTTCACATATATCAGCTCTCTTGATAAACCAACTCTGAGAGGAAGGTGTGAGTAAAGAAAGGGAAGCTCCAAGAGAATGAGTGACGTTTCCAAGGCTACCCAGCTAGGCGAAAAAGTCAGGATTCAACTCCAGGCCTTCTGACTCCAAAATCTATAACTCTTCTCATGCCACCCCCTGCCTGCACACTGCTGCTTCACTCATCTTCTGAGACCTGCTCTTTACAGCTGTATTTCTCGGTTACTCAGCTGTGCCCCGCCGCTTGGAGGTCAGCCCGAAGGAGGATGTTTGTTCAGAGGTGGAAGCAGCGCTGTGGGAGCTGACATCTAGTCTAGTTCTGGCGGCTTCCTCCTGCCAGCTTGGGGACCCCTGACCGGCTTGGCTCCTCCCTTCTGCGCAGCTAGAAGTACGCTCTACAGGGAGCCTGGCAAGCACTTGGTGGCTACAAGCATTTTAAGGTCCCTGCTGAGGCAGATTCATGTAGCCATAGTTTTTTGTTTTATATTTGCTGTGAGGCACCCTCCCCATGCCCCCAGAAGCATGGTCCTGTCTGTTCAAAAGAAGCCAGCGTGATCTCCTGTTTGCCTATGTGCTTTGAGGTTTCTGTCTGAGCTTTCAAGCTGGGACCTTCCTCCCCAGGGTCTGTGCCCGGGGTCCAGCACTTCCTGGTGGTTCAGATAGCGCTGGCAGCTGGCAGCTCCCTGTTCTCACCCACTGCCAGGTCATGGCACCAGACTGGGCCTCAGCAGTGCTTACCAAGACAGGGTCACCCTGTACCCCTGCCAGGCATGCCCCAGCAGGGCAGAGAATTGTCTCCAAATATTTCACACAAAGCACCTTTTCTCTATCACCTCGTTTAATTCTTGCAATGTTCTAGGAGATGATGCCAGGGTTATTGTTCACAGATGAAAGAACTGAGGCACAAAGAGGTTCAGTGACTTAGACCAGGCAACACAGCAGGTAAGCAGCAGGGTGGGGCCTTGGATTCTGGTCTCTTGAGCAACCGTGCAGGAGTCTGTGTGCTGCTTCCCATGTCATGCTCCTGTGCAAATTGGATTGCACTACCAGTTCCCACTGACCCAACATTTTAGACCTGGTCTTCCTGGTGCTTCCAGAGAATATAGAGAAGGGAGAAGCAGAACCTTAGGAAACTTTCTTAATCAGTGATACCTTCTGGCAAAGGAGAGGTGATGTAATATATCAAACTCAGCCCAGAGAATTAAATTCCTAAAGCTCATGTAAGTTAGCTTCTTTTTTTAAAAAATTACAATGATCCCCTTTAGTTCAACCTTGTCCGTCACCATGACAATCCACATCCCATAGTAAACAAATGAGAAAGAGGGATGGAAGGGGTGTGACACATTCTTAGGTGGGGGAGACATGTATGGCTCTCTTTTCTTCTGGTGAGTTCTTGGCGTCTTAGCGTCTGTCCTGAGTTCTGTTACTAACCCCATGAGCCCAGAGGGATCACAGATAGGGGAAGGTGAAGGATTACTTCTCCAGCTACATCCCGGTCACCACAGAGTCCTGAAAATGCTCCAAGACCAAAGGGACTGCAAAGTGCCACCAGATGGGTCTACCCCTTAATAAGGAAAAGATGGGTTTTTAGGGAGGCTGTACTCCTTAAATGAGTGATGGGCAATCTTTTGAGCTTGATATGTCAAAATTCACAAAAAGCCGAGCATAACTCGGGTGGTGTGTCACTTCCAGAAAAAAAAACAAACAAACATAATTTCGCAATATTTATAAATAACAAAAATGTTTTGTCCTACAGTCCTCCGGCACAGAGTGTCTACACTACAGCAAATGTTTTATCCTCGGCTACTGTACCTGGCCATGCAGGAGCCGAGGATGAAACGTCCTTCTCGGCATGTGGCCCCATACTTCTCTGGTATGCGGCTGCGTGTCATCAAAAATGGCTACGCGTGTCAGTGGTGACACGCATATCATAGGTTTGCCATCACAACCTTAAACCTTCTTGCCAGAAGGCCAGCAGGTTCCGGGGTATTGCTGTGAGCCAGGCTGCTCACGCAGTCCATGTCGATGACACCAGCTTTGGGAGCGCCATACTTCCTTTTTGGTTCTTTCAACAGTCACACTACTGAGATATTGTCACCAAACAGGGAGGAGTGGGACATTCTAACATAACAAGTAATAAAAACTAACATGTATTGAATGCTTCTTAGAAGCAAAGGCACTAAGGACTTCATTTACTTCTCATTCAGACCTGTGAGGTATCCATTTTTATTTTCCCCAATTTACACTTGAAGCAGCTGAGGATCTGCAATGACAGGTAATCTGCTCCGGGTCACACAGGTGCTAAGTGGCAGAGCTGAGACTCCTAACCACAGTGCTGCTGCTCTCTCTGGCACTGTTTGGGCACTGCATCCCCCAACCTCTGGCTCACTTGTCTGCTCTGCTTTGGTTTCCTAGTGCATCACAGCCTTGTGGAGTTTTACTTGTTGGAGCCAAGAAACAAGGACAACAACATCGTGGTCACCTTCTTTAGCAGCAATGACACCTTCTCAGTCAAGATCACCATGTAAGTAAGTGTCCCTCAGGGCCGGCCTCTCTCCTTAGGACATAGTTTTATTTTCCACACACGCATACACACAGACACACACACACACACACACACACACACACGGCACCGTGTCATCACTGATGAATGAGCTGAGCTCACGGGACTAGGGCTGGAGGTAAGGGCAGAATCTACCACAGATGTACCCACAGACACATACCGAGCATCTGTCCCAGGCTCAGGGTCAGTGTTGGGTCCAAGCATAGTGTATTCAGACAAGAGCAGATGAGACAGGCAGGCAGCAGTGATGAGGTGTCCCAACAGGTGGTGAAAACATAGAAATTATTTCCCTGATAGGAAACAGTGCTCAGGAATCCAGGAAGGGGCATCAGGGATGGCTGCAAATAGGAAGGGCTGGCCAGAGCCTGGGCAGCACCGACTTTTGGGGAAGGGAGCAGTATGGTGTGAGAGCTAGCAGAACAGAATTGCAGGCAGAGTGTCAGCTGGCACATAAAGGCAAGGAGAGGGCCAGCAGCCTTGACGCTGGGTGGTGCCAGATCCTGGAACTAGGGCTGAGCACCTCCTTCCTTTGTTGCCACACCAGGGCCTAGCAGCTGGTTGGGACCAGGCTCAAGATGGGGCAGAGGACTTCAATGTAGGACAGCACAAGCCAGGCAGGGGAAAGGAACTCAGCAGTGCATGTTTCTTCAAAAAGCAATGGACTAGTTACTCACAAACCAGTACGACAGAGACCAGATAAATCAGCATCTTAGTCAGGGATCAGTCTGGAAACCAGGCCCCAGCCAGGTGGCCCAATAGAAGGAATTTAAGATAGGGGACTAATTACAAACGTGTTGGAAGAGCTGAAAACCCAAAAGGATGGGGAGGCAATGCAGAAGTCAGCCAGAGGGCAGTCACTCCCACCCCAGGGCTAGAGAGACAAAGCCAGGCAGTGCTGGCAGAGCACAGAACAGAGCCCAGTTCTCCCTGGAACCTGCTGACAGTGGAGCCTGAGAAATACGGTTTGCAGAACAGAGGGAACACACACAGGAAAATGACCAAGGTGCACACATGGAAGTGCACAGTTGTCAACAAGTGGCAGGTATTATGAGAACATGTAAGACTGTGGTAATCCATGGGTTACATAGAGACACCAAGTCCAAATGAATTTTTGAGGAACTTATTAATTAGCCGGCTAGCTATACGGGGCACAATCCCAAATCATGTAGGCCCTCTTACCGTTCTAGACCTTCTTTTATACAAAATCAAGTACTGGTTGGGGTAGGTAAGGAGGGAGCATGGTACCATAGTCGATTACTAACTGGCTTACAACATCTATCTATAGGATCCATTAAAAGGAAAAAGCATTTTTACACATCAAGACCAGAAGATAACACAGTAGTGATAATTGTTTTACATACCAGGCAAAGACATTCCCAGATCTTCTAGTGTCTACCCCATCCCTGTCGCCACAGCGAAATGGTTAGCTTAGGATAAGGAGAGAGGCCAAACGAAAATACCTTTGCTAAAAGTGTTGGGGCTAGCTTAATAGGAAACCTAATAAGCTAGTCCCTGCTTGTTTAGTTTACAAGTTTTTATACCTATAAAGGATTTCAAGAGGGATGATTATTAGAAAGCATATAAAATGTTACAGAATGCAGGTTTTTCAAGCAAGGAGAGTGGGCTAGTGATCCCTTTGTCTAGAGACATAAGTCATTCTCAGGACTCCAGGAGGGGAGGAAGAGTTAGAATCAGTGTAGGAATTTTTTATTAAGATATGCATACATTGTCTTCTAAAGGAAGTTTTATCCTTCCAGAGAACTATGATCAGTTACTAACTAACTTTTGCTCCTTTAATCTCTTTCTCTGTTTTTCTTTTCTTTTCAGAGAGGAGCAGTAAGGGGGCCTAACTTGTCCTTTTAAAATACTAATGTTAACAATTTTTGCAATTCTTTGGCACCTTATCACAACAGCACCTGACCAAGTGTGAAGAAATGATATTTGAGTAGAGATTTAAGGATTCTCAGGAGTTGCCCTGGTCAGGGGTTAGTGAGAATGTGATGCTGGGAAGGGACAGCAAGAGGGTGAGGCCCAGGGAGAGGAGGCTGGAGGAGCAAGTCAGGTCTATATCAAGCAGGGTGTTGAAGGAAAGGTTAGAGATTTGGGGTTTCATCCTGGCGAGCCACTGGGAGTTTTAAACAAGAGTGTGACCAGATCAGATTTAGGTTTGGGAACATTTCTCAGTCTTCAGGGCTGCACATTAACTGTGCTATCAAGGAAGACAAGTTTCTGCAGAAAGATTACTTCTCGGCTCCCAAACGCACTGTCACCAGCCAGGGTTCCTGTTCACCAAGGCCACACAGTGAACATGGCAGGCTGTCGGGACCCCAACCAGATCTTCAGGTGCTTACCAGAGCTCTGCAGATTGTAGCTAAATAATTTTCTTCAGATTACTCCAAGGGTGTGTTTCTTCTAGAAGGGTGTTTTCATCACCTCTCCAGCTCGTTGGTAATTGAGCCACCACTGACAGGAATCATGACAAGGACACACAACCCTGTCTGTACATTAGAATCATCTGAAGAGCTTTGAAAATTACTTCCAAAATCTCTGGGCATTGCCTCAACAGATACACTTTTCTTTCTTTCTTTTTTAATTGAGAGGTGCGGAGGCAGAAAGACAGGTTCCCATATGCCCCCTCCCAACCAGGATCCACCTGGCAAGCTGCCTAGTGGGGGATGCTCTGCCCACCTGGGGCTGCTGTTCTATTGCTTGGTAACCAAGCTATTTCAGTGCCTGAGGTGAGGCCATGGAACCATCCTTAGCGCCCGTGGCCAACTTGTTAGAATCATTTGAACCACGGCTATGGGAAGGGAAGAGAGTGGGAGAGAGAGAAGGTGGAGGGGTGGAGAAGCAGATGGTTGCTTCTCCTGTGTGCCCTGACCAGGAATTGAACCCTGGACCTCTACATGCCAAGCCAACTCTCTGAGCTGAGCCAGCCTGCCAGGGCAGCTACACTTTTTCAAAAAAACCCACAACAACTTATTTTTCAATTACAGTTGTTGGACATACAAATATCACATTAGTTTCAGGTGTGAAACCCAGTGATTTGACATTTCTAAAACTTTCAAAGTGATCACCATGATAAATCTAGTACCCATCTGACACTGCACATAGATATTACAATATTATTAATTATATTCCAACAGTGATACTTTTAAAGGCTCCCTGAATAATTGGAATGGACATCCACAGTCCTTCCCTTTTTCAGGATTTGTATTAACTCTTTTGAAGAAGGATCCCAGAACATGATTACCTTCAATTTCTTGTTGTTTCTTTCCTTGTGGAACAGAAATTGAAAAAAAGGGAGTGTAGTGAGTTTGTGGGTAGTCGTTCCCCTAATTTCTTGTGAAACCCCCAAATTTCCCTCTACTTAGAAAATCTACCCAGGCCAAGTCCCCAGGCCGCTCACAGCATCCTGCATATTCCTAGTGTGTAAGCTCCTCTCTCCAAGAAACCTCTTATAATGAACACTTCTAACTCGGAAAAATTTCAAAACACTTCTGACATGTACAATAAAAGGAACAGCTTTTATATAAAGAATCTTCCTCAAAAGGAAAAATCAAACTAAATGACTAACACTGGGTTAAAAAATACATAAAGAAGACATTTCATCACTGCAGAGACCAGAAAGGAAAATGAAACCATGCTGGTTGAGCCATGCCCAGACCATAGGGCAGTCCCTGCGGCATATGACCCCAGAAAGGGCTGGAAAGGCAACCCAGACCAAGGCACAGGAGGCAAATCTGGGACGCCCTCAAGGCTCTGTGAGGTTGTTCTGGTCTGTGCTCTGTTTGTCCAGCCTGGCAGGCCTCTTTTCTCCACACTGAGTTTTGCTTTTGTCCAGGGTTCCTCTTTGGGTTTGATCAGTTCATACTCTTCCCTCCATCCTTGTCTCAGGGCAGGAGTCCAAAGTGGTGCCTGAATCTTGCAAACCAGTGGGGAATCAGAGGGGCAAGGTTTACACCTAGGGCTGTAACAGCCGGGAAGAGACAAAACTTGGATTCCACCGCAGCTGTCTGGCTTCAGGACCTAATGTTTGTTGGTTGTTTGTTTCCATCCACACATTCATAGTAGATCTAAAATAGAGTAGCGCTCTCATTTCTAACCGGAAGGAAGGTGGCAGCAGGTACTCTGGACAGGCAGGGTCCCACGGGCAGGACACCGTCAGGGTTCAGGTGAGAGTGCACAGAGGCTCTCGCTGCAGATTGGGGCTGGATGGGCGCCTTTCCCTGGGCCGGGCGGAGCGCGCCGTGTTCAACCCGCCGCGCTGCGCCAGGCACCTGCAGGGGAAGCCTCACTGCCACCTCGGCCGTCCTATGGGGTGGGAGTGAGAGTCCCGGTCCAAAGCCCACGGGGTTTGGGCTGAGCGGCGCAGAGCCTGAGGCCAACTTTCTCAGCCCCGAGCTCCGGGGCTTCCAGGGCAAGTGGCTTCGCCGGCTGGGCGCGCCCCCGGAAGCCTACGACCCTCCCGCAGAGGAGGACGGGAAATTCCCCGCGTCCCCGCGTCCCTGCCTCCCTACCGCGGCCTGGCCGGAACCAAATCCCGGAGAGGGCAAGTCGCATGCTCTCGCGAGACCAGCTTCGGCCTTCGGGTCACCTGGACGCAAAGCGTAACACAGGGGCCCAGGCGACCCAGCCAAATGCGAGGACACGCGGGCTTTCTTCGAGCCTCCGCGCGCCGCAGCGCCCGGGTCCGTGGCGCGGTGCGAACGCTGGGTGGGGGTTCTCTGCCGTCCGTTGTGGCTCGGCCGGGCCCCGGCTGGGGCTGCTGTGCCCGCGGCAGCGCTGGCACCGTGATGGAGCCCAGGACTGCCCCTCGGCCCACTTGAGGCTGGTCCTGGAAACTTAACGCAAGTTGTTGCAGCATTGCCTGAAGATATGAGAAAAGATCCTAATTCCTAGGGTTTTCCAGGGACAGTTGCTGATCTGTGCCCCTATTGTTGGGTTTTCTTGCTGTATTTTTCTTTTGGGGATAAGTTTTCGATTGATTAGTAGCCACCTTGATGTGGAAAGAAAAAAGGCTTGCTGTAGAACTTTCTACACTAATGGAAGAAACATGTAAACTACTTGAAAATTTTAGCCTCCTACAAAAAGAGCATGAAGGCTCAGAGCCATCCAAGGATTCCAGCTTTGAGGAGACAACAGAAGCGCAGCGCCTGGAAGCAATCTGTGGAAAGCTGAACAGTTCCAAATCTGAATTAGAGGATGAAATCCTCTTTCTAGGAAAAAGGTTAAAGAAAGAGCAGTCGGAACAAGATCACTCGATGATGGATATTTCAAAAAGGATACAGTCTTTAGAAGATGAATCAAAATCACTCAAATCACAAATAGCTGAAGCCAAAACAACCTTCAAAATATTTCAAATGAATGAAGACCAACTTACAATAACTGGAAAAGATGCTTTGAGTGAAAATTCTCAACTTCAGGAAAGCCAGAAACAGCTGTCACAAGAAGCTGAAGAATGGAAAGAACAAGCGAGTGAACTTAATAAACAGAAAATAACATTTGAAGATTCAAAAGTATGTGCAAAACAAATTCTGTGTGATAAAGAAAATCAGATCAAATCTCTGACCGAACACTTGCTAAAGATGCAAGATTGGGCTGCTGTGCTTGGAGAAGACTTAACAAAGGATAACTTGGAATTGGAAATGAAGAGTGATTCTGAAAATGGTGCACTCTTAGATAACCAAAAGAAGCTGATTCATGCAGCTAAGTTGAAGGCTTCTTTAAAAACCCTAGAAGGAGAAAGAAACCAAATATACACTAAATTAACTGAAGTGGATAAAACAAGGGAAGAGCTTACAGAGTGTATTAAAAATCTCCAAACTAAGCAAGCATCTTTGCAGTGGGAAAATGAACACCTTGAAAGTGAGAATCAGAAACTTCAGCACAAACTGAAAGTAACAGCTGAACTGTATCAAGAAAATGAAATGATACTTAACAGGAAGTTGACAGTAAAAGAAAATAACCAGTTAGAGAGAGAGAAAACACTTTCTAAAGCAGATGGAAAGATCAGCCACACAGCTGAAGAGCTAAAAACCTATAGAAAACGAGCCAAAGATCTTGAAGTGGAATTGGAGAGAACCATTCATTCTTATCAAGGGCAGATTATTTTCCACGAGAAAAAAGCACACGATAATTGGTTGGCAGCTCAGACTGCTGAAAGAAACATCAATGATTTAAAAAAAGAAAATTTTTACCTCAGACAAAAATTAACTGAAACAGAGTTTAAATTTAAACTTTTAGAAAAAGATCCTTGTGCACTTAATGTTCCAAATACAACATTTAGCACACAGTATTCCCCATACAGTCCCTTAATACTGGGTCGACCTTCATCTGAAAAGAGAGCTTATTTCTCCCCTCCAGTTTCGTTAGACGGCCCACTCAGATATTCACCTTTGCTTTCTGGGGGAGGAGGAAGAAGCTCAAGAGACCTAGGGAATTCTCTGGGTCATCAGATTACTAAATCAAGTTGTGATGAGTTAACAGATCCTCCCAGGGAACATTCTGACACTGGGTCTCTTTCACCTCCTTGGGAACAGGATCAGAGGAGGAGGATTTCTCCATCAGGCCAACCTTATCCTGATACAGCTCTTCCTCCACAAAAACAAGACAGGTTTTATTCAAACAGTGGTAGACTATCTGGACTGGCAGCACTCAGAAGTCTTAATATGCCGTCGCTGGGTAAAGCAGATGAGCCAACATCTTTGGAAACGGAATTCAGTAGAAGTGATAGTAAAGATGTTCCTGGTTATGTGAATGGGCCTGATAAATCTCTCCCCACCGGAAGTGGAGCAGCTGGCCCTGGCTTTGATCCTCCAATCAGAGGCCTGTTGTTGCCAATGGATGCAAGGGGCCTGTGAGAAGAGGTCCTCTTTTTTCCTCCACCTCCTGGACGCTTGTGGGGAGCTCCCTGTGATTATTTTCTTCCAGGGAACTTTTACGGCCCACCACCTCCTCCATTTGTAATGAGAAATGTTTATTCACCAAGAGCTTTCCCTTATTATCTTACCCCAACAGCCAGATTTTCCCCCTGACCCCTCATCCTGAAAGTAGCAGTGAGTCCCCATTAGGGTTGATTCTGCCTTCAAATGAGCCTACTACTGAATGAATATCCATAACCTCAAAAAATTTGACAATATTTTTGGTCTCTCTTCAAAATTAATTTTGATTTCTCTTATTTTCAATTTCTGTAATAGCTGTTACTTAAGTGATTATACTTATGCTCAAATGGAGCTTAATGGGATTACATTCTCAGGGTGGTATTTTGTAAAAAAAAAAGATTTAAATATGAAGCTTATGAAATTATTTTAATTTGATTAATGAGTCCACTATCACATAAACAATAATGGGAGTTTCCTATATGTAATCTTGTAGTTGGGGATGTTTTAACTCCAAAGGCTGTGTCCTTATGGCAAGAAATGTATTTACTATGCTTGTAGACAAATGTGCAAATAACTTCATGCTTAATTAAATAAATTTTAATTGATTTAAAGACTTGTTTGGCATTAATAATAAAATCAGCTAGATATTTTCATTAAAAAAAATAGAGATGACTCATACAAAATCTTTTGATCTAAATGCCCTAAAGGAGAACTCTACTTAAGGTTGGTGCTTCTAAAAGTTGAGTATCTTTTCCAACTAGAAATCTAAGAATGAGTGACATTTTTCCAGATGTGGAAGTCCAGGAGCTACTATTTTTCTGTAGTGTCCACTTTTTTACTTTTAAAAAATCAACATATATTTTCTGAGTCCTGTTCAAGCTGTGGCTATGCGGGCAGAGGGGTTGGCTGGGGTGAAACAAAGGACCATGGTCACTACCTTCAAGGAGCTAGCTCTTGTATATCACTGCTAACAGGTGCTACCAGCAGAGCCCCACAGGGGCAAAGGAGAAGCAAAGGCCAAAAGTGCTACATAACTTACCCTTCCTTTCCCTTGCAGACCTAAACAGCAACTGCAGGGGAGAGGAGTCCTAGCTCACCCCAACCCTCAGTGCGAGATACACCAAGTGAATCTCAAGCTTCAGGCTTCCCACCGGATTTGGGGAAAAGACCGGAACACCATTGTTGGGAAGTTCTGCACTGCTCCTTTGCCTGTCAATGACAAGTAAGCCCAGTACCCAACTCACCCAGACACACCGATAAGGACCAATTCTGACCTTAGTTGGATGTGATGTTGTCGAGGTTCAATCTCCTCATGAATGATTAGCTTCTCTGATGCAGAGATGACAACAACCCAGGGTTTTCCTAAAACTCTTGCTGGACCACCTGGGCTGGGAATGTTAGGAAACCAGAGATGGTGAACTCTAAATCCTCATTCTCACTTCAATATAAGAAACCCATTTTACCTGTTCTGTCTCTCTGTCTATCTACCTATAGAGATATGTTTTATTTGGTTTCTATATGAAATTTTATTGGAATAAAGATTTTCCAATTGAATTTTTCCTCCTCCTTAGTGTTGTCCACTGGACACATTCCTGGTTGTGGATTGAGACTCTTCATCCCCTTTACCCTACTAGAGACCAGGTCTTTATATTATTAGTCCTACCATCCTGTACCTTTGGAGGACAGTAGGCTCCTGTAGTAGATGACTGTAGACTTCCTTCACCTAACATCACGAAAACACAAGAGCCCCTAGCACTCCTTCCTGACCTAAAGGAAACTGTCTTCTCAGAACATACACTCTTGTTGCTCTTCTCTTGCAGTAAAAAGACAGTCTGCTTACCTGAGCCAGTGACCTTACAAGCAGATGTGACTGTTTGTCGTGACCTGAAAATTACGTGTGTATAGTATAAGCCTGGGCAGGACACATCTTCCTGAATCTCAAGGTGGGGGATTCAATTTATCCTAGGTCATTACTACTAAGAAAGAAGGCAAAACTCCTGGTTATTTCCCCCATAATTCTCCACCTTAGAAGGGAAAGATAGCTAATTTTACAGAGCTTTATCTCCATTGCCAAGTTGAAGATCCTTACATAGCAATCATTTCAGCTTTACTACTCCACTTAAGAACAATTACCCCACATCCTTGGACATCTGTATCCAGAATTCAAAATCAAAAATAAAACTCCATGGGATATCTGAATAATTTATTATTTTATTGGAATGGAATTCTGTTACATAGAAAAAAAAGTGAGTTATAGTCTCTGGCATTGGAGGAAACAGTAGATATTGAATTCTCTATATTAAAATAACAATTGGAAAGAAGTGCTTGGAACAGGAGAGGGGATGTAGGGCAGCGTGGAAGATGATGGCATTCACCTCCCTTACCATTGCCTTCTCGGGATATCTAAAAGCTTTGGGGAATCAGATCTTTGGGAGGTATATATTGTATTCCCCATGTATAAGACGCACCCTTTTTCAAAAATTTGGGGTCTAAAAACTGGGTGCTCCTTATACAGTGGTTGTAGATTTTTTTACTTGCATTTACCGTGTTTTTGTGCTTGTTTTTGCACTCATTGTTGAAGACAGTGATTTGTCATCAGACACAGATGAGGACAAACTAATGGATGGGAGTTTTGACAGTGATGAGGAGTTGTATGAATTTTATGATGAATAAAACTTGAGTTCAATAACTTTATGTAATACATTTTTTTCAAATTTCAGGCCCCCAAATTAATATGCATCTTATACATGGGGGAATATGGTAGGTGGATTTTGTTTGTGCTAGTATTTCCCAAACTTTGACCTTTGTAAATAACCTTGTTACCAGCCATAATCCAGAACGAAACAGATGATGCACTCAAATTGGGCAATTTGCAGGACTGTTATGTAAAAGAACTATTTAGGAATGTGTTGGTAGGAAGTGGCAAGACCACAGGGGATAGTGGAATTCCGGGGCTAGTGGCAGTGAGAGTTACTGCTGCCCTCAGTCTGCGGAGACAAGTGGAAGGAGCACCAGAACCAGAGCGTTGTGGGCTCTGGGAACTTCAGTCAAGGGACACAGTCACTGGGCAGCAATACTGCAAGGAGGGAGCCAGGGAAAGAGTCCCCAACCTCACTCTTCTTTCCTCCCTCATTCTCCTGCTAGTACTCCCCACTGAGTGCCTACAAGAAGCTGGAAGGCAAGAGGCACAGTGCTGTGGCTCAGGAGGGAAAGCAGGGCAAAGCAAGGTGGAGAATGAGTGGGTGGGGGTGGGGAACAAACAGGGAGGTATGCGCACACCATCACCAATTTCCCCAGTCAGGTACTCCCTGGATCTTCTAAGCTTAATGGTTTCCTTTAAATTAATTCTTTAAAATATCATGTAATCTTTTTTAAGTGAACAAACAATCCAGTGGTTTTAAGTATATTCACATTGTTGTGCAATCATCCCCATGACCCATCTCCAGATGGATCTCCACATGGGTCATCATCCCATTAAATAGTAACTCCCCACATGCCCTCTGCCAAGCCCCTGGCAACCAATATTCTACTTTCTGTCTCTATGCATTCTACGATTCTTGGTACTTCATACAGTCATACTGTATTAGTCCTTTGTGACTGGTTTATATCACTTAGCATAGTGTTTTCAATGTTTACACAGGTTGTAACATGTCCTTCATTTTAAAGGGCGACTAATATTCCATTGTGTGCATATATCATTATTTAGTTTAGCTCAATGGACATTTGGGTTGCTTCTGCCTCTTAGCTATTGTGAATAATGCTGCTATGAACATGGTGTGCAATTATCTGTTCAAAACTTTTAAAATAAAAACCTGCAGAAATGTGCTTTGAAAGGAAACTGCTGATTCGCTGTTTTACTCTCTAGGATGAAGGCAAGGTGACAGATATGAGCAAGACACTATAATTGCACCATTTGGGCCAAGTCATTCAGGTGACCAGGAGAGAGCTTTGGCTTTTGGCCAGGCTGTGGAAATGCAACCAGAGGGACAGCTGATGCAATGTAAATACTGTTAGCCTAAAAATAAAAGCCAAAGTGAAAGGCAACAAGCATTTATTTGAGATACAAAAAGCTATTCAGGAAGCACTGATTCTGGGTGAATTTCCAATCATGTTCCTATTAGGAGATGAAGGCAAAGGGTATTTATAAGAAAGTTGATGTCAACTGGAAGAAGGAATTTCTGTAAATGCAAATAAACGAACACAGTGATGCTAATACTAAAAGATGTCCTGCCTGGTGCAGTAGATAAAGCGTCAACCTGGAACACTGAGGTTGCCAGTTCAAAACCCTGGGCTTGCCTGGTCAAGGCACATATGGGAGTTGATGCTTCTTGCCCCCCCCCGCCCCCCCCACCCTCCCCTCGCCCACCCCCCGCCCCCCCTGTCTTTTTCTGCCTCTCTCTGTCTCTCCTCTCTAAAATGAATAAATAAAAATCTTCAAATATTTTTTTTTCCTAAAATAAATAAATAAATAATGTCCTTTAGTCCTAACTAACGTCTGCTTTCTTGTTATGTTTCCAAACAGTTGTTTGGAATGTAATGTTGCCTTAGGCCCAGTCCAAATGTTATTTTGTTCAGTTTTAACATTCCAAAGGTTTGAGGAATAAGACATCCAAGTCAGTGCCTTGGGATGACAACTCCAGCTCCATTTTTAAAGAGGTTCCGTTTCTCTTATTTTTCACGCATACTTACAGGCTTTATATTTTGCACTGCCCACCACAGTCAGTAGGAGAATAACATGTCTGAAGAACCTGGAAGTTCCCTAAGATTCAGGCTTACAGTTCACTTTGTTTCAAAACCATAACCCTCTCTTTTCTTTATTCCCTTGCTTTCCCAGGTTCCCGGCAGGAACCTCCCTAGAGAGCTCTTTGGGTTGAGCTATAGTAGGCCGCATTCCCTGTTCGCTCAGCTCTGAGTTACTGTAACATAGCTGCCATCCTGTGCGACACTGCTTAACACATAGTTCTTCCTTAGTTTTCCCCTGCTGCTGGTTGCTTCAAAATGTATGTAAATGTGCCCTGGCCAGGTAGCTCAATTGGTTAGACATGCCGAGGTTGCAGGTTTGAGCCCTAGTCAGGGCACATACAAGAATCAAACAATGACGGCATGCATGAGTAGAACAACAAGCTGATGTTTCTCTCTCACACTCACTCTAAAAATCAATCAATAAATAAAAAGTTTTTTTGAATGTGGGTAAATAATGTTACGCTTCTGTGATCAAGGTTATGTTTTGTGGTGCTGATGTGGATCGCTGATGCCCGGAGCTGGTCTGCTGTTTTTCCATCCTCATACTTCCAGTTTTGCTGTATGTCTTTGCTAATACATTCTTACTCAAAAGTGTTTTTAGACTCTCTCACATTTTATTTTGCTCCCCATCAGAAACTTTAGATCATTACCTTAAATGGCAAACCAGTTCCCTTATTGCAAATTAATCCTAAAAATAGCTATAATGTGAACACCACAATGTTTAAGTTTCGAACGAGATATTATGGCTTGCTGAAAACTCTACACGTTAGGCCTATTTTGCCCTTATTAAAAAAGGAAAACTAGTAAAGATGAGAGAGATGTCACATGTATCAATACAAAGGACTTTCTTCTAGATGTAATCAGTGGGTTGAAAGAAATTAAAACATGAATAGCAATCTCACCATGAAATTTAATGTTGGATCTATGTGCTTCTTTTAACCACCTTGCCCAGTGTGGGGTACACGGCCTGCACTTTGGGAAACCTGGCTAAGTAGGCAGAATGTGTGTGGAGTTAAGAAGAAGGGAAAGCTAACAGAAACTCTGCTTGATGGCAGAGCAGAGGCAGTTTGGGTGTTTCCTCCACATCCACGACACTCACAACCTTTGCTGATCTCTTTTTATGAACAGAGACGATTACAGAAGTAATTCAAGTCAATAGTCAGATCCACTACTGCGTGCAAGACACTCTGCCAAGTGTTATAGAGAATGCAAAATAATGATAAGCAATACTCAGCCCCTGCTTTCAAGTGGCCGTGCAAGCATGATTTCCAGACACTTCCTCCTCTCTCTGGTCACTCTACTTTGAATACGTTCAGTATGTCCTACGGTCCCTGGACTGGGCTTAGTGTTCCAGGTGACAGCCTTTGCCCCACAGAGTACATTTTCACTTGTTCTTCATGATAATCCTCCACTGATTCCACCCAAGAGTTGCTTTAGGGTTAACCACAACTATTCAACTTTTAAAAATCTGTATTCTTTTTAATCCAGCTCTCCTCCTTTCCTATGGAGTTGATTTCTGTTTGAACCTGATTTAACTTTTCATGTAACCCAATTTCATTACATTGTTGTTATAACCTCTCCAACCTGTCAGGGATTTTCCATGTCTTGATTTTATCAAGAATATTTAGCTCTCCCTTTGAGCTTTACATCATTTTGTATTATTTTATTATATAGAAATATTAAAAAAATACATATATTTATATGTGACATGTTTATAGACTTCTTTTCTATATCTATAGCCAAGAACATGAATACAGAAGGTCAAGAATAGAATCCTACCTTTTAGAAACATCCTTAAGATTAAAATATTTTAGGATGAAACTTTACGGGCACAATGTATTTCTAACTCATGTTTATTTTGAATACTTACATATTATGAGAAAAGTTTCAATACACGTACTTTATATCTATGGTGATCCTCTGATTTGAGAAAGAGAGAGAGAGAAGAGAATATGATTAATTTAACATTAGCATGACTTCACTTCCAGGAACCCAGGTAGGATCCTAGTAATTGCTTTATTTCCTAAATATATGCAAGCCATATTTTTAATAATTTGTTCCTGGATTTTGCTTGGAATCAACATCAAATTTCTTTTTTTTTCTACAGGGACAGAGAGAGAGAGAGAGTCAGAGAGAGGGATAGATAGGGACAGACACACAGGAACACAGAGAGGTGAGAAGCATCAATCATTAGTTTTTCGTTGCCATTGCGACACCATAGTTGTTCATTGATTGCTTTCTCACATGTGCCTTGACCGTGGGCCTTCAGCAGACCGAGCCACCCCTTGCTGGAGCCAGCGACCTTGGGTTCAAGCTGACAAGCTTTTGCTCAAGCCAGATGGGCCCGCGCTCAAGCTGGCGAGCTCAGGGTCTCGAACCTGGGTCTTCCGCATCCCAGTCCGACGCTCTATCCACTGCGCCACCGCCTGGTCAGGCAACTTCAAATTTCTTGATCTCTAATTTCTGATATAGCCACATTCCCTGGAGCAAATGTACCCACCACAATCTTCTAATTCTTTTCTTTGGGATAATTTAGTGATTACTGAATAAAACCCACAGTCACCCCATAAGGTTTTTCTTTGTTTTTTGTTTGTTTTTATATTTTAAAATCTTGATAGCACTTATTGCATTTTATTTTTAGGAGGTCTTTCTAAAATAAGATTGTAATTCAGGATCTGGGTACTAAGATTCATTTCAAGTAGCTTAGTAATTTCTTCTCAATCTTATTCTTTGTATTAATTTTCCTACCAAATTTCCAACACTTTGTGTGTGTGTGTGTGTGTGTGTATGTGTGTGTGTGTGTGACAGAGACAGTGACAGACAGACAGGAAGGGAGAGAGATGAAAAGCATCAACTATGTGTCTTAACTGGGGGGCTACAGCAGATTGAGTGACCCTTTGCTCAAGCCAGTGACCTTGAGCTGAAGCTTGTGAGCCTTGCTCAAACCAGATGAGCCCACACTCAAGCTAGGGACTTCGGGGTTTCAAATCTGGGTCCTCTGCATCCCAGTCCAATTCTCTATCCACTGCTCCACCGCCTGGTCAGGCCATATATATATATATATATATTTTTAAATTAAAAAAGCAATACATATTCATTTTAACAAGTCAAACTGTAGATATATAGTTACCATAGCCCTGAGGTAATCAATGTTAATAGCTTGGTGTGTGGCCATCTACACATTTCTCCATTTTAATACAAATATATACACAAAGTTGTTTTTTTGTTTTGGGTTTCTTTTAACAAAAAAGAAATCATAGCATACATATCACTCTACAATTTTCCTTTGTCACTTAACATATCACGAATATCCCTCCCAGTACTATATGCATAGATCTAAATTATTTACTAGTTGTCTAATATTCCACACTATAGATCTGCTATGGGCCAACCATTTTCTTTGTGGTACATATTAAGGTTGTTTCTAGTTTTCTTCCAACTACAAAATGATGCTGCAATAGACATTTTTATACATCTATTTTCATACTGGTACCTTTATTTCTACATGGTCGATATCTTTGGTGAGAATTGCTTGGTCAACAGATATATCAAAAGGTTATTAATGCTAAATTACTTTCCAAAAATGTCATATCAATTCACATACACTTTAACAATGGTTGAAAGAAATTGTTTCCTTGCAATTTTTTATTCAAGTATTTTTTCCCCTAAGTTAAATAACCCAAATCGACAAATTTCTGCTTTGGAGTTACCACGTGATGTTCAGGTGATTCCAAGTTGGCTAACCAGTTACCCATTTGTGAAATGGGAGTAACCCCCTTTCCTTCAGAATTATAGGGGCCCAAGATTGTATTACTTTTTAAGTTGGGCATTCATTCAGACACAGGAATCTTCAGAGCTTTGAAACTTCCTAGAAGTGAGTTGTGATGAACGTTAAAAAATAAAGCCATAGGCCCTGACTGGTTGGCTCAGTGGTAGAGTGTTGGCCTGGTGTGTGGAAGTCCTGAGTTCAATTCCTGGACAGGGCACACAGGAGAGGCACCCATCTGCTTCTCCACCCTTCCCTCTCTCCTTTCTTTCTATCTCTCTCTTCCCTTCCCACAGCCAAGGCTCCATTGGAGCAAAATTGACCTGGGCCCTGAGGATGGCTCTATGGCCTCTGCCTTAGGTTCTAGAATGGCTCTGGTTGCAATGGAGCAACAGCCTAGATGGGCAAAGCATCGCCCCCTAGTGGGCATGCTGGGTGCATCCTGGTTGGATGCATGTGGGAGTCTGTCTCTCTGCCTCCCCACTTCTCACTTCAGAAAAATAAAATAAATAAATAAGTAAATAAAACCTTATTGGCCCTGGCCAGTGGCTCAGGTGATAGTGTGTCGGCCTGGAGTATGGACGTCCTGGGTTTGATTCCCAGTCAGGCCACTCAGGAGAAGTAACTGTCTGCGTCACTCCCCCACCCCCCCGCTTCTTTCTCTCCTTTTTCTCTTCCCTTAGCCATTGGCTTGTTAAAGTGTGGTCCTGGACACTGAGGATAGCTTGGCTGGTACGAGTGTGTCAGCCTCATTTGCTAAAGTAGCTAGGTGCTAAAGTAGCTAGGTACTCAAGCATCGGCCCCAAATGGGGTTGAAGGGTGGATCCCAGTAGGAGCCCATGCAGGAGTCTGCTTCACTATATTCCTTCCTCTCACCTAAAAAATAATAAAATAAAAATAAAGCCTTATTATTTTTTATGATTATAAAATTCCACTCATCTAAAAAAATTTCAGCCAATACAAAAAGTTATAAAAGAAAATAAAAGCTAAAACTTCCTAACCATTTGCATTTACTACATGCCAGGTAGCATTCTAATCCCTCTACATAAATTATCTTATGTAATCCTCCCAGCAATTACATATATTAACTTCATTTTTCATATGAGGAAGCTGAGAGACGGTGAAATTAAGCAACTTGGCCATGGTCATACAGCTAGCAATGGATAAAGTTAGAGTTTACACTAAGCCACTTGACTCTAAAATCTGGGCACTAGCCACCATGTTGTGTATAAGTTAGCTTGCTCAAGTTGGTTGCTAATGTTAGATGTCTTAACCAAAGTATTTTATCTAAATAGAGATCTCCCCAGGCTGCCTGCACTCTATCTAAGCAAAATTACCTACCATTTCCCGTGCTGTGCTGAAATCATACTGTGGACAATGTTGCTCCTATGCCTCTGTGACTACTGCCAATGTCACCCTTTTCAGATTCCAGTCATTCGGGGTTCAATTTCAGTTCTCTCTCTTCCAGGAAGCCTAACCACCCAAGTGCCACTCTGTCCAGTTTCCATGCTGCCTTGCAGCGGTGGTAATTTATCGCGTGTCTGTCAGGCTTCTATGATGAGACTGTAAAGATTCTTCAATTTAGGCAGAGACTATGTTTTCTCATGCTCTATGTCTCCCACATTGTAAGCATGCCACAGAAGCTCCCTGAATTGAATTAAAGACCATGTTCCAATGATGTAGACAAAGGCAAGAAAAGAAGATCAGGCTCAGAGAGGCTTAACTCTCAAGGAATTGGTTCTATAAGTGTCAGAAACAGTCTTTATTTATGCATCTGGATTTAAATTTTTACCTGCCAGTGTTACATTTTAATTTTAATATATCTCTATAGGGGAAAGCTCTGGTTATATACAATAAAAGTTATATTGAAACAAATCTTCCTAAATTGCTGAATTCTCATCTGTCCCTTGATCTCCTTGTTGAGTGGTCCTAAGTGACATTCTGAAAGTGACATACAGACCCTGGCCAGTTGGCTCAGTGGTACAGTGCTGGTCCAGAGTGTGGATGCTTTGAGTTCAATTCCCTGTCAGGACACACAGGAGAAGTGACCATCTGCTCCTCTCCCCTTCCCATCTTTCTCTCTCTCCTCCCTCCTGCAGCCATGGCTTGATTGGCTCAAGTTGGCCCCGGGCCTGAGGATGGCTCCATGGCCTCTGCCTCAGGTGCTAAAAATAGCTTAGTTGCCAAGAAATGGAGCAATGACCCTGATGGGCAAAGCCCCATAGGGAGCTTGCCCTTGGTGGATCCTGTGGCACATGCGGGAATCTGTTTCTCTGCTCCCCTTGCTCTCAATTAAAAAAAAAAGTGACATACACTATTTCTTCCAGCCTTAAACACATCTTTAAACTTATTTTGGGGCATACCCAGGCCCTGGGGTGACTATTGCAACTCTGCTTCTACCCCAGAGGAGGTTGGCTTCTCTACTTAAGCTCATAGGTGATTCAACTAGCCTATCCATGCCCCTATGAAGGCCCAGAAATCCTCCCTGGCCTTCAGCATTCACTCTTTCATTTATGAAACCATGAGTATTTGCTCTATGTAGCCATTCAGTGTCCTGACAACAGCCTAAACTAAATTCATCCCAAATTAAATGAACATCTTTCCCAAAGTTGTTCTTCCTCTCCTTACAGTTAATAGCCATCACCACAAACCAAACTGGTCTCTTTTCCAGCTTCTTTCTATTCTATTCCACTCTCTTTACCTGTGTTAGATAATTCTTTCTTCAAACTATTTGATGTATCATTTTCGCACTCTAAGGTTTTAGCTGGATTCTTCTGACATCTTAGAATAAGGGACTTTTTAACTTCTTAACCTAGAATTTAGGGAATACCTATGACTAGATCCTTATCTTTCTTCCTTGATTTCTCTCTTAACTGTTTCCCAGAAGAAATGCTTAGCCCTCACTGGGTTGATCTAATATAATAATAATAATTATTATTATTATTATTATTATAGTGTATATTTTATTTTTCTTTTCTTTTAGTTAGAGAGACAGACAGGCAGGAAGGGAGAGAGGTGAGAAGCATCAACTCAGTTGTAGTACTTTAGTTGTTCATTGATTACTTTCTCATACGTACCTTGACTGGGGGTCTCTAGCCAAGCCAGTGACCCTTTGCTCAAGCCAGTGACCATAGGGTCGTATCTATTAGTCCACACTCAAGCTGCAACCCCAAGCTCAAAGTCAGATGAGCCCGCACTCAAGCCGGCGACCTTGGTGTTTCAAACTGGGTTCTCAGCGTCCCAGGTCAACACTCCATCCACTGTGCCACCACCTGGTCAGGCTATACTATCTTCTTTTAACAATGCTTGTCTATATATAAGTCATCAATTAGTCATCAAGCCACAGAGTATCAGGAGAGGAAACCAAGGCCCAAAAAGAAGAAGGAAATTGCCCAAATTCCAGCAGCCGCTAGAGAAAAGCACGGCTGCTCTCTCATTTAAAGTGCACTCCAAAACCTGGATTTTAATCATTCTAAGTTACTCTTCATTAATATGAGTGTAAGCTTTAGTAACTTTAAAAATAAGTATGTATTTATTTACTG
Source organism: Rhynchonycteris naso (assembly GCA_037038555.1). Lineage (NCBI taxonomy): Eukaryota > Metazoa > Chordata > Mammalia > Chiroptera > Emballonuridae > Rhynchonycteris > Rhynchonycteris naso. Next base: position 61,227,442 of record CM073002.1, on the reverse strand, counting down.
ACTTGAGGAAGGGAACAGGAGTAGTGGGGGAGATAGAGACATCGACCTCTTGTTCCACTTGTTTATGCATTCATTCATTGATTCTTGTATGTGCCCTGACTGGGGATTGAGCCCACAACTTTGGCATATAGGGATGATACTCTAACCAACTGTGCTACCCAGCCAGGGCACTTAAATCGCTTTTTGAAGACACTGGACAGTGTTTTTCTAGAAGTAAATTCCTGCTGCTGCCTTGAAACTCTGGTTCTCTAATATCTATCCAGGCCTAAACCAGGCGATGAATTCTTATTTTGGACAGAACTGAAGGGTAGAGAAGTGGAAAGAGATCCAGGTAAAATACCCTGGGAAGGGCACACCAAGAAGTGGCTACCCTTCTTTGTGGCACTAAAGTCAGACTGACTCAACTACAAATGCCTCTCTCGTTTGCAGTCACCAGCCCTCTCATCTTTAAAATTCACTTAGCCTTCCTGATTTGGACTTGAAATTCAATCCACCGCAATCTCAAGATCACTTCCTGTGACTCTCAACCCAAAGTCTAATTTAGAGGCTCTTCTCTACTATATTTCTTATCTGGAGAGTATAAGAAAATGGATAAAACTGGAGATAAGCAACCACAGAAACAGGACTTTCATTCATTCAGCAAACCTGTACTGTAAGCCTATTATGTACTAGGCACTGATCTGAAGGCTGTATCTTAATAGTAACTGCAATGTATTGAATGCTTACTATGTCAAGCATGGTTTTAAGTGCTTTAGTATCTATGTATATTAATTAAATTCTCACAAAGAAACACATGAGATAAGTTCTTTTCATATTGTCATTTTACCTGTGAGCAAGTTGACATATTGAGCATTTAAGCAACTAGGCAATGAATGACACCAAGCTAAGTGGCAGAGCTGAAATCTGAACCCAGGTGGTCTAGCCCCGGGGCTTTGTATTCTTAACCCTACATTATGTTGATAGGACACTAACCCAATGTCCACTTATGTCATCCACCCCCTTTTTTCTAAAACTTAATTTAACACACATTACTTGGTAATGGAAAAGTGTCCAGGTGTTAGGTACTGAGAATGTAAATACAAATAAGACAGGAAAAGACTATCTCTTCAGAACCTCACACATTAATAGGAAAATAATAATAATAGCTGTTGTGTGTCAATGTTGGTAATCTCTAATTTACTTAAAACACTATAGCATACACAGTGGAATGAATGAATTATCTTTAGTTGCCATCCTAACAATGTTTGATAAATTATACAAATGAGAAATAAATACTCTCAGGAAGTCATCTAACATTTTATCAAAAGTTCAGTCCCCCTGACCTGTGGTGGTGCAGTAGATAAAGCGTCGACCTGGAACACTGAGATCACCAGTTCAAAATCCTGCACTTGTCTGGTCAAGGCACATATGGGAGTTGGTGCTTCCTGCTCCTCCCCCCCTTCTCTCTCTCTCACTCTCATTCTCTCTCCTCTATAAAATGATAAATTAAAAAATATTGAAAAAACAAAAAGCTCAGTCCAAAGGTAGCTCCTCTAATCACTTCAATCCTATTTAAGTCCCCATGTCCCCAGCTCAACCCTCAGAATCCCTGGGGTAGGAGCAGGGTGAGAAGGTTGAGCTGCTGATGGGCAAGAGTTGAGGTGGATCAGGGCCATCAGACCTGAGCTCTTGGGCAGGGCCTGGAGAAACCAAACAGAATCTCCTTCCTCAATCACGCGAGTCAAAGAGAAAGTGTTGTGTCTGGAATAGGGAGTTAGAAACAAGAAAACTGGAAAGTGAAACTACACATCTCCTAAAATCCCAAGTGTTAATCTCACCCATGTTGAGCAACTGAGTTTAACAAAGATCTAATAATTACCAACTAGATGCCAGGCACATGGCACCACATGAGGTGCTGGGCCCACAGCAATAAGAATCTACACAGGGAGAGATTCCAAGATGGCAAATGAGTAAGCAAATGTTCCAACTGCCACCTCCCAGGAACAAATTGGATTACAAATTAATTTAAGAACAATCATCTTGAAAAACCAAGTTGGGACTAAACAAAGAAGAGTCTATAACTAAAGATCACAGAAGAAGCCACACCAAGACTGGTAGGAAGGGTGGAGATGCGGAAAGTGCTGCCCTGCTCCCAGGAGGGTCCAAAGGGACTCTCACTGTGGGGTGGGGTGCCCTGAGAGGTGTAGATCCTAAACCCCAGGCCCGGAGCCCCAGCCTAGAGCCCCAGAACCTAGAAGAGGCGCCCAGTCAGCATTTGGAAGTGAAAAGAGCAGGGTTTCTGTCTTCAGGAAAGAGATGGAACTGTAGGAGAAGCAGGATCTTTCTTAAAGGGCCTGCACAGAAGAACTCTTTCACAGTCAATTATCCAGGGCTCTGGCGGAGGGAGGGCTGAGAGGACTAGAGTTGCGTGAGGAAAGTATGAAGTTGGAGGCCCAGGGAGAGACACTGGGGGATGCCACTGGGACCCCTGTGCTGAGTCATTCTCTAATACTGTAGTCGCCATCTTTCTTGAGTAGAGCAGTCCCCTCTGAGCAGCATCAGCCTGGAGGAAATCAACTGCTCTGGAGTCTCTGCTACTCCAGCCATGGAGATGGGGTTGTTTTGAGATGCCAGGAAGCAGGGGTCATGTCAATGACTCAGTTTTCTGGTGTTGAGGCCAGAGGTTTCCCCCACATGCTCCTGAGTCTAAGACTGCTAATTCCACTTCACAGGAGATTCAGTAGAAACTGTCTGGAGAGGAGGCAGACCACACCTCTGGGTCTCAGAGGCCCCACCCACCAGACTCCTGGGGCCACACCCTACTGAGGTCTGTGGAAAAAGTCTGGACAGATTGAAACCTGGGGCCAAAGGGCAGAGCCACACCAACCACCCTTCCTGATTCTTGAATTGCCTCACGCTCTAGACTCTAGCAGAGATTTTTTCAGTGGCTGAGCCCAACAAGCAGCCAGCAGACAGAGGCTGCAGGAGGCAGGATTCAGGAAACCTTGGCCTTTTAAGTGGACCTTCCTCCAGGCCCAGTGTGGGTAAAAGTCAGCCTAGGTGTGCAGCTTAGTATTTCCATAAGCACCTGGGCCCAGCAGAGGCAGCCACAAACTCTGGATTGCTTATAGCTCCAAGAAGGTTCCTGAGGGCCAGTCACAGGCAGTATCTACCACTGGTCTATGCCGGGTTTCTGCCAGGGAGGCCCTGGGCTGGCACAACCAGTGGCCAGCTGCAGAGAGCATCAGTTCAGGACCTAACAACCTTTCCTAGAGTGGTGTCCTAAGGTAGGGCTCCTCACACCTGGCCCAGCTAAGGTGAGTTCCACTCTCTGTGATTAGCAGCTGCACAGCAGCAGCTCATGTGCATTGGATAAGGTGGAGCTTAACAGTCAGCTGGCCTGGGTGCTGCATATTCTGCCATGCCGGACTAGATTCCACAGGGAGAAGGGAGAGAGGCTTGGAGCATGGACATTAAAAGTGTGGGTCCCTGTGAGTCTATTGTTGGATCTGGTCAAGGGACTTTGCCACTTTATGGGGGGAGGGGCACAGTCAGCCCCAGGAGAGGACTCTCTGTTTTCTCCCTGAGACCAGAGTCTCACTAGCTGTAAGAACTTCTACAGAGGGAACTGTCGGCCCCACTTGATCTGAACCTGCTGTTTACCTTGTTGGGGAGAAATAAAATTTGAGTATCCAGCAGTGGCTGAGGGATTAGGCTCTGGAGTAGGGGTCACATTAGCAGTACTGAGCTCCTGACCAAAAGACCTCTGAAGTAGGAGGTCCCACTAATGTTGTATTCCCAATCTCTGCTACCCTAACCCAACAAGCTTGCAACCTGTAGAGGGGTAGGTTGGGTGAAGCCAGCCTGAGCCCCCACTATAGTCTTTCTACAGAAGACTCTGTGGGAGACCAGGCAGCTGCAAGAGGAGGTGGAGCAGCTGAGAAATGAAGGCAAATCTTATGGAGCATGGGTTTTTTATGGAGCTGCTGTTATCTCTAAGCAGGAGGAAGCTGATTCTTATACACAGGTTGGCCTCTCCCACACTACCCTGGTGCAAAAAATGCAGACACAAACAGCAAAAAAGGCAGTAACTGCAGACAGGTAGCCACAACAAGTTACAAACAACAGCTGATGCCAAGACAAGAAGATATAAACCCAACACAATTGGTAGTGAGTGACAGACAGCACCAATCCTAGACTCAGCTAGCTAGACAAGCATCATCCCCAAAGGAGAAGCCTATCAAGCACCAGATACTGTGGAGAATAAATACACCCAGCAGGACAGACATTGCACAGTGTGTAATACATATTATCAAAGTTGACCCTTAGATAGAGCCAGCCTGATGGAATAATGGTACCCATAAAGGGACCAACTGCATTCAATACTCACATACAATAGGAAGGAAAATAGTACCCCCAGAAGCATTCCTAGAACAAGGAAAACAAGTGGCCTGGAGGTCAGTATCATCAAGCCCATCATCCTCATAAAGACCCACAAAAATTTCAAAGTCAGACAGTACTACCTAATACACAAACAAAATGGGTAGACAAAGAAATGTGACCCAAATGAATCAACAAGAGAAATCCCCAGAAAAAGAACTAAATGAAATGGTAGTAACCAAACTACCAGATGCAGAGTTTAAATTAATGATTTTTAGGATGCTCAAGGATCTTAGAGAAACAATGAATGGACAAAATGAGCACCTAAATAAAGAGATATCAAGCATCAAAAAAGACATGGCAATCATAAAAAAGAACCAGTCAGAAATAAGAAATACAATATCAGAAATGAAAACTGCACTAGAAGGAATCAACAGCAAGCTGGATGAAGCAGAGGATTGAATCAGCAATTTAGAAGACAAGATAAACATAAGCACAGAAGTAGAGCAGCAAAATGAAAAGAGGCACAAAAAGACTGAGGAAACTTTAAGGGACCTCTGTGACATCATGAAGAGAAACAACATCTGCATCATAGGGGTTCCTGAAGGAGAATAGAATGAAAAGGGATAGAGAACCAGTTTGAGGAAATTATAGCTGAAAATTTTCCTAAACTAATGAAGGAAAAAGTCACTCAAGTTCAAGAAGCACAGAGAATCCCATTAAAGAAGAACCCAAGGAGGTCTACACTAAGACACATCATAATTAAAATGCCAAAGTTAAGAGACGAAGAAAGAATACTAAAATCTGTAAGAGAAAAGCAATTAATTACCTACAGAGAAGCCCCTATAAGGATGACATCCAAATTCTCAACAGAATCATCTGAGGCCAGAAAGGATTGGCAAGAAATATTCAAAGTGATGCAAAACAAGAACCTACAAACAACTACTTCATCCATCTATTGTTTAAAATTGAAGAAGAAATAAAAAGCTTGCCAAACAAAACAAAACAAACAAAAAACCTCAAGGAATTCATTACAACCAAACCAGTACTGCAATAAATGTTAAGGGACCTACTGTAAAAATGCAAAGGAAAAATTTAGAAATCGAGAAAAAAAGGATTGTAGATTTAAAGAATAAAATGGCAATAAATAAGTACTTGTCAATAATAACCTTAAATGTAAATGGATTAAATGCTCCAATCAAAAGACATTAGGGTAGCTGTATGAATAAGAAAACAGGACCTGTACATATGTTGTCTACAAGAGACCCACCTCAGAACAAAAGATGCACATAGACTGAAAGTGAAGGGATGGAAAAAACTATTTCATGGGAATGAAAAAAAAGCTGGAGTAGCAATACTTATATCTGACAAGATAGCCTTTAAAACAAAGATTATAGTAAGGGATAAAGAAGGTTACTACATAATGATAAAGGGTGCAATCCAACGGGAGAATATAATCATTGTTAATATTTATGCACCCAATATAGGAGCATCTAAATATATAAAGCAGATTTTGATGGACATAAAAGGTGACATCGACTGCAATACTATAATAATAGGGGATTTTAATGCCCTACTAACATCAATGGATAGATCCTCCAGACAGAAAATTAACAAAGAAACAGCAACTTTAAATGATAAACTAGATCAACTCGATTTAATTGATATCTTCAGAACACTTCGCCCTAAAGCAGCAGAATACACATTCTTTTCAAGTGCTCATGGTACATTCTCTAGGATAGATCACATGATAGGACACAAGACAAGTCTCAATAAATTTAAGAAGATTGAAATCATATCAAGCATTTTCTCTGATTACAATGGCATAAAACTAGAAATCAACTACAATAAAAAAACTATAAAACATTCAAATACTTGGAGACTAAATAGCATGTAATCAAATAATGAATGGGTTAACAATGAGATCAGGGAAGAAATTAAACTTTCTTGAAACAAATAAAAATGAGCATACAATAACTCAAAATTTATGGGACACAGCACAAACAATCCTGAGAGGGAAGTTCATAACATTACAGGCATACCTTAAGTAGCAAAAAAAAAAAAAGCTTAAATAAACAACCTAACCCTGCATCTAAAAGAACTAAAAAAAGAATAGCAAATAAAGACCAGAGGTGGTAGACAGAAGGAAATAATAAAGAGCAGAGTGGAAATAAATGACATAGAAGCTAAAGAAACACTACAAAAGATCAATGAAACCAAGAGCTGGTTCTTTGAAAAGGTAAACAAGATTGATGAACCTTTAACCAACTTATCAAGAAAAAAAGAGGACTCAAATAAATAACATTAGAAATGAAAGTGGAGAAGTAACAACTGACACCACAGAAATAAAAAGGATTGTAAGATAATACTATGAAGAGCTACATGTCAAAGAATTGGACAACCTAGGTGAAATGGATAAATTCTTAGAAACATGCAATTTTCCAACATTCAGTCTGGAAGAATCAGAAAACCTAAACAGACTGATTACAACAAATGAAATTGAAACAGTTATCAAAAAACTCCCAGCAAACAAAAAGTCCTGGACCAGATGGCTTCACAAGCAAATTTTACCAAACATTTAAACACTTATCTTTCTCAAGCTATTTCAAAAATTCAAGGGGAAGGAAGACTTCCAAGCTCATTTTATGAGGTAAGCATTATCCCCAGTCCAAACCAGTAAAGACACTACAATGAAAAAAAACTATAGGCCAATATCCCTGATGAACATAGATGCTAAAATTCTCAACAAAATATTAGCAAACCAAATCCAGCAAAACATTAAAATATTATACATCATGATCAAGTGGGATTCATTCTGGGGAGGCAAGAATGGCACAACATTCACAAATCAATAAATAGGATTCATCACATAAACAAAGGAAAAGATAAAAATTACATGATTATGTCAATAGATGCAGCAAAAGCATTTGATAAAATTCAGCACCCATTTATGATAAAAACTCTCAGCACAGTGGGAATACAGGGAACATACCTCATCATAATAAAAGCCATCTACAACAAACTGACAGCCAACATCATACTCAATGGGCAAAAATTAAGAGCAATCTCCTTAAGAACAGGAACATGGCAGGGATGTCCCCTTTCACCACTCTTATTCTACATAGTTCTGGAAGTCCTAGCCACAACAATAATATATGAAGAAATAAAATGCATCCATATTGGAAAAGAAGAAGTAAAATTATTATTATTTGCTGGTGACATGATACTCTACATAGAAAACCCTAAAGTGTCAGTCAGAAAACTACTAGACCTAATAAATGAATTCAGCAGGTGGCAGGGTGTAAAATTAATATTTAGAAATCAGTGGCATTTTTATACACCAACAGTAAACTGCCTGAAAGAGAAATTAAGGAAACAATCCCCTTCACTATTGCAACAAAAAAAGAAAGCACCTAGGAGTAAATTTAACCAAGGAAGTAAAAGACTTGTACTTGGAAAATTATAAGACATTGAAAAAAGAAATCAAGAAAGATACAAACAAGTGGAAGCATATACCATGTTCATGGATAGGAAGAATAGACATCATTAAAATGTCTATATTACCCCAAACAATCTATAAATTCAATGCAATTCCTATTAAAATACCAATGACCTACTTCAAAGATATAGAACAAACATTTTAAAAATTTATATGGAACCAAAAAAGAACACGAATAGCCTCAGCAATCTTGAAAATGAAGAATAAAGTGGGAGGTATCACAGTTCCTGATATCAAGTTATTCTATAAGGTCATTGTAATTAAAACAGCTTGGTACTGGCATAGAACAGGCATACAGATCAATGGAACAGAACAGAGAGCCACAAATAAATCCACTCCTTTTATTTACTGTCAGTGAATATTTGACAAAGGAGGCAAGAATATACAATGTTATAAAGACAGTCTCTTTAATAAATTGTGTTGTTAAAATTGGACAGGTACATGGAAAAATATGAAACTAGACCACCAGCTTACACCATTCACAAAAATAAACTCAAAGTGATCAAAATCTTAAATGTAAGTCACGAAACCATGAACATCTTAGAAGAAAACATAGACAGTAAACTCTCCGATATCTCTCATAGCAATATTTTTGCCAATTTATCTCCATGGGCAAGTGAACTAAAGGACAAGATAAACAAATGAGACTATATCAAACTAAAATGCTTTTGCATAGCAAAAGACACCACTAACAAAATTAAAAGACAACCCACACAATGGGAGAACTTATTTGCCAATCCGTCTAATAAGGGGTTAATAACCAAAATTTATAAAGAACTTCTAAAACTCAACACCAGTAAGGTAAAACAATCCAATTAAAAAATGGGCAAAAGAACTGAATAGACTCTTCTCCAAAGAGGACATACAAATGGCCAATAGGCATATGAAAAATGTTCAACATCACAATCATCAGAAAAATGCAAATTAAAACCACAATGAGATACCAACTCACACCTATCAGATTAGCACTCATTAACAAATCAACAAACAACAAGTGCTGGTGATGGTGTGGAGAAAAGGGAACCCTCCTGCATTGCTGGTGGGAATGCAAACTTAGGCAGCTACTGTGAAAAACAGTATGGAGTTTCCACAAAAAATTAAAAATGGAACTGCCTTTTGACCCAGCTATCCACTTTTAAGAATATATCCTAAGAATACAAAGTCACTGATTCAAAAAAAGATATGCACCCCCATATTTATTGTAGCATTGTTTACAAGAGCCAAGATCTGGAAATTGCCCAAGTGTCCGTCAGTGGACAAGTGGATTAAAAAGCGGTGGTGTGTGTGTGTGTGTGTGTTTACACACACACACAACATGGAATAGTATGCAGCCATGAAAAAGAAGAAAATTCTACCTTTTGCGATGGCATGGATGGACCTAGAGATTATTATGCTAAGTGAAATAAGCCACGCAGAGAAAGACAAATATAATATGATCTCACTTATATGTGGAATCTAATGAACAAAGTGAACTCAGGAACGAAATAGAGGCAGAGGCGGGGTCACAGGGAGCAGAGGGACAGCTGTCAGAGAGAAGAGGGATAAGGGGATGGGATTAGAGAAGGTGAAGGGATTAGATTGTGAAATTATATATATTATACATAACACGTAGATACAAATAACAGGACAGCAAATCCCAGAGGGAAGGGGGGAGGGAGTTATACTTGAATCCATGTTAGCACAATAAATTAAAATTAATAATAAAAGAATCTACCCAACCCTAAGTGCCCAGAGAGGATGTCTAGAGTGGGTGATGACAGCTGGGGGAAGCGGTCCCAGAGGATTCTGAGAATCCTGAAGGGGAAAGGTTAATTCTGACAAGAGGGGTATATGGCAAAGAGGATGTGGGAAGAGAAGGGGTATTTATTTGTATTACCCTTGAGGGCTGAGTGGGAGTCAGGGTGGAGGGACAAGAAGTAGCAGGCAAGTCCAGGCTGTGAGCATTCGTCATTTGGCAGCTGATGATTTGAAATCATGTGCTGGGCAAAAGAGCACTCCCTTGGGAAACATCAAGTCAAAGAAGTGAACTGAAAGTGAATTAAAATCCCATGATGTCTAGGGAAATTTCTGAGCGGAACACACATGTCACTGTATAAATTCAAGGACAAGTAAAAGTGAAACAGTTGAGAGCGCTGCTCACATTTTCTCAGTTATCAAGATTTGTGGGGGAGTCTGCAGGAAACCAGGATGCGAGGAATATAAATGGAAGAAGGTACAGACCTCTGAGTCTCCCCTCCCAGGCAATTCTCCCGAGGAGTTCTCCTAGGTGTATCTACCTCTGTGTTCCCAGTGCCATCATATGTTCAAGCCTTTGGTGGCCCACAACCCCACTGTTCATTTCAATGGTCTCAGCTGTTTCTGTGGTTTTGTTCTCTTTACTCAAACCCTTCCGAACATGAATATTTAGGGAACGGCTCCACTCACTGCCAGACTCTGAGGTATGCACTGAACGCCATCTCCCTCGGCACTTCTTAGAATGCACCATTTCCCTGACCACTTCTCACTGCCTTCTGGTCAGAGCTTGAATTTCACAGCTAGTCACTAAGAGCCATGGGTTGTCTCCTTCTCCAGGCACGCCTTCTTTAGACCTTCCAGGTCTTTGACCTATGGTTTTCTTTCATCTGAATTGCTTCTGCCTTGCCTAACTCTATGTTTGAAGGTACAGCAGCTCAACGTCAACTTCCCCATGAACCCTTTCAGATCCCAGAAATAGGAAGTGACAGCTTCTGCTGAAAACAACTGTAGGCCATCTATTGGTTTCAACCACTTGTGTAATGCTTTCCACAATGGACTAACGTAGTGTTTATTTGTATATGCGTCAGGGATCCAACTTCATCTTAAACTATTTATGGGCCACAGTAAGCCAGTTTCACAAGGGACTGAGGAATCTTCTGGGAAAAGATGAATCCTTCGAGGGGTTAAGCTCCAGGAACTTGAATTAATAAGGCTTTGGTTCCAAGTGGGGTGCAGACCTAAACTCCAGTCTCTCTTTTTCTAGGTCTCAAGTTCCTTCAGGGCTAATACCATGAGTGACTCATATAGTGAAGCATGTGCTGTCCAGCATAGTGTTTGACAGCAGTGGATATTTGGTAAGTATTTATGAAATAAAACAATATTTATTGTTCTTTTCTCAGAGCTAATCTTTTTGTGTGTGTGTGACAGAGAAAGAGAGAGAGGGACAGACAGGACGGGAGAGAGATGAGAAGCATCAATTCTTCATTGTGGCACCTTAGTTGTTCCTTGATTGCTTTCTCATATGTGCCTTGACCGTAGGGCTACAGAAGACCGAGTGGCCCCTTGCTCAAGCCAGCGACTTCGGGCTTAAGCTTGCTCAAACCTTGCTCAAATCAAATGAGCCTGCACTCAAGCTGGTGACCTTAGGGTTTCGAACCTAGGTCCTCTGCGCCCCTGTCCGATGCTCCATCCACTGTGGCGCCACTGCCTGGTCAGGCTTGAGCTAATCTTGACTATATATCAGGCTCTATTGCTGAAAATATGAAGTTATAGGACAAAGATTTTTTTTATTCAGAGGTTTAAAAAATCCATGTCATTTCAAAAATATCTGTAGACAGAATACATTGAATGCTTTATACATATATGTAATGCTATATTTGAAATACATAAAGATATTATTGTGGTTAATTTTTTTAATCCACAAATTTATCTAAAAACTATTCAAAATCCAAATTTATTTTGCTATTACATATATCATTAGATAATAGAAGCACAACTTTCTACCCTATTAGGTCTGATCCTTTTAAGAATGAACACACACACACATTAAAAGAGGTCTCCATCCTGATGATTCTTTGCTGTGCACTGTGTATATGTAAAAGCATTCCTCCTTGGGTGGTCCTCCAGCTGGAATGGTGGCACTGTCACCTCAGGTGATGTTGACTCTCAATTTACAATGTAAGACCTTTCCTGTTGTTTCTTTATTGCTTCATTTATTCTCCACAATAGCCCTTAAGAGTTGATAAGAGAGCTACTGAATTTCTCAGGACTGAGGGAGCCTTCTGTTGTGAAATGTACATAGAAGAGATAGAATCAAATAAGAACAAGAATAAACACACAGAGTAATTTCAGAAAGAATGAGAAAAGAATGTAGGAGTTGTATGAGACACGTTGAAAAGTCCTACCAAGCACAGAGGAAAATAAAATAGGAATCTGAAGATAGTTCAAGCAGGGCAAGGGGACAGAGGGTGATGGTAAGGTGAGGTGAGTATCTTAGCTGGGATGGTGACATTTGAGCTGAGAACAAATTGACCAGAAGTCAGCAAGAGTGAAACATATCTCAGAGTGCAAAAAACCAACTTTAAAGGCCCTAAATTAGAAAGAATTGAGGTCTGCCTAAGGAATACCAAGAAGACTAGTGCAGCTGAAACATGATGAGTGAGAATGAGAGAATAAAACGTGATTGGAGAGACAGGTAGGCAGGGTCTATGGGTCATAGGTAGCTAGAAGAGTAGTACTCACCAAGCATTCCTTTTGCTTCCCCACATGTCCCAGTCTCTTTCATTAACAAAGCACAAGTTAATTATTAAGTGTGTCCATGGGACTAGTCAATGGACTGTGGACAGAAGAGATCTGTGTCATTTCTGGGCTAAAGCATAAGAGAGGTAGCACAGATATATCAAGATGTTTCTTTCTTCAGGTGACAAAGTCATAGTAGGTTGAATCATTGAATTGAAATGTAGAGACAGCTGCCCAAACAAGTCATACAGATTCTTGGTAGACTTTAAGAGAAAAATAAACCTCTGTGTTGTTAAGTCATTATAAATTTATCCTGGCTAATGTCACATGGGAAGAAGTTTGTATTTATTCTACATGTAATAGGAAGTCATTTGAAATTTTGAGCAATAGAATGATGATATCATATACATGTTTAAATGACCACTTTGCTGTGTGTGTAATAGATTATGGGGAGGAGGGACAGAAGAAATCAGAAGACCAGTTATAAGTCTATTGAAGTTAGTGTAGTTATGAAATAATAGCAGCTTGAAATTAGTGGTGACAGTGGAGGTGGTGAGTTGAATGCAGGATATATTTCAAAGACAAAACTAACAGGGTTTTAGGCATGGGCAATTGAGGGAAGAAGACAAAGAGAGAAGACGCTAAGGTGGGGAGATGAGAATTAAATGTTCTAAAACTGGCCCTGGCCAGGTAGCTCAGTTGGTTACAGTATCGTTCTGATGTGCCAAGGTTGTGGGTTCTATCCCTGGTCAGGGCATATACAAGAATCAACCAATGAATGCATAAATAAGTGGAACAGCAAATCAATGTCTCTCTCTCTCTGCCTCTCCTTTCTTCTCTCTAAAAATCAATCAGTCAATAAAAACATTCTAAGAGTTAGAAAACTGTGGTTTAAAGATCTTTTCTAGAGAATAGGGAAAAAGGAGAGAATATGTCTAGCTCCTTTTACAAAGCCACTGTAACTTTGATATCAAAACCTGAGAATGATATTACAAGATATATAGATGCAAACACCCTAAACAAAATATTTGCAAACTAAGTTCAGAAATACATAAAGAAGGATCTACATCATAATAAAATTGACTTTGTTCTAGAGATGCAGATTTGTTTTAACATTCACATGTCTATTAATGTAATTCACTAACAGAATAAATTAGAAAAATAACCTCAATAAATTCAGAAAACACTTGATAAAATTCAATATTCATTCATGATCTTAAAAAATTCTTTTAGCAAATGAGAAATAGAACTGCTTTAACCTGATAGGGGTATCATAAAAACCGAATAGCATACATCATACTTAATAGTGAAATATTGAAAACATCTTCCTTATGGTTAAGAATGAGAGAAGGATGTCTTTATCATCCCTTCTAGTCACTCCCATACTGGATGGAGTTCTTACCCAGTATAACAAAGTACAAAAAACAAAAGCAAAAAAAAAAGAAGAAAGATGAAAATTAAGGTATGTATAGGTCAGGAATGAAGAAAATCTATCATTATTTACAAATAACATAATTGAATCTGTGAAAAATTCTATGGATTAATAAGTAGATTTGATAAGTGACTTTATCAGGATCACTGGATGGAAGATCAAGATACAAAAATCAATTATATTTCTATATACCAGCAATAAAAAATTAGAAAGTAAAAAAATATTCAAGTCATTTACATTAGCATTAAATTAATCAACTACCTAGAAATAGATCTAGCAAAAGCTGTGTAAGGATCTCTACATGGAAATCTACAAAACACCATTGACAGAAAAATAAAGGAGACCAAATTAATGAAGTGCTCTACTATATTCATGGATTAAAAAATCAATATTATAAATATATCAATTATTTACCAACCTGATTTGCACTGTGAATATAGTTCTACTAAAAATCTCAGCAGGGTTTATAATTTTGTGGAGGTTAACAAGCTGATCCTAAAATTTATGCGGAAATTAAAAAAAAGGGAAAGGCCAAAAATAACAAAGACTTGAAGAACAAAATTTGAAGATCACCAGATATCAAAACTTATTATAAAGCTACAATAATTACAACCAGGTAGAATTGACAGTAGATAGAAAAATAGAGTAATGGAAGAGAAGATCCAGGAGCAGACTTTCCGGTGTATGGCAGAGGGGACACTGAGCACTAGTGGGAACAGGATAATCTGTTCAGTAAGTGGCGCTCAGTCTATTAGATATCCTCTGGAAAATAACAAATTCAATCCACATGTCACTCCATACACAGATACCAAAGCCAGGTTGATTGTAGCTCTAACCGGGAAATGTAGAACAACAAAATGTCTAGAAGGTAACATAGAAGAATATCTTCAGGGGAGAAAAAGATTTCTTAAACATGAGAGAATGCACCAGGAGAGATAGAAGAGTGAATTACTACATTGAAATTAAGAATTTACGTTCATCAAAAGACACCATTAGAGGAAAAAAAAAAAAAGAAGTCATAAAGTAGGCAAATACATTTGAATATATAAGCAATGAAGAACTTTTAACTTAAATGTTTTAAAAACTCCTTTAAGTCAATAAGCAAAAGCATACAAACAAATAGAGAAACAAGAACTAGAATAGACACTTCACAATAGAGAATATGTGAATGACAAAAACACAGAAAGGTACTAACAACCCTCATTATTCATCGGAGATAAAAATTAAAACTACATAATATGTTGCTACATACACCCACATCGCTAAAAAAAATTTTTAATAAAAATGCCAATTATTGGGGAGGGTGAGAAACAGCTAGAATTCTTATATACTGATGGTGAGAAAATAAATTGATATTATCTCTTAGGAAAACTGATAATACTTATCAGTAATCCAGTCCTAAGTATATGTACTGCTCACAAAAATTAGGGGATATTTCAAAATAAATATGAAGTGATAAAATATTCCCTAATTTTTGTGAGCAGTATACCTAGGAAATGTATACATATATGTACCAAAAGATATGCTCAGGAAGGTTTACAACAGCACTGTTGCTGTTATAAACTAATTGCCCCAAGCTAGAAACTACCCAAAGATCCTCAGTAGTACACGGATAAATAAATTGCCATATACTCATACAACATAGGACTATATGAGCAACAAAAGTGAACATACTGAGAGAGTGAGAGATGCCCAGGGATCCCCAGCTGTTTGAGATGTTTGAGTCTTCCCAGATTAGGCCCCAAACACAAGTGCAAAGAAGCCTTTGAGATGATTCGAACCCTAGCCGCTGCCTGAATGCAGCAGCATGAAAAACCACGAGTGGGAACAACCCAGCTGAGACCAGTCAAACCCCAAGTACATGAGCAAAATACATTATTCTGACTATTTTAAATCACTGTTTTAGTGATGACTGTACACAGCAGTAGGTAACTGGAATATAAATGGAAGTATTTAAAGAAGTAAAGGAGAATATGTTTAATTTATAAGTCCACTTTAACCGTTTAAGGAAACATCTAAATTTCTAAAGATCCCTCTTAAAAACTATTGTTTAAAACTAGGGTCATAAATATAACAAGAGATTTGTAAGTTGAACTTAAAAGCGTACAGAAAAGGTAGGTTTTAAAATCTGTGCTTACACAAATTGAATTTTTTTTATTAATTTTAATGGGGTGACATTAATAAATCAGGGTACATATGTTCAAAGAAAACATCCCAGGTTACCTTATCATTTAATTATGTTGCATACCCATCATCCAAAGTCAAATTGTCCTCTGTCACAAAGAAAACCAAATAGAAGGTGACAGAGGACACAAATTGAATTTTAACAAAACAAAACAAGACAGTGAGGACTTCTTGGATAGCTGACTTTCCTGATCCTTTTGGAAAGTTCAAGGGAACAACAGAGAGAAAGGAACCGGGTGGTGATTTTGTGCTTACTAGGTGCCATGCCATGTCCTAGGTGCTTTACCGAAATCAACTCAAGTAACCTCACAACAACCCTGTGAGGTGGGTTTTATAACCCCCACTTCGCGCATGAGGCGCAGAGAGGCTGTGTATCTTGGCCGAGAGTCTGCCGGTAGTCAAGGATGGAACCCGTGCTTTTTGCCCTCGTAGGTGCCATCTCCTGGCAGGAAAACGTGATGGTGAAGTTCCGCGCTGCACAGCGCGGCCACCCTCTGTGTGCGCCCCGACTATCCCGTGAGCCCGCCAGCGGGTCGAGAAGAGGCGGGTGCCGCAAGGACCTTCCTGTGAAGATGAACGTGGCCAGAGAAAACGATGGTCCATAGATCCTTAAAGTTCAGGAGTGTGAACTGGGGCCAAAGGGGCCAGTCCAGTGGACATAACTTGAGGGTAGTTCTGGAGAGGAATTCTAGAAGCTGTGGAAAGAAAAAGAGGGAGGGTTTCAGCACTGTGGCTCCCAATGGCTTGCCTAACTTCATAGGGGTTTTAGTTTGTTTTTCCTCTACACATTCCCAATGTTTGAACTGCACCCAATGCCTACAATGATAGGAGCAGTTGTATCTTTGAATCATTTCATTCTAGAATATTAGGATGAGTTAGCTTTGAAGTTATATAGTGCAGTATCAATTTATAAGCGAAGAGACCAAGAGATCAACTTCTGTTGCCTCCTACAAAGAAGCTATATGTCTGACCTGTAGTGACGCAGTGTATAAAGCACTGACCTGGAACGCTGAGGTCACCAGTTCGGGGTCCTGGGCTTGCAGGGTCAAAGCACATATAGGAGTTGATGCTTCCTGCCCCCCGCCACCTCCATCCCATCCTTCTCTCTCTCTCATCTCTCCAAAATGAGTAAATAAAAAAACTTAAAAAAAAAGAAAAGCTATAGAACTCTACTCTCCAGCACTACTGAATGAGTTTTTAAAAACTCTGTAGGGAAGAATGATGAGTTTTATAAGACCTCTGTCTGTTATTTGTGCAGAGAGGGGTAGGTAAGTTAGGCTTCTGGGACAGGAGTAGAGGAACCTGGGAATGAGACCCAGCTGCAGGTTGCTGTGACCCAGAGGGCGGGAATGAGCTGCTGCCTTTAACTGACCAGATGACCCTGCAGCCTTAGCAGCTGGAAAGGCACGACCACCTGGAGACCCAGAACTGGAAATCCCCAGGTAGCACCTGTCATGTCACCTTCAAGGGCAAGTTTTCCACCCAGGAGGCTTTACAGGTTCTGTGAGAAAAGTGCTGTTTAACAGCACTGACAGCTCCCAAAGCACCTTGCAGCCACTTCAGAGGGAAAGAGCCTGCATGGAGTGGGATGGTGGCCTGTCTGCTCTTGAACAAACAGAAAAACAGATGACGGCTGCCCATCACATAGTTGTTCAGGGGCCGAGGGGCTACTGCATGTTTTCTTAGTGCCTTCACCTTTTTGCTGTTCCTTTTGTTATTCCCTGAAAAACCAGACTGGGGAAAATAAAAGGGGAAATTGTATAATTTGTATAATTCTGACAGAAAGTGAGGGGGCAGGAGGAGGGAGATTGCCCAACAACTCCAAACACATATAAATTCCTTATCCATTAAACTAGTGCTTTACAACTTACAAACTGCCTTTATATATTTTATCTCAATTGCTCCTCACACTGCAACCTAGTACAGGAGACAGAGGTTACCTGTCTACCTGTCTACCTATTAATAGGTATTAATGATCTATTACACTCTTGGTCTTGTTCTGCAGATGAGGAATTGCTCTTGAAGGTGGTTGAGTGGCAGGACTAGAGTCAGATCTCAGAATCAGAGAATCATAGCATCACAGAGTTAGAAGTCACCTTAATAGCAATCCCCAAAATGTCCTTCTCTTAGAGCCTGAATCACCTTTAAAAATCTCTGAGATGATTTCTTTGTGTTCTCATTTGAACTCTTTTAGTGACGAGTAACTCACTATTCTGTGAAGTAACCCATTATTAATAGTGAGCTAAAATCCTCCTTATAGCTGTCAGCCTTTAATGCATTTTTATCTCCAAGAACTACACCAAGGCCCTGGCTGAGCTGCTCAGTGGACCAAGTGTCAACCCCAGCATGCCAGAAGTCATGGGTTCGACCCATAGGCACATACAAGAAGAGATCAATGAGTGTACAGACTAAATGGAACAACTAAGTGAAACTAGTTGATGCTTCTCTCTCTCTCTCTCTTTCTCTCTCTCTCCCTGCCTTCCTTCCTACCCCCCTCTTCCCCTCTATCTCTCTCAAATTGATAGGAAAATGTTTTTTAAACTATACCAAATTAAGGCAAATGCTAATTTCCCTCTCTTTAAAATGTGAAGATATTAATATTGGCCATTAAACATCTTCAATTCCTTTCACTGTAACTCATGATTACTTAGGATGTGATTACCTGGCACAGTGCCTGAAATATACAGGGGTGGGCAAAAGTAGGTTTGTACTTGTTCGCATGGGAAAAGGCATGCAGGTTATGATTATTACAACAACTCTGTATCATGTACTCACAATTGTAAACCTACTTTTGCCCACTCCTGTATACTAGTTACTCAGTAGAAATGTTTGTTGAATTGGTTCTCTGGCCCTTGGTACTCCGTTTGGATCCTGGCCTCTTTTCCTGAGCACAGGCAGTCTCTATATTGTAATCTCTTTCTCATTTTTTACAATTTAAATAATAGAGAAAGGAAACAATATATACATTTTACTTTCCAACCACAGAGTTTTCAGCTTAACTTGAACACATAATCAAAATCAGCCAAATTTCAGACAGCTCTGAATTAATTAGTGATAATGTACTCATTGTTTGACTTAACTGACCACCTCACAGATGTAGTCATCAAGGGTCTCCTATGAGTAAGACACCGAGCACTGCGGAGAATGCCCATTGAATTAAATGGGAAAATCCTAGTGAAGGCAGAAGGTTAGTGCACGGGCTCCCTGTATGACCTGCGTGAATACAGTACGCTGCCCAGCGGCACTCCTTTGCCTGTTAAGTAGCACCCACTTGTAGTTCAAGTCTGGGCACCTCAAGACTGAAAACTGTACTCTCTTCAGAAAAGTCTCCCGTGGGAGCTCTATTTTTAGTCGGTGTTAAATTGGATTGGTGTGAGAGACAAGCCCTGGCGTCAGTGTGACGAAGCTGTGTCATTCTTAACCGTGCAGAAGTCAGCCAGCTTCCTGCCTCTTCCTCTTATGCAAATACTGTGTTGGGTGAATAGCAATGAGCTTACACTTTGGGTAAACTAAGAGCCAGGGAAGAGCTGGTGAATTGTGCCCTAGTTTATAAAGGAAACAAAAGTAAATGGCTACCAATCACAAGGAACTGCGCTTATTCATTATAGCAATAACCCTAGAAGGAGTTTAATGATGAATAAATCAAATCAAACATCCAAAAACACAATTCCAGAAAGGAATCTCTGGTTTAAACTGTCCCATCATCACAGGCTAAACTGAAAGGCACCTGAAAATTGTCCGCTTCGATCATGTTTTCAAGCTGTTCTGAAAACTCTGTGGTTTGCAGGGAAACAATATGACTTTTATCGCTCTGTTGCTTAAACAAAAGTTTTAAAACTACCTTCTTTATATTGCAAATACCAGTACTTTAGAAAGAAAGTTATATTGGCAATTTTCTCATCTTGAGCTCCAGGCTGAATTTGCAAAGAGGCATTTCATATGAGAGTATTAAGGGGGGAGGACCCTGGAGACTGAGGTGTGACCTCCCTTCACATAAGAACATCTGCACTGTCATCACACAGTAAGTGACAGACTCTTCACAGGTACAGAATGGAGGGGATTCTGAGCCGAGCAAGACATGCCACCCAGCAGGGAGGAAGACAGTCTTAAGATAGAAGGGAAATTATCGTGTCATATGGCAGAGTGCTTGCTGAAAGGCACTCTTGTGTCCCGGGGCTTGAGTCCATTAGACTGCTGACTGACTACGTCCCCTTTTCTCCTCTGAACAACTCACCCCTTGCTTTCTTCCATACGCCCAAGAGGGCCTTTGGGGGCCCATCGATCAGATGAAGAAAGTATGGTTCAGTGAGGTTGTATGGTTTGCAAAAAGTAGAAGAGCCAGACATGGAAGCCTGGCTTTCGGTTTCCCAGTCCAGGTCTCTTTCTTGTTTATCATGCTGCCTGCCTCCAAGCAGGGAAACCTCAGGCATGAAATGTGCAGCTGCCCAAAGTTGGAATTTTCATGCTTTCATTTGAGTGGGGTTTTCTTTTATAGGCAGAGAGAAGTACTGATCTTGGAAGAGGCAAGATTAAAAACTAAACTGGGGGTACAGGGTAGTTTAGGAGAAAGAAGAGACAGAGCAAGGCAGGAAAATAGGGGAAAAGGAAAAGAAGGTAGATAGATAAATACATGAACAATAAAATGGAGAAGATGTAGAGGACAAATATGAAAGGGGAAAATTAACTGAGAAGAAGGAAAGGGTGTTTCTCCTCTTAAGAGCAGCAAACGGAGGCAACCAAGGCCCAAGCAGAAGTCAGAAAGAGGGAAGAAATAAGAGAACACACAGGAACAGGTCAAGAGAAGGTGACGAGGAAGAACACGAGAACACAGAGAGCTGCTGTGAGCTGAGTGTGCCCAGGCGGTTAGGTGAGTGAAGAAAGAGAAGGACCCACAGGACTTTGTCTTTATACCTGGATGGGGGGGGGGGGATGAGTAGGGAGGTGAATATCAGCACAATGGGAAAGAGGCGATGAAAATGGACAATGCAAATGGAGGACATCAACAAAGTGACCTTGGGTGCTAGAAAGGTTCTTGGAATTATCCCAGAATTAGCTCAATTATGGTTCTAGGGACACCGGTACCACAGGAGATGATCCATTCCAAATCCATAAAACCAAATATCTAACCTCTGGACATTCACGTGCCTTGCCTCTTTCATTAGCTATGTAACTTGTTTTTCAAAATCTACAAACATTCACTTATTCACCTTATGTACCCTGGAAACCTTCCTCATCTAGTTCCTTAGGAAATCTGTCAGTGTTTCCCCAAGAACGATGAGTTTCTCAAGGCCAGCCCCCCTTACTTAGAAATGCCTTCCAAATCAAAAGCTGTAGTATTTTTCCCAGGAAAAGCCAGGCCGTCGCCGTGGTTGCGTAGGGTCCCAGAGGACAATGTCACAGAATTTTGAGAGCAGCAAAGGGAACATGGAAACAATTTTCCAGAACCACTCAGCACAGCCTTACTTGTATACTTCCCTTATCTGTGAAGGAAGTCCTGCCTGTACCTTTTTATTTTCTTTTTTCTTTTAAGGAAAAATAGGGGAGGCAGAAAGATAGACTCCCACATGTGCCCCGACCAGGATCCACCCGGCAAGCCCCTTATTGGGGATGCTCGGGCAACTGAGCTATTTTTACCTGAGGTGGAGTCTCCACGGGGCTATCCTAAGTACCCAGGGCCAACTCACTCAAACCAATGGAGCCTTGGCTGCAGGAAAGGGAAGAGAGAGAGAGAGAGAGAGTATGTGTGTGGGGGAAGGGGGTGAGAAGCAGATTTTCTTTTCCTGTGTGCCCTGACTGGGAATCAAACCTGGGACTTCCACATGCCAGGCCGACACTCTACCACTGAGCCAACTGGCCAAGGCCTGCCTGTACCATTTTATTAGTCATCCAAGATTCGTGCCCACTGCTCGTCACACAGGTGTGCCTTGCAGGGAAAAGCAGGCCACTATATACAAATCAGATCATAGTCACAGGCAGTTGGGCAGCATTCAGTTTTCTGCCTGAGTGGTCAGTACACTTTCCAATGGGAGAGAGGAGAGGAAGGTTGGGCCATTTTCCTCCCAGGATTATTAGCCTGCATCATAAACCTCCTTGAAATATGAGATTTTAACAGATAACTTCCCAATCCTGGCTAAATAATGACTGCTTTCCAGAGCTAACTCTATGCCTGGAAGAACCAATAGAAATTAGAACCAGGCCAGCATTTTTTCCCCTTTAAAATGCATCAATGCATCACACACACACACACACACACACACACACACACCCCACAAATAAAATCCCCTTTAGCTATTAGCCGTCTTGCAAAAAGTTTAGCAACCTATCTGCTTGCTCAGAATGTCAACCAGCCCACTTTCCAAAATGCAATCGCATTTAATAAAGACCAAGTTAAAGAAAAGCCCCTCATGTTTTGCATGCACCTGCAGTGATTTGCTATCTGCAAGGCTGGGTTAGTGTGGCTTTCTGGCAGACCTCTGAGAGGACAGGCTCTACAAAATGCTTTTGTTCTTTTGCCCTTACAAGCTGAGTTAAGACACCTGTTGCCAGGAAGGTGTGGCGGCTGCCTTCTGAGTACTTACACAGGATCCTGAGCAGGTGGCTGTGCCCAGGTTATGTCTCCCCTCACCTCATGTACTCCCCATCACTCCTATAATCCATGAACGATTCTGATCCTGACACTTCCTCAAAATCCTCCAGCACCAGACTGGTGGAGTCCTCACCCAGGCCGCCGCTGTCTGGCCGGGACATCCTGGCCCGGGAAGGCTGTGCAGGAGGGCTGGTAGCAGCTGGAGGAGGGGAGCAAGGGGGCGATTGATGGACAGATGTGGGCACGGCCTGAGGAGGAGATGTGGCTGGCTCATGGGCTTCCTTGTCCTCCTTCTCCGACTCAGGCCCTGAATCTGAAGCAGCAGAACCCAGGACGTGGTAGAGGCTGGGGAGACGGATGTCGAAGCACAGACCGAACTTAGCAAAGAGCTTCTCATTGAGAGCGTAGACCTTTTCTGAGATGTCATAGCCCAGCAGGGCCGAGAAGAGACGGGATATGTATCGCTCTTTGGCCAGAAGAAGGTGGAGACTTTTCCGGGGCCAGGAAATGTAGCTGCACGTTGTCTCGGCAGTCAGAGTGACCTGACAGGGGTCCGGAGCAGAGAGTGAAGGTTTAAACTAAAAAATGTGTCCATGTTTATCAGAGAGAAACATACAGTTACTTGACAAACAACAGTACTTTTATTGAAAAAACTGCGGGAGCAGCCCTTCCCAGGGCCTTACCTGGAGGAGGCCCAGTGCATGACTTTTACTTGTGTGCACTGATTGTGCAGGCGGGGGGTGGGGGGACTTATCCTCGGCAGGAGCCCTAATATCAGCCATTCACTCACTGGGCCCTCACTCCTGGAGCCTCAGTTTCTACACCGATTTTCTCAGCTCTGGTAGTCTGTGGTTACAATGGCTTTTCAACTGGGGGTCTGCAGACTGGTGTCTGTCAGCCAGAAATGAACTCTTTCATGAACCAACACGAAATTTCTGGTGGACAACCAGAAACTTCTTGGTTAAAGAATTAACCACCCGGTGGTTAAAAACCACAGAGCTGATATCACTAATGGCTGAAGAAGCGTCTGAGTCTGTTGTGATTTCAAGACAGAGAAGGGGCCTTCTAGTGCTCTGGAGAAAGATCAGAATGGTAACGACAGCTTGTTTTAAGAATAAAGAAGGATAGAATATTAGAGTAGGGGTGCTAAAGGAGTCAGAAAACATTTTAGTTAGGGAAGAGCTTCCCTGGGTATTAGGTATACCACACTGCAGCAAATAGACAGAACATTATTAGCCTGGGACTCAGGTCCATGAAATTGCCCTGGACTTCCTCACTATAAGTAACCACACAGTGGATATGATGACAGTGATAGCAGCTAATATTTATTGAGAGGTAACTCAGTTACCAGGCACTGTTTCAAGTTCTGTATATGGATTATCTTATTAAAGGTAGGGTTGGCTTTACATTCTTTCTTAGAGAGTTTATACAATCCTTATGGTTCCTGCCTTACCTACCAGATCTCCCACTACCCTCCTCTCCTCTCCAGCCCCCCTGCATTACCCCCTCTTCCATTTTCTTTAATCACTTCCTCCTAACCATCAGCACTGAAGATAGGGCCTTACTCACCTCATCAAGGCCAGAAGCTGGTTAAAAGTTCCAGCTTTATCCCTTTACTAGCTCTGTGACATCAGACAAATTACTTAATCTCTCTGAGCATGTTGCATCAGGAGAAAGAATTGTGAAAGCACTCATAATCCAGCCTACTAACGGTTTAGCAAGTAGTGGTCCCTCTCTGCCATAGCCTGTACTTTAGATATGCTCACTAACAATGCCCAAACAAGAAATTAGAGTACTGAAGAGCCAAACACAAAGATTGTAGGTATACTTTTGAACATGCTGTTACTTCTTCCATCTTAAAATAAGTCAAAATTTAAGAAAATGAAATTCTTTGCCTTGGCCAGGTGGCCCAGTGGATAGAGCATCATCCCAGCTCACCAAAGTCATGGGTTTCATCCCCGGTCAAGGCACATACAAGAAGCAACCAATGAGTGCACAATTAAATGGAGCGTCCAAGTGTAACAATAAGTTGATGCTTCTTTTTCTCTCTCTCTACTCCCTTTCCCTTCCCTCTTCTTCTCCCTCTCTCAAATCAATGGAAGGATTTTAAAAAGTGAAAATTCTTTTTCCTCATCTCATGAATTTGTTCTCCTTTTCAGCAAAACTCCATAAAAGATATTGTCTCTACTTTCTTTCTCTAACTCTTCTTACCCTCTGTGAAACCAGTAAGGGCTTGGCCCGAGCAGTCCACAGACACTATTCTTGGTAAGGTCACCCACGACCTCTAAGTTGCAGCCGTCAGTTCCATGGAATGTTCAACGCTGTTGACCGCTCCTCCTCTTTGATACACTTTTTCTCCTTGACTCCCAGGATGCCATACTCTTCTGGTTCAATGTCCTGATCAATCCTTCTCCGCTCCCTTTGCTGCTTCCTGATTTTCTCTCCAACTTCTAAACACTAGAATATCCCAGGGCTTGGTTCTTGAACCCCTCCTCTGCCTAAACACAGTCACTTGGTGATCTTGTCCAGCCTAGCAGCTTTACATGTCATTTGTATGCCTATAGTTCCCAAATGTATGTCTCAACCTTGGGCCTCATTCCTTAATTCCAGACTCAAATACCCAATTGCTTGTGCAGCATCTCTATTTAAATGCCCACAGATGATGCAAATCCAATATATCCCAAATTGAACTTTGTCTCTTGCCCCCATACCAACTCTATCTACACTTCCCTTATCTCATTTGATTGCAGCTTCCTCCTTCTAGTTGTTCTGGCCCAAAGCCTTAGTTTACCTTAATCCTCTTTTTCTCACACACTACATCTAATGTGTTAGGAAATTCTTTTGGCTCTAGCTAGAAAATATATGCTCTGCCTTTATCACCTCCCTGATTTCCTCTCCTGCTATCTCCTCCCCTCCATCTCTGTCCCAGCAGCACTGACCTCCTTTCCATAGCTCAAACATGCTAGCCACTTCTACCACTGGGCCTTTGCACAGACTCTTCCCACTCTCTGATATGCTCTTTCCTCAGATAGTCGGAGTTCACAGTATCAGATGTCACTAACAAAAACTTCCATGACCTTATTTAAAATTGCAAATATCTCCCTTACACTACTCTATTTTAAAAAATAGCAGTTATAATAATTTAGTATACTTCATAATTTATTTATTCATTGTGAGTATGGCTTATTTTTTCTTCTCCCACTAAAATATAAATTACATGAAGGCAGGGGACCCTCATCTGTTTTTTTCACTGAAATATTCTAAGCACCTTTAACAGTGCCTGATATATTATAAGTATACTTATTACTGAACTGAACAAACGAATCAGGCAGAGTACCCATCCTGCGTGTTGTTAAAGAACCCAATGTCACTTTCTCATGTCCTGTATAAAGTCCTTCTCCAAAGGTCTTCAGGAGACCTATTAACTTACTGTTTCACAAGGTTTTTCTTTCATTCTCACCTCAGAGTTTGGCTGAATGAATTAAATAAGGTAACCTATGTGAAATTGAGAGGTGTGATGAAATGTTGATTAATTTCTGGAAAACACAATAAGAATTATGATTCAGGCAGTCACTGTGGATTGATCCCTTAGTCATCAGAGTGTAATTGCAAAAGTCAACGACAAGATGAACTATAACTTGGGACAACACTTGACATTTGCAAAGAGGAAATGGGACTTTACACAGCAAGTGTGTGCGTCTCATTGCTCCCAAATGAGGTGCATGCTAAAAATATAAATGGGAAGAATGTGACAGTACCTATATGCCAGGCTGACAGGCCATCTGGGGTTAGAGGCCTTCCTTTCAAGAATAACTTAGGGGAGGATACTCAGCTATCCACCACCTGTTGCTCAGTGTCACTGTCAGAAACAGAGCCTGGCCCTGCTGGATCTGACTCAGCCTTGCTGGAGGTTCTTATGGCCTTGGGGGGAGTTCTTAAAGGAGATTGCTAGTTGGAGACTGTGTGTATGTGTGGTGCGCGCGCATGCGCGAGTGCGTGTGTGCGTGTGCGTGTGTGTGTGTGTGTGTGTGTGTGTGTAGAAACCTGATCAGAGGGGTACCTAAGGCTGGTGGTGGTCCTGACAGTAGAATCGGGATTCCCTCTCAGGCTCTGTCCTCACAGAGCCAGGAATCAGGGTGAGATGGAAGCAGGACCAGCCAGGTGACCCTGCCTGGCATGTGTCTATTCTGGGGTTGGCTCATATGCTAGCCTGAGAGATTCCCTGATAGAAGCAGTAGGAGACACATGGAACCTCCTGCCGGCAAACTATCTTTACAGGGGAGTCCCTGTAACTGGTATGTGTGTGTGTATATAAACTAATCTCCTGGTGATTCTTGCATTTTAAAAAAAGATCAGAAATAGTAGCACTAGGCAGCTTGGCTTTGCCATTTTCTAGATGCTTTGGGCAAATTACTTGATAAGCCTCAGTTTCCTCATATGTAAAATGGGGTAATAATAATATCCAACCCAGACAATTGTTGTGAGAATCAATAAGGTAATATAACATGTAGTGCCTACTACATGCTAACCATTCAGTAAGGGAGAACTACAGAGAAGGTAACCGAGGTCTGAGAATTGGCAGGCAAGAGAGGAGGGGACAAGCAGCCAGGTCCCTGCCTTGGAGTATGTATGTGAATGCCCCGGCTGCCCATTGCCAAGTCACTCCAGCCAACCTTTACTGAATGCCTACTGAATGTCCTTCAGAGCTGGATAGAGGGAGAGGGAGAAGCCCAGATTTCTACCTCCCCGTTCACTGCATGGAAGACAGAAGGAAGGCGAATCTTTAGAATAGAGAGCGAGCGCTGTGTGCCCCAGTCAGCATAAGTAAAAAGAACGGAAAGACACACAGTCAGGAAGAGCAGGCTATGGGGATGGAAGCTGGTGAGGTCAATCTGGACAGGCCTCGGAGGAAGTGAGATGCCAGCGCCTCACTGAGATGGCGGACACGCATTTCAAGTAGAAGGGACAGCGAGGCAGAGCCATGGCAAAACAAAGTGCCGGGTGGAGGGCAGTGCTGCTAGTTCCGTATGGCAGCAATGAGCAGGACGTGTGAGGCGGAGGGGCTGGAGATACGGATGGACATCACTAAAGGTTCGGAATTACTCTCTAAGAAGTGTGAGCTTTTATACTGTCGTCACTGGGGTCTTCTGGAAGAGTTTTCGGCACAGGCGTGACATGGACCACCTGTCAGAGGTCAGTACCCTCCGCACCCCACCTCCTCCAGGAGGCCAGGCACTGTCTCTGCGGGAGAGCGCTCCCACCCCAGCATCAAATTGGCAGTGGTTCCAAGGTCAGATGCCAGCGGGGAAAGATGGGGGGGTTGCAGGGTTACAGCGGGGTGAGCAGGGTGGCACGACCATGGGCTCCCTGTTACCTGGAACACCCCTTCCTCAGAGGGCTGCAGTGACTCCCACTCGGGAGAGTCCATGAACTGGTAGGGAAAGATGCAGTGCAGAAACTGCCCGTCCTGGCTCACACGAACCCTGGCAAGGGAGAGAAGAGACCGTGTGGGAAAAATGGAATGGCTACCCAAATCCTCGTCAAAGTCTAAATGACATATTAAAAACTGGGAAATGATTAGGATCCAGTATGGGTTTTTTTCTTCTTTTCCCCAGAAAACTCAGAGTTTTAGCTTCAACCTGTCTTCTAAAGTGAGTTTTAACAAGAAAGGTACGGTCTCTCTTAGGCAAAGGGAGCAGGTAAAACGACCTCTAAGGAGCAGCTGAGGTCACCATTGGATCTAAAATATTTAAAGTGGCTAGATAGCTGTTTCAGCAATGCAGACAATAAAGTGCATTGTTGTGGGAGACGGTGGGTAAAACACATCTCTTGATATCCTAGACGACACACTGCCATTCAAGTAGGTACCAGCTGTTTGGGACAACTATGTAGTCACAGTTAAGCTGGGTGGAGAAAATGTCCATAGACTCTTGGAATTTTTGATACCACAGGGCAAGAGGATAATGGCTGAGTATGACTGCTGAGTTATCTGCAAACAGATGTGTTTCTAGTCTGTTTTGCAGTGGTCTCTCCATCCTCACCGGAAAGTGTGAAAGAAAAGTGGATGTCTGAGGTAACACACCACTGTCCAAAGACTCCTTCCTTGCTGTTGGGACCCAAATTGATCTCAGAGACGAACCCTCTCCTACTGAGAAACTTGCCACTCTGGAGACTGCCAGAACGCTGGCCCGTGACCCTACGGCTGTCACGTGTGTGGAGTGTCTGCACGCACACAGAAAGGCTTGGAGAATGTGCCAGACGCAGCACTGTCAGCTGCCCTGGAGGCTCCAGCACCCGAGACGGTGTGTGCTGCTGGGAACATCTCTCCAGAGACCTTTCTGCACAGCTGGTGTCAGCGTCATCCTAAAAGCAGTGCTTAAGTCAAACTAAAGTTTAAAAATGAAAGTTTATGTCTGCAATGACAAATGCTTTGCACCTGCCCACATGCACTCATGTGAGACAAGGCCCACTGGCATGGCCTCACCCCCCCCACCCCCACCCCATACTAGTTAATTTTGAGTAATTGTGTATGGCCAGAAAAGTGATCAGTACTAGTTTTATATTGTTGTTTCCAAAAATTTTTTTTGTTTAAAAAGCAAGGCATACTTGTGATGACTCTGTAACCAACTAATTCAGGTTGTTGAAGCTGTTCCCAGGTTCCACCCTGAAGAATGATCTGTGACACCTGTTTTATTTTGTTTGTTTTGGGGGAGATGGCGGTTTGTTTGTGTTTAGTCATTTTTAAAACATTATTAACCATTGACCAGCCCTTAGGGGAGGAGGATGAGTGATTCCACATTCCACTTCTCAGATCTGGTTTAGAAAGCGTGTGCCCCACCTGCTCTTAGGAAGGCACATAGTAAATGCCTCCCGTAACAATATACTTGTGTGTGTGTGTGTGTGTGTGTGTGTGTGTGTGTGTGTGTGTGAGAGATAGAGACAGAGAGAGAGAGATACAGAGAGGGACAGATAGGGACATAAATGGGAAGAAATGAGAAGCATCAAATTTTTCATTGTAGCACCTTAGTTGTTCATTGATTGCTTTCTCAATGTGCCTTGACTGGGGGGCTTCTGTGGTCTGCCTGAATCCAATGTGTACCTGCCTGGCCTCAGCCACCAACATTACACCCATTCACAGGGAAGTAGTCTTATACAAGTTCATGGTCAAACCATCATGTAAAAGATTACCTGAACCATAGAATAATCATAACCTATTTCCATAAGTGAGTACCATACAAGTGGAATGGGCGTGTCTCCCATCAGCTTTAATTCACTCCTTTGAATAGAGAGGAGATACTAGGAGCACTCATAATAAAATAAAATTTTTCTTCACAAAACCTGATAGCTTTTTCAACCCAGGAGGACCTCTGAACCTCTGAGTCCAAACAAAATAAAACGTGTGTGTGTGTGTGTATATATGTATATATATGTACATTTAGTTCTAAACATTAGTAGATAAATGCATATTATTACTAGTAGTAGTTGTTGTAGTACCATCATCATCCAACTCTTTATTTTTTCATTGTGTGGTTGGTCTTCTGATCTGGTTTCATTTTTCCCCTTGGACTAGAGCCTTCTGATTACCATCTTATCTTTTCTACCACATTCTCTTGGTCTCAAGAAGGCAGGAGGAAACTGAAGACAAAGCTTTTGAAACGCTTTGCTTGCTTTCCACAGAGCCAGCCCCAGTGCACCAAGTTTTCTGCTCAGCTCCACATTGAATCCCACTAAGGCAATATTTCAAAGAATCCACAATTGCCTACCAAGGTGCAGCACAGAGCCCTGTGATATTTTTCCAGGAGATACGGGCCAATGGCCAGCATTGATGTAGTCTGACTGGGCATTCATGCAGGCTGACTAAGACCATTTCTGCCCGTGTCTGTCAGCCTTCTAGAATGAGTCAGTCAGGTGTCTCCACCTAATCTTAATGAGACATGTGTGGCAATCATACTTTCCTCCTTACTATCTGGCTTTCAGATTTACAGCCTCTGACTTCTTGGCCTGTAAGAATCTCAATAGAACTACCAGGAATAGAAAATCAGACAAGGGGTATTCCCTCTCCATGCCTGGGTGTGCACAAAACAGCCTTACCACACAATCTGTGCAGCATAGCTTCAACATCATCGATGCCCTAGCAGACCAGGGGTCACAAGAAACCCCCTTCATTTTGAAACGCTTTGCTTGCTTTTCACAGAGCCAGCCCCAGTTCCTGCACATAGTTGACACTTGGCAAATGTGGAATGGACATGGAACAAAGTAATCTTATTAAAGTGTTCAGTTTTCTAAAGCTTACAGGGCTATTGCTGCCGCTTGGGCATAAGACACTGCTGTGTGTGTGTGTGTGTGTGTGTGTGTGTGTGTGTGTGGTTATTTTAGACCCAGGCTTAAGAAGCACTCATCAGACACCTCCCAGCAGCAGGTGCCCACACAAACCTTCCTGCCAACTGAGAAGATGCTTCATGATCTAATTTCCACTGGGAAAACACTAAGAAAGAGGAAGCAAATTCATGCTTAGAAAAATCTATTTTGGTTTGTTTGACTTGCCACATCCTTCCCTAAATGGAAAGGGACACGAAATGGAAAGGAACTCACTGGGAAGTGAGAAGCGTGGGCAGTGAGAACAGCTTACCGGCCAGAGAGCAGCAGGGACAGGCGGTTGATGGGTGTCTCACCCTCCACAGCATAGGTCTGTTCAGCGGCCAGAGTCAAGACCTGCTCCTCGCAGCAGCGAACAATCTCCTTGTACGCCTGCAGGGGTACCTGCAGGGGGACGCACAGCGTCTTGTAGAGGAGCTCGAACTCCTCAGGGAGGGTGTCCTTGCGCAGGCGGTAGACAAGGTATGTCAGCTGGAGCAGGCAGGCCATCACCAGCAGGAAGTTCCAGATGAAAATGTCCAGGCTGCAGGCATCGAACCAGCCCCACAGCATACAGCACACATAGCCAGTGGCCAGGAAGCCAAAGAAATAGAAGCATCCATATACCCCACTGCCCCCCATGAAGCCCAGAAGCAAGAAGCAGTTAGCCAGGTGGTAGACAGCCCCTTCCAGATCCTGCTTCCAGCCAATGCACACCAGCCCCTGCCAGAGATGCTGGCCCACCGTGCTGCTGTTGGCACTCATCTTCAGGGCGTCCCGAAGCCTTGCCGGGCTCTAGACCAGCCACACATAGGAATTCAGAAAATGGATAAATCTGTCCTCCTAGGTGTCTTCTCACCTCCGGCTTCTCACCACCAACTCCACCTTTCCTAGAAGGAATGCTTCTGGTAGCGTTGGGAATGCACAGCAGGACATAGTACACTTCATGGAGAGCTGTAAAACTTTTTATCCTCTCTCCCCTTCCTGCAGAGCCCTGGCAAGCTTCCTTGGCTCCAGATTCCGTAGGCCAGTCTTCACATTTGGCTCTTAGCAGAAAACCTAAATTTTCTTGAGGAAAGGACAGGACAATGGGCCTGAAAACTTCAGCAGCAAGGGCTAATAAAGGGGCCGCATCCTGCTCTGTTTCTCCAGACAGAATGAGGAGAGGCCAGCCCAGGAGACACACTTGTGTTCTATTTGGAATGCGTCTCTCTTGGCACCGGAAGAAAGGGTGACCCCAGATGGATACCATGTTTGGAATTGGAATCCAAGAGGTACTGGCAGTGAGAAAAAACAGGCCAGGCACATAGGCAGGCTGGCAGAGCACTTAACATACCTCCCCAGAGGACAAGATAAGACCTCAGGGCAAGAGAGGCAGGCAGGGGGCACAAAGGAAAACTGAGCGCAGAATTTACAACAACGCAGGCAGGACACTGTCTGGGGCTCCCTGTGGGGGTGGCCAGGGGCTCTCCTGAGGTAGAAGAACACATCAAAATAAGAAAGTATGGGACTATTATCAGAAAAAATCCTAACAGTGAGAACTGGAAAATCCCTTGAAGACCTTTATTAAGCACGTTGTAAATATCGCCAGGCATTTATTTGACATACTGAGTTCTAAGCTGACTTTCCCCTGCATATATCTGGCGCTAGTAATATATAGTTAATGCAATGGTAATAACATTGCTCAGACCATTACCCTACCCATCCCAATACTTGCAAAGCATAATAACTAACTACCACAGGTTAAATACCTACAGAGTGCCAGACCTAGATTAGGTACTTCATATAAATATTATTTTATTACCACAACTCAATTAAATACTATCCTCCTTCAAGCTCTGAAAGAAATTGAAACTCAGAGAGGTAACGAGTTCCCATAGATAGTATGTAAGTGGCAGAATTAGGATTTAAACCCAAGTCTACCAGACTTATTGCTGTGTCCCAAGTAGTCTGCACTTGGAAATACCGGACTACTAGATCCAGGACTCCCAACCCCACACTGCCCCCCCCACAAGAAGTCTATTACATCCAAGAAACTTCCAGATGAACCTGGGGACTCCTTTGAGTCACCAAGAAATAAATCTGGAATATGCAAATACTAAGCTAAAAAATGTTCCTCTGGCTTTCAAATGATTCCTTAATTTCCTTCCTTGCTTCTGGTTAGCTCTTATTACCATTATTCCTATTGCTGAGGTACGGGAATGGGGGGGCACCAGTATCTTCCAGAACTATTCAATTGCTCAATCCATAGGGACTTTTATTATACTGCTAATAACCTAGCCATAATGAGTGAGAAATTAGAAACTGTCAAATATGCTGAAGAGTAGAGATTTTCAATACAATAATTGTTTGTTGGGTGCCTACTATAAGCCAAGCACTTAGAGAAACAAAGATTCCCAAGAGCTTTCACTCTATAAAGGGAAAGATACCTCAGAAAAAGGACGATTCTATCAATAGAAGAGTGGATAAAATAGTTGTGGCATAAACATATACAATGGCATATTACTCGGCCATAAGAAAAAAATGAAATCTTACCATTTTGACAGCATGGATGCACCTAAGTGAAATAAATCAGATACGAAAAGACAAATACCATATGATTTCACTCACATGTGGAATCTAAAGAACAAAAGAAACAAACAAGCAGAATAGAAACAGACTCATATATACAGAGAACAGACTGATGGTTACCAGAGGGGTGGGGGGTTGGGAGACTGAGTGAAAAAGGAGAATTTAGAAGTACAGATTAGTAGTCACAGAACAGTCATGGGGATGTCAAGTACAGCATAGGGAATACAGTCATCAATAGTGTAATAACTGTATATGGTGTCAGGTGGGTACTGGAAGTATCGGGAGAACACTTTGTAAAGAAAATGATTGTCTAACCACTATGCTGTATACCTGAAACTAATACAGAGTAACATTGCATGTCAACTATAATTGAAAAATAAAAATCTGTTTTAAAAAGGGCAATTCAAAGTGTGATGCACGACAACTGGGTTATGTCTAAAGAGAGGTGGCAGCCTGGAAGACAGGATGGCATAGAGACAGGAAGACATAAGAGCTAACTTTTGATTCAAGGTGTAAGGCTCGATTGGAAGGGAATTGCCCAGGTAGGTAGAGGGAGAAGAGTACTGCCGGTAGTGAGAACCGCAGAAGTGAGGCAGAGGTGTGAAATGCATGGCATGCTGAAGGGTCAGTTTTGTTAATGTAATTCAAATAAAAAAACGTGCATGTATCCCCTTCTTTCTAAAGCCAAGCGGGGAGGATCGGCAGTAAAGGAACAGAGTGCCTGGAGAAGGAAAGGCCTCCCCTGGAGCTCCCTCATGGCAGGGGTTTGGATCTGTGATGTCATCAGAGCAGTGGACTTAGGGGGTCTTCACAAACTGCTTTCTTGCCCGCCTCCCAACCAAACCACCAGCTTCTTAACAAGCAGCCGCCGCTTATCCCTCCACCTTAGTCATGCGCCCGGTGAGCTGCCAATGCTATGAGCAAGGAAATCAGAAGCACAGGAACAGAGAAGCAACCAAGGCTCTGCCCAAGATAGAATTTCAAAGCAGGTCGTCTTTCTCAGCTGCCTGAAGCATAGGCTGGCCTCAACTCTTTAAAGAAACAGGCAAATCTATTGACTGCTGTTCTCAGCCTGCTTTCCTTATCAATCCACATATGTACCCATCTGAACCAAGGGCACTAACATTTGTCAAAAATTATTCTTTTCTCCTGTTACCCCATGAAACCTTTTTTATTTTAATGGGACAGGCTCAGAAAAGTTAAGGAACTTGCCCAAGCCCACAGAGCTAGGATATGAATAAGGTATAAAAACTAGGTCACTGTGACTCTAATTTGTATGCTCTCTGTGACGTACCACCCTGCTAGGTACTTTAGGGAGTTTCTACGTATCCATGCACAGGCTCATTTATTGGTAGGGGATTTGAGCATGCTGTTGGAGTGGCACCAGAGGCTCATACAGTAGTCCCTCGTCTATCGCAGGGGTTAGGTTCCAGAACCCCGCCACGATAGGTGAACATCCACGTAGTAGCAACCTTATATTTATTTTATTATTTATATACATTTTTAAGGCTTTACAAACCCTCCCACACTCTTATAAACCTTTCCCACTCTCTCATAAACACTTCCTATGCTCTTGAACACTTTCTACACTCTTAAACATAGGTAAAATCCCTCAATATAGAAACAAATTCATGATACAAAATTAGATACATATATACAATTTAAAAATCCGTGATACAGTGAGACTGCAAAGTAAACCATGATAAGGTGAGGGACGACTGTAGACCCCACATGCTGCCTGCGGTGATAATGACATTGATGTGTGTAGAACAGGACCTCTGAAGGGAATACACAAAGTAGTATCTTGTTTTTAAACCCAGACTTGTTAGAAGAGGAAAGAAAAATTTGGCTGTCAAAATGGTGTGTTCTTATAAGGAAATCCACAAACATGCAGGCAGAAGCAGAGTAGAAAATATTTTGGGGAGAATACAAAGAAACAATACAATATAGAGATGATGAATTATAAAATTATACACACGAAACCTATATAATTTTATTAACCTATGTCACTCTAATAAATTCAATAAAAAATAAAAGTCAATCAGAAAATAAAAGAAAAAGACATGTCTTATTTGTTGAGTCATTTCAATTCAATAAGCATTTATTTAGGGCAATGTCTGTGCTCCAAGAACAGGGATAAAAGTATGAGCAAGACAATTATCACCTTCAGGGAACTTTTGGGGGAGGAAGGCTGATCTAGAAATAACAACACTCCAATCCAGGAAGTATACTCAGGATTCAGAGGGAGCTCTGATGGGGGAGCAGAGAATCCAGGAAAAATATACATGGAAGGTGGCATTTAAGCTGGTCTAAATAGATGCCCAGCTAGGAGAAGGCATTACAGGAAGGGAGAACAGAACGTGAAATCAAGTCCAGAAGTAAAACAAAAACACATGGTATATTCTGGTAAGAGAACAGCTTGGTGTAGGTGACTCAAAGGGAGGAGCAGGACATGAGGCAGAAAGGCAGGGGCCAAATTATGAAGTCAGTGCACTACACAGCACCTTGTCAACTGTGATCACGAACCACAGTGGTCTGTGAACTGTAGCTGGCCATGATGAGGTAAGAACAAAAATTAAGAGTATTTAGACATTTTATAGCAGTTTAACAGAGAAACTAGTGTCCTTTGAGTTTAATAAAAATGGGACTTGTTTGGGCTTGTGTAGTGTCTTTTCTTTTTTTCATAGCTGCGGCACCTTAGTTGTTTATTGCTTTCTTTTAAGTGTATTGATGGAGCCTCCAGCTGAGCCAGTGACCCCTTGCTCAAGCCGGCAACCTTGGGCTTCAAGACAATGAACTTCGGGCTCAAGCCAGCAACCAAGGGGTCATGCCTATGATCCCACACTCAAGCCAGTGACCCTGTGCTCAAGCCAGATGAGCCTGTCCTCAAACCAGTGACCTCAAGGTTTCGAATGTGGGACCTCAGTGTCCCAAGCTGCTGTTCTATCCACTGTGCCACTGCCTGGTCAGGCAGTGTATGTCTTTTCTTAAAGTGTATGTATGTATATGTATATATATATACAGCTAGTGCTCAACTTACGACCATATGTGTGTGTGTGTGTGTGTGTGTGTGTGTGTGTGTGTGTGTGTATATATATATATATATATATATATATATATATATATATATATATATATATATATATAAACAGCTAGTGCTCGACTTACGACCACGATTGGTTCCGACAGACCAGTCGTAACACAATTTGGTAGTAAGTTGAGTAGGCTATATGCACAGTACTATGAAATGATGTCATAAAAATCTTTAAGTTATATTTTATCATAATTTTCTTTCATTATTGTTATATATCATAATTTTCTTTGTTCTTTTTATGTCATTTGTATAATCTCTACACCATTTTGCTTCTTATTTTTACATTTGTCAGGTGTAAGTAAAACACTGCATTACCAGTACAACTGGTTTAATATTTGCAAAACATACAAAATTACAAAATACAGGTGCATACAAAAACTGCTCCAGACGTGGAGCAGTCGTGGCTAGCGATTGTGGTCATAAAGTCGAATGGTCGTAAGTTGTATAGGTCGTAAGTCGACCAATACGTGTGTGTGTGTGTGTGTGTGTGTGTAATTTCATTCATAGTATCAGTGAACTGGGAAATATTAAAACTGGTTCTTCACCACACAGAATTTGAGAAACACTGGGCTTAAAATTAATGCTTCCCTAATATAAATGTTAAAATAGAACAGAGGCTTTGAACACATATGCCAAGTTGGTCTTAGGCAGACGACATTACTGGTTGCCTGTCCTATAGAAGTAACCTTACTCTCCTTAATTTATGGGAGTTTGATTTTGCTTTGGCAATTTGTTAAGGAACATGGGCTTCTCCCCCAATTGCCAGGGCCTAAAGTAAGACTAGTCAAGGCAAGCATGAGACCGCGTTCCCCTGAATGGTAACAGATGTACGAATAGATGTGACAAATGAGATATGAGGAAGTGCACATGGAAACTTCTGGGAAAGCATATGCTCCCTGTTAAAGACAGTAAGAGGCCTGCTAACTTTCATCCTGGCTTGAACACAGGTAAGTGATGATACAATATTTGAAGTTACCACAGCCATGAGATGTGATATGCCTAAGGATGAGAAGGATAAAGAACAGAAAAATAGATAAGCCGCAGTTCTTGAAAGTATCACTGAGTGATTGTCTCAGACCTGGAACTTTTGAACCTCCTGACATCAAGATGTACCTGGCATTCTGATACTTGCAGTTGAATGTCTCCAGATTCAGATGGATGTCCCTACGGATTTCCATAAGGACTATTCAGAGAACAGTTCTCTGGACATGATTGTCTCAGTCAAGGAAAACTTAACATCAGACTCTTTTGGTTAGTCCATCATCCTGAAGCACAGAGGTTGCTAGTTTGATTCCTGGTCAGGGTACATACAGGAACAGATCAGTATTCCTGTCTCTCTCCCCCTTTCTCTCTCACTAAAATCAATCAATAAAAATTAAAGAATAATAATTTTTAAAAACTCAATTTGACCACTCAGGATGACCTGGTTGTTAAGGAAACAAGATGGTTTAGTGAAAAATTGGCTACCTACTCAATAGCCATTTACCTCTTCTTTGCTATAACAGAATTCCAGTTTGTTCTGATATCTAACCAGGCAGGTGGGGGGATTCTGTTTAAGCCAATCAGCATAAAACATTCTGCTGACAATTCTTATTGGTTCATAAAAATACACATAAACCTAAATTGGCTCAATTAGACTAAAAAAAAAGAGAAATCATGCCTTGGGAATGATTCCTCTCTTCTGCAACACTTGAACAATAAAGTATATGATCGGCTTCCTAAATAGGAGAGCTAAATAGGAGAGTCCTAAATAGGAGAGCTAAATAGGAGAGTCCTAAATAGGAGAGCTAAATAGGAGAGTCCTAAATAGGAGAGCTCAGTGATGAAAATAACTTGAGCCTTAAAGGCATTGTTGAGCCTATATAATTGCCTGTAGAACTTGCCCTAATGCTGGATTTCCAGTCAAGTGTTTCCCTTGATGAGGATTTTCTATTACCATATTTCCCCATGTATAAGACAATCCCATGTATAAGACACACCTTAATTTTGGGGCCCGAACTTTGAAAGTAAGTGTATTACATAAAGTTATTGAACTCAAGTTTTATTCATCATAAAATTCATACAACTTCTCATCACTGTCAAAACTCCCATCCATTAGCCTGTCCTCACCTGTGTCTGTTGACGAATCACTGTCTTCAACAATGAGTGCAAACACAAGCGCAAAAAAGCGAGAAATGCAAGTAAAAAAAATCTACAACCACTGTATAAGGTGCACCCAGTTTTTAGACCCCAAATTTTTCGAAAAAGAGTGCGTCTTATACGTGGGGAAATGTGGTACTTGGCATCATAAGCTTCATAATCAATGCAGATGGAACTATCATCGAACAGGTTTTAATAGCTAAAGAAACACTGGATATAGTCTCACATGCAAAAATTCTTTTAAGGAAAGCATCTTGGAATATTCATCATAGCACATCAACTTTACCTTTTTATAGTTTATATACATATACCCACTAGACTATAAGCTCATTGAGAGCAGGGTCCATATCTTACTAAGCTTTGTTCAGTACTTAGCACACAGTTGACATAATGTATGTCCTCAGTAAATGTTGAGTCATAAAGCCTCTCATCTCGTTGAGGACAAGCTATATGTCTGATTCTCACATGAATACTCAACAACTAGGACAGTTCCTTGCACATAATAGGCTTCATAAAATATGTACTGAATGATTAAATGAATTTATAACTGTGAATATATCATGTTAATATTAGATACCTGGTACAAGAAAGAACAGTGGCCCTGAACTCCTAAAAGACCAGAACTTAATCCTAGGTCACCAGCTATTTAACCAGAGCAATTTCCTCTCTGAATGTCTGTACTCATCCTCACATCAAACCTGTGGAAGGTATAGTTATCCTAAGGTAGGCCTTGCCTAGGGACATGGTCTGTTCTCATCAACCTTCAAGTTAAAGAGTTCAAAGTTAGACAAAGAGAATTAGAGAATAGTTTGAAGAACCTTTATTGAGAGTTTGGGAATTACTGTGAATAGCAGGGGCTTAGCAAAGAGGTACATCAGAATGTGGTGGTCACCTACTAGAAAGCTAAATTATTCATATTTTCAAATTACTGTAGTGACATATCTCTTATTAGGAGTACCAAAATTCTGCACATAATCTTTGGGAAGACTTAAACACTAGGGAAATACATCTTGTAAAATGTATTTTTAACTATACTAGATGTCAAGAAGGGTACTTTAGTTTCTTTACAAATCAGGTGAGTGCCCTGGTCAGATAGCTCGGTTGGCTAGAGCTTCATCTGAAGCAGAGGTTGCTAGGTTGATCCCCAGTCAGGGCACATACAGAAACAGATTAATTTCCTCTCTCTCTTCTCCCTTTGTCAATAAATAAAATTAGTTTGACTAGGTGATGGTGCAGTAGATCAAGTGTCAAACTGGGATGCTGAGGACCCAGGTCAAAACCCTGAGGTTGCTGGTTTGAGTGTGGGCTCATCCAGCTTGAGCCCAAAGGTTGCTGGCTAGAAAAAGGGGTCACTGGCTTAGCCGGAAGCCTCTCCTCCCCACATCAAGGCATGTATGAGAAGCCATCAATGAACTAAAAGCACCACAACTATGGGGTGATGCTTCTCAACTATCTCCCTCCTTGTCTCTCTCTAAAAAATTGATTTAATTGAATTAGAAAAAAATCAGGTGAGCATATCAAACTGGCAAAGGTTGAAAAAATTAACCTTGCTAAGAGTTTAGAGAAATAGGCACTCCCAGATACTAAGTCACAAATGGGTACCCCCTTTCTAGAGATTGGTGAGGCAGTACTCATCTAAAGCCTTGAAAATGTGCAGAGCTTCTGGCCTCTCCGTGGCTAAGTGATTAGTAAAACTTGCCTATAAACCTTCCACTGCCATGTTGTTATGGAGTAAAAAAAAAAGTAAGAGTATATACACGCAGAAAAAGATGAATGCTGAGCAGGTTGCCCAGAAGTGGTCCTGTTGTAGACTGGTGGGATTTCAGGTGACTTTTTCCTTATATTTGCATAAAAACAATTGCCAAAGCAAAACACTCTCCTCCCCCACAATCAGAAATATTTTAGGTATCTGGTATGTATCCTATTCAAGACTAAGACCCAATTCCTAGAATGGTATCTGACATAGAGCAGGTATTTCGTAAAACATTTGTTTAATGAATAAACGTACAAATAATTGGGAATTGGTTCAGTAAGTCACAGAATGGATTTATAGATAGCTGACACAAATCACACTGTAGAACTAGCACTGATGGTAAAATATATGAAGGGAGAAAGACAATCACTATTATAATCTCATTAAAAAGTGTGCAAAAATGATCTTTTTATTTATAAAAATATGTAAATGCATATGGAACAGCATATATCAACAATTAACATTGGATAATAAGGTTATTAATTTTTGTAGTCCCAGAACATATTCAAGCAGAACTAAGATAATCATCTGCCAAGGATCTGTAATTTGGTTAATATGTGTCTTAGGAGTCCAAGATTTTATTCTTCACCTAGAAGAATGCTCAAAAAACTACAAAATGCTTTTTTCTTTCAGATGAGAAAAACAGGCCAAAGAGGCTGTAACTTGTTTGATATCCCATAGGTAGCTGCTGAACTCAAGACTATCACACTTTAAAGCCATGTTCTTAATAAAAATGAATACAATCCTAATGAATAATTTAATTCAGCTTCTTTATTTTATAAAAGAGGCAACTGTCCCATCACACAATAACATATAAACAATACATATTCTCTTATTTATGTTCC
This sequence comes from Rhynchonycteris naso, assembly GCA_037038555.1. Lineage (NCBI taxonomy): Eukaryota > Metazoa > Chordata > Mammalia > Chiroptera > Emballonuridae > Rhynchonycteris > Rhynchonycteris naso. The sequence goes on along the minus strand of CM073002.1, from coordinate 61,186,152 downwards.
TCAGTTATCTTTTGTTGAGATCTGAAACTCAATTTCCTTAAAGGCAGAATATAATCTACTGCTTGATTAGCCCTTAAGCAACTAACAGGACCACAGGGTTGCTATAGTTACTGAACTACTCTCTACATTTCATTCTAGGTATCACTACAGCATAGCATAAGAGCTATTTCATTAGTGATTTGCTGGCACTAATTCAACCTCTGGCTTAGTCTCTAAGTAATGAGACAACTCTCTCCAGCCTCTAGGCATTAAATATAAGATTCTGGTCTGTCCTACAATATAATTAGCCATCTATAGATTAATTAGGCCAAACAGTTGAGATCTTCCAAGCCAAGGTATCATAATGTGGTCCAAAATTTAAATAAATTACTTTCCCAAAAGAGAAAACTAGTAATGAACAACAGTAAGAATTTAAAATAGTAAAACTGAAAGCTTGTCTAGTTCTTGCCTTTAAGAAAGTTTAAAAAACCAGAACTGTAAGCGAGATTCTATGGCTACTATTCTTATTACAAATTAGCAAAGGGTTATTTATTTCTTACTCCCATGCACTTGATTTCAGAGATTTCACTGGATGATATCAGTATCTGCGTTCTCCTTAAAACAAATACCAGAGTTCCCAGAATGACACAACATAAGACATTCATATTACAAGATTTATTTATTCTATATCCTTTAAGAAAAAAAATACGTAAATACCATGTGAGGATGTGCGGAACACAAAAAGAAACACACTTGAAGATTTTTGACCAGGGAATTTTCTATTTTTTAATAAATTATAAATACTTTTTCCATTTATCAAAGCTCATTAAAGAACTCCCCAAATTATGAAATCATCTTCACTCTTCAGGAATTATTCATTCACAGAGCAGACCACCTACAGAAAAAGATTTTAGAAAGTCAGATTTCAAACATCATGCCATACCTATGGAATTAGGGAATTAAGACCACTATAAATAAGAGGCTCGGCCAAGTACTACTAACTGACTGCCACAAAAAAAGTTACGAAATGAAAGGTCCACATTTTAAAATTCTAGTTTTCTCCAACTAAAAACATCACCGAAACTGTTCAATCCATTACATTGTTAAATGTTAAGAAGTCTTTGTTGAAGTAAAACCTATGTATTTATTTTCTCAAAAATATCTTTTCAAAAAGGCATGGCAGGCAGTTTATTTTTAGATATTCAAGATTTGCCAACACCTCCCTGCTGATTCAAGTATGTTTGGCAAAGATTGTGTGAAGTGAAAGGCAGAAGGTCAGCTCTGTATCCAACGCACTTTCTGTGGAAAGTTACTTCTACCCAAGGGTAAAATATGAGTAACCCTTTTGAAATTCATTTGTAAAGATAAAAAAGGGAGAGTAGCAGAGGACAAAGTTGCTGGTCTAGTCAGGCTTCTCTCTCGCCCACCCCGAGTCAGTCTTTATCCCAGAAGACAAAGAACAGGGCTAAAAAGGTAACCAAGTAATTTGGGCTGGCCAAGTCTTCAAATCTAATTTGTTTCTCTCATCTAGCTATGCCTTCTATTTGGTTTAGAAAAGATAAGCCTCATCAACAATAAAACATCTAAACTCTCCATTTTCTAAAAGGCTCAAAGGAAAAATATAGTTAACATTTGAGCAGGGAAGAACCAAAAATGAAGCCAATCAACATTTCAAGGAACAGTAGTCCATAGCAAACACTATATATCGTGTGTGAGTGTGTGTGTGTGTGTGTGTGTGTGTGTGAGAGAGAGAGAGAGAGAGAGAGAGAGAGAAGAAAGATAGAGCGCGCGCGCACGCACGCGTACGCCACTGGGTGTTATCTCTGGGTATAAAGTCCTTGACAGAAGAGATCCTGTCCTTCTCATGTTGGCTTTTTTTTAGGATTCTGAACAATAAATATGTATTAAATTAATAAATGTTTAAATAGTAGAAATAACCCTTTATGCATTTTCTCAGGATATTTTCATGAATAATCAGTTGCTTTTGTGTGTGAAATCAGCATATTTTAACCTACTCTTAAGTTTAGTTAAACTTAAATCACTGAGTATAACCACCACTAAGTACTAGTCTTCTAATTTCTTTCCATGATTTTAGCTCCCAAACTGAGTTCTCCAGGTTCCTTCTGAACCCTAAAGGCAGAATGATACTAGCTGCCATTCTCTCTTTATATTTTTGAGCATATCTAAGCTCCTCTAGTTTCTCTTTCAGTGAAACAGCAGTCATAAGACAGAAGTGCTTAGAAGTGCCACCATGACGTACCTAACTTTCCTTAGGAGTAGTTTTCAAGTCTCTGCCTTGCCACTATTAAATCTTTCAATAGTTCATATTTAGAATTATCCTTTCTACTTCTTCAGCTTAAGCCTCTGGTTCTTGAAAATTACCTAGGAGTTTTAGTCAACAATGTGCAGATCGGGGTCCAGGCCTGTGAGTTTTGGAAAATTCACCTCTGGCTGAATGTAGCCTATTTTTACATTAAGTCCCAATCTACTGATTCCAAGGTACAATTAAGACCTATATTATTTAGGAAATAACAGTATCTACAAAGGTTTCTGAATTATAGAACTTTCATGATCATTACCGAGAAGACCTAAGTTTGTAAAATACTTTCCCTTTGAAACTATCCTGAGAAAAATGTGATCTAACAATCTGACATATCAACTTAGTTAAAAGTTTCCTCTCATAACAGTGCATGCAGTAGTGTTAGATTTTACCCCACAGCCAATGACCTGGTTTTATACACCTACGCATTTCAACAATAGGCCTCTCTAACAAGCACTCATAATACACTTTTAGGATTATAGAGCAAGACTATGTGCAATCCTAGAAATGACAATGTCAATAAAATCTCATTAAGTGCAAAGAGTGAAGGGTAAAGTGTCTGTGAATTGGGGAACATTAAAGAGCTTACTAGTTTTAATTCTACCATCTATCCACTCAACTTTAGCAAGTTGTTTTTGACTTCACTGTTCCTCTGTTTCTCCCAGGGTTAGGGAAACCAGACACCTGTTACTCTTCCAAAAATTCAGACCCTGTGTGGATTAAGATTGCTCTTCCAACCAGAATTCAAAAATAATTATTAGGTCATATAGTCAACAGACCTCAGTTGAATGTCTGCTATCCACAACTCCCAAGATATGGCATATTCCTTTCTGGTTTCTTCTTGACAGTTTACAAAGCCTGTTCATACATATATCATTTAATCATCACAATGACTCTATGAAGTAATTTGGTCATGTAAGCTTTGTTTTAAAATGAGGAAACTGAGGTTCAGAAAGTTAAGAACTTGCCAAAGATCCTACAAAATATCAGTTAAACATCAGCTATTCTAAATTCAAAGCTCTTGCATTCTTTTGTACACAAATGAAAAACAGGAATCACTCTCACTCTGTCCCAATAACATAAGAAAACAATGATATCTCCTGGTCCTTGTGAATACATGCACTTATAATAATTTTACTACCGTTGGAATCTACATGAAGTCCAAGAGAAGCATCTGATGCTCCTAAAAGTAGCATTTTTAATTTTTCCATTGATTTGAGAAAGAGAAATAGGGCGGGGGAGAGAAACATCAACTTGTTGTTTCACCTAGTTGTTCCATTTAGCTGTGCACTCACTGATTGCTTCTTGTACGTGCCACGACCAGGGGTCGAACCTATGACCTCTGCTGCTTCGGGTCAACATGTTATATTCATTAAGCCAGTTGCCCAGGGCCTAAAATTAGCATTTTAAAAAATAACCCTCTTTATCAAGGCAGGCATGGGACCTAGTCAACAGCTTACACAACTGACTAGCAAGAGAATTCAATTATGAACAAGTGTGGAGGAGAGACTATTCCATGATGTAACTGCTACCTGTCCTGCAAGCTGGACCTGGGCCAGAACACAGGTTGCTTTCTGGAAACCCCCTTTATACACTGACCATAACTGATGTTCATTCTGACATAAACCAGCAACCCTCCCTTACCTCCTGCTATGTGCTGCTTCTTGGAACAGGCTGTTGTCCTGACCTGGTTAGGCACGTAATTTTCTGTACCTGGTAACACTCATATACTAGTACCCAAGACTATGCTCCCCTTTACCCTATATAATTTTCTAGCATATGGCAAGGGGTGCAGGGATCTATTCTGCTTGCAGCCACCCTAGATAGGCCTGGTATGTATGTTCCCTTTAATAAACTCCATTAATAACCAGACTGGAGTGGCCCCCAACCACCCCCAACACCACTCAGGGAAGTATATTTTCAGTCTGAAGACTTTCCCCTGGGTCTGCTATAATCCATGTACATAGCTGAGCCTCTACAAGAGAGGCCAGTCCTAGCCAACACCTTGATTATAGCCTTTTAAGACTCCAAGTAGAGGATTAGCTAAGCCGTTCCTGGACTTTTGACCCACAAAATCTGTGAGAAAATGAACATGTGTTGTTTGAAGCTGCTGGGTGTGTAATAATTTTTTGTGCAACACAGAAAACCAATATAAACAATTCTTTAAAAGTAAATATGCCCTGGGCGGGGAGCTCAGTTGGTTTGAGTATCACACCGATAAACCAAGGTTGCGGGCTCAATCCCCAATCAGGGAACATACAAGAACGCACAAATAAGTGTGAAACATCAAATTGATATTATTCCTCTCTCCCTCTTCTTTTTTTCTAAAAAAAAAAAAAGAAAAAGAATTCCAATAAAAAATAAATAAAAGTTAAATATACATTTAACCATATAATCAAACTATTCCACTGGTAGCAATTTACCCAAGAGAAAACACATTCCCCCCAAATTATTGTATATTAATGTTCATAACATCTTTACATGTAACAGTTCAAAGTAGAAAATAATTCAGATGAATAAATGAATGACAAACACAGGGCACGGATGAATCTCAAAATGATCATGCTGAGTGAAAGTAACTGACAGAAGAGTAAATGCCATATAATTCCATTTATATGAAATTCTACAAAATGAAAAATAATCTATGGTGACTGCAGATTGGCTGTCACTTGGGGATGGTGGGTCAGGCAAGGGCAGGAGGGAGAGATTAGAAAGTTCATTTTTGGGGGTGAATATGTTCACTATATTGGCTGTTTCATGGGTGTACACATAGGTCAACTTACCAAATCGTACACTTTAAATATGTATAATTTATCGTATACGAGTTAACCTTCAATAAAGCATTTTAATTTTTGTTTGTTTTAATAAAGCAGTTTCAAGATGTAAAAAAGAAAACCATACACAAATGTTGAGATTCCCTGTCGTTAAAAGTCATCAATAGGTGTATCTATACTTTTAAAGACAGCTCCCCACCCAAATTTACTTATTTTACAAAATGGTTTACCACGGGATTTCTTTAAATAACCATCTAATCTAAAAGACATATGAGTATCTCATGTATACACAGAGTAGATATCATATATTTAAATCACAGAACTTATGATTCTCTTTTTATAAATAAAAAGGTAAAGTCCAGAGAGGATTGATGGCTTGATGAATATTAAATATAGCTGAAGTTAAACACATGCTAGGCTAGACATCAGGAAAAAGAGAATCAGTCTGAGGACTTTCAGCCTACACTGTCTACACAGTGATACTTCTTATCTGCTTGGACAAGCTCCTTACCCCTCCTTCTGTACAGCTCCGTGAAGGACACTGGCCATATGAGAAATTCCAGAGCCAGGAAGGTGAAAGGGAAAGAAGCCAGGCTCTCTATTACTATTAAATTGGTATGTGGCTTTGGCATTCTCTCTCAGCTATTATTAAGTTAAAAGTGGTGGCATGATATCAATGGGAGGGTCAAGGGTGGTGGTAGCCGGGTGGGGGGGAAGGTGCCATAGGCCACAAAGCGGAGGGAGTCTTCCTGGACACAGGTTCCAGTTCTGGTCCTGCTAACCCAATTCCAGGATCATTTCATATTTATAGGACTTATTTTCCTCATTTATTTATTCATTTAATTAAAAATCCTCTAATGAGCCTATGTGCCAGACAGTATGATAGGTCCTGCGGATATGACAGTGAGTGGCACAGAAAATTCCTACTCTCTCCAAGATTACCTTATAGTTGGAGCAAAATAAAGATGCAGGCAATAGTGTTAAGAATAAAGTAGTCACTAGTCATATATGGCTATTAAAATTAAATAAAACTAAAAATACAGTTCCTCAGTTTAATTACTCACATTGCAAAGGTTTAAGAGCTACATATGGCTCATGGCTACCATACTAGAGTGCAAGAACAGAACATTTTCATTACCACAGAAATACAGGGGCGTGGGGATGCAATCGGGGCGACACTAGAATCTATGTAAACACAATAAATTAAAAACAAAAGAAAGTCCTCTTGGACAGGGCTGGAATACAGTGTTGGGGAAGGGATGATACTTTAATGAAATGTTGAGGGAAAGCCTCTCCAATAAGGAGGGATTTGAACAGAGACTTGAATGAAGTGAGGGAGTGAATCAAGTTGCTATCTAAAAGAAGAGCATCCAAACAAAAGAAAATCATTTATTAAGGTTCCTTTCAGCATTAAAATTTAGATTCAAAGTTCTTAAAAAAAATGGTCTGAGGTTTTAGTTATCCCAACTTTATTAGAATAAAGTACAGTACCAGAAAAAAAGAGCAAAAATTCCATTTCTGTTTAGCAGAAGTAATGCTTCCATGTGTTGCCTACTCTTTGTTTACAAGCTCTCACTAAACACCCACAACATTTGAAACAAGGAACAAAGAGTGTTTTCCCTTTAGTTCCTTTAGGTCACACAACTGAATATTATGAATTTCCTAAGCCATAGGTCCTTCTGACTCTACCACCATAACTCTAAAGGTTTTTGTCAAGCCCTTTCTTGAAAGCTAAATTCTCACCTTTGAAAATCCACTGAATGCCTCTCAATTCCTTAATATCACTTACTCCCTACATTAGGAACTTAAGTTAATTTTAGTAATACTTCAGCAGCTTAGATTAACCAGGTGAACTACCTTGTAGATAGAATGTTGCCCAAGGACTGCAAAATCTGTAAAGCAATAGAGAAATTTGAAGCAATGAGCTCAACAGGGGCACCATGCTCACCATTCATATCTTAAATCCCAGGGCTCTCATGCATTCCTTGTGGGCCTCAATTAGATGTCCACAGTGCTCTTCTCCTTTCTCAATGATGCTACAAAACAAAATGTACTTGTTATCTAACAAGTAGGCATTAAGTACATTAGTAATAAATAGCATGCATAATGATGGAAAGTAAGGCAGAACATGAGTCTGATGGAGTGTAGCTGGAATTAAAAAAAAAAATGCTATCACACCTGGCCTATGGTGGCGCAGTGGATCAAGCATTGATCTGGAATGCTGAGGTCGCCAGTTCAAAACCCAGGGCTTGGCCAGTCAAGGCACAAGTAACAAGCAAGCAATGAACAATAAAATGAAGCAACTGTGAGTTGGTATTTCCTGCCCCTACGCCATAAAATAAATAAAATCTTAAGAAAAAAAATACTACCACACCAAATTGCTTTATTTTTTTTGGCTCTTATGGTACTGCGATGCTCATAAATATGTTTCTATACAATTTATTTTAACTGATTTTTATTTTAACTGATTTGAGAGAGAGAGAGAACGAGAGAGAGAGAGAGAGAGAGAGAGAGAGAGAGAGATAGGAACATCAATCCATTCCTGTATGTGCTCTGACCAAGGTTTGAACTGCCAACCTCTGTGCTTCAGGATGATGCTCTAACCAACCTAGCTATCTGGCCAACACCATAAATATGTTTCACAGATAACTTGGTTGTTTTATTTCGGAGGGGGAGTTTGATTAAAAGTAATAAGTATGCATATCGAATATTGCCCCCAGTCCATATCCAAGGCATAATACTGCTCTATTATGAAATAAACTGAGTGACTAAAATATTTACATTAATTAAAGGACAGAGAACTTAATTTTTGCCTGCTATCATACTGGTATTAAATATTTTGTTCTCCCCTATATAAAAATACAACTAAATAAATCTACTTCTAATCACAAGACACCCAACAACATAAACAGCAACCAAGAACTCTCCTTTGATGAAACCCTCTCATAATGACCAAAAAACTTTTCACTTGTAAAATTCATGAAGTAAAGACTTGGACCACACAGCTTAGTTCTAGGGCCTGAAAATGTAGTTTTAGCAAAGAATCAAGTTAAGTTAAATTCAATTGTAAGTAAAAACTAACTTCTGACTACAGATTAACTGGGGAGAAGTCACAGTGGTCTGAGACAATTAATACAAAAGTAATTTAAAGGGTAGGTTCTCTCTTTCCATCTAAATTAAGGTGACCAGATTTTAAAATTGGTAAAGTGGGACACCATTGACAGGGTTGGGGTGGGGGGTGGTTCTTGATTAAAAATTTGGTCTATATGGAGCAAAAAAAGTTTTCATAGAATGCAAAAATTGTATTGTAATATACTTTTTTTCAACTAAGTACAATTTACAGATATAATACATTAAAAAATTATGTACAGTATTATTTGGCATATTTCTCATTTGAGAACTATGGACTTGTCCTTGGGGCGTGCGCTCCCCATGTCCAGCCCCGTCACCCGCTGGAGACCAAGTGGCTTGCATCTCATGGAGCCCGGATCCACACGCCGATGTCCAGGACGTGGGCCTATGGGTAGTTAGGGGACTTGACAGCTGCCGCCCCAGCAAATACATCATTTCGGGCCTCACAGGGCAGCCTGCTCTTGCGGCAGTGCGGGCGCTTCCAGGTCGAGGCGGGGTCTCCCTGCGGAAAACCGTATATTCCCTTCCCATTCTCCTGCCCGTTCCCTAGCTTTTCGTGCATTCTTTTCAAAAATCAGGACTTTTTAAAAACACCACGGGACGTGGGACAAATTGTTAAAAATCGTCCCAAAAGCGGGATGTCTGGTCACCTTAATCTAAATCCTACACATCCTTCAAAAAGAGCTCAAGGGCTGCCTGAAAATGAGAGTGACTGCCTGGGATAGTGAGCTCCTCATGAAAGTAACAGCTAGTGTTGATTGATCATTTACTGAATGCTATAAATACTGTGCTAAGCACTTGATGTGGTTTATATCATTAACCTTTACAGTAACCCTGGAGACAGAAACTTTTATTAGGCCCATTTTACAGACAAATTAGACAGATATATTAAATAATTTGCTCAAGGTCACAAAGTTGGTGGACCAGGATTCAAACTTTGACTCTGGATTCCAGGCTCTTAATCAAGACACCATACTATCTGAATGTTCAATAAGCACTTACTGTTAGTATGGAGGCTATTTCAGTATCAGATTGTAGTCTTTTGTGGAGGAGGAACAAACTTTACCTTCAAGGTTCTTCTGGCTGGTCTAATAATCAAATAGGCTTGAGACATTAGCAACAGAAAATAATCAAACAATACATACTATGTATGGCAATCCAGCATACATAAGAGAGTCAAAGACCACTACATTCAGGAGGGGTTCAGAGGTAGAAAGGAAACAAAGATACATAAGACAGCCTGAGCCTGACCAGGCGGTAGTGCAGTGGATAGAGCGTCAGACTGGGATGCAGAAGACCCAGGTTCAAGACCCTGAGGTGGCCAGCTTGAGCGCGGGCCCATCTGGCTTGAGCAAAAGCTTGTCAGCTTGGACTCAAGGCTGCTGGCTCCAGCAAGGGGTTGCTCGGTCTGCTGAAGGCCCGCGGTCAAGGCACATGTGAGAAAGCAATGAACAACTATGATGTCGTAATGGCAATGAAAAACTGATGATTGATGCTTCTCACCTCTCTCCGTTCCTGTCTGTCTGTCCCTATCTATCCCTCTCTCTGACTCTCTGTAAAAAAAAAAAGAAAAAGAAAAAGACATCCTGAGCTAGAGATGCGATAAGGTGCCTTGGAGGCTTCAAAAGGTCATTGCAGGATTTTAAAAGCTGATGCTTATAGTAAATAGGAGTTTATCCCACACCATAAAAAGATCAAGAGGTTATTTCTGATCATCTTTTAAGAGTAAGGCCCCCGATTCAAGTTCTTCTAGGTAGTTAAGGGGGTGGGGTGCAGATGAGTCTCTTGAGCCCACAGCTAAAGTTGCCATTAGCTCAAAATAATCTGCAAATCATAAGAAATATATGTTGTGGTGACTTGTTTTGAACTCCCACTTCCAATTCTCACTCCACAATATTATCTGTAAAATTCTAAATATTAATAAAAAGCAATGAGCTCCTACAACTCCTATTAACCTCACCATAACACTTATATCTTTATTTTCATCTAAGGACAGAAAGAGGATGGAGAGCGGTGTACATTCACATTAACTGAACATTTCTTCTAATAACGGAGGCTGCACAAATGAAAACAAACAAAAGCTTTTGTGCATTTCTGATCATCTAGAAAGATGTACTATTCTGAACACTATGATGTCACCTAACCGTCACAGACTGTTGATTTTTAAATTATCTACCTAAGTGGGGGAAGGGAAAAGGTGAATTCTTTAGTACTATAAGAAATGTACCCTATGTTCTACTACATTAAATTTTGGGAGGCATTCCCAGAAAATTTTTACATTTTGGTCTTGGTAAATCTTCTATAATAATCCATACCACGTGGTATAGCAATTACTGGTATAGGTCATATTAATTTAAAGCGCCATTAAATCAAATGGCAAATTTACCTATTTCTACTGTACATCTTCCTACCTAAGGTATGTTCAAAAACTCTCCCTAGGAAGAATGCATGTGTGAAGCGAGCTCGCGTCGATTCATCCTTTCCCCCATCCCTTCAATCCGTCTCCCGCTCGAGCTGCGCGAGCTCAGTCAAAAAGACAGTCCACAGCGAAGGGCAATGGGTTCAAACAACCGCAAAGAGCGCCGCTCAAGCAGGGGGAGGGCCCAGACCCGCCCAGGGAGGGCAGGAGGCAGGGGAACCGGAAGGCGGCGCGGAACCCGCCTGCTGCCCCCTTCCAGGCAGCTCACTGACCACGCATCGCGCGCCTTCTTAGTCTCGGGGCAGGCGCAGCAGGGCTTCAGCGGCTTCTTCTGCGTCTCAGAAGGGGCAGGGCTTGCGGCCGCCACTCCCGGCATCGTGCAGACTGAAAGCTGGAACCAGTACCGACTCGCTCAACTCTCCCAGCCTCCGCAAATGCCGATTTACCGCGGTCGTTTCCGGCATCCGGTCTAGAGAAGACAGGAAGTCCTGCCTCTCTCAGACCGATGGGCGTGGGAGGAAAAGGATTAAAAATGGCGCGTGCGCAGAGGAGGCTAAATGAAGATACAAGCGGGGGAAGGGGCACCTCTTTGGCGCAGGCGCAGAGGGCGACGGGGTGAAAGGGCCTGAAGAGTTTCTAACCCACAAAGGTTGAAAATATACGTTAATCAGACAGCTGTCACGCACTCCACGTGAAGTCCTAGAAAGTGGAACGACTCGTCCATGCTAAACAGAAGAGCCCGCTATTGAAAGCCGGATTCTCTTCAGTAACATCAATTCCAGGGTTTGAGAGTGGGGCACTGCTTCCTTCCTTCCCCGCTCCCTCACTGTCTTTCACTGACCTAGCTAAAAAATGAGTAGCATAGACAGTGTAAACAATGCAATTCCATAAGTATTGAAAAAAGATTCCCTTGTCGCATGTACCTCACCCTAGTGATGGCATTCAAATATACTGCTCACAAAAATTAGGGGATATTTCATCGCTTCATTTTTTTTTTGAAATATCCCCTAATTTTGGTGAGCAGTATAATTTAACAACCAGTTCTCTGCCCTCATGACCGTTTTAAGTATAAAAAGATGATACACCAAAAGGTAGTTTATTTCACGCATTTAATACTTAAATAAAAACAAAGAGGTACACAAAACGATTATAATAAAGTTTTAAAATATTAATGAAAAATATTAAATAATACCAGATAAAAAACAATAAAACTGTTATTTAAGATATTTCCAAAGACAGCTTGTCACACCCCTGATTGTTAGGCACTTTTTCTCTTTACATTATATGTTTGTTTACGGCAATTAGAAATGCAAGGGAATTAAAATGTATTTCATCAAAGGTATAATGAGCTTTATGAAATGAAGAAATAAATATTACAAGCAAGTTCCATCAATTTTTCTTCACCTATGGATGGAATGAATATTGAGGAGGGAGCAAGCCTTCCTTCTCCCTTGAGAGGGGAGAAACCAGAAGAATAAAAAGGGAAAGGAGCCAGTAGGGATAACTGAGTCAACCAGTTATAAATTAACTACATCCCATAGTTCTCTAAATGGTTGCTTGGAGACACTTGCAACACAAAGGAAAAAAAGCAGAATCTGTATGTAGCTATGACCACTGATCGGTGACCCCCTTCCCCCTTGCTGACCCCACTGAAACTTTTCCCTCTCCTTGAGTCCTGGGAAACCTTAAAGTAATTACACACCCATTGTTTGGATACTGTAAAGATATATAACTTAATAAATTCTCCTTTCTGTATTAAGTTGTCTGAGCATCTTCTGATATCCTCTGTTGGGTGTTGCTTCCTGCAACAACATTACTAGGGGTGCTTAGAATATACTGTTGCACAGATGAACATTTAAAAAGAGTAAAGAATGTAAATTTGTGATTTCCACATTGGGCTGCTGGCCAGGTGCCCACCTTAGAGAGAAACCTGATTACAAGTGCCATTTTAACAATCAGTTCGCCGAAAGTCAACGAAAAATTAGGTATTGGTTCTGCTGAACTGGTGCACACCAGCCGACTCCCACCACTACCACACCCCAAACACTTTAAATCCACAACTAATTGGGGTTGATATCTCTCTCTCTCCTGATGATTTGATTTTAGTATGAATTGTTCAATCAAGGCAAGTATACTGGTTAATAAAATTGCAGGATGCTTTTCCTTGATATTTCTTTCAACTCAGTGTTCACTCCTGTTGTTTAGTATTTCAAACAGTGGTTCTTGGACTAGCAACATCAACATTACTTGGAAACATAACATACAATAACACAGTTCAACAAATGAATGAGGAAAAAGAAAATAAACTGAAGAAAATTAAACAACATCATAAAGAGGGATGCGTTAAAGGCCTACATGTGAAATGTTGAACTAAAGTTAATAGACGATAATGAAGGAGATAATCTTTACCCCACGGTTGGGGAACAACCTATTTGGCAACATTGCAAAAACACAAATTATAAGTAAGGAAACTGATGAAGTTAATTACATCACAATAAAGAAGGAGGCCATTAGACTGATGTGGCTCTAACCAAATTCTAACCTTATAAATGCCTCCAGGTTACAAAATCAAAATGCTAATGACAACCAATCACAAACAGCCAAACATGCTGTAAGCTGTAGCCAATCAATACTTTCCTTACTTTTCTTCTGCCTTTTCTACATAAAAAGCCTTTCCCCAAGCTTCTGTCTGTGAAGTGTTCCTAACCATTTCTGGTTTGGTGCTGCCCCACTTGAGTCAAATTTTGCTCAAACAAACTGTAATCTTTTAATATGTCTCAGTTTATATTTTAAAGGACACCACAGACCAAGTTAACAAGTAGATGACAAACCGGTAAAAGATATTTAAAATATCTAAATCAAACAAGGGATTAATGTCAAGAATATTTAAGGAACTTGTAGAAAGTAATAATAACACAATCAAGAAGACATTTTAAATTAACACGTCCTATGCAAAAACCTCAAGTCTGATTTTAACCAGCAATACTCTACTATTTTAAGCCTCTGGCTTCTTTGCTATTGCTATAATTGATATATCAGGAGGCAGCAAGAATTGAAATGCTGAATGTAATGAACTTTTTCTTAGTACACTGAATAAGTTATGGTCACTGTATGGTACTGAGTGGGAACATTCACTATACACTGCACTAAGCAGTCATTCTGTGGAAGGTACGACAGCCCTGGTAATCTAACAAGCAATAACTAAGGAAATACTTTATAAAATCCCTCCATGATAAAAGTATTTTCAGCTATTTTTACGCCTAACTAATCTCAGGTATTTGAGGTTACGGTAGGAAAGGAGTGACACCCTATGCTGAGAGAGAAGAATTACAAGGCTTGAATTCTCACTTGCCTGGTTAACACGTTCAGAGGTAATTTTGCACAGTATTAATGTTTCTGTCTATACAAAAAAAAATGTTTTCCAATATTCACAGTTAAGTATGTGGTGTACAGCATTCTCTATAGCTTTTCAAGAACTCTGGAAGGTCTGAAGTTTTACTTCATTTGCCTGCCACAGTTCCATACATACTGGTAGAAGCCAACAAACTGCTGTGTCAGAGATAAAGGATACTTTATTAATTACAGCAGCAAACTATCAGCATTTTTGTACCAGTTTCCTGAGCCCCAGTTCCCACAACGTGATGTGAAGGCTGGATCACATCTGTTTACACCTGGGTGCATCACAAGAAAGGAGCAGTGAGTTTAGGAAACCCAAATCTTTGAAGACAGGCAGTAAGACCACCTGTGCTTTGCTCAAAGGGAGACACTATCTCTGACTTCTAAGGCTGTAAGCAAACCTGCCCTTTGCTCCAGAGGCAGACACTACTATCTCTGCTGTCTAAGGTTGTCTCCTACACAAAGGAACAAAGGGAGATGGTGCCCCCATCGCCATTTTTTCTTTCTGTTTCTCTGCTTATTTAAGATAAGAGACAAACAGAAACATGAAAAACCCATGGAGAACCATCTTCTGATATGGCAAAGTATAAATTTTATTTTGATGAAATTTTTGTTATAAACTAACACCCTTCTCTAATATCAAAGTTTATTTTATACTAGTAAATTAAAACACACAGAACCTAATTTCATAAAAATTACATATTAGTCATTTCTTGCTGTGTAACAATATTACCACACTAGTAGTAATACACCTTTACACATCTTAATACACCTTAACATATCTCACAGTTTCTATGGCTTCAGTAGCTGCTCTGATTAGGGTCTCACAGACTGCAACCCAGATTTTGGCTGAGATTGTGTTATCTGAGGTTCCACTGGGGAAGAATATCTTGCTCAGGTTGTTGGTAGAATTGTTTCCTGCTATTGTAGGACTGAGGGATTTGGTTTCTTGCTGGGTATGGGTCTATCAGGCGTCTTTACCTCTGACAGCCTACTTGTAGTTCCTTTCTAAGTGGGGTTTCCCATCATGGCCACTTGCCTCCTCAAAGCCAGCAAGGGAGAGAGTGAGCAACTCCAACAAAATGTCCACTACAGTCTGTGTAAGCTAATCATATAGTCACGTATATCCCACCACGGTTGATATATTCTCTGATTGTGTCTAACGATGTATTTATGGAAAGGGTTGGCTGTTGACTACTCAGATAATATATCAGATAGAGTGAAGACAGGTCTTTTGGAAGAGGAAACATTTTGGCTGAGACCTCAAATAATGAGGAGTGAGAAAATGGGGGGGGCAGGGTGAGGAGCATTCTGGGAAGAAAGAACAGAAAGTGTTCTTTCTGTCAACCCACAGACAGAAAATTCTTATACCATTTATAACATTGTATTTTGTTTGTGTCTTTTTTCGCCATCATCCAGTTAGTACAAATTATCTCAAAATCTTCAATACCTATTGCATGGTGGCAGTGAATTTGTTTAATAAATGGGTGAATTGATTAATTTAGGAATCATTTATTAAGCTTTAGCGTAACAGTTACTTCGGAGATACTGTGCCTCTCCCCACTTTTCTCCCACTCCTTCCTTTTAAACCCCGCCCCAACTGCTGCTCCTCACCCCGCCCCCGTCCTGGCGTTTGAGCTGTGGTTACCATAGCTACAGTACACGCGGCCGCCAAGCTAAAGGTAGTTGATTCCCTTCTGGCGGGAGGCAAGAGTCGGCACCATGAGCCGCGTAGTGACCAGCACGGAGCCCCAGGCTAAGCAGGAGGTGTCTCAAACCCGGTGCGAAGTGAATTCCGGGGCCTGGCGCAATGTCTCCTCCAGTCGAACGTATGATTTCCTGTATGGTAAGGGCAGCCCCAGACCTCTCTCCTGAGTCTGAGTTACTGACTCCTGGGCTAGGCGGGCCTTTGAGGCGATGGGATCTGACCAAGGGAGCGACGAACGGAAGGCGAGTCTCAGGACAGGTCCCTTGCCCGGGGATGTTCTTTCTTGGGCAGGGGCAGCTCGGAGCCCTCCAAGTCGCGACGCTCTTAGGAGCTCCTTAGAAGTTGCCGACGCGCTCTGCGTCTCCCAGCAGGGTGTGGAGCCGCTTTAATTTTCGCCACCCTCTTTTCCTGATAATTTGCACAGCCAAGAAAAGTATATAGTGATTTGCATATTTGAAGAGTCACTCAACATTCCCGCGTTCAAACTGCATAAAGTGCCCAACACAAATGACCTTCCTGATCCCATTTTCTGGCCACCTCCAAATTTGGCATTCTCGGTAAAGTGCCAGTTTATCTCACCTTTGTTTTTAGTTTTCTCTTTTCCTTTGAACTTATTCTCATCCATTGCTTATGAACTAGGTCCACTGAGTCCATTTCGGCCAATAAAGCCCCAATTTATTTTAATGCCCTGATTGTCCATTTATGTTCTATCTGTTATGCTGGACCTTAAGTCGCTTGCGTTCTTTAAGGTCTTGTTCTATACATTCCAGTGCTGGTACATAATGCTAGATGATTCACAAATGTTTATTACATTACTGAGTATATTCTTTAAAAACATATAATGGTTAAGCATGACATTTTTCCAATTTTGCCTCAGTAGTTCCAGGCTCTTCACCTGAACTTTGCATTGTTTTTAACCATGTCTGGTCTGGTCTGGGATGCAAAAGGTCATCTTTGGATGAGAGTCCTATAGAGTACCCATTTCCTGGTACAGAGGTTATGTAATGATTGCTTATATTCTGGTCAGTGGTCTTTATTTACGCTCGGTTTCATCTTATAAAATACATGTAGTAAACCCCTCTGAACACAGCACCATGTTTGTTTCGAAGGTAATTTGGGAATGAGGATAGCTATCTTCCTTCAGTAAAGACAGGCAAAAAATTTATTAATCTCCTTGTTTCTTTTATCCCTAAAAGTAACTTTTTTCTTTTGCAGAGAGATACCTAAAATTTCTACATCCACTCAGAATTGGTCAAATGAGAGTTTGAATTATTCTAATAAAACAGGAAGTCTCGGCTAGCTATTCATGGACAGGAAACAAGGTAGCCAGGACAGGGAAGGTCAGAATTAAGGTGACCTGCCCTCCTGTTAGGATAAGCAGATTTAGCAAATAAAAATACAGGACACACCATTAAATTTGAATTTGAGATAAATAATGAATACTATTTTGGTATACATTTTTGTACCACACAATATTTGGGGCATATTTATGAAAAAGTTATTTAACTTACCTGAAATTCAAATGTCACTGGGCATTCTATATTTTATCTGGCAACTCTAAACCTGTTTCTTTCTGTGTGTATGCTTCCTTCTTCCATCTGACAGAAAGCCACTGTGTATATGGATTTCTTTTACTGTGACAGAGATTGGGATGGCACACTATATGACTTCTTAGCCTAAAGCTCTCCAACAATTGTATAGAGTCCTTGTATACATGAGCTGAAAATTGAAGACAGAAATAAGAGGTTATTGGCTCGGGTAGGTGTCGAGGTCAATGGTACACATAGGAACACCTTTCCATGCTCATTTCACACTTCCTCTGCTCCCACCCCTCAAACCCAATGACCTTTCAATGTAGTTAATTGTCTGTTCAAGGCTTTTGCTCCTTTAGGAAGCTTTGCTTGGCTTGCATCACTAAATGAAAATTTACTCTTCTGATCACTGTAGTAATTAAGATAAATTCAGATACCTTACATTTGTATAGTATTTTACAGTTAACATCATTCTTTTACAAATCCTAACTGCCAATCACTTATATGCCATTAGGCTTTTCACTCTGTTTTTTATAAATGCTGTGTACCTCTCTTGAAGTGCCAGCTATGCTTTGTCACTTCTTTGAATCTACATTTGTTGATAGATTAGTAGCTACACTACTGCCCTGATAATTAAAGTCTCTCTAACATATTACATATATTTCCTAGCTTCCAAAAATATTTGAAAATACTTTCTGGATTTATCGTGATCTCTTTTCTCTTTCTCCGCCCCACCTCCCTAGAATCTGCAATTTATTATTCTTTCCCCTAAAAGTAGTCATTACATTTGGGGGTTTGAAATACTTCCTTGTACCATTACTTGGTTGTGAAAACTTCCTGGGCTTGTTAGAACTATTTCCACAATATGGGTACATTGGCTGAGGGGCTTGCTCATGATTTCCATGGGAAAATTTCAAACCCTAACTGCTGATTAGTAAGTTGCTAATATCTTTTTTAAAGATAATTGATTTATTTTTATCTATTTAGAAAACTAAATTTAATGGGGTGACGTTGATCAATAAGAGTACATAGGTTTCAGGCAAACATTTCTATAGCATTTGAACTGTTGATTTTGTTGTGTACCCATCACCCAAAGTCACATCACTTTCCTTCACCGCATACTTTTCCCTCTTTACATCCCTCCCCACCCAAGTTGCTAACTTCTTGAAGCCTGTTTCCTCACCTATAAAATGGAGGCCTAGCCTGACCAGGTGGTGGCACAGTGGATAGTGTTGGACTGGGATGCAGAGGACCCAGGTTCGAGACCCCCGAGGTCGCCAGCTTGAGTGCGGGCCCATCTGGCTTGAGCGAAAGCTCACCAGCTTGGACCCAAGGTCGCTGGCTCCAGCAAGCGGTTGCTCCGTCTGCTGAAGGCCCGCGGTCAAGGCACTTGTGAGAAAACAATCAATGAACAACTAAGGTGTCACAACAGCAACAAAAAACTGATGATTGATACTTCTCAGCTCTCTCCGTTCCTGTCTGTCTGTCCCTATCTATCCCTCTCTCTGACTCTCTCTATGCCTCTGTAAAAAAAAAAAGGAGGCCTAGTACCTACGTAGACTATTGCATATAAAGTAGTTAATACCTGTCTAAGTAGACTATTGCATATAAAGTACTTACGTAATACCTGTCTAGTGATACCTGTTGACTACTATTACTTGGGCATCTCAGAGGCTTTTCTACTGCTTTTCAAAAATATTATTTGATAATTTTTATGAGTTTATTTGAGTCAAATTGACAATATATGCTTGGGATCAAGATCTCAAATGCTCCCTCTACTGCTTTTTGAGCACTGATTATGATCAGTTATGGGGTATGTTGCAGAATGTGCAGTCACAAATCATACAGTATTGTGTCACACTAGATGGCAAGAATGTTCCTATAGATGCCATGTCTTCACACTCTATGGAACCAAGAAAAGAATGGTTTATTATTTATTATTCAGACTCAGGATGTACAGGCTAAACTAATTTCAAATAAACAATACAATTGCAACCTGGTGATATCTTTCAAATGACTTAAAACAAGAATACAAATAGAAATTTCCCTTTACCCCATACTATTCTCAATATATCAATCTTCTGTTGAACTTTGGAGAAATAACTTAGTCCCACCATTAACATACTTGCAAATTTACAGGGTGAATTCTGAAGATAGCTGATTTTATTTATCTCTTATTAGAAAATGACATTTTCTTACCACACTGACCCATTCAAAGATAACATGTTATTGAGTCTGTATCTTCCCTGTATACAGAGTGCTGGAGGTAGTGCCCCAACGTACTGTTTCTTTCACTTGCAATGAGCGTTGTGTATGTGTACATGTCCTTTCCTCTGGGACTATTTTCGGGGCTTCCTAGACCCAGAAACTGGTTTGTTCATAGAATAGAAGAAAACATGGTTGGGTGTTTAGGTTCTGGTGCTTGACTATATGTTAGGCTTTTTCTTTTTTGCTTTCCATTTCTATAAAATGACTTTGGAGGGCACAGAAAAGAAATGCATCTCACATACTCTCAATGGTAGTAGAGTAACAAGGCTATGAGCTGTTTTTCTAATTTGTTTTCCAATTAAGAAGTTATATTGCTTTGCCATTGTTCTCAGCCTAGGTGTAGATACGTTCTGTTCCTTAGCCTACCTTCTTGTGTATTTCGCAGATCCACTGTTTATTGTGTCAAGTGAGAAAGATCATACACGGGCAAATAGCCAAGCATTCCTGAGCCGAAGCAGACTGGTAGGTCCAATTCATTCACTCAGGCAGCCTAATGAACCTGAACCATCTGATGTGGCTAACTGCACTGATAAGATTGGTTTATCAACAAATCTCCACTGGAGTTTATATTTTACAGAAATTACTTTGTCATGATTACTAGGGGCAAAGGCATATTTGTTGCCCAATATGAAGATTAATTAATAATAAGTAAAGGACTCATTATAACCTAATTTATTTCAATGGGAAAAATAATATATGCCTGTATTAAAAGAATTTAAGAAGTTCAAAAGCATATATAGTATGAAATACATTCTAACCCTCTGCCCCCTTCACATAGTCATTCATTGTCATTAGTTCCTTGGGTATGCTTCCAGAGGTATTCTATTGCACATACCAATAACCCTTCTTTCTGTGCCATATACACTCTTCTGTACCCTTTTCAAAAGGTTATAATATTAGGTAAACTGCTTTAGAAAATCTGATGGTATAATGTTGTCCCTTTTAATCTCTGCCTCCCTGTGCTACCATTAGAGAAAAGTTCCCAGGTTTAGAACCATGTTCAGTAACCTGATCCATTATCCAAGATGTTCTCTGTATTGGAGCAAAGCAGATCCTGTCCCATCATTTGTCAGTCGGGAGTGGAAGGGACATGAGGAGAAACACAGTGGAACCCTCCAGCAACTTGCCATGTAAGTGTCCAGTGGTTTCAGCTGCTACCCATGTTTTTAGTGAGTGCATTTTTCTACTTAAAAATACTTATTTTGTATGATTTTAAAATGTACAATTATGATTCTGTACCTAGACCAATTAACCCTAGATTCTCTCTTTTAACCCCTTTGACCAAAACAAGGCAGATTCAGGAATATTGATTGTAGGTTTATTGGTTAGCAGATATTCTCAGGAGGTTGAAGAGAATATATTATATATTAAAGGACAGCTTGCTACCAGAAGTGGAGGTGACTGAATTTGTTGTTCCTTTGACCCATCTTAGAAGTTCGAAGTGTACTTTTCTGGAAGTATCTATATAAGTGTTTTGGAGATCGGTAGCCAAAGCACCTTAAGAGACAAGTCTCTTGAATCCCTTATTCTTCTAATTACTTATAAGTTTATACCTAGTAATTTTTTAAATGTTACCTTTCATCCTAGACATCAAAAGTTGTCTTTTAAAACTTTGTTATTTATTAAAAGTAAGCATTTAAAAATTATTGATTGATTGACTTTAGAGAGACAGAGAAAGGCAGGGAGAGAGAGGAAGGGAGACACACACACCCACACACACACACACGCAGAGGCATTCATGTTCTACTTAGCTGTGCATTCGCTGGTTGCTTCCCATATGTGCCCTGATTGGGGATTGAACCCACAACCTTGACGTTTTGGGACGACGGTCTAACTGACAGAGCCAACTGGCCAGGGAAAAAGTAGGCATTTTTAAAAATACGAGTTTTCACAAATTGACTCTTTTCTTGTTATTCTCTTAATAAATCAAGCCATTTATTTATTTTTAAAAAGAGCTTTAAATTGTATTTTCCAATTACAGTTGGCATTCAATATTATTTTGTATCGAAAACAAACTTTACTGTTTCCCCCAATGTTTCCAGTACCCACTGGGTATATACAGTTATCACAACTTTATTGATGATATTCCCTGTGCTGTACTTTACATCCTCATGACTATTTTGTAACTACCGATCTCTCCTTAATTCCTTCAGCTTTTTCAGCCAGTTCCCCAACCCTATCCCCTCTGGCAACTATCAGTCTGTTCTCTGTGTCTATGAGGATTGATTCTTTTGTTAACTCTCACTTCCTATTGTTAGCTCTATGTTTTCTGGCTCAGGGAAAGTAATTATATCGATTTGGAGATGTAGGTCAGTCAGATGTGTGTTAAAGAAGACTGCTCTCAGTCTGAAATACCCTTGTACCTCCTACTTCTTAGACACAGAAATATTAAATAGAAATTATATTTGGAAATGTTAGACTTGAATAATGTTTTTCTGCTTTATTTTAGAACTGGCACTTCCTTTCAAATGCCTGAAGTTTATGAAGATCCTGATGTTACTGGAAAGAATCGTTATAAATATTTTGAAAGGTAAAAATTAATTAGTAATGAATATAAACCCTGATATTATTAGAGAACCTTTTTAGGATAATGATAGCAGCTATCATTTTAAAGTGCATGTAGTGTGCCTGGCATCACTTTAAGTGCTTTAAATATATATATATTTTTAATTTTCACAATAGAAATAGGATATATTATCCCAATTTACCAGTAAGGATACTGAAACAAAGAAAGGAGCAATAAATTGCTCAAGGTTACAAAAGTTAGCAAGTGGTAGAGCTGGTATTCCAGCTAAGTCAGCCTGATTTCTGTGGTATTTCATTGTAAATAAGAATGCATATTTGAGAACAAAAATGAAATGAGATATAGTAGAGACATCATGATGGTCATAGTGCAGGGAAAATTGATAAAAGTGAACAAATAGATGACATTAGCTCTCCTTGAGTGAATATTGCCAAAACCAACATGGTCAGAGATTCACGTTCTTTCCTTAGTGATTAATCCTCATGAGATTATCATATACTCAGATCAAATTAAAATAAGATGAGGATTTCCCTGTAGCTCTTATCTGAGTAAGAAAAATAGTTTTGGTATCATATCTACATAAGCTTCTTTGAGAAGGTAAATTTTTAATCCACATTATTTATGAACAAACTCCTTTCAGAAATTTTATGATGCTGACTTTTTCAGAAAAATGTTAAATTTTTAACATAGTATACTCAATTCCTAGACTTGGGGGGAGGTAGTTTTTAAAACTAAATCATTCAGAATTTCAAATGTCTCAGAGAACTTGAAAAGTTTCTGGGAACTAATAACCAGCTGAAGCCCAACTATACGGCACTGCTTCCCCGAGTGTACCTTGTTTATCACCTGCAGAGAAAACCCTGTAATGGTTGTTATAAAAGTACAGATTCTTTGGCTCTACCGTATATCTACTGAATCTCCTGGGCTGCACGTGTGCATCTGTACTTGAAACAAGAATCTCCCCACTCCCTAGTGATTTTGTGTGTGTCAGAAGTTGGAGGATTACTGGTATACAGGATATTCGAGCTCACTGATTTTGAAGTTGGAAGCTCAAAGTGCACACAAGGCAAAAGGCTCACATGTTTGCGATTTCCTTTCTCCTCCAGGCCCTTTCTTCCATTCCATGATAAGATGCCACTCAGTGTTGTTTTGGCACCAGTGAAGTAAGTAACCATTATTTTAAAACTTCTTTTTCTAGTTTATTTTGTTTGTTGTTTGCATCCATACTTGTTTTCAGAAGATAGTTTTCTAAATTAATAGTTTTTAAACTGTGGATTACAAACCATTAGATGTCATGAAATGTGCTAGTAGGTCATAAGCAGCATTTAAAAAATTACATAGAAGAAAATAACCAAAAGCACCAGCCATATGGAGGGTAAGTTGTTTTTTTACTTATAACTTTTGTTTTGGATATATACATATCTATAGATAGATAGATAATAGTTATAATGTAAAATATATTTTTTATTATGAGTTATGGTAAAAATAAAGTTGAAAAGTGCTTTAAATATTCTTTTTGTCTTTCCCGAAACACACACTTATTTAACTACAGTTCTTCAACATTTGATTCAGGGAGCTAATCCATCATGAAATATATCCTTTTTAATACTAAGTCCTGACCTACATAAAGCAATGTGTTATACAGAAATAAATAAAATATGGCTGCTGTTTCACGTGGAGTGAACCAGGGTAAGAGGGAAGTAGAGGACAAGGGCTGAATCTGGGGTTAATGTGCTGTTCCCTGTTGTTTTCTGTTTGTTTGTTTTTTAAGGCAAAGTAGCAGGTTAGATAAAATGTCCCATTAAAAATCTGATTTTTGCTATACTCTTTCCTGTGTCAATATAAGTTTACATTTCCACAAAAGAAAAAAATCCAAGGTACTAATAAATGATTAGGAAAAGAAACCTTTTTTAAGGTCTTAAATTTCTGAATAAAACTTTAGGTAGGGCCTGGCTCTCAAACAAGGATATGGTTAACCCTAGTGATACAGCATCTTATAAATAGTATATATGTTATAAAATGTCTATAGTCTGCAAGGTAAGAGTCCTTCATGATCCCAATTCTACTCTGATTTTTTTTTTTTTTTTGTATTTTTTCAAAGTTAGAAGCGGGGAGGCAGGCAGTCAGAGACTCCCGCATGTGCCTGACTGGGATCCACCCTGCATGCCCACCAGGTGGCGATGCTCTGCCCATCTGGGGTGTTACTCTGCTGTGGCCTGAGCCATTCTAGTGCCTGAGGCGGAGGCCATGGAGCCTCAGTGCCCTCAGTGCCTGGGCCAGCTTTGCTCCAGTGGAGCCTTGGCTGTGGGAGGGGAAGGGAGAGAGAGAGAAGAAGAAGAGGGGGAAGGGTGGAGAAGCAGATGAGCGCTTTTCCTGTGTGCCCTGGCCGGGAATTGAAGCAGGGACTTTCACACGCCAGGCTGATGCTCTACCGCTGAGCCAACCGGTCAGGGCCCCAGGGCCTTCTCCGCTGATTTTTAAAGACTGTATGGACACATTAGGCTTGTACATAGATGGAGAACAGGTTTTCTGCTCTCCCCCTAAGCAGATCAATTTTGTGTGGCGTCAGTTATCTGGGGACAGCTGCAGGCCCGTTTTCAGTGAAATCCTTTGTATGCTCAAAGGGGAAATTATGAGACAGTGTATCTGGGCCCCTGCTTCAGAGCCACACAACTCACTCAGTCTGTCCCAGATTTTCCCTCACCTGGGCAGGGCAGAGACACTAGGAGTCAGTGTCTCTGGAGCCCCAGGTTAGGTCTGCTAGAAGCCCAGGGGGTGGTTCTAGGGATCTCTCATAAAGGTCAAGCATCAGTCAGGTTCATGGGAAAGTGGGGGAAATAGCCCCACCCCAAAGTCACACAACTCAGTCACTGACACCCCAAATCTGCCCAGACCTCTACACCCTGGCCAAGGCAGCTGACTTCTCAGAAGGGTATAAGCTCTGCAGAGGGGGCAGAGGGTGCAAGGATGTCCAGAGGGTGAGTCTATTGCTTTCCCCCAGGCTGATGCCACACAGAGGGGAGTGCTCTACCCCAGAAAGATGGCATCTGTCATTTTGAAGAATGACTCAGCACCAGGGTCCTGTTGACTGTCCCTTCAGCTCTCTACCAAGAGCCACAAACCTCACATTCTCTTTATGCCACTCTAGTCCATTCTACCCTCCTTTTCCCAGAACTCAGAGTGGCTGTGAACAAAATTTTGTGTGTTGGCCCTTTTAGAGGGTGCCTTTGTCTTTAGCAGACTTTTGTCCCCCTCTGATGGACAGAAACCCCACTGCTTTTCTTTTCTTTTTCTTTTAAATTTTTATTTATTTATTTATTTATTTATTTATTTATTTATTTATTTTACAGAGACAGAGAGAGGAATAGATAGGGACAGACAGACAGGAACGGAGAGAGATGAGAAGCATCAATCATCAGTTTTTCATTGCCGTTGCGGCACCTTAGTTGTTCATTGATTGCTTTCTCACATGTGCCTTGACCGCGGGCCTTCAGCAGACCGAGTAACCCCTTGCTGGAGCCAGCGACCTTGGGTCCAAGCTGGCGAGCTTTTTCCTCAAGCCAGATGGGCCCGCCCTCAAGCTGGTGACCTTGGGGTCTCAAACCTGGGTCTTCCGCATCCCAGTCTGACGCTCTATCCACTGTGCCACTGCCTGGTCAGGCTAAATTTTTATTTATTGATTTAAGAGAGAGAGAAACATTGATTTGTTGTTCCACTTATTTATGCATTCATTGGTTGATTCCTGTATGTGCTCTGTCCGGAAAAGGAACCTACAACGTTGGCGTATCGGGTTGACACTCTGACCAACTGAGCTCCCTGACCAGGGCTGAAACCTTGCTGCTTTTCACAGCCAGGTTTCTTCATGTGGGTGCCTCTTCCCAGCTTGGGTGCTCTAGGCTGGGCAGCCCAGCTTGGTTAGACCCCATGCCTCTCAGAAGAAACCCCATGCAGCTGAAATATCTCTTGAGAACTGCAGCCTACCCATCGGAGCAGTACCAGCCTTTTTTTTTTTTTTAGATTTCTGCCCTTCCTACCAGTTTTTATATGACTTCTGTAAATCCTTGTTTATAAGACTTCTCTTCAGCTGGTTATTCAGGATGATTGTTCTATAATTTAGTTATAATTCCAGGTTGGTCCTGCTTCCACCTACTCCACCACAATCTAGGATTCTTTGGAGTTGTTACTTTGGATTCTATGTAAGCATCTTGGCAAAGAGGATAAAAAGCTAATATTTTAAAAAAGATTCAGTGGTGGTTTTCAGTTCCACATCTAAGGAGATTGGAAGTTCCCACTCTGTCTAACAGTAAATAAAAGCCTACGAGACTGAAAAAATCAACAGTTTTTTCTTGAATCCACAGAGAGAGAGGGGTGGACACAGGGCAAACTGCTGCCTTAAGATTAGAGAGACAGATAGGCAAATACAGGGAGTATTGCCTTCCCAGAAATGATATTAATGAGTGAAAACTGCCCTGGTAGAAAAGCCTGAACTATAGTTGATGAATTGCTGGAGGCTCAGTGTGGAAACTCTGCAAATTAAAAACTTTAGGAGGACCCAGTCATGGAGAACTTTCACAATTTTGTGAGATTTTCCTCCAGGAGCTCAACAAGATTCTTATAATGAACACTGAAGAAAAATCCTCTCATACTTCTGGAAGGGATAGGGGGGAAAGTAGCCATTTTGAAGTATGCCAGAGCACTCTGTTCTTCTTAACAGTATCACTCTTGTGAGAAACTACTTAAATACAGCCTAACCTGCTGGGTTATTATCAGAGCCTTACTGACCTAGGTGAAGTGGAATATCCAACTCTAGCTCCCTGTAACTGTCCTGCCCCAGTTATCTGTCAAATAATTAAAAGGCATACTAAATGGCAAAAAACACAATTCATAGCAGAAGCATAAGAACCAAACATGGCAGGGATGTTGGTATTATCAGACAATGATTTGAAAAAATTATGCTTAACATGCTAAGGGCTCTAATGGATAAAGTAGACAACATGCAAGATCAGATAGGCAGTGTAAACAGAGATAGAAGTCTTAAGAAAGAACTAAAAAATACTAGAAATCAAAAACACTGTAAGAGAAATGAATTCCTCTGATAGGCTCATTAGTAGACTGGACATGGCTGAGGCAAGAATCTCTGAGCTATAGGGTATATTTACAGAAACCTCTGAAACTGAAAAACAAAGAGAACAGAGACTCAGAAAAGAAACAGGATATCCAAGAACCCCGTGGACAATCACGAAGGTGTAACATATGTGTAATGAGAATACAGGGAAACACTGAGCCATAATGTTCAAGCTAAAGAAAACCCAAGAGAAAGAAAAATAATCTGACAAGCCAGAGGACAAAACTACCTGATCTACAAAGCAACAAAGTTAAGAATTACATCTGACTTCTCAGAAATCATGCAAGCAAGAAAAGAGGTGAAAAATTTTAAGTGTTGAGAAAAAAAAACAACTATCAACTTAGAATTCTGCATTCTGAAAAATTATCCTTCAAAAGTCAAGGAGATATAAAAACTTTCTCAAACAAATAACAATTGAGAGAATGTGTAGCCATTAGACCTACCTTGCAAGAAATGTTCAAAGAAGTTCTCTAGAGAGAAGGAAAATAATAAAGGTCAGAAACTTGGATCTACATAAAGAGAAGAAGACCATTAAAAACAAAATAAATGAAGGTAAAATAAAGTTTTATTTTTCTTAATTGATCTAACAGATGACAGTTTGCTCAAAATAATAACAACAGTATGTTTGATTATATGTGCTTATGTATATATCCTGTGTCAGGGCATGAAAAAACAAGAACCAGTTGTATTTTGTCAAGAAGAAACCCATTTTAAATCTAAAGATGCAAATAGATTAAAAGTAAATGGGTGGAGCCAGACCAGGCGGTAGCACAGAGGATAGAGCATCAGACTGTGACATGGAGGACCCAGGTTCAAAACCCCAACGTCACTGGCTTCAGCACAGGTTTACCAGCTTGAGCACAGGGTTGCTGGCTTTAGTGAGGGATCATACACATGACCCCATGGTCGCTGGCTTGAGCCCAAAGGTCACTGGCTTGAAGCCCAAGGTCGCTAGCTTGAGTCCAAGGTCACTGGCTTGAGCAAGGGGTCACTCGCTTTGCTCTAGCCCCCCCCAGTCAAGGCACATATGAGAACACAATCAATGAACAACTAAGGTGCCACAGTGAAGAATTGATGCTTCTCATCTTTCACTCTTCCTGTCTGTTTGTCCCTATCTGTCCCTCATCTCTCACTCTCTCTCTCTCTCAAAAAAAAAAAAGTAAGTGGGTGGAGAAAAAATACACTGTGCTAACACTAATAGAAAGAAACCAGCAATAGCTATAATAATTTTCAGATAGAGTGGATATCAAAGCAAGGAAAATTATCAAGGATAAAGACAAATAAATGAATTAGGTTTTCATGGAAGACTCTTGCTGTAGTGTGATTTAAACAACTATTGTGATTTAAATTCCCCTAATTGTCAGGTCTTTCCTCAATGTAGGCTTTCCCTGATATTTCTGCAAAGATAAACTTTTTGCTACATTTCAAAGTGAAGGCCAGGAAGCCATTAAGAGAGAGAATAGCAGGCCAATTACCGTATTTCCTCATGTGTAAGATGCACCCTTTTTCAAAAAATGTGGGGTCTAAAAACTGGATGTGTCTTATACAGTGATATTAGATTTTTTACTTGCATTTCCGCTTTTTTGCGCTTGTTTTTGCACTCATTGTTGAAGACAGTGATTTGTCGTCAGACACCAAATGAGGACAAGCTAATGGATAGGAGTTTTGACAGTGATGAGGAGTTGTATAAATTTTCTGATGAATAAAACTTTAGCTCAATAACTTTATGTAATACATTTATTTTCAAATTTCGGGCCCCAAAATTAAGGTGCGTCTTATACATGGGAGCCTCTTATACATGGGGAAATATGGTAACTACAATTTCACAGTGGGGGATGAGAATGTTCTGTTTTGAGGGTGAGAATGAGAAGTTGGGTGAGGGCAATTTGAGTTTTGAGTTTTAAAATTGAGGGGAATTTAAAGCTCTGGATTTAAAGATGCCCTGAACCCAAACCTTACAATGATCATAAGTATAAACATCCTCAACAAATATTAGTGAATCCAGCAATGTATAAAAAGAAGTTTGTTTGTTTTGAGAGGAACATTGAGCTGCTTGTGTATGTGTCCTGACCAGGGAATCAAAACGGCAAGCTCTGCACTCTGGGATGACTCTCCAACCAACCAAGTTATCTGGCCAGGACTTAATTTTTATTGATTTTTAGAGAGACAGAGAGAGGAAGGGGAAGAGAAGCATTCAACTGTTGTTCCACTCAGTCATACATTCTTTGGTTGCTTCCCATGTGTGCCCTGACCAAGATCGAACCTGCAACCTTGACATTTTGAGATGATGCTCTTAACTGACTGAGCTAACTGGCCTGGGCCATGGGTGTGCAGAGCTGGGTCAGCATTTATAAATCAATTAATGTAATCTACCACATCAATAGGCTAACAAAGAAATATCACATGATCATATTAATAAGAGGCAGAAAAAGTATTTGACAACATCCAATCTTCATTCATGATAAAAAGTTAGTAAACTAGTAATAGAAGGGAACTTCCTCAACTTGATGAAGAACATGTACAAAA
The DNA here is from genome assembly GCA_037038555.1 of Rhynchonycteris naso. Classification (NCBI taxonomy): domain Eukaryota; kingdom Metazoa; phylum Chordata; class Mammalia; order Chiroptera; family Emballonuridae; genus Rhynchonycteris; species Rhynchonycteris naso. The sequence goes on along the minus strand of CM073002.1, from coordinate 61,156,449 downwards.
ATCTACATCATACTTAATGGTGAGAAACTAAAAGCTTTACCACTAAAATCAGAGATAAGAAAAGTGTGTCCCCTCTTGCCAGTCCTTTCCAACATTGTACTGGAAGTCTTAGCTAATACAGTGAGGCAAGAAGAAGAAATGAACATTATACAGATTGGGAAGGAAGAAATAAAACTGACTTTGTAAACAGATGAATGTTCATCTATGTAGAAAATACGAAGAACTGACTAGAAAAAAATACCTCCTGGAACTCATAGGTGATTATAGCAAGATTATAGGATACAAGGTTAATATACAAAGGTCAATTGCTTTCCTATATATCAGCAACAAACAAGTAGAAATTTAAGTAAAAAACACAATACCTTTTACATTATCATCAAAAAATGGGAAACTTAGGGATAAATCTAATAAAATATATATAAGACATGTGAGGAAAACTACAAAATTTTGATGAAAGACATCAAAGGACTAAATAAATAAATGGAAAGAGTTTATGTTTATGGATAGGAAGACTCAATATTGTCAAGATGTCAGTTATTCCCAACTTGATCTGTAGATTTAATCTCAACCAATATCACTGCTGGTTATTTTATGGATATCAAAAAAAAAAATCTAGAGCTTCTATGAAGAGGCAAAAGACCCAGAATAGTCAGTACAATATTAAAGAAGAAGAACAAAATTGGAGGACTGATGCTACCTGACTTCAAGACCCACTAAAAGTTGTAGTAATCAAGACAGTGTGGAATTGGGGAAAGAAAAGACAAATACAATAGATCAATGAAATGGAATACAGAGACTAATAATAGATCTTTATAAATACGATAAACTAATCTTTGACAAAATAAAACAATAAAGCAAGGTTAGCATTTTTAATAAGTGGCACTGGAACAACATTCAGATACGAGAGAGAGAGAGAGAGAAGGAAGGATGGAGGGAAAGAAAGGAAAGGAGAAAAGGAATAAAGAAAGAATCTAGACACAGATCTTGCACTCATCACAAAAATTAACTCAAAATGGATCACAGACCATGGTTGATTGGCTTGGAGGATAGAGTATTGGCCCAGCATATGGGCATCCTGGGTTCCATTCTCAGTCAGGGTACACAGAAGAAGTGACCATCTGCTTTCTTCCCGCTTTTCTCCCTCTATCCTTTCCGCAGTCAGTGGCACAATTGGTTTGAGCATTGGCCCAGGCACTGAGAATAGCCCAGTTGGTCTAAGCATTAGCCTCAGGCACTGAGGATAGCTTGGTTGACTCTAGCATTGGCCCCAGATGGGGGGGTTGCTGGGTGGATCCTGGTTGGGGCGCATACAGGAAAGTCTGTCTTACTGTCTTCTCTCCTCTCACTTAAAAAAAAAAGTGGATCACAGACTTCAATGTAGAAAGCAAAACTATAAAACTCTTAAAAGGTAACATGAGAAAAATAATAGATGACCTTGGGTATGACAGTGAATTTTTAGATATAACATTAAAGGTATGACCCATTAAATAAGTGATGGATAATCTGGATTTTATTAAAATTTAAAACTTCTGTTCTACAATAGATAATGTCATTAGAATAAGACAAGTTACAGAATAGGAGAAAATATTTGTAAAAGTCATATTTTATAAAAGACTGTTATCCAAAATATGAAGAAAAGAGCCACAAAAAATGAATAAAACTCGGAGACGGCAAGATGGTGATGGAGTAGGCGGACATACCAACTTCCAACTCCCAGACCAAAGTGGATTATAACTTAATTTTAAGAACCATCATCTGGATAAACCAACTGTGAACTAAACTAAGTGGACTCTTCAACTAAGGAACACTGAAGAAGCTACATTGAGAGTGGTAGGAAAAGCGAAAACGTGGAAAGGGCTGCCCAGCTCCCCGGAGCAAATGGCAGCCCGGAGAGACTTGCGTGGTGGGAAGAGAGTTTAGCGGAGAGGGAGGGACCTGGGTCCCAGGAACAAAGCCCCAGCCTGCAGCCCCAGAGCCTAGAAGAGGCATTTGGACAGTATTGAGCTGTGAAACAAATGAGGGTACTGTTTGTGAGAAAGAGACAGTTTTCTCAGACCCAGGATTCTTCTTAAAGGGACAGCGCAGAAAACCTCTCTCACAACCACTCACCCGGGGCTCAGGGGAACGGAGACAGAGGAGAGGACCAGAGCAGCGGGAAGAAAGTGTGGACTGGAAGGCACAGGGAGAAACACTCTGAGGGACAGCCACCCTAACCCCTGGGCTGAGTCACTTCCCTAATCGAAAATTAATATTTCCCCTGGAACTAGCAATACCAGCAAAGGGAGGCAGGACACCAGCCAAACAAGCTCTCCCACAGCACTTAGAGTAGAACTGCTTAGACGGAGGGAGCTTCCAGGACTACAATGGAGTGTTAGGGTCTGAATTGCAGTGCCCCTACCCACACTGTTGAGGGCTTGCTGGAGGAACGGTGGCGGCGAGACGCTGAAACATGTTTCTGTCGGCGGGGGCAGAGGCCCAGCCAGCGTGAGCTAGGTCTAGCCCAGCAGGGGTGGAGGAGATGCGCGAAAGCGGTCTGGCAGCTGTGGGCCCGCCTGCAGCCCCACCTGCAGGGGGAAAAGCGGGAGGCCAGGAATGGGCAGAGATCTGCTGCTGAGCAGGGCCCCATGAGCGTGCAGCATCACCTGGGCCCCAGGGTTTGCGACACTGCGCGAGCCGGCCCTGACTGCAGGGACAGAGCTAAAGCCTGGGATAGGCGAAGGCTTGCAGCTGAGCACATACCAGCAGCCCTGCCGGACCCGAAAAACTGCAGCAAACAGGCTCTGACTGCGGGGGCTGGGCTGAACCCTGGAACAGGCAGGATCCGCAGCTGAGGAAAGGTGCTCACACCTACCCTTGGTGCCAAGGCTTGTGGCTTGAGTGCACTGCGCAACACCACCTGTGGGGGCGAGGCGAAGGCCCAGACAGGCTGAGGCTTGTAGAGCCGGGCACCAGAACACAGCCCCTCCCACAGAGGAGAGGCAGAAATCACAGCAACAGCTACAGTGGGCCGGCACCGGAAACACCCATACCCAACCACCCTAGGCAGCAGCAGAAGGGGTGGTGGGCCTGCAGACAGACCACACCTAGGGAACAAAGAGGCAACACCCATTGGACTCCAGTGGCCACACCCTTCTTATACACAGACAAAATGGGCAAGTAGAGAAATGCAACCCAAATGAATCAAGAGAAATCCCCAGAGAAGGACCTGAATGAACCAGATATAACCAAATTACCAGATGCAGAGTTTAAAATAATGATAGTTAGGATGTTCAAAGAGCTTAGAGCAACAATTGATAGTCATTACGAACACCTAAATAAAGAGATAACAAGTATTTAAAAGGAAATTGAAATAATAAAAAAGAATCAGACAGAAATGACAAATACAGTATCAGAACTGAAGACCACAATGGAAGAAATTAAAAGCAGGATGGATGAAGCTGAGGATCGAATCAGAGAGTTAGAGGACAAAATGAACAAAGGCACAGAAACAGAGCAGAAAAAATAAGAGACTCAAAAAATGTGAGGAAACTCTAAGGGAGCTCTGTGACAACATGAAGAGAAATAACATCTGCATCATAAGGGTTCCCGAATATGAAGAGAAACAACAAGGGATAGAAACTTTGTTCAATCAAATCATAGCTGAAAACTTCCCTAAATTAAGGTTGGGAAACATTCCACATGTTCAAGAAGCATACAGAACTCCATTAAAGAGTAACCAAAAAAAATCTACACCAAGACACATCATAGTTAAAATACCAAAACTAAGGGATAAAGAGAAAATTTTAAAAGCTGCTAGAGAAAAAAAGGCTATCACCTACAAAGGAGCCCCCATAAGGATGACATCGGACTTCTCAACAGAAACACTTGAGGCCAGAAGGGAATGGCAAGATATATTCAAAGTAATGCAGAACAAGAACCTACAACCAAGACTACTCTATCCAGCAAGGCTAACGTTTAAAACTGAAGGAGAAATAAAGAGCTTCCCAGACAATAAAAGCCTCAAGAAATTCATTAAAACCAAACCAATTCTGTAAGAGATGCTAGGGGCCTTTTGTGAACAGTTCAAAGGGGGAAAAGAATATAGCGAAAGAAGAATACAGCTATACAGCTTTAAAGAATAAAATGGCAATAAACAACTAGATATCAATAATCACCTTAAATGTAAGTGGATTAAATGATCCAATCAAAAGACATAGGGTAGCTGTGTGGATAAAGAAACAGGACCCATACATATGCTGTCTACAAGAGACACACCTTAAAACAAAAGATGCACATAGACTGAAGGTAAAAGGATGGAAAAAAATATTTCATGTAAATGGAAATGAAAAAAAACTCGGGGTAGCAATACTTATATCTGACAAAACGGACTTTAAAACAAGGACTGTAGTAAGAGATAAAGAAGGACACTACATAATGATAAAGGAAAAAATTCAACAGGAAGATATAACCATTATAAATATCTACGCACCAAACTTAGGAGTCCCGACATACATAAAGCAGACTTTGATGGATATAAAGGGCGAGATTAACAGCAATACTATAATAGTAGGGGATTTCAATACCCCAATAACATCACTGGATAGATCCTCAAAAAAGAAAATTAATAAAGAAACAGCGAACTTAAAGGATACACTAGATCAACTCGATTTAATAGATATCTTCAGAACTTTTTAGCCTAAAGCAGTAGAATATACATTCTTTACAATTGCTCATGGTACATTCTTTAGGATAGACCACATGTTAGGACAAAAAAGTGGTCTCAACAAATTTAAGAAGATTGAAATCATATCAAGCACTATCTCTGATCACAGTGGCATGAAACTAGAAATTAACCATAAAAGAAAAACTGAAAAATACTCAAACACTTGGAAACTAAATAGCATGTTATAAAATAATGAATGGATTAACAATAAGATCAAAGAAGAAATAAAAAAGTTTCTAGAAACGAATGATAATGAGCATACATCAACTCAAAATTTATGGGACACAGCAAAAGCAGTACTGAAAGGGAAGTTCATAGCACTACAGGCATACCATGAGAAGCTAGAAAAAGCTCAAATAAGCAACCTGACCCTGCATCTAAAAGAACTAGAAAAACAACAGCAAATAAAGCCCAGGACTAGTAGAAGGAAAGAAATAATAAAGATCAGAGCAGAAATCAATGACATAGAGGCTAAGGAAACAATACAGAGGTTCAATGAAACCAGGAGCTGGTTCTTTGAAAAAGTAAACAAGATCGATGAACCTTTAACTAGACTCACCAAGAAAAAAAGAGAGAGGACTCAAATAAATAAAATTAGAAAGGAGAGTGGAGAAATAACAACTGACACAATAGAAATACAAAGTATTGTAAGAAAATACTATGAAGAACTGTATGCCAAAAAATTAGACAACCTAGGTGAAATGGACAAATTTCTTGAATCATATAATCTTCCAAAAATCAATCTGGAAGAATCAGAACACCTAAACAGACCAATTACAAAAAAATGAGATTGAAACAGTTATCAAAAAACTCCCAACTAAGAAAAGTCCTGGGCGTGATGGCTTCACAAGTGAATTCTACCAAAAATTCAAAGAAGAACTAACTCCTATCCTCCTCAAGCTATTTCAAAAAATTCAAGAGGAAGGAAGACTTCCAAACTCTTTTTATGAGGCGAGCATAATTCTGATCCCGAAACCAGGCAAAGACAACACAAAGAAAGAAAATTATAGGCCTATATCCCTGATGAATTTAGATGCTAAAATTCTCAACAAAATATTAGCCAACTGGATCCAGCAATATATGAAAAAAATCATACATCATGATCAAGTGGGATTTATTCTGGAGAGGCAAGGCTGGTTCAATATTCGCAAATCAATCAATGTGATTCATCACATAAACAAAAGGAAGGACAAAAATCACATGATCATTTCAATAGATGCAGAAAAAGCATTTGATAAAATCCAGCACCCATTCATGATCAAATCTCTCAGTACAGTGGGAATACAGGGAACATTCCTTAACATGATAAAGGCCATCTATGACAGACCCACAGCAAACATCATACTAAATGGGCAAAAATTAAAAGCAATCCCCTTAAGATCAGGAACCAGGCAGGGATGCCCCCTTTCACCACTCTTATTCAACATAGTTCTGGAAGTCCTAGCTACAGCAATCAGACAAGAAGAAGAAATAAAAGGCATCCAAATTGGAAAAGAAGAAGTAAAACTGTCATTATTTGCAGATGATATGATATTGTATATTGAAAACCCTAAAGTCTCAGTCAAAAAACTACTGGACCTGATAAATGAATTCAGTAAGGTGGCAGGATATAAAATTAATACTCAGAAATCAGAGGCATTTCTATATACCAACAATGAACTGTCAGCAAAAGAAATTAAGGAAACAATCCCCTTCATTGGTGGCCGGAGAATGGAAGGTGGGGAAGCACAGAGGATTATTAGGGTAGGAAAAATATTTTGTATGATACTATAATGGTGGACACGTTATTATACATTTATAGATATACATATAAGAATTTGTCCAAACCCATAGAATGTGCAACACCAAGAATGAACCCTAATGTAAACTGTAGACTTGGAGTGATGATAGTCTGTCAGTGTGGGTACATCACTTGTAACCAATGTATCACTCTGGCAAGTGATGTTGAATGGAGTCAGCTTTGCATGTGTGCGGGCAGGGTATACTGTATATGGGAAGTCTCTCTACCTTCTTCTCAAGGTGCTGTGAACCTGAAAGAGCTCTAAAAAATTAAGTCTTTAAAAAATACAAGCAATCAGCCTGACCACGTGGTAGGGCAGTGGATAGAGTGTTAGCCTGTGACGAAGAGGACCCAGATTCAAAACCCTGAGGTTGTCAGCTTGAGCACGGGCTCGTCTAACTTGAGTGCAGGCTCACCAGCTTGAGCGTAGGGTAGGGTTGCAGCCTTGAGTGTGGGATCATAGACATGACCCCATGGTCACTGACTTGAGCCCAAAGGTCGCTGGCTTGAAGTCTAAAGTTTCTGGCTTGAGCCCAAGGTTGCTGGCTTGAGTCCAAGGTCACTCAAATGGGCTTGAGCAAGGGGTCACTCACTCTGTTGTAGCCCCCTGGTCAAGGCACATATGAGAAAGCAATCAATGAACAATTGAGGTGCTGCAATGAAGAATTGATGTTTCTCTTCTCCCTTCCTGTCTGTCTGTCCCTATATGTCTCTCTTAAAAAGAAAAAGTAAGCATTTGGTGGAGTGCATACTCACAGAACAGGACTGGTAACTTTGTGAAGTCCCTCTTTGTGTGTAGTTTTGTTGGGCTGGAAGGGAAAATCTAGAAGACTGTGGGCGTGGCTGACAGTGCATGCTCCTGGTGCCCGGGCAGTAGTGAAGGAGGAAGGGCCTGGACTGAGGGACTAGAGCAGCAGTGGCTCCTGTAAGGGCAGCAGAGCCAGAGTGAGTGTGCCCGGGAATGGGATCCAGGGCAAGGCAAGGCTCAAGCCAAAGACGGAGCAGAGGTGGGCCCTCTGGTCTTGGGTGTCCATCGGGGTTGAGGATAGGTAGGAAAGAGATCATTCATTGCTCTTTGTCATTCACATTTTACTCTCCCTAAACCAACCAAAATGGAAAAAAAGAGATTATGTTGGGAAAAAAGTAACAAGTTGGGAAAGAAACTTGTTAAGTTACCATAGGACTTTTGTGAAATTATCATTCCTTCTTTGTATTCTCTCCTCTGACCCACGTGGAACAATCCCATAGCATCAGAAACCATAGTCAGAAGGATTCATTAGGCTTTATCATCATCTTAGCCCATTTGATCAGATGGTTCAAATGTGTAGTTATTTACTTTGGAAGACAAGAATTTATTCTTTTGATTCAAGGTGATGGTTTTATAATATAATGATATTCATATGATTTGAAATGATATAAAGTTGATTTGAAGTTATTTCCTCAAGAAGAAATAGTAGAATAATTTCTGCTGAAAACATAAACTATAAATACTATGTTGTCTAAATGTGTTAGAAATTCATAACAACTGCTAAAAAATTATTTCGGTGCCCATTAGCATTCAGCATTACAAACAATTTAAAATCCTGACTGATTATAGGTTGAACCTCCAAACAGGTGCTTCTTTCTAAGTGGCTTAAGGTGCATTTTCCTTAGAGATAAACTGAATATACAGCTCATGTACAAGCACCTCCCATTGCTTTTGACTATTTTCAAAATGGAAAGCTCTCTCTTATTTTGCCATATTTAGTTATTTGTTTATACAATTTAACCAATTCTTCTAATAATTAAAAATGTTTTCTTTTAAATTAAAGTAGTTGTATAAAATTTTCTTATTTTAAAAGTAGTACATATCTAGGTTTTTTAAAAGTTTGAAAATTCAGAAAACTAGAAACATAATAAAAAAATTCTCCCTGTAATCTTACTATTCTGAAATAATTGTTATTATTTTATTGTATACTATTTAAACATTTTCTATGCACAAAATACAGTTTTCAAAAACATAAAACTGTACTTCTATTATAATACTGCTTTATAATGTCCCCTTTCCTCCTTTTCATTAAATCTTAGACATTTTTATAGGTTCATAAATATAGATTATGTTGTTGCTTTTAATAGCAACATCAATTCTATTATGCTTATTGCCATAGTATTTTAAACAATTCTATTGATGGTGATCATTTACATTTGTAATTTTTTACTCATAAATAGAACTTTATGAACATGTTTGCACATATCTCTGCACACTTGTCCATGTATCTCCTTGCATAAATTCTTAGGTTTACATACAATTGCTGGGGCAGAAGAATACTTTAAAAGTCTGATCTATATTGATCACTTTCCTGATAGTTGAGTTGTGGCTATTTATATTTCCAACAACAGTTTATGAGAATACCTGTTTTTTACAACTTAATCAATGCTAGGTATTTCAATTTCTTAAATCTTTATTTATGTGATGTAATAAAATACCATCTTGCTGTTTAAATTTTCTTTGATTACTAGTTATGTTCATTTTATTTTCATATGTTTTTAGAGGGTTTTGTTTTGTGAATTTACTCATTTTTCTATAGGTATTTGTTATATTGATTGTATTTTATAATGAGCATGCCTCTCTTTATTTCTACAGCTTTTTTTCTTTTTTTTTACTGGGACAGAGAGAGAGTCAGAGAGAGGGATAGATAGGGACAGACAGACAGGAACGGAGAGAGATTAGAAGCATCAATCATCAGTTTTTCGTTGCGACACCTTAGTTGTTCATGGATTGCTTTCTCACATGTGCCTTGACCATGGGCCTTCAGCGTACTGAGCAACCCCTTGCAGAAGCCAGTGACCTTGGGTCCAGGCTGGCGAGCTTTTGCTCAAGCCAGATGGGCCCACGCTCAAGCTGGTGGCCTCGGGGTCTCGAACCTGGGTCCTCCGCGTCCCAGTCCAATGCTCTATCCACTGCGCCACTGTCTGGTCAGGCTGTTATATTGATTTATAAGAGCCTTTTATATAGAAAGGCTGCCTAATTTTTTTTCATATGTTGCAAGTGTACCATTCACATTTTTAAATGTTTATGATATTTTGAGGTATAGAAGTTTCAAGTTAAATTTAATTCTATTGATCATTTTTTAAGTAGTTTCTGGCTTTTGAGTCATGTTTAAAAATATATTTCACTCAAAGATGTTATAATTACTTATGCTTTCCATTAGTACTTTTATTAGTCTCATTTTCCTTTTAAGTGTGAGGAGGAGAGACAGTGAGATAAACTCTCACACATGCCCTGACCAGTATCCACCTGGCAGCCCTCATCTGAGTCGATGCTCAAATCAACCGAGCTATTTTTAGTGCCTGGGGCTGATTCTTGGACCAGCCAAGCTATCCTCAGTGCCTGGGGCCAACACTCAAACCAGATGAGCCACAGGCTGTGAGATGGAAAGGGGGGGAGGGGAAGGGAAGCAGATGGGAAGGTCACTTCTCATGTGTGCCCTGACTAGGATTTGAAACCAACGTCCATATGCCAGGCCAATGCTCCATCCACTGAGTCAGCTGGCCAGGGCCTAGTCTCATTTTTAAACTAAATATTTTAAATTATCTGGAATTAATTTTTGTTCAAAGGATGAAGTTCTGTTCTCTTTTTTATGCTCTTGTATTTGTATTTCTGAAGGGAAACAGCCAAATTGGGTGTGTAACTAAAAGCAGAGAACAAAGAAACCAGTGAAGTAGCAATTCTGAATAGGTTTAGAACAGTGGTTCTTAACCTTTTTTGAGGTACCGAACCCACCAGTTTCATATGCGCATTCACCGAACCCTTCTTTAGTGATAAATAAAATATGATTTTTTTTCCCAAATTCAAGACATAGGTATATGTTTTTTTACTGGTGCACAAAATGAGCCATGCATGAACATCACCTTGCTCAAAGAACAAAACCAACAAAGTGCATGAACTCACAACAAATTACGGTATTACTTTATTCTGGCCTCTGCGGCAGAGGCTTCTCCGAACCCCTGAGACCGACTCATCGAACCCCTAGAGTTCAATAGAACCCAGGTTAAGAACCACTGGTTTAGAAGTAACTGTATGACATCTTAGAATCCACCTTTTATAGCTCTTTATATGACAGCCCTGCCCAGTGATACATAGATAAACAGGCACTTTTGTGAGTAGATCTAGATTTTTCTATATCTTCAGTTTCTTGGCAAAGGTGGGAAAAACATGGCAGTTCCCTTAAGATTATCGGGCATAATCCTTTTAAACTGAAGTCATAACTGTGGGCCTGTTGATGTTAAAGGGGGAAGGACTTAATGAAGCTCAAGGATTTAGTTCTACTTGATTATATAATATTCTAAATGATTACATCAGATTTTAATTTTTTTTAATAATTTTCCCTTTTAGGATGGAGCCATATACTTTTCCTCCCGCTTCAACTAAGCACCCACCCATTCCTTCAAAGTATACTGTGGGTACTCAGACTGATTATCGTGATTCCGAAGTTCAAACAGACCCATATTCTCCAGAATATGTAGTATGTCAGGATTCAGTCCCTGAGCTCTTGACTCTGGCTACTCTGACTTGGGGTGAGTTGGTGATTCTCTTATATAATTGAAGATGACAGTCCTGATAACCATGCTGAGGTCCTGAAAATGAAGAGCGCATAGAGGCAAATATGGTTTAAAGTGTCTTGCTCAGTAGAGCTACTTCATGGACTCATACTTTTTCTGATACTTTTGTTTCAGAGAGAGCCACACACTTTTCACCGTCCAGAGGTTTATTGTATTTTATCCTTGAAGCTGAAGTTATGTTTCAGCTTAATTATTCCCTGATCAATGCTCTTTATTTTTTAAAATTAAATTTATTGGGGTAACATTGGTTAATAACATAATTTTCAGGTGTACAAGATTATAATTCGACATTTGTGTCTAATTATAGAAGTCTAGTTTCCTTCCGTTACCATATATTGGTACCCTTTATCCATATTGCCTTCCGTTCATCCCCTTTCTCCTCTAGTAACTTCTATTCACAAAAAAAAAATGCATTGAAAGAGTTAAAAGACAAGGCACAGATTGAGAGAAGATATTTGCAATATAGCCATATATGACAAAAGGTTCATAACTAGAACACATAAAGAAATTCTAAAAATCAATAAGCAAAAGACAATGTAACAAAAAAAAGAGCAAACAGTGTGAGCAGGCACTTAATAAAATGGATTCTCAAATGGCTAACTAACCTATGAAAGTGTTCAACTTAATTAGTCATCAGGGAAATGCAAATTAAAATCTCAGTATGATACTACTACACACATACCAACAAAGCTAGTATCATAAAGATTGACATCACCAAGTAGTGGTAAGGATGTGAAGCAAAGAGAATTTCATACACTACATGTATAAATTACAGTCAGTTTTTGAAAACAGTTTGGTAGTATCTTTTAAATCTGAGCATACTCATACCTATGACCCAGGATTTTCACTTCTGGCTATATACTAAAGAGAACTGAGTACTTAGTCCTACCAACAGGAATGCCTGTGTGTATTCACCAGAAGACACACGCAAAAATGTTCATAGCAGCACTATTCGTAACAATTCCAAGCTAAAACCAACCCAAATGTCCATGCATCACAGTATGGATGCATAAAACATAGCATAGCATATTCACACAATGTAATGCTAGATTGCAATGAAAGCACAACTACATGTCACCACGTGGGTGACGCTCACAGATACAATGCTGAGCAAAAGAAGACACAAAAGAATACCTGTACTTTGATTCCATTTATATAAATCTCGAAACCTATCAAAACTAAGTTACTATGTTAGGAATTATGACAGTGGTTATCCTTGAGGCAGGAAGAGACTGGGAGAGGGAGTTTGATGAGCAGTCCTGGGTTCTAGTAATATTCTGTTCCTTGATCTGAGTGCTGGTTATGTGTGTGTGTATAAATTGTGTGTCTTTATGCATGTATGTCATACATTAATAAAAAGTGTACATAAAAATAAGTGAAAAATGATGACACAATGAAAAAGGTAGACAGTGTAGGCATGAAGAAAAATTGTTAAGTGCTTAGTAGGTGCCCAGAACTGTTCCAAGTGCTTTACGTTTTACTTTATTTAATTTTCACAAGTAAAGTGAATTATACAACTTAAATCAGAAATTGATGCTATAGATCTTTTAAAAAGCAAAATAAATGGTCATGACAACCATAAAGTAATTTCTTGGATAAAGGTTAATAATATAGCCAAACCTCTTATAAGAAATATTCAGACAAAAGACAGAGTTACAAATAAAGTGTACTGGGATTGGAAGAGGGATATAACTACAGAGTAAATGATTTAAGAACTATGAGAAAATACTATGCATATCTTTTGCTCTATATTTTAAATAGATAAATTATATAATTTTTAAAGAAAATATAAATTACCGAGTTGGTTTCTAGAAGAAATAGCAAACCTGAAGAAAATAATAACTATAGAAATAAACTTGGTAAAAAACAATTCTTTTAAGAGCACCAGGCCTAAATCATTTTACAGATAAGTTTACTAGTCCTTTACGGAACAAATAAGCTATGTTTTATGTGATTTTTTCCAGCAAAGAGAAAGAGAGAATAAAGGTTATTTTGTTCATTTTATGAAGCTAGTATAGCCTTGATTTGAAAACTGAGTAAGGCTAATACTAGAAAGGAGAATTACAGGAAGGGCTATCTTACACGTGAAGAAAATGCAGAAGTTCTAAATAAAATACCAGCAATCAAATCTTACAGTATTTAAAAAGATGATTTATCATAAACAAGTGGTTTAATCACACAGATTCAAATTTAGTGTAATATCATAAGGCCAATGTAATTTACCATTTTAACAGAAAACATAAGAAACAATGGTTCAATAGATGTAGAAAAAGTGTTTGATAACATTCAACACTCATTTATGACATCAACTGTAATAAAACAGAAGGAAATTTTAGTAATTTAATAAAAAGCATCTACCATAGTCTTCAATAAAAATAATACTAAACGTGGAACTTTAGAAGCTTTACCTCAATGTGAAATAAAACCGATCTCTTCTCCACCACTAGTTAGCAGTGCAGAGAACCTCTTAACCGGAGCGTACTGAGCTAGGCTATGACTTCTTGCCCCAGTTATATTTGGAAATATGATTAGCATTTTTATATGTGAAAATGATTAGGCAGTGCTCCTAGCATTTAACACATGGGATGTGGTTTGGAGGGTAGGCTGGCATGGATACTAAACATCCTGTCCCTGTGTGGGGCAGTTCCATGCAACAAATAATTGTGCTATATGGCAGTGATAGTACCCTGGATGAAAAATACTGGTAAATGCAGTAAGATAAGAGAAAATAAATGAGTTATGAAGATTAGAAAGAAGCAGCAAAACTGTATCTGTCGACAATGTGCTCATTTAAAAAGTCAAGTAAAATAACAAATGATCAGAACTAAGAACTTGAGTTCAACAAGGTAGTTAATTATGCAATCAGCACACAAAGATCAGTGCTTTCCTATGTATGAACAATATTTAATTAGAAATGTTATTGAAAAATTCATGGTTTTATAGCAGCAAATGAAGTAATAAAAACACGTGCAAGGCATTTATGGAGAAAAATATAAATTGTGACCTTCTGCAAATTACTTTGATATTTTTTCATACTTCAAAATATAGATTTGTTTAATGCCAGGTGGATCTCGGTTGGGCACATGCGGGAGTCTGTCTGACTGCCTCCCTGCTTTAAACTTTGGAAAAGTACAAAAAACAAACAAACAAAAAAAACACCCCAAAATATAGATTTGTTTAATACAGGGCATAACAAGGTGTGATTATTCAGTCAGCAGTCACATAATATTTTTCAGATACTTTTTAGGATCTTATATGAGAATAAAATGTCTTCTGGCTGAATTACTAATAAGAAGCAGGGCAGGTGACAGCTGTGAGGCACATCTGGAAGGTGTTTCCTAATATTTCATCCTGTCATAACCTTATATTTAAAGAGGACAGGGGCCTGACCTGTGGTGGTGCAGTGGATGAAGCGTTGACCTGGGAATTCTGAGGTCGCCAGTTCAAAACCCTGCACTGGTCTTGTCAAGGCACATATGGGAGTTGATGCTTCCTGCTCCTCCCCCCTTTCTTTCTCTCTCTCTCTCTCACTCTGTGTCTCCTCTCTAAATGAATAAAATAAAAAATAAAAATAAAAAAATAAAGAGGACAGGAACTGAAAGGGAGTTGATTGACTACTGGTAGGTGCATGAGTTTGTCCATGTGTTTCTAAGGTGTTTGTGCTTCATCCTCCAGGCCGAGGTCTCCCGGCAGGACAAGCTGAGGTAGAGATGATAGAACGTGCCCGGGAGAAGCGTGCCTGGGAAGCCACTCTGCCCTCTCTGAGTGACACCGCCCCATTTGAGAAGAGGAGGCTGACGAATGAGATGGAGAGGAAGGATTGGGCCTTCAGAGAGCAGGAGATTGAAAAGTAAGTTCTCAATCACCCAGACAACTGCTCCTGCGTTGATGGAAGTACTGTTAATACTTTTTATCTGTAAAGCATCTTCTCAAGTGTAGAAGGTTTAAAAGTAATCCTCCACCTGTAGAGATAGGAAATTGGGTTTCTGGTTCTTTCAGGAACAATAACTCTACAGCTTTCTCCCTGTTGATGTAAAAATGTATACTGCCCTCTATGTGTACAGCACAGCATGAAACTCGTCTCTGAGCGACCCTCATGGCCCTCTGATTCTTCTCTTCCCTTTCCTCTTTGTCTCTAATCTAGACCATCATAGAATCCCACTGATTTTCACATAATGTCTTTCAAACTGTCCATTTCCAGTGCCACTCTGCATATCCATCTTGGCCCTCTTCATATCCATCAAACAGCCTCCTAGCTGATCTTGTCTCTTATTCCCCCTGCTGCTGAATTCCCAGCCAGAACACCTTGGGTTCTAGCTATAGTGAATGGGGCATTTTCTATTTAAAAGCCAAATTGTGAAATTCTTCAATTAAGAAATGAAATCACAGCACATAAATAACAATACACTGAGATACTTCTAGTTGCATTTATAATCATTTTAACTGATGTATTTTCATTTTAACTGATGAGGTTGTCCCTGGAATATGTAAAAATGACAACTCTAGCAAGCAAGAAAGGAAGGGAACTTACCAAGGTTCTTTTTACCAGCAATAAAGTGATGAGGCACTTTATTGCTCATAGCATTACTACCAAAGCCTCTGACAGTCTGCTTACACAGAAGAGAGTTAGGGACTCAGAGACTCTTGGACTCAGTGTAGTCCTGAATTCAAAATATGTTTATCTTTTTACAACACCTTCTGATTAACCCTGAATTAGGACTGTGTGATATTTTGTAAAAACTTGCGATTTAGCCTGACCTGTGGTGGCGCAGTGGATGGAGCGTCGACCTGGGAACACTGAGGTCGCCAGTTCAAAACCCTGCACTGGTTCGGTCAAGGCGCATGTGGGAGTTGATGCTTCCAGCTCCTCCCCCCTTTCTTTCTCTCTCTCTCTCTCTCTCTCTCTCTCTCTCTCTCTCTCTCTCTCACTCTGTGTCTCCTCTCTAAAATGAATAAAATAAAATTTAAAAAAAAAAAATATGTTAAAAAAACAAAAAAAAAAACAAAAAAAAAAACTTGCGATTTAATAGAACATAGCATTTGGAGCAAAGTAGGTAGCAAATACCTAATCCTGTGTGCCGAAATTTACATTTGTTGTTGCAATTTGGAGAGCTATATTCTTATCAGAAGGACATTAAAACTATTAAAAATATATCTGGTCAGAATGAGCTGGATGTTGAAAGGTGAGCAGGAAGCCATCAGGCAAGATGACAATATCAGCAATGATGATGATGATGATACTTATAGAGCATGTATCACTTATAGAATGCTTATTATGTGCTGGAACCAAGTCCCAAGTCATTAATTCTAAAAATGTGGTCCAAAGACCAGCAGCATCAGCATAATCTGGGAATTTGTTAAAAATGCAAAATCTTAGCCCTGGCTGATGACTCAGTGGATAGAGTGTTGGCCCAGTGTATGAATGTTCTGGGTTTGATTCCTGGTCAGGGCACACAGGAGAAGTGACTATCTGCTTCTCCACCCTCCCTTCCCCCACTGAGGACAGCTCCGTTGGAACGCATCAGCCTCAGCTATTAAAAACGCTCAGTACTGGAGCATCCGCCCCAGATGAGGGTTGCCAGGTGGATCTTGGTCAGGGAGCACGTGGGAGTCTGCCTCACTATCTCCCCTCCTCTTACCTAAGAAAAAAAAAAAAGCAAATTCTTAGGATCTCACACGTACTTACTTACTCAGGGGCTGGGTGCAGCAATCTGTATCATAACAAGCCCTCCAAATTAGCTGATGCATGCTCAGGTTTAAGAGCGACTGCTCTAGCACGTTGTATACATGAACTCATTTAATACAACCACCTTGTGGGATGGATATTATTCTTATGACAATTTTATGACTGAAGAAGTGGAGGTAAGTGAAGAAGTTGATAATTAAACATAGGATTTCTAACTCTAGAAAGAAGTGACTATTGGTGGGTACCTTATTTTTTAAAATTACCCCTCTCCATATTCACTTGTCATACTTCCCCACCCTCCCAACTATAGTCACTTTGAGAAGCTCCACCAGTATGACATGTAATCTCTTGTCTTTAGTCTTTTTGAGTCAAACATTCAGCTACGTGTGCTGAGGCCTCACTTCTCCCTTGTCAGTGTGGCAAATCTCAATCCTTGTTTATCTTCAAGACTGCAGGTTAATGCCTCTGCTAATAAGGAAGCCTTCCCCACCAGGCCCCCCACCCCTGACCACCTGGGAGTAACACTAGACATCGGTGCTGTTGTTTCTCTCCCACAGAAGTCTTTTCATTCTTCTGAGCTGGTGTTTATTTCCTTGTGTGGTACATGTTGGTTTATATACCAACTTCTCTAGAATAATGCATCTCAGAGAAAGCATTTTATTTCGTTTGGCATATGGTGAGCACTTAATAAATATTTGGCAAATGAATGACTGAATAAATCACTGTATGAGTTTTGAAGTGGGAGTAAAATGTTTAAATGTCTATTTAAGGAAGGAAAGTCTTGATAGCCATGCGGAGCAAGAATTGAAAGGGGGATAGACTGGACCAGCAACTGGAGTCTGAGCTAAGAGAGCGACAGTCCGAACAGGAGCGAGGAGGGGATGGATGCAGGAAATGTTTTAGGCGTGGGATCCTTAGAGGAGAGAAAAAGATGTAAAGGAACGGGTAGATTTCAGGAGGAGCAAAGTGAGTGGGGTGTTTGAGGCTGTCAAAAGATAGCTAAAGATTTAAGTAAACAAATTCTGGTTTGGAAATATCTGGGCTGGAGGTAAAGATTTTAAAGCCAGTTATATAGGACTGTATACACATGAGCAAGGTAACCCTGGGAGAACAGGTGAAGGGAAGGGGAAGGGAAACAGAAGCTGACTGTTGTGTCCCAGACACCAGCATTCACTACTTAAGATAGCATTGCCTCAACCTCATCTTCTCTTCACTCCTCTTACCTAACCCTCCAGCAACCAGTTGACGTGGAACTGTGCATGAACATCTTGTTCACTGAGGCCCATCTGCCTAGAGAGCCCTTATTTTGCCTCATCTACCTGTTACAGTCTCCTTGTCCTTGAGAACAGTACCCATATATATTCCTGTTATATAGTCACTATTGAGCTGTCACCACCAGATCCCCATTTGTCACACTTTTGCCAGAGTGGCCTTTTAAAAGTATATGAATATGATACCAGCCTAAAGAGAAGATCCTGTTTATGGCAGGTGTTCCCTTTCTTTCTAGTAGGGCACCCTGTTTGAGGGACCATACACTACTTTATGTTTTGTAATTTACTTGAAGACTACAGGAGATTCACCTGGAAGTTCTAAAAGAGCGGCTGAAGAAACGTGAGGAGACTCAAAATGAAGTGAATATGAAACGTTTGAATGTCCAATGGTCTAAACTGCAGGAAGCAAAGGAGGCAAAATTGGCAAAAATTCAACATGCACACGTATCAGGTGATGGTGTAGTATGAACAATTAATAGGATGGAAAAGTTGGCTTTTCTTTGGGTCTTTGATCAAACCTGATTTAACTATGACATAATTCTGTTTTGGTCCTAGTGTTATTAAATGGGTAAGGATTGCGAATTAATTATTTCTCAAAAGTAGAAGAGTGGAGGAAAATTCCTTACTAAGAAAATCAAATATTGATGCTCTAACAGAGAATCAAGTTATTAACATTATGGTGTGTGTGTGTGTAGATGTTTGGACCTGGGTAGAGAGCCCTGTTTCTCAACCTATTTTTCATTATTACCCCCTTAAAGAGACATTCAGAAATGTTTTGTCCTATTCACCCTCTCTATGAAATTTTAGTATCACCTGTATACTATATATCTGTTTATGTACTACAAGTATATCTGCCCTTTATACAGAAAAGGAGGAGTCAGTGGAGAGTAAGAATGACTAAATATAATTCTTAAATAAAATTTAAATTAAGTCTTACCTTATTACCATGCTACGTAACTTTATGGCTATATTTGCTAAGTAACTTTTAATGTAGTTGATTTACTTATAAAACTGTAATGTAGCAATTATGCATGTAAATTAGCAATTTCTATACATAATAGTAGCAATATATTAATATTTTTAAAAAATTCAAAACTGACATTTTTCTAGCAAAAGTAAAATTATTACAAAAATTAAATTTATTTTTTTTAAAAATTGAGTGATTGATTTTTAGAAAGACAGAGAGAGGAAGGGAGGGAGAGAGAGAAAGAGAGAGAAGCATTCATTTGTTCTTCTACTTAGGTGTGCATTCATTGTTCACTTCCTGTATGTGCCCTGACTGGGAATTGAACCCGCAGCCTTGGTGTTTGGGGACAACACACTAACTGATGAAGCTAACTGGCCAGGGCCTAAATTAAATTAATTCTTTAAAAATTATTTTTAGTGAATTTAACTTTAACTTTTTCTTTATGTGAGAAAATAGCTTTTAGTTTAACTAGCTGCATTTAGATATTGTTACTATATTTTTTCCCAGAACTTGACATATTCTAATTTATTCTAGTGTTAGCTAAGATGGGCAGAGACTATTAAAGAACCTGTAGTCTTCCCTCCTTTTTAATTATTTCCCTAGGAGAGAAGAATTAATTCCCTTAGTCTCCACTGAGTTTCTTTCATTTATTTAACAACTTGTTATTAAATATCTTTTCTTGGCCCAGAGTTGTGAATGCTTTTATAAAAGATTTTTGATGAGTATTAACTGAGGACACTGATTCAACTTTTGTTACTCCTGCCTGGGTCATAGGTGACAGAGTTCAGACTTCTGTTTCTAGTGTTACATTCTTGCTGCAGTGAACGGCCATCATGAAATTTATTCAGTTAGTAGCTTCCCTGAGAATGAAACTAGAACTGGTTTACTATTCTGCATTTGGATCATTCAGAACAATGTTGAGGTGGTCACGGAGCTATGTTTTATTTTAGCAATCAGAAAACTTATGACAAAGAGAAAGAATGTAGAAGGGAAGTTACAGAGAAGAAATATCATCAAGGACTATTCTGATTATGGATCACAGGTCTATGGACCTCTGTCTCGCCTTGGTCGTTTTCCAGACAACAACTCAGAGGACTTTGTGGTAAAAAACCACTATCTCAACACCTATGAAGGTAAGCAATTTAGATAATTACTAGTTCAGTATAAGAGTGCTAGCTCAGAAATATAAATTATAAACATATATATGATATGAGCAGCACTTTACATCTTTTATACTAGTGAATAGAATTATCTATTGCATTACTCAAATGATAACAAAATATACCACAGTCAGAATAGCTAAACAAATGTAAGCTTGCCTATTCAATAGTGGTAGGGAAAAAAGAAAATATAGATTAAATATATAAAACATAGGAATTTGGATTAAAAGCTAAAAAAACAAATAAAAATACTGGCAAGAATTAGTAATTAATACATTTAATGTTATTAATAATATGGGTTGATACAAATTGATAAAAACTACTGAGATCCAAATATATAAATGAATACACTATATAACAGTTTATCAAGGAGTAAAGTCAATTAGCTACTAAGTATTTAAACATGTTTAATGTCATTAATAATCAAAGTTATGATGCAAAAGTAAAGTAGAAAAAGCTTTCATACCAGGTTTATGAAGCAAACAAGGAAGTCAGTTCTTTCAGAGGAAATACCAGAAAACTAGTAGGTAATGGAATGGATTAACCAGGGGATAAATCATGGAGAGGACTACTTCTGTTATAAAGTTCCAGAGAGGCCTTTATTTAATTTATTTAAATTTCAGTTGATAGCTTGAAGCCTCAAATGGCCAAGATCAAGAGTTGATGGTCATAGTATTGAATGTGTATCTCTGACTGATCACCTCCAAACCAGAATATGATAAATTGGTATGCATCCACTTTAGAATGGTGGTGCCTTGTGGCATGTGGTCGTTCATTTTCTGCTGATTACTGTTGAGAAATTTATTTTTTGTACAGCAGTGTTTTCATTTTAGAATGCATTTCTCACTTTTTTAGTATTAGTGACCCAGAACACGAGTTTATACAGACATTTGTTTTATACTTTGGGGATGATTCAATAATATGAGACAAACGTTATCAATAATTCTAAATGAGAAAACTTGTCAAACAGCTACTGAAATGAACAAGATGCTTTCAAGACGCTAAATTTAAGCATCAGCTGCTAAAACTTGTACTTCCTTTCCATAGGATTAACCGCTCTTGAGTCGTGTCTCCCAGATTTTGTGACACAACCCCGAATCAAACCTCCCAAGCCTAAAGTCACTACCACCAAATTTGGTTATTCAAAGAGGGCGGCAAGGTTGGATGATGAGTTGGCAGAAGTTCACAAGGTATACTTCTTATCTGGAAGACAAGATGCTTCTAGAAGGATTTTTGTAGAGAAATACTAACTCCAGAAATTTCTCTTTGTCTAGGGCAACAGGTTCAGTAGTTCTCAGCACATAACCATTCATTCCTTCTCCTTTCTAGACTCTTCTGGAGGTTGCCAGTGCTGTGCTGAACCAGGGTGTTTCCCCCCTCATTTTACACTTGATCTTAGCCAAAAGTTCGGAGAGTGATCACCTCATTTTAAACTGTAAGAAAACCTCTTGGACGTTGTTCTTTCCATTTGCAGAAGCCATGTTACTCTCTAAAAGTGGTTCTGACTTTGAAGGTGTATAAATTTGACACTACATTGAGGTGTAGCAAGTTCCTAGTGTTAGGAATTACTATTGGTTTTAATGATATAATAGGCCTCATTTTTTCCCTTTTAGATTTGTTACCAGGGCATCATGAAGAAGGGAAGTCATGCTCAACTCTACTCTCATCCAGTTTAAAACTTAACTAATTGAGAACGTTTGATGGTCATCCCCATGAATCAACTACACAGCACCCACCAGCTGGGCTTTCTATTCTGTTAACTGGATGATAGGTGTACAGAGGTGGATACATTAGAATTTGTGGTTTATGATGGTAGTGCTCAACCTTTATTATGCTCCAGGATATCCTGCACCCGGGGGCCTCATTAAAACACATGTTGCTGGGTCCAACCCCCAAGGTTCCTGATTTAGTAGGTCTGCTGTGTGGCCAGATAGTTGGCAGTTTTTTTACAAATTTTCAGGTGATGCTGATTCCACAGGAGCCACACTTTGAGACTCCCTGGCTTATGACATATTGTCATCACTGGTCAATGCATGTTTGTTCAGTTGGTTTTAGTAACAGAATAAGAATCAATGGGGACCCAAACTCAAGATATAAATTAGGACCTTACCCATCATTTACGTATATCTATGTGTTTCTTTCTTACCTTGTCCTCCATTTACCTATTCTGTACTCTGTTCATTTTTCTCTCACTTTCTGTAAGACCTTTCTTTTTTTGTAGATACTCCTTATTAGAATATGGAAGTTCCTTTCTATTCTTAATTTACTGAAGCTTTAAATCATGTGTTTATGTTGAATTTTATCAAATGTTTTCTCTGTATTATTGAGGTAACTTTGTACTTTCTTTTTAAACTTATTGCATTAAGGAACAGTTATAGTTTTGTGGGTTGCTTTGTTTTGTTTTGTTTTTACAAAGTATAATTTATCCTTGCTTACCTGGGACAAACCTAACTTCATCATGGTGTATTTTATTTTTAATATATTGTTGAATTTGATTTACTAATATGTTGTTCAGAATTTTAATGAGTGAAGTGACCTTATTTTTCTTTCTCATTTTGACTGTATGTGGCATTGGTGTCAGAATTTTGCTAGTCTCAAAAATGAACTGGGAGTATTTCTCCTTTTGAAAGAGTAAATAAATTTGAGATTACCTATGTCTTCAGTTTGGTTCACTATTCATATAAAATTATCTGAGACAGATGTTTTATTCATGGAAAAATTTTAACTACTTCAATTTCCTTAACTTATAGAACTTTCTGCATTGTTTTTAGTAAATTATATATTTTTAAAGGTTCCATTTCACCTAATTTTTCAAATGTTTTGGAATATGGCTGTCAATAGTATTTTATGATCCTTTTAGTTTTTATTTTATTTATACTCATGCCCATTCTTCATTTTCATTCATAGTATTATTTGTGCTTTAATTCTTTTACCTTAACAAATTTTACTAATGGCTCATTTATTTTCTTGGTGTTGTTTTTCCAAACAATGCAGCTTTTGACTTTGTTGATTGTTTAGTATATATATTTTTTCAATTGCATTAATTCCCATTCATATTTATTATATCTTTCTACTTTCTTTGGGCTTGTTTTATAGTTCTTTTCCTAACTTAAAGTAGACATATAGCTCATTAATTTTCAGGGACTTATCAGTTTTATATAAGTATATATGTATTTCTATAAGTATTTAAAGCTAAAATTTCCTTTAAAACACTACTTGGTGCAGTTCGTTAGTTTTGAGATAAAGTATTTGTTATTTTTATTAACCTCTAATTTTTAAAACATCCATATGGTTTTTGAACCTGTAAGTATTGAATAGAGTGTTTTTAAATTTCCAAATATGCAAGAATTTTAACTCATTTTCTAATTAACCTTTAACTCACTTCCTTCATGGCCAGAGAACCTAGTGAAGTGACATTGCTGTCATTCATGTCACTAATACATATGCTATAATTATCCAATACATTTTTACTATTAATACTTTACCAGTTATCTTTTTAAATCAATTAAAAGTAAGAAAGAAGATTTTATTTTATTTGTATTTATTTTTTTCACCCTTCTTTCTATCTTTGTGCACTAGATCCAAGTGTCTGACCTATGTCACTTTTCTCTTGCCTGCAGAACTTGTTTCACCGTTTATTGTGGGGCATTCTTGTGACAATGAACTCCTTTAGTTTTTGATTGTCTTGGGAACTCTTTATTTCTCCTTTACTTTTTGTGAGATATAATTTACATACCATAAAATTCACCATTTTAAAGTATTTAATTTATTTGTTTTTAATATACTCACAAGATTGTTCAAATATTACCACTATCTAATTCCAAAACATTGTCATCATCCCCATAAGAAACCCTCATTAGCCATCATTCCCAATTATCCTCTTCCCTCTTGCCTCTGGCAATCACTAATCAACTTTCATCATCCCCATAAGAAACCCTCATTAGCCATCATTCCCAATTATCCTCTTCCCTCTTGCCCCTGGCAATCACTAATCAACTTTCTTTTTATAGATTTGCCTATTCTTGGCATTACATATAAATAGAATTATATATTGTATGGTCTTTTGTGTCTGGCTTCTTTCACTTAGCATGATGTTTTAAAACTTCATCCATGCTCTAGTATGTCTCAGTATTTTATTACTTTTTATGGCTGCATGATATTTCATTGCATACATAATACCACATTTTGTTTATCTGCTCATCAGCTGATGAAAACTTGAGTTGTTTTGTACTTTTTTTGTCTATTATAAATAATGCTGCCATGCACTTTCATGTACACACTTTTTTGTGTGTGGACATATGTTTTTCAGTTCTCTTGGGTCTGTGCCGAGGAGTGGAATTGCTAGTCACATGGTAATTCTATGTTTGCTTCTTGAGAAACTGCCAGACTGTGTCAAAAGTGGCTACATTATTTTACATTCCCACCAGCAATGTGTAATGGTTCCAATTCTTCCACCTCTTTGCCATCACTTGTTACCATTTATCTTTTTTATTACTGCCATCCAAGATGTGTGAGGTGGTATATGATTGTGGTTTTGATTTGCATTTGTCTAATTAGGAGTGAATTTTAGCATCTTTTTATATGCCTATTGGTCATTTGTATATCTTTTTGTGTGTGTGTGTGGATATTGAGATCCTTTGACCATTTTTAAATTGGGGGTTGTCTTTTTATTTTATTTTATTTTTAGCAAGGGGGGGCAGACAGGCTGGAAGAGAGAAATATGAGAAGCATCAATTCTTGATTGCGGCATCTTAGTTGTTCATTGATTGCTTTCTCACATGTGCCTTGACCAGGGGGGCTCCAGCAGAGTGAGTGACCCCTTGTTCAAGCCAGGGACCTTGAGCTCAAGCCAGTGACCATGGGGTCATGTCTATGATCCCGTGCTCAAGCTGGCAACGCTGCGCTCAAGCTGGTGAGCCCTCGCTCAAGCTGGCAATCGTGGCGTTTCGAACCTCAGTCCTCAGCATCCCAGTCCAACACTCTATCCACTGTGCCACCGCCTGGACAGGTTAGACATTATTTTTAATGTGTATTTTTGAGTTGTAAGAGACCTATATATATTGTGGGAACTAAACTCTTACCAGTTACATTATTTGCAAATTTTTCTACTATCCTCTATCCTGTGGGATGTCTCTTTACTTTCTTGATAGTATCTTTTGAAGCAAAAGTTTTTAATTTTGATCTTTTCACTTTTGAATAATGATTTTAATAATTGTAGAATTTGTGGTAGGTGTTTTTTTCTTTCAACACTGTAAAGATTTCACTCCGTTCTCTTCTTGCCTGCATAGTTTGTCACTACAAGTTTGCTGTAATTCTTATCTTTTTCCTCAATTGGCTAAGGTGTGGTTTTCAACAATTTTTCATTGTCTTTGGTTTCATTTAATTTAAATATTGTATGCCTGAGGTAGACTTTTGTTTGTTTTGTTTTTTCTTTTTTTGGTATGTGTCTTGCTTGGTTTTCTCTAAGCTTTCTGGATCTGTGTTTAATGTTTGTCATTAATTTTCCACTATTATTACTCCGGATATTGCTTCTACTGCATTCTTTCTTTTTGGTATTCCAGTTACACACATCACACTTTTTAATATTGTCTCACAGTTCTCTGATGTTTTATTCTGTTTTTGGTTCTTTTTCTCTTTGCTTTCCAGCTTGGTAAGTTTTTATTGCTCTATATATTCTTCAAGTTCCCTGATTCTTTTCTTGTCTGTGTCAAATCTACTGATGAGTACATGAAGGTATTCTTCATTTCTTTCACTGTGTTTTGAGTTCTAGGATATCTTTTTGACTCTATCTTAGTTTCTTTCTCTGTTTACATTACTCGTCTGTTCTTACATGTTATCTACCTTTACCATAATGCTCTTAACATACTATTTATAGTTACTTTAAATTTCTGTCTGATTCCATGTCGTATCTGAATCCAGATCTGATGATTGCTTGTATCTTCAGACTGTTTTTCTTGCCCTTAAAATTTTTATTTTTACTTTTATTTTGATAGCCTGACATCTGTTATCAGGTAGTAGGAAGTGAAGTAAATAGCTGTAGAATGAGATTTATATTAATCTGGCTAGGAGTTAGGCTGTGTTTAATGTTTGTTGTAGCTAATGGTATTAAAGCATTCATATTCTTTTATTATCCTTGTTTTTATCTCCCCTTTGGCTTTGTGATGAGATTATATGGAGTCTATCAGTTTGAAATATTGGTTTGAATTGAAGAAAGTTACTAAATATCAGGTTTATGTCCAGGCAGTGTATCTTCTTAGAAACTGGTGTTTCTAGTTTCATATCTATCCTTCCAGAGATATTTTATATAAGCAAACATATGTGTATGTATAAATATATATGTGCATATGTGTGTATATTTATAAATACATATAAAAATAGGTATTTAAATTTTTTACATGAATATTAGTATATAATACACATTGTTCTTTGTTTTGTTAACTTAATATATCTTGGTAATCATTCCATATCAGTCTTACCAGGAAAGTTTTCTTATTATTTTTTGTATGATATATCATTATATAAAGGTACCATAATATATTTAACCAGTCCCCTTTTGATGGATGTTTATATTGTTTCCAACTTTTTGGTATTAAAGAAAATGCTACACAGAGTAATCTAAATTGATACATTTGTGAACATATCTAGAATAAAATTCCTAGACATGGAATTGCTGGCCCACAATCTATGGGCATTTATAATTTTGATGAATATTACCAAATTTTCTTACAGAAGCAATACACTAATTTCAGCAATGTGTGAGAGTGCCTGTTTTCACACATCCTTACCAACATAATCTGTTATGAATCATTAGTTTTATAATAGTTTCATGTGATATTGTTTCAGGGTATTTCACTCATGAGATGCTCGAGTTTAGAATTATTAATTACTTTTAGACTGCTGCTGCTTTCTATTGACTCATTAGTCATGGTTATCACAGAGTTATTTTATATTTGTTGTCAGTTTTAGTTTGAAGAAACTCAGAGGCTCTGTTCCAACCATAGTAATTTCATATGGTTCCAACCTTTACTTATTTTTGGCATATTTTGTTAATTTTAAATCTTGGCTTAGGGCTTGTTGTTTTATCACTTACCTATTTGCAGGGAAATAATGTAAAAATTATTATATGAGGAAAAAATAACTGCACTATGATTTTAAAATCATACACATCATAATTCTTGATACTTTTAAGTTAAAGTCTTCCCCTACATTTGAAAATGGAAGCAATGACTAAAACCTTTTGTTACATATAATTTGGCAGGACTTTTAGGGATCAAAAGTAAAAAAAAATCAATGTATGTTGAAACAGAAACATACTCTTTCCTAAGGAAACAAGTTCATTTTCAAATATCTTGATGTACAGGCCTTCAAGGCTAAAAGTGAAGCTGTCTCTTCACTTTGAGACAGTTGCCAGGTACTGCTCCTCAGGCCCCCATAAGAAGAAAACATACCAAACATTTCAGTTGTTTACTGCACTGGAGTATAGTCTATTGTCCAGGCAGTCATTTAAAACAGCAAATTAGCTAATGAGGAAGAATAGCAGTTGAGAGTTTTTCTTGCACACACCCATCATAAAACCTTTAAAAAAAAAGTTCAAATCCCCCGAATCTTTGATTAAAATGGATACACCTAGAATAGATGCTATGTTTATTCAGTGGTTACCTAATCCTTAGGAATATCACAGTATCCCTTGTGAGAGACAAGTACCATGGTTTGGACTTTCTCAAACTGTCCTAGCGTAGCCATAGAAAAGATTATTCCTGATTGATATTCAGATCTTCAGTCTAGATTTGGTAGTGGAAGGAAAATATAAAGATAAATCACAGTAGTTGGTATTATTTCAGGCACTGTTGGATAAGAAGAATAAGGTTCCTGAACCAAAGAAACCTCTGCTATTCCTTCATAAAAAGCCAATACCTCAACCTCGGCTTCCAACTCCAACCTTGGAAATGGGTTCCAATGTAAGTTTGAAACTTCTCTGTTTAAAATGTTAAATTCAACATTGTTATCCATTTATTCTTAGGATAGTTTGGGTTCAAAACCTAATTTAATGATGTTAATTTATGTTGCCTTTATTCTTATGTATTTTCAAACATTAAACACACAATTACACAAACAAGAAAAATGAACTGAAATGAAATCTAAACCCAATCCTTTTCTTTTTTATTTTTTTGTATTTTTCAAAAGTTAGAAGTGGGAAGGCAATCACACAGACTCCCGCATGTGCCCAAATGGGATCCACCCAGCATGCCCACCAGGGGCGATGTTGTGCCCATCTGGGGCATTGCTCCATTGCCATTGGAACCATTCTAGCACCTGAGGTGGAGGACATGAAGCCATCCTCAGCACTCAGGCCAACTTTTCTCCAATGGAGCCTTGGCTGTGGGAGGGGAAGAGAGAGATAGAGAGGAAGGAGAGGGGGAAGGGTGGAGAAGCAGATGGGCACTTCTCCTGTGTGCCCTGGCCAGGAATCAAACCTGGGACTTCCACACGCTGGGCCGACACTCTACTACTGAGCCAACCGGCCAGGGCCTAAACCCAATTCTTTTCAAGAATAAAAATACAAAGAATAAAATTAATTTCCCAAGAAAAATTGGCATCAGAGGTAATCTTCATGTATGTCAAATAAAAAAAATTGAATGGGGATCAGTTACTATAACTATCTTCTCACATGGGAAGTTGGCTGATGCAGAGGTGGATTAAGGTTGGTTGAGGCCCCAGTCACAGAAGAAAATATTGGGTTCCTTAAAAAAAAGAGAGACAGGGAAAAGAAAAATACATATTAACCATATTTTTAAATAAATAAAAACTATTACGTACTATTAATGTTAAAATTGCACATATAAAACCAAAGTTGGTGTCATTAGGAAACAGTGTGAAGGTGGGGTTTTGCGGGCCCTTCAGAAGTTAGGGCCCAGGGCGTGCGCCTGCCATTAAATCTGCCTCTGGGTTGATGACAGCTGGGGTCAGAGAAGAACGAAATATCAGCAAGTTATCAAGACAGGCTGGCTTCTGAGATAGAACTGGCTCAAAGAGCTTCCCCTGACCAGGGCCATATCTCACCTTCACAGATCCCCAACTCAGTTTGAGCCAGGTACCAGAGCT
The DNA here is from genome assembly GCA_037038555.1 of Rhynchonycteris naso. Taxonomy (NCBI): domain Eukaryota; kingdom Metazoa; phylum Chordata; class Mammalia; order Chiroptera; family Emballonuridae; genus Rhynchonycteris; species Rhynchonycteris naso. The sequence goes on along the minus strand of CM073002.1, from coordinate 61,127,179 downwards.
GGTTAAGGTTTAAAGTACTGACCCAGACTACAGTAAACTGCTAGAGGTGCCAAAATGTACATTTATTAATTTATGGAGAGACATGACTGCCTGGTGGAAGGATATTCCTCGTTGTAGGTCAGCGCATTATCTCCCCATAGAAAGCAATTCTCACAAGAAGCCAAATTGTATTCAAGAGGTTGTGCTCTGCCAGAGGGAGGGGAGTTGACAGGAGACCTCAATAGCACCTCTGATAGCTCAGCTCTGTGGAGGGACTGGATGCTTCTACTCACTGGCTACTATGTGTTTCTAGACAGCACCCCAGTTTTCGTCTGTGCCAGCCACTGCCTGAAGTTAGTTAACACATTGTCTATCACATATGTTAATACCACTGATTTTACTGTCACTTTCTTTTCATTCAGAGGTGCCCTAATTAGATTTGCACACTGTTCTTTCTGCTTTTGACATATAGTTATTTATGGCGCTTTTTGTAAATGCTACACTTGTCTACTATAATCTGATTTTACCATTTTTGCCAAATTCTTCTGAGAAGCACCTTCTCTTAGACTCTGAAATAGGCTAGCTGTATTCTTTGTCAGCTCATGATCAAACATGAAAAAACTACTGTAAATGGGATGTTATCAATGATACTTCCTGCTTCAAGAATGATTTTGGGGCAACCCTAGAATCTATGTAAACAAAATTAATTAAAAGAATGACTTTGCTGGGAAGGAGTATAGAAATACGAAAATGGCTTAAATTATAACAAACTCAGTGGAGGATGAATTTGTTCATAATACCATGATGAAAAAATAGTAATGAATTTTAATAATACAGTAAGTAACATTTAAAATAATACATGTTCAGAAGGTAGGGACCATATTTTATTTCTTTTTAAATCCTCTGGCATCTAGGACAGTCTCTTTTGTTTGATGTAATTCTTCAAAAAAATATTTGATGCTGACTGCTGTTCTCAAGCTGCTTGGTTTTCCCTTTGTTCTTTTAGGAAGAAGAAGATAAAGAAATGGCTGTTATCTTCCTTCAAAAGTTACTCCGGGGTAGAGTCATTCAGAACATGGTACGTAGGGTTCACCCACTGGCTCTGTGCATCTCCTTTGAAAATAAATTTATAGAATGCATATGTCCTTGGTTCTTTGGGGTGAATTCACCATGCTGTCCTCAGGTACTGTATTCTTGAATTATCTACCTATTCCTTTCTGCTGCCATCGATTTTCCAGATGGGTGACACAGTGTCAAGGGGAGAAATGACCTGTCTGTTATTTGCTATAGTTGTAATCAAGACGGTGGAAACAAATGTCTTCCTTGAAATTGCTAAGTCCAGCAATTTTTTTTTGCCTGAATTTTGACCATCATTAAAACATCAGCAACCAAGTAGATTCCCTAATTTTCCACAAAGTCATAATATAATTATTTGAGCTTGCACATAGTTGGCAAAACCTGAATAATAAGTGAAATAGCTAAATAATTACAGTTTTGAACCCTTACTAATTGCCCACATTATACATTCTTTGCTCTACACATATCATCTTGGTGGGTTTTTTTCTATTAATTACTCTATTATATAGGCAAGTAATGTGAGTCTGAGAGAATGTTAACTGCCAGCAAATTTGACTCTGTTCTTCTTGACTGTGAAGCCTCAGTCAGATTATTTGTGCTGCCAGAGCAAACACTCAATTTAAAACGTGGGCTGACAGAAAGTCCCAGCTAAAAAAGTTTTTTCTCCCCAGACAGTTTTAACTCTTAAGAGACTCAGTTATGAAGAGTAGCTCGGGGAAGCTGGGTGAGCATTTTGTGTTCCACGTTATTCTGTACTGTCTTTGGTATTTCCCCAGCGGCAATGCCACAGTTCAGACAGCACATCAGGGGCAGGTCTATTGGGAAAGAAGATGTAGCCATGAAATATACCACCCTCAGATTTCTCAGGGAAGGAGGAGCACAGGAAATGAGGGGAAGCTCAAGTCTCTAAATGTGAGCCCATAGTTGTCACCTTGCCTTTGAAAGGCATTTGAAGAGATTGGGTAGACAGCTAACCCATAACGAGGCTCCTCTGCCTGAGCAGCTGGCGGTGTGAAAAAGAGGGCTGCTCCCGCTCTGGAACGCGCCTGCGCCCAGGTCCCAAAACGCAGAGCATAGCCCTTCTCGTAAGTCACTGCATGCAAGCAAGCCCTTGTGCCTGACACGAAGTACGCTGGCTTGCAAGCAAGTCTCTCTTTGATTTGATTTTATTTGATTTGACACAGATGTTTGAAGGGAAAGAAAAGCGACTAGAGCTGATCCAGGAGTTACGCACCACCCACGCTCTGCAAGAGGATGACAGGCTGGTGAAGAAGGCCGAGCGGCAGGTGACCCTGGCCTTGCAGCGGCAGAGGAACCTGCACGAGGACAAGGTCCTTTCCTTTTCTTTCTTGTTCCGTCTTGTTCCATTTTCTCCCTTGATTTTTATTATCGCATGAGCAACATGTGAATAATAGAAAGTGAATTGATGAAAAACAAGCATCCCCCACAATCCCATCACTCTGTCTCAGTCAGTGGTTTTCAACAGTGCTGCTACAGTCCGTAACTGGAATGAGCTGTGCCCTCACTGAATTAAGTACGGCCTTATTGTCTTTATTGGAAAAAAGAAAAAGACTGAAAGAAAAAAGAAACCTACATTTTAAAAGGTTTTTCCCTTTCAGTTTTTCTTAAATATTTGGTTACTGTACTATATTTCAGTTAGTGGGAGCTTAGCAAAGTGAATAATAATAAAAATAAGAAAAAAGGGAGAAATGAAATTTACTTTTAAATATCAACACTTTATTTGTGAGTTTTGGAGCTGTACATAGCTCATGCTGGTTAAATACAATGTTAAATATGTTAATATCTCATGATATTCTTTGACCTTCATCATGACCTCTGCACTCTGTCCACCTAACAACAATTGGTAATAGCAGCTCTAACCCAACAACTGTAAATGTTTTCTTCTTCTCTCTGGTGTTTGTCTCTATATGTACAGTTTTTAATGTTGTTGTCCACTGTGTAGATATACTTTTCTACCTCTACCCCTTATCTGTTACTCAGTGTCAAAAAGAATTAATTTGTACTGTGTTTGGTGTGATAAGAAAGTAAACTTACAGTAAGGTTAATACAACGCACATAAGTCTTGTGCTGTGTGGTCCTGGGAACAGATGGTAAGCAGCTTGGAAAAGCACACAACTCCATAGATTTTACATGATAGCAGGACTGGATGGCCACTGAGTTTGGGGGAGTTCCTATGGGGAAGTGAGGAAGAAAGCCATAGTCTATGAGACCCACAGAGGGACCGGAAAAAGAAAAGGAGAATGTGGACACTGGAGTTTCTGAATCTGAAGTCCAAGAGACCTGGAAATGATGGAGGCAGAGCTGCACTCTTCTGTTCAGATAGAGAACAAATGCCCTGGAAGCGTCAGGTCCCAGGACCTGGATGGGAAAAGGTCCTCTTTGGTCCTTCGAGGTTTCTGATTATAGACTTTGGTAGATAGATCTAAACCAATCCAGGCTTTTCAACTCATCGATCCCATTTAGTGGACACATACATGACTGATATCATGTCAGCTAAGAGCTAAGGGAGGAGTTAACAGGAAGAGCTCTCACTAAAGCAGGGACTCACCCTGCTTACCTTCAGCTACACCACACACACTAGTGACATGCAGGGCACCTCACGGACTCCCACAGCAGTGCTGATCTTCTTTTTCCTTCTCTTATGATTTCTTTGAAAAACAATCCAGAAATGCACAGGTCCCAATTTTGCAGTGCATTACATGATATGATTGCAACAGAATCACCTTGCTAAGTATATTTTTACTTAATCTTTAAATTAAATTGTACTACCTGAGTGACCCACTTCTCTTGCTGTGGGAGAAGGCTAGACATGAATGGGCAACCATCTCAGGATTTTAAAGGCTGCATCTGTCCCCATCTAACCCACAAGTTAAGAAGCTTTGATCCCTGGAGCCTGACCAGGTGGTGGCGCAGTGGATAGAGCGTCGGACTGGGATATGGAAGACCCAGGTTCGAGACCCCGAGCTTGCCAGCTTGAGCGCAGGCCCATCTGGCTTGAGCAAAAGCTCACCAGCTTGGACCCAAGGTCGCTGGCTCCAGCAAGGGGTGGCTCGGTCTGCTGAAGGCCCGCGGTCAAGGCACATGTGAGAAAGCAATCAATGAACAACTATGGTGTCACAACGGCAATAGAAAACTGATGATCGATGCTTCTCATCTCTCTCTGTTCCTGTCTGTTCCTATCTATCCCTCTCTCTGACTCTCTCTCTGTCCTTGTAAAAAAAAAAAAAAAAAGAAGAAGAAGCTTTGATCCCTGGAGATGAGGAGAAAATTTGTTTGTCATATCTGGGCTGACTGGCCACTGTTTATAAATGTTAGGAGTAGTGAGACTTTTATTCCACCTCCCCCTAATATGTAAGTAAAGTTGGACTTTGTGGCGGGAAGGTAGGTGTGGGCTGGCCATGAGTAAAGATGAGGATGAGTGTGTTGGTACTAACAACTGCATTTGGGTGACAGTCTTACCCAGTAGCCATGCCACCTTTGAGACCAGTGTGGATTTCTGCTCTTCAGGTACAAACCAGAGGGGAACTGAACACAGACAGAACTGTCAGTATTAAGGAAACATGGGATTAGGAGGAGAGCTCTTTTCCCTAATAGCTGAGAATGGGAGAGAGAACAGGTGGGAGTGGCAAAGGATGCAATCTTTTAAATGCCTTTATTCTCTATGTGTCAAAACCAGGGGAGAACAATCCAGAATAGATACTGTGGCTTATTTCTGGGCAAGTACTCCAGTCCTTTATTTTACCTTAATGACCATATAGACATGTATTTTTCCTGTTCTAGTTCAAAGGTAGTCATCAGAGACAACTATCGTTGTTATGTGAAAGTTATGTATGTTATGTTATGAAGTTATGTAAAAGAATAAAAAGTGCCATGGTTTTCTACTTTCATGTTATTCAAGATCTTAAAATTCTCCAAATTTGTGTTATAGGACAAAGCCTTGAAAAACTAAAAGGTATTATGAGTGAATTTCTAGGAGATTCTATTTTATTGAAATCCAGTGTTATCTTTTAATAAAACCCCTGACATTTCCCTTCATGTCTAGGAAGATGTATAGCACTTCCCGTTCTAGATAAAGCTGGAATAAAAAAAAATTCTGTGTGGACACTAACCAAATTCTTTGCGAAATCCTCTTTATATTTTGAGGACTTAAGTGTGTGCAATCTACTTTCTCAGGTCTAAGCTTGTACCCTAAGTGATCCTAGTAAGAACACATAGACTGGGGCCAGTCTAGAGATAACATTCCTAATAAAAAGTAAGTGCATTCTGAAAATAAAATGACTGTCAAGAGTCTGGGTAGGGAGCATGACTAATCGGAACACCAAGTCGATCCTTTCCCTCCCCCCACCCCCCTTATATTCCTGTCAAAGAAAAAAGTTCTGGTGATTCATCCTTATGAATCACGATTCTTAGTGGAATTTTTATCCTTAAAATTATATTATTTTTTAAGGTGTCACTAGTTGAAAACCATTTGGCTGGACTGGAAGGAAAGGCGCTGGCAGACATGTTTGACTTCCTGTCCAAAGAGCTGGTGCGACTCCAGGAGGAGAGGAGAATCCACGCCTTTGCCATGCTGGCCGAGCGGCAGCGGCGCATGCGCGAGGCAGAGGAGAGCGGCCGGCGTCAGGTGGAACAAAGGCGCCTGCGGGAGGAAGACGAGATATTCAAGGAGGCAAGTGAGGGCAGCAGGACCTCTGCGAGCCATTTGTAAGGAGCCGAGTCAAACCAAAGGAGCTCATGACATGAAATGGCATTTGTTTTGTGGTTTTAGTTGTATTCAGCAAATACATATTGAGTTCCTACTGTGTGCCAGGCGCTGTGCAAAAGCACTGTGGATATTTTAAACGGGGGTCGGGGTGAGAGGAGAGATGTCCCTTCTTTCTTGGAGTTTAGATATTATATAACATGCAAATAGAATTTTAAAATATAGTAATGTTCATGACGGAAACAAATGGGGCCCAGTGGTGCATTTTAAACAGGTTGTTCTGCTTGCTGTGTGAAGAACAGGTGGGTAGAAAGACAGAGTGGGAACCAGGAGACCAGAGAGGAAGATGCTGGCATTTTGGCCAGAGCAGGAAACAGCAGAAGTCAGGTACGATGTCCAGCTTCCCGCTTAAGCAACAGAAAGTGATGGCACAGTTCTCTGCGATGGGAAAACTGAGAGTGGAATCGTTTTAAGGGCAGCGGTGGAATCAGGAATTTGATTTCTATTAAGTTTAAAACATCTTAGTGGAGGTGTCATTTCAGCAGACGGTAGCTAAGATGGAATTTAGAAGAGAGGTTCTGGCCACAGATATAATTGGGAGTTAGAGTACCAGGCTGCTAAATTAGAATTCTGACCAAAACACGATAGATGTGAAATTCCAAAGTGAACAGGATGCAAATTCAGAGGAAATTCGAGGATCCAGTATATCTCAAAGTACATTTACCCTCATTGAGAATATAAAAGGTCAAGTGTTGAAACTGGAGGGGATTTGTGAGGTTAAAGGGAGCTGTACTGTCACTAATACCCTCCTCAAAACTCACCCAGAGGGTGGGGGGCTACTACTTTTCCTGAGTTGGGATGTCTGACCCCCAAGACTGGAGAGGAGCAAGCGGGGCCAGCTGGCTACTTGGGAGGTGGGCACAGAAGAGGCTGCATGGGTGGCCAGCACACCCAAAATATGTCCAGGCAAAGACAGTGTAAGAATTCCCTGTGGACCAGATGTGGGCCCTGTGGGAAAGAGCCATCCTGGAATTTAAAAAATTCCTGTCCAAGAGGGATGTCTGAATTGTATATGTGGATTGTATATGTTGTTTTTTTTTTAACTTTAGCTTCTTAGTTAAAAAAAAAAGCCACGTTAATTTGGGGTCTTCTTATTTGATCTGAGATGTTAAGGATATACCTGACTCCCATGGAATTGGAATTGATCCATGAATAGCATTTATTGCATGTGTTTTTAATTTAAAAAATTGAATAAAACAAATAGATTGCACTCCCTCTATACAGTTTAAGAAGTTTGGGGTTACATATTGTCAAGGTCAGCTTTTGAACTGTATTATTTACAATGTGTAACGGCCTATAATAATAATTCCTATTCTAGCTTCCTACCATCCTAACACATTTAACTTCAGAAAAAGTTACTGAGATTTAGAAATTATCAACAAACCAAACATACCATTCCCTACCTAATATCACTAAGAAAAACCAGCCAGGACAGGAAGAACCAGCTCGGAGTGAGAATATAAAAGAAAGGAACAGAGGAACACTGTGCTCAAACACACATAAAGGAAGAAGCCAGATAAGGCTTCTAGGAAGGGAACTTCCAAATGGGAATGACCTGACCCTGGAAATGTCACCCATGTCTAGGAAGGGCAAGAAAGGGTTAGGATGGCCCTTCTTCCTGATTTAAGGATCATTTATGCAAAGAATATACCCACCTATTGATCCCACATTCAAATACCATTTATCATTTAAATTTCAATCTCCCTTTATATAAACCTCTTAAAGATAAAGTATACTTGTGCATAAATGTGGCAAAACATGGAATGTGTACCTTAAGTACATTTTCTGAAAAATAAAATAAATACTGAGAGATACAGAAAGTCATAAACTCATATTTAAACACACACTTTCACGTGCAAATATACAAAGACATATTCACAAATCCAGTGCACACAATATTAACAAAGACATGGAGGAGCACACATAAACACACATATAGCTACCTATATGTTTCTAATTAACTCATACACATACAAGCACAGAGTGTCCAGAAACCTACACATTTATAAAGACATACGGAAACATACAAGTACAAATATTGCTACAGGTGGAGCACATTAAACTTCCCAACTCTGAGCTACTATATTATAAGACTCAGCTAATTGTTTTATATAGGTGCAACTTCATTCCCAAATAAGACTGGTCTCCCTAGATCAGGCATATTGTACATCCCATGGGGCCTTCCATAGCACCAGCATAGATCCCTGTGCATAACAAACATTGAGCAAATGCATTTTGATTGGTTGGTTGCTTGGTTGACACTGAATTAAACTGGCCATTTGGTCTTTCCCAGAAGGAAGGCATAGGTATTCGAGGTTATGAATTTGGTGTTTTACAGCTATGTAGATACAGAGTAAACGTTACATACTCAGAGTCCTGCAATGCCAGTCAGGAAACAGGTGCTGAATTGTTACTGAGTCCCAAGCGTTATCTCTATCTCAATACACAGAATTATTCAGGCATGAAATAGAAAATTACCCTTCCCTGAGAAAGTCAAAATCTTGATTGAGATAGAATGTACACAAAACTAACTATGCTGCACTTGATACTTCCTGTGTATCTACCTGGAAAATGGGAGAAACGAAACTATCACTATGATTGCATGCTTAGGGAGCAAAACTATAAAGAAAAGGAAGTGTTGGTGGTAAAACCATGAGATTGGAAAGGGGCTGTGTTTAGAAAGAACACACAGTGGTCTGCTGGTATACTGGCAGTGGGCACAGGGGCGCTGGGTCTACTCTAATTCATTACACTGTACATTTATGCATTCTGCACTTTTCTAAATGTGTATTCTATTTCAAAATTTCAAGAAAGCTGTAAGATAAGCAGTACAGGACTGATAAGATAGTTCAGAAAAGTCATCAAAGATCTAGGATCTCTCTAGCTTTCTGCTTTTCTGTCTCTAAGGCATAGAGACAGAGCCCTTATGGCAGTTTAAAATGACTTCTGGTGTACCAGCATGGTGTCCCCATGAAATGAGAAATGAAAAAGTAAAAAAATTTTAAAATCTAGGTCTTTCCATTTAAGAATGCTTTCTGAAAGGTGCCCAGGTCACTTATGCTGGTATTCCCTTGGCTAGAACTAGAGGTGCTAAGAAATGTAGTCTGTTCTAGGGATCTCTTGGCTCAGCCAACATCCAAGGGGTTCTATTTCTAAGAGGAAGGAGCGAAAGGACATTGGGAAATACCTTAGTCTCTACCACAGTTAGGTAGTTTGATGCAGACATACTGTTAGTAAGAACAAAGTCCGGATCCAAACTAGGGTTATAAACTCTGAAGCCCATGACCTTTCTGCAGTGTTGTAATGTCTACCCCTAAGGAAAATTCGAGTTCTAAAGTAGGTTAGCTAGGTGGGGGCTCCCCGGAATGGATAGGCAGGTGGATTAGAGACAGACTGTTTACATAGTACAGAAAAAGAATGTGCTAAAAGAAATAATTTGACCAATGTTTGTGCATTTTTCTTGGCTTGTTTACATTATTAGTATTCCTATTCTCAGTAACTGGGGGCACTTTGGGTTTTTGCAGGTGGTTAAAGTTCACCAAAGTACTGTAACTTCCTATCTAGAAGACATAATACTGAGCACCGAAGAGAATACTGCAGAAGAACAAGCCAGGGAAGAAATTGAGAAGATGGCTAAGGAAATCAATGACATTGCTTTTGAAATGGAAAGCCGGTATGTCTAGAATTGATGGCAGTCTAGATAGCCTCCTTTCTCTTATTTATATGTATTCTTTCAGGAGCTTCAGAAGTCACCAGTAAGGAAGCACAAATTGTACCTCATGCTCCGGTGCCCATTGTTTTATTAGCAGAACGCTTTAGAAGCTAACATGCCTATACCTTTGAATGGTAGGAACGTTGAGAATAGAATTTTCAGTTATCCTTGGCAGTCTGGATCACCTTTATATTACTTTTAGAATACCTCACAGCATGAAAGCAATGTGAATTTGTCAATGCGGCATCACTTGGACTTCACCCACAGTGTCTGGCTTCCATGTATAGGTGGTATCTCTAACATTCCCTTCCTAGCAGGCAGGCTAGATGAAGAACAGGGCAAATCTGAATTTCCCGTAGAGTTAACTAAGGTCACCAGGAATGTGATAATTCAGATCACTTAGTCAAGGGGAAAAGATGATGATGGGATTTGAGCAGTAAAGTTTCCCACATAGGTCCAGAGGATTTAAGTATAAACTGGCAGTTTAAGTAAAGCCACAGAGGAAATATTTTAATTTGTTTATTTTTTAGTCGAACTCAGCTTCAGTCAGAGGAGATTGTGGCCGAATTGGTTTATAGTTTCTTGATCCCAGAAGCTGAAAAGAACTTCGTCAAAGAAAAAGGTAAGCCTGTGTAAATGCTTCAATTTATGCCTTATTTATTTATTTATTTATTTATTACAAGGACAGAGAGAGAGTCAGAGAGAGGGATAGACAGGGACAGACAGACAGGAATGGAGAGAGATGAGAAGCATCAATCATCAGTTTTTTGTTGCAACACCTTAGTTGTTCATTGTTTGCTTTCTCACATGTGCCTTGACCACGGGCCTTCAGCAGACCGAGTAACCCCTTGCTCGAGTCAGTGACCTTGGGTCCAAGCTGGTGAGCTTTTGCTCAAGCCAGATGAGCCCGTGCTCAAGCTGGCAACCTCGGGGTCTTGAACCTGGGTCTTCTGCATCCCAGTCCAACGCTCTATCCTAGGGGTTCCCAAACTTTTTACATAGGGGTCCAGTTCACTGTCCCTCAGACCGTTGGAGGGCCGGACTATAAAAAACCTATGAACAATAGTTTTATAAAATAAGATATATGCACACTGCACATATCTTACTTTAAAGTAAAAATACAAAACGGGAACAAATACAATATTTAAAATAAAGAACAAGTAAATTTAAATCAACAAACTGACCAGTATTTCAATGGGAACTATGGGTGCGGATGCATCCTGTGCTCCTCTCACTGACCACCGATGAAAGAGGTGCCCCTTCCGAAAGTGCGGTGGGGCCAGATAAATGGCCTCAGGGGGCCGCATGCAGACCACGGGGCCGTAGTTTGGGGACCCCTGCTCTACCCACTGCACCACCACCAGGCTATGCCTTTTTTAAAAAGATGAACTATTTTCAAATATACTGGAGATTTAAAACTGAGCAGAGATGTACGAGGAGATTTGTGATGGAGAAACTGGCCGTTTTTATTTCAGAGTCGGATTCTCCTCAGCCGTCTGATTCTAGAACACAATCTCCTCTAGTGTCGATGGGGTGCCATTCTAATAAGTCTGACAGAGCACCAGGATCCAAACCTTTAAGAGGAAGTCCCGCAGTTCCCATAAGAGCTGTATTTTGTGATTTGATTCTTTAAAAAACATAAAGGAAATGTTGAGAATATGCAGGAGTTTCAAACTACAGCGGCCTTTTGGAGGCAGGGCATGTGCAAATGGGACGCTGAAAAGCTGGAACGCCTGAGCCCGAGTCTGCTCTGCTGCCCCACCTGCGTCCCCAACACCGCGTGTTTCTGCCGGGGCCGCATCTGAGTGTCAGGACCCTCCTACACCCTTTTTCAAAGTGGCATGCTTTTGAAGATTGATGCCTTCAGACAACAGAAAAGGGAAAAAAGTGTACAGTGGTACCTTGAGATACGAATTTAATTCATTCTCTGAGTTCGTAAGTCAATCAACTCGTATATCAAACTGCCGATACTGGACCCGTGCGCCAACGGGCCAACTAGCGGCAGCTTCCCGAATCATGACTCGTATCTCGGAATTTCGCTCGGATCTCGAACAAAAATACGGACTGAGTCGCAGCTCGTATCTTAAAAAAAATTGGTCTGTTCGTATCTCAAGGCACCACTGTATTTTAAAAAAGGGGATTTTTTTTTTTTTTTTTTTGAGATTTCAGACTATTGGTGACAGACCTGATCCCAGAGGGAAGGATACAACCAGAAGATCAATATTTAAGTGAAATAACATCTCAGTAGGTATCAGAGTTATGCTGGGGAATTCTGGGCAGGTTTAAGAGAAGTGTAGTATTTTAGATCATTTAATCAGGGATAAAGGAACGAAAGAATTCTACTGCATTTGAAGAGAACAAAGAAATATCTTATTTTCACATTACTACGTGACTGCACTGTAATTTTAAAACCTGTACCTTCTAGCGGTAAGCATTCAGTTTGTTCCCAGTGTGTTTTCCTGTAATTAACCATGCTGCAATCAATAGATTTAACACACACCGTGCTGTTGAAAGTAAATTCCTAGAAGTACAATGCTGGAAATAAGGTGTTTGAGTTTCACATTTTGATAGATACTACCAAGGTGCTCCCTAGAAAACATTCTCATTCATACTCTGAACAACAGTGCATGACAGTGCCTATACCAACAAAATTTAATTTTCAGACAATATAATAAATATTTCTGACTTCCCTCACTTTACAAAAGGGATCTCGTGTTACCTAGATCCTTAAGAAAATACGCAACTCCTTTCTACTTCTAGGTCAGCCTGAATTAGATCAATTCTACCCGAGGGAATCAAAAGAGAGGGGAAAGTAGTGTGTTTGATAGTTACTCATTTGTGACCCCCTCACCCAACTTCTGGCTCTAAGGGCAAGGAGCTGGAGAAGGGACTTGAGCTGAAGGAATCCAGTGGTTCTTGTTTGTGGGCAAGCTGGACAAGCCCTTAGCATTTTTCCTCTGTATGCATTCCAAAGCAAGAAAGCCCTATGGACAGGGAGCACATACTAGGACCTTTGTTTCTCTTTTCAACTAAGTGAACCATATGTATTAAATGTACTCTTTGTGCCCATTTATGTAATATTACATACAGACTATTTTGAAACTTTTTTTTTAAGCCGAGGGATGGGAAAGACCCGGTATATTGATGTAAAATAACAGTAACTACCAAATTTTAAATTCATCTTAAGTTCTAGACCAGGGGTGCCCACACTTTTTCAGCTTGCGAGTTACTTATAAGATGACCAAGTCAAAATGATCTACCTACAATACAAATGCAAAACATAAATTTATTTCTTCTATATTACCATTATTTAAGTTACTATTATTACTATTTTATATTGTGTATTCTTCTTTCACCTTTCTCCTTCTCAGCCCTCTTTTCGGAGGAAAGTCAATGTCATAGTTTTTATGAACAGTCTGAAAAAGCCGCTCCACATTTCCCTTCTTTGGAATAGCAATGGCACTCAGACAGATGAGGCAAACACACTTAGAATATGACATAGTGAAAAAAATCCCCTCCCATTCTGTATGAAAGTGGTAGGTTTTAGGCTTCTTACTCGGACCAGCTACGGCACTCATTTTTATACCCTTTGTTGTATTTAGTTTAAATAAATTGAAGGCTAACTACGCAGCAATGTAATTGAACAAGTTAGCGTGGTTTAACGCACATGCATAGGGTGTCAAAAGTTCAGACGTCAGATTGGCTACCCTGTATGCCAATCAAAAGACAAATGTCTTTTTAATGTCATGCGATCTACCCACACTTCCTTCGTGATCGACCAGTGATAGTGATCGACGTTTTGAGCACCCCTGTTCTAGACAATGTGCTAAACATTTAAAAAGTGCCTTATCTCAATTTCTTACAAAAACTGTAGGTGTGTTCTCATTTTCAGTTAAGAAAATCGGTGCTTAGAGACATTATACACGTACAGATTTGAACCAGGGTCTGTATGTTTCCAAAGTTCCCAAACTTTCAATCATACTCCTGTGAAGTGCAATAAGGTGATGTGTGAGTAACCCTGTGTAAACTAGCTAATACCTGAATAGCATAGAATCCACAGTACTCTTACTGCCTTTTGCTAGCTGTGTGACTTTGGGCAAATTATCTAATCTCTCTGTGTCTCTCTTTCCTCATCTGAAAATGGGGATGGGTATACAACATACAACATAACCAACAGTTCAAATGCTATAGAAATGTTTACCTGAAACCTATGTACTCATATTGGTCAATGTCACCCCATTAAATTTACTTTTCTAAATAAAGTTTAATAAAATAAAATATAAAGCCGTAGTAATAAAAAAAAAGAAAAGAAACTCTCCTTTAGGGTTGTGAGGTGGTTTAAATGACTATACCGCCTGACCAGGCGGTGGCGCAGTGGATAGAGCGTCAGACTGGGATGTGGAAGACCCAGGTTCGAGACCCTGAGCTCACCAGCTTGAGCGCGGGCCCATCTGGCTTGAGCAAAAGCTCGTCAGCTTGGACCCAAGGTCGCTGGCTCCAGCAAGGGGTTGCTCAGTCTGCTGAAGGCCCGCGGTCAAGGCACATGTGAGAAAGCCATCAGTGAACAACTATGGTGTCACAACGGCAACAAGAAACTAATGATTGATGCTTCTCACCTCTCTCTGTTCCTGTCTGTTTGTCCCTCTCTCTGACTCTCTCTCTGTCCCTGTAAAATAAATAAATAAATGACTATACCAACTGCTTAAAACAGTGCCTCGCACAAAGTAAAGGTAAATGCTAACATCATTATCATCATGATTACTCCTTTCTGAGGAACAAGGTGCTTGATGTACTAAGTCTTGGTAATAAACATTCCTAGAGTATGGAGCACAGACCACCTTCTAAAGCCATGAGTACCCTTCACTTAGGAACTGAGGCTCCCAGAGAAGTATAAGGCCCCTATCGTTTATGATCTTTGCATTGAAAAATTTGCATTACAGTGCAAGTTATCATTTCTGACACTACTGTCTTGACAACCTTTGGGGATGACTTAGTTCAGGCTTTCAGAGTAAAATTCTTCTGTCCCTTTGGCACAGTGAGGAATGCGCAGCGGAAGCATATTCTTGCCGCCCACCAGCTTATCCACCAGCACACCGAGAGTTTGCTCAGAGAGAACTTTGCTGAGCAACAGCAAGATGGGGTCTCCGACACTGGCAAGTCACTTAAGGAAGAAACTCAAAAGTAAGAAAGACAGCTAAGGTGAGTTTGATGCTTAATCTGGATGGGAGTGGAGAGAGGAGGAAAATATGTAGTGTTGAGCTATATTCTAACAATCATCATGCGAAAAGATCATCAGGTTTATGAAACTGAAGCACTCCCATTTACATTCGCACTTTTATCTAGGATATAGAATCTACTATTGAAGTTATTATAGAATATGGTGTATATTATAGCAGTTCTTTTAGTGCATGATTGTACTCCATTGTAAAAAAAAGCTATGAAATGTGTCAGTGTTCAAAAAACAAAAACCAACAGCTTGTTTTCACAGAAGCACCCTGTTGGGCAAACAAGTGTTTTAGGCTCGCTCGTTTGCACTTTGCCTGATTGTGTGTGAGCACTGGCAGCACCACGTGTGTACAGTCTATATAAGGCTGTGGGTGCTTGTCCTCAGAGCACCTTATTGTAGATTGAGGATAGCCTGCTGCCATTGGGAGGGGCCGTTTGTTGCTATTGTTCACCGGAGAAGGGATTTTATTCCCCCTGGCCTTTTTAGCTTGTGAGTTTTGAGAGAGAGGGAGAAGCGGTTTTTCCTACAAACTTGCTCATCTGCTGTTGCAAGACTCTAATAAATGGAATGGCCCACCATCATCCAGCTCCACCATTCCTTTACCATCTGCCCAAATCAGTGTGAACCAGCATGGCCACGGCCACCAGCCTTACATCTGGCATAGTCAGCAGGATTCAGATCAGATTGGTATGGAGCCGCCAACACCCTGGAAGGATGGGGTAGAGGAGTGGTTGTTGCTCTCCAGTGTATGGTTTCCCATCACTCTCCTTTTGGGGACCATGGCTGGGTGCTTTTTACAACCCTGCAAGAGGTTGTCAAAGGTCAAGAGCTCCAGGATTAATTGCAGACTGAACGGCAGCAATGGCATGAGCTGGAATGGTCACTGGAGAAAGAGCTGCAGGTCCAAGAACCGCAGGTCAGGCTATAGTCTGAGAACCAGCAATGGCTTGAACTGGAGTGAGCGCTGGAGAAGGAGGCCTACCGGGTTTGAGAGCTGCAGTGTAAGATGCAGGCTGAGCACCAACTGCACCTGGAACTGGATTGGTCCCTGGAAAAGGAATTATAGGTTCATGAGTTGCAGTTTGCCCTGGAAGCGGAATGCTGGCCATGACAGCTGTTGGAGAAACAACTGAAGTTTCAAGAGCTCAAGTCTCAGCTTTAGTCTGAGAGCCAGTAGCCGCAGGAGCCGAAACAGTCACCAAAGGAGGAGCAGCATCCGTGCCAGCAGAGAGGCTCTGAGCTGGTGGGAGCAGACGTTTCTGACTCTTCTGAGGAGAAAGAGGCTCAGGCTGAAGCTGCCATCTGCAGACTCAGAGCCTGGCCAGTGGTTGCCCAGAAGGTAAAAACCCAGCAGCAAAGAGTCCCTCAGGGGCAGCCACAGCCCCCTCCACAGGTAATGGAGCAGTCTGTGGTCTGGCCCTACACCCAAGCAGAGCTGATGGAGTTGGGGGCACAATTCAGGCAGAAACCCACCGAGCCCCTGGTACCCTGGTTGTTGCAGTTGGGGTGGATGACATCATGCTTTCCAGAACAGAGATGAAGAAGTTGGCTGGCATTACCATGCACTCCCCCCAGAGGCAGCATCTTCAAAACTGCCATGGCAACCCAGGAAACCATACCCTATTAGAATGGGTGGTGGCTGCCATTCGTACAGTCTGACCGAATGCCATTGACTTGCCAAGAGCAATGAGTAGGTGGCATTGCTATAGTGAGCTAGTAAAGGTCCTTCAGAAACTAGATATGAAGAATGTTCCTTTCAGGCCAAGGTCCTGTGGGCCAGATGAGGAAATGTTTACAGCAAGGATAAGGGACCGCATTCTCTGTAGTGCCCCATCTGTCCTTTTTGGGTCACTAGTGACTATCTTGGGCCCCTGTGTTGGGCAGCCCATCAATGCAGTTATGCAGATGGTAGCAAATTTGGGAGAGCATGGGACTGTAAGGCTCTGTGGCCCCCCTCCAACTAACAAGAAAAACAGGCCTGTAAAGGCTACTTGAACACAGATGTGGGTAAATTTGATTGTGGCCAAGGCAGATAGGGAACAATTGGATGGCAAGTCTAGTCAAGTTCTTTTGAAGCTTTGGTGGCAGCTTGAGCCGGAGCAGAGGTTCCAGCCACTGAAAAAGCAGGGGAAGCGGGTGGCCCCAGCAGCTGCCAAGAAAATGGCTGACATTCGGGTTGCACAGTTGCAGGATTACTTGTTGGAGACAGCTGAGGGAGAGGAGGATCCCTCCTAAGACCCATTGTTCTGTTCCAGTTTGAATAGGGGGAAGGCCAAGAGTCCTGCCTAACAGGGATGGGCAGGGAGGCCTGAGACTCCATGTGAAACTGTCAATCCATTCATCACCTTCTAATGTGCGGCTCGTGTTGGCATTAGAAAATAATAGGTGCTTTTTTTTTTTGCAGTGGCAGCAGCAACAGATAAAAGAACTATCAAGACGGCACAGGCCTTAAATATATTTGACTCCGCCAGGCCCTGTAAGCTTGCTGAGGGGTTTGGATGGGGCTTGTGGCAGTGGACAGAGTGCTTACAGAAAGGCTCTGAGGTTCATTAATAAAGAGCTATATGCTTAGTTGCCTATAATGGACCTTTACCTTGGTGAGTTGCACAGACAGCTGGGCTGTCTATTGCGGACTGATCCTTGAGAGGTGTAATGGACTCTTGTACTGCAGCCAGAGGGGGGCACCGGCTCCCTTGTTGGATGGACATGCTGCTTGGACAGTATGAGAGACCCTGATGTTGGGGGCAGGCTTTCCCGCACCGGGAAGCTGCTCTCATCATCCAGTTGCAGAGACGCACCAAGGGCACTTTACGGTTTCCATGGACACAGCCCTGGACTATACGGGCCCTCCCACCTACCATGGGATAGCGGGCTAGAGGTGGGCCTCCAGTTAGCACTTTGGGCAGAGTACTCAGGGAGACACTGTGAAAGGTACCTTTGTAATTATTGTAATTGTATGACTTGTGCTGCTGCTGTAGTCTGTTTCTGTACTGCACCTCATTCCTCGCACGGGGACCATTGAGGAAGATACCTGTCGTGTAGATTGTGAAACTAACAATCCTAAAGGGGTAGAATGTTGGGCAAACTAGTGTGTCAGGTTTGCTCGCTTGCAGTTTCTCTGATTGGTGCATGAGCACCGGGCAGCACTGTGTGTGTATAGTCTATGTAAGGCTGCAGGTACTTGCCCTCAGGGTGGCAGATTGTAGTTTGCAGATTGCCTGCTGACATTGCCAGGAGCCATTTGTTGCTGTTGTTTGCTGGAGAAGGGTTTTTTTCCCTCTGGCCTGTTTTGCTCGCCAGGCCTGAGAGAGAGTAAGAAACAGTTTTCCCTGCTTGCTTGCTTTTCTGTTGTTGAAGACCCTGATAAATAGAATGGCCCACCATCGTCCAGCCCCACAATTCTTTAACCGTCTGCCCAAATCCAGAGTAAAACTGCATGGCCACGGCCCCCACCCTTACACAGCCCCGTTGCACTATGCTAGTTGTAAGCATAGCATGATGCACAACCTGCCTGATTCTGGCCCAGATGCCTTCAGCAGTGTCCACCAGCGGTTGGTCTTAGGCTCAGCCAAATGTTCATATTCACAAGACTAACACAGACCACACTTGATAGGATTTGAGTATCAGTCTACTGAGAAAGATACAAGACAGGACGCACAGCTTCCAGCAGGGCAGCCTCAGGCAGTTCTCTTCCTATGGTAGCTCTTGCTATATCCACACAGAACACATAGCTATTTCCTTTAGCCCCCAGGTTACAAAGGTCAGGTTCAAGGAAAAGAGATTCACGCTGGGTGAGTGAGTGCAGAGGTTGCCCTGGTTTACATGCCCCTGGACCAGAATCTCTTGTAATAATTCCATAGACAGAGTTTCCAGGGTTCCCACCAGATTTGCCCAGGTACAAAGGTCAGCACATTTAGGAAAGCTCAAAGCTATGGCTTCCTATTTGGTATTAATAGTTTGTTTGTAATTGCTCCCTGTCAGATGCTAGTTACCAATCAGGGGTCACCTAGTGTTAGCAACATAGTTGACATATATCACCTGTCAGATTACTAGGAGAACAGAGATAGAGTGTCAACTGAAAGTAAAATTCTCATAAGGGGAAGGGGCTAACCTTTTGCCTGTACCTTCTCCCTTAACCTCCCATGGTAGAGGCACATCACCCACTATTTTTGCCGGAGGATATGCTATCTGGTTAGGTAAGGCGACAAAGCTTAGGGAGACTTTGAGCCTGGCATCCAGAAGGTTTGGGTGTTAGCCAGCTCTGCTACCAACTCTGTAATCTTATACAATTAATTTCTTTTCACTTAAGGTTTGCCCATGCGCATGTGATCAAGAGACCCTCTCAGAGCAAACTGTTGGGACCTTAAGTATTAATAAAAGAGGATCATGGGAAGAGAGCTGAGATGAGGGAAGAGTTGATAAAAAGAGCAGAGAGAAAACTGATAAAGGACTCTTAAATATAAAGCTGTGGGGATCTGGCTGAGTACTCAGTTGGTTAGAGCAGGAAGTGAGGCAGGGGACGGATAAATGGCCTCAGGGGGCCACATGAAGCCCCCAGGCCATAGTTTGGGGACCCCTGGGTTAGAGCGTTGTCCCAGCATGCCATAGTTGCGAGTTTGATTCCTGCTTAGGCACATACACTGCTCACAAAAATTAGGGGATCAGGAAACGTGCAGATAATTCAGTATTCTCAGTCTTTTGTTTAGTGCATTTTCACCAATTAAATAGAAGTTGGTTTTGCATCTCATTTGCATAATCAAACAACTTTCTTTGACTTGTTGTTTGCTTTTCTGATGTTCTTATTTAATTAAAAAAATCAAATGCTTATTTTTTTATTGCTTCATATTCATTTTGAAATGTCCCCTAATTTTTGTGAGCAGTATACAAGAATCAACCAATGAATGCAAAATTAACACGGGGGAACAATTTTTTTCCATTTTTTGTTGCATAAGGTTTTAAAACTTTTTCCATATATTTCTGCATAGCTGATTCCAAATCTAAAATCCATTTTTTAGTGCATGCTCTAGTTTTTATGCAATTTTAATTTATTTTTGTTACAATTAATAGCATGCATTGGTTATTAAATTGGAGTTCAAGGGTAACGACTCTTGGACTGAACATAACCACAAGGCAATTAATGTTTTACAAACATCAGTTTTACATAATTGTAGTTGTTTTTAAATGTAAAAAATTATTATCTGATAAAAACACCCTCTTATTTTGTTCTAAGATTGAATCATGGCTTCTTCGAGTAGGCGTAAAAATGTAAGAATAGTCCTGACACCTTCTGTTATATATGTGGCTGTTACACACTTCAACATCAAAGACGCAATATTTCATCATTGTGACACATGCATATATTGCCTATTTTCAAGTTCCCCTTGGTGATCAAGATGAGAATTGGGCTCCTCATATTGTGTGTCATAATTGTGAGGAAATGCTTTGTGACTGGACAAAAGGAAAACGCAAAGGAATGCCTTTTGGTATTCCCATGGTTTGGCGTGAACCTAAGAACCACAGCAGTGACTGTTATTTCTGTCTTATCCATACAAAGGGCATCGACAAGAAAAAACGGCATATGATTGCATATCCTAACATTCCATTAGCAATAAGACCTATCCCACACTCTGAGACACTCCCGGTTCCAGTTTTCAATGGTTTTATTTCTTCTAAGGATGAAGAAAGTAAACATGGTGATCAAGTGTATTTTGATAAGATGCATGAGGTTATGGTTGTAGAATCTGAAGGGTCTTCTTCTAATGCCAAGCAGCCACTAACCCTTCAGTAGTTTAGCCAACCCGAATTGAATGACTTAGTAAGAGATTTGGGCCTATCAAAGAAAGCAGCTGAGTTATTAGCCTCTAGGCTTCAAGAAAAGAATGTATTTCACCGGTCAGCTAAAGTATCCCGTTTCAGGAAGCTTGAACAAATTTTTGTGGATTTTTTTTCCAAAAACAATCACTTTGTTTACTCCCATGATATCAGTAGTCTTCTCAGCCAGCTAGGTGTTACCACTTACAGTCCAACAGAATGTCAACTATTTCTTGAGCTCTAAATTGAGTCTGAAATGTGTTCCCTTACACAACGGTAATGTTATGCAGTGGTTCCAATTGGTTATTCAACTCATCTGCAAGAAGATTATAATGACATAAAAATTGTCCCCGACTTTCTAAAGTATGAAGAGCATAACTGGATCATTTGTGTGGATCTTAAAATGGTCAATTTCCTGCTAGGACAACAGAGAGGTTTCACTAAATATCCTTGCTTTCTGTGTTTGTGGGACAGCCGTGCTCGGGAGAAACACTGGACACAGAAGGAGTGGCTGAAACATGAAGCTCTGGAAGTAGCGATGCAAAATATTGTGAATGAACCTGTAATTAATCGAGACAGGATCATTTTCCCCCCACCTCACATCAAACTTGGCTTAATGAAGCAGTTTGTTCCAGCTTTGAATAGAGAAAGTGAATGCTTTCAACATATTATTTCTGCTTTTCCTGCCTTGTCTTTCGAGAAGATAAAAGCAGGTTTATTCTATGGATGTTGGGCAGATAAAATATAATATGCTCACTTTGTTAAAGATGGTGCTGCCCACATGGAAGCTTGTCACCCAGGTGATATTATTTGCCCTTGTGCTTGGGATGGGTGTGGGGGAAAGGCTGTAATGTAAGCAGGCCAGGTTGTTATGACCTAAGGCTTGGCTTTAAGAGTAAGCTTTTCCCCACACCCTTGACTGATTGGATAATGTAGGGTGGTGCACTCTCCTGAGGAATCCCATTATACAGAGATTTCCTTGTTTGTATAATTGGATTAAAGGTTTGGATTATCTATGCTATAAAATGGGAGAGACCAGTAGCTTGAGCCCTCTCGGTTCCTGCTATTGCCATTGCAGGGGCCTCCCTGATCCCTTGACCTCCATGGGAAAAGCTGGTTTTCTGCTTCTCCCTTGTCTTCTCTTGTGGCTTGCCTGTATTGGTGAGACACCAATAAACAGAATGGCCTACCATCCTCCGACTCTGCCATTTCTTCACCGTCAGCCCGAATCCAATGGGAACCTGCATGTGAATGGCCACGATGGCGGCTCCTGGCCTTACAATGGACCTCAAATTTGAATCCTAATACGTGATGAAGAATTTGCCAGGAAGATGAATAAGGAGGAGAAAGCAGCATGGCAGTCTTTTGTGGCAGTTACAAAGAACTTTCTTGGCATCAGAAAAGTATGAACTTTTGGTTCAAAGGATGCTATTGGCTTTCCGCAACATTGGATGTAACATAAGCATTAAGATTCACTTCCTGAACAGTCACCTTGATAAGTTTCCTGAAAATCTTGGAGCTGTTAGTGATGAGCAGACTACTGCTGGAGCATCAAACGAGATTGTCCTCAACAAGTACGCAAACGCAAGAGCTACAAACGCAAATTTTTGCCTGAATAGAATTTAAATAAGTTTTGCGCAAATTTTATGATTAAATTAAGTGTTTTAATATATTCTATTTTGAAATTGTAGACAAATTCTGATGCAATCATATCTTTTAGTCTATTTACTGCATTATATAAATTACTATATTTTCACAAAGATGATGCCCAAGAAGACATTCTACCTCATTATGTTAAACTAAATGTTGAAAATTTTACAATAAGATGAAAACCTAAAATCTTGAATTGCAAGAAAATGATAGCTTACAGAGAAAAACTAATGTCATATTTGAGACCAGCACACTCGAATTAGGTAAGAACAAGTGTTTTTGTGGATGCAACAAAAATTTTGTTCCACAGTATAAAGTGGAATGACAAATCAATGATTTTCTCTCTCTGTCTCTCTCTCTCTTCTTTCCCTAAAAATCAATAAATCAAGCTATGGCTATAAATTACAGCAGAAAAGCTAATAAGTGTAAATCATTTACATAGTTTGAAATGAATACATCTACCTTTACTTCTTAGTATAACATACCTGTTCTATGACATCAACCGTGATCTGTGAAATTAAGCCAGAGGAGTGTTAAAATGATTTCCTCCTTTATACTTAATGAAAGTAAAATACATTAAAACCTGTGTAAGGGATATTATAGTTATAAAATATAGTTTAAAAATATCTACTCACCAACCTAACTACAGACACTCAACAAGGAAGAGCAACCAATAAATTAATAAAGTAACTTTTTAACATTTTATTGAATGGTTGGAACATGATGCTTAATGGCCCCCATAGTATATATTTCCTCTTTCTTCTCTTAGAGGGAAGATGTGAAATTTTAAATGATGCTTAGAGAAAGGGGCATGGACCATTGGTTTTAAAATTTTTTAATCAGCTTGAAGATAATGAAGAGCTAATAAAACGAGGAATTCCTGGGCAAAAATTTAGAAGAAGGCAAATTCAGAATACTGGATCTGGTATTTGGAGCCATTTCTTTTTCCTGAAGAACTATGCAAATTAAAAGAAAATGTTGTTGAAAGTCTGAACAATGCTTTATAAAACTAGGGAGACAAAACCTGGAGTAAACGTTGAGACCCTGGTAAACCTCTTCCATTTGGGTTGGGCTCCAGAGGCTATGCCCTGGTAGTAAGGGTTAATTAGAAGTAAACCATCCTTCCCATAGACTACAGTTTAGCTTCTACTTACCTGAATGTGTTCCCCAAGATATCTCAGTCCCAGAAATTGAATTAAAGAGATCCTTGATTCCTGTTGCCTGGTGGAGATTATCAGAAACAATCTTAAGTTCTCTTTTGAAAGATTTGAAATCATCCTAGATCTCAGTTTATTTTCACAAACAATTTTCCATGTACAATTTCCAGAACACAATCAAGGATCACAAAGTTTATGAGGAGGCATATAAAAACTTAAGTAGAAGCAGAAATTATAGAGGTAGTAGAAACAGACCTAAAAGGATCTAAAATATTGGAATTATTAGACATTGATTTTTAAATGACTGTGCTCACTGCATTGGATTTCTAGTCTCCAGAATTGTGAGAAAATAAATTTCTGTTGTTTAATTCACCCAGTCCATGGTATTTTGTTACTGCGACAGGTTTTGGTCCCAGGAGTGGATTGCTGCCCTAACAAGTACTTAACCATGTGGAAGCAGCTTTGCAACTAGAGAATGGGGTGAGGCAGCAAGAGTTTTGAGATGCCTGCTAGAAATATGGATGCTAAGGGAGATTCTGGGGAATCTCAGACAGAGATGTGGAATGTTATTGGAATCTAGAGGAAAGGCAATCCATGTAATAAAGAACTTGGCTGAACTTTGCTATGTTTTATGGCAAGTAGAATTTGTTTTTTGTTTGTTTGTTTTTATTTTTGCTTTTTTTATTATTATTGGCAAGTAGAATTTGTAAGTGATGAAATTGGATGTTTAGTTGAGAAGATTTCTAAGCAAAGTGTTAAAGGAGTTGATTTCTTCTCACTGTTTCTAGTAAAACATGAAAGCAGAGAGATGAATTAAAGAAAGAATTGCTAAGCAAAAAGGAACAAGAACGTGAAGATTTGGAAGAATCTTAGCCTGTCTATATTTCAAAAAATAAGAATGTGTATCCTGAAAAAAACACTATGGAAGTGGCTGAAGAGCTATTTGATAAAGAGCTTATGAGATTATAACAGTAGGAACACTGCCAGTTTGAACCGAAAGGACAAGAGGCATGATGAAATAAAGGAAGGCTGTCAGACTGCTTGAATTTGACAGGATGAGACAATACAGCTAATATGCTTTAAATGTGCACAGTTCTTCAAAAAGAGGAAAAGATAACCCAGAAAGTGATTTAAAATGATCAGGGCCACTGCCTCGGTTCCAACAAGTCATTTGGCCTCTTCCCAGAGCTTTAAGGGGTGGAACCACCTGTAGGACCCGACTGTACCCTAGCATAGCTGCAGTGATGCACCAAGAGCCAGGGGGATGGGGCACAGCAGAGCTGAAGGGGCAGGTCCACCATACAGAGATATGGAATAATGAGAATAGTTCGACTAATTTGAGCATCAGCCCCAGATGGGCGTTGCTGGGTGGATCCCAGTTGGGCCATATGCGGGAGTCTTTCTCACTATCTCCCCTCCTCTCACTTAAAATAAATAGAACAAAACTAGAAATCAATAACAAGATAATTTTAATATGTTTGAAAATTAAGAAATGTAGGTTTAAATAATCTGTTTATTAAGAAAGTTTCAGAACAGAAACTAGAAAATATCTTGAACTGAAGAATGACAAAAAATGCTATGTATGTATCAAACTTGTGGAATGCTGCTAATGTGGTGCTTAGATAGAAATTTGTAGTCTTAAAGGCATTTATTAGAGCCTGACCAGGCTGTGGCGCAGTGGATAGAGGATCGGACTGGGATGCGGAAGACCCAGGTTCGAGACCCTGAGTTTGCCAGCTTGAGCGTGGGCCCATCTAGCTTGAGCAAAAACTCGCCAGCTTGGACCTGAGGTCGCTGGCTCCAGCAAGGGATTGCTCGGTCTGCTGAAGACCCGCGGTCAAGGCACATGTGAGAAAGCAATCAATGAACAACTAAGGTGTTGCGACGGCAACGAAAAACTAATGATTGATGCTTCTCACCTCTCTCCGTCCCTGTCTGTCTGTCCCTGTCTATCCCTCTCTCAGACTCTCTCTCTGTCCCTGTAAAATAAATAAATAAATAAAAGTTGATAAAGGCTTAAAAAAAACAACATTTATATAAAAAAAGGCATTTATTAGAAAAGAAATGGTGAAAATAAGACTATGCACCCGTTTTTAAGAAATTAGAGGCTCTGGCTGGTTTGCTCAGTGGTAGAACACCAGCTTAGCATGTGGATGTCCTGGATTTGATTCCCAGTCAGGGCACATAGGAGAGGCACCCATCTGCCTTTCCACTCCTTCCTCTCTCACTTCTCTCTCTATATATCTCTCTTCCCCTCCCACAGCCACAGCTCGGTTGGAGCAAGTTGGCGCTGAGGATGGCTTCATGGCTTCACCTCAGGTGCTAAAAATGGCTTGGTTGCCGAGAAATGGAACAGTGGCCCCAGATGGGCCATAGGGGCTTGTTAGATGGATCCTGGTTGGGGCATATGCAGGAGTCTGTCTCTCTGCCTCCCTACTTCTCACTTAAAAAGAAGAAAGAAAGAAATTAGAAAAGGACAGCAAATTAGAAGCAAAAAAGTAAAAGGAAAAGAGTAACAAAATAAAAATAACAAAAGTTAAACAGAAAATTGACATGTTTTCTGATTATAGGTAGGATGTAGTAGGTAGCTGCAGTAGTTAGAGAAAATAATGTGTACATTATAAATGTCATATTTTAAAGACATTAGAAAGCTGTGGAAACAAAGGAACTAGATGAACTAAACTGGTGGAGAGGAAAGAGTCCATCTTAAGTGATCTGAGATCACTGGCCATTTTCTTCCCTTGGGCGACCATCCAAGTCTGGGCACAAGCTAAGACTCAGGCTTGCCAAAGGCAGAGGGGCTGTACTAGGGGAATGGTGACCTGCTATACAGGCTTCCTGTGCTGTCTAAAGTTAAAAGATGACTTGGAGTGGTGAATACACAGTATAATATACAGATAATGTTTTATAGAATTCTACATACCCCCTGAAACCTACATAACTTTGTTAACTAATGTCATCCCAATAAATTCAGTAAAAACATAATAGAATATAAAAAATATGAATATTACTCTAATATTATTAAAAAAAAGAAGAGATTATGACACAAACAACATATAGTTCAAAAGGTGGCCATGTGAAGACACAGTGAGAAGGCAACCATCTGTAAACTAAGGAGAAAGGCTTCAGAAGAAAGGAACCTGCTGGCACCTCGAACTTGGTTGGACTGACAGTCTCTAGAACTGAGAGAAAATAAAGTTGTTATTTAAGCCAGCCAGTCTGGGGTATTTGTTATGGCATTTGTAGCTAACTAATAAAAAATAAGTTAAAGCAAAGAAAGCAGAGAAGTGCATTGAAGAAGGAATTGTTAAGCAAAATAGAACAAGAAGTTGAAGCAAAATTTCAATTGTCACACATATTTGCAGTGGATATATTTTCTGAGTTTAAACTACACTTCCCGGAGCACTTTTTAAACCTTGAAGCAAGTGCAATGGAGATTTCCATATTTCAAAATCTACCTAAGTGTGCAATGGAGGAACGTCCACCTAACCTTCAAATGGAAGTGATTAAGCTGCATTGTAATGATATGCTAAAAGGCAAATATCAAGAGGAGAACTAATGGACCTTTAGAAATACCTTCTAAGTAATAAATCTGCACAATTACAAGTGTATGCTCATGGATGGCTGTTAGCATTAATAGCACGTATCTGTGTGAAAGACATTTTCAAAGCTGAGATGGCTAAATGTCTCATTATACATCACCATTAATGGTGGAACATCTGCAATTAATTTTGATGATTTGAACTTCAATTAAGCAAAATGTTATCCTGAAATAATAGTTTCATTCTCATTAGTAGACTTGTATTACAAAAAACTGTGATCAAGTATTATTACTGTCTTTTGAATTTTATTTTTAAAAAATGGTGGGAGTTTGTTTTTTCTCTTGTTACTTCAGTAACTATATAATGTTCTGGATTTTGCCTTTTGGTCCACAAAACCAAAATATCTACTATCAGGTGTTTTGCAGAAGAGTGACAATCTCTACTTTAAAACAGTTAAAAATCAGTGAAGTAGAACTAAATATGACAACATGGATGAATCTCCCAGATACAAGGGTTAAAAGAAACTACATCCAAAAAACAACAACAAAAAATGTCTACAATATGAGCCTATTTCTGTAAAGTTCAAAATACTGTGTTTAGAAATGCATAATTAGGAGGTAAGACATAAAGAAAAGCAAGGAAATAATTAGAGTAGAATTAAGAATAGTGATTACAGTAGAAATAGGAAGGTAGGGAGAGGTCTGTGAGAAGGAGTCAAGTGGAAGCTTATAGGATTTACTAACCTGGTTGGTATGGGCACAGATGAATATTTTACATGAATTCATTAAGTTTTCTGTACTTTCCTATGTGTGAAATATGCCAAAATTAAAAGTTAGAAAAATGTACGTATATACACAAACATATGTATGCATGCATTATGCCTGCAGTGTACACAGACTGTTCTGGAAAGATCAACAAGAGATGGGTAAGCAGTTGTTCCTACATGTGGAAACTGAAGACTGAAGGTCAGACTAAGGGCAAAGAGACTTACTTTCTTTGTGTTTAGATATACCCTTTTGTAGTTTGAATTTTTTTTATGGTGTATACATGTTGTTTTCAGTTATAACCCAGTTAATGTAAATTTTATTTTTTTTAAGTGCTAGAATTTGGAAACTTGGATCCTGTGAATTAAGAAACGTTTGGGTCAAGGGGCTCATGAGTGGCAGAGCTGGGCTGTGCCTGGCGCTGTCTGACTTACAGCCAGGGCTCTGTGTAATTGTATCACAGTAACTTTATGGCTGTATTGTTCTAATAATGATTGTTTCTGAAGAGATGGCATCTCAAGCATTTGTGTTGTTTTTTATAGGTTATGATCTTTTCTTAAAGAAGCTGTCCGAGTCATCAGAAAGAACTCCATGTGTGTGCTTCTCCCAAGTGTGAGGCTCTGCTGGGCTTGTCAGTGTGTCATCGATGAAGAAAGATATTTATTTCTCTTCAACTCCCAAAAGATTAAAATGATTTCCAGTAATAATCAAATGAAGGAGCTTAATTCTCTTTGGTGTTTCCCAGATCCTATACTTCAAGAGAAAATTTTCTCCTGTTTCATCTCAACGTTTTGTTAACTATGAGGATATGCTGACGTGTTGACTCAAACAGAAAGCAGTGTTACTGAATATTTCTTAAGTAGTTGTGGTTTGCTATTCATAGTGCTTTCGCATTATCTATTATACTAAGGTTGGTATTATGCCTATCCTATGACCGAGCATTTCATCTCCTAGATATATACCTATTGGAAATGCATGAGTGTGTGTACCAAAAACATGACAAGAAACTTCATAGCAGTACTATTTAGAATAGACCCAAACTAAACACCCAAGTGTCTATCTGCATTGGAATAGAAAAACAAATTGT
Source organism: Rhynchonycteris naso (assembly GCA_037038555.1). Classification (NCBI taxonomy): domain Eukaryota; kingdom Metazoa; phylum Chordata; class Mammalia; order Chiroptera; family Emballonuridae; genus Rhynchonycteris; species Rhynchonycteris naso. Next base: position 61,098,390 of record CM073002.1, on the reverse strand, counting down.
GCTATGTCAGTACAATGGCACATCAGCTCACCATTGAACTTTAGATCTAAGAAGTACATTCATGCAACACCCATGGAGAGGGTGATGTTGGAGAGCAACCTGCCCATTCTTCCTGTGTATTGATGAGCATCAGGGTTGACTGGATCCTTCCTTATTTAAAGATCAGTAAATAGGAAAAACAAGACCAAATTAACATGGGGCCCGTATGAAGAATTTACAAAATAAAATGTATGTTACTCTTGAAAATGTATGTTATTCTTAGAAAACATTTTATTACAGGAAACAAGAAAAACTATCTGCTTGATGTTTTGAATAGGTGGCAAAACAAGATGACCCTTTGGGAAATTGAAACGGAATAAGAGGAACAGACAGCAGACCAAAAACAGGCAGGCTGAAAAGAAAAGCAAGCTGGCTGGTATCGGAAATATCAGGGGAACACTTTGTAAAGAATATGATTGCCTAACCACTATGTTGTACACCTGAAACTAACATAAAATAATATTGAATGTAAACTGTAATTGAAACTTTAAAAAAATTTTTTACAAGAAAGCTCGCTACACAAATAAGAATACAAAAGGTGAAAAATCCAGTGACATCCTTAAAAAATCCAGTGACATCCTTTTTGGATACAGTAAAAAGAACAGAACTCTCACAGCAGATAATGAAATTGGTACGTTACTGACGAATTTGTTCTGTCATCCAGTATGAGGTGGGAAGGAAAGGGCAAAGATATGAAAATTACAGAGGTTAGCTCTGGATAACCATTCCTACAAGCAATAGGGATTCATGAAGAAGAAACCAAAACATGTGAAATAGAAACAATATTCAAGGATTTGCTGAGCTGAAAAAATACCTGATTACAAAAACTTGAAAGGGTTTACCTTGTCCTTGGAACATAGGATTGGAGCACCCCTCCTTCCCCAGGATCACTGACAAACAGAGAAATACAGCACAGTGAGGAGGCAGTTGTTCCTTTAAGAATGCTAACCTGAACTAGATAAAGTTGATATTAGTCACTACTGAAATTTAAAAAAATCAGGAACACAAAGTGAGAAGCGAGTTCTGGAAGATGGAATGAAGGAGGGAGGAGTAACGCTATACAGCAGAGAACAATAGACTTTCTGTGAAGAGCCAGATAGTAATTATTTTTGGCTTTGCAGGCCAGGTGGTCTCTGATGCAGCCACTTAACGCTGCTGTGGTAGAGTGAAAACAGGCATGGATAATACATAAATAAATGAATAAATATGGCTGTGTTCCAATAAAATTTTATTTACAAAAACTGGCAGCAGGCAGGATTTGACCCATGGTCTGTAGTTTGCTCATTCCTTTTTTATGTAATGAACTAAAGTTAAGATCAATACCTACTTTGAAAAAGGATTCAAAGTGGCTTCTAATAGAGAACAGATAACAAAACTTAGAATAGAAACTTAAAATAGAAAAACTTCATGTAGTCTTCCAAAAAATGTTTTGTGTTTAGACAAAAAGGAAATAAAGTATTACAGAATTTCCATTAGTCAATTGAAGTTTACCAAGAGTGGAAAACCTTTTTTCTGATACTGGCAATCCTCCAGATATAATGACTTGAGTCTAAATACCCCAACTTTGATAACCTTTGCCCTTGAAAATAAAACACCTTGAGTGATGAGCAAAATTTAGGTTTAAAGCCATGTTATCATGACAACTAGAGCCACATAGTGGATTGAGGAAAGACTGATACAGTCAATAGCAATACACAATCACAATAAACTAATTCTGAGGTAGAAAACTTTTTTTGCATGGGTGCATTATCAGATGTAGCGAATCTTTGTGCCACTTAGCAAAGGCATCGTCTCTCTTCAAAATGCTTGAGGATTGGCAAGGTAAAATCCAAGGAAGAAGTGTGCAATGTGAGTCCACACTTTGGGATGAGAAACTATTAGCACAAAATTGTTGGACATTCCAAATTTCTGAGGTGCAGAGCTCCCAGACAAACTACATTCAAGTCTGAGTGTCTGTTAGTTCAGGGGAAGCTCCTACTAACTCTCAAATCCACTCCTTCATTCTAGACCATGGTACTCACTTGAAAGTAGAGTTGCATCTACTAAGAAGACTTGGAGAACTTTTACACAGCAAGCTGCATGTAGGCTCACAGACCTAGTCACTAGAAGAATGAGAATCCCAGAGAGCACATGAGTGAGTGTCAGCGAATGGCCTCCAACTGTGCTTACTACTCTGGAACAAAAGCCAAGCTAGCACCTTTACAGTGCAGTAGCATGGAGGTTAAGAGAATAGGCTCTGGAGCCAGATGGTCTAGATTGAAATCCTAGTCAAATGACATTGTGTCCCCAGACAAGTTCGTTAACCTCACTAAGCCTTAGCTTCCGCATGTCTAAGATGGTATAACCATAAAATGTACACCATGGGGTGTGTATGAAGATGTGTATTGATATAATTTATGTAAAAGGCTTAGAACAGCACCTGGTATATGGTAAGCACCCAGTAGCAGCAATTAGCTAATTTTAATATCACTGTGGGATAGAAGCAAAAGTGATATGGATGGAGCACGTTTCTTGCTTTTTATTTTTCTGAAGCGAGAGGAGGGGAGGCAGAGATACAGACTCCCGCATGCGCCCAACCAGGATCCACCCGTCAAGCCCACTTGGGACCAATGCTCTGCCCATCTGGGGCATTGCTTGTTGCAACTGGAGTCATTCCAGCACCTGAGGTGGAGGCCATGGAGCCAGTACACAGGCCAACTTTGCTCCAGTCGAGCCTTGGCTGTGGTAGGGGAAGAGAGAGATAGGAAGAAGAGAGGGAAGGGTGGAGAACAGATGGGCACTTCTCCTGTGTGCCTTGATGGGGAATTGAACCCAGGACATCCACATGTCCAGCCGACACTCTACCACTGAGCCAACTGGCCAGGGCCTGTTTCTTGCTTTTAAGCCAAAATAGCTATACCTATTGCTACATGGAAAGTGGGCCAGTGGATGTCAGTCTATCAGATGAGTTTCTCTGTGTTACTTGGGGAAGAGCGAGAGAGAGAATATGGATGTGCTATGATTCCTCCCTCTACACAAGGGAAGAAAGGAGAGGAATGAGAGCTCCACGTTCTATAGAAACTAAGTATTGACAATAGGGCTCCCTCTCTGTTGGATATTAAAGCAGCAGAAGAAACCATCTGTATTATGAAGAAGAATCTCCCAGAAAACTTCCATAAAACCACGGGAAAATGAGGCATCTCTTTCTATAGTTGTCAAATGTTGAAGAAGCTGTGGATACACAACATAATCAACAGTTTAAATGCTATAGAAATGTTTACATGAAACCTATGTACTCATTGATCAATGTTACCCTGTTAAATTTAATTTTCTAAATTAAAAAATAATTCTTATCCAGAAGCAGGGGTTACAATGATTCTCAATAATGGTTGCATGTTAAAATTATTCCAGTACTTCAAAAAATTGGTTTTTGAACCTCTCTCCAGACAAATTAAGATAGATTTTTTATATGAAGCTAATGTTCAAAATATATAAAAACTCATACAACTTAATAGCAAAAAAACCCTCAAAACCCTAATAATCCTATTTAAAATGGACAGAATATCTGAATAGACATTTTTTCCAAAGAACATATAGAGATGATCAACAGGTACATAAAAAGATGCTCAGTATAATTAATCAATAGGGAAATGCAAATGAAAGTCACATGCTATATCACCTCACACCTGTCAGAATGGCTATTACCGAGAGAGACAGGGACAGACAGGAAGGGAGTGAGATGAGAAGCATCAGTTCTTTGTTGTGGCACCTTAGTTGTTCACTGATTGCTTTCTCATATGTGCTTTGACTGGGAGACTATAGCCGAGTCAGTGACCCTTTGCTCAAACCAGTGACCTTAGGATCAAGCCAGTGACCTTGGTTTTAAGGCAGCAACCTTTGGGCTCAAGCCAGTGTCAATGAGGTCATGACTATGATCTCACACTCAAACTGGTGACACCACGCTCAAGCCAGTGACCTCAGAGTTTTGAACCTGGGCTGTCTGCATCCCAGTCTGATGCTCTATTCACTGCACCACTGCCTGGTCAGGTCTCATAAATTCTTGTGGGGGTAACTGTTCAACCATTATGAAAAACAGTATGGAGGTTCCTTAAAAAATTTAAAAAAGAACTACCATGTGATCCAGCAATTCCACTTGGGTATTTATCTGAAGAAAACAAAAACGCTAACTTGAAAGGACAGATGCCCCCCGTGTTCATTGCAGCATTGTTTACAATAGATAAGATATGGAAACAACCTAAGTGGCCACTGGTCGATGAATAGATAAAGCAATGGTGGTTTATGTATACAATGCAATATTATTTAACCATAAAAAAGAATAAAATATTGCCATTTGGGACAACATTTGAGGGCATTAGGATAAGTGAAATAAGTTAAAAAAAGACAAATATTATATGATCTCTCTTATATGTGGAATCTAAAACAAAAACAAACAACCTTCAAGCTTATAGATACTGAGAGAACAGATTGGTGGTTACCAGAGGGAAAGGGGTTGGGAGAGAAATGGGTAAAAGGGGCATAAATTAATTTTTTAAAGAATCTGTGTTACAGATATATAACATATATCTTCATTGAAAGGGGGGTGGGGTGGGGAGTTACCTAAGTAAATTAGGAGATGAGTAAAAACTCTAAGACAAAAGTCCAAAGGAACTATACATAAGTACTGCAGTAGTTAAAGAAGTTGTTTCCCATGGGGGTACTTGTTAACAATTCTGATACCTTTATACATGTATACTGGGATTGAGCATATAAACTAACAGATGATAGATAGTGATTTAGAAAAAAGATAGTATCTTTACAATTATAGCCAGGCAAAGGTATTTTTTTTTAAAAGCATCCCAAGTGATCTAATGTTCATTCAAGATTTAGAATAAAGAAACCTTTCTCAAGGAAACTGTCCCTTCCCAGGTATTACCATTTAGAGAGACTTGCCATGGAAGACATGTCTTCAGTACAGGTTTAAATGATATTTTATTTATAAAGCCAAACACAAACAAAAAATATTTTATTTATAAAGCCAAAAACAAACAAAAAAATGTGGGAAGAAACACTGATACCGGCACAATCATAACTCATGTACTTCCTCTGCCCTAGCACACATCACACTTGACTGTAATTGTCTATGGAAACATCTCCCTTGACAGCGGGCCTATTAGCTCTGAGGGTAGGAAAAACGCTGGGCCTCCTCAGTTCATTTGTTTCTGTTCCGGGTGCCTGGCACAGTCTCTGGCACATGATGATCTCTCAATGAGTATTTGTTGAGTGAAATTTTATATACTTAATGTTTATAGAAGCCAAGATTTGTGTGGTTTTGCAAAACAGTTATGATGAGGATATTTTATGCTATGAAATGAGTTTTCAAGAACATACCATAATTCTTATTTATAACAATTTCTAGTAAATAACATTTTATTCAGTCAGTGAATGTTATCAGGTGACCAAGAAATGTCATTAAGGGAGGAAGGGCCTCTGTACTGCATCTTGAGAAGAATCTATTCTATTATCCATGTCCAAAAATATTCAACAACTTCAGAGGCCTCAAATAAATGTTTTAAAGAAAATGCAGAAATTTTCTTCTCATTGTTTATTTTACTTTCAATAAAGGTTAAAGACATTATATTTAAACATAGCTACAAAGTCAGCTTCCAATGATGACAAAAAGAAGAAGTTAGCAATTCTTCACTAAAAAAAAGTGACAAAATTGTCAAAAGCACCTACTTTAGGGCACTAGAAATCTACCAAAGATGGACAATAAATTGAAAACCTGCTAGAGATTCAGGTAAAAGCGGAAATCCACTACGATGCTCCAAACTCCACCCAGCTCAGTCAGCAGGGATGGCAGTCTTCCAACCTACTAGCTGTGCTGCCAGAGTGGGGAGACTTGATTTAGGATGGGGAGGTGGGGTAAAATCTTGTGACTTTACATGCTGAAAGTAGCAAACTTGGTTAGAACTGAATGGGGTGAGGGAAACTCATAGCTTCGTTAACCCAAGGATATAGTTGGTGTGAGCAGCAAACCAACCAGTAATTTAATGGGGAGATCCCAGGAGTATTGAGATAAGATATCCATACATGCTTGGCTGACTGAGAATACTAAAATTTAATTCAGACAGGGAAAGAAGTGGAGAAACAAACCCAGATGGGTCAAATAGAAACAAATAGCAAAACAGTACAGCTAAACCCAACTATAACATACATTAAATATTAGTGGATTAAATACTCCAAATAAAAGTCACAGATGGTCAAAATGGATTTTAAGAAAAGCAAAAACTGCACATGGTATTTTTTTTTTTTTACACAGAGAGAGAGAGAGTCAGAGATAGGAATAGATAGGGACAGACAGACAGGAATGGAGAGAGATGAGAGGCATCAATCATCAGTTTTTTGTTGCAACACCTTAGTTGTTCATTGATTGCTTTCTCATATGTGCCTTGACCGCGGGCCTTCAGCAGACTGAGCAACCCCTTGCTGGAGCCAGCGACCTTGGTTCCAAGCTGGCGAGCTGTTGCTCAAGCCAGATGGGCCCGCACTCAAGCTGGTGACCTCGGGGTCTCGAACCTGGGTCTTCTGCATCCCAGTCTGATGCTCTATCCACTGTGTCCCAGGCCACACATGGTATTTTTAAGAGATAGCTTTAACTATAAAAACAAGAAATTAAATAGATGGAAAAAGATACACCAGGAAAATATTTAGCACAGAGTGGTTTTTTTGATTTAGTTGGCAAAGGAAATGGGAAGGCAAAGAGTATTACCAGAGATAAAGAAGGATGGTTCATAATGATAAAGAGGTCAGTTCATCAGGAAAACTAAACAGTCTTAACTATTTATAATAACTACTAATTACTGAGCTTCAGAATCCATGACAAAAGTAAAGAAAGAGCCAAATCTAAAATCATAGTTGGAGAGTTAACACCTTCCTCTCAATAATTGATAGAGGACAATAAAACAACAAATCAGTAAGTTATAAAAGGTTTGATCAACTTATTTGCCACCTTGACCTAATGGAAACACTACACCCAACCACTGAAGACAGGCCATATCATGCTCCATAAAACAAATGTCAATAAATTTCAAAGGTCTTGGCTGGTTGCTCAGTGGATAGACTGTCGGCCTGGTGTGCAGATGCCCTGGGTTTGATTCATTGTCAGGGCACACAAGAAAAGTGACCATCTGCTTCTCCCCCCATATCCCTTTCCTCTTCCTCTTCTCTTCTTGCAGTCAGTGGTTCAGTTTGTTCATGAGTTGGCCCCGAGCACTGAGACTAGCCCAGTTGGTCAGAGTGTTAGCGTCAGGCACTAAAAATAGCTTGGTTGATTCAGCATTGGCCCAAGATTGGGTTGCCAGGTGAATCCCAGTCGGGGGACATGTGGGAATCTGTCTCACTATCTCCCCTCCTCTCACTTAAAAAATATTCAAAAGATTGAAATCTTATGGAATAAGTTCTTTGGCTATAGAAATAATTAAATTAGAAATTAGAAGCAAGAAAAAAAAATGTTAGAAAATTTCCAAACATTTGGAGGTTAAACAAACAATACATTTCTAAATAACTTTTGTGTCAAAGAAATGACACTGGAAATTAAAAGATGCTTTGACCTGAATGATTGAGAAACATAACTTTGAAATTTATGAGAGGTACCTAAAGAAGTGCTAGAGATAAATTTGTAATTTATATGCTCATATTAGGAAAAAATTATTTAAAAGCAATTATCTGAGTTTCCACCTAAAGAAGAAAAGCAAAGTAAATCCGAAGTAAGTTGTAAGAGGAATATTTTAACATAAGAGCAGAAATCAATGAAACAGAAAACAAATAAGAGAAATAATTAGCAAATCCAAAATTTGGTTCTTTGAAAAGGTTAATCAAATCAACAAACTTCTAGAAATACTGACTTAAAAGAGAAAAACACAAATTATCTATGTCAAGCATGAGAGAGGGGTATCACTACAATGAGAGAGGAAATGTCACTGCAGATCCTACAGGCAGTAAAAGAACAGGGAATATTTTGAAAACTTAAGACAATTAATTTGATAACTTAGATGTAATGGACAAAGTCCTTACCAAAACAGATATAAGAAGAATAATTTTTTTTTCTCAAAGAGAGAGAGAGAGGGGGGAGATAGAGGAAGAAAGACAGGAAGAGAGAGAGATGAGAAGCATCAACTTGTAGTTGAGTCACTTTCATTGTTCATTGATTGCTTCTCATACGTGCCTTGACAGGGCGCTCCAGCTGAGCCAGTGACCTCCTGCTCAAACCAGCGAACTTGTGCAAGTCAGCAACCTTTAAGTTCAAGCCATTGACCATGGGATTGTTTCGATGATCCCAGCTCAAGTCAGCAACCCTACACTCAAGCTGGTGAGCCCACGACCTCAGAGTTTCGAACCTGGGACCTCAGCATCCCAGGTAACTGTTCTTTCCACTGTGCCACCGTTGGTCAGACTAAATATAAAGTTCTAATAGCCCTGTATCTATTAAGTAAATTAAATTTGTTACCAAAAACCTTCCACAAAGAAACTTCCGGGATCAGATAGTTTCAGTGATGAATTATCAAACATTTAAGGATGCCAATACCAAATTTACACAAACTCTTTAAGAAAATAAAAAGGAAACACTACCAATTGCATTTTAAGAGGCCTAAAAATGAATAGCTAAACAATGAAAAAGTATTCAACCCTAAAAAAGAATGATGTTCTTATGTTATAACATGGATGAACTTTCAAAATATTATGCTAAATGAAATCATATTAAAAAGATACCAAATATAGAGCATGGTTCCACTTACATAAAATATCTAGAACAGTGGTTCTTAACCTGGGTTCTACCGAACCCTAGGGGTTCGATGAGTCGGTCTCAGGGGTTCGGAGAAGCCTCTGCCGCGGAGGCCAGAATAAAGTAATACCGGAATTTGTTGTGAGTTCCTGCACTCTGTTGGTTTTGTTCTTTGAGCAAGATGATGTTCATGCACGGCTCATTTTGTGCACCAGTAAAAAAACATATACCTATGTCTTGAATTTGGAAAAAAAATCATATTTTATTTATCACTAAAGAAGGGTTTGGTGAATGCAAATATGAAACTGGTGGATTCGGTAACTCAAAAAAGTTTAAGAACCACTGATCTAGAATAAGCAAGTTAATAGAAACAAAATATATAAAAAATTATCAGAGGCTGGGAGAAGGGAAGAATAGGATGTTATTTAATAGGGTATAGATTTTCTGTTTGGGCCAATTAAAAGGTTCTGAAATGGATAGTGTTCATGGTTGTATAACATTGTGAATATAATTAATACCACTAAGTTGTGTTTTATATATATTACATATTATATATAAATATATATTATATATCCATGATTTAAAAATTTTTAAAGACTGATAAATTGTACTTCCTAAAAATTTTTAAATTAAATTAAAAACAAAAGTATCTGGAAACTTTAAAACACTTAAATACTTGAAAGATTTCTTGAATTTTTACTCTAGGAATTAGTGTTACATCACATTTTACAGAAACAAAACAGGTTTAAGCAACTGCTTGGCTGAGGTTAACTGTCTAAGCAACCTCAACTATAGTAAATATAATCAGTGTTTGGTTATCTATTCATGGATTATGCACGATTTTTCCAAGAGACAATCCAACTCATGGGCTAAAGGTGTTCCTTATTTGACCCCTAAGTTTACATTTTATTCACAAGTTCATAATATAATATTGTGGAGCAAAAACACTTTAACAGCTCTAGCTGTTGAGAGAGGATAATTGTCTTATTAATATTTTGAGAAAGAGGCATTATTATATTACCAGACTCTAGATTTCCACCTTCTTGCCTCAATCCTTTTTCCTTCTTATATATTTTAGTGATTTAATAAAAAATTAATATAGATTTCCAAACCACTTCTTAGTTTCTATGTAATTCCATACAGAAATACCCAATTATCTCTTTGCTACCAAAATATAATTTAACTCCATTATGACATTTGCCATCATCATGTTTAAATTTAAAAAATTAAAATTTAAGAGGTTTTACTCGTTTGAGAGTTATTTTATTTAATCATAAATTAATAGTCAACATGAGTTTCATTTCATGGTAACATGAGCTACAGGGAAGATTCTCTCAAGGTGGTTATGAGCTATTTTTTCTCCTTTCCAATGAAAGAAAAACGTTTTTAATGCAGTGTTAGGAAAGACCATCTTTCAAAGAGTTACTGAACAGAACTGAGCACCCACCAAATAATTTGGTGCAGGTGATAGAAAAGACAGGCACAGGCCTATGCTCTAAGACATACTAACCTAGTGGGGAGTAAGACACAGGCAACACATTCTACAGTATAATTCATAAGTGAGGTAAAAAAACATCCCATGATTCTGAAAAAAGAGATATTGGGGTTCCAACCACAGTATGATCGATGGAGTCCTGGAGCTATTAAAGGGTCTGGAACGACAGCAACTCAGTTTTAGTGGCTCCCCCAATTGTTGGAACCTGTCATTTCCAGGAAGGGAAAATTCTTGTCACTCCTTCCACCTTGTGATAAAATGGGACCACTTTCAAAAAGGAAGATTTTTATTCTTAGTCTCAGTACCTTCTACTGGCTGCACCCAAGGACAAGAGAGAGGAGGCTCCTCCAGGATTGCCTTGTGGGACCCGGGCTTCCCCGTCACGTCTTGCCCTGCTGACCCCTCTCCAGGGGCCTACCTGAGCACATTCCAGAGGAATCCTAAGAGATTTTTGAGAAGGGCCATCTGACTAGCTGATAAACGCCTATCTTCCTAAGGCTGATCCTGATTTTACATGGTTAGTACATAACTCCTTTTAGTTGACTCTCCCAGTTCTTTTAACATACAGATATTCCTGGAGGGAGGTAAAACATTAAATGAATTTACACTGAGGAAACTCCCTGGGCTTATCAGATCTGCGTCTGTCTTAAGAGTGGCTTAGAAGCTCAACATTGCTGGTTACTGCAATAGAGAACTTCCCAGTTGTGCTTGAGCTTGACTCAAACGCTTGTCTGGGGCACCGATGTGCTCTTCTTAATGATTGCACTGTATTTTCTGGGTGTTTCTTAGCTTAGGGCCCTGCCAAGTGTTAATACTGCATTTAGATACTCGAGAAGCCTGGCAGCTGTCGTCTACCCTGTCTCCTGTAGTCTGGTCCATGACAGCACACAACAGACTGGGGAACGGGATTCAGAGGTCCTTGCAAAAACCTGAGAAGAGTTTCTTTGCTTTAGTGATTTTATAACCTGGTCTTCGTTCCCTGTTTCTTAGGTAAATAGTTCACCATTTTTATAAGAGAGATAAGGGCATGCCCTTGTGAGTCAGGAAAGATTTGAGAGATGATGAAATCTATGTATTTTATCCATGATCCAAGGGCTTCTGGCAAGCTGCCCTGCTTGAGCAGGATCCTGCCTTTTATCTGGACACAGAAATGCTTGTTTTTACAAAAGTGCCTCCTTTTATTTTTAATACTTTTTTTAAAAAGCAGTTTTAGGTTTACAAAAAAAAATTGAGAGGAAAGTACTAGATTCCCCACATACTTCCTGCCTCCACACATATGTAGCTTCCCCTCTCAACGTCTCCCACCAGAGTAGAACATTTGTTACAACTGATGAAACTACAGTGACACATCATAATCATCCAAAGTTGGCATTACGATTTACTCATGGTGTTGGACATTCTATGGGCTCACATAAATGTATAATGACATGAATCTACCATTATAATATCATGCAAGAATATTTTCACTGTCTTAAAAATTCTCTGTGCTCCCAGAAAGGCCTACTTTAAATCTTGGAAATATAAGTTTTCTGGGATGAGTTTCTAACCTTTTCAGCCTTCACATCTCCCGTGGCTGTGATCATGGCTTCTAGGGCATAGTTTTCAGGGTACCAGAGAAGCCACCAACCCTAGCATAGAGCCCTCAAGTACAATATACAGGCTTTTCTTTTCAGGGACTGAAATCTAGTATTTCACTCATTCTAGGTCCTCTCTGCCCAAGGCCAAAGTCAACCTCCCAACCAGTGGGATTTATCATCTAATGCCACCCAGCCCTAGCAGAAACATCTGTGGACAGTTAGAAACTTGACTGAAAAAAAGGAGGCCCATTACCATGTGTTTCAGTCCATTACTGGCAGTGAGCTGTATGAGCCCTCTGACTTTCTGCATTTGCTTGAGAGGGGCAAACAAGTGACCACATGAGAGATGTTGAGCCCATAGGAAATCCCCACTTCAAATCCTCCTGACCCCATGGGAGGGACAAATTGAGTGGAAGAGAAGAAACCAGTTTATTATTTTATTATTTTTTAAAAAATTTATTGATTTTAGGAAAAGAGGAAAGGGGGGAGAGAAAGAGAGAAATATTGATTTGTCGTTCTACTTATTTATGCATTCATTGGTTGATTCTTGTATGTGCCCTGGCTGGTAATCTTGCCTTTGTCATTAGGAGGGCTGGATTAAAAGATATAATTCAAAATGAAAACAATTTAAATCAGAAAATTAGTGTAAGGAAGTTCAAATTTTCACATGAAGAATGAATTGATAGCTTTTTGGAAATCCCTAATTCTCTTGCCCAGCTATCTAGCCAGTCTCTCTCTCCTGTTGTGGCAGACGACCCTGCTTCACTCTTTGTTATCTGAGATATAGTAGCGTAAGTCTAGGCCACTCCTCTCACCTGTCATAAAGCACCCTTTAAAACGAAGTTAAAGAAATATATTTTGTGAAACCCATGGCTGCCAGGAACAAGGACTTGGCTATCAGTGAACTGATGAGCCAGTGAGTGAGGCACTTGGAGGAGGAAAAGGCCCTTCGAAGCTTTCCCCCAAGTCCCTTCTCCCTGCTCCTGGTCAGCCAGCTGTCCTGGGGTGGAGCCAAGAGGTTCCACTCCCGTGAACTATGCTCAGTCCCCTCATCTCATGCTTTCCCTATTCCTCTGTGCCTGTCTCTCTCTATACACACATGTGCCCTCACAGGCACCACCAAAATCCAATACTCTGCTCATTTTCACGTCAAGTGGCAGTATTCAGGAAGGTAGCTTAGATAAAGGAAATAATTGTTAAGAGATCTAAGTTTAAAAGAAGTTTGCCCCCGGGGCTAAAGTTCAGAAACCCCCAGAAGCACAACATTTGCTCAGAACTAATTAGGCAAAGCAGATACTGGCAACTGTTCCTACCCTCGTCTTGGTCCTGCGTTTTACAGTGAAGACCAGGGAGAAAAAAAAAGTGGGGGCACATAATAAGAGTAAATACGGTAATCTGTTCATTTGCTAGTTGGAGTACTGGACTTGGGACTTAGGAGTGCCAGATGGGCGCCACTTAGAGCCACATCTGACCTGGACTGAAATGTAGGTGAGAGACAAGATTGGCTCATATTCTGGGGAATAATAACCTATGACTAGGGAGAGAAAGAGAAAGCACTGCCTTGACTTCCACCGGAGCCTCAGGCTCTCCTTGCAAAGGGGTGTTCACCTGCCAAAGGAGCCAGCTAAACTAACGGGGTCTTGATGTTCTGATTGATCCTTTGTTCTTGTTTATTCAAAGTAGACCTCAAAGTAGAAGTCACAGCAAAGAAGTTACCACCAAGCAGGTACGGTTTTTCTTTCTTTCTCTTTTTTGGGGGGCAGACTGTCCTTCAGCTCCATACAAAAGAAGTGTGGGAACACAGGTGTATATTATGTTTGAGGTCAGCATCACAGTGGGTTGTGTATCACGTTGGCCTTGTCGCTGCCCATATTTCCAGGATGAAAGAGACCATGAAGGCAGTCACATAATACCGAGTCCCATTAACGATGCTTTCTGATCCTGCACTGGTCTCCCAGAGAACTCCTGCATGAACTGCCATGAGTCATACATACAGTCAGCCCCTCTCTGTTGCAGAGTTGGAGTCTCCTGACCCAGATTATACCAGGGCTGGGACTGCGGGAGCTGGGAACCACTCAGCTCTGGCTTTTCTCAACCTGCTGGGGACCAGGGATGAGATATAGTAGCATGACAGTCACAAGACCTGAACACCTCAGTGAGGAGCCCCTCAGAGGCTCTGCCACACCCTTGGGGCTGAGGTGGCTTTGGACCAGTGAGTTTTCTACCTCGAGTTTTGAGGAGAGGCACTTTGTCCCACAGAACCGAACCTCTCCTTTTTGTGCTGAGCTCCACCAAGTCCTTCTTTGTCCCACATCACAGCCCAGCCTGTGACAGACTATGGCCAGATGCTTTGCTTTGAGGGGCAACTCTGAGTTCACCCAAGTTTCACTCAGTGAATCAGCTGTGGCAGGTACCACCCCCTCCCACATAGATGGTTTGCACTCTGCTGCTGGGAAGGTCAATAGTCACCAACAACGTGGCCAGGGTGACTGAATTTTCTCCACCCGGGTGAGTGTTTGGTCTCATGATATGACCAATATCTAAAATATTTTAAGCAAGGCCCCAGAAGTTACTTATTTAATTAGTTAGTTAATAGGAAAAATAATTTTACCATACCCCAAAAATGTTTATTTAAAACATTTTAGGCCCTAGCTGGATGGCTCGGTTGATTAGAGTTTCATCCCAAAGCAAAGAGGTTGCTGGTTCGATCCCTAGTGAGGGCACATACAGGAACAGATTGATGTTTCTCTCTCACCTTCTCTCTACCTCTTCCTTTCTCTCTAAAATCAATTAAAAATCTTTTTCAAAACAACAAGACGTTGAGAATGAGAGAATTCGGTACCAACAGACCTTATTAACAATCATTCTTATTTCCTTTAAAAATTTTTATTATATAGCAACTAATAGTATAATAATATAAATAAATATGCTAATATAAAATAAGTAAAATAATATTAAAATGTAATAAACAAGTAACTTAAAAAAAATTTAGTTATATAATAAATAGTTTAAGTCGAGGAGTTACAAACTATGGCTCACAGACCAAATCTGACCCACGAGCTTTTTTATAAATAAAGTTTTATTAGAACACAGCCATGCTCATTCATTATGTGTTATCTATAGCTGCTTTTGCTCTACAACAGCAGAATTGAATAGTTGAAATAGACAGTGTAGCTACCATAACATAAAATATTAACCATCTGGCCCTTTACAGAGAAAGTTTGCCAACTACTAGTCTCAAGCTATAACCTACCCCGTTCCTCAATTACTATGGAATAAACATTATGGATAACCACAAAACTGACTAGATTATTGTTAGTATGTAATAGATTTTTGAAATTATAAACTTACATGCTCCTTCTAAAAATGGAAAAGCAGTGCAGATAAAGCTAAATTGTCCTTTAGCCTTCCTGTCAATGCTAATACCCTCCTCTCCCCAAAGTAACCCCTATAACCATTTTGGTGTATTTATTGCTGGCTGGCCTCCTTTGTATTCAGGGTGCTAATAAAACTAGTTGGTCATATTCTCATTCTGTTTTTTTCACTCAACAGACTTTCCATATCCACATTCCATATGGAGACTCTCCAGCTTTATACATAGCTCTGTGATGGCGAACCTATGACATGCGTGTCATCACTGACACGCGTAGCCATTTTCGATGACACTCAGCCGCATACCAGAGAAGTATGGAGCCACACACCAAGAAGTACGTTTCATCCTCAGCTCCTGCACAGCCAGGTGCAGTAGCCGAGGATAAAACATTTGCTGTAGTGTAGACACTCTGTGCCGGAGGTCTGTAGGCAAAAACAACAGAACTCCGGCACAGAGCGTCTAGTTCTGGGACTTTTGGTTAGGCCGTTTTTCTCAAAGTGACACACCACCACCCAACTTATGCTCATTTTTTGGCGAATTTTGACACACCAAGCTCAAAAGATTGCCCATCACTGACATAGCTGTACCTCAGTTTTAACTGCTACATGGTATACCACCAAGTACAATCATTTTATTTAGCTATTTCCTTTTTGATAGATATGTAAGCTGTTTCCAATATTCTACTTTTACCAAATTTTACAATGATCCTCAGTATACATGCCTGCTTGTGCCCATGAGCAAGTGTTTTTTCTAGGATGTACTGAGAAGTTGAGCATATCAACTACATCATGAGACAAGTAACTTTTAATTTCTGATACTGCTAAATGGCCCTCCACAGTGTCTGGACAATTTATGCTCCCACCAACAGAGAATGATAGTTGATACTCCTTCACACACTGATGCTTGCTATTCATTAAACATTTAATTACTTTTTCAATTGGATGAATGAAAACAGTAACCCATTTTTAAAATACTTAAATTTCCCTAATTACTAATATACTAGTTTTCCAGGGCTGCCATAATAAAATACCACAGACTGGGTGGCTTAAACAATAGCAATTTATTTTCTCACCGTTCTAGAAGCTGAAAGTCCAAGATGAAGGTGTCAGCAATTTTTATTTCCTCTGAGGTCTTGTCCTTGGCTTGTAGATGGCTGTCTTCTTTCTATGTCCTCACATGGCCTTTCTTCTGTGTGAGTGCATACCTGGTGTCTCTGTGTTCCTATTTTCTCCTCCTCTTCCAAAGACACCAGTCATATTGGGTTAGAACCCACCCTCAGTACCCATTTGAGCTTAATTACCTCGTTAAAGGCCTTACCTCCAAATATAGTCACATTCTGAAGTACAGGGGGACACAAGCCAACCCACAACCACTAATGAAGTTGGGTAATTTTATACAGTTCTTGGACATCTGTTTATATAATTCTTGGGTACTATACTTCCTCTTCTTAATTGCTTACTCATATCCTTAGATCATTTTATATTGGGTTATCTTTCCCTATTCACTTGTAGGAATTTCATATTTATTCTTTTATTTTTTTTAATTAAGTGAGAGGCAGGTAGGCAGAGACAGACACCCACATGCACCCTGACTGGGATTCACCTGGCAAGCCCCCTACCAGGCGATGCTCTGTCAAGTCGGGGACACTGCTTCATTGCTCAGCAACCCAAGCTATTTTAGTGCCTGAGGCGAGGCATGGAGCCATCCTCAGTACCTGGGGCCAACTTTGCTCAAAACATTCAAGTCATGGCTGCAGGAGGGAAAGTGGGGGTGGGGGGGGATAAGGGGGAGGAGGAGTAGAAAAGCAGATGGTTGCTTTTCGTGTGTGCCCTGACTGGGAATCAAACCCAGGACTTCCACATGCCAGGCTGACACTCTACTGCTGAGCCAACCTGCCAGGATCTCATATTTATTCTTGATACTAATTCTTTGGTGTACTTATAATAAATATTTTAAGTCTATAATTTGTTTTTTAACTTTGTTTATGTTGTTTTTAGTCAACAGAAGTATTTACTGTGATTATTATGCTATTGTTATTTTGATGAAATTGAAGTTATTAATTTTCTCCCTTATGGATTTTGCTTTTTGGGTCTTATTTAAGAAAGCATTGCAACATCCAAGTTTCTGAAGATATTTTGGTTTACTCTCTTATACTTTTATCATTTAAAATATAGGTCTTTAGTCTACTTCGAACTTATTTCTATAAATTATTCCAGTAACATTTATTGAAAAGCCTGACCTTTTCCCTTTCATTTGAAATGTCACCTCTATCATCTATTTCAGTTGGATAGTCTTTTACATGTTTGTTGCTGATACTGTTTTGCTGTGGTTATTTTTGATTCCTGAGCCAATTTTCATTATAGCTTTACTGTTCTAATTGATTTTTTTATTGATACATTAAAAAATCTATTTTGTGTTTTCATATTTTGTTTGGCCACCTTATGAAATTCTCTTAATAGCTGTACGAGTTTATCAGGTGATTCCTTTGGAATTTCTTGGTAGACAAGTATATAAAAATTTTTTTTCCTTTCTTTCTAATCTTGACATATCCTATCTCTACATATTGGTCTTACTGCTTTTTCTTGGCCTTCTAACACAATGCTGAGTAATAGCCATGAGAAAAAATAGTCTCAGGGCTGATATAGAGTTGTGTGGGTATCATTCCTAATTAGAAGTCTTAGGTATTCTTGCCATGCTCATGATTTTAATCTATTTTTATTACATGCTATGAACCCATATTTTTTGGAGACTTGTCTACAGGATTCTTTGGGGCTGGGATTGTGCCCCGGTCACAGCCTAGGAAGGACATAGAAATGTGTGCAGGACTTTTCCTGTATATAGGGGCCTTCCAGGTGGTGTGATTTGAAGGGGAACTGCATCCCATACCTGCTCATCCATCTACCATACCTCCTGAATTTCTGTGAAATGTTGAAACAACAAACTGATTATCCAACTGAAAATTAAGATAACGATACATGTTCAAATCCCTTATGTAAATATGAAACAATTCTTCTGAGTCTCCATGAATTCCAAACAAAGAGTCAAACTACAAAGCTATCGGCAGTAAGAGTACTGCACATGCACGTAGAGACAGGCAGTTAAATCAGAGGTCGTTGCACCCTGTTAAATATTGGAACAGGGTACAGGGTGTACTTTTGACTTGGGCTGATCCCAGCTCTCAAGCCTGATCCATGTCTAGGAATGAACTTTCTGACCTCTTGGATCTAATGATTGCATCCTGGGAAACACAAAAGCCAACTTTCATTTATGGCTGCCTGAAGATAACAGCTGGCTTCTCATATTTGAATTGATATAGTGTGGGTTTGCTCTCTCAGTTCCCTCTGAGCACCTTTCCCATACCCATATAGGAGGGGGAGACTTTTGTTTGCAATATTTGATTTATTTTAAAAAGAAATGTATGATCTTATTTGATCCTCATGACTTTTGTAAACATAATTCAATTTACATAACTTATCTACTTGACCTACAGGAAGAACCAGAATAAAGGGGGTGGGGGGAAGAAGTTCTATCACTTATTGCCTCCCGATCTTGGCAACTTCAAAACCCCAATTTTCTCATTTGTGAAAGGGAAAAAAGACCTGTCCACCCTGTTCCACTGGGGATGGGTCTGCTCTGTCTACCTCACAGGCAGCTTGCAAGGAGGTGATTTTGAAAACATTTTGTAAATATCAAAACCTGTGTAATGTGAGTTGATAAACAAGCCTTCTTCTTTATTTGAACAAAGTCAACAGTTTTATAAGCTTCACTATTGTCTTTTAGAAATTCAATTCTTATATTATTTTCCTTTACCTGTTTTTTCTTTTTCTTTTTATATCTATCTATAGATAGATAGATAGATATACTATGTATAAAGAAGTTCTACACACACATACATATATGCATATTATAAAATATACACATTATGTATACCATGAATGACATATATATAAAACACATATCTGTGTGTGTGTATGTGTGTATATATATATATATATATATGTATATATATATGTATATATACATATATATATATATATATATTATAATCTTGCTGTTTCCAATAGTTTCTATCATTAAAATTATGATTTTTCTACCATTCTTTCTTTTTCACTTAGACTCTTGTTGCTTCAACTCCAAACTGCCCACTTTTTCCTTCCCATAATCTCAGTGACCTGGGTCCAAAGCCTATTGACTGGACTCATTTGAATATTAAATGTTATGTGCATCTCCTCAACACACCCTTTTCCTGCAAAGGGGCTGTCTCTCTCACCCTCAAATGTATATTGACTTTAAACAACAGCTTCTGACGCCAGTCACTGCACATGCCAGTGTGGTCACTACCTCTATTTTCTGGGTCTTCGAGATGTTTTTAATGCTGCATCTTCTGCCCGCCATTTGATCATCTTCTTCCTCATCCTTTTTGTGCATGGCCCATTTTCTGGCTGGGCTCGTTGGGTTTTTAGGTCCTTGCTACTCCAGGTGGGCACTGCAGACCAGAGAATCAGAACTTGTCAGAGGGGCCGGGGAGCACAGGTCCACCACAGACCTAGGGGCGGGAGTGTGCACTTGAGCCTGCCCCCAGGTGATCTGTATGCGCAGCCAAGTTGGAGAATCCCTGTCGTTGGTCATCAGCAGCTCTGGTGACCTTAAGCAGTGGGAAATCTGAGCTGACACTGCAGAGAAGGAAGGCCACAGTCAATCACCGCCACAGACCAGGCGCCACAGAGATTCACACATGGCTCAAACACTAAGGTTATTTGGGATCAATGCAGATTCACGGACCTGGTCATCTCTTTCCTCCTCACTGTAGTGCTTTTGAGTCCTGTTGCTACTTTCCTTGCTCTGCCTCACAGCCTTTGCTGCCTCCCAGCAATCCTGGCGCCGCGTCCAGCCCACTGGAGGCTCCTGCGTGAGGCCAGACGAGACATGTGGGCACTCACAGCACTCCAATACTTTGGCTCCCTTCTAATAGTCTTTAAATATGTGAACAATATTGATGTAGTTGCAAGTGGTGTTATTTTTTTAATTGTGGTAAAATATAAAATTTACCATCTTAACCATTTTTAAGTGTATAATTCAGTAATGTTATGTATATTCATATTGTTGTACAACTGATCTCCACACCTCTATAGCTCATAAAACTGAAGCTAGATATGCATTAAACAACAACATATTCCTCCCCGCCACAGCTCCTGGCAACCATCTTTTACATTTCTTAAAAACATTGTTGAGAATTAGTTACAAATATAATTGTATATATTTAAAGAGTACATGTAATTTGATATTTATATACATTATAGAACAATTACCAAGGTCAAGATACTTACTGATTTTTTTCAAGATTTTTATTTATTGATTTTAGAGAGAGAGATGTTTGTTTGTGGGGTGGGGGAGCAGGAGGCACCAACTTGTAGTAGTTGCTTCTCACATGTACCTTGACCAGGCAAGCCCAGGATTTCAGTCAACCTCCCCATTCCAGGCAGGTCAACATTTTATCCATTGTGCCACCACAGGCCAGCCACCAAGGTTAAGATTATTAACACCATCACTCTACACAGTGAATATAGTCAACTCTTGGTGTGATTTATTCTCCACTTTCAAGTATTTAATACTGCATTATTAACTATACTATCATGCTATACATTGCCACCCTCTCCCTTCTGTTCTATGAGTTTGACTATCCTAGATATCACATAGAATTGAAATCACACAGTATTTGTCTTTTTTGTAAATGACTTATTTCACTTAGCATAATATCCTGGGGGTTTATCTATTGTGTAGCATGTGTCAGAATTACCTTCCTTTTCAAGGCTGAAAACAGTCCATTATATGTATATACCACATATATAGTTATACCACATTTTGTCTATCTATTCATCTGTTGATTACATTTTGGTTGCTTTCATCTTTTGGCTATAGTAGATGTTACTGCGAACATGAGCATACAAATATCTTTTTGAGACCCTGTTTTCAATTATTCTGGATATATACCCAGAAGTAAAATTGCTAGATCATATGGTAACTGTATTATAAATATTTTGAGGAACTGCCATACTATTTTCCATAGCGGTTGCACCATTTTATTTTCCCACCAACAGTGCATAAGGGCTCCAATTTTCTCACATACTTGCCAACACTCGTTTTCTACTTTTGTGACAATGGCCATCCTAATGTGTATAAGGCAAAGTCTCAATGTGATTTTGACTTGCATTTCCCTAATGATTAGTGCTGTTGAGTAGCTTATCATATGCTTGTTGGCAAGTGGTGCTCAGTTAATAAAAAATATGTACCATATACTTCATATACACCATATACATAGGATGTTTTCACATGGCTGCAGTCTCTAGCATGTAGAGTTAATTCATGCTAGCCATCAGGGTAGAAACAGGTTCCAGGTATGCCCCATTGTACCTTATCATCCACCATCATCCAGGAAGATGCAGGGCATGAGGAGTGTTGCAATATCACCACATCCTATGCTGTCTAGACTGGAGGAAAGGAATGACGTTTAAAATGTGTGGAGCCAGAACTCCATCTATGACAAATTCTTCCAGATAGAAAGATTTAGGTAAAAGAATCATGATAGAGGCTTTCTTTCTTGACAACAATCCTCCACAAATGTGAAGATAAAATGTTTCTCCATTATCACAATAAAAAAACAAAAACAAATTTTGACGTGGAAAAGGAGGCCCTGGCCAGTTGGTTCAGTTGTAGCATGTCAGCCTGGCATGTGGAAGTCCTGAGTTCCATTCCCGATCAGGGCACACAGGAGAAGTGACCATCTGCTTCTCCACCCTCCCCCTTCTCTCTCTGTCTCTCTCTTCCCCTCCTGAAGCCATGGCTTGAATGAACAAGTTGGCCCCTGGCACTGAGGATGGCTCCATAGCCTTGCCTCAGGTGTTAAACTAGCTTGGTTGTTAAACAACAGAGCAGTGGCCCAGATGGGCAGAACGTCAGCCCCAAACCGGGCTTGCAGGGTGGATCCCAGGCGAGGTGCATGCGGGAGTCTGCCTCATCTTTCTGCCTCCCTGCCTCTCAGTTGATATAGATAAATAAATAAAAATCAGAAAACAATGGTAAAGGAAAGATTTTATATTTCTGTTCTTTATATAAAAAAATGACATTTATAAAATTATTATTACACGAGTACAATTTGTTTTTTTGTTTTGTTTTGTTTTTTTAAATTTATTATTTTTTTATTTTATTCATTTTAGAGAGGAGACACAGAGTGAGAGAGAGAGAGAGAAAGAGAGAAAGGGGGGAGGAGCTGGAAGCATCAACTCCCATATGTGCCTTGACCAGACCAGTGCAGGGTCTTGAACTGGCAACCTCAGTGTTCCCAGGTCGACACTTTATCCACTGCACCACCACAGGTCAGGCTACAATTTGTTTTTTGTTGTTGCCGCAATAGTACCATATTCTTGGTGGCTTAACCAATACAAAATTTAATACCTTACAGTTCCGGATGTCCAAAGTCCAAAATCAGTGTCGTAGGGCTAAAATCAAAGTGTTTCTGGTTGGTTCCTTCTAGAAGTTCTAGGTGAGAATCTGCTTCTTTGATTTTTCCAGCTTCCATATGCCACCTACATTTTCGGTTTATGGTCCCTTCCTCCATCTTAAAAGGCAGCAATAGTAGCTGACCCCGTTATCATCGTATCATCTCTTTCCCTAACCAAATGCAGGAGAGTTTCTCTGATTTTAAGGATTTGAGATTAGATTAGATTAAGCCCACCTGGGTATTTCTGAATAATCTTCCCATCTGAAGGTCTGCATCATTGATCACATCTGCAAAGACCCTTTTGCCATATAAGGAAACATATTCCCATGTTCCAGTTGAGCTATCTTTGGGGGCCATTATTCTGTCTCCCACAAATAGACAAAGATATTATACAGGTGTTTCAGGCAACTCATTAATTAAAATGTTGCATTATTTTCCTAAATTTTGTAATGTTTCTTACTTGTCTTTTTAATATTTGTAATTTATTGTGATTTTTAAAATTCTTTCTGAAAAATACATATTCTCTTCAGTACCTAATTAATATTTGTAATTTTAAAAAATGTTTATTTATTGATTTTAGCAAGAGAGGAAGAGAAAGAGAGAGGCAGGAACATTGGTCTGTTCCTGTATGTGACCAGGGTTTGAACCAGCAGCCTCTGGGATTTGGGATGATGCTCTAAATAACTGAGCGATCTGGTCAGGGCTGTAGTTGTAACTTAGTATTATTTTTCTTAAAGAAGAATTCCTCAATTGTATAAGCTTCAGGCCCCATGTAAGCTGATTAAGTGCACCTCTACTCTCCCGATAACCAAACTGACAGCTTGAGAAATGTCTCCCACCCCCACAGTAGTGAGTCTGCTATTGGCTGGCATGGCTCACAGGCCATCATGGGAGCTAGGCACATGTGGAAGTGGAGGGCATAGTGTTTGATCTAGTGACCTTAGAGAGTGCAGCATGCAGACATGGTGTAAGGGAAGCCCCAAATAACAGACAAACCTTATATGTGCTCATGCCTGGGGGTGGCCAATGGCAGGAAAGAGGGGGTGATTTAGGAGTCCCTGAACCATTAGACTGGGAACTTAACAAATCTACAATGGGAAGTGTTATGATTCTCTTCCGTACACCAGGCAGCCATTTCTCCGTTGTTTGTGGCCACAACACTGCAGCTTGTCTTCCTTGCCCTCCAGGATTCAGTTCTGGCCTCAGCATTAACCTGCAGCCGCCCTGCCCTGCTTTTCTGGAAGACACTCCTAACCTGTGGTTTCTTTTAGGCCCCATTTAATCTGCGCTGTTCCTCTTTTTTTTTTTTTTTTGACAGAGACAGAGGGGCGGGGGGGGGGGTAGATAGGGACAGACAGACAGGAACGAAGAGAGGTGAAAAGCATCAATCATTAGTTTTTCGTTGTGACACCTTAGTTGTTCATTGATTGCTTTATCACATGTGCCTTGACCGCGGGCCTTCAGCAGACCGAGTAACCCCTTGCTCGAGGCAGCGACCTTGGGTCCAAGCTGGTGAGCTTTTTGCTCAAGCCAGATGGGCCCGCGCTCAAGCTGGTGACCTCGGGGTCTCAAACCTGGGTCCTCCGCATCCCAGTCCGATGCTCTATCCCAGGGGTCCCCAAACTTTTTAAAAAGGGGGCCAGTTCACTGTCCCTCAGACCGTTGGAGGGCCAGACTATAAAAAAAAAACTATGTACCAAAGTTTTTTTAATCCACTTGTCCTCTGACGGACACTTGGGCTGGTTCCAGATCTTCGCTATTGTGAACAATGCTGCCACGAACATGGGGGTGCATTTCTTCTTTTCAAACAGTGCTATAGTGTTCTTAGGGTATATTCCTATAAGTGGGATGGCTGGGTCAAAAGGCAGTTCGATTTTTAATTTTCTGAGGAATCTCCATATTGTTTTCCACAGTGGCTGTACCAGTCTGCATTCCCACCAGCAGTGCAGGAGGGTTCCCTTTTCTCCACATCCACGCCAGCACTTGTTCTGTGTTGTTTTGCAGATGAGCGATTTATTGGTATCACCCCATTAAAGTTAATTTTTTTTTAAAAAAAGGAAAACTATGAACAAATCCCTATGCACACTGCACATATCTTATTTTAAAGTAAAAAAACAAAACGGGAACAAATACAATATTTAAAATAAAGAACAAGTAAATTTAAATCAACAAACTGAGCAGTATTTCAATGAAAACTATGGGTGCGGATGCATCATGTGCTCCTCTCACTGACCACCAATGAAAGAGGTGCCCCTTCCAGAAGTGCAGCAGGGGCCGGATAAATGGCCTCAGGGGGTCGCATGCAGGCCATAGTTTGGGGACCCCTGCTCTATCCACTGCGCCACCGCCTGGTCAGGCTGCGCTTTTTCTCTCTTAATGCGACCTCCCCACCACTGCTTGTGCATCTATCTGGTCAAGGCCAGTCCCTCACTTTTGCTTGAACTTCTTTCCATCTGCTCTTGTCAATTTCTAAACTACAACTCCCTGTTCTCCCTCCCCTAGTTCTCTCTCTCTGCTTCTCAGCCTTGACGAGGGCTTCTCTCCTGCCCATCATTTCCCTTCTAGCATTTTGCTTTCCCAGCTCTCAATGAGAATTTTCCCCCGCCCCAGCCCTCTCTGCTAAACTCGGCAACCTAACAGGCAGTAACTTGAACCTCTCACTGGGTATTTTCTTTTTTCCTGCAACAAAGACAACGTCCCGTGTCTACACCTGATTTCTGGCCTGTTGGCCTGGATTTAGCCACAGTGCCACTCACCTGAGTATTCACAGTCTCTAAACTCTTGACCCCAAAGGTTAGCAGTTGATCACTTCCCACCCCTGAGAGTGAGCTCTCACCAGGACACAGAGTCTCTTCCCAACACCTTCCTTTTAGCCCTTATCTTTCACATGTTCCTTCTTGCAGAGAGAGAAGTGAGCAGATACACACGTGTTTCTGATTTTTTTTCTAGTTCATAGTCATGATCAGCCTTCTGTCCTGTATCAGTGAGTCTCCTTTTCATGTGAATTTAATATGACCAATTAGACATGCAGACTCAATGGAAGCCAGCTGTGTTTTCTCTGAGGCTCACACTGCTCCTCACTGTGCGTGGTGTGTGTAAAATTGCTGACGGAGGGTTGGCATGTCCACCTCTCGTAGTCCAGAAAAGTGAATCCTGGGTGGTGCATTTCAAACAGAGTCCTCCATGTCCTGTGATTCCTTCCGTGTAGTTCTTTGTTCTTGGGCAGGAAGTGGCTCCCTGCCATCTCGATGACGGTGGGAGTAGAAGAGACCCGAAGCACAGTCTCATCCGGCCTCTTTTTGGAACCCGAAATTGCTGAGTTCTCTCCCAGCACCACGGCAGCAGCAAGTCCCTGCGTGGGCCTCCTATTGTCCTTTTCTGCTGGTCATAGCCCCCCATGGTGTTTGATCTGGTTCTCATTGTCAAGGCTGCCTCTGCAAGCCTTTCCTTGCTCCCTCCGTCAGCCCTGTCTGCTCTCCCCCTGACCTCCGCCCCAACTCCCAGCCCCATCCCTCTCCTCTCCTCTTCCTCCTGGGGATCCTTGCTCCTTCTGGAGCAGAATGTTTTCTTTAGATTTTCCCTCCACAATTGTCTCAGCTGCACCACTCTTCCCTTCTCTCCAAATTCAAATGTGTCTTCCCTGAAGTGCTTGCTGTCCTCCTGGGGACTCCCCTCTGGGCTGGCTTCTGAGGGGCCCTGCCTCCACAGTTACTCTGCAGCCTCCTCTCCCACCACTTTTTACCTGCAGATCCGCCCCTGTGGCAGCTCCCACCCCCACCCCCACCACAGTGCACTCTCCCCTTCTTCTGCATGCCCACAGCCATGTTGGCCTCTTCAGCAGCTTCTATTTTATTTATGAGGATCCTGAGCGCCAGAGAAGTTGGTGAATAGAGCAAGTTCAAGGTCAGGGGCAGGTCACTTAACAGAGAGAGCAGGACAATGCCCACTACATCCCCAGCCCGAGGGAGCACAAAACAAAGTTCTCTGATGTCCAAGAGACTATGGGACAACTGGGTCCTGCTCATTCACAATTAGCCACTCCCATGTATATATATGTGTCATTCATGGAGGACCCCCCATCTCCCTACTATAATTGGGGATTTGGGGCTCTTATCACATGTAGCAACTTCATATATATAGATATCAGCCTGGCAAAACCACTGCTACGTGCACACAGGACTGAGCCCTCGGCAATTTCAATGATTTCTTAGGCAGCACACAGTAGTACCCCCTGAATGGGTAGCTCACCCCAAAGCTTTGCAGAGATCCCTGTGACTAAGCCAAAGCGGAATTTTCAAGGACTTAGTCAAAGGCCTTAGCTGGTGGGAAACAAAAGGAACAGCCTCCAAAATGAACAATGACTAAACTACAAAGGCCAACAACCACTGAATCAGTAAAAAACAGGCAGCATCAGCCCCAGAAAACAATTGCAGGTCCTTTTAGACACACGGTCATACACATACATCAGCTTCTGCTTAGAAAGTCAAGGGTGTGGAATACAGATGAAGCCTCCCTGCAACGGGCCGAGATCCAGGGGACAGGCACAACGACCTTGACTATTTCTCTGACATGAGACAAGACCTCCCTGGGTGTGACGGAGTGGCAGCCAGGTTCCTTGGTCCCTTCCGCAAACACCGGCATTGAGATGGCAGGAACTGAGGATCTGAGGTAATCACTTTCGGCCCAAGAACAGAGAGCTACAGGGGAGGAATCACACGACACGGAGGCTTCTGTTTGAAATGCACCACCTAGGAAAAGTGTTAGAGAAATGAAGGTGGTTTAATAAATGGCCCACCCACTCAGAAACAGAGCTTGTGAAAGGTGCAGCATCATGTTGAATTGAGAACACAGGTTTGAGCGTTGGACTGACCTGGGTTCACATTTTGGCGGCACCTTCTACTAGCTAAGCAATGTCAGCTCATCACCTGCCCAGAAGGGTGGGGATGTGAGCTCTCTGCACGCAGCAAGCCTTAGTCACGTACAAACACAACATTCATCCATCTCTTCATCCTTTTACTGATGGCTCCTTCTTGCTGAGAATATACTGTATTCTATCTTTGGTATTCAGCCTAAATACTGGATTTTACAATTAATCCTTTTTACAACGGCCTCACTGAAGGATTCACTTTCCTGCAATAGGGGAGGTGGGCATGCCAACCCTCCGTCAGCGATTTTACAGACACTAAGCACAGTGAGGAGAGACATGCCTAGCACATACCAGTCACCTAGCGACTGTAATTTTTCTGCCCACAAAACACCCTTTTATAAGGAGGGCTGATGTCAGAGTGGAGCAGAATTAGAACTTTGGGTGTTGGCTAGCACCCCCACCCACCCCAGACCAGATCTATTTCTAACTAAACTCCAGGAGTTCTGTTTCCATCACGTCTTGCCATGTAACAAGTCTCCCCAAAACTTAATGGATTATCCCAACCACCATTTTATTTCCTTTATGATTTTGTGTGTTGGCAGGGCTCGGCTGGGAGTTCTGCTCCACCTGGCATCAGTTGGATGCTTAATTGGGTTGAGATGTCCAAGAGGGCTCGCTGACAGCTCCGGAGCTTGGTGGGTATGGCCCGGCAGCTGGTCTCTCTCATTGGTGTCACCTCAGGGCTCTCTCTCCTGACAGAGACTCATTGCATGGTCACTCCAGCAGGGTAGTCAGACTTTCTTACATGAGGGCAAAGGCAGAAACAACCAGGCTTTCTTATGGTTTAGCTCAGAACTGATACAGCGTCAGTTCCCCACATTCTATTGCTTAAAGCAAGTCACAGACCTCCGCATGTTTATCATGGGAGTGCCTGCACAAAGGCAGGACTCCCAGGCGGTAAGGTTTACTAGGGAACATCTTTGGAGAATAGCTGCCAGGGCTCTCTCCCTGGGACTTCAAAAGGATATGAAAGAATGGACTACACTATGTGTCAGCATCTGCTTATTAACGTGATGGTGAACATACACGCGTAGCCATTTTCGAATGACATGCGGCTGCATACCAGAAAAGTATGGGGCTGCATGCTCAGAAGGACATTTCATCCTGGGCTCCTGCACGGCCAGGTGCAGTAGCCGAGGATAAAACATTTGCTGTAGTATAGACACTCTGTGCTGGAGGTCTGTAGGCCAAAACAACAGAACTCTGGCACAGAGTGTCTAGTTCTGGGACTACCGGTTAGGCCGTTTTTCTCGAAGTGACACACCACCCGAGTTATCCTCGGTTTTTTGGCGAATTTTGACACACCAAACTCAAAAGATTGCCCATCACTGGCTTACTTAATAGAAAACTTAGGCAGAGCAAAGTGTACATTATACCAACGCTAGGAAGTGCAATCCTGGCATTAGTTCTAGT
The DNA here is from genome assembly GCA_037038555.1 of Rhynchonycteris naso. Lineage (NCBI taxonomy): Eukaryota > Metazoa > Chordata > Mammalia > Chiroptera > Emballonuridae > Rhynchonycteris > Rhynchonycteris naso. The sequence goes on along the minus strand of CM073002.1, from coordinate 61,069,307 downwards.
CCCTTCTCATTAGGGAATTGAGGAATGTATTAATCAGACAGTTTCAGTAGATGCTTCTTCTCTGTCCCTTCAGAGACTTTTCTTTCGTCTTCTTGGTGTCTGTCATCTATCGAGCTCCTGTGATTTGGGCATCTTGTTGTAATGACATATTGCTTCCCTTCTAGGGAATGGAATTTATGTTGATTGCTGAGGGAGCAGCATCTCACTCTTCCTCTGTCCAAAGTTGACCATTTACATGCAGAATTTCTGCCATCTCCATAGCCCCAGGTTCTGCTGTTCTGAAAGGCTCCCGAGTGAAGCTGAAAACTTGAGGTAGACTGTTTTCCTTCAGTGTGCACTTTGTAACAATACCTTGTGTATAGAATTTTCCCTTCTTGTGACGGGCTTTGATTTTGGAACACACCCTGTGACTGTGAGCATTTGGAGGGTTTTACAGCAGGCCCTGGATTTCTGCTAAAGGAATGACTTCCAGCTTTTGCAAAACATGTAAAAGAACCCAATGTAACAGAATCTGGTATGTGATAAATGCTCAACAATGTTTATTCAGTGAAATAATAAATGGTATAATAATTACCTTTGGCAAAGGACCTAGAACACTGTGAGTTTCAGAGAGAGAGGGACAGACAGACAGGAAGGGAGATATGAAAAGCATCAATTCTTCGTTGCGGCATCTTGATTGTTCATCAATTGCTTTTTCAATTGCCTTGATTGGGGTGGGGTGGGGGGCTCCAGCAGAGTGAGTGACCCCTGGCTCAAGCCAGTGACCTTGGAGTTTAAGCCAGCGACCTTTGGGCTCAAGCCAGTGACCATGAGGTCATGTCTATGATCCCATGCTCAAGCCAGTGACCTTGTGCTCAATCAAGCTGGTGAGCCCACGCTTAAGCCAGATGAGCCTATGCTCAAGCTGGCGACCTTGGGGTTTTGAACATGGGTTGTCAGCATCCCAGGCCAATGCTCTATCCACTGCTTCACCACCTGATCAGGCTAGAACACTGTGAGTTTCAATAACTCTAGTGACCATTTTAGTATCTGCCTCATCCCCTTTTTCAAACATTTTATCAGGTATAATTGACATAGGACATTATATTAGTTTCAAGTATATGATGTTATGATTAGATGTATAAATTGCACAATGATCACCACTCTATGTTTAGTAAACCTCCATCACCATCCCTGTTCAGTTCAAGTTTCCAATCAGCCTATTTTATCTGCACTTTTCTTGATGGCCAGAGTCAGGGTACAGATTAATTTCTAATTCACTCTTACAGGTAAAACTGTCACCTTTCATCTGCCATGCTATTAGAAACAGAAATATTTGTGTTGAAAATTTATTAGAGTTTTATTTTGGTTTAAGAAAAGGCAGTATCATCTGTGTTGGGGTGGCCCAGGCAGTCAGTGTTCAGAGAGACTTCTGGGAAGAGTGGTGGATAGGACAGTTCCCTCCCAATTACCACTCTCCATTCTCATGCCCATCCCAAGTGGAATTCAAGTCACCATCCAAGGGGAAAGTTGCCTGGGTAGACATTTTGAGCACAATTCTATTGATGGATACAAGTTTTTGGTTATTTACCTGTCCCAGGTTGACTGGAACCTGGGCCATTTCCCCCCATTATCATGAGTAGTAACTCCCCATCTGGTTCAACTGAAACTCCTTTCTCTGCCCAGCCCTTCTTGGAGTCTGGGCCACAACACATCTGAGAAGCTGTCCCCCCCTAGGTCTCCCTAATCCCAGAAACCATCTTGAACAAGTGGCCTGTCCCATGGGCTGCTTTTCCCTGTTCAGACTGATCAATGCTTGTCCTCTCCTAATCTCAAGTCTATTCACGAATTACTTCTACAACATAACCCGCGTAGCCTTTTATTTTTCCTTCTCGTTTTATCCTCTTATCCTTCTCTTTCCCATTTCTTATTCATGGGTTTTACTCCAGGGAACCTTTTATTGTATATACAATGACATGGTTACATCTCTCTTTGTAACAACTCCAACCTCACCCCCTTTTCTTTCATGATAGGTCAGCTCTTGGCTCCATAGAACCAGATGTGAGTGACACACAGTGAGGATTGCCTCAGCACATTCCTGTCTAGCCCTTTAATTACTTGTGGTTCTTTTACTTCCAGTCCCAGAGCGCCGGAAGCAAACCTGGAGGTGAGGACTGGAGAAAGCTGGAACCATGATGACCTCGTGCAGTGCAGAGAAGCAGACTGCACTCCTGGAGAGCCCCCCGTCAATGTGGAGGAGGGGGACGGGGGGCCCCACACCTGCCGTGTGTGTGGAGATAAGGCCACTGGTTATCACTTCAATGTCATGTCGTGCGAAGGATGCAAGGGCTTCTTCAGGTACAGTAACCTGTCAACCTTCGCCCACCAGCCACCTCTGACACACTGGGTCACCTCTAACCGAGGTTCTGCCATTAGCCCATAGGCACCAGGACCTCAGCTTGACTTGTCTCCCATGTTCAGTGTGTGAGCTGGTGACCTGTTCAAAGGACCCTTCTCAGTCTCAGGAGAGCCATTTCTCTCTCAGAAAAATCTTTTGTCTTTGAGGAAGGTCTCCTTCCATTAAGCACTCCCTTTGTTTCTCCATCTGTTCTAAATAAGATAGAAATTCAAGAATTTGAAAATCCAACATGCAAGTATTCAAATCAGTCCTAGAGAGTGGTTGTTAAGTAAGAATGGCATAAAATAAATGAAGACTAGGACAAGACAAGCTCACCTAGAAAAAGACAAATAAGGAGCTCCAAATGATTCAAGACTAAAAAGTCCCAGCTCACAGCAAGACAGGCCCAGACAGAAGGGCTCACGTTGTCCAGCTGAAGAGGAGGGCAGAGCTCAGCCCAGGAGGTACAGAAGCCGACCAGGAGGGGAGGGGCAGCCGAGGAAGGGGTGTGTGAGGAGGGCTCTCCACTGGCCCTCACGAGCAGGGGGGTATATGCTGAGATCAGCTCCCACCTCAGGGGCCACACTTGGGACCCTCATACATTCTTGGGACAGCCAACTCAGCCCTCTGAAGAGCGCTTCCTGGAGGCTAGACAAGTGAATGGAAACAAATCCTAGAACCAGGGCCACCCTACAATCCCAAGGATGGGCTGCCAGTCAACAGGTCATGGGTGGGAGCCAGAACTCTCGGGAGGACTTCCAGGCCTGGATCAGCCCCCGGAGGCACTGTAGCAGTTCAGTCCCCAACACACACACCCTGAATGAAGAAACCCTGGCTTCAGGCTGCTGTGGTCAAGCTTGAGCCATGGTTAGGTAAGCGTAGGGCAAGTGAGTCCTAAGACCCCCTTGTTCCCACGGGAAATGAACATGCACGCTGTGTGGATTATAACTGAGGCCAGACCAGCGACAACGTAAAGCTGGATCCAGTTACAAGTAACAGAACACTCCACTCCTAGGGGTTTATCAATGAGGAAAACATGTTACCTCTCTTCACTAGAACGCTAAAGGCTTCAGGGCTGGTGCGATCAGCAGCTCAATTCTTTCCATTCCTCTCTTCTGCCATCCAACGTAAGAGCTCTGCTCTTAGCCTGCTCCCCGCAGGGCAGTATAATGCCTGGGTCACCTGTGGGGCTACATAGTTCAGCCTGAGAACAGAAAGGCCCATCTCCTCCTCTCTCTAAGAGCAAGGGAATTTTCCCAGAAGACCCCCTTCATGCCATATTGGCTAGAACTGGGCGCCAGGCTGCTCCTGAGCTGGTCATTCACAGAGAGCGCCTCCCTGAGCCACACAGACACCTGAGCCAGACCTGATCCTTCCCACAGCAGCTGTCTAGAATGCCCTGGGGTGTGGGGTCTCCCCTTGACCTGGCCTGTCCTAGGACTCCCAGGGGCAGGGAGCACTGGAGTGGTGAGAGCTTGCATTCTGCTATCAGGCCAACACAGCTTCAAAGGTCAGCTTGTCGCTTACTTGGAAGACACTGAGCCATTTATTTTTTATTCAGTTTCTGCATCCATGCCAGAAAGATGACATGATGTGTTTTGTAGGGATGTGAGAACTAAATTTGCAAATCCCTGCAAAATATCTAGCCCAGCATTGGATCCATAGCATGCCACTAATATGCGCCTTCCCCTCTGCCCTCTGGGTGTTCTCAAGTAGGATCCGAGTGCGTCTCTTCCCTGGACCAGCAGGGGAGGCAAAACAGGGAGTGTGCCTGTGAAGCACCTGCTCCCTGGCCCGTTGCTGGCCGGACCTGCCGATTACCTTGAGTGTGGCTCAGCCTCCCGGGTCAGTTCAGCCTCTAGGGCCCAGTCTGCAGCCACTCCTGTCTGTCTCCACGTTCCTCACCAGCTTTCCCTCATTTTCCACATTGCTGGGCTGGAACCAGAAGCGAGGGCCAAGGAAGACTTGTTTCTATTCAGCTGTGAACGGTGGAGGAATAAAGTTAGGGCTGCACTGGCTGGGTCATTGTGGGATGTTCAGGATGCCCGGATTGTGGGGAGAGAGTAGTTGTGCCAGCGTCTCTAAAAGGCACATGTTCGACCTGGCACAAACACATGAGGACGTGTGGCTGCAGTGCCCACACACGCCACTCTTACAGGGCTGTGAGCAGCTCTGCTCCACTAGGCCAGTCAGGAGAAGCCACTCGGGGAAGCCATTGTCCAGTGGGGTAGAAAGCCTATTCATAGTTACCCCCAGCTGGAGGGGTGTTGGGGGAATGAGGGTTCCTTATATTTCATATGCTTCTGGGGTTGGGTTTCCTCTAGTTCCCTCTTCCAAGAAGGAGAACTTCAGGAAGTGGCCATCTCCATAGAAATGTCACTAAGGTCCTCCTCTGGGGTACCCCATAATGAGGAAAGAGGGTGTAAGAGGGAGGGGCAGGGTATCGGGAGGGACCCGGGCCTGGAGCTGGAGCTGAAGCATCTCAGGCAGTGGCTCGGGCTGCGGCAGGGCCTGTTGAGAGTGAGCCCAAGCCCGGGGTGAACATTGTAGGAAGGTTTCCACCACGTGCCATCCTGCAGTGACCCCCTGCTTGAGAGGAGCCCAGCCCCGATGGAAGATAGAGCTCCGCCTCTATCTTTCCCATAAACCCAAGCAAACTCAGGGCACAGGCAGGTCCACAGAGGGTGTGTGGCTCGTGTCACTTGGTATTGGGAGGGGACTGGGAGGAAGAGAGGTGTGGCCTGGAGTTCCCGGCCTATTCCCCTCGGCCTACATTTTGCTCTTTTTTTTTCTCCCAGGAGGGCCATGAAACGAAACGCCCGGCTGAGGTGCCCCTTCCGGAAGGGCACCTGTGAGATCACCCAGAAGACCCGGCGGCAATGCCAGGCCTGCCGCTTGCGCAAGTGCCTGGAGAGTGGCATGAAGAAGGAGAGTAAGCAGCAGGCGGGGCTCCAGGCGGGCGGGGGCCCAGGAGGAGCAGGACTTGGCGATGCGTATGCACAGGTGTGCGCCATGAATGTGTGTGCACATGAGTTCAGTTGCCTGTGGCTGCTAGTGGCCTGTGTTCAACAGGCAGGCACACGGAGCAGAGCTCACAGCCCACCTGCTCGCGCCGCCGCTATGGTACCTTCTGGGGGATGGGACAGATGGAGGGTGTCTTTATCCTCTGCTGTGGGTGTGGTGAGAGTCCCCAACCAGAGTCATGCCCTTCTCTTCCATCACTGTCCTGGTGATTCCTTTTTCCCCTTTATAATTGTCGCTATGGTGATTTAGCCAAAATGGGGGAAGTGAATTTGGGAGAGGGAATCCAGAGATACATGGTTTGCTGTGACCCCCAATCTTTTGGTGGCTAGAGCCCATTGGCTGCTGCAGACATGGTGTCTTAAGAAGAACTGTTTTCAGACAGGTGACAGGATGCTTTTATTCTACTTGTCAAGCTTTGGTGTAAACTTGCTACCAGTTTATTCTGAGATTAGTATTAGTAATACAACTACAAGCCTACTTTTGCCTACCCTTGCATATATGGATTCATATAGATGAGTGCATATGTATATCTGTACCCCATATAATATAGTCAGGAGCTATATTAGGCACTTTCTATGCAATGCCTCTTTGTACTGTCACTCAGTTTACACAGAAGAAAATCGAAGGCAGGAAAGGTTAATGAGTTTGCTCAGGGACATCGCTGTCACTCAAAACCTAGCTACTTTTGATTCTGAAACCCAAGGTCTTCCCACTGTTCCAGTAACTCGTCGCAAACCCTGTAGTCGTGGGCAGCACAGCAGCTCCGCCTCATCTTTCTGTCCCTACTCAAGTGTTTCTCCAGAAAGGCGACAGTCTTCATGAGTCTGGAGAGGGGTGGGTTTCTTGTCACCAGCACTTCCCTACTGCTGCCTGGACGGGTTAGGAAGGGTGGCCCTAGCTCCTGGCTGTCCCTGCAGTGATCATGTCTGATGCCGCTGTGGAGCAGAGGCGAGCCTTGATCAGGAGGAAGAAGCAAGAACAGATTGGGACGCAGCCCCCGGGAGCCAAAGGTCTGACTGAAGAGCAGCAGACAATGATCAGGGAGCTGATGGACGCTCAGATGAAAACCTTTGACACCACCTTCTCGCATTTCAAGAATTTCCGGGTATGAAGCCTTATTATTATTATTTTTTTCTTTTTTATTGAATTTATTGGAGTGACACTGGCTAACAAAATTATATAGGTTTTAAGTGCACAATTCTACAACACATAATATGTACACTGTGTTGAGTGTTCACGAACCTAAGTCAAGTCTTTGTCCATCATCATTTATCCCCCTACACCCTTCTCCCCCTCCTCCGATGCTTTCCCCATGCCCGGCAGTCATGGGGCGTGAGGTTTCAGAATGGGCTCAACAGCTATGCCAGCTCCTCAAAGACCCAACCTCATTCTCAGGGATCCTCAAAGAGTGGTTCCTGGATACCACAGTGTCAGCTCCTGGGAACTCATTAGAAATGTAAATTCTGCCTGACCAGGCCGTAGCACAGTGGATAGAGCATCAGCCTGGGACTCTGAAGACCCAGGTTCAAAGCCCCGAAGTTGCCAGCTTGAGCACGGGGTCGCTGGCTTGAGTGTGGGATCATAGACATGACCCCATGGTCACTGGCTTGAGCCCAAAGGTTGTTGACTTGAAGTCCAAGGTCACTCGCTTGAGCAAAGGGTCACTGGCTCGGCTAGAGGCCCCTGGTCAAGGCACATATGAGAAAGCAATCAATGAACAACGAAGGTGCCACAACAAAGAATTGATGTTTCTCATCTTCCTTCCTGTGTGTCTGTCCCTGTCTGCCCCTGTGCTCACGTGCTCTCTCTTTCTCTCTTTCTCGCGCGTGCACTAAAAAAAAAAAGAAGAAAAAGAAGAAGAAATGCAAATTCTCAGATCTCCTCAGACCTCCAAATCAAAACCATGAGGGTGAGCCAGGCTGATTCTGATGCTCACTTAGGCTTAAAAATCCTTGCTCTCGCCTTCCACAGCAGGTGGGAATTAGGTCTGAGCCATAAATTGAGTCTTGGAACCTGAGTTGTCCCAGAGTCCCGTGTGTTCAGGAACTTATGAAAACAGGGTCAGGGCCTATTGGGGGTATGATGTTTGTGAATTGGTCTTACTAATTCAAGAAATGTTAAGAGATCTCAGCACCATCAGCCACATCTGATCCCTCCTCCACCTCTGTGATCACAGAATTTCGGGTGACCTGCCCAGCTCAGAGACCTGGTAGCAAGTGGCCCCAGAAATCTGTTCTTTCCATCTATAGACCCTAGACCTTTCTCTCTGAGTCTTCCAAGTCTTCCATCAGGGATGCTTTGGATTCACCCATGGATATAGGCGCCCTCACCTTCCCCTGGGCAGGGACCAAACCCATTTCTGACCAGGCAAGGGTGTGAGGGACCATTAATTCACAGATCCAGAAATTACATCACTTGATAGGAGACCAGAGAGAAGAAGCAAGTGCTGTGTGTGCATGTGAGCATTTGTGCGTGTGTGTGTGCATGTGTATGCCTGTAATTGTGCATCCTCTCAAGCCGGTTGCAGTGGGTGCCCATCTGGGGCCTCTGTGGGAATGTTTTGGGGAGAATACATGCTGTTTAGCCTCTCCTTTCTCTACCTCCTGCTCTGTTACAGCTGCCAGAAGTGCTTAGCACTGGCCATGAAATCCCAGAATCTCTGCAGACTTCATCGAGGGAAGAAGCTACCAAGTGGAGCCAGATCAGAGAAGATCTGTGCTCACTGAAGGTCACTCTGCAGCTACGGGGGGAAGATGGCAGCATCTGGAACTACAAACCCCCAGCCGAAGGCACTGGGAAAGAAATCTTTTCCCTGCTGCCTCACATGGCTGACATGTCAACCTACATGTTCAAAGGCATTATCAACTTTGCCAAAGTTATCTCCCACTTCAGGTAGGACTTTGGTGTTGGGTGAATGGGCATGGGAAGGAGCAGAAAATGGCCAGCAGGTTCAAAGGTCCTGGGACAGATATCTCTGAAGTTGGGGGATGTTGGTGCCCAAAGACCCTCCTTTATCTCTGTGCCTCCATCCCAGGCACCTGGCACTGTTAGGGGATGGAGCCCTCACTGCATGGTTCCTTAGCTTTCAGACAGCAGGCCTGCCATTTAATCTCACTGTGTCTCAGCCTCCTCATCTGCTAGAAGGGAGCTAACAATGCCTACTTGCTGGGCTGTCATATGAAGTAAGAAAACATCTGAAGAGCGTCCAGCTCATACATTATGGACATTCAGATAGTAATTCCCTTCCCTCTGTATCCCTAAAAGGGCAGAATCACAAGTAGCTCCATAATGAGGAAAGAATTGGAAGGAAGGGGAAGAAAGGCCCGAGGGAGAAGAAGGAGAGACAGGCACAGAGGCTGGGTTGCTAGCGGTCTGCCACCAGGAGATGGTCGAGAAGTCATGAGAAGGGAGGGCAGTCCTGAGGGCCAAAAGATTGAGACTCCCCAGACCTACGTGAGGAGCAACAACCATGAGGCAATGAGTTAGAGAGAAGCCTTGGATCCTCCTGGGGTGGTAGCACTGGGCATATCTGTGCTGGGGTTGGACACCGGGCCTTACCAGGCCTGGTCAGGCATAGCTGAAAGATACACATGAGGAGCCCTGACTTCATCAGCAGGAAAAGGGAAGGTTATATAGTCCAGGAGCCCATAGGTTACCCTGTGGCCCTGTGGGTGACACATGGGATTTATTTAAGGGGGTGAGAATGGCCATGGGCTGGAGTGGAGCTCACATTGTGGCAAATTAGGTCAAAGTAGCAAGGAGAAAGGTTTACTTACACTTGTGGACCTTGATTCCCGCTGCCATCTGATGACCCACAGTGTAACACCGTAATGGAAGGCCACTCGCTGGAGGCAGGCATTGCTCTCACCCTCATTCTGCAGATCGAAAGCAGGTTGACTGAGGTTAAGGGACTTACACAGGGTTGTGGTTAGTCAGAGGCCAGATTTGGAAGCACAGAGCACAGAGTTCAGAGCTACCACCTGCTAGGCTCTGGGCTGGGTGCTGGGGAGATGAGAAGAGTAGATCAATTTCACAGCATTTGTAGCTCAGAATTATGGATCTGAAAGAAGGGGGTATGAGGAAAGCAAGGGACCGAATTCCTGAAGAGAACAAAGCCAGGCGGAGGAAGACTAGAGGCCGCCACTATGGCTAGGCCTGTGCTCAGTTCTAGGAGTGGGACTCATGGCACCCAGGCAACCTGGACAGAAACAGCAGAAACATGAAGTCCGAAAGACCTCAGGAAGCAAATGTCCCTGCTGTGTGGAACTCATGCCAAAGGGGTGGCAGCAGCGCAAAGACTCTAGAAAACCTCTAGGGGGCGCAAAGACAGCTTGGCCTGAAGGACTAGCAGGATTTACTTAAATGAAGTGAAAAGGGCAATTATTCTAAGTGGGGAAACTGAGGCAGAAAGTATGAGGCCAGGGAGGAGGAGCCAAGGTATCAGCTGTGCGTCAGCCGCTGTGCAGGGAGTCGGAGGAGACAGGGCCAGGTTGTAGGGACGCCAAGCTCCATTGGCAGGGAGTCCCTGAAGGTAGCAGGGCACTTGGGGAAGATGTCAGGGAGGGTAACTTGTTCAGCTGCCTTGTGCGGGGCAGAGATTGGAGGCAGCCAAAAGCAGCTGCTATCATCCTCAGGGGTAGGAGTCCATCCTACCGCCTCCCTCCCCTCCTCCAATTCCTGGATTATGGGAGTGGGTTCTGGCCTCAGGTGGCTTCCTGGAAGATGGCATCTCATCCCATTCCATCCTCGCTGCCAGGGACCTGCCCATTGAGGACCAGATCTCCCTGCTAAAGGGGGCTGCCTTTGAATTGTGCCAACTGAGGTTCAACACGGTGTTTAATGCAGAGACTGGGACTTGGGAATGTGGCCGGCTGTCCTACTGCTTGGAAGACCCTGCAGGTGCGCAAGAGCCACCTGGCTGCTCTGGCGGAGGGAGGAAAACAACGGCAGGGAGGAGAGGAGCCACGCCAGGATGTGCATGTTCTTGGATTGCAGGGCAGAGACCTTGGGGAGGGAAGTCTGGCTCTTAGGTCCACTTCCTGACAAGTTTTCCCCTCATCCCGCACCCATACTCAGGTGGCTTCCAGCAGCTCCTACTGGAGCCCGTGTTAAAATTCCACTACATGCTGAAGAAGCTGCATCTGCATAAGGAGGAGTACGTGCTAATGCAGGCCATCTCCCTTTTTTCCCCAGGTGAGGCCCCCACCTGCCTTCCTGGCCTCTTGCCCCCGCCCCCACCAAGCCTGTTCACATCCCTCTGCTTCAGCTGCAGGAGGCAGTAACCCCTCCTCTCCCTCCACAGGGGAGGTCCTAACCAATGGCTTTCCCTGCTCTCACTGCACAGCCAAGATGGGGACTCCAGGTGGTTTCTCCTTGGGTGGGTGGGTAAGGCACAGCCCTCCTGGTGCTCCGCTCATTTCCCTGCCTGGGTGCTCTGGCTCAGGAAGGTGGTCGCCAGGCAATTTGCCCTTCCTGGGTGGGACTGAGCTTTCCTTTGCCCCTGTTGCCTTGCTGGCATCACACTGGCCTCCCCGTTCCTACCAGACCGCCCAGGAGTGATGCAGCGCAGCGTGGTGGACCAGTTGCAAGAGCGATTTGCCATCGCCCTGAAGGCCTACATTGAGTGCAATCATCCCCAGCCAAGCCACCGGTGAGCAGCAGGCAGGGAGGGTGTGAGGGAGGTCCCCTGGTAGCCCTGCCCTCCAGGCCTCTTCCTATTCTGATTTCTCTGGGAGAGTGGACTGGAGCCACTCCTGGGCAGGTTCTGATGGCCAGGGCTTTGCAGCCCTGTTCTGTGACCTCCACTGAGACCTCCTGCCCTGTCAGCCTGAGCCCCAGCCCAACTGTGAGAAACCTGGGAAGGGCCTGAGGCCATGTCTGCCCTCGGCCTTCCCTTCTGTCATCAAGGGGTGGGGACAGCCAAGTAGCCTCCTGAGGCTTCTACAGGGTCCTCTAGCAACAGTCAGCAATAACCATATTGATAATAAAGATAATGATAACAGTCACAATGATAATAGTAATTCTGTAATAGCTATCGTTTATTGAGACATGCCAGCCCTGGTGGCAGGCATTTTACATGTATTGTTGCTGTTAGTCTTGAAAATGGCCCCAGCAAGTTGGTGCTACCACCATCACACAGGAGACTGGAGGCTCAAGGTGACGGCCCAGGTTCCACAGCCTGACAGGCGGGATCTGGAGGTGGAGCCAGGTGGACCAAGTCTGCAGCCCGCACTCTGGAACGCTGCTTAACCACCTCCCAGAACAAAGACAAACAAAAAGGGTAGGAAACTCCCTAGTCTGTTCTCACAGCCCAGAGGAGGAAGGCTGCTCAGGGCTTAGCCAGCCTGGGGCTTCCACCCACGCACTGGGCCTCAGAGGTCCACAGGCTCGAGCACAGCGGGTGAAGGCCAGCGCTGAGGACGCTGTGTGAACCTCATGCCTCGAGTCCTCACTTGGGCTGCTCCTGTTTTCTTTTGAGCTCAAAATCTCGGGAGGCTACAGTGGCTGTGTCTTCATTTGCTCAGTCCTCCCCTGTATGAAGCTGGGAGGCATCATGGGGAAACTGAGGCATGTGATGTGTCTCAGTCACTAGGTCCCAGGCTTGATTCACGAAGGGATTGCAGTTTGCAGCTCCTACTTCCACAACCACTGTACTGTGTCCTTATCCTAGCCAACAGCCAAGGGGAGTCATTCTCCCCCAAACTGACCTATGCACTAGGCACTTGCAATACCTGGGTCTTCCCATGGAAATCCCGTGTACGGGGACTCAGGCCCAGAGGATGAGGCGCAAGTTGAGGGGTGCAGGTCCACGCAAGCGCCCCAGGGTGCCCCGCCCTTCTCATCCACGGGCTGAAAGAGAAGCATAAGGAATTCAGCGGAGCCTTTTTCTTGGCTGACCCGAAATGTTCTGAGATTAAAACCCTCAAACTGGTACAACGTCAGAGAGGTCGCCGGGTTGGTGGGTGGGGGCACGGGTTGGGCTGCACCCCCAACCGTTCCTCTGGCTGGCCCGCAGGTTCCTGTTCCTGAAGGTCATAGCCATGCTCACGGAGCTTCGCAGCATCAACGCCCAGCACACCCAGCGGCTGCTGCGCATCCATGACATACACCCTTTCGCCACCCCCCTCATGCAGGAGCTGTTCAGCCTTTCGGAGGGCTGAGCGGCTGCCCCATGAGTGCACCTCCGTGGGGCACCCAGAGCCAGAGCCCCTGGGGCCGCCACTTCTGGGGCTAGACAAGTGGACAGCACCGAGAGCCGCCCCTGCTTACAGGTCCTGCCTGTTCAAGGAACTCACGACAGCTCTGACGGTGCTGGCTAGCATTCCTGAGGAAGGGGACATGCCAGTCCCCCGGCCCCCAGCTCAGTCTGTGGAGAGCAAAGCCACTGACCCATATATGGAGGGTGCATTGGCCTATAGGTTGGGCCTTTCAAGAGGCAAAGCCATACGTACACAGAGATATATTGTAGAATTGGGGACCTGAAACCTGTGTTAACCAGTGTCACCCCAATAAATTCAACTTTTGAAAAATGAAGCAAGGCCACTACCCCTTTAGGAAAGGCCCTGTGATCTGGGGATTTGGGGTCGTGGTAGGAGAGCAGAAAGGATGACTGAGCTTGGGCCATCTGAGGGTCTGTGCCCACACCCAAGTTCATTAGCTTCTTTGCGTCTTTTTGCTGCTATGCCTAGTGTCCGTCTCCTACTTTTCCACTCACTCACACCCCACAGCCCCCTGTCCTGAGTTGGCCGGTGAGTTCCAGACCTGTGTCAATCAACAGGTGCCTTAGTGTCTATAGGAGGACTCTAGCGAGAAGCCAGGAAGCCCGCATGCACCAAATGTCAGAGAATTCTCATGACCACTCTGTGTCCATTCTTCCCTCCTTCTGTGTCTCTGTGTCTATTCAAACACATTATTAACTACAAACAACATGCAAACGGCTGTGTGGGGTAAGTGCTGAACCAGACATGGATCCTGGCCTGGAAGAGTTTGTTTCAGTACAGAAAACAAAGCAGAAACACAAATAACTTTTGATCAAAAGAAGTGACAAGTGACAAGAATTTTTTTGGTGTGGATGCTAAGTAATGCTGGGCTTCTGGGTGCACCTGGGGACCCAAGTGAGGGGTCCCTGCAACATGTGTGTGGTTTGGTGTAGGTCTGCTCCCCATCTGCACTGGGGTCTGGGTTTGCTTCTGACGCTAGAACACCGGGGTGTCGTGACGGGCTGCGCTAGAACACCGGGGCGTCGCGACCGGCTGCGCTAGGACACCGGGGCGTCGCGACGGGCTGCGCTAGGACACCGGGGCGTCGCGACGGGCTGCGCTAGGACACCGGGGCGTCGCGACCGGCTGCGCTAGGACACCGGGGCGTCGCGACGGGCTGCGCTAGGACACCGGGTCGTCGCGACGGGCTGCGCTAGGACACCGGGTCGTCGCGACGGGCTGCGCTAGGACACCGGGGCGTCGTGACGGGCTACGTTGACAAGCAGTTAATCCATGTGCTACATGTGCATGCACCAGATGTTCCCATTTACAAGTCAATTTTCAAAACTACAGGGTATGAAAGTGTCTGCTTTGTTTATAGCCATTTTGAGTAAAAACATTTTTGCTTTTTTGTTGATTACATTATAACTAATTTTACATAAGGCATTCCTCACCTAAGGCTTAATTAGCAAATACAATCCAGAGTGTAATGTTAAATGAAGGCAAGATAACAAATAAATTTTTGGCTAAAGATTTAGGCTTTTTTATTTTTTATTTTTTGCCTTCTTTTCTGGAGGAAAGACATGTGGGGGTGAGAAAATAGAAATGTCGTATATATAATATAAAAATTTCTACTTCTGTTTCTTACTACTTATTTTATTATTGCCCTTTACCTATCTGAAGACTATTGGTACAAGAACATGAACATGTGTTAACTCTGTCTCTTCATAAAATGATTGTTCCATAGCCTGACCAGGCGGTGGCACAGTGGATAGAGCGTCGGACTGGGATGTGTAGGACCCAGGTTCAAGACCCGAGCTCGCCAGCTTGGACCCAAGGTCGCTGGTTCCAGCAAGGGGTTGCTCAGTCTGCTGAAGGCCTGCGGTTAAGGCACATGTGAGAAGGCAATTAATGAACAACTAAGGTGTCGCAACGGCAACGGAAAACTAATGATTGATGCTTCTCACCTCTCTCCGTTCCTGTCTGTCCCTATCTATCCCTCTCTCGGCCTCTCTCTCTGTCCCTGTAAAATAAAAAAATAAAAAAAAAATGATTGTTCCATATAAAATTTAGTATATTTAGACCATTATTTAAAGTTTAGTAATTGAACTATAGTATTTTTTTTTTTTTCTTACAGGGACAGAAAGAGAGTCAGAGAGGGATAGATAGGGACAGACAGACAGGAACGGAGAGTAGTTTTTCGTTGCGGTTACGACCCCTTAGTTGTTCATTGATTGCTTTCTCATATGTGCCTTGACCGCAGGCCTTCAGCAGATCGAGCAACCCCCTGCTGGAGCCAGCGACCTTGGGTCCAAGCTGATGGGCTTTTGCTCAAGCCAGCCAGATAGGCCCGCCCTCAAGCTGGCGAGCTCAGGGTCTCGAACCTGGGTCTTCCGCATCCCAGTTCGACGCTCTATCCACTGCGCCACCGCCTGGTCAGGCTGAACTATAGTACTTTTAAAAGTCTAAGATGTTGATTAAGAAACAGATATTTGCTTAGCTTTTACTATTTTATAAGCAGTTGGCCAAACTTCGAGAACATAAGAAATCAACAGTATACATCAGAGCAAGCAACCTGACTGCACTTCCTCCAGGTCTGCCAGCGTCTCCTGCATCAAGGAGACATAGAACACACGCATTTTTTAGATAAGAAACTGAGGGGGCTAAAAAGCTTCTCTCTGCAAGCACAAAGAATGCAGCTCCTCCACACCCAGGAATCTGACTCTTTTGGCAATATAAATTTCATTCAACTGCATTCATAAATCATACGTATCCCCTCTTCCCTATTGGAATCATTTTGACTGTGCTGGTCATTCAAATGTAGGCTACAGTGAGTGAGTGCAAGGTGAGACTAAGTTGGGATGCGAACTCCCACCTCCTACTGTTGATTTGAAAAATACCTGGGCAGTTCCACAAGCACTGAACTGATATGTACATATGACACATAGATAGTAAAAACTAAGTGTGTAGTCCAAGTGTAGTTAAGATTCAAGGTTAGATGCACCAAATATACTGCTCACAAGAATTAGGGGGTACTTAAAAATGAATATGAAGCTATATAATATCCCCTAATTTTTGTGAGCAGTGTAGATCACACAGGATACTTCCTTCCTTTTAGCAGCTTTGTGGATCTTGAGTTTATAGGCCTACAAGCCAGATTCAAATTCTCTACTCTTTTCTCTTTCCTTTTTATTCAGTGAGAGGAGGGGAGGCAGAGAGACAGATTCCCGCATGCACCCCGATAGGGATCCACCTGGTAAGCCCACTAGGGGGTGATGCTCTGCCCATCTGGGGCCATGCTCGCAACCGCAACCGAGCTCTTCGTAGCACCTGAGGTGGAGGCAATGGAGCCCTCCTCAGTGCCCGGGGCTAACCTGCTCCAGTCGAGCCATGGCTGCAGGAGGGGGAGAAAGACAGAGTAGAGGGGGAGGGGTGGAAAAGCAGATGGGCACCCATCCCTGTGTTCTCTGACTGGGAATCAAACCCGGACATCCACATGCTGGGCTGGCACTCTACCACTGAGCCACTGACCAGGGCCTCCCACTCTCAAACATTTGGATTTTCCTATCACTCCCTCCCCTGAGCTTTGTACATGTAGAACTCAGGGTCAGTTTCGAGGCATCTTTAGGGCCACCATTCTTTCTCTAGGCCGTGCCTCAGTCAGATGAGGATGAAGTCAGTCCCCCAAGCTCAGAAGACCTAAGTATGTTACTCTTTACCACCTGGATTCCCCATTAGTCAGAGCCACTCAGCAGCCAATCCCTACCTGGCCCAAACTTTGAAGGATTCAATTACAACCTGACATCAATGTGTTTTCCTGTGGGAAGGTCCAGGCTGGCTTCTCCTTTCTGGAGAAGAGGATGTAAAGAGAAACACATTTGACCATCCCATTTCCGCTCCAGCTTGTGGGCCTCCTCATTCCATCCTCCACAACAGCTTCAGTATTTCCTTGGATATGCTCCTGTCACATAGCCAGAGCCCTCCTGAATCTGAAGGTGACAGTGGTAAGCTCAACATTTGGACACCTGAGGAACGGTGAGCACCGAGTCCCTTGTTCACTTCCATCTTCTCCTTGAAGGGACTCTGCAGGCTGATCGCTCCCTTGCCTCACCAAGTATGCTTTTAGAACATCTAAAACTGCACCTACTGTCCCTGCTCCCCTGAAATGTGACCCCAAAGAACTGGAAATGACTTCCACGATTTTAAGTTGAAAGAACTTGCTCAATCCCCAAACAGGGCAGGAAATTAGATAGCACTGAATCCCAAACAAATGCACTTCTGTGCTATCAGGAGACCAGCCCCTCCCACAAATGACACCTTAACCCCCCTTCCCCCCTTCATTCCCTGCAACTGGCACCCCAGTCTTTCACTATTATACCAATCAGCCAACCCACCACTACAAAAAATAGGTAAATAAAGAGCACCAGACTTTATCCAATATAAATTTGTTTTTATTGAAGCAGCAGTCACATGATTTTATATCTAGCCTTTAGATTAGGCCTGACAATGAGTCAGCCCTAAAGAAAAAGAAAAAAAAGAAAAATAGTTTATTTTTTGCACTAAGAGACATTACAAGTTTACATACGTCATCCAGTATCAGAAATGATCAGACTCAAACACAACATGTGCTGGTTCCCGGGAGGTACAGCCCCACTGTTTCTGGTGTTAATTTATTTTACAGATACTCCCAAAGACCTTACTAATGGGAGGGAATTTTAAAGAAAATACAGCTACACCAAACCATGAACACAGTAATCAAAGACAGCAGCTTATACACATTTAAAAAAATTTGTCCCTTTCAGGGATGTTTTGTTTTTTTTTCAAAGCAGTGTCTGCAAAGCTTCTGCTACATGAAATCCAAAGGTTTCCAAGATGGAAGCTGCACCTCTCGGGCTACACCATGGAATATCATCTGAAAGAACGAGATCGTATCTTGATTTTTGTAACAAAGATCCATGTTTCTCTAACTGGAGGAAAGGAGATGGTGATGTGACTACATACTGCAGTGGCAAAATGTAAGAGGGCTGGGGACTGAAATAAAGACCACACACTTGTGAATTTTAATTTCATTTCCAGGCTAACCTACTTTTTATTTAATGCAAATTACAGTACCAGTTAACTATTTCCAAACCAAGTCACATAGAACAAAATGTATTTACAAGGGAATGGGGAAAGGGGAAAAAAAAACATTGAGCATACTTTTCACAAAAAAGTTTATATTTAAAGTGAAAAAAAAATCAGTCACAGAGGCATTCAAGTAGTAATAATGTTATACAGGTTTTGCTTTTCCTTTATATCAAGACAGATTTGCACAAGTGTTTGCAATAGTTTGTATACAACCCACAGTCCTTTATATATATATATATATGCATATAATAAATTTTTTTAGATTTGATTTTAAGATGGAAGTGGTCACGCTAATTGGTATGTGTACAGGCCCAAGTGATCCATCGGCAACACATTTATAAATGCAAATTTTACAGGCAAGCACATTTCATACATCTATCTGAATCTGCCTGTAGACAGATATATTAAGAAAAAAACAAAAATTAACACAAGGAAGTCTACTTTGTCAAGTTTACCCCTTATGTACTGGTTGTCATTTTGCTTTTATTGCAGAGGTGCAAAACGGAGCAAGAAACTTGAATAAAATGTTCTAACCCTTGTGAAAATAATCCAAACCCCAAGGATTACTTTCAAAGCCTCTCAAATGTAGACCATAGTCTGGGACTCCACTCTGCTTCTATTTGTCTCTTACTTTCAGTGGCTCAGGTTTCTATCATGAAAGACAGCTTTTATTGTAAAGCATGCTTAGTTTATTCTTCTACATAGGGGAGAAAGTGTTCGGCTCTGTGATTAGATGATCGCTAACAAGAACATAGGAATCAGATACAATTTTGGTTTAAAACAAAATGAAACACAAAAAACCCCCCCAAATTCCTGGGGATCTGGCATTGGCCAAACTTCCTTTGGAAGATTCCAAAGTTAAAACCTTTAAAAAGGAAAGGGAGAAAGAAAATGCCAGTGTCTTTATATCCACAGGGATAGAGAATACAACAGTCCTCTCAGAAACCTTTGCATTGGTGCAGACAAGATGACTGGGTAGGCAGGCTTTGTTAATAAACAAACCAAAACTATGTATCTAAAAATTAGGACTTTAAAAAAATGACACTCACTGGAAAGAAGGTGCAGTCTTCCGTCTTGCTAGAATGAACACACGAGGTTTCAAAAATAGGAACCTTTGGTTTGGTCAAGTTTTTCTTCTACTCAAGACATCTTATATGGAGTACTTGGAGGCAAAATAAGTAATTTTGATTTTTTTTCTTTCAAAAAAGGCCTTTATGATGGGCACACAGTAAGAATTAAACTCATTTTTAAGAAAAAAAATTAAAATGACATTTCGCTGAAAGGGGTGGAGGCGGCAGGGAAGTGGGACGAGGTTCAGCCCCCTTGTTCAAATAGTCCTTTCCAGGTCAGCACCCCACACTGACCGCTGGTCGTCGCACTACAGCATTTCAGACCACTCCTTATCATAACCTGACACTACAAAGAAACTCTGATTCTTAAGAACCAATTCTCTCTCTCTCATTTGTGAGGGGAGGAGATGAGGAGAGCGAGCATGGATTGAGTCTGCTGTTTGTAAGACCCATGGTGAGCGTCTGGGGAAAAGATGAGCAAATCTAATCGACTGATACACTTGGGTTGCCCCGCACTCGCCGAGTCCCTGGATGGTCTATCAAATGAAATCGCTCACTGCTACTGCGGAGGAAACAGATGTTTAGAACCAAAACAAAGGCAGAGCTTGAGTGACAAGAGATCATGGACAGTTTCCTCTTTCCACTCTCGAGCATGGTGTCACTGAAATTCACTGTGAAGGGGCACAGACACTGTGCTATGAGATATTATTTCAAAGGGAAAAGGGTGGGACAGGAAGACAATGGTAGGTAAGAAAAATCAATTAAAATTTTAAAAATGGAAAACAAAAAAACAAACAAAAACACCCCAGACACATGGAAGCGAAGGCACTCCAAACTATATAGATACACTATACATTGCTAGAGTTATTGTTACAATAATACAGGCCGGTACCTACTGTACAGTTAAAACTATATGGCTTTAAAAAGCTCGTCTACATTTTGTCTGATTATTAAACAGAATCACTGCCCTGAACAGTAACTTTTTGCTCATTAATAACAGTTCCTGGGTCCACATATTTACATACAAAACAATAAAACTTAAATTTAAAAACATTGAAAGAAAATATAATGTACAAGCTTGAATTTGGTGAGGAGCTTTTTATTATTATTATTTACAAAAAGATATTCAGAGACCTGGATCTCACTTGTATAAAAGAGTTCTGTGATCCCGCCATGATCCTTGAGAAAGAAAAAAATCACACACTTCAGCCCTCACATACACACACAATGAGAGAAAAGCATCAGACTTTTCTCTTTTTTTCTCTCACCTCATTTATTGGGAGGGGGGGAGTATCTCATAAAACAAACAGATTTTTATGGATACCAGCAAGTATACGAAACCAGAGTAGTGTCTGTGTCCAGATGTTCAGCCGGGCGGTTTGGTCTGAAAGCAGGTCCGTTTCTGTCACAGACCTGCTGTTCAGCCTCTTCATAAATCCTTTCTGAAAATGCTCTATCAAAGTCATTTCTTCAGGAATCATGTTGCCAAATACTTTGATTCAGATGTCTTTAAATTCTTAATTAGCTCTCAGAGGCTCATTATGAAAAGTAAAATTCAATTTGTTTGATTTGGTTTGACTGTGTTTCTTTTCTTGTGAACTCTGATATAACCAGAGGTTGAGAAACCTTTCTTGTGGCCTAAGAGCTTAGCTAACAGTGAGTGAAAACGGGGATGGCTCACAGTTGCCTTTCTGCATATTTGTTCACTTCAGCAGGCAGTAGGCCTCTTGGAGAGTCACGCACACTCAGGTAAAAGAGCAGTACGGGGTGTAGGGGCCTGCATGAGGGCTCTCAAGAGACTCTACTTCCAAATCACCTGGAGGGCGAGACCCCTAACAGGACCGAGGGTGGCAAAGAGAAGGAGGAAGATGGGTTACACAGGATCTAAGGCTCAGCTGCCCTGCCGTTTCAGCTAACCTTGGAAGGTGTGTGGGGAAGGAGCAGGGAAGGAAGGACAGGCGGCCATCACTCAAGTGATCTTTAAATGTAAAGTACAACTGATTGTGCCTTAAAGATTCATAGGTCAAGTAATGGCCCATAAGCACCAAGGTGACTAAGGTTCATTTTAGAGTATATAAGGCCCACATAGATGTCAACCTTAAAAGTATAAAACAACCTAGTTGTGAAAATCTATTTTCTCACTGCAAACATAATCCTTCAATCCTCCTTGCTTTACAAGGAATATTGCTTTTTCTTCAAAAACAGAGACTGGTTCTTACACCATTCACTAATATACAAAGAAAATAAACAAAAACTCTTAACCAAGTGTGGGGAAACATTCTTCTTCTCACTCTTCAAGCAGTCAATTTTGATGCTGTGGACAAAAAACAAAACAAAACAAAACAAAAAACCACAAAAAAACCACACACACACAAAAAAACAACACACACAAAAGGCAGTATTGAACCTATGTATATATAACACATATACACACATTTATATAATCTACTTTCCTATAAAGTCAGCAGGTACAAGTGACTGTTTATATCATTTTGATGTGTAGTTTCTAATATTCCTACCATCTAAAATCAAAATGGCCTATCTGACATGCATCAATAAATAAAATTTAAAAAGCATGAGGTTAAAAAAAGCTGAAATTAAATACAGATTCTAGATTTGGATTTAAAATTAGAACTATGTGCAGAATGTGGTAATTTCTGCAAGCTCAATCTGTAATTAAAAAATAAGCCAGTAGACTGTTACAGTTCACATTATTTAACTATAATGTCCTCTCAAGTGTATCTTTCTAAGGGAAGCAACTTTAGAAAAAATATGGACTAAATCATTCACAGTGATGAGATCTGCCCCTGGCCTGTCCTCATCCTCCAGGTCCTCAGCTTTTGACCACTGCAGCCAGAGTGGCCGGCTAACACCCCTTCCAGCCTTCTCCGAGGTTATGGTTTAGAGCCGTACTTTGCTTTGCAGAGAACCTCCGGCCAGGCAAACAAAGATCCACGTGTGGAGCATGTCCACTCCTCCTCTGACAGCTCCCTGCGGAAGTTTCTCCATCACTAGCACTGATTAAGAGCAAAACAAAACTTTTTTAATCAATTAAGAATCTTTCCCTTATAGTTTCTAACTTTACTGACCCTCCTGGGTTATAAATGATACACATTTCCTTTTTTTGGTCTGCCACACCTGCCTCCAACATGCCAAAGGAGAGTCTTCAGACACCCGAGGATATGGATTAATTTTACGAGTGACATTTAAGTCCCCATTGAGCTATACCTGCTAAGCTCCCAACCAATTTCAAGCTGTGCATATTATACCAAAGTCTTACATTTGACTTTAAAAGAAAACAAAGTTCAAAAAAACTTCAGCACAGAACAAAGTTTTTTCTTTTATGGAAGGGGCATGAAGCAGGAGTCCTGTTTTTAAAGTACACAACAGCAGACTTGATAACAAGATTGTCGTGGGCGAAGTGTGTTTTCTAGTGCTCCGCTTACTCCTCCTCACAAACCCCGCCCCCGATCTCCCTCAAAGTGAGAACACAATGAAACTGCTTTGTATTTATAGATATTTTACAAGGTTAAATAAGAACAATAATAAAAAAAATTGAACACTAAAATGAACAAGTTTTTTTTCCTCTTTTTAATTTTCTTTCCAAACGTGACCAGTGTTGCTGAGTGACACTCAAGTAACTGGCGGTTTTTCCTGTGCAGCTGGCTGCCCGGGAGTGTTCAGGTGGAGTTGGAAGCTGACGCAGAAGCGGCATTATTGGTCTGTCCACGGTCTCCAGCATTAGCGTCTGCAAATCAAAAGTCCCAAGAGACAGCATGAGCAACCTTGTAAGACCTCATAGAGAAAAGCATACTGCCTCAACTGAGACTATGGGCTATGTGGTCTCTAAGCTGTATCTGAAATGTTGTTTTATATATGGCCAATACTACAAAATCTGAAATTTTCTGCTTGGAGCTAAGTCCATGCTTTGGCCTGGTGCAGTACAAGCCTGTGTGAGCAAGTTACAGATTCAGGTAACCAGAGCCTGTTTCTGTCAAAGCTCTTGTCCCAGCAGTTGGCATTAGCAATGTATAAATGCTCCAGTTGGAGTGTAGCTCACTTAAGAATGCACAGCTGGAAAAAACCTGTGAAAAGTTCTGAACCATGCCATCTGCCGAAGTGGGTAAAATGGGTGCAGGCAAAAATACGGGTCAGCACTAGCAAGCTCAAGCGCTACATGTATTATATTGCCCCATGTATAAGACGCTCCCCTGTATAAGATGCACCTTAATTTTGGGCCCTAAATTAGGAAAAAAATGTATTACATAAAGTTATTGAACTCAAGTTTTATTCATCATAAAATTCATACAGTTCCTCATCACTGTCAAAACCCCCATCCATTAGCTTGTCCTCCTCTGTGTCTGATGACGAACCACTGTCTTCATATATTGCCTCATCCTCAGTTCCACCTATGGCATTTGAAATGCCCCAACCACTGTATAAGACACACCCAGTTTTTAGATCCCAAATTTTTCAGGAAAAGGTGCATCTTATACGTGGGGAAATATGGTAACTCAAATTCCACCGCTTGCTTTCTTAGTCCATGTTCATTATTCATAGAAGTAGAAGATAGATAATCAGCAAAAAGAAATAGCCATTGTAGTACCAACTCAATTCAATAAAGCACCTTGTAGTCAAGTATCTTGGCACTGAGCTGACTTTGATACTTCGGAAATATGTTAACTAACTTTAAATGCCCTTCCCTCTTTTAAAGGTCCATTATTACTTCACAGTATCCATTAACAGTTAAGCGAACACTTGTGTCCAGACTGGCGCTACATTTCCGGCAGGCAATCTGCTATTTCAGTGTCCAGTGTTAGCTGCTTCGCTGTCATCTCATACACAACTGAGAATATCCTGCTGTGCAAATTTCCTCCCAAACACCTCATGCTAAGCCCTGAGCATGGACATTTCCCTGGAAGTCACAGTCACCCCCATCAGGCCATCAAGGATGGCGATACCAAAAAAAGAGACCCAGAAGTTCTCTCTCTAGCAACTGCAGTTCTCCTATATCCTATGATGAAGAGAATAAACAATGTCATGGCTGAATGCAAAATTTGGTCTTTGATTTTTCTACTTTGAATTTTTAATTAGAGTGAGAGACAGAAGACCTCAAGGACACACAGGCACTCAAAGATTAGCTGCTCAGTTTATAATTTCAGTGGTCATTCTACAAAAAACTATACTTCTCTAAATTCCTGATTTTCCTGCCCTCTAAACAATCTGCCCTTATATACAGTTATATCTCTGACTTTGGGGAAAAAATGTTTATCTCTCTTAATGTGAATGGTTATGTTTAATTCATTTAATTTCCTTCAAAACAGCTATAGCTGCTTCTTATCCTGTTTTTATGCAAATAAATGCAGGCATTATGGCATCGGGGTCCATGAATTAGCTTACTGTCACAGTGTGGATTCACAGTAACTCACTGGTATGGCACGTGAACAGGTGGCAGAAGAGGGTATATGACAAAGAATCTATTCTCCAAAGGCAGGTAAACAGCCTTTTGTCAAAGTCAGTAAATAGCTACGTCTAAAGCTTTATTCATGACTCCTGGTCTTTCTTGGATATGCCTTGCTTAGCACAAGTTTTACTCTCAATGATCTCACAAATTCCTGTATCAATCTGCAATGACCTAACATCAATTCCTGACCAGGCCACAAGTTTCTGGAAGTCATTTTCAAGAAAACACTCATTTTCAAAATTTAGGCATAAGCTGCAATTAAACAGCCCAGAGAAAGCCTGAAAGCTCACAGAGCTATTTCAGAATTAATAATGATTCTCACAAATCCATGCTTATTGCAGCCTTTCTTATACTTTGGGTGACATTCAGTATTTATGCATGATCATCATCAAACAGCATCTCTCTCTCATTTTCTGTTTGTGAACATGACAGGTCAAACTAAAAATACTCTAATGTTTCCCGGGATTTAAGAGACTCACTAATCGTCAGGAGCTCATCTGCTTGACCCTGGTGTCAGCACACAGACGAGCACGTTTAGTGGCTCCACAGCCGCACCTCTACATGGTCATCCAGCCCACTATGTTAATTTGCGCCTCGGTAAAATCTTACTTAACTACTAATCGGCAAATATCCTTTCACTAGCTACTACCTGTGAATTTATGACATTCTCAGAACTATTTCCACCATCTTGGATGAATTCAAAGGCTGCTTGTATGATCATAATGAAAAGCACAAGCTCTTTAAGTGGGCATATAATAAAAAGTGAATTCACCTTCTGAACAATAAAATTGCAAAACACACTCACACTTTGGAATTTAATGATACCATACTTTTTCTTTGAATTATTTCCAAATCATTTGATGAGTAAAAATTTTTTTTTAATTTTTTAAATATTTATTTATTTGTTTTTTTAACAGGGACAGAGAGAGAGTCAGAGAGAGGGATAGAGAGGGACAGACAGACAGGAACGGAGAGAGGTGAGAAGCATCAATCATTAGTTTTTCATTGCCGTTGCGACACCTTAGTTGTTCATTGATTGCTTTCTCACATGTGCCTTGACCGCGGGCCTTCAGCAGACCGAGCAACCCCTTGCTGGAGCCAGCAACCTTGGGTCCAAGCTGACAAGCTTTTGCTCAAGCCAGATGGGCCCGCGCTCAAGCTGGTAAGCTCGGGGTCTCGAACCGGGGTCTTCTGCATCCCAGTCCGATGCTCTATCCACTGCGCCACCGCCTGGTCAGGCTGATGAGTAAAATTTTAACAGCTAATTAGTTTGGTTACAAATATCTTTGATACCTAAACTCACAGCACTTTTCTCATTCATTAAAAAACAAACAAGCATGCCTGACCAGGCGGTGGCGCAGTGGATAGAGCGTCGGACTGGGATGTGGAGGACCCAGGTTCGAGATCAAGCTCGCCAGCTTGAGCGCGGGGGGGGCCCATCTGGCTTGAGCAAAAAAAAAAAAAAAAGCTCGCGGGCTTGGACCCAAGGTCGCTGGCTCCAACAAGGGTGTCTCGGTCTCCTGAAGGCCCGCGGTCAAGGCACATGTGAGAAAGCAATCAATGAACAACTATGCTGTCACAACGGCAATGAAAAACTAATGATTGATGCTTCTCACGCCTCTCCGTTCCTGTCTGTCTTTCCCTATCTATCCCTCTCTCTGACTCTCTCTCTATCCCTATAAAAAAATAAATAAATAAATAAAACAAAAAAAAAAACAAAAAAACAAACAAACAAGCAAACAAAAAACACACCACCCTTTGCCTAGCACAATGAACTCCACTGAAAATCAAATTATACCTGTCTTTGCTGAGAAAAAGAACAAACTTCTTTTTTTTTCAAAGAGAGACAAAGTATAAAAGGAGCAGAAAAACGAAACAAAACAAAAATGTTAAATTCTACAAACTCAGTGGTAGTTCCAAAAGACCACTTGGCTTACTGACTGAACAAAAGTACATTTCATAAATTTTTCTTAGTACATGCTTATTTTGTTCCCATCGACAATCCAATAAACTTGTTTTACATAACTGAATTATTAATGCTCATTAATTTAAAATTCTGATAAACTGTCACTTGATTTGGTTGTTTATGGTAATTTCTATAACTTTTCTTATCAAGCATTTAAAACAGAAACTCTTTAAAAGCAGCAAAGCTTATTTTGCTTCTCGTGCATTCCCTTCCCTTTACATTTGTACTAGTAAAGCGATACCACCTGGCACTACGGTTTATAGGGAGGGTTAAGATCTTTTGATTGCAAAACATCCAATCCAACTATGAGTAGCCAAAGACTGAGTGGATGGTTTCGTGTTTTTAATCTTGAGAGATGCTTACCTGATATTCACACTGACAATCTTTCTTAAACCTAATTCAATTTCACTATGAGATCTATTTGTACAACTTAATAGCTATGTGATTTTGGAACAAGTTACTTAACCTCTCTACCCCGCAACATCATCATCTGTATAATGGTGACAATACTACCTATTTATGAAATAAGGCCTATAAAATGCTTAAGTACCTGGCTTCTAAGTAACTGTTTAATAAATGGAAAGGTAAAAGAGACATCTAAAAGTACAGTGTGTCCGTAAAGTCGTGGTGCACTTTTGACTGGTCGCACGGTCAAAAGTGCACCATGACTTTACGGACACACTCTAGTTTAGTGTGACTTCAATAACTGCCATCTCCACCATAACAAATATCAGTGGCAGCAGTTAACATCTGAGTGCATACCAATGTGCCAGATATCATAAGTACACGTTGCAGGCAGGTCATTTAGCTCACACAGCAACCCCAAGAAATAGGTACAATTATTGCCCCCATTTTAAATATGGCAAAATGGAAGCACAAAGAGATTAAGTAACATGCCTAATGCTGCTGGGCTAACAACTGGGACAGCTGAGCACAGAGGGAGCAGAGGAAGAAAATGATGACTTTTACGGGCAGCAGAAAGCAGCGAAAGAGATTTCCTAGCAAAGGGAGAAAATAATTTTATTCAGACCTAACCCCTACATAATCCACTGTGATTTCTAGAAGCCCATTTTTATTATTTAAAAGGATTATATATTAAAACAGATCAGTGAATTTATGTTAAGAATTAAAGGTATAGTTATTTTATTTTCTAATTTTCAAACAGTTTGTATGGGGTGGGGTATACGGAGATACAAGTGTTTTGGAAGAAATATAGAGCTGATAGTTCACTGACGTCCTAACTTCTTAGAAACCGATACTCAATACCCCCCTTTCTGATGTTGCTATATAGTACAAACAAACAAAACAAAAAACCAAGGATAGCCTTGAGGGGGAATAGACAGAATAATTAGCTTTGGGGGAAGAAAATATAGTACTCTTGTTCACTGTGGTAGTCCTTGGTGTTTATGCCCTAAGGTAGTCCACTCCCCCGGGGACAAGTGTTGGCCTGTTAACAGAATATTGCAAAAATAATGATGTGTGATTTCCAAGGTTAGGACATAAAAAACACTGTGGTTTCCACCTTGTCCTCCTCCTTGGATCACTTGGGTTAGAAGAAGCCAGGTGCCATAATGGAAGACACTCAAGTAGCACTGCAGACATACACCTGGTGAGAGACTGAGCCCTCCTGCATACAGCCAGCACAGACTCACCAACCAAACGAACAAGCCATCCTGTAGGTACATCTTCCAGCCCCAAGCAAGCCTTCTGATATTTGGAGCCCTGGCTGACATTCTGACTACAACCTCATGAGAGACCCTGACCTAGAACCATACAGCTAGGCTGCTTCTGAATTCTGACCCTCAGAAACTATGTGAGATAATATGTTTACTCTTGCTGTAAGCTGCTATATTTTAAGGTATCTTGGAAGATAACCAGTACACACATATATACATATATGTCAAAGAATTTAAATGCCAGTTAGGGTTTATGCTCCATGAGACTGACTTTATTTTAGAGTAAATTTTTATATGCAAAATTCATACATGATACACATACATTTTTCTAGGAGAGGATCCAGTTTCCCCCCTGATTCTCAGAGATTTGTAAGAGTCCCAAGATAATCAAGTCATGGATCTAATGTGCAGCAGTCTCAACATTGAGGAAACTGCCCAGGTCATAAACCAAAAGTTCTCACTCTGATTCTCCACCCCCCACCCACCTAAAGCGCCGCTTCAAAGGTGTCTGACCAAATGCACAAATGGGGAGGGGAAGAGGAATAAATGAAAGGCCCATACTTATGAACTGTAGGCAAAGGGCTTAAGTAAAAAGAGTAGAAAACAAGGAAACCGGTTGGGAAGAAAGGACAGAAAATAAACACAGGAGCTGGGGTACCAAAAGCTCTGCCACCAGGCACGAGCATTCTAAAACCATGGGTCAATAGCACTTAAAGCCTCTGACTGATACAACTGTTCATCGTCTGGCCCAGCAGTACCACTGCAGAGAATAAAAATTATACCCTAAGCTTACATTTAAGTTGAAATCATAGTCTACACTAAAGAAATCAAACTGTCACCTATAAGGAGAAGAACTCGATTTTCATTTTTCTCTTTATAATGTCTACTACGGTTTTGACAATTTTGCCTGTGAACAATGAAAAGGAGGGGAATTCTCAGCACAGCACCATCATTTCCCTTTTCATATAATTCTGAGAAAAAGCTGTGTCAGAGGACACTAAGGTGGCTTTATTCATTTCAAAAATAGCACCAAAATTCAGACACCAGTGAACCAACCCATCCACCAACTAACCTGAGGGTTTGTGAGTAAGACTTTTATATTTGACTTGCCAGCAGCACAGAGGTCTTACTTTCTCTAAGCTCAGGGGCAGAACACATTTTAGTTAAGAGGTTTAGTTGTTCAGGATAGGAAACTGCAGTCTATCAGAATATAGAAAACATTTTCAACTTTTATGTTGAAAAAATACACCAATTTAGAAATAAAAAAATAAGAAAAGGCATATTATTATAAGCAGGTGACTTCAGGCAAGGAACCAAGAACACTTGCATCTGAAAGGTCTGACAGGACCCTCACAACTTAAAAATATTTTAATTACTTTTGGAGGAGGGAAAAAATCCATTTAAAATTGTTGACTTAATTGGAGAAAACATGTTTTGTATAAAAAGAAACAATTTCCTAGAAGTGATACTTAGCACTGCACTGGTGAAAAAATGACTAAACTGGCTTGACTTTAGATATCTATACCGGAAGTGGGGGTACAAAAGTAGGTCTAGCCTGACCAGGAGTGGATAAGAGCATTGGACTGGGATGTGGAGGACCCAGGTTCGAAACCCTGAGGTCGCCGACTTGAGTGCGGGCTCATCCAGCTTGAGAGAGGGATTGCCAGCGTGAGCGTGAAATCATAAACATGATCCCATGGTCACTGGCTTGAGCAAGGCGTTCCTTGCTCTGATGGAGTCCCCTCCCCACCTCCCCTGGTCAAGGCACATATGAGAAAGCAATCACTGAACAAATAAGGAGCTGCAATAAAAAACTGATGCTTCTCATCTCTCTCCCTTCCTGTTTGTCCCTATCTGTTCCTGTTCCTGTCCCCAAAAAAGTAGGTCTATAGCTGTTTGTATAGAAAAATAATACAATAACTAATAAGTAATAATATAAAAAGAAAGCCTGTGTTTCATGTACTCACAACCATAAACCTACTTTTGCACCACCCTGTATCTTAACTCACCAAGGGAACTTGAAACCTTAACACTGGATAGACACAACCTCCTTGGTATCAAACTGGCATTATGTGGATGGAAATCTTATTTCAAACACAGAGCCAACCAAGGAAATGGGATTTTAAAATACTGTACCTAAAAAAGACAATGATGTTCTTCAGTTATCAAGTTGGTAACACCTAAAAATAAGCATGTGCACCCTGTACTCCCACCCCCATTCTGAGCTGGCTAAGGTTAAGGCAATGGAGAAATGGGCAGTGTAAACTTATACAAGCTTTCTTGAAGAAAGGCTTAAAATATATATCAAATTCTTCATACCTTTAGACTTAACAATTCTACTTCTAAAAACTGGAACACAACCCAAGTGTCCAAGAATAATAAGTTAGTTAAATAAATCATGATATACATTTAGAACACCAGTTGAATACTAAATAGTCATATACCCCCATATCATAAATAACATAAGCCCATTTAAAAACAGCAAGTCTCTGTATCCATTCATAGACTAAAATATAAAATAATGCTACCTTTTGATCATCTATAGAAATGAAAATATGAGAGATTCCTCTGCCCTAAAGTTAGTAGAAAAAAATCTGTGTGTGTGTGTATGTGTTTTAAAGCTGTATACTTTTATGAAATTCCACATACATTTAGGTTAAGATAAACAGAAAACAGAAAGGGCTGGGTTAGAAAGAGAAACACCTGAGGGCATACACTGTAGATTCTACAACTAAACAGAATATGGATACAGTTTTCCCAAAGCACACTGTAAAGGTGGCACAGAAAAAGAGTACCTGGGGAGTGGAAGAAGGGTGAAAATGGGATAAGCTCTATAATAGAGTGATATAAAGATGAATTGCGCTCCTTCTTGCGGTAATGAGTTTCCAATTAGTTCTTAGTAGATAATGAAAGGTGATCTGAAATCAGTTATTTTCAAATTAGTTATTTTTAAACATTTTATTGCTTTTCTTGAGAGAGAGAGAGAGAGAGAGAGAGAGAGGCAGAAAGGGAGATGAGAAGCATTAACTCATAGTTGTTCACTGTGTGCTCAAGCCAAACCAGTGACCCCTTGTTCAAACCAGTGACTTTGGACTCAAGCCAGTGACATGAGATCATGTTGATGACCCACGCGCAAGCCAGTGACCTCAGGGTTTTGAACCTGAGACTTCAGCATCCCAAGTCAACACTCTATCCACTGTGCTACCACTGGTCAGGCCAAATTAGTTTTAATAAGAGAACTATTGCACTAAAAAAAACCTTACCAGGAAGATTGATATACAAAACAGAGACAAAACTAGTTGAAATTCCTTACCACATCTCACATTTAACTATTCTGGAACTGGATCAGGCGATCTGTAAAGCAGTTCATATCTGATTAGTAAAACTACAGTTTCTCCCAGATTTATTTTTATAGATGGTCTAACCAGTACTTGCCAACCGCTGGTTTGCAGAGCGGCCAGCCAGAAATTTGATGCCGGTTTGTTAAGCACCCTGATGTATGAAGATTACAGATCTTGGTTAAATTCGCTTATGCTTAGGGTGATTTCTGCCTTAGTGGTCCCCGAAGAAACTCTCCTATTTTCACCAGTACCCAGTGTGAAAAGGTTGAAAACCACTGGTCTCAATGAATGCTCTCTCAACTGGAGTGAATGAGAGGATATGCTGGAGGTATGGAGAAAATAGAACTTGTCATGTCAGAGCCAAGATCAACTGTAATGCTCCCAGAAACTGAGGTAGTTTTGACTATATATTTTTTTTAAATGGAAAAGTTTTTGAGAAAATAAATCAAGACCCACATCCATTAATTTAAACATAACTTTTAATTTTTGTATATTTCTATCTAGTCTCTAGTCACATGCAAACACGCATTTTGGGAGTTATCAACATAGTACATAAGAATTTTTTAGATTTCCTCCCCATAAATAAACATGACTGTTTCCACATGTCTACAACCTTCATAATAACTTTATGTAAAATGGTTATGTAAAAATGGAGATTCATAATCTATTAAAACAATTTCCTGTTGACCATTCAAATCAGATTGGCTCTCCTTTTTGTTATTATATAATTATTCCCATTCCTATCTCTCTACATGGTTGCTTTTTCCTTGATATTAGATGTATCTCGAGGATAAGATCCCTGAAGTGGGAGTAGTGAACTAAAAAGTCTGAACTTTAATGGCTGTTATTCATAATCATGCTTCACCATGGGTCTTAATCAGTTCACCTGCAGTCACTATATATACCTTGAACAAAATACTAGCTAAGTACTCTGTATGTTATATACTATGTCTTACTTCTCATAATATTATGCAGTGGGTAATTACTATTCCTGTCTTATGCCCAAAGAAACTGAAGCTAAAGAAGGCAAAAGAGCATACATATATCAAGGTCTTATTAAAAATATAATCCACACTGTCAAATTATTTTAAAAATATATACCTATACATATATATTTATTTAAACACAGGCAGCCATTAATGTCACACAGCGAATCCACTTGTCTAGGTAGGCGTCTCCTGAGGTTTGATACATATTTGCTCTCATTACCCTGGTCCTAGAGAAAACTGGTTTCCCTTGGCTCTCACTGAGGACCCTTCAAAAGTATCTCTATGCAACTCACTGTTACATTTATTGTTAAAATGGTGATGAGAATTTCATTTACTGTATCTCTTACAATACCAAATCCAAGCCCCTCAGGGAGAAGTACTTTTCAAACAGCAGGACCAGAAACACTTTGCTTCTCCTAAGCCACCAGTGTACTTTTTATCTAATGAATAATGGAATATTTTAACAGATAACATTTAGCCACTAGGCATCTCAGAGCAGTATCTGAAATCCTCTTTGGTAATTATTAAGATATTTAAAGCATGCATTTCTCTAAACTAATTTTAGCTCTGTCTTCTTCTATTAAATCCCCCATACCCTGGGGTTTACTTCAACTCTCAAGACCATCGTCCAATTTCCATATCTCTGTGGAAATCTGACTTCAATAGCAGATTGAAGAGACAAAGTCATAGACAGATAACAGGCTGAGAGCTGTGGAGGGGGGTAAAATATGTATAGGGGGAAGAACTGAGCAAAAAAGGAAAAAACCACCCATAAACATGAACAACAATGTAGTGTTTGTGGAGGCAAGCGGGCAGGGGGAGATTAAGGGTGCATGGAGGAGGTAATGATGGAAGGAGACTTGATGTGGGGTGGGGTGAACACACAACACAGTGCACAGATGTGCTGTGGAACTGAGCCCCTGAAACCTGTATAATGTTGTTAACCAGTGTCACCCCAATAAATTTAATAAAAAGGAAAAAAATAGCTATAAGAATGTGTGTATGTAATATATATACAGAAAGCAATGAAATATCTTTTTGATAAGTACTATAACCGAAATCAAAACATAAAAATCAGCTTAGACTAGGCTCCTACTGGGTAGCCTAAAAACATTAGTTTACTTAGTTTAATATCTCACCTTTAAGAAAATCATTCAAAATTACTCAAAACTTCCCAATCATAATTCTTATTTTTATTCAGAGTCTAAATCAGGGCTGCCCACACTTTTTCAGCTTGCGAGCTACTTATAAGATGACCAAGTCAAAATGATCTACCTACAATAAAAATGCAAAACATAAATTTATTTCTTCTATATTATCATTAAATAATATACTATTTAATATTGTGTATTCTTCTTTCACCTTTCTCCTTCTCACCTCTCTTTTCGGAGGAAAGTCAATGTCATAGTTTTTATGAACAGTCCGAAAAAGCCGCTCCACATTTCCCTTCTTTGGAATAGCAATGGCACACAGACAGATGAGGCAAACGCACTTAGAATATGACATAGTGAAAAAAATCCCCTCCCATTCTGTATGAAAGTGGTAGGTTTTAAGCTTCTTACTCGGACCAGCTATGGCACTCAGTTTTATTTTATACCCTTTGTTGTATTTAGTTTAAATAAATTGAAGGCTAACTACGCGGCAATGTAACTGAACAAGTTAGCGCGGTTTAACGTGCATGCGTAGGGTGTCAAAAGTTCAGACGTCAGATTGGCTACCCTGTATGCCAATCAAAAGACAAATGTCTTTTTAATGTCATGCGATCTACCCACACTTCCTTCGCGATCGACCAGTAGATCACGATAGACATATTGAGCACCCCTGGTCTAAAGCAATTCCAATAAAACTCCTGGAAACTATCTCAACAAGCAAATGCATTTAGTTCAGGGTTAGGGTCTATTTCAAGTTTTGAACAATCAATGTAATTTTACCTGTGATTTAGTAAGTTTATTAATAGCTCATCTAAGCAATCTGTCTTCCTTCTAAATAAACAGGTTATATATATATATATATATAAAATCTTGTATTTTACATTTAAAATATTTAAAGCACATTTCTGTGTAATTTGGTTTTTACAAAATCATTGCCACTCATTTTACAGAAATGAGAAAACTAGTATTGCAATATTAAAACTAATAAACGTCAAATGACTTTCTCAAGGTACCATGTATTGACAGAACTACACATAGAAAAGAGATCTTTCTTTCCAGACTTCTGGAACAAAGGTAGGACAGGGACAAGTATGAAATGTTTTTAGTCTTTCCCAGCAATGTTCCAAAAGATTCAGATTGGACAGAAACAAACAAATCTGTGTCAGACAACAGATGGAGTTCGACATTACTGCTGAATGCAGGGAACTAATAATGAAAGATTTTATCTCCTGTAGCCCTTAGGGAAAATGGGTCTGAGCCAACTTAGTCCAATGTAATAAATGATTTAATGAAAATAAAATTAGCTCCTGACAACTGTTTTTTGTAAGGAAAAAGGGGATACAAAATTCTGAGCCTGATGGTGCTATCTAGTATATTTCTAACCTCATTTACCAGCCACTCTTTGAGGACCTTCAGTTCACTCAAGGGTTTGGTTATTTTCAGAGTATCTGTAACGATGAGTGATATGTACTAAATCAGGCCTCAATATTCACTGGCTAAGGGATCAACAGTATATATACTAAGCTGTAGCCAGGGAGAGGGAGAGATAAAAAAGAAGGAAAAGAGGAAGAGAGAGAGAAGTACCAACTTATTTCTTTAATTAGTTGTGTGCTGATTGTTTCTCATATGCCTTGATCAGGGATCAAACCAGTGAACCATACTCAAGCCAGTGACCTCAGGGTCGAGCCGGTGACCCTGGACTCAAGCCAGAGAGCTCAGGTTTTGAACCAGTGACCTTGGCGTTCTGGGTTGACACTGTATCCACTGCGCCACTATCAGTCAGGCAAAGAGAAATACAGCTATGTAAATCTTTTTTAATTTAAATCTTAGTTAAATGTATCTGCATTGCTGTTTTAGCCTTGTTGAATGATTAAACTCACCAATCTACACCTTATCCTTCTTAAAAATTTGCCTCTCCAGTATACTAAAATAATTTACATTCAGGATGTTGGAACAAAAGTGAATTATCTTTAATAACATTATATTTGTACATATTGTTTTCTGCTATCCGCATCTCATTTTATATATGTATTAAGAAATTATATGAAAAGTATAGCTTTTAAAAAATTAACATTATAATAAGATATTTATACCTACATAAAAAGTATTATGGAGCCTAACTGGGCAGTGGCGTAGTGGATAGAGCGTCAGACTGAGATGCGGAATACCCAGGTTCGAGACCCTGAGGTTGCCAGCTTGAGCGTGGGCCCATCTGGCTTGAACAAAAGCTCGCCAGCTTGGACCCAAGGTCTCTGGCTCCAGCAAGGGGTTGGCTTGGTTTGCTGAAGGCCCGCGGTCAAGGCACATATGAGAAAGCAATCAATGAACAACTAAGGAGTCGTAATGGCAACGAAAAACTACTCTCTGTTCCTGTCTGTCTGTCCCTATCTATCCCTCTCTCTGACTCTCTGTCACTGTAAAAAATAAATAAATAAATAAAAGTATTATGGAATCCTTTTGTGCTTTTTGAAAATACAGCATTTTTTGTTACATTTATTCATTTGGCTCTGCTGTTATTGATACTTATAAGGTATTAAATGTTTACGTGAATCAAAAAAATAAATAAAATAAAATGGAGGTAATCATGTCTTTTAAAGAAAAACAATGTATGTTTATAGAAAAAAAGCATGTGTTCTCACCTGAGGCTGCTGTGGCATTTGTAGGGGTTGAAGCAGCTGCTTGAATCCGAGCATGAGGAGGAATAAGGATAGTAGCTAGAGGTGGATTACTTGACAATTCTAGAGAAAAGGTAAGACATATGTTAGAGGTTAGTTTTAACTTCATATGTGAAATATGTAATTGGTAAAAATAAAGATACCACAATAAAACACTGGTTTAAAAGCGGGAAAAAAGATGTCATAAACCTACATCTGAAACTAAATCAATAAATTACTTGGAAAGTACACAGGAATGTTGTGAAACATACTCAAGACACTATCTGCTAAAATTAGAGTATGTCTGAGAACTAAAGCTATCTCTGGAAGAAAGCTATTGGCCAAAAGTTTAAGAATAAGCATATTAATAAGATCAATTTCCATCATTCATTAACTTAAATATACTAGGTTTTTCCAAACTACTCTGACAATATTTGACTACAGGAATTGAGGGTGATGGTGTCAAAGAAAAGGAATATGACTACAGTGTGTGTCTACATGTGTATGCACACACAACTGCACACGCAGAGCTACCTGCTCAATTGCTTATGAGCCAATGGCTGATAACACCTATGCAAATGCTAGTGGACACAGGATTTAACAAGCATCTCTTTAAAGTCTCACTGCTTTTACTAAAAATAATGTCTTCATTCAATTCTATTTTGCTTAAAACTCAGGAAGACTATAACTTTTTAAAGTTTTAAATAGGTTTTTTACCTGTGGAAAGTTTCCCTCTGTCAACTGTATACAGACTGGCTTTTTAAAAAGAGTCAAGTTCTGTATATGAGCCTTAAAAAATAATTTTAAGATAACATTGGATCTATGGATATAGACAGCAAGGAATGGTGGTAAGCTTGTACATCTAAGTACCTGCTGTTAGACTTTTGGTAATGTGATTATTCTCCTAGCATTTAATCAGTGAGTATTCACTTTCACTTTAATAAATGTAGCAATTTAATTACATGACTATACTAGCTACAGAAGGACATTATCCTCTAAGCTACAGCATGCATTTTGACAATTCACAGATATGACACAGAATTTTGAAAGTTAGGTAATAGTTCTTTTTAATTAAAATAAAATTCACAGAAAATTGACATTTTAAAGTGTAAATTTAGTACATTCACAATCTTGTACAACCATCACCTCTATCTAGTTTAAAAGCACTTCCATCAACCCAAATTAAACCCCTCAGCAGTCACTTCTCACCTGTCACTTCATCCACTCAGGGAAATAATGCTTTAATGCAGTAGTTTAAAACTGTTTTCTGGTCCAAAGACCCTGTTATATACTGACTTACTCAATTTAGTACCTAAATATCTAAATTTTGTGCTAAGTTAGATACTATCTTTCTTCTTCAACGAGAAACAATAAGCTAATTCCAATATTTATAAAAAATTAACAGGTGGAGGCCCTGGCTGGTTGGCTCAGTTGTAGAGCATAGGCCCGGCATGTGGAAGTCCCAGGTTCAATTCTTGGCCAGGGCACAAAGGAGAAGTGCCCATCTGCTTCTCCACCCTTCACCCACCCCTCTCCTTTCTCTCTACATCTCTCTTCCCCTCCCACAGTTGAGGCTTCAATGGAGTAAAGTTGGCCCCAGTGCTGAGGACGGTTCCATGGCTTCTGCCTCAGGCGCTAGAATGGCTCCGGGTGCAATGGAGCACTGCCCCAGATGGGCAGAGCATCTCCCCCTAGTGGGCATGCTGGGTGGAACCTGGTAGGGTATATGTGGTAGTCTGTCTCTCTGCTTCCCCACTTCTCATTTCAGAAAAAATACAAAATAATAACAGGTTTTGTAAAAGCTTAAAACTGAGAGAAAATTCTTATTGTTTTCCTATTCTATAAGACGACTTAGGTCAGCTCATCAAATAACCATCTTCCTTGGGAAGACAGCTGGAAAACCACTACTCTAATGATCAGTTTTGAGGAGATGCAGTTTTCTCATAATCAGCTATAGCTGTTTTGGTTCTAAGGAACCAGAAAATCCCATGCTGTTTTATTTCAAGTCAGTTCAATTTTAATCACAATTTTATACCTATACGAAGCAAGAAAATTCCAGTTGCCATGGCTAATGACTTTATGGTTCTAGAAATAAAAATTAATACAGTATGTGGTAGTTATTCTCAGTAACCTGAAATATTTACCATCCCAACTAAAATAAAAATCTGTTAAAATAGGCTTCTTCAAAATACCTCCATCCACTGAATAATACTTAACATGAAACGGTGTGACAGGTTGCAAAATAGAGAGAGAAAATGTTAATAACTGTCTTTGATCAACAGAAATATAAAATGGAAAGACAACTAGACAAATAAGCTAGCAAGTAAGGCATTCAACCCAACCAATTCAGGATACAGGCATTTTTCAATGAAAAGATCTCTATGACCAGTGTCCAACATCTAAAAGAAAACCAAAAAGATGACCAGAGATTTTAAAAAAGAAAACCAAAAAGATGACCAGAGATTTTAATATAAGACTTTTTTACAAAGCTACTTTTGTGTGCATGTGCATGTGTGACAGAGACAGAGGGAAACAACTACTTTTTAAGATAATTTTAAACATAAATCGAATATCAGGGTTTATGGTTACTTTACTTACGGCCCATGCTTCATTTGCTTCCATTTATTTACTCTTTTTATCAGATCACCTATCTTTCTGTGTCTCTGTATGCTTAGTGGTGGGGTCATGGTTTTGTGTATTGTTCTGGGTAAGGTTATGTATATTTTGTAACTACACATACACACATAGAATGAGAGAGAGAGAGGGAGAGAAGAGAGAGAGAGATATGTGTGTGTGAAGGGTTTAAAAAGAGCAATCCTCTTTTCCTCTAGGTAGTAGACATTCATTTTGGTCTTTGGTGGGGAAAAGAGTAGCAACTAATGAAGGCAAAGAAGGGGGAAAAGTGAAGAAAATAAGAGGCAAAAAAAGGAGAATCCATCAAATCCTGGAGGCTTTGCCACATGCAAAGACACAGGGGAATAGTCCAAGTCCACAAAACAATGAAAAAGACTAGAGTTGCCAGCAGATGGCCTTTGGGGGTGGGGGGCACTATTCAGTGAACTTTGAGTCAAACATCTCTAAAAGTCAAGGAATTCTAAACTCAACAATCACTTATAGTTCTATATCCCTCCAACCTCTACCCCACTATCCTCTTCTTTTCTTTAATTGTAGGCATTCCTTATACTCCACTTTCTATCTATTAGCTCTTCTCTACTTCACAGGCTTGTTAACTGTCATAGCTTTTTTCTCCTTGTACTCTTGTTAGTCCTGTTCTTTATACTACAATGGTGTGCTCACTTCATTTGTATACTTTTTTTGAGCAGTAACTCAAATGCTAGGTTGATGTACCACCTTACTAAATTCTAATGTTGCTTATTTGTTGTTGTTTTTTTATAAGATAAAAAGGTAATCTCCTTATAACTGCTTCTCTCCTCCCCTAACAACTTCAAAGCGCCTAGGAAATCCCTGACCAAGTTCTAGTCGCTTATTATATAGCCCATATTCATTCGGAAAATTAAATACTAATAAAATCAAATAGTAAATAAATAATTACAAGGCTTGCTCCTGCTGCTTAGTGATACTGGTGATGTTTCATGTGAAAACAAAATGGTATCTGTAAAACTCATGACTACTTTGACTTGGAACTGCCCAAGAGAGAGCATCACAACTTATAACAGTTATCCAAAAATGTCTTAGTATGTTCAGTGCACTGTCTTATTATGTGTAGTCACATTTACAGTGGTGAATGTTTTAGAAGTTATATCTGGCAAAATGTTAATACTTAAAAATTCTA
Source organism: Rhynchonycteris naso (assembly GCA_037038555.1). Lineage (NCBI taxonomy): Eukaryota > Metazoa > Chordata > Mammalia > Chiroptera > Emballonuridae > Rhynchonycteris > Rhynchonycteris naso. The sequence goes on along the minus strand of CM073002.1, from coordinate 61,029,476 downwards.
ATGATTAAGAAAATTAAGATTTATATCCTAAAAATTTTACACTTATAATTCCATTTTCTTAAATTAAAAAAAATTTTCTTTTTAGCGAGAGACAGAGAGAGACAGACAGGAAGGGAGAGAGATGAGAAGATCAATTCTTTGTTGCAGCACCTTAGTTGTTCAAGGATTTTTCTTACATATGCCTTGATGGGGGGCGGTGCCTACAGCTGAGCCAGGGACCCCTTGCTCAAATCAATGACCTTTGGCTTCAAGCCAGTGACCTTTGGGCTCAAGCTGGCAACCTTAGGGTTTCAAGCCTGAGTCCTCTGCGTTCCAGGCTGATGCTCTATCCACTGAGCTACTACCTGGCCAGGCTACACTCAGAATCCGTTTTTGATGCAGCAGAATAAATATAGCACTACTATTGTTCTTTTATCCAACTAACAGTAACTTTGAGCACTTAAAAATAAAATTGCTAATATTTTGAATTCTAGGAAAATCTATGCTTTTATGTATCTATTTATAGCATAATCTTACATTTCTCACCCTAGCATGGTTTATGTTTTTAGCTTAATTTCTTATTTTTCTTGTCTTTCTGGAGTCAATTCTTTTTATAATCAGAATTTTGGAGCTGGCAGTATATTCTTTGCTCCTACTACCTTTAAGTATTTAAATGTGTAAACTTAAAGATAATGTCTTGTAGATCTACAACTACATAGCAAGAGAGAGGGAACTAACTTTAGATTTGACTTCTTTTTGTATGCAGTACTTGGCAGGTAAGGTCATCAAGAAGACATGACCATAGGTTGGACCTAAGCAATTGGAGGCTCCTCATCTCTCCCCTGTGCTTTGGAATGTGTGCTGTATTTGCTTTCCCTGCTCCCAGAAGCTGCTCCAAAGATCCATACAGCTTGAGACAGAAATGTGGTGTTGTGGCTATCAGGACTGACTATATGACTGACTTGAGGTAAGGCCCCCTAGGTACACGACTAAATCTAGTTAGGGCCTCTATAAAACATTTTAAGATTTGGCAGGTGGGTGAGGAGCTCTCTCTACCTGTCTTGCCACCCAAGACAGGCCTGGTAACTAACTCCCCTTGCTTATTTAACCCACCCCCTACCAATCTAGAGTGGTCTACCTTTATCTTTGGTCTCTTTCTGCCCTCTAAGTATGGGAGCTGGTTTCAGATTATATTTGGGAAGCTCGCTGAAGAGGTTGCAACCCAATAAATACTGGGTATTTATTTTTATCGCCTTGGTTATTTATCATATAATAGTAATGTTCTGGTTTTCCTAGAACAGTATCTAACCTATACACAGAACTTTAAGTCAAGATATTAGTTTTTAATTGTTCCTATATCATTCCACATACTTCTTCTCAGTACCATGGCCAGGGCAGCAGAGTAGATTAAATAATTTGATGAAAAATGACAATTTTCATAAAGAATAGTAATTTAGATCTTAAAATCTTGAGTAAGTCAATACTGTCATTAGTACTCAAGCTGCCTGAACTAACACTTACCTATCCTCCTTTAGTGCACTCATGAATTTCTCAAGCTTTCCAATACCTAGAAAAATACAGCTTGTTTACCTAGAAAATTTACCCTTCTAGATTCATAAAATATTAAATAATTCTGACAATTCCTTTAAGAAGTATGAACAACTCTACCCCTTACTTACTTACAAAATAATTCATTTATTTATATCCAAATCTTCTCAAGTTTATTATCTTATAAAAAGACCTTTTATAGCCATTTTTACTCAAAAGAACACAAACAGAAAATAGGCATAGTTGCATAAAAGATTTACAGTTTAGTTTTTTAAAAAATGAAGGGGGACCTGACCTGTGGTGGCGCAGTGGATAAAGCATCAACCTGGAATGCTGAGATCGCCGGTTCAAAACCCCGGGTTTATCTGGTCAAGGCACACACGAGAAGCAACTACCACAAGTTGATGCTTACTGCTCCTCCAGACCCTTTATCTCTCTCTCTCAAATCAATAAATATGTTTTTAAAGAATGGAGGAGCACTGCAAATTAAAGCAGTTTACAACTTTAATTTTATGATTTGATTCATATTCTACATATAAATCAAGAGTTTCTATTTTATACAAATATATCCTTGCTATTATAAATTATAATATAGTCTAAAAACCAAAAAGCCCCAGATCAAGGTTTATAGTAATTTGAGAATAATATTTGAAGATACTTCATCACTTCATGTGGCTGAAATACTGTGCCTGCTATGTGTCTCAGAATAAGGCAGCCTAGAAGAAAATGCCCAGCACACAGAAAGGCAGGTAAGCAGGTGGGCTGACCATATTTGTATGTATCACCATTTTATAACTAGAAAATGAGTTCAAAATTCATTGGTACAAAGATCATAGAACCTGCTGATCACCATAAATAATGATTTACATATGTTTTATAAATAAGTAGTTTACTACTTTCAGATAAAACAAATATAACAACCACTTTGATGAGCTGGGTTTCCTGCTTTTGTTGCCTGTCCCCAACTTGTCCTCAGTATTGTTTGCATCCCTTTTTATTCTGTGACACATTCCTACACACTGTTAAAAATCTTTCTCTGGTCCTTTTGTGCTCCTTACTCTTCCTTTTATTGTCCTTTTTTTCACTTGTTTTCTGAATCCCCTTTTTTATCTCACCATGCACTATCCTCACATCTAGATACTCTTGCCCCTGCACTCCGAGATACCCACACTGCATTAGTTTGCTTACTGCTCTCTGGGTGCCCTAAATATTCTATTTTTATTCTCATTTAAGCAGTCCTCCTTTCTTATGGCCTAGTCAATAATTCACTAAGTGCTAAAGCAGTAAACTCTTCAAACTAAATAGTAATACTGATATAAACAGTTGATAATTTTTACTTACCCATGCCCAATCTTTGTATCCTGCCCTATGCCCACAGTGCTTGTTAAAATAATTTTACTTGTTAAAATTTCATACCAATTGGATAGAAAATTGAAATCAGGAATGTTTATGGTGGGATTAATTGGAGACTCACCTTTAGAACATACAAAACAAACTATTTCCCAATATATTTCAGCACTGGAATAGCCAAGGAACTGGTGAATAAAAAGAAATACCGATCCCTGTTGGGATTTCCTGATTCCACCTGCTTTCTAAAGCTTGCTTCAGTAATGTCCAGAATTTGAAATCCAGTGATTGGAGTAAAGGGGGTGTGCCAAAGGCACGGCCTGGTTTCCACTGTCTTGTCAATCAAGGGGTCCTAGAACACCGAAGCCCAGTGCCAGAAAAACGACAGGTCTGATAGTTTCCTGAGTTGTGGATCCAAGATGTCAGAGGTGCTCAAAGTTTTCTGTCTCTCATCTGTTCATCTTTCTTTTTCCTCCAGCTGATCACAGAAACACTTCTTTTGATTATATGAAAGTAATACTAATTACCATTTATGGCTAATTACTTGTGGCACAGTAACAAATATCAAATTGCAGTCAGTGCTATTCTAAGCTTTACTTTAATATAGCACTATATTTTATTCAAGTGTTTACTCTTCACAGCTCTATTCATGGTGGCAGGTTTACCTTACTAACTTAAAAAAGCCAGATATAAAAGGTAACATATTACATGACTCCACTTATATGAAAGTGACTAATGAATCAAATGTAATTAGAGTAGTCCTCCCTTATCCACAGAGTGAGACCCCCAAGTGAATGCCTAAAACTGAGGATAGTTCTGAACCCTATATATACTATCTTTTTCCCTATACCTACATACCTATGACAAAGTATAACTTAAAAATTAGGCACAGTAAGAGATGAACAACAATAGTTATTAATTAATAATAAACTAGAACAACTATAACAATATATTGTAAAAAAAGTTACTGTGAAGGTGGTCTGTCTCTCTTTCAAAATAGCTTATTGTACTGTACCTAACCTTCTTGTGATATGATATACTCCTTATATGATGAGAGGAAGTAAGGTGACTGTGGTTGACCATGGGTAACTGAAACCATGGAAAGCAAAACTGTGGAAAAGGGGGACCCAGTGTACTTCAAATATGGTATATGTGAACAGTGAAAATGAATCCAGAATTTTAAAATTTGGTCAAACGGTTTAAGTAATATCTTAGTTTTGATCAACACATATAAGTGCGCACACACACTGAAAAGTATGCACCATATGTGTCTGACTATAAGGGGAATTATTCTCCAAATGTACAAATCATAAATACCATGTTGTATTTGGTTTTCTACCAAGGTGCTCATTTGACAGGGACTTTCTTTCTTTGGTGAGAGAGAAAGAGACAGACAGGAAGGGAGAGAGATGAGAAGCATCAACTTGTAGCTGTAGCACATTGATTGCTTCTCATACGTGCCTTGACGGGTGGGCTCCAGGTGAGCCAGCAGCCTGACCCCTTGCTCAAGCCAGCAACCTTGGGGTTTCGAACCTGGAACATCAGTGTCCCAGGTTGATGCTCCATCCACTGCACCACCACCTGTCAGGCAACAGGGGCTTTCCTCAGTTGTGTATTGTGAGAAACAAAGTACTCACTGGAGGACACATTTAGTGTAAAAAGAAAATCTCAATCAATGTTGGTCTGGGAAACTTTAAGGTCATATGACAAAAGTAAAAAAGGAGGCAAAGCAATTTAACACCAACTGAAGTTTCTGATGCCAAGACTCCACTGTTATAAGTACTGGATGTCACTGCTTTCAAAAGCCTTTTAGAGACCATTTTAAAAACCATCCAGTAAATAGTTATATTAAACAGATAATACTTAAAATTTTTTTTTTTATTGTTCATTTCAGAGGAGAGACAGAGAGAGAAGGCGGGTGGAGCAAGAAGCATCAACTTCCGTATGTGCTGTGACCAGGGAAGCCCAGGGTTTCAAACCAGCGACCTCAGAGTTCCAGGTCAAGACTTTAATCCACTGTGCCACCACAGGTCAGGCAATAAATATATACCTACAGTACAAAAAAACCCAAAATTTATGTAAATGGGTGCTGGCAGATTTTCCAATGGTGGCCTCACATAGATTCAAAAGTGTTTCCTATCAAAAAAATGTAGGTAATGTAAGCTAAAGATCTATGATAGATGGTTCAAAAAGTAGCTCTGTTGATTACAAAGACACATATGTCAAAGATGTATATAAAGAGCTTTAAAAATCTGTTTCATTTGAGATGTAAAAAAGTAAAACTCCTAAATTAATATTAACTTTATATAATATATAAATTTAAATACATTAGTGTTAAACAAAAAATTCTTTTGAAATCTTAATGGGAAAATCGATTATCACTTTATATTCAAGAATTTATCAGTATACACATTAGAAAAAAGATAAAAAATAGATTCCCCCACCATGAAATCCATTATTTTGAATGCTAAATAAGTGGTATTTTGGGAGTATTTTAATTTTCTCTATACTTTTTGTATTTTCAACATTTTATTAAATCTGCATGTATTATTTTCCTTTTTTTTCTTTTTTTTTTTACAGGGACAGAGAGAGAGTCAGAGAGAGGGATAGACAGACAGGAACGGAGGTGAGAAGCATCAATCATTAGTTTTTCATTGCCATTGCGACACCTTAGTTGTTCATTGATTGCTTTCTCACATGTGCCTTGACCGTGGGCCTTCAGCAGACCTAGCAACCCCTTGCTGGAGCCAGCGACCTTGGGTCCAAGCTGACGAACTTTTGCTCAAGCCAGATGGACCCACGCTCAAGCTGGCGAGCTCGGGGTCTCGAACCTGGGTCTTCCATATCCCAGTCCGACGCTCTATCCGCTGCACCACCGCCTGGTCAGGCTCCTTTGTTTTTTAAATGCTTACTTAATGACTTTAAAGAGAGAGGGAGAGCAAGAGAGAGACAGAAACATTAATCTCATCCATCTGTTCCTATGTGTGCCCAGACTGGGGATTGAACTGACAAGCTCTGAGCTTTGAGATGATGCTCTAACCAACTGAGCTATCTGGTCAGGGTTTAAATTTACATGTATTATTCTTAATTAAAACAAAGCACTAAGAATTAAAAAAAAAAAAAATTACCTTCTTAATCATTCTAAAACTTATGACATGGAATCACAGAATCTTTATGAGAAACCAAGAGTCTCTCAATCTAACCTCCATTCAAACTGAAGTATCCTATCTACATTATTTGAAGCTATTCAACTTTTTCCCGAAACAGATATCAATATTTTGAAAACAACTTATTCTACTGCTAAACAACTGAAAACTTCATCATTCTTTAAAACTTTATTCAGTCTCTATTTGTACCAGTAACTGAAGTTGTCTCTATAGTAAGCCCAAATATGTACTGCTAAGTTTTTGCTATTTTCAATTTTGCAACCTGGAGGGAAAAGTATGTTTACACCCTTCATTATAAAACAGTCTTTGAGGGATTTTTAGACAGCTTTCAAGAGTTCCTTAAGTTTTCACTTTTCCAAGCTCTATATTCAATTATGCCTATTTGTATATTCTATCTGCTATTCATTAATATTTTTCTTAAAATGGCATAGCCAGGACCTAAAATAACATTCCAAATGATTTCTGATCAGCCTTAAATCTAAACAGTCAGAGTAAACAGTCTCAGAGTATTTGAACAGTTTTCTTTTATGAATGTACTTTAAGACTATTTATATTTAGTAGTTATATCAGATTGACAGCTAAAGATTATAGAAAACAGAATCATTCAAGCCTATTTTACCAGCAACTCACGTCTTCAAGATCTGTAGCTTAAGCAATGTATTTGTTCACATTCAACTTAAATAAGGGTTAAAAATTCACCTTAGAATAAAGAAAATATTATCTGTTTCCTGGTCACAGAAAGCTCTCCATCTCCCTTTTATATTTTTAGCTTGACTAATGTGACTAATCAGCCAATCAACTATTTACTGCACATTTTATCTATGAGAAATTGTACTCTTTTAATGTTTAGTTTTGAAAATAATCAGTTTGAGGCAGTGTGGTTAATTAAATAAATCACTTAATGTCTTTTTTATCATTTTTTAAATTTAGAAATTAAGTTTAATGGGGTGACATTAATTAATAAGAATACTTAGGTTTCAGGTAAACATCTCTATAGCATCTATACCGCTGACTGCGCTGTGTGCCCATCACCAAAAGTCAAATCACACTTAGTGTTATAATCAGAGAAAAAGAAAAGTGAGCAGAGAAGTGGTAAGGAGATAATGCCTACCCTGCATCTTTTAGAAACCAGCAAAGCACAAACTCAGTTTTCCTTTTATTGTTTTCACAGCAGCAGCAATGACACCAAGCCCCAGAGAGAACAGGAATTTTGTTGTATCACTTACATAAGTTTTAAGAAAGAGTTAGAGCCTTCTAGTTCTCCCTGTTTGTACGATATCTGAATTTATATAAATACAGCCATTAATTTATTTCTAAGTTTAAAAAACTTGACGTAAAGCCTTGGGAAACAAGAAATGTAGCGTGTTCTAAATTTCAGATACAAACTTGAAGGTTAAACTGTACATTAGTCATATTAGTGAAATCTCTATAACTTCTCATATTCTAAGATTTATTATTATAAAATCTGCTAAAAATTAGAAAAGCTATACCTATTTGGAAATTTTTATCTGCCACTATTTTGTTCAAAACCATACAAATAGTGGCCGAATAAGTGGTCAGAAAGAATCTTTCCCATCTGCATAAGTACTAATAAACATGTCCATTCTTGTCCTACAGACAATCACCTGAGTGTCACTTCACAGCCATATGTAGGTTTCTCAGACAGTAAAAGAGCTGTGTCTGAAATTACCTTGAGTGGTGAAGTTGAAGAGTGCAGGTGTATCTCGCCCATTGGGTAGTTTGACATTTGGGTCCCGTAACTCATCAAAAAATGAATGTGCACAAGCTTCCAGTGGTGTCAATCGGGCAGTTGGCGTATACTCCAGCAGACGGCTACATAGTGCAATTGCCTCTGGTGGAGTTCGGGGTCGGAAGACCTGCAGTACAAAAAAGGAAAATAACAAGTTGTTTTTTAATAGTATTAGCAATTTATCCTGTGAAAACTGAGTTAATTCCCACCACGTACAAAAACATGGTTGCATTTGTGAAAGAAACCTTCTAGAATGAAAAGAGTTAACTGTATATGATTCACCACACTGGGATGAACTGCTAATTAAAGACTACAGGAGAAAAGCTGAGAGAAAAAGCTAGGGGAAGTGACAGAAACTCTATCTATGCTAGTCATAAAGCAGAACAATCAAACATGCACACACAGTATGACAGACACAGGAGAAAGGGTGGTTCTGGAGGCAAACACAAGAAGAATATTAAAAATTATAAAGTCTGAGTATGGTAGCAGGTAAAAACTTTGCCTCCTTTTTGTGATTTTTAAAAGCAGGACAATAGCTGATAATGGACAGCACTATTTGAATTTGGCAATCATTATCTTTTAAAAAAGAAAAGCTATTTACTCTAAGTCTATAAATGTTAATGATTTGGTATTATCTCTTCAGTAAACAGTACCTATCATTATTTGAAGAAATTCTTGAATACCCAGAATGTGATAAGAACATGGCCAAATTACACTCATTTGTTTGCATACTCTAGTGTTTTAATCAGGAAGAGAGAAATGTAGTTTCATTAACAGCCATTAACTCACAGAAAAAGTCAACTGAAAGCTATATACTGAAGCAAAATGCAAACAAATTATTTTGCTTAAAAGAATAAAAAGCTTTCTACTTATCGATGTTTTAAAATACCTTACAATATATAAAGCTCTGAAAATATACTTTGTTTTAAATTATGAATATTCAAAGAATAAAAGCAGGAGAAAAGAGAAATAAAACATAAGCGAGTAGATAGAAAGAGCCCGTGAAACACAAAAAAGGAAACATTTATCTTGATAGGAAGAACACGAAATCAAAGAGAAGGTGTGATAGTGGCAGTAGTAAAGGTAAACATGTATTAAAGGAAGCACAAGTGTATAAATGAAAGGAAACAGATTCACGAGTGAGGAGAAGACATGTAGATTGTGCCAAGGCATGGAGAAGCCTGGGAGGCTAAGGGTTCCTAATGAGAATGGCTCAGGTAAATCTGGGTATTCACTAAAGGAAGGAGAACTAGTTACTATTACAGAGCTCATTAGATTTCAAGAGACTGTAAGAGTAGTTTCTACAGAGAAAACTATTTTCCCTTTTGTTTTTATATAAAGTTTGATATTAATAAAGATATTTTCCATGGAAACTGAAAATGACTTAAGTAGGATCTAATGAATTTATTTCAGAATATTGAAGGTCTTGTCAATTTATTTGCTATGATAGAAAACCCTCTGCAAGGTTAAAAACTGTTCTTTTATTCTTTTGAGTGATCTGACTTGCCTCAGTCAAGAAAACCTAACATTATTGTATTATTTGAAATGTTTAGATCTTCTACTGCTCTTGGTCACTTGTTCCTCTTGTGCTCCCTACTCAAGTCCATAATCAAACTCATATGTAAAAGAAACAGTAGGAAACCTCAGAAAATATTTTATAAAAATATTAAGCACTACTCACATATTTTATCCCTGAATACAGCTTGCATTTATTGGACAGCATATGCATTTATTTTGCTGGCTAGTATAATAAAAAAAAAGTGCTTCTGCACCAATATGGGAGGCACATTAAGTAGAATTAAAAGCAGAAAAAATATCTCCTGTTAACATTCAAATATAGGGTAGCTGAACAGTGAGTGCATTTCAAAATTTAAAATTTCATGTTATATTAATGAAGGTTTTGTGTTAAAGCTACTTATAAACCAGTATTGTAATCTTATTTCTGGCTATTTTAAAAAAAAAGTCATCCACATCTTTTTTGTTATCTTACAGGTTACAAGTGATCATCCACGTTAGTAACTAAGACACACAGTAGTCTATTTTGCCGGGGAACCCTATCTCATGGAATCAAAGAGTCAAAGACAATTTTAAAAAATTCATTAGAACAGCCTACATTAAAAACAAGACTTAACCTAAGTTCTAAAAATGTATCTATTATTACTTTAAGCCCTTTGAAAGATTCCTGATGAGAAAAGCTTTGGTTCAATACTTAAGATAAAGGTTTAAGCAGAAACTTATGTGAAGTGAAATATCTCCTACAGTTCAGATTTAAAACCATGAAACAGGGTCTGGTAGTAGGCAACTTCCAAAAATTATATGCCAAACTAGGAAATAGCTCTTCTAAATTATCTTTTTGTCTAAAGAAAAGAAAACCAATAACTACTGAAATTTGACTTTTAATAAAAAAGTTTCTGCTGCTGTATCTGTTCTTTACTCATTTTAATTGCTTAACATTCAGAATCTTTGGTTCCATGGACCTCCATCAGTATTTATTCTTGTAAAAACAATGTTCAAACCCAAGGATTCCTAAAACTGTAGCGGATGTCAATAGATCTCTCAGAAAACTGACAATCTAAATGTACCATAGCAAAATCTGTATCATACAGTGAATGAAAACAGAAATCAGAGCTACCAACATTGTTTTTACTGTTACATTTCAAGAATGAATAACTGTTAGACCTTTTAAAAGTTTTCCCCTAGTTTTATAGACCTGCCCTGAAATTTTGGGAAAAAAAAATTAAGTACATACCCGCACTCCTGAGGTGAAATGTCCTGTTCCTGATGAATCCTAAAGATGATAATGCAGTGAAATAATCCAAACAGGGGAAGTCAATCCAAAAGAGAATAGTCCAGCAAGGAAAAATATATCCAATGTTATAAGAAATCCATGGTGTGGGGGGGGACATAGAAAATGTTTATACAGTTATAAACTTTAAACATCAGTCTCCACAGTAGCAAGTCCAAGTTTTAAAAATTATTTCACTACAGTGTATGCAAAAATTTTTTTGATTGCGCAATGGTGAGGCACAGTAAAGAAACATTTTAATTTTAGTTTATTATGTTCCAATGCCAGTGCATTTATTAAAAAAATACAAAACCAAAAAAAGTTAAAATCAAAATGAAATCTAGAAGTAAAGTTCCCAAAGTAAAGTGTTTGGTCTTCTATGACCCGGATTCATCGTCCATTGACGTGGCTGGGAGGGGCATTTAAGACTGCTTTTAAAGATATGAGTTCCAGTATGCTAATTTTTCTCTAGCAACGTATTCCAGTTATACAGTATAAACATTTTTTTTTGCTAAATTATTAGTGATGAGAGGAAAGTAATAAATATATTTAATTTATATTACTATAAATTTCAAGCCAGATATTTTCAATTTGTGTGAGCTAAGACGGATCAGGCCACCGCGGATTATTCTCCATTTTGGATTGACTTCCCTGCTAAAAGATATTTGCTGACATTCTCATTATCTTAGGACTCTTCAGGAAATAAGACATATCTATCACCTCAGGAGTGCGGGTATAAACTTACATTTTCTATTGTGGGCTTTGCCCCCTCATACCCTTGCACCCATTACTTAGGAAAAATAAATATAAAACATTCTTACTGTTTTGGAAAAACTCACTGAAAAAAAATCCTACATCTTTGAGCACTACAAATTCAACACAGTTCTATCTGCAAATATGCCCAATTCACCCACCAAAAGCTAAACAAAAATATATACAATAAACAATACAACTAAGGGACAGTCACAGTTATAGGTGACATGCATAGTAATGTACACCAAAACCTAGACACAACGGAGCCAAATATGCAAGGGAGGTAGTAGGGTCTATTATGTCTAGGTATTGAGAACAAACAATGGCAGAATTCACCAGTAGCTGTGAATTCCCTTGGCTATTCTAAGAGAATTTAACATTCTTTTAGGATAGTTTCCAGTGGGGGAATTAAATATTTTGCAAAAATAAATAATCCGCGGATTACTTTTAGTCTGCAGACTAAAATTTAGTACACAGATTAAAATCCGGCCCATCAGAATAAAAATCTCTCATGAACTAAAACACAACCAGGTGACAAAAGTAGAAAACCAGACTAAAAAAACAGAGCACAAAGTAAGACTCAACTGGGCCAACTAACAATTAGTGCACAGACTAAATATGGCCAGCCAAGCACGTCAGCAAGGCCATGAAGAGCCCAAAACACTCCTGTAAAAACTAAAAACACAAGTAAATAAATAAAACAAAACAGAACAAAGTAAATACATTAATAACTAAAAAAAAGAAAAGAAAAAGAAAAAAACTGAAAAGAATCAAAACACTGACATGAACTTTCAAGTGATTCAGATACTACCTCACCTGTGCAGCAACACATTTTCTTACATTGAGATAAACTCTCATCACAAATTCTAGTCCATAGAAGAAACTAACAGAAAAAATTAAGTGTTTCAAAAAGAAGAATCTAGGATATTGAACAAATGCAAATAAGTCATTAAATAAAGAATTATTCAAAGTAAATTTGCATTTGGATAACTCAAAAATGGTCAAGACAATTTCCCCTTAGACATCCTAGAACAGACTTTTGCCATCAAATAATATCAAATTTCGACCTGGAGCTAATTGTTATGACTGAATCTTCAGCCGTTTAAAATTACTATTTATAAACAATCATGTGTACCATGTGAAGGCCTATGGTTGATTCTCAGAACAGCTCTCAATAATTCTACTGCATTAAACAACCAATCAGAGCAATGTAAAAATGTCTATGGACAATGATAGTTAATCTAAGTAGAATATACAAGTGCCATGCCTATTACAAACAGCTATTCCTCCCTGGTTTTTATTGTGATAAATGTACAACACAGACACTGTTCTCTGGTTATACACAAAATATACAAGCACCCAATTTTAAAGACTGATCAACCTTAAACATTCCAAAGAACCATCCCAGTACTGATTACTCTCAAGTAATCTATTAATCATTTAAATTTATTTGTAATTTGTAAACCTAAATATAGAATTAAAAGAGGATGCCATGGATTTCTGAATAATTATGATGCTTAACTAAGTTAATTAACTAGGAGAATAACTTTAGTCTACTTAAATGTTCACATATAGTACATAATTCATAAGAAACACAAGCACCTTTTCCTTAGCCACGACACAGCTAGCATTTAATACATCTCATCTGCACTAATTAAAACTTACTGACTTTTCCTGCGTTCCACTACATGTAAGAAATAGTATGTATGTTTTGATATCAGCATTTAACCTAACTATGCAATCTAATTTCTCCTTCTAATATCATTGCTAAAATAGGATTACACAGAATTGTGGTTTACCAAATGTCCACACATCCAATTTAATCTTTCATCGTTCATGAAATAGTTATTGTAGTCAGGTTGACCTTCCTAAAAATACAAAAATATTTCCTTTTCATTCATACCTCCCCATCTTAAGGGACAGTCCCCTAGGCTACAATTCTAATGAATGTATACCTAAGGAAATACAAATCCTCCTTCAGGATCCCCTCCAACCCCGAGCCCTCCTATCACTTTTTTAAGTGGCTTCCATTTTTCTTTTTTTTTTTTTAATTTATTTTATTTTTATTTTATTCATTTTAGAGCGGAGACACAGAGTGAGAGAGAAGGAGCGAGAGAGAGAAAGGGGGGAGGAGCTGGAAGCATCAACTCCCATATGTGCCTTGACCGAACCAGTGCAGGGTTTTGAACTGGCGACCTCAGTGTTCCCAGGTTGACGCTTTATCCACTGCGCCACTACAGGTCAGGCTAAGTGGCTTCCATTTTCCCTCCACCACCCTCACTCTAGATAATACTTACAGCATGTGAAACACCTTTGAACACCTATAGCATGCAATCATATAAATGCTTATATATTAGTATATATTATTCAATAACTGAGTCAGTTGTATCACCTGTAAGCGTTTCAAAGACAAGGACTACGTATTTTACTGCTCTGCTTTTGTATCTTTTATAATTTCTAGCACAGCACTGGTTATATGAGTTTTAAAGAAAAAATGATAAAAAGTATTCTTTATGTTTTGTATTATTCCTCTCTCATATGGATTAGCCACCGTGGTAAGCCTTGTTTCCAGCAAAAAACGGGAGTATAGTTAGTATAAACCAGAAAGTCTAATCACATAGGAAACAATGTTAGAAAATAAAAACTGATTATTCTAGCACTAATAAATATGTTGCTAGAAAATGCAACAGAGAACACAATGTATTCATGAGAAAGTTATAATGGATAGTAGAATGTTCAGGGCAGAAGGGCTTAAATAGTAATATAGAAACTGATTCACTTAAATAATAGAACAAAACAGATTAAGTGCCAACCTTAGAAACCACCAGAAACCTCCAATACAGTTTTATACTTTTTATAATAATACATGTGAGCAAAATGAGTAAGAGACCAGAAAAGCTAAATAAAGTGAATCTGCAAGAAAATGATTAAAGACCATTTTTGTATTGGGTTCTCCATGTCCCCTTGAAGGCATTTTTTGATAACGTGTTAAACTATAGCTAGAATAGGTAAGCTAAGTGAAAAATTTTACACTGAAAGTTCAGCTCACAAAACTTTAAGATGGTCAAGTCTTTAAAAAATAATTGTTGGCCCTGGCCAGTTTGTTCAGTGCACAGAGCGTTGGCCTGGCCTGTGAACATCCTGGGTTCGGTTTCTGGTCAGGGTACACATGAGAAATGACCATCTGCTTCTATTCCCCTCCCGCTCCCCCTTCTCTCTCACAGCCAGTGGCTCAATTGGTTCGAGTGTCAGCACCAGATGCTGAGAACGGCATGGTTGGTCTGAGCGTCAGTCCCAGATGGGGGCTGTCAGTCCCAGATGGATCTGGGTCCGGGGACATGCAGGAGTTTGTCTATCTCCCTTCCTCTCACTTAAAAATGATGATGATGATAATAATAATAATTATTATTATTAAGCATAGGAAATATAATTTTTCAATCTAGTCTGATTCCACTGATAGCTAAAATGACCTCAGAACTCAATTTTCTGTTTACTCTGTTTGAAACACATAGACAATGTTCTAAGAAATCAAGAGTGTAAGAATTGATTTTTGTGGATAATGCATTCTGGGTTACTTAATGAAAATGATCTATGGTCCCACATATTCTACAAACACTTAACTATTAGGTAAGCTATCATGTTTGCCAAAAACCAAGCAGCAAACATTTTTAGGTAATAGGTATCCACTTAGTTATTCCAATTATGAAAAAGAAATTAGGAACTGCTATAATACATATGGTATGACTTGGTAGGTACTTACAGGAATTATGTGGTGGGAATAATCATGGAAGCTTGGGTAACCAGAAAATATTTCATGGGAGAAGTGAGATTTCAGGTCTTGAGAAAAGGTTAAAACTTAGCAGATTAGAAAACATTCTAAGTGTGAAAAAAAGATACTAGCACGAGGCAGAAATGAATGTGGCTTCTGTGAGGTCCAGTTAGGACAGATCTGAGAAAATTTAACATGACTGCATGGTCCCTTCAAGTGAGCTACAAGCTAACATATTAAACAGCCCTAATCCAGCTGAAACAGATCAGGGCCCTTGACATTTTATTCCGCTTCCTTCTACTAAACAATTATATTACTTAAGAATTTCATTGATCTGATAGAATATACAGATATCTGAGTTACCTGACTCCATAGGATAATTTTCTACTGGGATAAAGGGGGAATACTTGTCTTAAATAACTTGAGTCAAAAGGTTAGCAGAATTGGGAACTCAAAAAGGGGGGGAACACATCTATTACAATATAACCTTACTAGAAATCCCTAACTAAATAGTTTTTACTGATTGACTTCAGAGTTGGAGAGAAGAAGGGGAAAAAGAAGAAGAGGGGAGAAAAAGGGGGGAAAATAGAGGGGGAGGGATGGAGGGGAAGCATTCATTTATTGTTCCACTTAGTTGTGCATTCATTGGTGTCACTTCCCATTATGTCCCTACCAGGGATCAAACTCAAAACCCTGGTGTTTCAGGATGATGCTCTGACTGAGCTAACTAGCCAGGGCCTAAACATTAACTTTAAAATTTATTGCCTACCTATATGCATTTAAGGGTGGAGGAGCTGGAGAACTTGTGAAAGAGACTGTGTTCTATCAACTTGATGCTTCAGGGAATGTTACGAGCAGGACAAGAACTAAATTATCTTATTTTTTGGAAAGGAAAGGTAGAAATGATTACGAACAGAGTAAATGTATACTAGTCATCCAAACTGGGACACTTGAGAGTGAAGGGGCATATATAATAATTACATCAGACAAGCATAAATTGGGATATATGATCACTCTTGTCATTATATGCATGTCAAATTTTCCTAAAGGCAATGAGGAATCAGAGAAGAATTTTAAGATTTATTTTTATTTAGTGAGAGGAGGGGAGGCAGAGACAGCCTCCCGCATGAACCCTGACCAGTATCCACCCGGCAAACCCACTAGGTAGTGATGTTCTGCCAGCTGGGGCCCTTGCTCCGTTGCAACTGAAGCCATTTCAGAGAAGAATTTTAAATAGGAGGACAGCATAGTACATTTGCTTTTAAGAAAACTAACTTTGACAGCAAGGAAAATGTTAAGTATGTGAAACTGAAGGAGGGAAATCGGTTAGTAGGAGGTAGGAGGTTGTTTCAACAGTTCTACAATGGCCTAAATTAAAGTTAGGGCAGGGGAGATAGAAAAAAAATCACGAAACTACACTGAAGGTAGAATCTTTATTCAGAAATAAAATGAAATAATCCTTTATATTCATACTTTAACTACGTTTTCAAAAGAATCCAGAGAAAAAATACAACAGCTAATTGTTATCTTAACAAAAGAAAAAACTCGAGGCCCAAACAGTAGAAGCACTGCTTAAACTAGCTTCATAGCTAATAGAGCACCGTTTAACCATACTTCCATATTCTAAATGCAGAATTTAAGTTTCCTCTCTGTTTCCAACCAATTTCCATTCTACCGAATTCTCAATCTACTTTTGCATCACTTCCTTTGGCTTCACATCTGGCTTTTATTCTTTGGAGTATATAGCATATATACCAATGTAGAGGTATTTATCTTTCTCACCGCCACCCCCAAGAATAGCCCCTGTTTCAAAACATTAGCTAGCATCGATTTCTTTTCCTATTTCCTACTTAAACCGCATGTGCTTTATCAATGAAGTAGGTTACTCTGGCTATTAAGTAATAGTCAAGGGCAACTTACTGGATTTCTAAATTCTGAAGATTCTTGCCATATACCGCACTGGGATCATCCTCATGGTCTTGTTTTTCTGTTTGTTATTTTTCCTGCATAGTGAATCCCTCACCTCAATGTTTCCACGGACCTGGTGCTATACAGCTGTACTATGTATACAACAGCACAAGAAACCAGGATGCCCACAGCTTCAGGAAACAGGGCTCAAGTGCATTCTAACAGAAGGCTGAATAAAGGCACAGCAGCTTATTTTTCCAGACTGTATACCTGCCCTCCAAGGGCAAGAAGCTCTTCTTTAGAAAACATTTATGTATTAAAACAAACAAACAAAAAACCTGCATTGGCTGCCTAGCCTAAGAAAACACTTCTCAAGTTAGTGTCCATTATCATAATGGGAGGTAAAGGGAACTGACTTTACTCTAGAAAATTTTGTATTTCATACTGATAACCTATTTTTAAAAATCAATATAAGCACATCCTGGATCATTTAGATTCATGACAGAGTAGTGTCATAAAATTTGTTTCTGAATTTGATTTTGTATTTACAATCACTATCACACCAACCTAGTTGGGCACTAATGAGAAATTAACATAAGTATCCTTATGACATAATAAAAGCATTTGTACCAAGTGAAACCAATAAAGATTTCACAGTAGTTTTAACAAAGTAGGTGGGAGAATTGAGCCATTATTCTACATACACATGGTATAAGAATGGAAACCTAAATAAAACAAAAAAATAAAAGGGTTTTTATATAGATTATTCAAGTTTGAAAACATTAGTGTGAGTAATGGAAATATCAGGAACCCAAAAGAACAAAGGAAGGCGCAAAGAATACAAATTTACTACAAGTTTTCTGAAGGCTGCATTTTAATTACAATCTATCATTTCTCACATTCCATGCTGGCTAATACTTGAATTGGAAAGATACAATCCAGGGAAAAAAGTGCTGAATATGACATACACCAATGTTGGTGGGGGTCTTGATTTTAAAAAATGAGGATGGGACTGAGAAATAAGATTTCATAACCTCAATTTCAGCATATCACTTAGAAATCCTATATTAAGAGTGCTGGCCCTGTGTATGGAAGTCCTGGGTTCGATTCCCAGCCAGGGCACACAGAAGAATCACCCATCTGCTTCTCCTTCCTCTCTATCTCTCTCTTCCCCTCCCACAGCCAAGTCTCCATTGGAGTAAAGTTGGCCTGGGTGCTGAGGATGGCCCCATGGCCTCTGCCTCAGGCGGTAGAATAGCTCCCACAGCAGCTGAGCAATGCCCAGATGGGCAGAGCATCGCCCCCTGGTGGGCATGCTGGGTGGATCCCGGTTGGACCCATGCGGGAGTCAGTCTGACTGCATCCCCACTTCTAACTTCAAAAAATACAAAAAAGAAACAAAAAACAAAAATACAGACACACACACACACAAAAGAACAAACAACCAAAAAGAATGCTGTGTGAACTTTTCTTCATAAAAATAACATGTATTAAAGAAAATACAGAAAGATAAAATAAAAATGCAGAACAAAGAAAAAGTTACACTCTTTTCATCTAAACTACCATTACCATTTTGGAATATGCCCCTGCATTGAATCAACAGACAGAATTCTCTGAGTTTCTTTTCTTTAACATGATTGAAATGATAGTACACTACAATCTACTAACAAACACTTTAACTTGGAATAACTTTACTGGATTCAACTCAGCCTATAACTCCAAATAGACCACCAGGAATTCTCTGAGTTTGGAGCCAGGTGAGAGAACCTAAATATTACTGACACAGATTCATAGTAAACATTAAGTACAAAAACTAAAGAATGGTTTATCTTAGAATATTTAGTATTTGTTATAAATTTAATAAGGGGGGACAGGACATCTTGGTCAGTGAAAGTTACAACCTAACATTCTGGCACTAAAATACTACTAAGATATTTGATTCTAAGCACTATATAAATAATTAGTAACAAGAAGATTTTTTGAGTGAAGAGAGGTAATACAATTGTGAGAACTTAAAGGAAAGTAATTGGTGTTATAAAACAACTTAGAAAGACACACACTTTGAATCTGGGAATGCAAATTATTTCAACTGTAGCCCTAAATGACTTCATCTCATTATGAAAGACCTAGAACCAATTAGACGAACTTACCAATGTTCAAAACAAACTGCTATATGTACATTTTTAAATACAGAACATTTAACTGAAATGATTTTAAGAGAGATTTTTTTTTAGACCTCCGTTTGACTTATGCAATTAAGTACACAGAGGGAAAAAATGTATCTCATTAGGGTTTATAGTTAGAATGAATCTCTGCTTGAAATATACACATTAAAAAGTTGAACATTTCTAACTCACAAAAAATATATAATAATATATAACTTAATGGGGGGCATATGGCACATAACTAGAAGTTTAAAGAGCTGGCATTAAATACACACGTGTGCACACAAATAGAAGTGTGTTGGCTTTTAAACAGCTACCCACTTAATCTTGGATAAGTCACTTGGTATCTTTGGCCAGAGTTTCTGAATCTGTAAAATGAGCAAACTAGAGGTCCGCTCTAGCTCTAAACCTTATTGCAATATAGATGTAATTTTTTCTCTGCACACTTAATCTCATAAACTGACACAGTTTATCTAAACTATTTTAAAAAAAAACAAAAACCATTTTCAATAAAAAAATCTCTTAAAATCATTTCAATTAAGTGTCAAGCAAAAATATTAAAAGATTTCTGGTATATTAGCACTTATGTTCTTAAGAATTGGCTCCATCTAATGTTGAGGTTAGATTTTCAATGACCAGTGACATCCTGTGATTGCTTTCAATGTATACTCCTAGCAAGATCAAATCTGCTTTTTATTCTTGTTCTCAAAACATCAATAGTAATGTAAACAAGAGAAGAAAAACACTATTATCATCCAAGTCTAGTTAGGTCTATATATGTAGTAATAGTTTAAACAAAGAATAAACATATAAAATGTATGATTTCATAGGCTGCATGCTACTGAATGAATACACACCTCTATGTAAAAAAATTAACTCCTGAATTGTAAGTAGTCAAAATTTATATGTGAGTTTTGCTCCTAATAAAATTCTTTATTTTAGTAACATAGCTATGCTGTCCTTACCCTACAAATAAAAAAAAACAGGGTGGAAACTGTTCACAAGAAATCAATGGGTACAAACTATACAGTCAGTGAAACACCGAAGTACAACTACCCAACTATCTTTACATGAAGAACTTCTGTGTACTTTGTACTCAGGCAGCTATCTAGTCTCAAAATAGTTTAAGAACAATGAAACACTCAAGTTAGTTAACTACTGGTTATGTGCTTTTATAAAAACTCTATTTGACTCACCTTTGTCCAAGGATGTGCCTTAATTTGAGGAAATTTGAATTCTGTGTAGTTTGGGTTCATTTCTCTAATTTGTTCCCTTGTTGGTGTCCCCAGGACCTAGACAGAGAAAGCAAGTAATTGCTATATATTTCTGTATACGTAACAAAAACAGTGTTTATGTTTTGATGTACTGGTTTCATTGAAAAATAATTGCAAAGTTATAAAATACACAACTTGTTAAACAGCAGACCTTTGTGAAAGACGTTTAATTTTTAATTGACTACATACCCATGTTATAGTACCCTACACAGACTTTTACCATAATTATACTGTTATGTCTGGGTTGTAAGAAAAAAAGATCACTCAAAAATAATCAAGTAAAAACAAAACATCTTTATTCTACTAGGAAATAATCAATTGCAATGATGGCATCTGAAATGAGAATACTTTTTATTCATTTACTAATGTATGGTCTAAGGTTTTCTAATCAATAAGTTAATCAGGAAAATCATACTCAAATATGGTCATCAATAATTCCATTCAATCACTGAATATTTAGTGATTGTTCCCTGTGTACAAAGAACTATGCTATGATATATGGAAGAGACAAAAAAATAAAGAGATTTCTTATTATGATACACTTACATATCTGTATGTGAAAAAACTACAACTACAATATGAGAAAAAAGATACACTGAGCACTTCACTGCCTCTAGAGCTGCAGTAGGCAGTGAACAAAGGAAAGTATATGGGTCTGGGTGCATAAGACAGATGACAGAAAGAAACACTGAATATTAAAAATGAGCACTCTGAAGAAAAATGGTATCTACTATTCATCTAGACCAATGGTAGTCAACCTGGTCCCTACCGCCTACTAGTGGGCATGCCAGCTTTCATGGTGGGCGGTAGCAGAACAACCAAAGTATAAATAAAAAGATAGATTTAACTATAGTAAGTTGTCTTATACAGATTTATTCTGCCAAACTTAGTAAAAATCCGACATAAAGTACTTGGTAAGTAATTATTATTACATGCTTTAATTTGTTGTAACTCTGCTTTATAAATTTTATAAAGTAAAGTTACTTCCCTATTTTATAAATCACCATTACTGTGGAACCGGTGGGCGGTTAGAAAATGTTACTACTAACAGAGATACAAAAGTGGGCGGCAGGTATAAAAAGGCTGACTACTCCTGATCTAGATAGACCCTATAGTACAAAACAAATTTGTTGAAATAAAATATTCCATTTACAATTCAAGGACAGTTGCAAAGAATGAGTGGGCTGTAATGATATATACAGCTAGTGCTCGACTTATGACCATGATTGGTTCCGACAGACCGGTCGTAACACGATTTGGTAGTAAACTGAGTAGGCTGTATGTACAGTACTGTGAAATAATGTTATAAAAATCTTTAAGTCATATTTTATCATAATTTTCTTTCATTATTGTTATATATCATAATTTTCTTTGTTCATTTTATGCCATTTGTATCATCTCTACACCATTTTGTTTCTTATTTTTACAGTCATCAGGTGTAAGTAAAACACTGCATTACCAGTACAACTGGTTTAATATTTGCAAAACATACAAAATTACAAAATACAGGTGCATACAAAAACTGCTCCAGACGCAGAGCAATTCTGGCTAGCGATTGTGGTCATAAAGTCGAATGGTCGTAAGTTGCATAGGTTGTAAGTCGATCAATACCTGTACTTGATATGTGGTGGCGAGTCAATAATCAGGGCAAAGTAAGAAATTCAGTATTTTTTGGTTGTTGCTAATTCTCTAGATTTCATTAAAACTTTCAGGCCTTAATCAAAATCTTAAAGAGTATTGAGTATTATTTTTTATTCTTTTTAAATTTTTTAAATTCATTTTTAGAGAGGAGAGAGAGAGAAAGAAATAGAAAGAAAAGGGGTAGGAGCAGGAAGCATCACCTCCCATATTCGCCTTGAGCAGGCAAGCCCAGGGTTTCGAACTGGAGACCTCAGCATTCCAGGAAGTGTTGTTCTTCAAAAGACACTTTTTAGAAAACAAAAGTCAAGCTACAGACTTAAAGAAAAGATCTGAAAAACATATATTCTACAAAGACCCTGTATCTAGAATATACAAAGAACACATAATTAAAAAAAAAAAAGAGAGAGAGACTAAAATGGCAAGAGTAGGTAGAAGCTACACTTCCTCCCAGGACCAAACTGAACTTACAACTAAATTATAGAACAATCAACCCAAGTAATAGGCTGAAGACTACCTGAAAAGAAGTCTTATAACCAAGGATTTACTGAAAAAAGCCACACCAAGACTGGTAGGAAGGGCAGAGATGCAAAAAGGGCTGGCAGAGCTCCCACTAGTGGCAGCTGAGACTCCAAAGGGCTACGAAAGTTCCCTGTGAGAAGCCTGTGGTTCAACACTCCAAGTTGGGCTCCCCAGGCCGGAGTGCCAGAACTGGGAAGAGGGCCCCACATAACATCTCGCTGTGAAAATCAGCAGGGTTTGGTCTACCAAAGAGACGCAGGGGTATGCTATAGACATAGATTCCTTCTTAAAGGGCCAACGCACAAAATCTCATTCACAGACAGCCTAGGCTCTGGTGGAGGGAGGGTGGAGCAGACTAGAGTTCTATGAGGACAGAATGGGGCTTGTGGCCGCCGGGATCCCTGTGCTGAGTCATTCTGCCACATTGCAGATGGCATCTTTCTTAGGTGGAACACACCCCTACATAGAATATCAACCTGGGAGAAAGCAACAGCCACACTCTCTGGACTC
Source organism: Rhynchonycteris naso (assembly GCA_037038555.1). Taxonomy (NCBI): domain Eukaryota; kingdom Metazoa; phylum Chordata; class Mammalia; order Chiroptera; family Emballonuridae; genus Rhynchonycteris; species Rhynchonycteris naso. The sequence continues at coordinate 61,006,361 of CM073002.1, read as the reverse complement.
CCTCTCACCCCATCCTGTGGAGTCTGTGCCCTGTTGAGGAGTCAGTAGCTGGGCCAAGGGTAAAGGTCCAGCGGCACTCAGGGGGAATCAGTGATTAAGTTGTGTGGCTTTTGAAAAGGGGTCTTGAACCTGCCCAAACTCCACTGCTTCACTGGTGCATCCCCCTCAACAAGAGATCTGCTAGCTGGTGGCCCCGCCCTACTGAGATTAGGCTATAGAGAGAATCTGGAAAAGGCTGAGCTGCGTGGCTCTAGAACCAGGGACATTTCCCCTTACATGCATGTCCAGCGCAGAGCCCTCTCTTCACACAGCCAAATGTTGCCTGTTTGGGCCTGATAAACCCTGCTGGCCCACCCTAAAAACACGAGATCCTGCCCCACCACAAAGGTGTGCAAGCACCCAGGGGGTGACAACTAAACTTGGTACACCTGGGGACACTTGCTGAGTAGCCTCAGACCCAGCACTGACACAAGGATTTAATTTTCATTAATTTGGTCAACACAAGTTGCTGCTACCTAATAACTCACTGAAAACCTACCTCACGCAACCAGAGTAGGCTTTCCGTGGCTGAGCATAATAGGCAGCCGGCGGGTAGATGTAGGCAGTGGAAGATGTCAAGATGCCTTGGGACTTTTGCTGACCTGTCCCAGCGCCTGGTGCCAGTAAAAGCCAGCCTTGGTGTGTAGCTTGGTCCTTCCTGTGGACACGCAGGCCCAGCAGAGACAGCCACAAACTGTAAATCTCTTTGTAGCTAACTCCAAACTGGTTGCCCAAGGCCAGTCACAGGCAGCACCTGACAGTGGCCTACACCAAGGGCCCTCCCAAGAGGCCCTAGAAACAACACATCCAGTGGCCAGCTTCAGGCAAAATTAGAGGAACCAATTAGTTTCATGAGCAGCATATAAAAAGGGAGATCTTGGGAGGCGTCACAACCAGCTGAAACAAATTTCTCCTATTGTGGTAAGCACCTGCACAACAGCTCATACACTGTGGTTGGGATTGATCTTTACTTTATAGTCAGCAAGGCTGAGGGTCAACACAATAAACAAATAGGCCAACCTTAATCAAGACTCAGTTACAATAGCGGGACCCACATAACCCATGTGAGGGTCTCTTCTACAGCACCCACTGCAGGTGATCAAGGAGACTCCAGCACTGGGTCCCACAGGACACCTACTACCTCAGCTGGGAGTATTATCAGATCTACCTAATACATAAAACACAAAGAGGCAGCCAAAATGGGAAAACAAGGAAACTTGCACCAAATGAAAGAATAGGAGAAATCACCTCCCCAAAGTTAAATGAAATGGAGGCAAGCAATTTATCACATAAAGAGTTCAGAAAAATGGTTATAAGGCTGCTTAAGGAACTTAGTGAAAACTACAACAGCGTGAAAACGGACATAGAAGCCCTGGACAGTTGGCTCAGTGGACTGAGCATTGGCTTGGTGTATGAACATCCCAGGTTCAATTCCTGGTCAGGGTATACAAGAGAAGTAACCATCTGTTTCTTTCCCCATCTCCCCCATCCACAGCCAGTGGCTTGATTGGTTAGAGCAGTGGTAGTCAACCTGGTCCCTGCCGCCCAATAGTGGGCGTTCCAGCTTTCATGGTAGGCAGTAGCAGAGCAGCCAAAGTATAAATAAAAAGATAAATTTAACTATAGTAAGTTGTTTTATAAAGATTTATTCTGCCAAACTTAGCAAAAATCCAACATAAAGTACCTGGTAATTATTATTATATGCTTTAACTTGCTGTAACTCTGCTTTATAAATTTTATAAAGTAAAGTTACTTCCCTACTTTATAAATCACCATTACTGTGGAACCGGTGGGCAGTTAGAAAATTTTACTACTAACAGAGATACAAAAGTGGGTGGTACGTATAAAAAGGTTGACTAAAAAGCCCTGGGTTAGAGCGTTGGAACTGGGTGCTGAGGATAGCTTGGTTGGTCTAATCGTCAGACGCAAGTGCTAAAAACAGCTCAGTTTACTCAGGAATCAGACCCAGTTGGGGGCTGCTGGGTGGACCCTGGTCCTGGCACATGCGGGACTCTGTTGCACTATTTCTCCTCCTCTCACTTAAAACAATAAATAAATAAATAAATAAATAAATAAGTAAATAAAATAAACATAGAAACCATAAAAAACAGCCAGAAATGAAAAACACAGTATCAGAGATGAAGAATACACTGGAAGGAATAAATAGTAGGCTAAACTAAGCAAAGAAATGAATAAGTGAATTGGAAGATAAGGTAGAAAAACCATCCAATCAGAGCAGCTAAAAGAAGAAAGAATTTTAAAAAAAGTAGGATAAGTTTAAGGGACCTTTGGGACAACAGAAAGTGTAAACAACATTTGTATCATACTGGTACCAGAAAGACAAGGGAGAGAGAAAGAGATCAAGAAACTATTTGAAGAAATAATGACAGAAAACTCCCTAACCTGCTGATAGAAAAAAACACACAAGTCCAGAAAGTACAGAGTCCCAAGCAAGATGAATCGAAAAAGCCCCAAACCAAGACATACCATAATTAAAATGGCAAAGGTTAAAGACAAAAACAGAATCTTAAAAGCTATAAGAGAAAGGCAAGTAATTACCAATAAGGGAGCTCCAATTAGACTTTGAAAGCTGATTTTTCAACAGAAACATTTCAGGCCAGAAGAGATTGGCATAAAATATTAAAAATGGTAAGATCCTACTACCAACATTCCTTTACCCAGCAAGGCTATCATTTAAAATTCAAGGAGAAATAAAGAGCTCTCTATACAAGAAAAAGCTGAAGGAGTTAACATCAAATGAGTATTACAGAAATGTTAAAAGACAAAGAAGGAGAAGGAAGAAGGTAAAAGAAGAGAAAAAGGAGAAAAAATGAAGGAAGAAGGGGAAAGAAGAGAGAAGGAAGAAATAGAGAAAATGAGGGAGAAGAAAGAAGGTAGGGGGGATGAGGGGAAAGGAAAAGAAGGAGGAGAAAGGAAGGAACATAGTTATAAACAATAAAATGGCAATAAATATGTACCTAACAATAAACACTTTAAATGTAAATACCTTAAATGCTCCAATCAGAAGAAAAAGGGTAGGTGAGTGGATAAGAAAACAAAACCCATTTATACATTGTCTACAAGAGACCCTCCACAGAATGAAAAATACACACAGTCTAAAAGTAAAGTGATGGAAAAAGATAGTTCATGCAAATGGAAAGGAAAAGAAAATGCTGGGGTAGCAATCTGATAAAATCAACTTTAACACTGAGGCTACAGTAAGAGACAAAAAAGGACACTACATAATGAAAAAGGGAGTAACCCAACAAGAGGATTTAACCCTTGTAAACATATATGCACCCAACATAGGGCACTAAATATGTAAAACAAATCTTGATGGACATAAAGGGAAAGACAGCATAATACACAGGAGGGGATTTTTAACACCCCACTGACAACTGTGTGTAAGTCTTCCAGACAGAAAATCAACAAGAAAATGGTGGCATGACACACTAGCTCAGATGAATTTAATAGATATCTTCATAGCATTTCACCACAAAGCAGCAAAATATATTGCTATCAAGGACACATGGAACTAGGATAGACCACATGTTAGGACACAAAACAAGTCCCAATAAATTTAAGAAGACTGAAACCATATCAAGCATCTTTTCAGACCATAATGGTATAAAACTAGAAATGAATCACAAGGAAAAAAAACACACAAAGACAAGAAGGCTAAATAAAATGTTACTAAAGAATGAGATCACAGAAGAAATAGAAAGCTACCTTGAGACAAATAAAAATGAAAACACACAAAAAACAAAATCCCTGGGAAACAGCAAAAGTAGTCCTAAGATGGAAATTCATAGCATTACAGGTCTATTTCAAGAAACAAGAAAACTGTCAAATAATTAATCTAATCTTACACTTAAAAGACTAGAAAAAGAACAACAAAGGCGGAGCAAGATGGCGACGGAGTAGGCGGACGTACCAGCTTCCAACTCCCAGAAGCAAAGTGGATTATAACTCAATTTAAAGAACCATCATCTGGATAAACCAACTATGAACTAAATTAAGTGGACTCTTCAACCAAGGAACACAGAAGAAGCCACATCGAGACTGGTAGGAATAGCGAAAATGCAAAGAGGGCTGCCCAGCTCCCCGGAGCAAACGGCAGCCCGGAGAGACCCGCGTGGCAGGAGGAGAGTTTGGCGGAGAGGAAGGGACCTGGGTCCCAGGAACCAAGCCCCAGCCTGCAGTCCCAGAGCCTAGAAGAGGCGTTTGGACAGTTTTGAGCTGTGAAACAAGTGAGGGAGCTCCCAGGCCTACAGTGTGGAGTATTAGGTCCCTTCCTACTCTGCTGAGGGCTGCTTAAGGGTTTGGGGCGACAGGACGCTGAAACGCGGTTCTGTCAGCGTGGGCGGAGGCCAAGCCGGTGTGAGCTCGGTCTAGCCCAGAGGGTCGGAGGGGAAGCGCGAAAGCGGTCCGGAAGCTGCGGGCCCGCCTTTAATCCCACTTACTGGGACAAAGTGGGAGGCCAGGAACGGGCAGAAATCTGCTCTGCGACCCTGCGCAAGCCGGCCCTGACCGCGGGGACCGGGCTAGAACGAGGGACGGGCAGGGGCTCGCGGCTGAGCTCACGCTACAAGCCCCCGCCGGAGAAACCGCGGTTGGCCAGTATACGTGGGCGAGCGGGCTCCTAGCGCGGGAACAGGCTAGACCCTGAGACAAGTGGAAGCTCGCCGCTGAGCTCACGATACTATCCCCGTCCGGCCGGAGAAACCGTGGATTGCATTCATACGTGCACGAGCGGGCTCCGAACGCGGGGGCGGGGTAGAGTCCGGGACCAGCGGCAGTACGCGGCTGAGCGGAAGCCAGCAAACACGCCCAGCCCAATAAACCTGGGTTTGCGACCCTGCGCAGAAGGGCCCTGGCCTCGAGGGTGGGGCTAAATCTCCTGACGGGCAAACGCTCACAGCTGAGAGCACGTCAAAAGCCCCGCCCAACCCGCGAAACTGTGGCGAGCAGGCTCTGACCGAGGGTTCTGGGCGGAAGTCCGGAAATAGGCTGGGTCCGCAGCTGAGCAAAGGTGCTCAACTCTACCCTTGGTGCTAAGGCTTGTCGCTTCAGTGACAGCCCCTCCCACCGAGGAGAGGCAGAAATCACAGCAAAAGCCACAGTGGGCCGGCGCCGGCAACGCTCATACCCAACCACCCTAGGCACTGGCAGAGGGGGTGGGGGGCCTGCAGACAGACCACACCTAGAGAACACAAAGGCAACACCTACTGGACTCCAGTGGCCACAACTTGCTTATACACAGATAAAATGGGCAGGCAGAGGAATGCAAACCAAATGAATCAAGAGAAATCCCCAGAGAAGGACCTGAATGAACCAGATATAACCAAATTACCAGAAGCAGAATTTAGAGTAATGATAGTTAGGATGTTCAAAGAAATTAGAGCAACAATGGATAGTCATTATGAACACCTAAATAAAGAGATAACAAGTATAAAAAACGAAATTGAAATAATAAAAAAGAATCAGACAGAAATGACAAATACAGTATCAGAACTAAAGACCACAATGGAAGGAATTAAAAGCAGGATGAATCACGCTGAGGATCGAATAAGCGAGTTAGAGGACACAATAAACAAAGGCATAGAAGCAGAGAAGAAAAAGAAAAAGAGACTTAAAAAATGTGAGGAAACTCTAAGGGAGCTTTGTGACAACATGAAGAGAAACAACATTCGCATCATAGGGGTGCCTGAAGAAGAGGAGAGAGGACAGGAAATGGAAACTTTGTTCAATCAAATCATAGCAGAAAACTTTCCTAAATTAAGGCTGGGAAACACTCCACACGTTCAAGAAGCACACAGAACTCCATTAAAGAGAAACCCAAAAAGATCTACACCAAGACACATCATAGTTAAAATACCAAAGCTAATGGATAAAGAAAAAATTTTAAAAGCTGCTAGAGAAAAAAAGACTATCACCTACAAAGGAGCCCCCATAAGGATGACATCGGACTTCTCAACAGAAACACTTGAGGCCAGAAGGGAATGGCAAGATATAATCAAAGTAATGCAGAACAAGAACCTACAACCAAGACTACTTTATCCAGCAAGGCTACCGTTTAAAATTGAAGGAGAAATAAAGAGCTTCCCAGAAAAAGAAAGTCTCAAGGAATTCATAAAAACCAAACCAATTCTGCAAGAGATACTAAGGGGCCTCTTGTGAACAGTTTAAAGGGAGGAATGAATAAAGCAAAAGAAGAATACAGCTTTAAAGAATAAAATGGCAATAAACAACTACATATCAATAATAACCTTAAATGTAAATGGATTAAATGATCCAATCAAAAGACATAGGGTAGCTGCATGGATAAAGAAACAGGACCCATACATATGCTGTCTACAAGAGACACACCTTAAAACAAAAGATGCTCATAGACTGAAGGTAAAAGGATGGAAAAAAATATTTCATGCAAATAGAAATGAAAAAAAAGCAGGGGTAGCAATACTTATATCTGACAAAATGGACTTTAAAACAAAGGCTGTAGTAAGAGATAAAGAAGGACACTACATAATGATAAAGGGAACAATTCAACAGGAAGATATAACTATTGTAAATATCTATGCACCAAATATAGGAGCCCCGACATACATAAAGCAGACTTTGATGGATATAAAGGGCGAGATTAACAGCAATACTATCATAGTAGGGGATTTCAATACCCCTCTAACAACACTGGATAGATCCTCAAGAAAGAAAATTAATAAAGAAACAGCAGACTTAAAGGAGACACTAGATCAACTTGATTTAATAGATATCTTCAGAACTTTTCACCCTAAAGCAGTAGAATATACATTCTTCTCCAAGCGCTCATGGGACGTTTTCTAGGATAGACCACATGTTAGGACACAAAAATGGTCTCAATAAATTTAAGAAGATTGAAATCATATCAAGCATTTTCTCTGATCACAATGCCATGAAACTAGAAATACTGAAAAATACTCAAACACTTGGAAACTAAATAGCATGTTATTAAATAATGAATGGATTAACAATGAGATCAAAGAAGAAATAAAAAAGTTTCTAGAAACAAATGATAATGAGCATACATCAACTCAAAATTTATGGGACACAGAAAAAGCAGTTCTGAGAGGGAAGTTTATTGCACTACAGGCATATCATAAGAAGCTAGAAAAAGCTCAAATAAGCAACCTGACCCTGCATCTTAAAGAACTAGAAAAACAACAACAAATAAAACCCAAGACAAGTAGAAGAAAGGAAATAATAAAGATCAGAGCAGAAATAAATGACATAGAGGCTAAGGAAACAATACAGAGGATCAATGAAACCAGAAGCTGGTCCTTTGAAAAGGTAAACAAGATTGATGAACCTTTAACTAGACTCACCAAGAAGAAAATAGAGAGGACTCAAATAAATAAAATTACAAAGGACAGTGGAGAAATAACAACTGACACAACAGAAATACAAAGCATTGTAAGAAAATACTATGAAGAACTATATGCCAAAAAATTAGACAATCTTGGTGAAATGGACAAATTTCTTGAATCATATAACCTTCCAAAAATCAATCTGGAAGAATCAGAACACCTAAACAGACCAATTACAACAAATGAGATCAAAACAGTTATCAAAAAACTCCCCAAAAAGAAAAGTCCTGGGCCTGATGGCTTCACAAGTGAATTCTATCAAAAATTCAAAGAAGAACTAACTCTTATCCTTCTCAAGCTATTTCAAAAAATTCAAGAGGAAGGAAGACTTCCAAACTCCTTTTATGAGGCGAGCATAATTCTGATCCCAAAACCGGGCAAAGACAACACAAAGAAAGACAATTATAGGCCTATATCCCTGATGAATTTAGATGCTAAAATTCTCAACAAAATATTAGCCAACCGGATCCAGCAATATATGAAAAAAATCATACACCACGATCAAGTGGGATTTATTCTGGAGAGGCAAGGCTGGTTCAATATTCGCAAATCAATCAATATGATTCATCACATAAACAAAAGGAAGGACAAAAATCACATGATAATTTCAATAGATGCAGAAAAGGCATTTGATAAAATCCAGCACCCATTCATGCTCAAAACTCTCAGTAAAATGTAAATACAGGGATCATTCCTTAACATGATAAAGGCCATCTACGATAAACCCACAGCAAACATCAAACTAAATGGACAAAGATTAAAAGCAATCCCCTTAAGATCAGGAACCAGGCAGGAATGCCCCCTTTCACCACTCTTATTCAACATAGTTCTGGAAGTCCTAGCTACAGCAATCAGACAAGAAGAAGAAATAAAAGGCATCCAAATTGGAAAAGAAGAAGTAAAACTGTCACTATTTGCAGATGATATGATATTGTATATTGAAAACCCTAAAGTCTCAGTCAAAAAACTACTGGACCTTATAAATGAATTCAGCAAGGTGGCATGATATAAAATTAATACTCAGAAATCAGAGGCATTTCTATATACCAACAATGAACTGTCAGCAAAAGAAATTAAGGAAACAATCCCCTTCACTATTGCAGCCAAAAAAATAAAGTACCTAGGAGTAAATTTAACCAAGGAGGTTAAGGACTTGTACTTGGAAAATTATAGAACATTGATAAAAGAAATCAAGGAAGATACAAACAAGTGGAAGCATATACCGTGCTCATGGCTAGGAAGAATAAACATCATTAAAATGTCTATATTACCCAAAGCAATTTATAAATTCAATGCAATACCAATTAAAATACCAATGACATACTTCAAAGATATAGAACACATATTCCAAAAATTTATATGGAACCAAAAAAGAACACGAATAGCCTCAGCAATCTTAAAAAGAAAAAATAAAGTAGGAGGTATCACTCTTCCAGATATTAAGGTTTACTATAAGGCCATTATACTCAAGACAGCCTGGTACTGGCATAAGAACAGGCACATAGATCAATGGAACAGAACAGAGGACCCAGAAATAAACCCACAGCTTTATGGACAACTGATATTTGACAAAGGAGGAAAGAACATACAATGGAGTAAAGACAGTCTCTTTAACAAATGGTGTTGGGAAAATTGAACATCTACCTGCAAAAAAATGAAACTAGACCATCAACTTACACCATTCACAAAAACAAACTCAAAATGGATAAAAGACTTAAATGTAAGTTGTGAAACCATAAGCATCTTAGAAGAAAACATAGGCAGCAAGCTCTCCGACATCTGTAGCAGCAGTATATTTGCCTATTTATCTCCACGGGCAACTGAAATAAAAGGCAAGATAAACAAATGGGACTATATCAAACTAAAAAGTTTTTGCACAGCTAAAGACAATAGGAACAGAATAAAAAGACAAACCACACAATGGGAGAACATATTCGACAGCACATCTGATAAGGGGTTAATAACTAAAATTTATAAAGAACTTATAAAACAACACCAGGAAGACAAACAATCCAATCAAAAAATGGGCAAAAGAAATGAATAGAAATTTCTCCAAAGAGGACATACAGATGGCCAATAGGCATATGAAAAAATGCTCAACATCACTAATCATTAGAGAAATGCAAATTAAAACCACAATGAGATATCACCTCACACCAGTCAGAATGACACTCATCAGCAAAACAACACAGAATAAGTGCTGGCGAGGATGTGGAGAAAAGGGAACCCTTCTGCACTGCTGGTGGGAATGCAGACTGGTGCAGCCACTGTGGAAAACAGTATGGAGATTCCTCAGAAAATTAAAAATCGAACTGCCTTTTGACCCAGCTATCCCACTTTTAGGAATATACCCTAAGAACACCATAGCACTGTTCGAAAAGAAGAAATGCGCCCCCATGTTCGTCGCAGCATTGTTCACAATAGCGAAGATCTGGAACCAGCCCAAGTGTCCGTCAGAAGACGAGTGGATTAAAAAGCTATGGTACATATATACTATGGAACACTACTCAGCCATAAGAAACGATGATATCGGATCATTTATAACAAAATGGATGTACCTTGATAACATTATACGGAGTGAAATAAGTAAATCCGAAAAAAAGAAAAACTGAGAACAGCATGATTACATACATAGGTGGGACATAAAAGTGAGAATATGAGACATGGACAAGAGAGTGGTGGTTATGGGATGGGGGGAGGGAGGGAAGAGTGGGACAGGGAGGAGGGGAGGGACACAGGGAAAACCAGATTGAAGGTGACAGAGGACAATTTGACTTTTGGTGATGGGTATGCAACACAATTGAATGATAAGATAACCTGGAGATGTTTTCATTGTACATATGTACCCTGATTTATTGGTGTCACCCCATTAGAATTAATAAAAAATAAAAAAATAAAAATAAAAAAAAAAGAACAACAAAGCCCAAAGTGAGTTGAAAAAAATGTTAAAGATCAGAGCAGAAATAAATAAAATACTATTAAAAAACACACACAAAACATCAATGAAACCAAGAGCTGGTTCTTTGAAAGGATGAAAGATTGAAAAACTTTTAACCAGACTAATCAAGAAAAAGAGGGAAAGGACCCAAATAAATAAAATCAGAAATGAAAAATAACTGACACCAAAGAAGTATAAAGGATTTTAAGAATGTATTACAAACAACTATATGCCAAAAGATTGGACAACAGATGAAACAAATAAATTCCTAGACACATACAATCTTAAACAATGAATGAGGAAAAATAAAGAGAAACTGAATAAATGGATTACAAATAATGAAACTGAAGAAGTAATAAAAAAAACTCACAACAAACAAAAGTCCTGGACCAAATGGCTTCACAGGTAATTTTACCAAATAATCGCAAAGAACTAACTACCAACTCTCTTCAAACTATTTCAAAAAATTCAAGAGGAGGATAAACTTTCAAGCTCATTTTATGAGACTAGCGTTATTCTAATTCCAAAACCCCATAAAAACACTACAAGGAAAGAAAATCACAGGCAAATATCCCTGATGAACATAACGATAAAATCTTCAACAAAGTTTCAGCAAACCTGATCCAGCAATACATTAAAAAGATCATATATTGCCTCACCAGGCGGTGGTGCAGTGCATAGTGTCGGGCTGGGATGTGGAGGACCCAGGTTTGAGACCCAGAGGTCGCCAGCTTGAACGTGGGCTCATCTGGTTTGAGCAAAAGCTCACCAGCTTGGACCCATGGTCGCTGGCCACAGCAAGGGGTTATTCAGTCTGCTGAAGGCCCGCGGTCAAGGCACTTATGAGAAAGCCATCAATGAACTAAGGTGTCGCAACAAGAAACTGATGATTGATGCTTCTCATCTCTCTCCGTTCCTGTCTGTCTGTCCCTATCTATCCCTCTGTCTGACTCTCTCTGTTCCTGTAAAAAAAGATCATATCATGACCAAGTGGGATTTATTCCAGGGATGCAAGGTTGGTACAATACCTGCAAATCAATAAATGTGATATACCACATAAACAAAATGAAGGATAAAAACCACACGATCATGTCAATAAATGCAGAAAAAGCATTTCATGAAATCAGCACCCATTTATGATAAAAACTCTCAGCAAAGTGGGAATGCAGGGAACACACCTCACCATAATACAGGTCATATATGAAAAAAATCATGCTCAGTGGACAAAAACTAAAAGCATTTCCCTTAAGATCGGGAACAAGATAAGGATGTCTGCTTTCACCATTCTCATTTAACATAGTACAGGAAGTCCTAGCTACAGCAATCAAATAAAAAGAAATAAAAGGTATCCAAATTGGGAAGAAGTAAGACTGCCATGATTTGCAGATGACATGATACTATATAGAGAGAACCCTAAAGATTACACCAAAAAACTACTAGAACTGATAAATTCAGGAAAGGAGCCAGATACAAAATAAATATCCAGAAATAAGTTGCATTTTTATACACTAATAATGAACTACCAGAACAGTAAACTGAGAAAACAATCCCATTCACAATTGCTTCAAAAAGAATAAAATACTTAGGAATAAGTTTAACTAATATGTAAAAGACCTGCACTACATATCAATTGAAATTGTCGGGTCATTTAAAATCCACTTAAAAAAATTTTTTTATTGACTTTATTGGGGTGACAGTGGTTAGTAAAATTATATTGGTTTCAAGTGTCCAATTCTATAATACATCATCTGTTTATCTGTATACTGTATTATGTGTTCACCACCCCAAGTCAAGTTTCCTTCCATGACCATTTATCCCTTTTACTTTCTTCTACCTCCACCCATACCCCTTTCTTTCTGGTAACCACCATACTGTTGTCTATGGCTATAAAGTTGTTTGTGGGGTTTTTTTTTGGCTTAACCCCTATACCTTTTCCACCAAGCTCCCCAAGCCCCCTGCCTTCTAACAACTGTCAGGCTGTTCTCTACATCTATGAGTCTGTTTGTTTACTTAGTTCATTAGATTATACATATAAGTGAAATTTTATGGTACTTGTCTTTCTCTGACTGGCTTATTTCACTTAGCATAATGCTCTCCAGATCCATTCATGTGTAGCACAGGATAAGATTTCCTTCTTTTTTTCTTTTTAATGACCAAGTAGTATTCCATTGTGTAAGTAGATCTCAGCCTTTTTATCTACTCATCTATTGATTGGCACTTTGGGCTGTTTCCAAATCTTGGCTATTTTAAGTAATGCTGCAATGAACATATGGGTGCATATATTCTACTAAGTTAGTGTTTGGATTCCTTTGGATATATCCCCAGAAGTGGAATTGCTGGGTCACAAGGCAGTTCCATTTTTAACTTTTTTGAGGTAACTACATACTGCTTTCCACAGTGGTTGAACCAATCTGCATTGTCACCAACAGTTCACAAGTGTTCCCTTTCCTCCACATTCTCACCAACACTTGTTGATTTGATAACAGCCATTTGACAGGTGTGTGGTGATATCTCCCTAAGCTTTTAATTTGTATTTCTCTGATGATTGGTGGCATTGAGCATCTTTTCATATGTCTTTTGGCCATTTGTATGTCTTTTTTGGAGAAATGTCTATATTCAGGTCCTTTGCCCATTTTTAAATTAGATTTATTTTGGGCGTTGCCTCTTAAGTTCTTTATAAATTTTAGATATTAACCCCTTATTAGATGTATCCATTGGTGCATATATTCTCCCATTCAGTTGGTTGTTTTCATTTGTTGATGGTTTCCTTTGCTGTGTAAAACCTTTTTAGTTTGATGTTCTCCCATGCGTTTTTTTCTTTCCCAAGGAAAGATATCAAAAACAGCCACAAAAAAAACATCCAAAATTTTACTGCCTGTGTTTTCTTCTGCAATTTTTTTTTGTTTTGAATCTAACATTTAAGTATTTAATCTATTTTTAGTTCATTTTGTATACGGTGTAATGTGCTCTAGTTTTTCTTTTATTTTTTTTTTTGCACACATCTGTCCAATTTTCCAGATACTACTTATTGAACAGAGTATCTTTACCCCATTGTATGTTCTTCTTGCCCCTTTGTCAAATATTAATTGACCATATAGGTGTGGGGTTGTTTCTGGGCTCTCTAATCTGTTCCATTGATCTATATGTCTGTTTTTATGCCAGAACGATGCTATTTTGATAACTATGGTATTATAGTAGTTTGATACCAGGCAGTAGGATTCCTCCAACTTTGTTCTTCTTTCTCAAGATTTCTATGGCTATTTGGGTTTTTCTGTGGTGTCATAAAATTTTTTGGAATATTTGTTCCAGTTCTATGAAATATGCCATTGGTATCTTGGTAGGAACTGTGTTGAGTCTATAGATTGCTTTAGGTAGTATGAACATGTTAAAGATGATATTCTTTCCTATCCATGAACACAGTACATGCTTCTATTTATTTGTATCTTCTTCAATTTCCTTCTTCAGTGTCTTATAATTTTCTGAGTGCAGGGCTTTTATACCCTTGGTTAAATCTATTCCTAGGAATTTTAAACTTTTTGAATCAACTGTGAATGGGACTGTTTTCTTAGTTTCCCTTTCTGATAGTTCATTATATGGTGACCTGTGGTGGTACACTGGATAAGGCACTGACCTGGAATGCTGGGATTGCTGTTCTGAAACCCTGGGCTTGCCCAGTGAAGGCACATATGAGAAGCAAATTACAAGTTGATGCTTCCTGCATCTCCCCCCTTGTCTTTCTTTCTTTCTTCTCTAAAAAATAATATACAGTGTGTCCGTAAAGTCATGGTGCACTTTTGACCAGTCGACCAGTCAAAAGTGCACCATGACTTTACGGACACACTGTATATAAAATCATTTTAAAACTTCAATTGATTTCTGAATATTTTGTATCTGGCTACTTTACTGAATTCCATTTATCAGTTCTAGTAGTTTTTTGGTGAAATTTTTAGAGTTCTCTATATACAGTATCATGTCATATGCAAGTCATAACACAGTTTTAGTTCTCTTTTTCTCAATTTGGATGCCTTTTCTTTCTTCTTATCTAATTGCTGTGACTAGAACTTCTAGTACTACGTTGAATAAGAATAGTGAATGCAGACATCCTCAGCTTGTTTCTGATCTTAAGAGAAATCCTTTTAGTTTTTGCCCATTGAGTATGATGTTGGCTGTGGGTTTGTCACATATAGCCTGTGTTATATCAAGGTATGTTCCCTCTATTGCCACTTTGCTTAGAGTTTTATGATTTTATCTAAGTATTTTTTACATACTTAGAATCCTTCAATATACACCAGTGCATTCATGTGAAAAATCTTTTATCACAATGGGAAATTATCTTATTTTATGAATAGTGATGACATGAAAAGATATTTTTTTGACATAGACAGAGAGAGAGAGTCACAGAAAGGGACAGTTAGGGACAGACAGACAGAAGGGAAGAGAGATAAGAAACATCAATTCTTTGTTGAGGCTCTTTGCTGCAACTCCTTAGTTGTTAATTGATTGCTTTTTCATATGTGCCTTGACTGGGAGGCTACAGCAGAGCGAGTGACCCCTTGCTCAAGCCAGTGACCTCTGGGCTCAAGTCAGCGACCATGAGTTCAAGCTGGTGAGCCCGCACTCAACCCATTGTGCGACCTCAGGGTTTTGAACCTGGATTCTCTCCATCCCAGTCTGACGCTCTATCCACTTTGCTACCGCCTGGTTAGGTTAAAAAGATTCTTATTTTTATACTTTTAATTTGTGGTCAGAATTTAACTGTTCTTCACTTTCAAAGTATAAATTCTTGTGGATTAAGAAGAGGCTTAATTACTAATATATTCACTAACAGTTATTTAAAAGCAATTTAACCAAATTATATTAGTTTGTCACCACAAAGTGGCATTGGAAATTTTTATTCCTTTGTTCTTGAATTATTAAGATTAGATGGAGAAAGAGAGATTCTAGTATTATAATTTGTTTTATGTTTAATGTCTCTGGGCAAATAGTCAACTACTGTGTAATCATTCTCTTCTTTTTCTTATTTTTAAACCTTAGGTTAAAACTAGTTTCTTTCACCGGACCAGGCGGTAGTGCAGTAGATAGAGCGTCAGACCGGGATGCGGAAGACCCAGGTTCGAGACCCTGAGCTCACCAGCTTGAGCGCGGGCCCATCTGGCTTGAGCAAAAAGCTTGTGAGCTTGGACCCAAGGTTGCTGGCTCCAGCAAGGGGTTGCTCGGTCTGCTGAAGGCCCGCGGTCAAGGCACATGTGAGAAAGCAATCAATGAACAACTATGGTGTTGTGATGGCAACGAGAAATTAATGATTGATGCTTCTCACCTCTCTCCGTTCCTGTCTGTCTGTCCCTATCTATCCCTCTCTCTGACTCTCTCTCTGTCTCTGAAAAAGATAAAATAAAATAAAAAAATTTAAAAAAAAAAAAAAAAAAAAAAAGAAAACAACTAGGTTCTTTCCCCAGGATTGGTAACAGAGATTAAAACCAGTGGGAACATTCTCTGTTCCAGGGATCAGCAAACATTTTTTTAAAGAGCCAGAGTAACTAGTTTAGGCTTTGTGGGTCACAAAGCCTCTGTTACTACTTAACTCTGTCACTGTAGTACAACGCAGTCATAAAGAAAATTTTATTTATAAAAATAGGCAGTAGATTGTATTTGGCTCCTGGGCCCTAGTTGCCAACATCTGACCCACACCAAACCTCTTCAGAGATCAGAAAATCCGAGGCCTAGAAGGAGCAACTTTTCAGATCAGTACTAGAGGTAGAGGTAGCACATATTTAAATCTCATTAGTGACAAACCAATTTTAGGAGATACTGTACTATCAAAGAATCTGTTTATTGCATGTGGTTGAAGGACAAAAATATCAGTTTCTAATTTTGGTAGTTGTGAAAAATGTTGTTGCTATTAAGCATGAAATGAAGGATAGACTTGGAAGAGAAAATACTAAGACACTCAATAAGAACATGGAGGAGTTCTCCACCAAGTGGTGGATATAAGTATAACATCTAGAAGAGAGTTTGAAGCTAGAAAAAACAGCTTTGGTATGTCCAGATGCTAGGTGACTGTGACACAGCGTATAAAAGGCAAAGCAGGCTGAAGGAGAAGAGGCGATGTGACGCATGGGACACAGAAAAATAAAAATTTAAAGACAAGGCTGAGACAGTTGTCCAAGAAATTGGAAGAGTCCCTACAGGCAATACTATGTTATAATGAGGGAAAGAGAATATTTAAAGGACAGAGGCGGGTATCTTACGACACAATGAGCTGAGCCCAGGTAAAATAAAGCCAAAAAGGTGTTCACTGCAGCTAGCCATGTAGACTTTCTTTCTGACACTGGTGGGATCAGTCATGAGAAGAACAAGATCATAATCATCTAAATTGAGTAAGTGAAGACAGTGTATGTAAGTTCTTCTTTCAAAATGTACATCAGTTAGGAAAAGAAGAGGATAATAAGAAGACACATATATTGAGCATTCAGTATGTAAAAGCTTTATGTTATGAGTAACAATTTTCTTTTCTCATTTAAACTTTATAGACACTCTATTACCCCATTTTACATGTAAAGAAAGCCAGATTTTGATGAAATAAAACTGACTTCTCAAAGTTATAGTCTGTCAGTGGTAAAAATGGGAAAATGCAGGTGTAGCTGACTCCCTAAAATGGTCTACCTAATATGAATGAAGGAAACAAATATGTTTTTAAAAGTAGTTTTAAAAAAAATCACTTCCTTAAACTCCACTGATTATATATATGATCATGAGGCTATAATTATAAGTTAAAAAAAGTAAATTCCATGCTTACTCATGCTTAAGTATATTTATAATACCAAACATACAAGTTTAGTACTTTTGTCTGTTAGTGATTATTTCACTGGTGTAGAATTCTGGTTGGAATATAAATGGTGGGCAAGTACTATGAATGTACACATTACAAGTAATGCAAGAAATTTTAATAACAAGATCTAAGTCATAGAAATTATCGTTACTGAATTGCTTTGGGTATAAACACTGTGCATATCTAATAGGGAGCCATATAACTGATTTCAGGTGATCAAATGTAAACTATAAGCTTTATATAAAATTGTGCAATTTTGTGTAGCTTTGCCTCGATAGTTCAATAAATTTAGAATGCCATGTAAGGCTTGAAATTATAACAAAAGAGAGAGAGAGACTATTATGAACTTCTGCTTATCATGAAATAACTGATAACAGAATTGCCCTCCAGGTGAACAACTAGAAAACTGACACACAAAATGCTCTTTAAAGATGAAAAGTATGATTCAGAAGCAAAAGGGAAAGTAAAATCAGTCAACAGACACAGATCCCAAAATGACAGACTTGACAGAATTAGAAAATAAGGACTTTAAAACAGTGATAAAGAGATTAAAAAAGAACCCAAATTGTAACTGTGCACTTGAAAAATACTATATGTGAAATGGAAACTACTGGAAGTTGAACAGCAGATAGGCACCACAGATGAAAGACAATTAGTGGACTTGTAAAAAAAAAAAGGAGGGGCAAGAAAAACCTCAAAGCTGAAGCATGGAGTTAAAAAAAGGCTAGAAAAAGCTAGATGAACTTAAGTTCAGGGGGTCCTCAAGTTACAACAGTCTCAGCATATGAGGTTTCGAGTTTACGATGCTCACTCCCATAAAAACTTTAAAATATCGAGACATGAGTGTTTCAGGTTACACTGTTAGCGTCGTACTTATGGACTACGTGGGCAAAGTAGTTTGGTTGCACATGGCGGAAGAAAACCGTAATGCGAAACATGAATGAGGGAGTTGGTGTCCCCCAGTATGCTTACCTACACCATTTTGGACTGTTAAAAAACACAAGTGCTCTGTTTGTGTTAGGCTAGGGTGTGTTTTGACTCACACCAAAATTTGGGTTACGTCACTGTCATAGGAACAAATCTGTGTCATGACCCAAGGACCCTCTGTACATGTGACTGAAGTCTGAAATGGGAGAGAATTGGGGGAACAAATGCATAAAAACTATCTGATAAAAACTCAATAAAAGTTTCAATGAACCCCCAGCAGTATAAATTTTAAAATACCACAGCAAATCACAATCAATTAATAAAAGTGACCGATAAATAGAAAATCTTTCCCTATACAAAGGGACAAATTATATACAGGTATCTTGTAACAATAAAAATGACAGCTGACTTCTCATCAGAAACAATGCAAACCAAGGAAAGAAGAAACCAGACACCTTTCTAAAGAATAAAAGAAAAGCTAGAAATCAATGAATCCTATATCCAGTGAAAAGCCTTTCAAAAGACATTAGGCAAAGTAGAGCTAGGAGTTTGTCACTAGGAACTTTATACCACAAGAAAAGTACTTCAGGATAAAAGAAAAAGATTCCAAACGGACATTCACATTTCTACACAAAGGTATAAAGAAAACCAAAAATGGTACATATGTGACTAAATGTGTGACATTTCCCCTCACTTTAAAGTTTCTTAGAAGAAATTTAAAGTATGATAGAAGTAAAATATGACAATAGCACAAGGGACAGTAGGAGGAAAGAGAACTTTACTGTTGTAAGGTTCTTACTCTCTATGTGAAGTATTATTATTTGAAGACTACGATAAAGTAATTATGCCAATTTTCAATCCTAGAACAACCTCAAATAAATACAAGGAGGTACAGCTTTAAAAGGCCAACAGGGAAAATAAAAAAAAAAAAAACAACTCATTATATCCATAAGATGGCAGTAAAAGAGGGGAAAAATGGAATATAAAGAAAAATTTCAAGGTGGTATACTTAAACCCAACCATATTGATAATTACAACGAATGTAAATGGTATAATTGCCCCAATTAAAAGGCAGAAATTGTCAGAAATAAAAAGACAAGTATATACTGACATAAGAAATGAACTTTAAATATAAAGACTCAGGTAAGGATGCAGAAAGATATACCATACAAACACTAATTATAAGAAAGATGGGAGTACTTACACTAATATCAGAAAATCCAGACTTCAGAATAAGGGAATTGAACAAAAATAAAAAGAAATATTTTCTAATGATAAAAGTAATTTTAAGACTAAACTTAAAATTATTGTGGATACCATATATTGATGAGAACTTAGAACACTGGAACTTTTTATTTGTCGGTGGGAGTGAAAAATAGTAAAACTCCTTTGGAGAACGGCTTGGTAATTTCTCATATCGCCAAAACCCAAAAACAAGTCAAATGTCCACCATAGGTGAATGGGTAAACAAAATGGTATATTCATATGAAGAGTACAACTCAGCAAAATATGGATAAACAGGGGACAAAAGCAACAGCAGGGATGAATATAAAAAACATGATCTTGAACCAGAAAAAAGCCAGATACAAAAACCTATTATGTTATTCCATTCATATGAAACTCTAGAAAAGGAAAAACTAATCTGTAATGACAGAAAGCAGATCAATGGTCACCTGAGACAGAAGATTAGGGACTGGCAGTAAAGAGGTTGACCAAATATTCTGATTTACCTGGGAGTATCTTTGTAAATCCCTCAGTTCTGGCACATTGGGATGTTTGGTCACCAAGAGTGAACACAAATATTTTGGGAGTAATGGAAATGTTTTAAATCTTGACCAGGATGGTGGTTATATATGTTGGCAAAGCTCATTAAACTGTATACTTAAAGCGGCTACATTTTATTGCATTTAAATGATATCTCTGAAGTTAATTTAAAAAGGAAAACAACAATCATTATGTAATTTGTGATGCCTAACTACAACCAGATGTTTATCCTTCTTTTCTTTTTATAAATTAAGTGAGAGGTGGGGAGACAGAGAGAGACTGCCCACATTAGCCCTGACAGGGAGCCACCTGGCAAGCCCCCTACCCGGCAATGCTCTGCCCACCTGCGGTCATTGCTCTTTTGCTCAGCAACTGAGCTATTTTTGTGCCTGAGGCGAGGCCATAGAGCCATCCTCAATGGCCGGGGACAACTTACTTGAACCATTCGTGCCATGGTTATAGGAAAGGGAGAGAGAGAGAGAGAGCCATCCTCAATGGCCGGGGACAGCTTACTCGAACCATTCGTGCCATGGTTATAGGAAAGGGGGAGAGAGAGAGAGAGAGAGAGAGAGAGAGAGAGAGAGAGAGAGAGAGAGAGAAATGGGAGAAGTGGAGAAGCAGATGGTCACTTCTTCTGTGTGCCCTGACCAGGAATCGAACCAGGGACTTCTTTGTGCCAGACTGATGCTCTACCACAGAGCAAACTGGCCACAGCCAATCCTTCTTATTTTAAGGCTAGCATTAAAAGTAGCAGTCTATCAAACCCTAAAATCAGAATTATTTTCTATAATAGTTTTTAGGCAAGCAAAGATATGATCTAAGGCAGGGGTCGGGAACCTCTTTGGCTGAGAGTCATGAACGCCATATACATATACATATATATATATATATATACAGAGACAGAGAGAGGAATAGACAGGGAAAGACAGATAGGAACAGAGAGAGGAGAAGCATCAATTATCAGTTCTTTGTTGTTGTTGCGACATCTTAGTTGTTCATTGATTGCTTTCTCATATGTACCTTGACCGCGGGACTTCAGCTGACCGAGTAACCCCTTGCTGGAGCCAGTGACCTTGGGTCCAAGCTGGTGAGCTTTTGCTGGGTCCTTCTGTATCCCAGTCTGACACTCTATCTACTGCACCGCCGCCTGGTCAGGTGAACGCCACATATTTTAAAATGTAATTCCGTGAGAGCCAAACAATGACCCCTGTACCTTACGCATTATCCAATAACAATTTGGTGTTGTCCCAGAAGACAGCTGTGATTGGCTTTAGCCACCCGTAACCATGAACATGAACGGTAGGAAATAAATGGATTGTAATACATGAGAATGTTTTATATTTTTAACATTATTATTTTTTTATTAAAGATTTGTCTGTAAGCCAGATGCAGCCATCAAAAGAGCCATATCTGGCTTGCAAGCCATATCTGGCTTGCAAGCCATAGGTTCCCGACCCCTGATCTAAGGTGCAAAAGAATGTAAGAATGCAAAGATAAGACATAATTGAGAGGCATTTAAAACACTTTTTTTCAGCTTCTTAACTAATTCACTCATTCAAAATATTTATTGAGTTCCTATCTTCAAGGAGCTCTAGGGCAGGAATACTTGTACAACAATAAACGACAATAAACCAAAATGAATACAATAAAATTAGCACAGGTTATATGTGAAGTGAAAGTGCTATATTGCACTGGAGTAAGGAAACAATTCAGTAGTAACAGAATAAAAAACTGGATAATACGTAGATGGCTGGCAAGCTTAGAAAAGTGATTATAAAAAGGATTATTCAAAGATTCTGAATGCATCAAAACCACAAGCATAAGACATTTAAACAAAAAGACTAACCTATTTCTACTTCTGAGTACACTTTTAAGTTTTACATTAAGTTTTTTTTTTATTAGGTTCAGAGTACATTCCTATATGATTGCTCCAGCTGAATTGTATACTGTATTTGGAACCTATAAAACAGTATAACTGTACTTTTCATTTTACAGGCAAAAAGATATGTTTGACATGGACCTCATCATTTCAGACACAAAACAAGTTTTAGGGTTCCCTTGAATTTTAGGAGATGGGAAATTAAGTTTTGCCCCCAAACTTTTAAACTAAGGATATAAAAAAAATCCAAAAAGCCCCCCAACAAAAGAACCCTTATTTCTAGATTTCCAAAAAACTAGAATCATTAGTTCCTCCATGATTTAAAAGAAATAAAACTATACAAATGTTTGATACACTTTTCTGTTAAATATACTACTGCATAAAAGTGGAAAAATAAAACGGTCAGGAAATCATCATATCACTGGGAAGAGTATGTATTCTTAATCATATATTATTACAATAAGACCTTTCTACCTATTGCAAAAAAAAAAAGTACCCATTCTTTGTTCCACCATCCTAGATCATGCGGGTGAGTGGTGGGCGGGTGAGTGGTGGGCGTGTGAGGAAAAATGCAAAGAATCAGACGTCAGCCTGCATGTCTTTTTGGAAATGCTGTTTATACCTTATGATTAATCATTTCATTTGTACCTGGTCCTAACCATGCTTGTTTTAACATTTTTTCACTCATTTAGTTACAAATTTACCAATACACTGAATAATATCAAATCAGGAATTAAACCCAAGTATCTACAAATGCTATGAAATAAATATAAATATTTCTTTTCACAGCCTTGCTTTTGAAGAGCTCAACACCAGAGGTCGCCTAAGTTCAGCAATTCAGCAGCATGCAGCCTTTAAAGTTAACCCTTAACCTCAAGTCCCTGGATGAGCTTCAGAAAGCCCAAGGATCACCTCACCTCATATGCACACATTTTGGCACACATCATTCTGAAGGGGAATACTCCCTGTTATAAATAGTTTTTCAAAGTGGTGCATAATTCAAAAGCTATTAAAAATTGTTTCTCTAGTCAGTAATAAACCAAGAAAATTTTAAATAAGAATGAATTAAGCAATCAAATATTTTGTTCATATATTACATACACATGATATATATCACAGGTAAAAATCAGTACCACAATGTGTAATGGAGTATATATACACATTCCAGAAGTGAAAAAATAGAAGAAGTTTAGTATGTTGTTCTTGAAGTCTCAATAATACAAGAGGCTCTATAATATGACACAAGAAATGTTACCAGGTAACATATGATTAAATTCCAAATGCAAGTTAGCAAAGACACATCACTGATCTGTTAAAAAACTTAGGAAAAAGTATTCTATACTTATTAAACTCTAATTTAATTAATATCTTACATCTCTCTCTGAGAATATTTGATAGTGAAAATGGTAAGCCAGAAAAGGAGATATAAGCACACACAGTGCTGAAAAACCTGTATCCTACACAGGAGGGATATATAACTGAGACTCATGGACATAGCTGAAAGTAAAATGGTTAGCTAGGGGGAGAGGAGTAAAGAGGGACAAATACATGGAGATGGAAAATGATTTGACTTTGGGTGATGGGCACACAATACAATCAACAGTTCAAATGCTATAGATGTTCACCTGAAACCTATGTACTCTTACTGATCAGTATCACCCCACTAAATTTTAAAAAAATTATGTGTATGTAATAATATTTTGATTAAATTTTTAAATGAGGTAAGATTGATAAAAGTTTAAAATAAAACAATTTTCTCTAAAGAAATGTTTATTTTTAAAGGAAGTACTACTGAGCAGTAGATGCTGCACCAAAGTGATCGCAGGGCCTTTATAAGTAAAATAAGCTAAAAAAAATCCAACTTGCATCTTTGGGACCTTGACAATATGTTAGAAAAGGTTAAGGATGACTGAGCCAATAAAATTTAAGTTTTAATGCACTGTGCTTGGATGGCATGAGCTTATAATGGATTTAGAGATGCATTAATGGTGATTTATTTTGCACGAATTCTGATTTAACCTAGCATGACAGTAGTGGGCAAGGTTAAGTTATGCCTTTCTATGCAATTGTGGCTATTTAAAATTATTGTATTTGTGACAATATGGATGGATCTTGAGAATAGCACTGTAAGTGAAATAAATCAAGACTGAAAAAGTTAGGAAATATATGATTTCATGCATATGTGGGATATAAAACTGAAAGCAACAAATGACCAAACAAGAAAAACAAAAACTCATAGATCCAGACAACAGTATGTTGGTTACCAGAGAGAAGAGGGATATTAAGAAAAAATATTAAGGGTAAAGGATTTAAATATATGGTGACAGAAGATATGACTTTGGGTGGTGGGCACACAATGCTGTATACAGATGATGTATCACAGAATTGTAATTTGAAACCTTCATTATTTTATTAACCAGTGTCACCCCAATAAATTTAATTTTAAAAATAAATAACAATTTTTAAAACCATATATAAAACAACTAAATATCTAAAATGTTTGCTAAATAAACATCAAGACAAGGCTGAACTGTAGTTGAAAGCAAAGAAATCCACCATTACAACCTTGATTGTGTTAGATGGAACACAATTAAACTTAGTCCCAAAACATGTAAAACTGACTGATACAGAGGTGGGCTATAAGTACATGAAATAGTTTATTCTTGTATCATTATTAAATACTCTATTATTTATTTGTATTACAACTGTAAATCTACTTTCCCCAACCCCTGTACATTCGTTACAATAAGATTTAGGGGCTGGTTCCTTTAGTTTGTGGTCAGTTTTAAAACAGCAACATTTAATACATGACTTAATGGGTACTGGCTATCAAGTTGACATTAAGGATCATATTGTTTTCTCCAGATCTACAAAATTCCATGAATAAAGGACACCAATTTAGCTAAAGATGAATCAGAAAGGATCTTCCTACCACCCAACCCCTCCCAAATATGGTGGTGGTGGTGGTGGTGATCACCATCATCATTTTAGGATTACTTGTAAGGATTAAATGTGGTAATATGTAAAGTGCTTAGCCCAGTAATTGGTACAGAGTTAAGGTCTCACTATGTGGCTGCTTTGTGATTAGCAGTAGTTTCCCAATATTTGAAAATGTAGACTTCTAAGAAGCCAGGTAATCTCTGAACCCTTGGTCTAAATTATACTGCAAACAGCTATCAATCAAATTGAAGATTAAGAAAACATTATTTAGATAAACATTTGTAACAAAATGCGGCTCTCTTAACTTTAATAACAAAAGACTGGCACAAAACAATTGAAAGCATCTATTTTTTCAGTTATTGTAATTGCAAAAAAAGAGTGAAAATCCTTTTCTCTTCACCTCTCCCCTTGATCCCACTTTCCACTGCTAAATCTTTTTTCTTCTAATTTTTTCCCTACATAAGCTTCATTAAAAATGACGTTTATCTAGCCAACTGTAATAACAATCAAAAGATTATTTCCATCTTTTTTTTTAAACTTTCAAATATCTTCAAGTTTCTGCTAGAGGTAAGGTTTTAGGAGCTCTTAGCTATATAAGAGCTATGTATACAATACCTAAATTGAGTAACTATTGCTGAGAAAATTAAACAGTTTAGTAAAGGTGTTTTGTGAAAAAATAATCAACTTTAATTTACTCATAACAATTTTATTATTGCAAATAACTTAAGTAGCTCTATGTTTAATCGTCATGTTTCTCTAAGAGATACATCCAAATTTAAAAAGGTAGCTCCTCTTCCGTCATAAAGCAATGGTCAAATTACTACTAAGCATAAGCAAATGTTTATGAAATAAATAAAATCTTATCTCTAGGAATATTAAGGCATTTAAAACTTTAAATTCTACAAAATGATTGGCTTCTCCTAACTTTAAGTTTTGTGATATTTTAATCCAAAAATTGAACTCTGGACTAAAGCTTACCTTTCCTTACTTGAAATTTGTGTTATAAAATTTGGAGGGGAAAAAGAAACTACTAATAATCTCCAGAATTCCCAGGTCCATAACTTCCTAGGTTGCTTTAACTTCAATCCATCTGTAGAATATGGTGGGCATTTGTCATTTACAGAAAAAAATGCATGATCAAATCTTTGAGAAGCTAAACACTGCAAATAACTTCTTTTCAAAAATAGTATGTATCACTTCACCTTCAAGATATTTTTATTCTCAGAATCAATTATGCAGTTCCAATATAATCATACAATAAAATCTATGCAGTCATTAAAAATCACCTAAAATATATTTCATGTGAGAAATATAATCTAGTTTTAAAAAATCTACAAGACAGACCCTATTTTTGTTTAAACATATGCATAGAGCCTGACAAGGCAGTAGTGCAGTGCATAGAGTATCGACTGGGATGTGGAGGACCCAGGTTTGAGACCCTGAGGTCCTCAGTTTGAGTGCGGGCTCATCTGGTTTGGGCAAAGCTCACCAGCTTTGCTGGCTTCAGCAGGGGTCAGTCACTCACTCTGCTGTAGCCCCACAGTCAAGGCACATATGAGAAAGCAATCAATGAACCACTAAGGTATCACAACGAAAAACTGATGCTTCTCATCTCTCTCTGTTCCTGTCTGTCTGTCCCTATCCATCCCTCTCCCTGTCTCTGTCAAATAAATAAATAAACAAACAAACAAACAAATGTATAGAAAAGTATATAAAATATTTAGAGGTTGTTTTTCATGACGTGCAGAACAGTAATGCTTTTAATTCTTCATATTTGTTTGTGTTTTCTCCGTCTGCATTGAGCACATACAATTGTAACATATATAATTATTAAAAAAGGAATTATCATTAAAAAACTACACTTGTACAAGCATTCAGAAGACTCTCTTCTAAGTGACCCCACTGGTGTGACTGACGGCAGAGCATGCAGGGACAGCGCTGGGCTGCTAAACCTGAGTTTGGGGGATTCCTGAAAGAGGTTCTACCAAAATGTCTTATTTTCCTTCTAGGATATCTGAAATCACATCAGGTAATTCTTGAGATTATCTTAACCAATATGTTAATAAAATATTTGAGAAAAAGAAATCTGATTTTCTGAGAAATCCCTAATAGAACTTCATTTTTCTTTTACAAATGCTTTTAAAAATCCAAATACTTTTTGCAATATTCACAGGTTTTCAGCATAATCAAATGCTGATCTGACAATCCTATGAAATAAATCTTAGAAAAATGAAGTGCTCTTTCTTTATGTTTAGAAATGATCTTTCATGACTTTCAATTCTGTTCTATTTATATCTTTATTCTAAATATTTTGCAAAAGCTTTCTTAATGGGGGGGAAGAGATTTAAAAAGTTGGCTAGAATGAGGTAAAGTTAATTTAGTTTATAAAACTGTGTTACTCATGCTGTCAATAATGGCATGGACATATGAATCAAAATAAAACATAATGAACAACATATACAACAATCACACTAACTTTTCCTTTTTTTCCCAAACTGAGTGGAGATTGGGAGAAAGTTCTTGATATTCTTTATATATAATTCTAGATTTTCATTTTAGCCCAGTTTCGAACTGGCAACCTCAGCGTTCTAGGTCTACACTCTATCCACTGTGCCACCACAGGTCAAGCAAAATCTTAACTCTTTTTTCTTTCTTTCTTTCTTTTTTTATTCATTCATTTTAGAGAGAGGGGAGAGAGAGGGAGAGAGAAAGAGAAGAAAAAGAGGAGGAAGAAGCATCAACTCTCATATGTGGCTTGACCAGGCAAGCCAAGGGTTTCAAACCAGCGACCTCAGTGTTCCAGGTCAATGCTTCTGCGCCACCCCAGGTCAGGCAACTTTTCTTATTAATTTCCAGGTAACTCCAAATTCATGCGTGAACAGTGGTCTAGTAGCTTAATTCAATTTAAATCTTTATCAAAAACTATTTTAGTACCCTTGGATATTAAATCATAACAATAAAAGATCCCTACTTAGAAAGCTCATAAAATAATAAGGCAAATCTACCACATTTAAAATTTATTAAGTTTTACTATAATTGTTCATTTTTTGTATAAACTCAATTTCGAGAGATTATCTATTTTAGTGAGGTGTGTGTGTGTGTGGGGGGTACAGCTACCCCTAGATACTCCAGAGGAATCTCCATGAGATTTTTTTCAAAGAAGAAATGGAAAGTAAGCAGAAAGAGAGATTAACATGGATTTCCTAGTTACCATAAAGACTAAAGGCTCATGACTATTATCTCAAAAAAAAAAAAAAAAAAAAAAAAAGGAATTAAATTGGGGACCTATGAGACCACCTTTCATGAAAAATTCAAATCAATTCTTAAAGCCCTGATTAGAAATAATGACAATATGTTTTAAAAAAAATTTCTGGCCTGACCTGTGTTGGTTCAGTAGATAAAGCATCAACCTGGAATGCTGAGGTTGTCAGCAGTTCAAAACCCTGGGCTTGCCCGGTCAGGGCACATATGGGAGTTGATGCTTCCTGCTCCTCCCTGCACCTTGCTCTTCTCTTCAAAATGAATAAATTAAAAAACAAAAAGTTAAAAAAGAGAAAATACTATCTAATATTTAACTTTGAAAGCTAACCTGCATAATTTCTCTTTTCTGATTTATAACTTAAGTCAGGAAAACTGGAATAGTTAGACCATAATTGGTTATGAGTTTTATTTTCAAGAAACGACATAGTCAATATTTAAGGAACAGATATATAGACTCAATAAGATTTCAAGCTATATTAAACACACACACACACACACACACACAGAAACCCTACAATGTTTACTCACACACATCACAACACAATGTCTATTAACCTCTATGTAATGTATAACTTCAGGTCAGCAAATGGATGGTAAACTAGTTTTAACATTTCATTTGTTCTGGAGAGTCATGTTTTGAACTGTAAAAGAGAACCAGAAGCTGAATATTCCAGTGTCCAGGGGTGCTAATTCCATTATTTCGTATCATTTTCAAAATATTTATAGACATTGACTTGGAAGTGCAGTAGGGTGATGATTATATTCCTTATGTATAAATGCAAAATGACAAGAAAACACATAAATGAAAAAGAGTGCTTTGGACCTAGCCAAAGGAGCTCAGTGGATAAAGCATGAACCAGATGCAACAGAGACTGCAGGTTCGACGCCCCCATCAGGACACTTAAGAGAAGCACTCAATGAATACACAACTGAATGGAACTAAGTGAAACAATGAGTTGACGCTTTCTCTCCTCTCCCCTCCCCCAAATCAATAGAAAAGTTAAGAGAGAAAGAGAGAAAGAAAAAAAAGAAAGAAAGACAAATAGAAAAAAAGAAAGAAAGACAAATATAAAGAAAGAAAGAAAGAAAGAAAGAAAGAAAGAAAGAAAGAAAGAAAGAAAGAAAGAAAGAAAAGAAGAGAGAAAAGAAAGTGTTGTGTTTTAGAGTTGGCCTACTGCTTCAAATTCATCATGGACCAACGTGTAACAAATAAGTGCTAAATGCAGATAAAGTCTTAAATTATCAATAACAAATTGACAGTTTCTACTAAAATCTATTAAATAAGCATACAATGAATTACAAGGACTGGACAAAAAGTGGTAAAAATCTCTGGACATAAAGGTTTGTAAGATAGGATGGCAAGCATAAGATACGGACTTATCACAGATGTGCACTTGCCTTCCTGAGCAATTTCATTTATAACATGTATGAGCTGATTAAAATTAATAACAATTCTTATAATCAGTAGAGAAATCACACAATTCTAATAAGGTAAACATATATGACAAATAGAATAGCAATAGGCCCAGAGATTTGTACAATAGTTCAATAAGTGAAAGCCTGAGGATAGAAAAAACGCCAAATGGTTGCACTAGAGCAGTGGATCTTAACCTGGGTTCCATTGAACCCTAGGGGTTCGATGAGTTGGTCTCAGAGGTTCGAAGAAGCCTCTGCCGAGGAGGCCAGAATAAAGTAATACCATAATTTGTTGTGAGTTCATGCACTTTGTTGGTTTTGTTCTTTGAGCAAGGTGATGTTCATGCACGGCTCATTTTGTGCACCAGTAAAAAAACATATACCTACGTCTTGAATTTGGAAAAAAAATCATATTTTATTTATCACTAAAGAAGGGTTCGGTGAATGAGCATATGAAACTGGTGGGTTCAGTACCTCAAAAAAGGTTAAGAACCACTGCACTAGAACATGGGATCAGCAAACTGTGGCCCAATCTCTGCTTTTGTAGGGCCCATGAACTAAAAAACTGACTTTACAAATAATCATTTGCAATCAATTTGATGACAGTAAACACTAACTTGAACACCAATTAAATGTTGTAGGCCCCCAAAGGAACTCTATTCTACTAATTAGTAGACTGTCTTACAAAAAAATGGTACCTTATTATTTTTGAATTTCATCAATAAAACATCTATGCACATTTATTTTCTTTTGTTATATATCTCTATGATTTGCATTTTAGTTCACAAAGCCCTAAATAGTTTATTTAGCCCTTTACAGGAAGTTTGCCAACCCCTGTGAGTTGAATGATGGGAAATACAGAGACTTTTGGGAAACAAAAAGATCGAAATATCTGAATTTAGATCTGCTCATAGTGTGAGAATCAGGAAAGAAATAAATCTGTTGGAATAAAGGTTAAAGGTTCAACTTGAAACTTATTACAAAAAAAACTCACAAAAAATAAAAAAACAAAAACAAAACACTGAAAATACCACAGTGGTCTCAGGTGCAAATGATAAGGAATTATATGGCTAGCATGGATGATTCTTGAATATACACTGATCTTTTCAACCACACTTGCATAACTGATATCTAACAAAATCACCTTATCATCAAAAGTGACAATTTTATACACAGAATGAAGTACAAGGATTTTAAACTGATCACAATCCTGTGTATGACTGGTAAAAGCTACCAATGAGTTATGGCTCAATAAAACTAAATTCAAGATGTGCAAGAACAGAACAGGCTGCATCATCCCAGAGTAGTGATGTGAGGACTGGAAGTAGCATTGGAAAACTGTCAGTAAGGTGACTGAGAATACCCTTGCATTGGATGCAGAAGTGGACTATACGACCTCTGTGGGGAGTTTCAATTGTTCACTTCTATGAAACATTTGGAAAATCAAAAATAAATTCCAAAACACAGGAGTCGTTGCTTTGGCCAAACTATAACCTTGGAATGAACTAATCTAGTGGTCTACATATATAGATTTTAGATCTTTTTTAAAACGGGTAGGAAATTCCTTAAGAGCTTGAATATCAAAACCTTTTAAAAATTACATTTAGAAACCCAATTATAATCTTACCCCTACTATTCTAAGACAATATTAATTCCAAGATAATAGACCTAATACATAAAATTATATTAAACCTATGAGTCAAAATTCTGCATCTATCAGTGGTCTACTCATACATGTAGATATTCACTCTTCCATCTTATAAATATTTACATACTGAATAAATACTAGCATCTTTTATGTGTTCAGCGAAGTATTAGGAGCAGAGAATACATGGTTAAAAAAAAACACAGCCTGTGCTTTTTCTCACTTTATTTACAATTTAGTTATCCTATAGCTTTTAAGTATTTTAAGTAAAAGATATATCCCATTTTTTACATCAGATATCCAAAATGGCTTTTCCAGGATCATAAAACAGAAAAATTCAGTTAGAACCTGAAAGGTTATGTCTGTACACATCCTCTATACCTGAACTTGCTATGTGACCTTGGATCACTTTCTCCATTTTTAAAGTTTTTCATGGACATGTGTGATATGCATTCTTAGAATAGT